>CM037090.1:27757959-29179397 GCA_020916435.1 Oxytropis ochrocephala | reverse complement strand
AGTTACGTATTGCTAAACTCTCCTTTATTCTGCTATTCTTTCATGCGCTTGCTGAATGAATTTTAGAAAACAACACTGCTATGCTATGGTATGATATCACAAATACATCAAATATGTGGGTCCCATAAATTTAATGTGGCTCCAAATTATTGAAAGATTCGAGCCTTTTATTTACAGACTGACTAGACTAGGGATGTTTATTTTGTAGAAAGTCGCGGTTTTATCAATGTTGTCACAGACTCACAGATTTGTTGTGGAAGAAGGTGATGGATTTGTAGTAATGTTACAACGCTGTTATCCAATGATTGAAATAAGGGTTTTTTTTTGCAACCCCACCCATTCCCTAACACCCCCACCCAAATCAAATCCCCAAAACGCCTTCAGGAATTTATTTTAAAGAAGATCAGATATACGCTATCGCACATATACGCCGAGAGTGACCAACATCAGAGAGTATGTTTTCGAATAAGATATACGATTGGTTACAACTCACCAATCGTGACATACTTCTTCAGTGGGCATATAGATATATCGACATAGGTTAACTACTCCATCGTGATATACTTCTTCCAAATGACATATATACGATGCTGCCTTAATTTTTTTTTTTTAAAATTGTAAAAAATTTAATTTGGCCATGATTTCGGCAAAGTTGATCTACTATGGTAGATTGTACGCCAAAATCAACTGGCCTGATAATCTTTTACCTTATCTATAAATACTCACTCCCACCATCACTATTTTCACACCAAAAATTCAACTTCCTCCTTCTCTCACACATCACAAGTGAAGATTTACGCAGCTTCGCTAACGCCATACTACGGAAATTTCTCTTCCTCACCTCGCTCATTCTAATACGGGTTTGTTGATCGATCGTGGCATCATCTTGAAAGACGATGGTATAAGTTTCACGGAGAGATGTTGTTCTCGCAGGTTAAAAACATCGATATATCATTTTCTCGCTTTCTGGTTGGTAAACTACCGCAGATATGGTTCAACCAGAGAACGCACTAACATGAGATAATTCGAGATTGCTTATCTGAAACCCAAACGACTCAATGGAGTGTATTTATCTGGTCTACCATGGACGCCAACAAATGGTGACGACGCCCGAGATATGACGCCCATTCATATAACAATTAAATGGAGGAGTTACATTCATTTGCACGTCGAAACCGTAATGACTCGCCTACGGAGATCCTTCGGCCGATTAACTCCACCAAATTTTCGTAGTTTCTCTATTGTATTTTCATTTTATCTCGCTCATTTTTATTCAAGTTGTTTATGTTTTATCGCCAGGTAACTTTGTTTTATCGAATCAATGAAATCAAAATTCATGGAAACTCAGAAATAAATAAAACATCCAAAAAGCTTAATAATATAATAAAGTGCCAAAATAATATCAAATACATCAAAAACAAATAAAAATCCCTAACGGCGCCCACCTCGCCCCCGCCCCTCGCTGCCTAAGCTCCCTACCACGCCATCCGGCGGCCGCCATCCCCACCATCCTATGGAGTGTCCGACACACGGACCGCCATGCGCGATGTCGCTGGGCCACTTAATCCTCTCTACAAGCCCCTCACAAGCTCCCTAATCCGCCTCATGATCGCCGTGAGCGCATCTCAGTGGGAGGTGTCCAGTATCGAGCTCTGTGTGATGGTGGTGATGGTGGAGCTTGTATTAGTCCTGGGATAGCCCTGACGCATTTCACTCTAAGTAGTTACGCACACCGATCCGGCCTCTCCGAGCAACCCGAGTAAGGCGCAGGATGTCCTCCACAGATGCCACGAAGTGGACGATCCCAAACACGCAATCGATGACTCCTGACGGCCACTAAGCAGGTCACGCGGGATGATCTCGCGGTACCCAAATCGACGCAGACACCTATCGCATGTACTGAACTCAAGTCACCCACCGATGAAGCCTCCGCAGGAGATCCGCCAAAGCGGTCTACCACCCGCCCCCTCTCAAATGGTCGCCAAGCAGACATCCTCCGCCTCTCACCATCAATCATCCTCCGTAGTGGCCGAAGCTCGTGGTCGACTTTCTTCTTCCCAGAGCGCCAAAGAAGTTGGCTCCGCACCCGGGATATGACCGGCAACCTATCCACCATCCGGGAAATACCACATAATCCAAGCCCAAATGCAAAAATAAATAACATATTTAATTCACAAAATTTACCAAAAGTCAAGCATGATTTAACAAAAATACAAGAAGTTAAAAGGTATACCCGAAATAGGTCGGCATACCCTCCACACCGCTGGGCAGAGTCCGAGATGACGCAGTTGTTCAAGTCATGATACATGGGCGCTAGTGCACCGCACTCCCACGATAGCCTCCAAGAACCTCCGACTCGTGATCATCCAGTAGATCAACCACTTAGCCTCACTCGCCTCCGCCTCGTGGTGAAGATATCAGAGTCGGGCGCGGCGTAAAAGCCCCGACAAAGAATCGTGATGTCACCCCTCCTCCAAGTTGCGCCATAAACCCGCCTCCAATGCATTCAAGTCAGACATGGACTTCACTGGTGTCAAGTTAGCAGCCTCAACCCGTGACACACCCAAATATGTCTCAAAGAAGTCGGGTGGCAAACCCGAGCCAATAAAGTGAGGCGCGTGAGGTGTGGCATAGTTCCTCCGACGGGAAGGTGCGCAGACAAGAGACGCCATCCGCAGTTGGATCGCCATCTCACCAAATGGCAAGTGAAATGACGGTTGTCCGAGTGCCACCTCTCAATAAAAGCCGACAAAGAACTCACGGTTCACGCGTGGGCGTTGCCCCGGGAGAAGTGGGGCTAACTGGAGTCCCCACTACAGCAGGCGCGCAAGAGGTCGTAATGAAGATGAAGTTCAGTATGGACTTCACGCCACGAGCCCATACTTTGACAACTCACGATACTTCAAATAAAAATAAATAAATAATGTAAGCAAAAGTGCGCACTATGTGACTTAAATAAATTATTTAAGCAAAAATGCAAAACTTACGGTCGGGCCGAGTATAGAATCGCAGTATACGATCCGCCAAGTCGCTGAAAAGAGAGGTCGACGCTCCTCCCGAGGCTCTCCCGAGGCTCCTCCCGACATCGCTGGAGGAGGCTCCTCCCGAGCATCGGGCTGAGGCACTGGCATGATACTCGCATACGGACTCGGTTCGAGTAATAAGATCACTGGCCGGGCCACGATCACTGGAGCGGGGATGGTAATGAAGAGGTGGGATCATACGGGATACTCTGGGACGATATCGGAGGAGTAGCCGGGAATGATATCGAGAAACCTGGCCCCTATGCTAATCCTCCCACAAGGCCTCGCCGCAGTAATCCCCGAGATAGAAAGCCCAGCAGCCGAGCATCGAATGGCTCAGCCGATACTCACCGCCTCGTGCTCATACTCACCGCCAGTCGCGGCTCGCGCTCGCCTCCGCGCCAAGCATGGAGTCGATTATGCCTCCGAGTCCTCAGACGAAAGCAAGAGATGACTCCCATCTCTCTCCGGACGAGAGACCTCACGCCTCCCTCTATGCCACCTGACATCGCAAGTTGAAGAAAAAATTAAAAAAAAAAAAAAAGCTCATCGATTTACATCAAAAACGTATATATGATGCTTACTTTTTGCTCGCCGATATGGGTTCCGTGGGGTATATACGATTGATGAATTTTCGCTAATCGTGATATACGCTCGAATAGTGGGTATATACGTGAGTAAAAAGTGTTCGGCCGATATGTGGGTCCAGCGGGGTATATACGATTGGTTGATTTTGGCCGATCGATATACGCTGAAGTCGGGCGATATGCGAGTGAAGGTGGTCAAACGAGGTATGACCAATTGTGTAAAGAAATTGTGATTTCAGAAAGAGTCGCAGTATTTTTGCAGATTTTCACACTGCAATGGGCGGTGTTAGGGAACGTGGGGGTACCAAAAAAACAGCCTTGAAATAAATAGTTCACCGTCAAATAACAATAATAATAGGAAAATAATTAGGCCTTTTGTTTTCAGACTCTCATTCCCTCCCACACCCCCATAATCCAAAAATTCCAATAATACCCCGCTTTTTAAAAAAAAAAAAATTAATTTTTCTAATTACCTCAAAATAAGGTAATTCTGCTCAAAAATAATTGATAATTTTTTAATTACCTTTAAAACATGTATTTCCTGCTCATAAACATAAATTTCTAATTACTCTAAAAAGGTAATTCAAATTTTTAGTTTTTTATTAATTTTTTTAAACTTTGTATATTGAATTAATATTTAAACGCTGTTATATTTTGGAACTATGATACTTAACTATTTATTTATTTAAATAACAATACGCCAAAATATATAAAATGAGCAAAATATAAAAATAATATAATGTACAAATACAACTACTACGGGTCCAAAATGTTTAATAACGATCGTAAAATAAGCACGCTAAGTGGTGAACGTATGACATCTAAGGCATCCCGTCAATGCAACGCTTCTTCCGCACTTCTCCTCATATGTTCTCGGGACAAAGCAGCTCCTGATGATATGGTGGATCCCGAAATGGCCGCGGGCTCGCTCGCCTCGCGGGTCCGCACCGAGTAAAGACGCACTCGTTACCTCGATCGTACTCAAGGAAGATAATCAGATCGCTTCGCCGTGGTAGCCCGCCAATCTACTAGCCCGCCAAAATGTCCGCGCTCAACTGGAGCATCAAGAACTCCTCAGATGATCCCCGTCCGCAGAGGAGCATTACATCTAAATGGGTGCTCTAGTGGATCCTCTCAGAATCGGCCGAATCGCCAACGCACTCGCTCGCATGTAGTGGAACAAACACATCGGCTAAAGCAAAGCAACCTTCCCGCAACAGATATGTTCGACAAATGAACATATCGCTCGTGGTCATCATAAGGGTGAGATGACATCCCCACCGCAGAGCATCTATCCGCGCCCTAAAGTCCACCAACTTGACTTTATCCAGCCTTCTTGCGTTTCACTGGTGGCACGTGGTCGATGCGCCCTAGCTAACACTTTCCGACCAACGACGTGGGAAAGTGCTCGTAGATCCAAAGATCAAATAGTTAAATTAAAAATAATAAGTTATTAATATATGTTAAATTTAATTAAAAGTTTTAAATTAAAAATAAATAAATGATTACCCGAGGAGTTGTCGAGTATCCGCCGAATCGCTGGTCGATAAAAGACCGCTGATACCGGGTGTAGAGGTAACTAAGAGCAACTATACCCCAAGACCATCGCCACACCGCCAAGATCCTCGGCAGCATACATCCACCTCACCGCACTAATGTGTGACTCTTTGTCACCGTAATGGTGGTGCCTATCAGAAGAAAGAGCATGTAGCACCGCAGTACCGCCATAAGCACCGCTAGGCTATGTTCGCTTTGAAAGCGCCCCTCTACACAGAGATCCTCGATATCGCCTCGTTATCCCTAAGCTCCTCGGATGACAAAGAGTTCGATCCATGCCCAAACGATCCACAAACCATGTGGAAGAGCTCTCAACAGAATCAAAATCGCCCGTGGGTCCAACGGGTGCCATCCAAAAGCAAGTGGAGCAAAGACGCCACATCATCCAAGGTGATCGCCATCTCCCAAAGGGCATGTGGAATGAATAGTCTCGGATGCCACCTCTCCACAAAAGCAGTATATCAACTCATGGTCGATTCCTCGCAGTGGATGTCCAACTCGTAAAGCTTAGCCACACGCAACCGCTGTTTCTACCGTGGGTGGTGCTCAGAGGTCTAATCTTAGAAAAACTTCGCCGTGAGATACAACCTTCAAAGATCCGAGGTCAAAAATTAAAATTAAACCATACGCTATTAAAAATAAGTAATTAATTGTTGTTAAGTAAAATTAAAAAAAAATTAAAATTAAACCATACGTTATCTATCCGTGACGCCGCAGCTGCGTATCCCAAAGGTATAATCAATGGTGGGTGATCCACACCGGGCAAAGCCGAACCTCCTCCTCCTCAACCTCCTCCCGAACCTCCTCCTCCTCCTCCTCCTCCTCCTCCTCCTCCTCTCGATGCCGACCTCATCCTCCCCGCCTCCTCCCAAGCCTCCCAACCGCTGGGCGATACATCTCCGGGTGCCCCGCTGGTGCCGCATATGGTACTCATAATCGTGGTGGTCTTCATCCGCCGCTCATATCCGAGGGCCGAGGCCGACGCCGTGCTCAACCATCTCTACCACTCGCACGCTCTTCGCGCTCGACGCCGTAAGCATGCCCAGCAGCCTCTGAGCCTCAGAAAGTGTCCGAGAAGGAGTATCGCTACTACCGCCTCCCTGCATTACATCGCGGCTCGCCGCCTACCGCGTGGTGCCGCTTCCTAAGACTCGCCGCTTCACGCTGTCCGATCGCCTACTCGCCATCGTTAAAAAAATAAATGTAATTAGAAAATATTAAAAATTGAAAAAAACAAAAATTAGATTTTCTGATTACCTAGTATTCCGAAGAATTTCGGAATACTAAGTGAGGTAATTCCGCTCATAACTCGAACCTAATTACCTCACTCGAGGTATTTCGAATTCTTTTCTAATTACCTAGTAATTCAAAATCCCATTCGAATTTACTTACTTTTTTCAAATTATGTTTTCTCAAATGTGAAATGTGATTTTGTAAATTTTCAGTGGGTATTTTTGTCCATTTGGGACATTATGGGTGTGTGCAGAGAGGAATTAGGGGGTACCGAAAATAAAAGCCAAATAATTAATGTTATGTTACTTGTCCAATAAACATGAGCTTTTGTTTGACAGTGACAATAAACATAAGCTACAGTTGATAAGTATAAATTACGAGGATTTTATAGTTAAATTAGTAAATCTTCTACCACTTAGCATAACCATTTATTCGATTCACTAAATCAAGCAAGCATAACCAAAAATTGTGAGACATTAGATAAAACACTCTATTAATTAATCGAAAAAGAAGATATCAACGATTATCATATCACCATATATGATAGTCCACAACACAAGGCACGAAGTGAAAGGACTTCAAATCTTTTGTCATTGAGCAGAGGCTAAAACGAAAATAGTTGGAACCATAATTTATTATGACACTGTAGTTTTTATCAGCCTAAACTATCATCAACAAAGACCAAAAATTGGTCAACCATATGGCTAGTGAATAAAACAAGGCGCTCCTTTGCTAGAACATCAGCTTACAACTATGTTGCAAACTTCAACACAGACAGCTTCAAATTTTCTGGTTGGAAGAGTCAATCGCCTCTTATATGCAGACTCAGTGGAAGATGAGTCAATTGCCTCTTATATATAAAGGATTCATAAAGTAACCATTTTTTTGTTGTCATATTTTCCTAGCCCATTTTACCCTTGAAATCTCTTACAAAGTTACATAGTTACCCAAACATTCTGGTTACTAAAATAATTGCACGTGTGTGCCATTTTAACTGATCATAACCTTTTCATCACATACATACTGACATAACCGCACAATCACATAAACAAAAAATGGGAGACATAATAAATGGGAGATGAGAGAAGAGATCAGGGAGAGCAAGAGAGATTTGATCTGAGTGTGCACCACCAACAAGGCCTCACAACCATGCTCAATGGAGATAAAAATGTTGATGGTTTGTGCTTTTATCTGAACAATTACAACCAATGAGATGTAATGATATTTATCCATCATATAACTGAAATACTAATATGTTTCGCTTTCCATTCTTGAAGGTTACTTGCTCTTAGGCTTTCCGACCTCTTCACTATGCAAAAAGTGTATATAGATCATTCATGCTATGTTGCATGGCGTGTTTTTTGGTAATTTTCTTCCTCCAAAAAGTGTTACCTTTACATTATCATATTTTCCTTTTGATAACTTTTAATTTGTCTCTCGTAAATAGGATCGATATTCACGACACCGCCCATTATTAATCAAACAGTTGGGTACTCTATGGAAGGCGAAAAGGAATGGGTTATGGCACACAATAATATTCTTAAAGTTTGCTAACCTATTATCTATAAAAAGATATTCCAAAAAAACTCGCCACTTTTGCAAGGCCAGATTTTTCTCGACCAAAATACCCTTATTGTAAGTGAAAATTTTCTAATGTATATAACTACCCATTAACACACCACCCACTAACACACCAATACATGAAATTTTCTGGTTGGAAGAATCATCTATTTTATTCTTCATCTGTGCTTGAAGGAAAATCCACACTAAGAAACTAAGGCATGTGTAAACTCAACAAGTTAGCACTACTCGGAACTAAAGTTGGCTTTGTGACATTTTGCCATCTCATCAACATCAAGTTCCACTTCCAGTACCGGTGAATCGTTTTGCATGCTGGACTGACTGGCAAGGGAGTAAAATATATTAATAATCAAATCGAACGCAAATGAACAAACCATAAATATTTTTTTGACACAACTATAAACATTTGTGCATAATTCAATCAGCCTCGGAAATTTGGTTACCTGTTTTGTACACGGCCATGGTCTACAGCACTTCGAAGGCAGTATATGACTCTGCCTTTGATGTTGCTCATGTGAACTGGACCAAATGTTCGACTGTCAATTGCTTCCTGTCATGTATGTGAGTGGGAGCATTAAACAAAGAACATTTTACTAGCGTCTGTGGAAAAATTCACTCAAAGATTTGAGATAGTTTGGTTACAAAATTTCGAAGCAGTAGAAAGAAACCGGGAAAAAGGACTAAAACTATCAGGCTCAAATAATTATATTCTCGGTTCTCACTTAACGACATGCATGGACACAGAGGTACATAGAAAATATTAAGAGCTAGCTACTAAAATCTTTGGCTTAAGTTCAAGTTTCTATTATAGCTATTATTTATTTAAAGAAGCTACTTTGCTACTACCAAGTACCAACATGATAAAGGTTAATTCAAACATGAATTAAGCATTTCTACTTGAGAAATCCAGGCCACAAGCACTCACAAACCATACTATCATAGTTGTAAGCAGGACTCTAAAAGCTGCTTAAGTGATTTGAGATGGCAAAAGTTGGAAGCTGGTCCTTTGTTACTATTCCCAGCCGAAGAGAGAGAAATGTAATTTTATAAGCCAAAATGTACGACAAAAGGCTCCAAACTGTTGAGTTACACCTATTTATTATTATGCTTAATATTACACTAAATTTCATTAAAACTTAAACAAGTATGTGGCCAATACTTGCATGTCAATGATAACTAATAGGTTGATTAAATGATATTTTTAATCTAGAATTTATACTTCAACATCAATACAATAACAGTGTATCGGATTGTAAGGGAGGTGTGTAATAATCCGCCTAAGGATAGCATAAAGGTAAACTAATAGTAAATAGTCAATGAAAACAAGCCATGCATACCTTGGCTTTCAATTTTTCATTTTCAGCTACCACCCAATATTGATTCTTCTTAAGAACAAATGATTCCTCCGTTTCATTAGTAGAAGCCATTTCATAACCTTCAATAGCAGCTACTCTTCTGACTAGGTAGTTATCTGGCTCTTCAGGGTTCTTCAAGACCACAACATCTCCAACATAAATATCTCTGTCAAAGAAAAACGGATATCACTCACAAATAATGAAGATGAGAATATAAATAAAGAATGAGCTCGAGATGAGAATATATAAATCAAAAGGTGCCATAATTTCCTATCATAAATCATCTCTTCAAATCAAACCTTTAGATGACCTATAGTTGTTCCTAATCTCCTCCACATCCAACTATTGGAGTACCTTCTATTTGATCTACCCTCCTTAGTGGTGCAGTGGTGCTTCTAAGTAGTCTTCTATCATCTTTCCAAAATTCAAACACCCCAACTTCCCCACACATAAGAGGTTCTTAACCCTAGATTATCTTGTGTAATGTGACCACTCAGCTACTAACCTATCTTATCTTTTTTATCTCTACAACACTAACCTTATAAAATAATTAGAAAATAATAATGGTAATGGAAAATGTCCAAACCAAGATAATGATACATTACCACATCACAAAAAAGGAACTAAGGAAGAACGACCACAACTTTTTCACAAGTAACTTGATTTTAACAAAGATTGAAGCATTCAGGACAAAAATAAATGATATCTTTATGATGCATCAAACCTGAGCTACTGTAATAGTAGGCAAAACTTAAGCAAATGAACGGATGAGGTCTTTCTTTCAGGCATAACTAAAGTGATTAAAAACCTCTTCTATGCCATTCATGACCTATGGCTATGAAGAAGAGAATGAACACAGGACAGCACCAAATTCTAAAAATTGTAAGAGAATTGACATTTAAATGCACATAATTGATATACATTATGTGTGCAAAATGAAATAAAAAGTTGGACATGCCAAAAGCACCCTGCCTAATTTTTGTATAATCAAAAATGCTCAAAAGTTTAAAACAGCCCCAACCTCGCTATGTCTGATTTCTTCTGACCAAGTGGATATGGCTTTGTCCATGTTATCTGGCTGAAAGGAAGCCGATATCTGATTTTTAAGCTGACAAATAAGAGACACTTATTGTCAATACATCATTTAGGATACAAGTCTGACACACAAACATGGCACAAAGGTGATGTGTATGTTGACTATGTTCTATTTAATGTTGTCCAAATAAAGTAGGCAACAGAAACCAAACAGATGGTTAGATACAGGCATCAACCACAAGGTGTAAAATATAAATTTAACAAAACTATTATACAGAAAATGGTTCTCATCATAACACACAGACTGCATAAGAGAGATACTGGCAAATATATTTCTCTTCAAGTGTACACTCTATTCCACTCTGAGAATCCACTAAGTCTAAGAACAATATATGATGCCATAGCCAGTAGTATAAGATGACAGTCTATCTCAACACACATTGGAAAAAAAGATGACTGACTAAGATTTTCCAAGAAAGGGTTGCATTGCTGTCCAATAATGGTTATGACAACACACCAAGAGTGGAAAAAAGGTACATAAAAGAAAGTAAAACTAAATGAGTTTTTAATAGAAAGCATATTTGTTGTGATATTCTAACTTTATAAAGCCCATATACCTTGCAGTATCAGTCAATATAATTGCATAAAAAGTAAGTGTAGTATGTATGATATATTGATGAATATGATAACTTCAACTACAAGGAAACATAGTGTCATTGCACTGGAATGTGGGATGAATATGATATATTGATGAATATGATTACTTTGGGTATGCAACTAATTTAAGTAACAAGAAGAGTTGCTCTTTCCATCAATAGTAGGGGCCATCTCTCTCTCCTTTATTCCAGTGCAAGTAGGTCAACCTTCCATGAAAGAAGTGCTTAGCAACCAAACTGATAGCTCTTCTCGCTTGACAAAACCTCCCACATAACTCTGTTCAAATTACAACATTGTATCAGTCAGAACTCAGAAGACACTTCAAAGGAGTGCTTTGAAGTGCTAAAAATGTGATACACAGCTGGAGAAAAGAGGGAAAAACAGTTAAAAATTGCAGTTGGCACAGTTGTAGGACTTCAACTACAAGGAAACATAGTGTCATTGCTCAGTTGATAACTTAACCATTGTTCCAAATATTTTACATAGTGGTTCTTTATTATATTAGAATACACAAGGATAGGCCTTAAAGAGCAACCCTGTCTTCTAAATTCAAGCTCAAATAAGCTCTTCACAAAGCTATGCTTCAAGTGCCCCCACAAATGATAGTCTTAATTTTAACAGTAAATAAGTTCAATGAACAAATTGGAAATTAGAGAATATACTTTAACAGGACTCTGAGTAGCTGATTTGTTGTGACACAACACATTAACCTAATATACTCCAATTTTATAAATAAAAATAGAAAAAGTAAAAACTTGGTGTAGTTTGATAGATAATAAATGGAATTGGCCAGATATAGGCGTGTAGTACAATACAACTCGAATAAGCCCATCACAGCAATGGCAGCAAGCAACATTCCTAAGGCAATATTAATAATCTAAGATATCCCAAGGAACCCATATGCTCTCCTATTTACTACATTATTCAAATTATTGTTGGATAATATATGGTGAATAGAAGCTGATTAATTAGGAGGATTCCCAAAATTATTCAATCAGTGAAAGCAACAGAGAAATAAATAAATTAGAATTTAAAAAAATGAAAATAAAAGTAAGGGAAGAGAAAAGAGACCTGGAGGCTGAGAGCGAAGGAGTATTCTAGCTTGTTGACATGGTACCGAATTTTTGAGAAGAACGAAACCCTAACCATTGCAGGGTGTAGTACTACACTGTCGTCTTCAGAACGAGAACGCAGAGATCATAGAATCCTCTTTTCTCCGTTAAACCCCAAAACTTGTCTCTTTTTCTGCTGTCTTCGCTTACTAAGCTTGGTGAATAGTGAAAAGAGATGAAGACTGAGAGAGATCGATTACACTGGTATGCCACATATCAAAACAGTTATAACTTTTGTCAAAAATATTTAAAAACACAAAAATTTTTGTACCAAGTCAAAAAAAGTTGTAATTTATATACTTTGCTTAAATATGTTTTTTTTTCAACTTAGTCTGTCATAAGTGAAACAGTCAAATGATCATAGAGACAGACAATACCCAACATGAGAGGTATTAAAGTCTTTTTCTAGCTCACCAACTCTCTAAATATACTATCAATATACTCGTGCGCTTGCTTGCGCTTGCGCTTGCGCTTAATTAGTTCGAACATTATTTTGTGTTCTTTTGCTTTGTACTATACACCCTGTAGAAGCCGCCATTGCCATTATCAAAATGATGATGATTTAGCAGGTGTTTGTATTCACGGTGATTCAATTAAACAGACATCAACTACGAAGCTTTTGAACAATCATGCCTAACGACGTAGAAAATATTAAAATGAACGCAGAACCAAACATCCTGTAGTTTGTAGTACTTGTTTTAGATTTTGACTACAAAAATATGCGCAAGAAAACACACGACACGACTGCAGAATCACGAATGAACGTTTGTGAAAAAATGGTGAATCTGTTTTATCAACACAAATGCATTATGCTAGTGCAAGTCATTAACCATAATTGTCGACCAGGAGGAAATGGAAATCAGTTAAAAACATTTTTGAAAATACATTTTATTTGATTAAGCTTTTTTAAAGCATTTATTTGATTAAGCTATGCTTGACTTAAACTTTCTTTTTAATAAAATTCACTCTGGTTCACTAACGGAAACAGAGACCAACCATTGTCACCTTAAATGATTGTCCACCAGGCAAGAAGTGAACACTTGGTAACGTGAGTGAAGTGGCACTAGGACTTCAAATCCTGTCATTGAGAAGAGATCAAAACGAAATAAGCAGGAACCAAATTTCTGACATTATAGCTCTTTTATCAACTTCAAGTTCAACCATCAACAAGAGGCAGCTGAGCCCTTTGCAAAAATTTCATTTTACAACTCTGTTTTACATGGGCCGAAACGGATTTTCCGGCTGGGATATAGTCAATCGCCTAATATGCCGACTTAGGGACATTAACATAACACCATCAACCCAGTGCATCAATTTAAAAATCATTCATTTTATTCTTCATCATATCTTCAATGAAAATCCACGCAAACAAATAAACTCAAGAAGTTGGAGCTTCTCGGAACTAAAGTTTATGCTTTGTGACTTTTTGCCATCTCATCTACGTCAAGTTCCATTTCCAACACTGGCGAATCCCTTAGCATGCTGAAATGACTGGCAAGGGAGTAAAATATATTAATAATCAAATCGAAAGAACAGTCGCCATTTGTGCACAATGAATTAGTCTCAGAAATTTAGTTACCTGTTTTGTATACGGCTATGGTCTACAGCACTTCGCAGGCAGTATATGACCCTCCCTACAATGTCAGTCATTTGAACTGACCAAATGTTCGACTATCAATTGCTTCCTGCCATTTGGGTTGGGAGCAGAAAATAAAGCATTATTCCTTGTTTAAAAGACCTTGGGGAGTCAAAGAAAATTTCAAAGCTATTACAGAAAATTCAACTAAATATACTAACATTTGGGGAAACATTCACTCAAAGCTTGTAGTTAGTTTAGTTACAAAATTTCAAAGCTGTAAAAGACATCAAGGAAAAAGGACAAAAGATAAAAGGTTTTCAAATAAATATATTATCTGTTCTCGCTTAACCATACCACACAGTGCTACATAGAAATTATTAAGACCTAGGCACTAAAATCATTAGCTTTGGTTCGGGTTACTATTGAGGGTGGGGTAGTTCGACTAGTTTGAGTTAAGGATATAAGGAGTTGTGAAAAGAAATCAAGAGACGGGGGTTGAAACCTTGGCAATGAGAAAAACTAACATTAACAACTAATATTCTAACATTTGCCATTTAAAAAAAGTTCAGGTTACTATTATGGCTATTATTTAGGAAGAGTCTATTTAGGTACTACCAATAACGTGATAAAGGTCAACTAAAACAGAAATTAAGCATTTCCACTTGAGGAACCCAGGACACAAGCATACACGACCTCCAGCCGTATCATATCAAAAGCAAAACTCCAAAAGCTGCTGAAGTGAATTGACTTGCCAAACTTTAGTCTATTTCATTTGTCTTGACAAAGAGGGGTTTAACTAGAAACTTAAGTCCAGATCCAGTCAATAATGTCAGCATCTATTTACACAAGTATTGGCATATACAATCTAATAACTCATAAATATATATATATATATAAACCAATCAACCTATTGAGTTACACCTAGTTATCATGTTAATATTCCACGCTAAATTTCCAAAAATTTAAACAAGCATGTGACTATCTTAAATTCTTGTATATCATTGATATATAATAACTTGATTAAATGATATTTGCATCTAAATCTTATATTTCAACATCAATACAATAATAGTGTTTCAGATGTAATGGAGGTGCATAGTGATCCACCTAAGATGGCATAAAGGTAATAGTAAATTGTCCATATGACTATAACAATTTACCAGAAAAATAAGGCATTTATACCTTGGCCTTCAATTTTTCATTTTCAGCCACTACCCAACATTGATCCTCTCAAGAACAAATGGCTCATCCTTTTCATCCGTAGAAGCCATTTCATAACCTTCAATCGCACCTAACCTTCTCGACTAAGTATTCATCCGGCTTTTCAGGTTCTTCAAGACCACAACATCTCCTACAAAAACATGCCTATCAAAGAAAAAATGTCCATCACTGACAAATACAGGAGATGAGAATATATATAAACAATGAGCTCTATGTATGTTTTCCGTTCAAATTTTAAATGGCAATGTCTATGCTGTTTGGCCGTGTTGAGTCTGAAAACTAACTTTAAACAGGACAGACATGTAGCGACACCTGTAGCCAATGTATCGTGATGCACAAACATGGCACTAAACCATAGTGATGCGTATGTGCTACTTAAAGTTGTCAAAATAAAATGGATAGCAGATACCAAAGAGATGGTTAATTGATAGGAACTAGAATTTCTCATGACTCAATCAAACATAATAACTGTGTATTAATGGTGATAAACTGAAAATACAAGAGAAAATGAAGATAAAAGTAACCTAAGGCACTATAGAGGCCTAATCTCTCCCAAAGACCCTAGGTCTATTCTCAATTCTTAGTTACCTTTCTAATTCCCTCCCACTACTATTTATAGTACTCCACTAATACTCACATTTTCCCTCCACTTTGCCACCTCATCAAGTGGTTACAACAAAAACTCATTTCCCTCCCTTACACTTTATTTATTTATTTAATATCCTATCAATACTCCCCCCCTAAACATTCACCTTGTCCTCAAGGTGAAGATAACAAAAGCAAACAGTTAATAGTCTTCCACCGGGATCCCAAAGCTTGAAGCAGGATGTCTCAATAATGCAAGAAGCCGAGTACGGTTCACCCGGATCCCACAACTTGAAGCATGATGCAATGCAAGAACTTGAAAAACTGCCTCCTGAATCAAATGCCCTTTGTTCAGCTGTATTTTGGAGCAAAACATAGAGTATGGTGTCTCTTGGATCAAAACACTTGCATCAGCTATAAATTTCATGAATAGACCTGTATTTTGAGCCCATCCAGACCCAACCAGCTTCTTTTCCCCATCAGCTATAATGCTTATAGAAGCACCCTCATAATTATCAACAAGGCTTAGTTGAAAATTGAACAGTAATTGATAGGATCATGAATTTATGGAACTTCTCATAACTCAAATGAAACTATGAAAGTGTATATTAATGGTGAAAACAGAAAATTACAGAGAAAACGTGAAGATAATAGGCACTTCGAGAGGCCTAACTCTCCCAAAAGACTCTAGGTCTATTCCCAATTTTTGCTTACCTTCTAATTTCCCTCCCACTACTATTTATAGCACTCACTAATGCTCACATTTTCCCTCCACTTTGCCACATAAGCAAGTGGTTACAACCAACTCTCATTTCCCTCCCCTTACATTTTATTTAATTATTTAATATCCTATCATTAAAATTGGTAGCAAACCACAAGGTGTAAAAATATAATTCAACAAAAATTTATACCGAGTAAATGGTTCTCATCATAACATGCAGACAAAGCATAAGAGATAGTGACATGTAAACGTTTCTTCTAAATGTACTCTCCATTCCACTTTAAGAGCCCACTAAGACAAATATATGATGGCCCCAGAATGTAAAATGACAGTTCATCTCAATTCTCAACACACATTGAGAAAAAATAACTGACTAAAAGACTTTCTGAGCAAAGTATGCATTGGTACCCAATAATGGTTTATGACACGACACCTCAAGAGTCCAAAAAAGGTACATAGAAGCAAGTAGAAGTTTATAATAGAAATCATCTTTTTTGTATTATCCCAAGTTTTAAAAGGCCAATTTCAAAAACCTTGCAATAGCAGCCAATAGAATTACACAAATGGAAAGTGATTGATATGTTAGATGAGTATGATTACGTTGGGTCTGGAATTGGTAATTTCCGAACAAGAAGAGTTGCTCCATCTCCAGCAATAGTAGGGGCCATCTCCTCTCCTTTGTTCCAGTGCAAGAAGGTCAACTTTCCATGAACAAAGCGCTTCCAAAAAAAATTAACTAGATCTCCTTCTTTGATACGGCCTCCTTTAAAGTTCTGTTCAAATTAAAAGATCTTATATGTCAGAAAATACTTCAAAGGAGGGGCTTTGAAGTGCTAAAAAAGCGATACAGGTTGTGGGGCTTAAACTATGAAGAGCGGTTTTCCGAAAAGGATTACTATAAATGTCATTGCTCAGTAGATAACTTCATCATTTTTTAAATGTCCCCCCAAATGATCATCTTAATTTCAATGAACATAATACAAAATAGAGAATATGTTTGTATAGGACTCTGAAATCTGAATAACTAGTATGTTGGGGTAAGACATTAACTTAATACTCCTACTTAATAAATTAAAATTGTAGGTTAAATACAAGTGTAGAACAACAACCCAAACCCAATAACATTCCAAATGCAATATTAATCCTAATAATCTAACAGATCCCAAGGAATTCATAGGTTCTTCAATTTCCTACATTTTAACAAAAGAAGAAAAGGAAATTGCACCTCGGCTTATTGCAACAAAACCCTAGCCCAGCAACAAATATAGATTATAATTACCATTGACAGGTATATCAGCAAAATTCAAAGTGGAAAACAACTTTTCAAAATAAGGCTAAAAACACACAAACTCGAGTGTTGATAACATATGAGGGAATGGAAACTGATTAACATGAGAATTCCGAAAATCACACAATCGAGGAAACCAACACAAATAATATAATAGATTGGAATTGGAATTGGAAATTTTTCTAAAAGAAAAGGAAGGGAAGAAAAGAGATACCTTGAAGCTGAGAGCGGCGGAGTATTGAGCCCTGCACTGAAAGTATCGGATCCATGTCGACAACGAAACCATTGCAGGGTGTAAACAGAGTATCGTGGCCACCAACTGGCCAAACGAGAACGCTGAGTTAAAACTCTCTTTTCTTTTCTCCCTTAAACCCCCAAAAAATGTTCTGCTTTTTTTTTCTTGTGTTTTTCGCCTAAGAAGCTTTTCTGATTTGTGCTAGTAAGAGAAACAAAATCTGTAATAAAGTAGGAAAAATAATATTGGTGATTTGTCTTCAAAAATTATTAGGATGACTTTTAATTATGTAGCCAACAAAATTAATACTTGTGATTTTTTGTAGATAGACAATCGTTAATGCAAAAAGTGTAAATGCTATTTCTAATCAATCCAAATTTCCTTCGCACTCATTCTGCAGAAAGACGTTGTCAACTATTTCACAAATTCATTGTCTACTTTCTAATAATATTGCTTCGGTTAGAGTTTGTTCATATTCTTTCTCTGACCTATTTATAAACAAAAACTAATTTTGATTCATATAGAAAACTAACGATCTGCACTAAAATATACCCAAATACATTGGGCTTTTCCAATAAACCTAAAAACGATTTTTTCATTATAAATGTTCTATGAAAGATTTCACAATGGCGATCTCGACCCCGATGTGTCCCTGGAAGGCTAACTCGGTTAAACTAAAAACCTTTATGCTTGATAAGATTGAAAACCATATTCTTTGAAGGATCACTGGCGCAATTTTGTTTTATTGATCCCTAATTACGTCTTTCAAACTTCTTGCATCCTCACTTTCTATTTATTTATCTCTACGTGAATCATATGTTTGCAATAAAAGAGATAATCGTGCGAATTTGCCATAACTTCATGTATAGAATATGTCACTTGTGGTATTTTGCAAACCTAAGAAAGATGGAGACATCGATTTTCGTAGGTTGTGTATTCTCAACCAAGCTTATCTCATGAAATTGGTGCCATATTTTTTGGATCATTCACAATGGTCTCAAGTTGGGTTTTTGTTTTATGTTAAATTTTCAAAACCAAAATCATTGCTTTTAAGCTTTTAAAATTTTAAACCATAATCGATTCAGCTTTTGAGTTAAGAAATTTCAAAAAAAAAAATCAGTTTTGAACATAAGCATAAAAATATTAATCATAAACTTATCTTGATAAAAACTATATATAAATATATATTATATAATTTTATAAAAATTAAAATATTAGAAATATAATTAATTTATTTAGTAAAATATTTAATAATAGTTGTTGAAAGTAGTAGTTGTCTATAAACGCTTGTTGGAGTGGTAACTGTGGTGGTCGCCATTGATCGCGTACTCACTGTGGCCTCGTGGTGGTGACTAGTGGTGGTCGACCGGTGATTTCCAATTGTCGAGTAATGGTTAGAGAGGTAGTCGCTGGTGTGACCATTATTGTTTGAAAGGGTGTTTTCTAGTGGCTCGAGTGGTGGTTATAATGCAAGAGGTAAAGTGGTCGGAGTGGTCGCCGCGATGGTCAAAGTAATGATCGCTGGTGGTCGTGGCGCATCGAGGTAGTAGCCTGGTCGTGGTCGATTGATGATCATAGGTGGATGAAGTGGTAATCGCGGTGGTAAAGTGGTTGTCGCATAAAGCAATGGCGCAGTTGGTCGACGTCGGTCGAGTGGTCGGGTCATAGTCGAATCGATAAAGGGTCATGTCGAGATCATATATAGGTGGATAAAATGGTGTTACGTGGTGGTCATAGTGGCTATCGACGCATGGTTAGATCGGTGGTCAAATGGGTGGCCTGTCAGAGCGGGCAGTAGTGGTGGTCGACGGCGGATAGAGTGGTGGTGGTGGTGGTCAAAGTGGTAGCTCTGTGGTGTTCGGGACACTATCATCAAAGGTGGGTGAAGTGGGTCATCACCATGGTCAAAGTGGGGGGCACAAAGTGGTCGAGGTATTGGTTGGTGGTGATCAAAATGGTGGTCTGAGTGGTGGCCTGTGAGTGGTCAAGATAGTGGTTTCATTAATGGTGACATGTCAGGTTAAAAATAAATGTAAATTATAAAACCTATTTGTACTTTTGAGTTTTGATTGAAAACTGTTTAAAATTAAGAAAAAAATCAACTCAATCTCATTTTACCTGAATGCTTTTTGGTTTAGAAATTAACTTCAAAACCAAAAACTCACAACCACTCCGAACAAGCCCATTAAAAACCACCCATACATATTTTTGAAGTTCATGTTGTAAAATTTTTAGAGTGTGTTTAATTGAAGAGAAAGAGGGGAGATATAATCTTTTATCACTTCCCTTTTTCTATTTTTAACACACACCCTTTCTCTTCAACCAAACACATATTTACCCCGTGTTTGTTTCCCTAGATTTGTAAAAGAGAGAGATAGGGGAGAGAGACATAGGAGAGAAGTTGAGTATTTTATAGTTCTGGGAGAGACATTAATAATGATAGAGAGAAATTTAATGGTGAGACCCACGAGAACAACTTCTCTACCATATAAAGTAGATTATATAGAGAAATGTAAACATGTTTACTGTTTTCCACGTTATCCATATCTCCCAAGTCCTAACCGGTGCACTCTCTTCCCACTTTTTACTATTTATGTCTCTCATCTCATCTCACTCTGACAGTTTTTTCAGCGTTGGGAGAGTGATGTGGCTAGAGTAATTGCCAAAAAAACAACTCAAAGACAATAATTAATTTGTTTTGAATGCATTACATCGATTTCATGTGGAGTTGGCAAAACGGACTACCCAGCCAAGATCGATCGACCCACATCGGTTCGTTCGCTTATGGACAAGGATAAAAGCCCGGTTGATTCCGTGAGGCCGACGAGTAGCAGTAAGGACGGCGCGGGTTGCGAACAAGAGGTGTGGTCTTAATACTTCGGGTCGACCCACGCAGTCCTAATTTAAGTGACCTGGAGAAATAGTAAGTTTTAAAACTGGGAAGACAAGTCCCTTCGTTGCTCTCTGTTAGGGTTTTACGAGAGCAATCGTAAGAAGTTTCCCTTCGCAACTGTAGTGGTTTATTTTCTCGCTTCTAGTCCTCAGAGGCATGGAGAATCTCACATGGGTGATATTTATGAGGTTGTGGTGGACTACGAGGAGTGGTGGTGTTGAAACTTCCGAGCATGGTCGCTTGCGCCAGCGGGTGTTTTCATGATTGACCTATCCACACCCACATCATGAAGAAAAGAATGGTCAGTGTGGCGCTTCATTGTGGGTGTTACTATTAAGGAGGTGGTTTCGTGTATTTTCTTGTTCCAGCTTTTTCCATGAGTTAGATATTCAAAGTGGTTCTCAAGAATGGTCACATGACCTTTGATAAACATCTCCTCGTGGTTTGGGATATCGAGGAAGGTCAGGCTAATTAGAGGTTCAACTTGATACTTGTCATCAGGGGTTTAGTGCATCAAGTTCCGATTGGATTTATGCCCGAGACTACAGAGGAGCATCAAAACACCATTGGCAAATTTCTCGAGCACGATCCAAATAATAGTCAGGTTTTCGAGAACTTATATGTGCATGCATCAAAGTCTCGTGGATGTTAATAACCTCTAAAGAAGATGATGAAACCGAGAAAACCAGAGGCGAATCGAAAAGTGGTTTAGTTCAAGTATGAGAGGTTGATAATTATTGCTATATCGCTGGCTTTCTGGCCGACAAAAGCGCACCGTGATAAGCTCTCGCTTCACCGTGGGGTCTGATGGAGGTACGTGGTGGGGGGCTCGAAAGTTACATGTCGAGATCCGTAGGAGTAGCACCGGCGCCAGGGCTTGGTGGTTGCAGAAGAAGGTCAAATGCATGTGGTGTCACTTAAACTAGTCATAAATGTGTGCCGCAAATCGAGCCGCAAATCATGGCATTAACTCTTAGTCAGCGAATTCTGTGGGCATTAATTTTGCTGGTCTGAAAATTTTGGAAGGAAACAAATTTGGAGCCGTTACTCAAGCACAAAAAGAAAGGAATAATAAATTAGCTGCTATTTTTAAAAATCCACAACTCTATTACGCGCGCAGAAAATATAAGAACGTATGATCCTCTACGTAAATAGACTTATCATTAAGAATGCAAAGTCTTTGTTAACTTCTCATCAAAACTATAAGTTTTGCTTGGCGATATGCCAACGTCGTTGTTCATAATCTTACTAGAGTATCAATAGACTACGCTGATTCCCATGTTATCGAAATGAGTTTATTTGCTTAAAAAAATGGATCCCATTCAAGCCCTCCTAACCCAACTAATTAGCCATGAGTCATGACGAGTCGACGACGACACTAAACTACAGTACTAGTGTAGTAGACTAGCGCTATGCTTGCTGCAGTCAACTTGTTAACCGCATCAAATTCACAAGCAATCACCACATAAACGCCCTCCCTTCCAAACCTCCCGCCAATTAATTTCTTTCCCTCCTCCTTTCAATTCTCAAACCCTAACCCTTTCTCCCAAAAAATCGCACGACACTTTTTTCCCTCGCATAACCAGTTAAGTAACTACTCCGTTCAATCTAGGGTTTCAGTTTCAACCAAAACCGCAAACCATGCCGTCGCTACATTCGCCGGGGAAAATCCACCGGCTGGAGATTGAGAACTTCAAGTCATACAAGGGTTTCCAAATCATCGGTCCTTTCTATGACTTCACCGCCATAATCGGTCCCAACGGTGCTGGCAAGTCCAACCTCATGGACGCTATCAGCTTCGTCCTCGGCGTTAGGACCGGCCACCTTCGCGGTGCACAATTGAAGGATCTCATCTATGCCTTAGATGACAGAGAGAAGGAGCAGAAAGGACGCACGGCGTTCGTTCGTTTGATTTATCAGCTTGCTAACGAGTCCGAGATCAAGTTCACCAGAGCCATCACCGCTGCCGGCGCCAGCGAGTACCGCATCGATGGCAGCGTTGTTACTTGGGACGCTTACAATTCTAAACTCAAGTCCCTCGGCATTCTCGTCAAGGCTCGCAATTTTTTAGTCTTTCAGGTTATTTTTTTCTCTCCTTTACGCCCTCGTTGATGATGCCACTGGTACACTGGTTAATTAGTTTGTTTGATCAGCTAAATTGCTTATTGTAGGGAGATGTAGAATCCATTGCGTCCAAAAATCCCAAGGAGCTAAGTGGTCTTATCGAGCAGATATGTGGCTCTGACGAGCTCAAGAAGGATTACGAGGAGTTTGAAGAAAAAAAAGCTGCTGCTGAGGAAAAATCAGCACTTGCATATCAGAAGAAAAAGACGGTTGTTATGGAGAGAAAGCAGAAGAAAGAACAAAAGGAAGAGGCAGAGAAACATCTCCGCTTGCAAGATCAACTGGTAACTGTATCTGATTTCATCTGCGTTTTGTATGCAATAAACTGTATATTCGTATTTGTGGTGTTGGGTTCGCCACCGCTTTAATTTGACAAAGTTCCGTCAATTTGCTTTCTCCATGCCTTGAATTTCTGTTTCGCTTCTCTTCTCTTTGCCACATGTTTGATTGGATGTAGACATGGTGGTATCACTATTAATTAAAAACAGATAGACGTTTGAAGGAAAGCAAGATCATATACTGAGTTCTGGATGTTATATGTTAGATTCTTAATAAAGGGACTGTCTCTGATGCATACGGCAGTCCCTCATATTCATTCCCTCTATAATATTCCTGCTCTTTTTTTTTTCTATAACTATTGCATGTTTCTTAGTAGCTTCCTTTTTTTTGTTTTAGTAATAATAATAATAATAATAATTGTAGGTGTAGTAAGTATCGTACGTTACTTATCACGATACGATACGAAATGGCCATCACCGTTTTCAAGGTAGAATCGGGTCGGGTCACACGACCCAGGTTTGTTTCCAAGCAATTTTAGGGTCCCCACCTTTCTGCTGAATCTGTGACAGAGTGAGCCGGTCTCATGGTCGAGAGATGAGATCGATTAGTGAAGAAGACAAAGATGAGAGAAGAGATTAGATCGACTATTGAAAAAGGAAACATTGAGAGAAGGAATAGTAAGCAGATGAAACGGCACCCCTTTTTCTTTGGTCAAGGAAACGGCGCTCCTTAGATAACATTAGATTATGGTAATATTAGGGTTTAGCTAATAAATGGGCTTGGCCCAATATTATTAAATGTGAAATAAGTAAAAAACTGGCCAATACTGTCAAAAAAGTGGTAATAAACTAATAATATATGGAGTTTTTTATTTTTATTTTTATATAAGCAATAATATATAGAGTTAAAGGTGTATTAATGGTGTAAACAAAGTGCCCAATATTATTAAAGGTGTAATAATATATGTTTTGATGAATCTGGAGTTTATATATGATATATTAAATTGCTTATGCTATTTATTGTTTTTACTAAATTTGTCATATTTTTATTGTTCATGTATCTTACGATACACGATACAAAAAATAGCCGAACGATACACGATACGTATCCCGATTTAACTACCATGTGTAGTAGTAGTAGTAGTTCCAGCAACAACCATAATAACACTTTACATTTTTTGCCCATTCTTACTCTATCAATATATCATCATCAAATCTCTATGTCACATGCAATCGATAATTTCCAACCACCAGTCCAAGCTGGCTGTTAACATTCAGTTTTCCTATCACCTCGTTACCTCGATGCTTTTATAGCGTCACTGCTTTTTTGATTCCTATGTTTTTATCCTTTATGCTTCTGGCATGAGGAACATAAATGGGTTCTTCCCACCTCCATTGCTCCACGTTAAGTTGGTTTGGTACTTGATAGAGATTGTAGATTGTGATCTTTCACTTGGACATCCAAAGGTTACCAACAAGTTGAAGGTGCCACTTTCAGTGATATCTACCGCTTGTCCCCACTCCCTGTTTCTGTATTGTTTCCCTTTCCCTGGAATAGCTTAAACTAATAGTGAGTCTGAATCACGCTTTTCCTCGGCTTATAATTTCTTTGACAAGTAAGCTTTGCACTGAAAACCAGAAAGCTTTGACGACAGCTGCAGTGGTTAGATTTGGTGGCTTAATTATACCTCTATAGCATGTTTAGTCAAGTATCTGCAGATATTATTTACTTCCAATAAAAAATATAGAATTTCTGTTCTGTGCAGCATTATCTGCTATATATTTCTACTAGGAATTATGTTTGCAATTATCATTTTTCATGCATTTTCTGATTGCCTCCTCAATTTATCTCTTGATCTTGACCAGATTGCTTACGGTGAAGTTCTCAAGTACCTGTTTGTTTTTTGTCTTATCCTGCAGAAATCTACAAAGAAGGAACATTTCTTGTGGCAGTTGTTCAATATCGAAAATGATATTGTTAAAACAACTAAGGAACTTGAAGACGAGAAAAGAAGTCGTGAAGATCTTATTAAAGACCTAGAAAATTTTGAATATGAAGCCGGTAAAAAGAAGAAAGAGCAAGCAAAATATCTAAAAGAGATTGCACTACGTGAGAAGAGAATTGCTGAGAAAAGCAACAAGCTTGACAAGAATGTGAGTGTTTTTTCTACATTTGGGATGGGGTGTGGGAGCTAATAGACGTTGATCTTTTTTTGCACCAGCTGGTTCTATGCTATACTGAATACTCTTTGTACTTTGTTGCTTTTGATCATATTTAATGTAAATGATAAAGAAACTGACTAAAAATTTAGTGTCCGTGTTTGGGCAATGGCTGTTAATCTGGCTATTGTATGAGTGGTACTTTAGGACCGCAGTTTGGATCTCCTCCTCCCTGAACTAGCAATGTCCAATTCCTTCAGGCACACTAAAAAAATAAAGATTTTGGACTGACCAAAAATCACCTTGCAATTTCTTTTTAGTTCCCTCTGTTCTTAATGCCCAGAGTAATCTGTAGAATTGTTTTGCTGGTTTTCTGTCCTTGCAGCAACCTGAGCTTCTGAAGTTAAAAGAAGAAATGGCTCGATAAAAACAAAAATAAAAAAAGGGATGAAGGAGCAAGAAAAAGAAGGAAGAGCAGAAGAGGTATGCTGCTGATATAGCTGGTTACAGAGAGATATTCAGGATCTTACGGCAAAAATGGAAGACCTTCAGAAAAGGGGCCAAATGTTGGCTATCAGCTTAAGTTAGATGGCGATGACTTGGAAGAATATTTTAGAATGTGAGTGTTTATTTGCTGTTGCTGTGTGTCAACTTCATTTTAGAATGGAATTATTGCATTGTGATTGGATTGAACTTACATGTTATTCAGTTTTTGGTTTCACTAACAGTCTTATTTGGTACTGATTCTTTGTATACTATGAAAAGGAAAAAGAAACAAATATCATTGGTATTTCTTTCATTCAGTGCTCTATTGCTTGTTATTAGCAGTTGGTCATGTGTTGTAAGTACTTGTAATTAGCATGCATATGGTCCTTTTGGTTTTGGAACTCGTTCTTAGCTTGCATATGGTATTTCTTTCATTTGTAATTTTTTTTTGGTTTTGGAACTTATGTTGATATTGTCGTTACAGCAAAGAGGAAGCTGGGATGAAAACCGCAAAGCTTAGAGAGGAAAAAGAGCATCTTGATAGGCAGCAACATGCTGATAGTGAAGCTCAAAACAATTTGGAAGAGAATCTTCAACAATTAAGAAACAGGGAGTCTGAGTTGGATTCGCAGAGAGAACAGATGCAGGCAAGGCTCAAAAAAATACTTGATAGTTCTACAGAAAATAAAGACATTCTTAGAAAATTGAAGGAAGAACAGCGTTTGATGGTGGACAACCATGGTGAATCCGAGTAAGTTTTCTATTCAACTTTCAAGCTTTTATTTTTTATTTTAATTGTTAAGGCATCCCTCTGCGTTGAAGTTCCAATGACATTTGTGAAATGTTGTATGCTACTTTGAATCTGCAGTAGAAAGTATAAAAATTTAAAGAAAAAATTGGCGAATGTGAAGATCAACTACGTGAGTTGAAGGCCGATAGATATGAAAATGAGAGAGATGCTAAATTGTCTCAGGCTGTGGAGACTCTAAAACGCCTGTATCAAGGAGTTCATGGTCGCATGACTGATCTTTGTAGGCCAACACAGAAGAAGTATAACCTAGCCATTACAGTTGCTATGGGTAAATTCATGGATGCAGTTATAGTTGAAGATGAAAAGACTGGGAAGGAATGCATCAAGGTCCTAATGAGATTTCCCACTATCCTATTTGTACCATTTTATTTCTTCAGATTCTATGGTTACCTTGTCATCGTTTAAAATTCTACAATTTCCCAACATCTATCTTTTTTTTAATACATTCATGTCTCTAATATTGGTGATTACACATGATAATAAACAATTAGAAAAAAGAAAAGAAGCCAAAGCGTCAGTAGTTATTAGCTGATGTATCTTTGTATATGGAACACTTCTTCAGCTTAGAGGAAATTAAAAGATAGATATTTAATCTGTCAAAAAAAAAAGATAGATATTTAATGTTATCACGGACTTCAGAAATAGGGCAGAAAGTCTTGTGCGGTACAAATTTGTGAACTGAGAACCCTTTCTATTTCTTTGGTCTTATGGACTATTGTTATAACTTCTGAAAGCCAGAAATTTGAGCATGTAAATATGTGCAATTTTTCCTGTTTGAACTTTGAAGTTTCTATGATCGTGTTAAATGATTTGATTTAGTTATATGTATTCATTAATATGTAGATTTGTTTGCTTTCTACAGTATTTAAAGATCAAAGGCTTCCTCCCCAGACATTTATTCCTCTACAAAATGTTCGTGAAGCCAATAATGGAAAGATTACGCCATATGGGAGTACAGCAAAACTGATTTTTGACGTGATTCAATATCCTTATTTAATTAGTGTCTGCTTTGAAGAATCTGATTGTGAAAGTGTTTATGAGAGCTTCGAAAATTTGTTGTTAAAATTTGTTCTAATGAAACAGGGAACTTCTTTATTGCTTTGTCTTGAAATTTGCCTTCTACAGCTATAGCTTGTCCTCGAGACTTTATACTGTTTTGCTGATTTTTTAAAAACAATAATTGTTGTCAACCACATCAAATGAAACTTTATGAATTAGAAAAAGCACAAATAGGTGATGAGTTACCATCTATCCCTACACCCTTTACCTTTTTTATTTATTGCAATTGTTTTTCCATTCCAATCGTTTTGTCCTCACTCACTCACACACACACACACACACACATATATATATATATATGTATGTATATGACGATTTACATGCTTTCTACTGCATATAAGTACTATTTCGAAAATTTAAAGGATTGTGTAGTTTCCTTTTAAAAAGCAAAAGCATATAAATGGTTATTTTTGTGGGTGGAGAAGCTACCTTGCCTGTCATTGTGATGTGTATCTTAGCATTATCAAAAGTTGTTGGTCATAATTCTTTTATTAAGCTTTAACACTTTACAATCATTGTATTGTTCTAACTAACTGAGCAGGCTCTAACTGATTGGTTAGAGCTGGCTCGTGGTACTCTTCTTCATGCTTTTTATTACTCACTTAAATGTAAGCCTTGAAAAGTACTTTAAGTTTTGAACTTAACTAGTGCAAGTTTGATCCCTCCCTGGAGAAGGCAATTATTTTTGCTGTTGGGAATACTCTTGTTTGTGAAGATCTTGTCAAGGCCAAAAATTTAAGCTGGAGCGGTGGTGAGAGGCATAAAGGTAACAATGCATTCTTTGTTGGTATTATTTTGATGTTCTATATATCATCTCATAATGGCATATTCTTACATTAAATGGGGTTAGGGTACTTGGATGTTATTTTTTGATTTCCTGTATGTTTTTCCCTCTATTCTTGTTATGCCTTTTTTAGGCACTCATAAAACTTCTACCCGTCTTAATGAACTTTACACCTTCAGTTGTTTGCTTGTTTTGTTGCCCCTCTAGCAGTCTCTTTTGCTTTTGGATAATAGAAAAGAGAATCAGAGAAGGGAGAGAAGAAGAGGGAAATGTTTTACCGAATCTCATTATTGTACTGTAAATGGTTTTTGTGAAGTATTCCATTTATTACACCAGCTAATATAGTCAATCATATCCTGACCTCACAGTGCCTAACCTACACCACTGAGTTGGTTACAGCCACGCAACAAACTGTTTACACATCAGCACTACACTTGTACTTATATTTCTCATACCCACTCGCACACCCCCCAACAAGCTCAAGGTGGTTGAGCAGAAATGGGTGCAGACACATCGAGCTTGGATCTGACCTGCAGGATCATGGAAGTGGAGAGAGACTTGGTGAGCAAAACTGCCCATCGATTATCACCCAGAATATGCACAATAGTGAGCTGTTTAGCTATGACCTTTTCCCTAATAAAGAATAAATCAATCTCCATGTGTTTTGTCCTAGCACGGAGAATAGGATTGTGAGCCATTCTCACAAAACACTATTGGAGCAGTGTAGGAACACTCAACTCAGTTAACAGGGTTTGTATCCAATCTAAATCTGCGGTAACTTGAGCAAGACTGGGATATTCTGCTTTACTAGATCTGGAAACCACCAGTTGCTACCACTATGAAATCTGATTTGAACCAAAGTATATAGAAGCTCCTGATGTGGAACTCCTGTTATCTGGGTCTGCTGCTTAGTAGGTATGGAAGTTGATGAAGAGACAATTTCATATATTCTGCCGTTGGGACAAGGCTGATTTTTCAGGTGCAGAAACTGGAAGTGATGGAATCAGCCAGGAAGACAACATAGGAAACATTGTTACAGTAGGAGTATCTGCCTGTTGGTATTTATGGTTAAGATATAATAAGTGATAGAATTATGTAATGGAAGTTATTACAAAGTTTTTTTTTTGACGGAAGTTATTACGAAGTTTAGTAGCTGTTTTGGCAGTTATGATTACAAAATAACTTCTGCAATTATTTATTAGTATATATGATTGTAGGGTCAGAAAGGAGGGAGAGAAGACTGTTCTTATTCTGTGTTTTGTACAGAAAATACTCTCTGTAGGAGACTTGGTCTCTGGGACAGCAAATGTGCTGTTGTTATTTCTGCAATAGGAGAATTAGTCTGAGACAGCGTTGTATTGCTGTATTTTCTGCAATTTGGAGTGATTCAATCATATTTTCTTCTATTCAAATTGATGTTGTATCATTATTCAATCCTATTTCCTTGTATTTAAATCGGCATTCTATTACTTATTATGGATGCGATGGATTCCTGGCATCTCTCTGCCTGTCAAAATGCAAAACAGTAACCATTTGCATATGTAATTTGATTAGTTGTAACTTTGGATGGAATTCTGCTGACAAAATCCGCACAATGACTGGTGGTACTAGTGGTGGAATGGAAGCAAGGTCAAAAGTGGGATGACAAAAATTGAAGGTTTTTATCATTTTTTATCATGTTTTTATTAAATTTAGTTCAAAGTATATGCTTTGAAATAACCATTCTGTTTTTCAGGAATTAATAAACAGAAAGAGCAGTATGAATCAGAGTTGCAAGAGCTAGGATCAATAAGAGATATGCACCTTAAAGTGTCTGAAGTAGCTGGAAAAATTAGTGGACTTGAGAAGAAAATTCAATATGCTGTGATTGAGGAGGTAACTCTATGGTTTTATTTCTCTTTTTCTATTCCTAGAATGTGTTGATGTGCGTATATGTATGTGTTTCATAATATCAGTTGAAGATGTGGTTTGTGTGACACTATTTGACCTTGTTTAGAAGAGCTTGTTTTTAGGCTTATTATCTATTACAATAATCTCTTATGACTTATGAGACATTTTGTGTTGTTTGGATGTGTGCCAAAACAGCTTTTGAAACTTATGTAAGTTGTTTTGGGCTTATTTTCATTAGCTAGAATTTAAAGCTTCTGAAAAACAACTGTTACAGAGGTTAAATTAAATCAACTTAGGTTTGTGCTCTTTTTATAAATTTATTCATAAGAGCTCGTTGGAATGTCTATCCAAATGTTATTCAGCTTATATTAAAACTTAATTATATTCAGTGCTTTGAAAACGAACTTTTCGTGCATCTGTAGGTTGATTGTAAATGCTAGTTTTGGTTGGGTATGAATGGAAATCCTTTTCATCATTGGTGATTTATTTTAGTTTTTTAATTTTTACGTTTTTATCTTTTTCCAGAAAAGCATTAATGACAAACTTTCAAATTTGAGCAAAGAAAAAGGAACCATTGAAAAAGAAGTCAAACGGATTAGTCCAGATCTCCAAAAGGTGACATTGACTGGTCCATTGTTTACTCATGGCAGTATTCTTGTATACCGAACTGGTTACTTATTGTTTATGTTCTGCAGTTAAAGGATGCCGTTGACAAGAGGAATGCGGAATTATGCAAGCTTGAGAAGAGGATAAACGAAATCACTGATCGAATATATAAAGACTTCAGTAAGTCAGTTGGGGTTGCAAACATTCGTGAGTACGAAGAAAATCGGCTCAAGGTTGCTCAAAGTGTGGCGGAGGAAAGGCTGAACCTGAGGAGCCAACTTTCAAAATTAAAATATCAGTGTGTTCTTTATTTTCTCCTTTCTTTTTATAGCATACCTCTCGTTATATGTTAAAAGCACGACCTAAATAATTTTTCATGCATGCATGCATTCATGAACTTGCAAGGAACTTATATGTACGTGCTTTGCTGATCTGTATTTTAATACTAAGTAGTTCATAGTTCATCATTAATCCGAGATCAAATTGGTGACTATAAATAAGATCACCCATTCATTATTTAAAAAAAATCTATATTATGAGAGGGTAGAAGAGGAATAAAATTAAAAAGTAAGGCTAAAAGTGTGAGAAAAACAATAAACTATAAACTCATGCACTTCTTGAAGTAGCATTTTAAGAGAAGCTAGAAGGTACTATGATAAGCTCCATTACAAAACGGCCTTACTTCGATCAAACATTTATAAGCTAGTCAAATAAGCTACAAGGCATAAGCTGCTTCATTTTTTATTCAGTATTCTTTATTAAAATTGTTCCGCAGGTTGGAGTATGAGCAAAATCGGGACACAAGTTCACGAATTCAAGAATTGGAATCTTCTCTAAGTGCTTTAGAGAATGATTTAAAACGGTTAGGGAACAAAGAGGCTGAAGCTAAGTTAGCTGCTGAGAAGGCTAATGAAGAGATCAATCAGTTTAAGGAAGAAGCTAAAGGTATATTTTGGCTTAACTTGCGTTTTCTTTGTAAAATAGATAGAAACGAATCATAATTGGTTGGGGGTATTATTGAAGTGAAATATAGGACATTATGGTTTCTATGTTGTTCTACCATTCCAGAGTGGAAATCGAAGTCTGAGGAATGTGAAGGGGAAATCCAGGAATGGAAGAAGAAGGCTTCTGTGGCCACAACAAGTATATCCAAACTTAATCGTCTGATAAACTCAAAGGTTAGATGGGCAAAATCTATTTTCTCGCGTGATTTACGTACATAATGTATGGATAGCCTACAGCATTTTTAGTGTCTTTACAGGAGGCACAGATTGAGCAATTGATGGTACAAAAGCAAGACATACTAGAGAAGTGTGAATTAGAGCAGATCAGCCTTCCCACCATATCAGATCCCATGGATACCGGTAGCTCAACACTAGGTCTAGTTTTTGACTTTGATCAGCTCAGTAGAACATTGAAAGATAGGAGACACTCTGATAGGGATAAAGTTGAGGTAGAATTTAAGCAAAAAATGGATGCATTGGTATCTGAGATCGAAAGAACAGCACCCAATTTGAAGGCATTGGACCAGTATGAAACTCTGCTTCAAAAAGAAAAAGCTGTTGCTGACGAGTTTGAAGCAGTAAGGAAAGAAGAGAAGGAAATAGCGGATAGATTCAATGCAGTTAAGCAGGAGAGGTAAATTCATCATTATTTGTCTTATTTATAAAGTACATAGCCAATAGTTTGGAGCGTGTATGGTTCAGGTGGAGACATTGTCGATTCTTAAACATAAAATTTACATAGGATAACACAGAAAATGAAATGGTTATTTGTTTCTAGAAGCAGGAATACTTTTTGACACGAGTCGGTGCTGATTTGAGTGTGATTATCAATCTTATTAAACAAATAGTGTAATGCACATGGTTTTAAGAATCTATCATTCATTTAAGTTATTTGTAACATTTTGGCTTATGTTAACACCTTTTGTGAAATAGATCGTAGAGTTTTGTCTTTAGATGACTCTGCTTGTATGGAGAGGACTTGTAGAAACACCACTTTGGGAGGATAAAACAGATAGTGGAAGATAATGGTTGGTTCAGTTGTTAAGAATGTCAAATCTTTAAGAATGATATGGATCTTGTAATGAGTATGACTTAATAATTTATTTGCTTATTGTTTAGTGAGTTAGCATTTTATATCCGGCTTTTAGAGAGCGATTTGAGAATTAAGCTATGTAATTGCTTTTGTGCCAACTCATCTGTCTTTTTTGAAGCCAAAGTTTATATGTTGATGCAGATATCGGTTGTTCATGGATGCTTTCAACCATATATCTGGTAATATAGATAAAATATACAAACAGCTTACAAAGAGCAGCACACATCCTCTGGGTGGAACAGCATACCTAAATTTGGAAAATGAAGATGATCCATTTCTACATGGCATCAAGTACACTGCTATGCCCCCAACAAAGCGTTTCCGAGATATGGAACAACTATCTGGCGGGGAAAAGACTGTTGCTGCGCTTTATGCTTGCTATTCTCCATCCATAGGTAGAGTTGTTTTTACAGAAAAATTAGTTCATCTTATTATATAAGCGGAGGTGCATGCCTGGATATCATTATTTTAGTTTCTGAACTTAGAATTGACAAAAAAAGCTTTATATGATCTTTTTTAATTTTTAAAAGACTCGATCACCAGTTTTGTCCCTTAAATTATCGGTGGGACAATTTGGTCCCATAAACTAATGAGATATCAAAATAATTCTTGAAATTGAAAATTTCCAATCACAATTTTTATCTGACAATTTCAATGACTCAATTGACTGACCCAAAATGACAAATTTGGTCGAGAATTTTAACTTTGGGGACTATTTTGGAGCATTGGTAATTTTAAGGACAAAGTCGGTGCTCTACAATTTCAGGGATGCTTTTGGAGTTTTCATTCTTTTAATAATGAGGGTTCATCTAAGTAATATACTGACAGCAGTTTCACACGGATTTGATCCGCATGCTCAACTAACATTCCCTTCCCTGCTCGGTTTTTTTTTGCAGTTACAAACCTTCACCGTTTTTCATATTGGATGAAGTTGATGCTGCATTGGACAACTTGAATGTCGCCAAGGTTGCTGGTTTTATTCGTTCAAAATCTTGTGAAGGAGTGAGGACTAGTCAGGGCGCTGATGGTGGAAATGGTTTTCAAAGTATTGTGATATCACTGAAAGACAGCTTTTATGACAAAGCTGAAGCGTTAGTTGGGGTTTACAGGGACTGTGAAAGAGGGTAAATTTCTTCACATCAGTAGTCGATAGCCTACAGTGTCTTTTTTTCCCCCTTTTCTTTTCAATATGTTGATGTCTTCAATCCAATCTATTAAACTGGTTTACTACATTATACAATGATGATGATGATTTTGCTTTTTCACAGCTGTTCGAGCACTCTCACATTTGATCTGACTAAATATCCGGAGTCCTGAAACTCATCCATCGGTCAAAGTTGACAAGCTGCCTGCAATGTACAGGGCTCGGGTGCATTTTTATTTCTTGTTAAATTAAATTGTGTCCGAACTTATATCTGTATCTCGTTATCATCCCTCTTACCAATGTCTTGTGTTCAAATTACCAGTTGGCTGCTTTTTAAAACTATTGTAAATAGGACTTTCACATTAGACCACACTATGCGCCTTTTCTTCCATTAGAAATGCAATGTAAAATACAGTAGCTACATGTCCAAATATCCGTTCTAATTTTTTTTTCATTGAACTAATTTCTTTGCCACCACTCGCATTTTCATATTAATCCTATATACATATAGTCCTTCCAAATTAAAAAGAGGCGCAAGAATTGAAGCATATTTTATTTAGGAATTTCTTTTCCCACAACTCGTCACTCTTTTTCCCACCTCTCCGTCCCATAGGAAAATACAAAATTACATTTTTGGTTATTTTCTGTAATCCCTTTCTTCCTCACTTCATTTTTCTTCTCCCATTCTTCACCCTAGTCGACCCCCACTCTGTAACCTTCATTTCTTGCAATCAGTTTGGATCTAATCCACAAACCAAGGTTGATAACTTGATATGCACTTTTCCTACAAGCATTCATGACCCTAATATCTGGTAAAGTATTTTTTCCTGCGATTTTGAAGAATTCAGCATCAAGATATCGAGACTGTTTGGTTTCAAGATATTAAGTGTACAGAACTAGAATTTGGAAACTTTTGTTTCTCGAAATCACGGTACTGGGACCTCACATAGCAAACTTGGTACTTTGGCACCAAGAGGAATTGATATCAAGATACTGGAACCCCTCCTTACCAAGGTACTTAGTATCGTTACACACTTGATACATTGATATTGAGGGGGTCTATATCATATTAGTGATTTCTCTACGTACTAGGATTTGAGGGGTGTGCCAATGCATATTTTATTTTTAGCATACACGTGTAATCAATACATTTTTAACTTATTGTAATTTTTTTTAGCAAATATATCTTTTTAATTTTTTTTGAAAGAGTTGTAATTTTTGTTATTCTCCTCATTTATATAACAAAATAACCCACCCTTTGAAAATCAACATAAACGAAAGCCAGGACATTAATTTAGGTACCTCATATATTTTCAAAGCATGTCTTATTTTTTTACAAAAAAGTAGATGTTCTCTAACAAAACTCGTTTCATGAGCTTAAACCATGGTTTTAAGATTTTCCATTGACAAAAAAAATGGTTTTAGATTTTTCTTATATTTTGATGTCCAAAAAAAAAGATTTTCTTATATTTTTAAATAGAGAAAGCCAAGACGTAATTGATTGTGACTCCAACGTAATTAAAAAAAATGGCTTGACATTATTATTATTATTATATAATATATAGATACAGTTGGGTTAGCATGAATCATGACAAGTTGGTTTAAAATTTGGCAAATGAAAGCAATTAACCTTACGCCACCGGTTACACAATTATCATCTCTCCCTGTCTCTCTCTATATTTGGCGCCACTGAATTAGCGGTTGAGAATTGTCAATTGAAGAAAGTGATCCATCATCACTCAACATTATCTTTCCTCTCCTCCACCTCCTCCACCTCTTTCCGGCAAATGCTCGCTGCCGGAATATCTGATCAAGGAGGAGGATGTCCATGAACGAAACCGATGAATGGAGTGATGATAATGGAAATCCCCTTAAAAACAACGATCAAGAATATCATGATTGTGATGATGATGACGATGATGATCATGATCATGATCAATTAACAAAGGTTGTTGGGACTCCTAGTCCTACTCCTGCTGAGATCAAACTCAAGATAAAGAAATCATTATTGGAATTCCGTTGCAAAGTTGAAGATGCAATTCTTGGCAATCATTTGTTAGGTCAATCTTATAAAAGGGAAGAAAAATCTTAGAGATATTACCCTTTGGGGTGTCCTTTATTACCAAGTAAGGCTCATGAGGGTACTGATGTAATTTTAGCTAAATTCTTGAAAGCTAAAGATTTCAGGGTAAATGATGCATATGACATGTTGCAGAAAACAATGATATGGAGAAGTAAAAATAACATTGATGGTATCCTTGATGAGGATTTGGGTTCTGAATTTGAAAAAGATAGAATTTTGGATAGTAGAGACAAAGAAGGTCGTCCTGTGTGTTATCATCTTTTGGGGTTTTTAGAGATAAGCTTTATAAAAATACGTTTGGAACACAAAAAGATGTGAAAAGTATTTGAGATGGAGAATTCAGTTGATTGAAATTGCTGTTAAAAACTTTGCTTTAATGGTGGGGTGGATTCTATTATTCAGGTTTATGATTTAAGAAACACACCAAGTCAAGGATTGAAGGAACTCAACTCACTCAGTAAAAAGCTTTTGTACTTTTTCAGAATTACTATCCTGAGATCATTTTCAAAAATGTTAGTATGTATGTAAATATAAAACCTAGTTGTTAGGACTTTAATCAAAATTGAAATTACATAATGTTTGATTTTTTCCTCTATGTTTGCAGATTATAGTATATGCACCATTTTGGTTTTACACTTCTCAAGTGCTATTCTCAAGGTTTATGCATCAAAGATATAAAAAGAAGTTCATATTAGCAAGACCACAACATGTTACACAGACTCTTGTCAAGTGAGTGTGCTTAAAATGAACCTTAGAATTTTATGTTATATATTCAACTTGAGCTAATATTGTGATCTTTATAGATATATTGCACCAGAACATCTTCCAGCTGAATATGGAGGTCTAAGAAGGAATAGTGACTCAGATTTCTCTCCTGATGATAAGGTTTATGAGCTTAGAATCAAAGGAAATTCTGCTTCTAAAGTTGAATTTCCAATCGTTGAGGTGCTCAACCTGAAATTCTGATCTTTATTTTTTTAGAATTTACAAAACCGACTTGTAGAGTATAATGTGTGCCTTCGACTTATAAACTCTTTTTCAAGCCATATCTATGAGTGGACTCTTAACAAAACTGAATGCAATGCATTTAAAAGTGTTATTATGTTTATCTAATTAATTTGGTGTGTGGTAATTTGTTTTTGTGATGTGTATAGGCTGGAGTGACAATAATGTGGGATGTAACAGTGGTGGGATGGGATGTGACTTACAAAGAAGAATTCATTCCAGATGATGAAGGCTCATACAAAGTATTACTGCAGAACCAAAGTATAGTGGGAGAAAGCACTAGAAACTCCTTTTACATCAGTGAACCTGGGAAGATATTGATAACAGTTGAAAATTGGACATTTAAGAAGAAAAGAATGTACTATAGATCTAAACAAAGAATCACAGTTCCCATGTTCATCTTGCAGCTATCATAACAAATGATTTGAAGATATTGTTTGTATATTGTTCACACTCAGTAGTAGTAGGCCAGAAGCTACCCATTTTACTCACTGCCTAAGATTCACAAAGTTAGTTCATGATGGCTGGCTACAATTGATTGTCTATATATATCAAATCAACATCTTTTTAGTATTTTTTTTCTTAACATGTAAGGTATAGATTAGAAATTTTTATCTTAACATGTTTCGTTTTGCATGAGTTGGAGACAATTTATTAGGGTATAAATTGTTTGCTGCAGAACTCAGGAACAAACTAAACCAGTATTTGTAGTAATCAATTATCAGTAATAATTAATCTCTCAATTAAGATCCAAGGATGCAGCAGAAAGCAGAATCACAAGTAAATACTGAAATTAATCTGTAAATTTAGAAAGCTGCTGTGGGCTCTAATGCTTTGATAGGTATCTTTGTTTGTTAAAGTTTGGTACGTCGGACTTGGATCCTCTCATTCCACTTACTTTAACAGAAAAACATTTCAGCAAACTTCTCCACTCCCATTTTTTTTTTCTTTCAATCTTAGTGGGATTTGTTAGGCCAATATTCAGTTTATGATATTGTGAAAACTTGCTATGAGAACCTTCAAGCATTAAGGAGACTAACCAAACACTTACTTATACTCTTAAATCCTAAAATTTCCATCCCAACAAGCATGTCCCAATTCTGCAGAAGATCTAGCACTTCGACATTACCATTCGTCAGAGGATTTTATTAGACCCCCTTCCACAATTTGTTTAACTAGAAAATTGTATAAACTAACCAATACCTTGAAAATAAAGTACAATTCCTCTACCACACTCTGTCACAATTAGCCACTAACTTAGATGTTGGAGGGCCTTGCAGGTAGCCACAATCGCAGCTTTCACGTGAGCTTTGGAGCAATATCATTGCATCCTTCCACAGTTCACCATTGTGAGGAACATCTCTTAGTTCTTTTTTGAACACAAATTTAGTAACATAGGAATTATATGGGTTTTTTTTTACCCCCACCCCTTCCCCATATACCCCCACCGATTAGTGTATTCCCAAAATGTCCTTCAAAAATCTGCTTTTTTACAAATTTATAGAATCAGATATATCTCTTTTTTGGGACATATATACGATGTGTATTTTTAACGATCGTATATATGTCCATTGTGCGTATATACGATTGATGCTTTTAAGTCAATCGATATACGCACAATGAACATATATACGATGCGTTAAAATGCACATCGATATATGTCCCAAAAGAGATATATACGATGAGCTTTGTAGTTGTTAACGGTTGTGATTTTATCAACGGTTTTAATTGGAAGCCTCGTGATTTGATTAACATCAACGGTGTAGATATGTTGATAAAATAAACGTGTAATTACAAAAACGCGATACAAGCATAGATACACGTAATACAAAAAGGTGTGAATCTATCTATAAATCGCCAATAGAATCATCCGCTAAATCCACATCTAGGTGCATCACCCGAGAGGACGATGCAATCAAGGACACATAGATCGCCAGGGGTAAAACGACCGCATACGGATCCAACCATGACGCTCGACTGATGAGTAAGTAGCTGTACCATCATGGGCAATAGGAGGCAAATCGATGTGTGGGAGAGATCGAAAGATGCAACCAAAGGTAGATTTTCCTTATTCATAACAGATATGATTTTAAACTTAGATGAACCATAAGTACCTCTCAAAGGCAGATAAGTAAAACTCATATTCAAAGAAAATCAACTAAAGGTAACATTATACTTGGTTGCAACCATGTATCCCATCTCTCCGCAAATCAAACCACTTCGATGACTACCGACGTCCGTATGATTCAATAGTTAAAGCTTTGCGTAAACTCTAAATACCGTTTCGCCCAAACATGGTTGAATACACCGCTTTCCCTTTCATTCGCTTTCGAATTAAATCTTGCCTAATCACATGCCAAGAATCCTCACCCATATCAAGTCCAACCTCGAGTGCTCTAAAACCACAATTACCGCCACCTTCCACATCAACTATTTTTTGAACATAATCGTAGGCACGGTGGTGGAAGAAACAGAATGGATCTTAGTCTCACTGCTCGTGATAATACTCTAGAAGCACCTCGAGATAATTTGGAAGACCGTGTTGATTTTAAATTAGAAGCCCTGCATTCTTCACTATTTTTACCTTCTCATCCACATGCTCCACCTCAAGGATCACGCTTAGCATCAAATAATTCTGCTTTTTCTTCTTTGGTGCACCTTTTGTTCCGACTTTTGATTTAGGTGGAACCATTGAAGAAGTAGAAGGGAATGCTATCTCATTGTCGCCTCTTGATAAGAAATTTCTCCTCCTCACTCACTTTATCAAATCTGACCCGGATAGCATCGAACTGGTAAGAAATATCACAGCCAGATGATTTATCCTGAGTGGATTTATCATATACTGCATCCAAGCTCAAATGTTTCCCGTGATCATCAACAACATTCAACGGAATAGAATTACCGGAAGCATGAAAAATACCTATCTCTCAAGCACAAGGAATAAGATGTGTCTTCCTTTGAATGCACCGACACCGCCCTTTGTCATATCCAACCCCAGATTTCGATCTTTCAAACTCCTTAACCATGTGACCCAATGCAGATAAGGAAACAAGACCTTGAAGATTTTTAAACAGTGGAATATTGGACTTGACTTCAATTCTGTTGATGCTTCTTTGAAAAGACCCGATGATTTGATCAAAACGAATTGCCAGCATGTCATCAATAGATATGAAACATTTAGATAAATCACCCTTAGAAGTCTTCAATTGTCTCTTCAAACTCCAATGCAAAGATTCCGCTCTTAAACGACGAAAAAAAATATGTCCACGTGTCAAAAAAATTCAAGCAACGGATAGAAATAATAAACAAGTGTCAAAGAAATTTAAACGACGAAAATAAATATGTCCACGTGTCAAAAAAATTCAAGCAACGGATAGAAATAATAAACAAGTGTCAAAGATATTTAAACGACGAAAATAAATATGTCCACGTGTCAAAAAATTCAAGCAAATGATAGAAATAATAAACAAGTGTCAAAGAAATTTAAACGATTTAAAAAAATATGTCCACGTGTCAAAAAATTCAAGCAACGGATAGAAATAATAAACAAGTGTCAAAGAAATTTAAACGATTTAAAAAAATATGTTCACGTGTCAAAAAATTCAAGCAACGGATAGAAATAATAAACAAGTGTCAAAGAAATTTAAACGATTTAAAAAAATATGTCCACGTGTCAAAAAATTCAAGCAACGGATAGAAATAATAAACAAGTGTCAAAGAAATTTAAACGATTTAAAAAAATATGTCCACGTGTCAAAAATATACCGTTGGTCGTCACATTCCCAAGTGTGGGATATGGTTAGTCCATGCCGAGATAAATCACTCCCGTGGCTGCGGTCAACCATGTGTCATGCACATATTCAATAATAGCAGATTTATCGAGAAAAAAAATTTCAAAAACTTGATTAGATAAGTACTTCGACTCATCAACATAATCAATAATACAGAGCTGAGAGAGAGGACCTCCTCCCGCCTATCCTCAGGCACCAAGTCTTTAATCTTCGCTTGACATTTTTTGTCACATGCCAATGACACAATAAATTTGTAGCGTAATGAAAGACGCCAAGAATACCGCATATACACCAGATCTTTGTCTCACAAGAAAACCCGAGGATGAATAGAATGCAAATCACAAATATCTTTCACCGCCGCAATACCCAAGAAAATGAATAGGAAGCTCCCGCCCAATATAGGCAAATGCAACATGGAAACTCAACTCAAGTTGTTAGTCACTCCGACTAACTGCAAAAGAGGCAAATTGTATCTCGTTGGTCTTGTAGGTCGAGTCAAGAATGAGAACTTTTCGGAAACAACTGAGGAACTTTATAGAAGTGGGATGAGCCCACATGATATCACCGACTACATCGCACTCCCAAAATCTTTCTACTCCAACATAGATAATTATGTGATGCAATCGGGCCTCATGACTCTCCCGAATGTCCGCTCTAGGACCCTCTTTGTAGACCTGTTTGTGAGGACGCCTATAAACTTGACGTAAGAGTAGTCACATTCTACTGATCTAGCTTCTTCAAAGCAAGAATAGTAGCTTTTTGGTCCAACATCAAGATCCGCATGCTCATAACTGCATCCTTTTGCGCCTTAGATGCAGACACCCAAATGCATTAGTACCAATGGAAGTTTTAAGCAACTCAGGCGTGTGTCTACCACATTTAACCGTCACACACCAACCCCACTGCTATCAAGGCAAGTAGTTTTCAATTTAAAAGGACAACCTCTCCTTTTAGAACCGAAACCCTTGAATCATTAGTAAACCCGCTTGCTTCTCACAACCAAAATCAATCTTATCTCGCCTCCCTCTTTCCAAATGCTTTTTCGATCTCACTATAATAACGACTACACCGATATTTCTACCAACAACTTTGACCCACTCCTCCACGTACTCGCTGTAGAAAATATCTACAAAATATATAATTTATTAAGTACTTAAGTAATTTAATACTATTTACCAAACTTGATTAACAAAAATATACCGTATCCGTGGTAAACGCCCACGTAGTATCGATATCAATAGAGCCAACCGGAGAGTCAGATCGCAGAGAGCGGTCAATATCCTGCTCCAACAAAACAGATATCAACTCAGGAAAAAACGAAGTATAAAAAATGGTGATTTATGGCAGGGGTATTATCGGAATATCGTAAAAGGGTGGGGGTGGGAGGGGATGGGGTGGGGGTATAAAAAAACTCACCCAAATTATATATATCACAACATATGAAATTGTCGGGCCTTTGAGTTTGCACTTCACATTAAAATAGGATATTGCTTTTCCCACACCCCCTCCTACTCTTTCACACCCCTTCAATCTTAAAAACCCCAAAATACCCCAAGTTAAAAATTAAAAACAAATAACCTCCCCCCCACACCACTAACCCTCACACCCCTTCACTCTCTCACTCCTCTCACTTTCCCTCTCACACTCAACCGAACCCTACTCTCTCATTTTCCCTCTCACTCAACTTCTTTAACTCACTCAATCTCCCCCAAATCTCTCACACAATCTCCTCCACCAACTAAATCAAGAGTTGCCGGTTTTGTTCGCGCCAATCGCCTCTATTCGCTCCATTTTCGCCTCAGGTAAGCCTCTCCTCTTCCTCGCATTTGGGTTTTTCTTTCTCGGTAATCGCATTGTTCGAACGACGCCATGCGAACAAGTGAAAACGGCAGTGTTCGAACGAGGTCATGCGAACACCGTTCAAACGACCTCATACGAACCGTTGTGAGTTGGCATGTGAAACTGTCTTGTTCGAATGGGATTGTGCCAACATGTTCGCATGAGGGTGTTCGAACAGGTGTTTGACAGTACAATTCAGTTATTTGTGATTGGTTCTCTTAATTTGGTTTAATTGGTTCTCTTAATTAGTAATTCCCAACAACCATCCGAGCGAGCTGGTAGGCCACCTCCTACTGTTTCAAACTGCAAAAGGAGGGAAGAAGCTGGTGAACCTTCCCGGGTAGGGTAGGACTGGGGGGGGCAGTGTTTGACGCCCCTCCTCCCCCGCTTCCGGTTGATGATATTGGCCAGGATATTGAGCGTGATGCTCAATTTCCCCAGCATTTGAGCTGGCTGACCCTTCTATTGACGTTGCTTCATCATCTAGACATCAACAGGCTGGTGCCCTGAGAATTATGTAGAGCTTGAGGATGAGCCTGATGTCAGTGTGGTATGTGTTTTTTTTATGTTAATTGCAGTTATAAGTTTCTTAATCTTCTAATTATTTTAATAATAATATTATGTTATTTCCTTGACAGATGCTACCAGAGTCCGCTGGATTTGGTGGATGAGATGGATGGGACCATCAATGATAATGACCCGAGCCACGCAGAGCGCCTTTGAGCGCATCAAGAGGTCGCCAACCCTTTCCATCGGCTTAGGAGGAGGTTCTGCAATGTGTATAATAGAGAGGGGGCGCAACACACACAAGAGGCTCATGTTTTAGAGGATATTTGTTTGGTTGTTTTGTATAATTTCAAGATTTTTGTTTAATTCAGCTTTTTAAATGGATATTCGCTTTACGCTTTATATCTAAGTCTTTTTCCGATGTCATCAATTTGAGTTGCGCAATTTTATTGTCATTATAAAAATTAACAGAAATGAAAGGTGAGAAACAACCATATGCAACAAACTAAATAACCAAACATAGTCTCAGATTCTCACACACCGTTCGATCAACAACATTCGAACACTGCTCGCACACCATCATGCGTAACAGTTCGCATGAGCCCATTCGAACAAAGTTAAAAACGCCAGAGGTGTGCACAAATTTTAACACACTGAATGATGTCATTCAAACTCTGCTCAAAGGCCCGTGTTCGAACATGTGAAATTTCGTGAAAAAAGAGAGGTTTTGGCTGGCCTTTTGGTCTTTTCACACCCTTATGGGATGTGTTTTGAGTAGGAGGGGGTGTGAGAAAAGCAAACGCCTTGAAATAAACACTATAGTCATAAAAGTTGGCCCTACCCATCACAGCATAAACCCTAGAGTTTGTAAAATTTCGAGTTGGACTAAGCTGGACTAGAACTTTTCAAATTTCTAATCTTTTTGGGCCAAACCACCTATAATATTGGATATTGCTTTTCCCACACCACCTCCTACTCAAAACACACCCCATAAGGGTGTGAAAAGACCAAAAGGCCAGCCAAAACCTCTTTTTTTTCATGAAATTTCACCTGCTCAACACTGCCTTCAACAGTTCGAATGACATCGCTCGTGTGTGTTAAATCTTGACTTAACACCTCTCTGTGCGTAATTTCACTGCTCGCATGAGGGTGTTCGAACACCCTATTTTATTACAAAAAATGGACTCTCACACCACATTCACCTTTTTATTGCGTTCGCATGATGTTGTTCGAACGTGTTCGAACAAGGTCCTTCGAACAAACATAAAACACGTCCTCACAGCGTTTCACGCGAGGTTATTTTTGGAATAAAATTTGTTAAAGAGTGTGAAAGAGTAGGAGGGGGTGTGGGAAAAGCAATATCCATAATATTTCATCAGATGGAGTGAACCACCCCGTCAGATTAGACTCATTTTGATAGTTCTAGGTTTAAGTTTCCCGAGATTAATTTATAGGGTTTTTTTTCACCCCTCCCTTATCTCTCCCACCCCCCATTTTTCACTTTTGGACAAAAAAACCCTTCAAATATAAAACATAACACACAACATCCGAACTTACTTTTTTTTTTTTTCTTAAACCGAAACCAACCCCAACTATCCGAACTTATCTCGCTTTACCTAAATCCGGCTTCATAATAGAACCGGATTTACCTAAATTTTTGGTAAATCCGGTTCATAAATCTGAAAAAAATATGCTTCGTGGGTTTTCCGGATTTACCTCATAGGTAGGTAAATCCGAAACCCTTTTTTTAATTTTTTTTAAAAGATACGCGCTTGTTACAATTTAAAATACGATACTTAACGCTGCTATAATATACAAGTAAAGATACATCTAATTATGATCTAAAATACGCCAAATTGTAAACAGTTCGCAACGCGCTCAGATCGTATCTTTACTAGTATCTTTAGACGATCTCGACTCAGATATCGTGAACACGCTCAGATCGTATTTTAAATTGTAACAAGTGCGTATCTTTTAAAAATAATTTTTTTTAAAAGGGGGTTTCCTGATTTACCTCATAGGTAGGTAAACCCCAGATGCGCAACCATACACCGTGACCACCTGCAGTATGACCACCTGCAGTATGAGCACCGACGCAAGCATCGATGCGCAGAGCAACGTGCATTGGTCCGGATGTGCTACGGTCGACTGCTCACCCGATACTTCACGCCGTTATTTTGAGGCCGCTTTTAGACATTTTGGCCCTCAGTAGTTGTATTTTACTTATTTGTATTTGTACTGTGATTTGATTCGCTTTTTTTTATATATTTTGATGTATTTTAGATCGTAAAAGCGCTCATATCGTATTTTAAAAATAAAACGCTACAGAAATCACAATTTAATACACAACTTTTTAATTAAAAAAATTAAAAAAAAATTCGGATTTACCTCATACGCAGGTAAATCCGGTTCATAATTATGAACCAGATTTACCTGAGTATGAGGTAAATCTGGAAATTCCAAACTTAAAATCAAAACCCCCATTTTATGAATCAGATTTCCCATAAATTGAGGTAAATCTGGGAATCTCTAATTTTTTTTAAATTTCAGAGGTATTTCTGGGTTTTAGGGGTTTCTGGGGTCTGGGAGAGAAGGAGGGGGTGAAAAAAAACCCTAATTTATAAGTTAACTAGAGCCAACACACATTTTATTGTACTCTCAAGAGATTGGTTAACGAGGAATATTGTTAGGGACCGTAGTTATAACATTTTTGGCGAGAGCCATCCTAAGAGCTTCTTGAACACAGGGAGTTAAAACTCATTTTAATGGTCCAACATGAATTTTGTGTCTATCTCTCTCCAAATGGAGCCTCCATTTCTTTTGTGAAATGGAGAGGATCCTAACCCGTTTTTTGTCATTCTTTCTCTCTCATATTTGTTTTTTTATTATTCTTTCTCTCTCATATCTGTAGAAAACAAGTGAAAAGAGGGAAGTTAACATAATGATAAGAGAAATGATATTTGGACAATGAAACATGAACAATGATGGACAACTACGGTGGGTCCCACACGTTACAATGGTTACGTTTAAAAAAGCAAGATTTATTTTGTCGCGCACAGCACCTCAAAAAGTAACGTTGAAATTTTACACGTGGTTAATGTTTCAGCCAAAGCAGATTTATCTCGCCGCAATGGTTAACCTCAAAAGGTACTCCAAAAAAGTGGAAGCTCATTGCATTGTCAATTCATTAGAGTACTTTTTGAGGTTAACCATCGCAAGCATGATAAATACCCAACTTTTTTGAAACATTAACCACGAGTAAAATTCCAAAGTTTACTTTTTGAGGTTAACCATCGCAAAGAAAATAAATACCCAACTTTTTTAAAACATTAACCATCAGAACGTGTGACTCCACCGTATTTGTTCATCATCGTCCATGCTCCATCATCCAAATAAAGCAGCATTTTAATGATAAAGATTGAGGAGGTAATATCATAAGAAATCTCACGATGAAACTAAAAATAAAATTCTTCATTCTCATTGAACACGGAGAAGAAAAACATCAAACACACAAAGATAAAAATACAACAAAAATGCTATTTTGACAAATTTTTTTGATAAATCGACAAGCTTATTAACCTACAACACCAATTAACCAAGTTTTTAGACTATTACCCAACCTCGCTTTTTCACGCTTTTCGGCGTGGATTAAAAACTCTGTTAATCGATCACTGACTAATAAATAAAAAACTGCTAGTTAATTGGCCACAGAGGCCGCAGAATTGTCGATTTATCAAATTTTTTTTTGTCAATAGCATTGTTGAAAATACAAAACGCAAATCTTTAAAAAAAACATAACAACCCATCAAAACTGGCGTAAGGACAAATCTTCATGATCCAAAAATCTTTCACACTCCTGATCCAAAAAACAACGCATTCCATCAAAATAATGAAAGCTTTGTTCAACACACACGCACAAGTGCGCGCGCACACACTCACTCACAGAGAGGGGGAGAGAGAGAGTACATGCTAACCACAATTTAAAGTGCCATGCTGACACTCAGATATTTTTATTGATGGGAAATAATTATTACGCCCATATAAGAACAATTACTAGAAATTCTTTAGTATCCTATCTAAGTCAGTTTCCACAAAAACCAACTTAGTTCAACATATAACCTCAGCCGTTAAAAATGCTCTAAATAAATCTATGAGGTACATGTCTTTGTTTGTATATATGCTATTGACCATTATACAACAATCTAATGGTTAGTACATACTAAACACAATTTAGAGTTTGCGTGGTTAGCGTGTTTTTTCATTGATGGAGAAATGATTATTGTATGCACATTTAGTAACAATTACTAGAGATTCCTTACTACTCTAAGTCAGACTCCACAGAAACCAACTTAGTTCAACATATAACCTCAGCCGTTAAAAATGCTGCAAATAAATCTCTGAGGTACACATGCCTTTGTTTGTATTGCTTCACTTTGAAGACATGTATGTACTTTCACTCCAGCTGATAGCCATTTGTATAGTTTCACTGATCACTTGCATGACACGACATATATATGTACTGTTGTGTACATATAGATTACTCTTCTTAACTAATAGTAGTATTTATAATATAATATATGTAGAGTCTCGACGCAGAGGAGATGATTGACTGGATATGGGGACCATTATCCCAATCCCATAATCATACATCATACACAATTAATATTAATGCAATGGAATTTTGGTTAGATTCATTTAATAATTAATTTAACTGCTTGTGCATGCATGCAGCAGGAAGGATACAAAGTAGAAACAAATTAAGTGGTGTTCAATTCATATTCTGAATTCATGTGAAGCCAAAAAAGTACATGCATGGTGTGCGTCCCTACAGCCAGAAGGGTGATGAGGTGTAAGAAATAAGGAATCGGTGAGCATGCAGGAGTGAAGAATGTCACGAGCTGAGAGAGGCAAAATGGGTGAGGTGTCCATCCTCACTCTTCTCTCCACCCTATAAATAACGACCGCGCCTCAGGTTCTCCGCATCACTCACTCACCAAGTAAAGTAAAATGGCAAAGCTGAAGCCCTTCCTAATTTCTCTTTGCTTGCTTCTCTTCACTAGCAGCAGCTTATCAGCTCGGTTTGAGTCAGCTGACAGGTTCAACCAGTGCCAGCTGGATAGAATCAATGCCTTGGAACCCGACCACCGTGTTGAGTCCGAAGCTGGTCTCACTGAGACATGGAACCCCAGGCACCCTGAGCTACAATGCGCCGGTGTCTCTCTTATCCGCCGCACCATCGACCCCAAAGGCCTCCACTTGCCATCCTTCTCACCAGCTCCACAGTTGGTTATGATCCTCCAAGGTACGTACTCAATCTACTTCATTCATTTTGTAACTAGAAGAAATAATTCATTACTCATACGTACGTACGTACATTCTTCTTATAATTCTTATTTAATATACGTACAGGCAGGGGAGTCCTAGGGATGTCAGTTCCTGGCTGCCCTCAGACCTACGAAGAGCCACAATACAGACAACAAGGATCCAGCTCCTCTAGGAGCCGCGAGCAGCAGCAGCGACCAGACAGACACCAGAAGATTCGACGCTTCTCAAGAGGTGATGTCATCGCTATTCCACCTGGAACTCCTTACTGACCTATAACAACGGCAATGAACCACTTGTTGCCATCAGTCTTCTCGACACCTCCAACTTGGCAAACCAGCTAGACTCAACCCCCAGAGTAACTACTAATTATAACTACATACTTAATTTCCTATAATATATATATGATCATCTCAAGTTAGTTAGATGATGAATATACTTACTGATCATCTATATATTAATTATAATCATTGGCTTGTAGGTATTTTATCTTGGTGGCAACCTGCACTTAGAGTACCCAGAGACTCAAAGCAGCAAAGAACGAGAACAAGGACGCCACCAACAAAGGCGTAGCCCCGGTGGACGCAGAGGCGGCCAACACCAGGAGGAGGAGAGGAACAACAACAAAACGAAGGTGGGAGCGTGTTGAGTGGCTTCAGCCCAGAGTTCTTAGCACAGCCTCTCAACACCGACAAGGATACAGCAAGGAGACTTCAATCCGCACATGATGAAAGGAGGCAAATTGTGAGAGTCGAGGATGAACTCAGCTTTATCACTCGATCGGCAAGAGAGGAGGAGGAGGAGCAAGAAGAAGAACAAGAAGAGGGTGGACGGCCGCCAACAGCCATGCCGTAGAGACACAAGAGACAACAAGAGGGGGAGGAGGAAGAAGAAGAAGATCAACCAAGACGCCGCCAAAGGGGAGATGAAGAAGAAGATCAACCAAGACGTCAGAGACATGGTGAGGAAGAAGAACGAGAATCAAGGCATAGCCGCGGGGAACAGGAAGAAGAAGAAGATCAACCAAGACGCCGCCGACATGGTGACGAAGAAGAACGAGAATCAAGGCGAGCCGCGGGAATGTGAAGAAGAAGATCAACCAAGACGCCGCAGACATGGTGAGGAAGAAGAACAGAACCAAGGCGTAGCCGTGGGGAAGAGGGAAGAAGAAGAGGAGGAAGACCAACCCCAAAGCAGTAGAGACTCGCCAATGGTCCCAAGACAACACCGCAAGAGAGGCGGGAACCGTGAAGACGACGAGAAGAGGATGAGGAAGAAGGTGAGGAAGAGGAACAAAGAACCGAACGGGAAGAAGTAGCCCTGTAGGAGAGGACGTGGCCGAAATGGCATCAAGAAACTATCTCAGACCGCCAAGGTTTGCGAGAACATCGCCGCCTCGAACGCGCAGACATCTACAACCCACGCGCACGCCGTGATCAAAGATCAGTAATAGTTTGACCTCCCAATCCTCCGCTTTTTACGCCTCAAGGTCGAATATGTTAACCTTTACCGGTACTAATTTTAAAATAAAAACACACACACACACACACACACACAATATTCTTATTTATGTTATGCTCCTTTAACTAGTTAAGATGAAATTAATTAACCAAACATATATATGCAGAATGGTATATATGCTCCACAATCGGGACATCAATGCCAACAAATCGATGTACGTGATTAGGGACGAGGACGGGTTCAAATTGTGAATCGCCAAGGTAACTCCTGTTCAACGACGAGGTGAGGAAGGGACAACTTATAGTAGTGCCACAAAACTTTGTGGTGGCGCAATGCTGCAGGAGGAAGGGTTTGAGTATGTCGTGTTCAAAACCAACGACAGAGCGATCACAACCACGTGAAAGAGGTGTTTCGGTCCACCCCCGCAGAGGTTCTTGAAAATGCTTTGGCCTTCGCCAACGCCAAGTCATCAAATCAAGTTCAACGGAAACCGTGGGCCCTTTGGTCCACCCTCAATCTCGCCTCATGATCGCAGAATTGCAAAGGTCGCAGAATGAAATCATGCTTATATATGCATCGAGGTGGCCATCTTGAAATAATGACAACGATAATAAAATAAGTTTTTAATGTGTTGTAGTAAAAACACTGGTTTTGTAGCATTACAATAAAGTATGGCCTTATGTACCCTTTTATCAAAAATTGCATGTATCCTTGTAAATGGTGAACAATGTTCTAGGGTGCAATAGTGCCACTAGTTTTGTACGATTTTGTACCTTACAATCGCCGTAATAAAATGTGACTTTTGAAGTTTTATCTCCATATTTTATTTAATGTGGGTAAAGTTTGTCTGCTGCAATTTGAGGGTGTTCAAATATGCTTTAATGCGGTAAGGTTTGTCTAATCACTTGTCGTGGTACCCCGCTCATATGATAAGACGTTTTTCGTGAATAATCTTACAATGGTTCTAATAAAAGTATCAAGTATCGATCCTCATATATTTTATAATATTAATAAGTCGCTCAACTAGTGTTATACTCAAGTGAAGTGTAAAGGGAAAGTAGTTGTTGTTTGCATAATAACATAGAATAAGAATTAGAAAGGGTTTTGTGATTCAAATAGTTTAAAGAATTGGGATTAGATTTCATCAACTCTATCTAGAGGTATTTATATGATCCTTCATGAATTCTTTGGTAATCCCAAAGATTGATTTAAATTATCATTTCATCCTACAATGATAGTTCCTTAACGAAAGTGGAAATATCTATTGAATTAGACAAATGATGATTCCTTAATCAACTGAATAAACAATAGCATCTGCACCAGAATCTGCACTTGATGCATCCGCACTGTAATATCACAAAGTTGCACCTTCACTGGATGCTCCTGCACTAAAAACGGATTACAAATGCAAGAAGCACCTTAGACCATACCAATGCACCAACACTTCAATGATGACATCATGCTTAGATGGATCACATGGGGCACATGCAACTTGCAAAAAGAGGCGCCTACCATAGCCCACAATAGAATACCACTTTTGAAGAAATCATTCACATGGGACATTTGGCTCTTCATTATTGGACCTCCCCATGTGATTGAGTGTGAAGACCAAATTGCTTTATGGAAGGTCTGAAAAGTAACCATGGTTAACTCATCAAAGTTAACTTGGTCTCCAAGCAAACACTCGCATGAAGGAAAGCTCAAAGCCTATATAAAGACCTTCACTCTTCACTTGGAAAATCATCTCTCAAGATCAAAATCACTTCTCACTTCATTTCATATCTTGTATTTCAATTTCATAGAGTAGTTTAGGTTAGTTAGTTTTATTTTCTCTTGTAAGGAGGCAAGGAAGGAATTGATGACTTCTTCCTTTACTTCAACAACAACCACGTGAAGTTAGTGCACTTGCATCACTTGGCAATTTCATGCAAAGGGAACTCCAACCGTGTAACTTCTATCTTATTGTTTCCTTTTGTGATTTTAATTATATGAATATGACTTCTTATATTTATATAAGCCTTGTGATGTCTAGCATGAACTAAACTCTTTTGGTTGAGATGTTCTAACCTTGTAATGATCTTTTAAGTAAGTTATTGTTTGCATTTTAATTATGTTTGCATTTTAGTTCTTGCATCATAACTCTTTCATATTCATCTTTAGAATTGGCCAACTAAAAGTGAATGCAAATCATAAATACAGACATGGTTTATGATTAGAACTCAAGAACTAATGGTGATAAGTGTTTAATAAAGGAAACTTTGTTAATTCCATGCTAAAACCTAGACATAGGATAACATAGTCCTTAGGATGATACAATGGGTACTTAAAATACAAGAGTGAACTTATTATAGCATCTTAGACAAGAATTGTAAGAAGGAAAGAAAGGAATTTACAACTTCTCTCTTTACTTCAAGACAAAGGTTTTAAGAGCTTGTTGTTAAGATATTGGCAAGTGTACCAAATCGCATAAGTAATAAAATCGGTAAAGTACCGGATATCGCCCTCAAGGATCAAGTTATTTTACTAGAGACCTTAACAACTACTAATAGGAACCAAGTTTAAAAGGGGTTTTGGTTTGATATTTGTTGAGCTATCAAGCTCAAATAAAGCAATAAAATATTTTTGGAGTTTTTATAATAAGAGAATGATGAACACGATGAAAGATACACGATGAGAAGATGCTAGGGATGAAGGCCCTTCGATTTCCACTATGGTCATTGATTTATTTAAAATATAATTCCTCTCTATCGCTCGCTATAGAATTCACCCTTTTACTAAGCCCTAATCCCTTAGGTGATTAGCCTTTGTTAATTCATAAAATCCCTAATCCCTTAGGTTCTAATAATCATAACAAACATTAACTACGAGAATTCATACACATACAACAATTCGGGCGATTATCCCTAAACAACGAAATTGAAGGAATCGATTTCAAGCTATTCAATAACCAAATTTCCATTTAAATTATTGAAACAAGTATTAATCTATATTTTTCCAAATATAAACATCTCAAGAATCAAATTCAATCCACAAACGAAGAGAGAAAATGGTAAAAGTACTAAATTAAATCAATAACCATAGTTTTACATCAAAGTTCAATCATCCCTAACATGATGAGATTAGCTACACATGATAAAAAAAGAGAGAAAAAGGGAAATTACAAGTTGATGATGAAGATGAATGCATGAGAAGCCTCAATCCTTGTTCCCAAGTCTTGATTCTTCAATAGCCGCACCCAATGAGTTCTCCTTGGTCTCCTAGGGTTCCAATTCCTCAAAACAGTTGAAAGATCCTCAAAACCGAGTGAATTCACGTTTTTAATTATTTTTTCGCCCACCTGGCGGCCGCGCGCCGCTTCCGCGCCGCCTCGCGCCACTGGGGTTTCTCGACTTCAGGCGCTGATTCCAGCACATGCCGCTGGGCTTCGCGCGCAAACTTCCTTATATTTCTCGACTTCATGGCTAATGATTCCAAGGCCCGCGCCATGTCCCGCGCCAGCCTTTCCTTATTTTCCTTACTTGTACCACTTGTTCTTCAAGACCTTGTAATTCCGGGCACAAAACACACAAGAACCCCAAGCATAAACACCGCATAATACATAAGCCTCTAATAGCACAATTTGCCAAATTCTCCTAACACTTCACATTAATTCATCACAACTTCACAAGAAAATCCCTTTTAACACCGAAAAACATCATGTGATGGGGATTCATCACAACCCCAACTTGAACATTTGCTTGTCCTCAAGCAAAGACAATGCAAGACAAAAACAAAACATCACAACATCGATAACATGCAATCGCTTATGAATCCCTTTTTAAACAAGACAATCACAAACATCCAAAGGACAAGTTGAGCAACAACTTTCAGACCGCCACTCAATTTCCAACCCACACGTGGTACTCTCACTAGCATAAACTTGCTCAATAAGGCGTGTGTGACACTTGACTCATTGGACATTAGCTAGTTTCAAAATGCATTTACCTAAGACTAGATGGTTTTCTTCCGAGAGTGCAAAAGATGGTTCAAAACATAGGGTAGATTCACGTTTTCACAAAATGATCGGGGCTTCAAGCACAACAAAGGGTCTTAAAAAGGCATTTTAGATTCGACCAAAGGCACTAACTATTATAACTCACGATTTCACTACACCACTTTATTTTTGGGTCGCAACCCTTTTATTACATTGGCATTTGGATTTGATCAAAATGTGCTTCGACATTGCAAAGAATTATTATTTTAAACTACACAACACGGCATACACTCCAAATACAGCATGCAGACGCTACAATGCCGCACACACACACCCCGACACACACAAAGATACACTCTAGCGTTATTGGTGGACGCCACAAGGCCGCACACACGCATTAACACACAACACGGCATACACTATAGCGCATCGGTAGACGCCACAAAGGTCGCACACACACACACACACAATGCACCGGTCTTTCTACAATCCTCATGCCTAGCCTTAGTACAATTGATGCACCTCAACTTAGCGCCTACAACTACCCTAAATTTTTAATAAAAATTTTGCAACTCCCATGGTCCACCAAAACTAGCTTAGCTACCAAAGATTTCTAGGATCACTAAGTTCCCAAAGTTAGTGTTTTATGTGTGGAAGCAAGAATGCGCTAATTTGATCACCATCGGGTATTATTCGCTCAATTCTCACCGAATCATCACGTAAGTTTGCTCAACTGCCCTTTATAAAAAAATTAAACAGAAATTCACCATATGATTGCATTTTATTCATGAAATCGACGATAGGTCCTCCCCACTTAAACACAAAGCAGTTGTCCTCACCGATTGATTTAGGGAAGGCCTATTTACAAAAACCAAAGCAAAACAAAAATAAAATCACATAACGGAAACTAATTGAAAGAAAACATCAAAGTTCACAATCAAATAATACTAGACAAGGAAATAAAGGAGAAGAGATAGTACACTACCTCACATGGGTTGCCTCCCATGAAGCGCTTCTTTAACGCCACTAGCTCGACGTTGCCTCGAATTTTAAGTGGTCGCTTAAAACCAAGGCCCGCTTCTCTCTTTTCACCACTTCGCCAAGGTATGGCTTCCACCTTCCGCCATTGACCATCCAACTTCTTTTTGAGGAAGGTTCCTCCAATTCGATTGCTTTCGCTTGAATTCTCTTTTTGGATCTTCTTGTCATTGTATGCTTTGACTTTCTCGCTTGTACAACTTTGAAGATTCATAAACTTGCAACCTCATTAACTTCTCCTCTTCCAATCTAGTCAAGGAACTACTAATGATAGCTGGATGAAGATCATCATCCGCCAGGAAAACATATTTCAAATGAGGGGAAGTTGTTTCAATTCAGAATATTTTTCTCAGAATCTCCCCTATCTAGCTTTTTTTTTCTTGAAAACTCTTTCTACCCGAGAAGCTTCAAATTGCATAATACAGTCTTCTATCTCACTTCCCAAGTTCTCATCTGCTTCTTCAATAGAATTCACAATTACATCCTCCAATGGAGGAGATGGTACTTCATGTCTAAAGGTCTCTTTCACAGAGTTATCAATCATATCCACCCTAAAACACCGCCCTTTGTCATCGTGGATGGCGATAGCTTCAAAAACATTAAAAGTAATCTTCTCATCCCGAACCTCAAGATCGCCTTCCTTGTTGCACATCAATCAAAGCTCGCCCCGTGGCTAAAAATGGTCTACCTGTGATAAGTGGTACCTCCGCATCTTCCTCCATGTCAAGTATCACAAAGTCTACAGGAAATAGGAATTTATCAACTCGACTAACATCTTCCAACACTCCATAAGGATATTTTATCGATCGATCGATCGAGTGTCGAGACATTCTAGTGGGTTTCACTCACCACCACCCGCCTCTTCAAAGATAGACAATGGCATAAGATTAACATCGCCCCGTGATCACAAAGAGCTTTGCCAATGGCTATGTCGCAATTGCACATGGAATGGTGAAGTTTCCTGATCTTTCATTTTCCGAGGAGCTTCTCTCGGATTATAGCATCGCACTCCTCATTCAAAGCCACTGCTTTCGCCCTCTTTAAATTTCCTCTTCTTTGTCAAATGCTCCTTCATGAATTTAGCATATATGGGCATCTCTGTTTCTAGAGCTTCGCGAAGGGTATATTGATTTGTAGCCGCTTAAAAACCTCCATGAACTTAGAAAACTCGCTCATCTTTTTGATGTTTCTTGCTAGCATGAGGATATGGCAGCTTCACTGAGGAGGAGGTGTCTTGAGTTTCTCTTGTACTGCACATCAAAGAACAAATTGTTTTCATTAGTGGTTAGACTTCACACCTTCTTCACTTTCCTTACTCAACTCATTTTCGACTTCTCCATTTTTTTCATTTTCATTCTTTTCACTCAACTCTTTTCTTTCATTTTCAACTGACACCTTCTTTTCACAATTCACCACAGGAGTTGGCAACTCCCGACCACTTCTTAGAGAGATAGCCTTAGCGCTTTCATTCCTAGGGTTGTCAACCAGATAATGAGAAACCACTGTTAGATGATCCAGCAAGCTGCTTTGATAACTGCCCAATTTGAGTCTCTAGATTCTTTATGGAAGCTTCATGATTCTTTTCCATATTCTTCATAGCTTGGTCTTGAGATTGAAAGGTTGTCTTTGTCATTTGCATAAACTGTGTCAAGCTTCCTCCATAGGAGATGGCTTTCTTTGTTCTTGACTAGGTTGTCATTGATGTGACCCTGCGGTATCATTATTCTTCCAAGAGAAGTTGGGATGATTCTGCCACCCAGGATTGTAGGTGTTAGAATAGGGGTTCCCACCTTGCTTCTGAAGGTTGCCCATATAATTAACCTGTTCACCGTTATCTCCATGAGTTGCACACCACCTTCATGAGCATTTCGCCACAATAATTACATGCACCGTGTATCGCTTGAACTGGCCGCAGGGCTTGAGATCCCCGCGCAGAGTAGCACTAGCCGCTTAGTAAGAGCTTCAATTTGGAGTGACATTACCTTTTGTTGAGCCAACACAAACTGCTTGTTGGTGTTTTTAGCAAACAATCACTAGTTTTCAATATTAAGATCGTGAGATCAAACTAGAAAATCTCTTTGACAATTGCCTTTGTGTTTTGTGTCTTTTAGCGCATGTAAGAACAAAAAAATAGTAGGAAGAGATAGTTTGAAAGCGTAATGAAAGTAAGAAAGCAACAAACGTGAAAACAAGTAAAAATTGCATTAAAATGATAGAAAGAAGAAGGTGGTACACCAACACGCATAATATAATCGATTCACTCTTGTTTCGCTTTGGCTTGGAAGTTGAGTTTCTCGTTGTTTTTGTAAAATGTGGTGACCCCGCTTTTCCTATTACAAGGAGTATTTATACTCGCACACAATCGTGGGCAAGCACGATAACCACTTCCTAAAAACTAGGGAAATAACCGCCCACTAATCGCCGCTCTCGCGCTTCGACCACCTTGTTGTCGAAGGATTTGGCGAAGCATTGGACCCAGCTCTCACGAACAATTGGGCCTCTCTCCGTCGAAGGTTTTCGCATTGCTTCGTAGCTTGAAGAACCAAGTCCGTCAAGTTTACTTGCATTGTCAAGACTTGTACAACTTTGTCGTTGAATTTATGGTATATTGACTTGAACATTGACGCAGTTCACGAATACTATTAAATGTGCAATCAATACCATTTAAAGCTTAATTTAATGCCCTTGTTGGAATTTTGAGGTAACAGATTGCCCCTCAAAAATGTTTTTTCGATTTAATAAGGAATGGAGGGAAGAAAAGGCATTTTTTGAATATCGTGCAATGGTCATTTTCGCCGCTTTTGCATTTCAACAAAGTGGTCTAAAAGACAACCATCATTACTTGCACAGCAAAACGAACCGCCTTATTGGCCCACGCTATGTAGTTGGTGGGCCATCACGCCTCTCAAACGTCGCGAACGCGGCGAAAGTTATGGCTTAACGTGCCAATAATCGTAGCTTCCCAACATATATAAACGGCTACAACCCTTCATATTCCTCTTTACTCGCTTTGAACTTTTGTGAAGTCTTTCTCGCATTCTTCATTCTCTCGCGTTTTGCAAAAATCCCCAAAATCACTAAAGTTTCAAACTTTCATTCCTTTCCTTCAATCCACGCTTGAATTTCGCTCTCGCATTTGCTCTTTATCTCTCATGGCTTCCTCCTCTCACGAATGTTCCACTAAAAACGCGACGAAACCAACAGACCTAAAACCCTTGATGGCTTTGTTGATGAGCCTGACATTCACGATAGTCGAGCAGTTCAATGGCAAACCCATGTATTGATTCCCTCAGCAGACCAAAGCTAAAAGGAAAATGGTCCTTCCTCAAGATGAGGTACTATACTCTTGCCTTGTTAATCCGTCAAATTTTCCTTCCTTTGTCATTCACTTTCTTGTCATAACCCAAATTCTTTTTTTTTTTTTTTTTTTTTTTTTTTTTTTTTTTTTTTTTTTTTTGGAGACACTGAAAGTGATGACAACATCCCCTCACTCTGAGGTCGAGGAAAAGAAACCTTCCCGAGATTCAAAGGGCAGCTCAAGGCATCATTATTGATGAGGCTCCTAAACCACCTTCTTCCTCCAATCAAGAGGCTTAAGGTACAAGAGGTAAATTCCTTTCGACATTAGTTTAGACTTCTTCGATCTCACCTTTCCAATTCTTAACTTAAATGATACACCTTGTTGTGTATAGGTGGGTGGACCGCTCGTGAACAATCTCAAGTTCACTCTATGGTCGAGGTCACGATCTAGAGTTGTCGGTCCCTATGCTCCTTTTCCTTCATCTCCTCAGGTGCAAACTGGTCAAGAAATTTTCCAAGCGTTGGAAAACCTCAAGTTCCTATTTTCGAGGAGTTTGCGCCAAATGCCGGAAATGTCGAACAAGAGGCGGCTCGTCGAAGAAAATGCTCTGCGCATTGAGGAGGCTTTCCCAATCGCTGGTAGCGTCGAACCGAGATCGTTGTTGGAGAGAAGCCGCCAAGTTCCGTAACCTACCATTCCAACAAATCAAGGACTGTGAAGTAGTGGCTACCTCCGCCGAAATTCCTCAAGCAAATATGGTCGATCAAGAACCGAGGAGCTTAGAGTGGGGGTATCTCGCAGATCAAGGTGCTTCGCCAAAGAGTCATCCAACAACACTGCAACGATCAAGAATTGGCCGAGCTAAAGAAGACGGATCCTGGCGGCTTTTTGAAGATTATGTTAAGCCTCAAGAGCTCGCCGAGCCGCTTGATTTGCAGCCTCGAACAACTCTCTAAGTTCTATCAACCAAGAGACGGCCGAAAGCTTACTTTGCCGGTTGAAGACGAAGGTGTTAGAAGGGGACTTGGTGGCAACCATTGAGAATGACTCATCCGTGTATCTTGAGGTAAAATCCCTCATTCGTAAGATCACCAGATTAGACCCTCCTCAAGATGTCCTTTCGCTCTTCATGGAATTTGGCCCTATTTTTGAGCAACTTTTCTTTAATCAACCAACGGCCGACCACCTCTAAGCGCAAGGTTCAAGAGACTCAACTCGTGAGGTAGAACTCGCCTCTCTTAAGGCCGATCAAGACGCCATCGAGGCTCTTGAAACCCAAGCAACTAATGATGAGAAAGCACTCGCTGAATGGGATACTGAGATTGCGCGCATTGATGAAGAGATAAAGACCCTTCAACTCCAACTTTCAAACGCTTAAGCATCGAAGGGCTCGATCGTCGAACGCATGAGTGTCGCTTCTTCATCCACCAAAACTACCAAAGCATTGGCAGCTATAGAGCACTTGGAGAAGATTGACAAGCACCAAGCTATTCTCGCCGACTCGACAAAGAGTCGTGCACCTTCTCGACACCTCTATTTCTCTAAGTGTTAGTATTATGGAGAGGCATAAGGCTACCTTGTCGAACTTCGAGATCAGTAATATTTTAGCATTCTAAAAATGGTGTGTAATTTTAACAATTTCTTTATACATTGCCATTTATGAACAACTTTCGTTTACTTATAATTGCTCAATCTTTATCTCGCTTAACGTTGGCTTGTATCGTTTTAAATACTTGCCATTTATTCTAAAGGTCCTATTCTCGCCACCTAACTCTTCGATTTCATAAGCGCCATTCGAAAAGCAACGCAATACGCGAAATGGGCCTTCCCACCCCGTGACCATTTGCCTAAAACTCTATCTTTTTATCCATAGGTAATAGGACTTTCCACACTAACTCCCCTTCCTCAAAGGTTTTTAACTTAACCTTTTATTGTAAGCTTTAGCTACTCTTTCTTTCTCGTCGAATAAGCATCTCTAAAGCTAACAACCTCTCTTCGTCTACATCAACTAATTCATCAATCATCATATTCCAATAATGATCAAAAGGGATTTCACATTGTTTCAATCCTTGTTGATTGTAAACAGATCTCGGATGTGTAACACCGCATCATGCCCAAATGTTAACCCGTAGGGAGTGGTATTTATAGACTCTTTAGGTGAAGTTCGACAAGCCCATAACACTTGGTCAAGAGAATCGTGCCAACTTCTAGGCTTACGCCCCACGTGTTTTTAATCAAGTTAATAATGATTTTATTGGCAGCCTCCACTTGACCATTGGCTTGGCGTAGTATGGTGTCAAGTCAATAACTTGAAACCAATTTCAGCAAATGAAATCTACCATTTTTCGACCAAGAAAACAGACTTGGTCCGTAGTAATGGTCTCTCGAATTCCATATCTATAAATGATATGATTTTGAATAAACCTTATCACCGCTTCTTGATCTACATTGGCTAAAGGTATTGCCTCTACCCATTTAGTAAAGTAATCGATCCCTACTAGAATGTATCTCGTGGCCTTTCGACGAGGTTGGTTTTATTTCTCCAATCACATCTAAAGCCCAACCCCGAATGGCCAAGGTTTCACTATAGAATGCAACTCATTTGCAGCACGTGTTGTATTCCAAAGATGTTTTTGGCATTCTTGGCAACCTTTGGCAAATTCTATACAATCTTTTAGCATAGTTGGCCAATACATTCCTTGTCTAAATAACAACCATTTCATTTTGTGGCCTACTTGATGTGAGCCACATGCTCCACTATGTGTATCGAAATCGCCAAATATGCCTCTGCTTTCACTAAGACATTTTAGTAGTACCCTTCAGAGTTTGCTTGTACAATTCGTTTCCAATTAACACATAGCTTAGAGCTCAGACTTTACTTTTTGTTAGTGTCCCCAGAGGATTCGTAAATACTCTACAATGGGTTTTCGCTAATCATCATCAACCATATTGTCAATAGCAAAAATTTCGCTAAGTCAATATCACAAAAATGTGACGTTTTTCGACGCCAAGACTTCATTTGTATTTATTGCCCCCAATTTTTGGTGTTGACAATAACGTCGAAGGAGTATTATGGAGAGAGTCTTCCGAGATTAATTTATCTTTTATCTCAATTAGCTCTTTCTAGGCTTTGCTTCGATACTTTGTAAGGAAGCAATTTGTGCTATTCATTTGCCACGTGATTTTCAATTCGCGGTAAATGTTCTAGGTGAACGAGCGTAAACCTTTTTAGCAACGTATTGGCAATAACGAAATATTTAATTAGGTGTTCATTAATGCATTTGTATTCTTTTGTCAATTGTTTGACCACCAGTTGAGAATCACCTTTTATTTCGACATAGCTTGCCCCCAATTCGAGCAAAATTTTAAGGCCTACTATTAAAGCCTCATACTCAGCCTCATTATTTGAGCAAGAGTCTCGAATTTTAAATTTATACTTCGTTGGAGTATTTTCCGGCGAGATAATCAAAATTCCAATACTGCTCCATTTTTATGGCTTGAGCCATCAAGTATAATCTCCAAGGGATCGTATGTCTAACGAATGTATTTCACATTCGACAATGTAATGGTCTACTATAAAATCAGCGACCACTTGTCCTTTAATTGACTTGAGGGGTTGGTAAGTTAAGTTGTACTCTAGCAAAGCTAAAGCCCATTTGCCAATTCGACTATGCAACATTGGTTTTGACAACATATGTTTAATAACATCAAAATGCGAATAAACATAAACATCTCACGATTTTATATATTGCTTCAATTTTGTACAAGAAAATACAAGCAAAGGCATAGTTTCTCAATTGGACTATACCTAGTTTCAAAGATCGATCAAAACCCTACTAAGGTAATAAATGGGTCTTTCGACACCACTATCATCCTCTTGCGCTAACATGCTACCTATTGTGTTATCGTAAGTCGTTATATACAATTTTAGCAATTTGTTTCCAATAACAGCAATAAAATTGGTGGCTTGACCAGATAAGACTTGATTGCGCCGAAAGCATCTTGGTGAACTTGTTCCCACTTGAATTCATCTTCTTTCTTCAATCTCAAGAATGGCGAAAAAACTTGTGTTTTGCCACTTAGATTTGAGATGAATCTTCAAGGAAATTGATTTTCCCTAGTAGTGATCAAGTTCTTTTTGGTCGAAGGAGCCTTCGTTTCCATAATTGCTTTAGTCTTATTTTCGTTGATCTCTATGCCTTTCTTGTGTACTACAAAACCCAAGAATTCACCGCACGCATACGTAAAGCACATTTGGTTGGATTCATTTTCAATCCATATTTCCTCATTCGCTCAAAAGAACGTCGAAGATGGTCTAAATGACCACTTTCTCGAGGATGACTTAACCACCACATCATCTATGTATACTTGCATAAAATCATCAATAAAATCGTGAAACATAGAATTCATTGCCCTTTGATAAGTGGCACCAAAGATTTTTAAACCAAAGGGCATGACTACCCATTCATAAACACCCAATGCCCCCGACATCGAAAAAGTCAAGCGACACATCCTCTTCGGCAATAAAGATTTGATTATACCGAGTAGCCATCTAGCAACCGAGATAATCAAATCCTCGCGCACGAGTCTATTAGCATTTCGCCACGGGCATAGCGTATTCATCTTTAGGTGTTGCATTATTTAGATCCCTAAAGTCTACGCAAACTCTAAGTTTTCCATTTTTCTTCATTACTGGAACTATATTAGCTAACCAATCAACATACCTGGCAGTTCTGATGAATTTGCTTTTGAACAGCCTCTCTATTTCTTCCTTGATCTTAGCCAATATCTGAGGAGCAAATCTTCTTGGCGTTTGCTTTACTGGTTTCTTCCCTGGTCGAATGGGTATTTGTAATTCCACCACTTCTCGACTCAAACCGGGCATTTCGCTGTACTCCCAAGCAAAGCAATCCTTGAACTCCCGCAGTGAAATGACTTGGGTTCTGAAGGCAGCATCAAGATGTGCACTAATATAAGTTGGCCTTTTGATCAAGCCATCTCCCAAATCCACCTCTTCGACTGGATCTTGAGCTTGCATGCGCTTTGTAGAATCTCTAGGGTCTTTTTCAAAACCCAATGGTTCGTCGTCATAAATGCAATCCAGTTTGTCATTTATGACTTCACCATTTTCTTCAGATGAAGTTGTGGCTTCGGATGACCATTGTTTGTCGATTTAACTCGGCTTCCAAAGCCGCTTTTATTTTATTTTCGCCATGTAAGCCATAATTCTATCCCAAATCGGGTACCGACATCTAAACCTTTTAAGAGTCGGTGTCCCATCCCGTTGGAGGTAGCACACCATCGGGATAGACATTTGCACCTTCTATTTCTCTCTCTTCCCACACAAAACCATGTGTTGGGTATAGGTGAATGGAGGAAAGCACATTATCTCAAGAGATATATGCTTGGCTAGAAGATGAACATGGCGCAATATTCGCCATTTGCTTCTCAAAATTCTCCCTAGTGACATTATTCACGCCAAGAAGGAAATAACTCGTCCGCTTCGACGTACTCACACGCACCATCATCCTCCACATTACCAATTTCTCGGTGTAGGCTTGAGGAACAGCTCCTACGCCATGTATCCACTCTCTCCCAAGGAGTAGATTGTAGCTTGCTTTTGATGCTATGACAAAGAACGTGGTGGTTCTTCCGATAGCTCCTACCACCACTTCCACCTCGACTGACATTTCAACGATCCAGCGATTTCCCCTCATAATCTGGTTAACATAATGTTATGAGGTCTAAGGTCTCAGATCAAACAGCCTCTATTGTCTTCAAAGATGGCTCGAGGCATTAAGTTAACAGCAGCCCTCCATCGACCAGTATCTTATTAATGCCTACGCCATTAACCTTGGCTTGGACGTACAAGGGCTTCAAATGGTGTTGCATGCCCTCGTCCGGCCTCTCAAAAGTGGCCATTTGTTCTCCCACGCAGCCATTGTTCATGACATAATAGCATACTGGCTTGTGGTTAGCCATATCCCCAATGAAGTCTTCTTCGACGTCGTTTGAGTATGTCGTGTTCAAAACCAACGACAGAGCGACTGTCAACCACGTGAAAGAGGTGTTTCGGTCCACCCCTGCAGAGGTTCTTGAAAATGCTTTTGGCCTTCGCCAACGCCAAGTCACTGAAATCAAGTTCAACGGAAACCGTGGCCCTTTGGTCCACCCTCAATCTCAGTCTCATGATCGCGTAATTGCAAAGGTCGCGTAATGAAATCATGCTTATATATGCATCGAGGTGGCCATCTTGAAATAATGACAACGATAATAAAATAAGTTTTTAATGTGTTGTAGTAAAAAAACACTGGTTTTGTAGCATTACAATAAAGTATGGCCTTATGTACCCTTTTATCAAAAATTGCACGTATCCTTGTAAATGGTGAACAATGTTCTAGGGTGCAATAGTGCCACTAGTTTTGTACGATTTTGTACCTTACAATCGCCGTAATAAAATGTGACTTTTGAAGTTTTATCTCCATATTTTATTTAATGTGGGTAAAGTTTGTCTAAGCAGAATTTGAGGGTGTTCGAAATATGCTTTAATGCGGGTAAGGTTTGTCTAATCACTTGTCGTGTACCCCGTTCATATGATAAGACGTTTTCGTGAATAATCTTACAATGGTTCTAATAAAAAGTATCAAGTATCGTATCCTCATATATTTTATAATATTAATAAGTCGTTCAACTAGTGTTATACTCAAGTGAAGTGTAAAGGGAAAGTAGTTGTTGTTTGCATAATAACATAGAATAAGAATTAGAAAGGGTTTTGTGATTCAAATAGTTTAAAGAATTGGGATTAGATTTCATCAACTCTATCTAGAGGTATTTATATGATCCTTCATGAATTCTTTGGTAATCCCAAAGATTGATTTAAATTATCATTTCATCCTACAATGATAGTTCCTTAACGAAAGTGGAAATATCTATTGAATTAGACAAATGATGATTCCTTAATCAACTGAATAAACAATAGCATCTGCACCAGAATCTGCACTTGATGCATCTGCACCAGAATATCACAGTGCACCTTCACTGGATGCTCCTGCACTAAAAACGGATTACAAATGCAAGAAGCACCTTAGACCATACCAATGCACCAACACTTCAATGATGACATCATGCTTAGATGGATCACATGGGGCACATGCAACTTGCAAAAAGAGGCGCCTACCATAGCCCACAATAGAATACCACTTTTGAAGAAATCATTCACATGGGACATTTGGCTCTTCATTATTGGACCTCCCCATGTGATTGAGTGTGAAGACCAAATTGCTTTATGGAAGGTCTGAAAAGTAACCATGGTTAACTCATCAAAGTTAACTTGGTCTCCAAGCAAACACTCGCATGAAGGAAAGCTCAAAGCCTATATAAAGACCTTCACTCTTCACTTGGAAAATCATCTCTCAAGATCAAAATCACTTCTCACTTCATTTCATATCTTGTATTTCAATTTCATAGAGTAGTTTAGGTTAGTTAGTTTTATTTTCTCTTGTAAGGAGGCAAGGAAGGAATTGATGACTTCTTCCTTTACTTCAACAACAACCACGTGAAGTTAGTGCACTTGCATCACTTGGCAATTTCATGCAAAGGAACTCCAACCGTGTAACTTCTATCTTATTGTTTCCTTTTGTGATTTTAATTATATGAATATGACTTCTTATATTTATATAAGCCTTGTGATGTCTAGCATGAACTAAACTCTTTTGGTTGAGATGTTCTAACCTTGTAATGATCTTTTAAGTAAGTTATTGTTTGCATTTTAATTATGTTTGCATTTTAGTTCTTGCATGATAACTCTTTCATATTCATCTTTAGAATTGGCCAACTAAAAGTGAATGCAAATCATAAATACAGACATGGTTTATGATTAGAACTCAAGAACTAATGGTGATAAGTGTTTAATAAAGGAAACTTTGTTAATTCCATGCTAAAACCTAGACATAGGATAACATAGTCCTTAGGATGATACAATGGGTACTTAAAATACAAGAGTGAACTTATTATAGCATCTTAGACAAGAATTGTAAGAAGGAAAGAAAGGAATTTACAACTTCTCTCTTTACTTCAAGACAAAGGTTTTAAGAGCTTGTTGTTAAGATATTGGCAAGTGTACCAAATCGCATAAGTAATAAAATCGTGAAACTTAGGGATATCGCCCTCAAGGATCGAAGTTATTTTACTAGAGACCTTAACAACTACTAATAGGAACCAAGTTTAAAAGGGGTTTTGGTTTGATATTTGTTGAGCTATCAAGCTCGAAATAAAGCAATAAAATATTTTTGGAGTTTTTATAATAAGAGAATGATGAACACGATGAAAGATACACGATGAGAAGATGCTAGGGATGAAGGCCCTTCGATTTCCACTATGGTCATTGATTTATTTAAAATATAATTCCTCTCTATCGTTCGCTATAGAATTCACCCTTTTACTAAGCCCTAATCCCTTAGGTGATTAGCCTTTGTTAATTCATAAAATCCCTAATCCCTTAGGTTCTAATAATCATAACAAACATTAACTACGAGAATTCATACACATACAACAATTCGGCGATTATCCCTAAACAACGAAATTGAAGGAATCGAATTTCAAGCTATTCAATAACCAAATTTCCATTTAAATTATTGAAACAAGTATTAATCTATATTTTTCCAAATATAAACATCTGAAGAATCGAAATTCAATCCACAAACGAAGAGAGAAAATGGTAAAAGTACTAAATTAAATCAATAACCATAGTTTTACATCAAAGTTCAATCATCCCTAACATGATGAGATTAGCTACACATGATAAAAAAGAGAGAAAAAAGGGAAATTACAAGTTGATGATGAAGATGAATGCATGAGAAGCCTCAATCCTTGTTCCCAAGTCTTGATTCTTCAATAGCCGTCAGCTCCAATGAGTTCTCCTTGGTCTCCTAGGGTTCCAATTCCTCAAAACAGTGAAAGATCCCTCAAAACCGAGTGAATTCACGTTTTTAATTATTTTTCTCGCCCGGTGCATGCGGCGTGCGCGCGCCACTTCCGCGCGATTTCGCGCGCGCTTCGGTTTCCACGACTTGGGCGCTGATTCCAGTAGGCCGCGCCGATTTCGCGCCCGACTTCCTTATTTCTCGATTTGCGGTGCTGATTCCAGTAGGCCCGCGCCATGTCCCGCCCGACTTTCCTTATTTTCCTTACTTGTACCACTTGTTCTTCAAGACCTTGTAATTCCTGGGCACAAAAACACACAAGAACCCCAAGCATAAACACTGCATAATACATAAGCCTCTAATAGCACAATTTGCCAAATTCTCCTAACACTTCACATTAATTCATCACAACTTCACAGTAAAATCCCTTTTTAACACTGAAAAACATCATGTGATGGGGATTCATCACAACCCCCAACTTGAACATTTGCTTGTCCTCAAGCAAAGACAATGCAAGACAAAAACAAAACATCGTCAACATCAGATAACATGCAATCAGTTATGAATCCCTTTTTAAACAAGACAATCACAAACATCCAAAGGACAAGTTGAGCAACAACTTTCAGACCGGCCACTCAATTTCCAACCCACACGTGGTACTCTCACTAGCATAAACTTGCTCAATAGTGCGTGTGTGACACTTGACTCAGTTGGACATTAGCTAGTTTCAAAATGCATTTACCTAAGACTAGATGGTTTTCTTCCGAGAGTGCAAAAGATGGTTCAAAACATAGGGTAGATTCACGTTTTCACAAAATGATCGGGGGGCTTCAAGCACAACAAAGGGTCTTAAAAAGGCATTTTAGATTCGACCAGTGCACTAACTATTATAACTCACGCATTTCACTACACCACTTTATTTTTGGGCTGCAACCCCTTTTATTACATTGGCATTTGGATTTGATCAAAATGTGCTTCGGGACATTGCAGCAATTATTATTTTAAACTACACAACACGGCATACACTCCAGCGTTACGGGTAGACGCTACAATGCTGCACACACACACCCCGACACACACAGCATACACTCTAGCGTTATTGGTGGACGCCACAGTGCTGCACACACGCATTAACACACAACACGGCATACACTATAGCGTTACTGGTAGACGCTACAGTGCTGCACACACACACACACACAATGCACCGGTCTTTCTACAATCCTCATGCCTAGCCTTAGTACAATTGATGCACCCTCAACTTAGCGTCTACAACTACCCTAAATTTTTAATAAAAATTTTGCAACTCCCATGGTCCACCAAAAACTAGCTTAGCTACCAGCATTTCTAGGATCACTAAGTTCCACAGGTTAGTGTTTTATGTGTGGAAGCAAGAATGCGCTAATTTGATCACCACCGGGGTATTATTCGCTCAATTCTCACCGAATCATCACGAAGTTTGCTCAACTGTCCTTTATAAAAAAAAATTAAACAGGAAATTCACCATATGATTGCATTTTATTCATGAAACTGACGATAGGTCCTCCCCCCACTTAAACACAGCAGTGTCCTCACTGATTGATTTAGGGGAAGGCCTATTTACAAAAACCAAAGCAAAACAAAAATAAAATCACATAACGGAAACTAATTGAAAGAAAACATCAAAGTTCACAATCAAATAATACTAGACAAGGAAATAAAGGAGAAGAGATAGTACACTACCTCACATGGGTTGCCTCCCATGAAGCGCTTCTTTAACGTCACTAGCTTGACGTTGCCTCGAATTTTAAGGGTCGCTTAAAACCAAGGCCCGCTTCTCTCTTTTCACCACTTCGCCAAGGTATGGCTTCCACCTCTGCCCATTGACCATCCAACTTCTTTTTGAGGAAGGTTCCTCCAATTCGATTGCTTCTGGCTTGAATTCTCTTTTTGGATCTTCTTGTCATTGTATGCTTTGACTTTTCTGCTTGTACAACTTTGAAGATTCATAAACTTGCAACCTCATTAACTTCTCCTCTTCCAATCTAGTCAAGGAACTACTAATGATATTTGGATGAAGATCATCATCCGCCAGAAAACATATTTCAAATGAGGGGAAGTTGTTTCAATTCGTGAATATTTTTCTCAGAATCTCCCCTATCTAGCTCTTTTTTTTTCTTGAAAACTCTTTCTACCTGAGAAGCTTCAAATTGCATAATACAGTCTTCTATCTCACTTCCCAAGTTCTCATCTGCTTCTTCAATAGAATTCACAATTACATCCTCCAATGGAGGAGATGGTACTTCATGTCTAAAGGTCTCTTTCACAGAGTTATCAATCATATCCACCCTAAAACACTGTCCTTTGTCATCAGGATGGCGCATAGCTTCAAAAACATTAAAAGTAATCTTCTCATCCTGGAACCTCAAGATCAGCTTCCCTTGTTGCACATCAATCAAAGCTCGTCCTGTGGCTAAAAATGGTCTACCCAGGATAAGTGGTACCTCTGCATCTTCCTCCATGTCAAGTATCACAAAGTCTACCGGAAATAGGAATTTATCAACTCTGACCAGAACATCTTCCAACACTCCATAAGGATATTTTACTGATCGATCAGCGAGTGTCAGAGACATTCTAGTGGGTTTCACCTCACCACCACCCGATCTCTTCAAAGATAGACAATGGCATAAGATTAATACCGCCCCCGGATCACAAAGAGCTTTGCCAATGGCTATGTCGCAATTGCACATGGAATGGTGAAGTTTCCGGATCTTTCATTTTTTTCGAGGAGCTTCCTCGGATTATAGCACTGCACTCCTCATTCAAAGCCACTGTTTCGCCCCTCTTTAAATTTCCTCTTCTTTGTCAAATGCTCCTTCATGAATTTAGCATATATGGGCATCTGTTCTAGAGCTTTCTGCGAAGGGTATATTGATTTGTAGCCGCTTAAAAACCTCCATGAACTTAGAAACCGCTCATCTTTTTGATGTTTCTTGCTAGCATGAGGATATGGCAGCTTCACTTGAGGAGGAGGTGTCTTGAGTTTCTCTTGTACCTGCACATCAAAGAACAAATTGTTTTCATTAGGGTTAGACTTCACACCTTCTTCACTTTCCTTACTCAACTCATTTTCGACTTCTCCATTTTTTTCATTTTCATTCTTTTCACTCAACTCTTTTCTTTCATTTTCAACTGACACCTTCTTTTCACAATTCACCACAGGAGTCGGCAACTCCCGACCACTTCTTAGAGAGATAGCCTTAGCAGTTTCATTCCTAGGGTTGTCAACGGTATTAGCTGAGAAACCACTGTTAGATGATCCAGCAAGCTGCTTTGATAACTGCCCAATTTGAGTCTCTAGATTCTTTATGGAAGCTTCATGATTCTTTTCCATATTCTTCATAGCTTGGTCTTGAGATTGAAAGGTTGTCTTTGTCATTTGCATAAACTGTGTCAAGCTTCCTCCATAGGAGATGGCTTTCTTTGTTCTTGACTAGGTTTCATTGATGTGACCTGCAGGTATCATTATTCTTCCAAGAGAAGTTGGGATGATTCTGCCACCCAGGATTGTAGGTGTTAGAATAGGGGTTCCCACCTTGCTTCTGAAGGTTGCCCATATAATTAACCTGTTCACTGTTATCTCCATGAGTTGCACAGTCACCTTCATGAGCATTTCTGCCACAATAATTACATGCACCCTGGTGTACTGCTTGAACGGTCGCAGGGGTTTGAGATCCCCCTGGCAGAGTAGCAGCTAGCTGCTTAGTAAGAGCTTCAATTTGGAGTGACATTACCTTTTGTTGAGCCAACACAGCTGTTTGCTGGTGTTTTTAGCAAACAATCACTAGTTTTCAATATTAAGACTGTGAGATCAAACTAGAAAATCTCTTTGACAATTGCCTTTGTGTTTTGTGTCTTTTAGCGTGCGTAAGAACAGAAAATAGTAGGAAGAGATAGTTTGAAAGCAGAATGAAAGTAAGAAAGCAACAAACGTGAAAACAAGTAAAAATTGCATTAAAATGATAGAAAGAAGAAGGTGGTACACCAACACGTACAATATAATCTGATTCACTCTTGTTTCGCTTTGGCTTGGAAGTTGAGTTTCTCAGTGTTTTTGTAAAATGTGGTGACCCCGTTTTCCTATTACAAGGAGTATTTATACTCTCGGACACAATCGTGGGCAAGCACGATAACCACTTCCTAAAAACTAGGGAAATAACCGCCACTAATCTGCTTTGCTCCTTGCGCTTCGCCCGACCGACTTGTTGTCGAAGGATTTGCGAAAACATTGGACCCGCTCGTCGAACAATTGGGCCCTCTCCGTCGAAGGTTTCGGCATTGCTTCGTAGCTTGAAGAACCAAGTCTGTCGAAGTTTACTTGCATTGTCAAGACTTGTACAACTTTTTGTCGTTGAATTTATGGTATATTGACTTGAACATTGACTGCAGTTCACGTAATACTATTAAATGTGCAATCAATACCATTTAAAGCTTAATTTAATGCCCTTGTTGGAATTTTGAGGTAACAGATTGCCCCCAAAAATGTTTTTCGACGGAATAAGGAATGGAGGAAGAAAAGGCATTTTTGAATCTTGTGCAATGGTCATTTCTCGCGCCTTTTGCATTTCAACGGTGGTCGAAAAGACAACCATCATTACTTGCACAGTAAAGCGAACCGTCTTATTGGCCCACGTTGCGTAGTTGGTGGGCCATCACGTCTCTCAAACGTCGCTAACGCGTGCGAGTTATGCTTAACGTGCCAATAATCGTAGCTTCCCAACATATATAAGCGGCTACAACCCTTCATATTCCTTTCTTTACTCGGTTTGAACTTTTGTGAAGTCTTTCTCGCATTCTTCATTTCTCTGCGTTTTGCAAAAATCCCCAAAATCACTAAAGTTTCAAACTTTCATTCCTTTCCTTCAATCCACGCTTGAATTTCGTCTCGCATTTGCTCTTTATCTCTCATGGCTTCCTCCTCTCTGCTCTTTGAATGTTCCACTAAAAAGCAGCGAAACCAATGGACTAAAAACCTTGATGGCTTTGTTGATGAGCCCGACATTCACGATAGTCGAGCAGTTCAATGGCAAACCCAGGTATTGATTCCCTCAGCAGACCAAAGCTAAAAGGAAAATGGTCCTTCCTGAAGATGAGGTACTATACTCTTGCCTTGTTAATCCGTCGAAATTTTCCTTCCCTTTGTCATTCACTTTCTTGTCATAACCCAAATTCTTTTTTTTTTTTTTTTTTTTTTTTTTTTTTTTTTTTTGCAGGACACGGAAAGTGATGACAACATCCCCCTCACTCAGAGGTCGAGGAAAAGAAACCTTCCTGAGATTCAAAGGGCAGCTCAAGGCATCATTATTGATGAGGCTCTAAACCACCTTCTTCCTCCAATCAAGAGGCTTAAGGTACAAGAGGTAAATTCCCTTTCGACATTAGTTTAGACTTCTTCGATCTCACCTTTCCAATTCTTAACTTAAATGATACACCTTGTTGTGTATAGGTGGGTGGACTGCTCGTGAACAATCCTGAAGTTCAGTCTATGGTTGAGGCTGCTGATCTAGAGTTGTCAGTCCCTATGCTCCCTTTTCCTTCATCTCCTCAGGGTGCAACCGCTGAAGAAATTTTCCAAGCGTTGGAAAACCCTGAAGTTCCTATTTTCGAGGAGTTTGCGCCAAATGCTGGAAATGTCGAACAAGAGGCGGTCGTCGAAGAAAATGCTCCTGTTACGGAGGAGGCTTTCCCAACTGCTGGTAGCGTCGAACCGGAGACTGTTGTTGGAGAAGCTGCTCAAGTTCCAGAACCTACCATTCCAACAACTGAAGGACCAGAAGTAGTGGCTACCTCCGTCGAAATTCCTGAAGCAAATATGGTCGATCAAGAACCGGAGGAGCTTAGAGTGGGGGTATCTGCAGATCAAGGTGCTTCTGCCAAAGAGTCATCCAACAGCGCTGTCAGCGATCAAGAATTGGCTGAGCTAAAGAAGACGGATCCCTTGGCAGCTTTGAAGATTATGTTAAGCCTCAAGAGCTCGTCGAGCCGCTTGATTTGCAGTTCCTCGAACAACTCTCTAAGTTCTATCAACCAAGAGACGGTCGAAAGCTTACTTTGCCAGTTGAAGACGAAGGTGTTAGAAGGGGACTTGGTGGCAACCATTGAGAATGACTCATCTGTGTATCTTGAGGTAAAATCCCTCATTCAGAAGATCACCAGATTAGACCCTCCTCAAGATGTCCTTTCGTTCTTCATGGAATTTGGCCCTATTTTTGAGCAACTTTCTCTTTTAATCAACCAACGGTCGACCACCTCTAAGCGCAAGGTTCAAGAGACTCAACTCGTGAGGTAGAACTCGCTCTCTTAAGGCCGATCAAGACGCCATCGAGGCTCTTGAAACCCAAGCAGCTAATGATGAGAAAGCACTCGCTGAATGGGATACGGAGATTGCGCGCATTGATGAAGAGATAAAGACCCTTCAACTCCAACTTTCAAACGCTAAGCATCAGAAGGGCCTGATCGTCGAACGCATGAGTGCTGCTTCTTCATCCACCAAAACTACCAAAGCATTGGCAGCTATAGAGCACTTGGAGAAGATTGACAAGCACCAAGCTATTCTCGCCGACCTCGACAAAGAGCTGTACCTTCTCGACACCTCTATTTCTCTAAGTGTTAGTATTATGGAGAGGCATAAGGCTACCTTGTCGAACTTCTGAGACTGTAATATTTTAGCATTCTAAAAATGGCTGTGTAATTTTAACAATTTCTTTATACATTGCCATTTATGAACAACTTTCGTTTACTTATAATTGCTCAATCTTTATCTCAGTTAACGTTGGCTTGTATCGTTTTAAATACTTGCCATTTATTCTAAAGGTCCTATTCTCGTCACCTAACTCTTCGATTTCATAAGCGCCATTCGAAAAGCAACGCAATACGCGAAATGGGCCTTCCCACCCTGGTGACCATTTGCCTAAAACTCTATCTTTTTTATCCATAGGTAATAGGACTTTCCACACTAACTCCCCTTCCTCAAAGGTTTTTAACTTAACCTTTTTATTGTAAGCTTTAGCTACTCTTTCTTTCTGTCGAATAAGCATCTCTAAAGCTAACAACCTCTCTTCGTCTACATCAACTAATTCATCAATCATCATATTCCAATAATGATCAAAAGGGATTTCACATTGTTTCTGAATCCTTGTTGATTGTAAACAGATCTCGACAGGTAACACTGCATCATGCCCAAATGTTAACCTGTAGGGAGTGGTATTTATAGACTCTTTAGGTGAAGTTCGACAAGCCCATAACACTTGGTCAAGAGAACTGTGCCAACTTCTAGGCTTACGTCCCACGTGTTTTTTAATCAAGTTAATAATGATTTTATTGGCAGCCTCCACTTGACCATTGGCTTCAGGCGTAGTATGGTGTCGAAGTCAATAACTTGAAACCAATTTCAGCAGCGAAATCTACCATTTTTCGACCAGTAAAAACAGTACCTTGGTCTGTAGTAATGGTCTCTGGAATTCCATATCTATAAATGATATGATTTTGAATAAACCTTATCACTGCTTCTTGATCTACATTGGCTAAAGGTATTGCCTCTACCCATTTAGTAAAGTAATCGATCCCTACTAGAATGTATCTGTGGCCTTTCGACGAGGTTGGTTTTATTTCTCCAATCACATCTAAAGCCCAACCCCTGAATGGCCAAGGTTTCACTATAGAATGCAACTCATTTGCAGGCACGTGTTGTATTCCAAAGATGTTTTGGCATTCTTGGCAACCTTTGGCAAATTCTATACAATCTTTTAGCATAGTTGGCCAATACATTCCTTGTCGAAATAACAACCATTTCATTTTGTGGCCTACTTGATGTGAGCCACATGCTCCACTATGTGTATCAGAAACTGCCAAATATGCCTCGTTTTCACTAAGACATTTTAGTAGTACCCGCTCGTGAGTTTGCTTGTACAATTCGTTTCCAATTAACACATAGCTTAGAGCTCAGACTTTACTTTTTGTTAGTGTCCCCGTAGGATTCGTAAATACTCTACAATGGGTTTTCGCTAATCATCATCAACCATATTGTCAATAGCAAAAATTTCGCTAAGTCAATATCGTCAAAAATGTGACGTTTTTCGACGCCAAGACTTCATTTGTATTTATTGCCCCCAATTTTTGGTGTTGACAATAACGTCGAAGGAGTATTATGGAGAGAGTCTTCGAGATTAATTTATCTTTTATCTCAATTAGCTCTTCTAGGCTTTGCTTCGATACTTTGTAACGGAGGAAGCAATTTGTGCTATTCATTTGCCACGTGATTTTCAATTCGCGGTAAATGTTCTAGGTGAACGAGCGTAAACCTTTTTAGCAACGTATTGGCAATAACGAAATATTTAATTAGGTGTTCATTAATGCATTTGTATTCTTTTGTCAATTGTTTGACCACCGGTTGAGAATCACCTTTTATTTCGACATAGCTTGCCCCCAATTCGAGCAAAATTTTAAGGCCTACTATTAAAGCCTCATACTCGGCCTCATTATTTGAGCAAGAGTCTCGAATTTTAAATTTATACTTCGTTGGAGTATTTTCCATGAGATAATCAAAATTCCAATACTGCTCCATTTTTATGGCTTGAGCCATCAAGTATAATCTCCAAGGGCGTATGTCTAACGAATGTATTTCACATTCGACAATGTAATGGTCTACTATAAAATCAGCGACCACTTGTCCTTTAATTGACTTGAGGGTTGGTAAGTTAAGTTGTACTCTAGCAAAGCTAAAGCCCATTTGCCAATTCGACTATGCAACATTGGTTTTGACAACATATGTTTAATAACATCAAAATGCGAATAAACATAAACATCTGCTTGATTTTATATATTGCTTCAATTTTGTACAAGAAAAATACAAGCAAAGGCATAGTTTCTCAATTGGACTATACCTAGTTTCAAAGATCGATCAAAACCCTACTAAGGTAATAAATGGGTCTTTCGACACCACTATCATCCTCTTGCGCTAACATGCTACCTATTGTGTTATCGGAAAGTCGTTATATACAATTTTAGCAATTTGTTTCCAATAACAGCAATAAAATTGGTGGCTTGACCAGATAAGACTTGATTGCGTCGAAAGCATCTTGGTGAACTTGTTCCCACTTGAATTCATCTTCTTTCTTCAATCTCGTAATGGCGAAAAAACTTGTGTTTTGCCACTTAGATTTGAGATGAATCTTGAAGGAAATTGATTTTCCTAGTAGTAGTGAAGTTCTTTTTTGGTCGAAGGAGCCTTCGTTTCCATAATTGCTTTAGTCTTATTTTCGTTGATCTCTATGCCTTTCTTGTGTACTACAAAACCCAAGAATTCACCGCACGCATACGTAAAGCACATTTGGTTGGATTCATTTTCAATCCATATTTCCTCATTCGCTCAAAAGAACGTCGAAGATGGTCTAAATGACCACTTTCTCGAGGATGACTTAACCACCACATCATCTATGTATACTTGCATAAAATCATCAATAAAATCGTGAAACATAGAATTCATTGCCCTTTGATAAGTGGCACAAAGCATTTTTAAACCAAAGGGCATGACTACCCATTCATAAACACCCAATGCCCCCGGACATCGAAAAGGTGTTTGACACATCCTCTTCGGCAATAAAGATTTGATTATACCCCGAGTAGCCATCTAGCAAACCGAGATAATCAAATCCTCGCCGCCGAGTCTATTAGCATTTCGCTCACGGGCATAGCGTATTCATCTTTAGGTGTTGCATTATTTAGATCCCTAAAGTCTCACGCAAACTCTAAGTTTTCCATTTTTCTTCATTCATTGGAACTATATTAGCTAACCAATCAACATACCCGCGATTCGATGAATTTGCTTTTGAACAAAATTCTCTATTTCTTCCTTGATCTTAGCCAATATCCGAGGAGCAAATCTTCTTGGCGTTGCTTTTTATTGGTTTCTTCCCCGGTCGAATGGGTATTTGTAATTCCACCACTTCGACTCAAACCAGGGCATTTCGCTGTACTCCCAAGCAAAGCAATCCTTGAACTCCCGAAGTGAAATGACTTGGGTTCAAGGCGACATCAAGATGTGCACTAATATAAGTTGGCCTTTTGATCAAGCCATCTCCCAAATCCACCTCTTCGACTGGATCTTGAGCTTGCATGCGCTTTGTAGAATCTCTAGGGTCTTTTTCAAAACCCAATGGTTCGTCGTCATAAATGCAATCCGGTTTGTCATTTATGACTTCACCATTTTCTTGAGATGAAGTTGTGGCTTCGGATGACCATTGTTTGTCGATTTAACTCTCGCTTCCAAAGCCGTTTTATTTTATTTTCGGCCATGTAAGCCATAATTCTATCCCAAGCACTGGGTACTGACATCTAAACCTTTTAAGAGTCAGTGTCCCATCCTGTTGGAGGTAGCACACCATCAGGATAGACATTTGCACCTTCTATTTCCTCTCTTTCCCACACAAAACCATGTGTTGGGTATAGGTGAATGGAGGAAAGCACATTATCTGAAGAGATATATGCTTGGCTAGAAGATGAACATGGCGCAATATTCGCCATTTGCTTCTCAAAATTCTCCCTAGTGACATTATTCACGTCAGCAAGGAAATAACTCTGGTCTGCTTCGACGTACTCCACGCACCATCATCCTCCACATTACCAATTTTCGGTGTAGGCTTGAGGAACAGCTCCTACGCCATGTATCCACTCTCTCCCAAGGAGTAGATTGTAGCTTGCTTTTGATGCTATGACAAAGAACGTGGTGGTTCTTTCCGGTTCCTACCACCACTTCCACCTCGACAAATTTCAACGATCGCAGGCGATTTCCCCTCATAATCTGGTTAACATAATGTTATGAGGTCTAAGGTCCAGATCAAACAGCCCTATTGTCTTCAAAGATGGCTCGAGGCATTAAGTTAACAAAGAGACCCCTCCATCGACCAAGATCTTATTAATGCCTACGCCATTAACCTTGGCTTGGACGCATGCGGCTTCAAATGGTGTTGCATGCCCTCGTCCGGCCTCTCTCAAAAGTGGCCATTTGTTCTCCCACGCAGCCATTGTTCATGACATAATAGCATGCGGCTTGTGGTTAGCCATATCCCCAATGAAGTCTTCTTCGACGTCGTTTGGGGATCGTAACGAAAGATCGTACTCACTCGGCAAAATGGATACCACGTTACGGATGACGCCGAAGCTAGCCTCGAGTCGCCGAAATCGAAGTGACGTCTTCATCCATGTCGAATGAAGCACTTTTCTTCTTTAAAGATGTTAATGGAGGAAAATCCTCTCCATAGCAGGCCTTCTTGGTTCCTCTATCACAATAGATTTCCCTTTAGCCTTGTTTCCAACCCTCACTTGATTGGCAGCACCTATACTTATCTTTGTGTTCCCCACGGTTTTAGGAGTCACACCCTTAACCGTTTTTGGCGTTTGCTCGTTAGCAACCAGTGTTGCCTTCTTTTTCGAGCGCTGGTAACGACGCCATTGGGTTTTCGTCATGGGATTCTTCCCTTTATAATTGTTTTTATAATTATACTTTGAGGCCTCGCCTGTGATTGGCTTGGCCGTTCCAGCCTGTTGAACAGCATTCTTGTAGTGTCTACATCCAGCATGTATCCACTTCTCATTGGATGGATCTGTCCTTGGAACAAATGGTTTGGCAGAGGCAGATAGCACAAACTCCTTCTTGGCTACACCCTTGCCAGCAAACTGCGGCTTGCTTGTCGAAGCCTTGCTTGAATTCTTTACCTTGTAAGGAAGGTCCCCTCTTTTGAAGCTGAAGTTTGGCCTCTTATCTGGCCATTTCCTCTTTAGGGGTGGTCGAACTTCGCAGCACTCGACACTCTTAGCCGCTTCTTTATCAAACACAGCACTGCACCTTGGACATAACATGACCTCAGAGCTCAATTTACACCGATTCAGGAAGTCTATCAAATCTTCCTCAGCCTTGGGGTACACAGATTGCACCTTCTCCTCATATTCTTCTTGAGTAACGTGTTGCACAGCATTACTCTTTTGCACAACACTTTTGATTTTTCAAATAGGAGGTTTGGCGGACTTAGGAGAGTCCACCATTTTTACGTCTACCATATTGATACTCATCTCAATTGGTTCGCATACATCGCCTCCACTTGATGGAGGGGTCGTGATCAATTTGCATCGGTGCTTTATTCTTTTATCTCCAAACTTGAGCCTCCCCTTCCTCGATCGCTTCGAACCATGTCCCCGAAAAGAACACAACGGTCGATTGTATGTCCCAAAAATTATGAAACTTACAATAACCCTTTTTCTTCCTCTCGCTTTCGAGAGGAGGAATTTTCGTGCCATTTGGCACTATTATTTGGCCATCGGTCCACTAGCAAATCAAAGATCTCGTCACATTTAGTAACATCAAAGGTGTACGTTTTAGGCACAAATCTATCATTCTTAGGCTCTCTACAGATTATTCCCATTTGCGGGCCTTAATAATTTGCAAGCATAAGGAGGACCGTGCTTAAGTTCACCACGTCTATTTCCTCAGATTTGACATCACTGAATGCGAAGTCGAATTGTTCGTCTACATAGGCTATCTTTTCTTTCTTGTGAAAACCCACTGAGTTTTCTTTTTTATTGTACTTATTCACTCTAGCCTTTTCCTCTTTAAGCCTTTCGACTTGTCGAACTCTATCAGCTAGTTGGGCCATGTCTCTCAAATGAGACGTATCCAATTTCTTTCGAATTGAATAGTCAAGGCCACCTGCAACCATTTCGACAAGCTCATGTTCAGGCACTTGTGTAAAACACCTTGCCTTCAGTAACCTGAATCTATTCAAATAATCATCAATAGCCTCAGGTACTTTACGTCGAACACTAGCCAGTTCTTTAAGACTAATTTTCGACTGGCCCATGTAGAATTGCTCATGAAAAGCCTTTTCTAATTGCCCCCATGTATATATAGAACCAGGGGGTAGAGTGGTAAACCACGTAAAGGCACTTTTAGTTAGAGAATTTGGAAAATACTTCATTTTCAAACTCTCATTTTGAGCTATGTCTTCTGCCTCAGTCATGTACCGGGCAATATGTTCGACAGTAGATTCATTGGTGTCACCCCCAAACTTAGTGAATTTAGGGATTTTCCAGCCCCTCGGCAACTCTGCCTGCAAGATATACTCACACAGGGGCGATATGAAATTAGGCCTATGTAAACCTATGTTAAGGCCATTTTGCGCCATTATGGTTTCGACCAAAGTGGCTATGTTGTCTTGAGCGCAAACATTATTTCGTTGCACTTGTCGAACAACTTCATCAGCATTTTGGTTTCGATTCACCATAACCACCTCAGGGATGTGATTTCCCATTTGTTGTTCGCCCACAACCGAGCTGGCTTGGCGATCCAGCGATCTCTGTCATGGGTATTAGGCATATTGTTCCCACAATTTGGTAAGCGCCTATTGTTTCCGTAGGAGCCCCAAAGAAATCTGCAATCCTACCCATTTGGTCTGCTAACATCTGATAACTGGTATTTGTGTTCTGAATCAAAGGATTGAACACGGTACCAATTTGTTGAGTCAGCATATTAACCATATCATGATTGCTTTCGTCTACTTGTTGTCTTAACGCCAACAAGGACGCATTGGTTAATGCAGTAGGATTTCGACCAAGTACGCCCTCAGAAGAGACGTGTGAAGGAGAAAAGGTCGAGACATGTGGCATTCCAGTAGGCATGCCATATACCCCAAAAGGGTATGGTGGTAGACTCATATTTTGGAAACGTGTTTCCAAACTATTCCCTGTTGCCACATAAGGACTAGAAGGAAGTCCCATACTTTGTGGCAAGGCACATAGGCGATGTCGAACCAACATTGGTCATTGACATCGTGGGAACGGTTATTGATGTCACTGGGGCCGTAGTCCCTGCAACATTTCCACCGCTGACATTGGCAGAATCTACCGTTGTTCCTTGCACTTGTGATATCACAGGGCTGGAACTAGAGGCGTTGTTAGAATTGGTGCGTACCATCCTACCACTCCTCAAGTGCATACAAGTTTATACACTTAACAGAAACGACACAAAATAACTGGCAAAGGTCCCACCGGCGTGCCAATTTGTTTGCTGGTGTTTTTAGCAAACAATCACTAGTTTTCAATATTAAGACTGTGAGATCAAACTAGAAAATCTCTTTGACAATTGCCTTTGTGTTTTGTGTCTTTTAGCGTGCGTAAGAGCAGAAAATAGTAGGAAGAGATAGTTTGAAAGCGAATGAAAGTAAGAAAGCAACAAACGTGAAAACAAGTAAAAATTGCATTAAAATGATAGAAAGAAGAAGGTGGTACACCAACACGCACAATATAATCGATTCACTCTTGTTTCGCTTTGGCTTGGAAGTTGAGTTTCTCGGTGTTTTTGTAAAATGTGGTGACCCGTTTTCCTATTACAAAGGAGTATTTATACTCGCAGACACAATCGTGGGCAAGCACGATAACCACTTCCTAAAAACTAGGAAATAACCGCCCACTAATCTGCTGCTCCTCGCAACCCGACCCGACTTGTTGTCGGAAGGATTTGGCGAAGATTGGACCCGATTCGCGTCGAACAATTGGGCCTCTCACGTCGAAGGTTTCGGCATTGCTTCGTAGCTTGAAGAACCAAGTCCGCCGAAGTTTACTTGCATTGTCAAGACTTGTACAACTTTCTTTGTTGAATTTATGGTATATTGACTTGAACATTGACTGCAGTTCACGTAATACTATTAAATGTGCAATCAATACCATTTAAAGCTTAATTTAATGCCCTTGTTGGAAATTTTGAGGTAACAACAAAGACTATTAGAATCCAACTCTAACATCCCTTTCTTCACTGTGTAGCACCCCTATCATTTTGAATTTTGTACTCATTAGAGGCCATATGCTCCACTAAGCTGTCTTGCTTCCTCTGCAGCTTTAGTACCCAAAGATCCTCCGGTGAGGCATCTAACATCATCCTTGTTTGAGGTCGCAAACCATGACATGAAAGTTTGCAATCAAGAAAGTCATCAATACCATGCCAGGACATCTTTTTAATAACAGTTTGAATCTTTCCCAAGCATCATAAAGCGACTCACCATCTCCTTGCTCAAAATTTGATATTTCATTTCGTTTCTTGATGAACTTAGAAATTGGAAAGAATCTTTCTAAGTACTTGCTCTCTAGATCACCCCAATTGTTAACAGTCCTCTTTGGGATAGTGTTTAGCCAATCCTTAGCTCTACCAATCAAAGAATATGGAAAGAGACGAAACTTTTTCGGTCGTCAGTCACCCCGCAGATTTGTGGACCCACAAATTTCATAGAATTGAAATAAGTGTTGATTTGGATCTTGAGATCGGACCCGCAGAATTGTTCTCGATTTCAAAGGCGGTGAGGATCGAAGATTTGATCTCAAATGCTGCCCCCACAAGTTGGAAGGTGTAAGCTTGGACGCCTTGGTTCCTGTTCCCAAAGTCGCCAAGAGTGCGGCGGTGGTGGATTTTCTCTCCCATGATTTGATCCACGATTTGTTGCACGAGAAGATTCTCGGTTGTTGCTCTTTGCTTCCTTAACCTTGCTTCCTTTCTATTAGCTCTAGCGGTTTTCTCAATTTCCGGATCGAAAAGTAGATCTTTAGGATCATGAGCTCCGCGCATGCAAAGAGAAACAACAACTTGGACAAGTGTCAAAGCAAACTATGTAATATATATACAATAAACAAAAATAAACAGAAATAAAACTAAAGTAAATGTAAATATGTACGGGTTCGAATTAGCAATTGCCTTCGAATTAATTAGTAAATTAATTTCGATCCCCGGCAACGGCGCCAAAAACTTGTTAAGATATTGGCAAGTGTACCAAATCGCATAAGTAATAAAATCGGTAAATCTTAGGGATATCGTCCTCAAGGATCGAAGTTATTTTACTAGAGACCTTAACAACTACTAATAGGAACCAAGTTTAAAAGGGGTTTTGGTTTGATATTTGTTGAGCTATCAAGCTCGAAATAAAGCAATAAAATATTTTTGGAGTTTTTATAATAAGAGAATGATGAACACGATGAAAGATACGCGATGAGAAGATGCTAGGGATGAAGGCCCTTCGATTTCCACTATGGTCATTGATTTATTTAAAATATAATTCCTCTCTATCGTTCGCTATAGAATTCACCCTTTTACTAAGCCCTAATCCCTTAGGTGATTAGCCTTTGTTAATTCATAAAATCCCTAATCCCTTAGGTTCTAATAATCATAACAAACATTAACTACGAGAATTCATACACATACAACAATTCGGCGATTATCCCTAAACAACGAAATTGAAGGAATCGAATTTCAAGCTATTCAATAACCAAATTTCCATTTAAATTATTGAAACAAGTATTAATCTATATTTTTCCAAATATAAACATCGAAGAATAGAAATTCAATCCACAAACGAAGAGAGAGAAAGCGGTAAAAGTACTAAATTAAATCAATAACCATAGTTTTACATCAAAGTTCAATCATCCCTAACATGATGAGATTAGCTACACATGATAAAAAAGAGAGAAAAAAGGGAAATTACAAGTTGATGATGAAGATGAATGCATGAGAAGCCTCAATCCTTGTTCCCAAGTCTTGATTCTTCAATAGCCGAAAGTCGGCCCAATGAGTTCTCCTTGGTCTCCTAGGGTTCCAATTCCTCAAAGCGTTGAAAGATCCTCAAAACCGCAAAGTGAATTCGCGTTTTTAATTATTTTTTCGCTCGGCCATGTAGCGTGCGCGCCATCGACTTCCGCGCCGACTTCGATTTCCACGACTTGTGGCGCTGATTCCGGTAGCGGCGCGCCGATTTCTGCGCCCGACTTCCTTATTTCCACGACTTGCGATGGTGATTCCAGTAGCGTCGCGCCATGTCCCGCGCTTGACTTCCTTATTTTCCTTACTTGTACCACTTGTTCTTCAAGACCTTGTAATTCCTGGGCACAAAAACACACAAGAACCCCAAGCATAAACACTGCATAATGCATAAGCCTCTAATAGCACAATTTGCCAAATTCTCCTAACACTTCACATTAATTCATCACAACTTCACAGTAAAATCCCTTTTTAACACTGAAAAACATCATGTGATGGGGATTCATCACTTGTAATGAAACTTTGAAGAAAGTGACTGAAAGGCACATATTGATGCAGCTGCATCCTGTGCACTTGCACCACATATAACACAAAACTCTTAAAAGTGACTTATTTGGTGAAGACATCTCAACTATCATTCTCCACTGACTTCATACATCTTTTACTTGCTTGTTTACTTTATGTTTGTTTACATTCTTGCACTCCTACCATATATTGTTTATTGGTTACCTTTCACTAGTGAACTATTTAATTTAAACTTGTAAATTAATCCAATCCCTGTGGGAACGATACTCTACTTTCACTTTATTACTTGTTACGATTGTGTATACTTGCACCTTTGTGTGTATATCAAACGCACCAAGCCAGGCTGCGAGAAGGCAGAACATGTCGGCCCCCTCAAGCATACATCGACTATCAACTTCTCCAAGAAATACGCAAAGTAAATTGCCACATGTGAACAACCTGGTAGTAATCATCCTTCGAGTGGCACACCGCCTTGTGGATCATGTCTTGATCGACGGTGGCAGCTCGACCAATGTGATCTCTGTATCATGCTTCAATGCACTAAGAATAGCAGACCACATGTTGTATCCCTTTCAGGATACCCTTACTGGCTTCTCAGGGAATGAATTGATGTACGTGGCTGGTTAGACTTATGGACATCTTTCAGCACCTCATACATCTCCAAAACTGTACTCCTAAGGTACATGGTTACAGATACCACATCCCCTACAACGTCATCATGGGTCGACTAGCACTCAACGCAATATAGGTCATTGTATCCTAGCCATACCTCTACGTCAACTACCCAATGGAAGGTCGAATCGTAACAATAAGAAGAAGACCGGCAATAGCCAAAAGATGTTCTGAATCGAGCCTTTAAAGGGAAAGAGGAAGTCCAATTTAATTTCCTAGATCTCAACCCAAGAGACTTCCGCCCGCACGAGGAAAAGTGACCATAGCGACAGCAGGAGGTGAAATAAGTCATAGTCGACCACACTTTTGGCTACAAGATGAAGATAGCAACTGATCTGCCTTAGGACGTGGGTTCGGCTTTGATTAAGTTCTTGTAAAAAACAATGATACTTTTGCATGGCGTCCCAAAGACATGAATGGAATCGGCCCTAATTTTGTATGCCGCCGACTGGCAATCAACCTCAGCTTTATTCCCGTCACACAGTAGAAAGGGAAAATGTGGGAAGACAAGAGAACATAGTAAAGGACAAAATTAGCAAGCTTTGCAAGGCTAAGTTTGTTAGGGAAGTCAAATATCCCACGTATTTAGCCAACCTGGTGCTAGTCAAAAGAGCAAAAAGACAATACCAAATGTGCAACAACTACATAGACCTAAACAAGGCATGTCCCAAGGACTTTTACCCACTCCCTAGCGACAATCGGTTGGTCGATGGTCCATCAGGTTTTGGTGTGCTTAGCTTCATGGATGCTAATTCGGGATATAACCAAATACGCATGAGACCGAAAGACGAAGAAAAAAAACAACATTCATGACTGACAGGTCAAACTTCTGCTGCAAAGTAATGTCATTCGGTCTCAGCCAGGGACACCTACCAACGTTTTAATGGACAAAATATTTGACGATCTCGTTGGGGAAATAAGAGGTCTACGTTGATGACATGGTGGTGAAATCCGAAACAGAGTTAGACCAGATCGCCAACCCGGACTAGGTTTTTAAACTACCCCGCCTACGTGACTTAAAAAATCAACCCCGACAAGTGTATTTTTGGAGTACACTCTGAAATATTATTGGAGTTCATGCTTACTAGTAGAGGAATCAAAGATCAACAAGACAAATTCCAAGTGGTCATCGACATTCTAAATCCCTCCCATTCAAATGAGGTACAAATACTGGCGGGTTGCATCACAAAGATTGTCTCGATACTTGTCTAAGGCAAAGCGGTAGAAGTCGCCCCTCTTCCAATTTCTTTGAAAGAATAACACCTTCAATTGGACCAATGAGTGCTTTGAGGCTTCCAAGCAGCTAAAGCAATACCTTGCTACCTCCCAGTATTAATCTCTTCCATTCAAGGAATGCCAGTAATCATGTACTTAATAGTTTTTGAGAATGCCCACACTGCCTACATCTTCTAAACCAGCACTTTGCACCAAAACATCCAAGGACCAATTTAATGCTTCAACACTTGATATGTGACGTCATGCCTAGTCATCTAGAGCAGATCCACTTGCAGAAATCGGCGACCTTTATCAAAGACAAGTTGAGAAGCTCACTCACTCAAAGACATGTGGCACTTCTTTATTGGACCACCCCATGTGAACTTCATGTAAACGACCAACTTGATCAACTTGCTTGATGGGAGGTCTGCAACTAACCATGGTTCTCGATCTCGATTAATATTTCACAAGAAAAGGAAAACCTCTAAGGGAGGAAATTTCACTTGCCTATAAATAGAAGTCATATCTTCACTTGCAAATCATCCTTCATCCAATTCTTAAATGATCACTTAGTTTATTTGTATTCTTAGCTTAGGTTTAGTTTTTATTTAAGTTTCTGAAGAGAAGGAAGGTAAGGAGGTGCTTCACAACCACTCCCTTCACTTCTACTTGGAGGAATCTTGTGTAAGGAAATCATCTTGTACTTCAACTCGGGAAACTCATGCAAAAGATCTCCTATTTGTGTAATCTCTATCCTTTTGAGTTCTTTTGCTATATTACTCATTTGATTATGCTCTTTCTGCATTCTTTCTATTATATTATGAGTAATATGAGCTAAATTCCTTTAGTTGAGATTTTGTAAGCCTTGTAATTGAAGTGATATATAGAGTCACAAGAAGGGGGGTTGAATTGTGACCCTTTGAAAATTTATATCTTGCAACTTAGAAAATGTCTTCTCAAGTTTATACTTGGAGATGAGATAGTTAGCGTAAAACAATTTCACAAGACATACTCTTCTTGAGTAGGTTCCATGCATTGAACTTCTTTATGTTGAGTAGGTTTCACACAATGAACCTTCTCTAGTTAAGTAAGTTCAATTCATAATGAGTCTTGTGTTTGTATTTATGCATAGAAACATTTTGTACATCTTTTGAAATTTATCCTTTTGTTGAACATGATCATTTAGTGCTTCATAACTTGAGGAGCATATTATCAAGAGATATATATGTAAGGATAAACTCTTTAATGTAGAGAAGCTTAGGAGGATGAAATCATTTTAGATTGAAGCTTCTTTAAATGCTTTTAAAACAATATATGATTTATGCATAAAATACATGAGTTAGTAACAATAGATAATCAATGTAGAATACTAACTTCTCAATGAAGAAGGTTACTAACAATATATAGTCAATATAAGATATAAGAAGGTTAGCAACAATAGATAATCAATGTAAAATACTAACTTCTTAATGATGAGGGATAGTTATGAATAATAGCTTGTAAGAGATATGTTGGTTTTAACTTGAGATTAAATCATAGATTATAAGTTCTTAGTTAAAAACCGTTTGGAGAAGGTTGAATAAACTAACCTTCTCTTAGTTTGAACTTGATGAGTAAGTTATAGCATGTTAGGAAATAGTAAGGAAAGCTAGTAAATAACACAATAGAGTTATAGAGGTTCACCCAAACCTGGCTACTCCTCTCCCCACGTCCACGTGAGTATTTCCACTATTTTTCAAATAGCTATTACACTTGCTTTTGATCAACACACAAAAGATTTCACCACCACTAGCTTTGATCACACACAACAACCTAGTGTACTCTTACACACCACACCTAGTGTTTCCACCCTCTTAGAAACTCTCTACTAGTTTCCTAAGAGTCACCTTATCAAGTAGAATCACCACCAACCTCACCTTTCTTCTAGGTAGTTTGGTGAGATGTTTACAAGATAATGTTTACAATAAGGGTTTTGGGATGTTTAAGAGCTTGAGAATAGATTACACAAAGTGTATACAATGATGCTTATCAAGCTAACACACACTCACTAAAAGAATCCCAAAAAATTACATTTTAAGCTTTGAGTGTGGGATGAGAAGGTTGGATGTTTTTGAGAAGCTTGAATGATGAGAGGTGTAACACCCCATTTCTACCCGGTAGTTTATAATAAAAATCAGAGTGTAAAAAAATCATTTCTCAATTAAAATCATCCAATGGGATGCTACACATATCTCTTTAAAAATCATTCGAAATCATCTCAACTCACAATAGCAATTCAAATACGTAACACCATCAAATTAACTCGTGGAAATATAATTTCACATAATACAATGAAAATACTCATAATCTCAACAGAATAATTCAGTGAGTCTCAAACAATACATAGGAGGCTCAACAAGGAGCAAAAGCAGGACAACTATAGTTCATAACCCCAACCCCACAGGTGCTACGTGACGATCGAGCGCACCGACTCGGGGAGTAGTGAAGGTAGAAAGCCCTCACTCATGACTACCGTGGTAAAAACAACAACGAGAAAGGGTGAGTCTCGAACTATATAATAAAAGTGATAATAAGCAATATTATACAATCATAGTTCACAGCATACTCAAACACACCAATCATTACTCAATAACATTTATGCACTCATGAGAATGTATGCAATGTAATTATGCATGTGGTACCATTTGCCCTCCGGCGTTCTCAATATTTGCCCTCCGGCATTCTCATCAATAATGGAGTCCTCATGACTCGGCCTCCCGCCGCCTCGAGCTTCACAATCATTTTATAAACTCTACGATCATAAATTGAATGTATGCATGAGACTCCATGTAACCACACAACACATTCTCAAACAGCTCAATACACACATTAACTCTTACCTCAGTATTAATCTCATTTTGTAGCCCTCATGGCTTGGCCCTCCGGCTCATGCCCTCATGGCATTCTCAGTCATCTCATTATACACTCTCAACACCATTAAGTCCCAAGGACTAATCTCATCTAGAGGACTCAACCTCACTCAAGGACCTAAACCACCATTTAGGACCAAAACCATCATCTAGGGACCAAAGCTGTCACCTAGGGACCAAAACAAAGACACTCTTAGGCACTTGGCAAAGACTAGGCGCCATTTTTCCCACATTCAGCGCCGGTGCAACACAGACACTAAGCGCGCGGCTTCAAGACTTTGGCGCCCGTGGCAACACAACACCCTTTGGCGCCACGTTTCTAGCAATCTGGCGCCCTACGGGCAACACAGACCTAGACACAAACCTGCACGATTCCTGCACCACGTCTCGCACACGAGCACGGACTAAGCGCCTGGGGCTGATTTTGGCGCCCCAACCGACACCAAAGACCCACAACACTTGAAAACGAGAACCACCACGAGCCAAAATGTTTAAAAATGTTTTGGGCGTGTAAATACAAAATATGGCACGGTGAAATATGCCTGTAAAAGTAAGTTTCACCCAAACCACCCCAGTTACACACACAAAGTCACCCCACCGAGACATTTTTAAAATAACACTGTACTCAGAAACCACTGAGCCAAAACACTTAAAATTGCATTTGGGCGGTGAATACAAAATTTGGCACAAGATAAAATATGTTGAGAAATGTGAGTTTCCTCACCCACCCCATTACACACACAAAACAATCCCCACAGGACATTTTCAAAATAACACCGCAACTGAGAAAACCACTCGAGCCAAAACACTTAAAATTGAATTTGGGCGGTGAATACAAAATTTGGCACGAGAAAATGTGCCCGTAAATGCAAGTTTCACTCCCGGCCCCAAAATACCCACATTCAGCGCCCAGACAAAGAACACACTTACCTGGGCCATCAAGCATAGTGACACAGCGCCATTTCTCTCTAGGAAATTGGCGCCCGCACTTCAACATTTCACGAAACTTCACCTCAGCATTCTGGGCGCACACTTCCTAGCCATTTGGCGCCCCAACCTCCAAAATCCCCAAATTCTACAAATCCTCTCAAACCAATCCACACTATAATCATTCTAACACCTCCAATTTCACAAATTAACAAACAATTGCACATCCAAATCGTCAATTACATCAAAATCACGAAATCATATATTACAAAACCCTAACTCAAGCTCTAAATCAATTTTACCAAGAAATTCATCAAATTCAAGAAATCAAATCATCATGCAATCATCAATTAACATCAAACAGCCCCTATGATATACATATAACCCATTATCTCCTCTATTATAGAGTGAGACTCCCCTTACCTCAAATTGAACCGTAGAAACTCTATTTCTCCGAGTCACGTACAAGAACCACAGCAACTATGGAGCTCTCCTCTTCTCCTTTCTCCCTTGCGAAGCTCTCTCCCTCTTCTCCTTAGGGTTTTGCGCCGATTTCCCTCTCCTTTCTCTTCTCTCCTTTCGCAACTTTCTTTTTTTTTCTTTCCTTTGCACAAGTGATGCGAAATGCATCACTCCTAGGAGCCTAAGTCATTGGGCTTGGGCTCCTGGGCCAATGCTTGCAGTCCTGGTATTTCCAATACCACTCCCTGAGTCAATTAAAATACTATACTTTAAAACACTATATTATAATTTAATATAATTAAAATAGTGCAACACTTAAACAATTTAATCAATTGCTTAATTAAATCATTTGGGGTGTTACAACTCTCCCCCACTTAGAAGATTTCGTCCTCGAAATTCATACCTGAGTCAAATAACTCTGGATAAGACTCCCGCATCTTGCTCTCCAGCTCCCAAGTCATACTCTCACCAAAGAAATTTCAACCACACTATCTTGACTAAGGCAATGTCTTTCCCTCTCAACACCTTCACTTCTCTATCATCAATCCTCACTGGCATAGTCTCCACAGTGAGGTTCTCACATACCTCCACATCATCCATGTGAATCACATGAGACGGGTCTGGAATATACTTAGAAGCCGCGTGATGGTGGAAGACATCGTGCAAGTTCGAAAGATTAGGCGGCAAAGCCACCCTATAAGCAACCTTTCCAACCTCTCGGTGATCCGCACGGTCCAATAAACCTTGGAGTTAACTTCTTTGCCTTGAGCACGCCCAACACCGATCATAGGCGTGACCTCGAGAACACATGCTCACCAAACTGAAACTCCAAGTCCTTTCTCCTCCTATCATGATAACTTTTCTCGCCGGCTCTGGGACTCTTTCATTTTCTCCCCGATCATTTTCACCTTCTCCGTAGTCTCCTAACCAACTCGGTCCAAGAACAACACTCTCACCGGACTCATGCCAACACAAAGGAGTCTCGCACCTCCGCCCATACTGATTGCCTCAAAAGGAGCCATCCCAATGCTCGAATGATAGCTGTTATTATAAGTGAACTCAATTAGTGGGAGATGTGTATCCCACGCACCTCCCTGCTCCAGACGCAAGCTCTCAAAAGACCCTCCAAGGACTGGATGGTCCTCTCTGTCTGACCATCAGTCTGAGGGTGATAAGCTGAACTCAACCTCAGCTTGGACCCCAAAGCCTCCTGCAAGCTCCCCCAAAACTCTGATGTAAACCGCGGGTCTCTATCCGACACAATACTCTTCGGAACCCCATGAAGTTTCACAATCACCTGAATGTATATTCTAGCCAACTTTGGCACAGGATAGGTGATGTTGATAGGAATGAAATGGGCAAACTTGGTCAACCTATCCACAATCACCCAAATAGTGTCGGACCTCTCGCAGATGTTGGCAACCCGATCCACAAAGTCCATGGAAATGTCTTGTCCCACTTCCATTCCGGAATCTCTAAAGGTTGCATCAACCCCGCAGGCTTCTGGTGCTCAATCTTTGACTTCTGTCAAGTCAAACATGCATATACAAACTGCGCACCATCTCTCTTCATACCAGGCCACCAAAATAGTTTCTTCAGATCATGGTACATCTTAGTAGCACCTGGATGAATGCTCAACTTACTCTATGGCTCTCCTCAAGTATCATCTTCTTCAACTCAAGATCATCCGAACACAAATTCTCGTCACTGAATCTCAACACACCCCGGGAATCCAACTGTAATCCCCCTCTGCTGACTTGCTCACCAAAGAACCAAAGCAAGTCTGCGGTTTCACATCTAACTTCTGGGCGTCTCTGATACTAGCCAAGAAGTCATTCCCAATCCTCAACATACCCAATCTGACACTCTGGGGTGTCACCTCACAAACCAGACTCAAGTCACGGAATTGCTCAATCAACTCCAATTCCCTCACCATCATAGCTGACATATGCAAAGTTTTCCGACTTAAAGCATCAGCCACGACATTAGCTTTGCCAGGGTGATAGTTCAAGCCGAAATCATAGTCCTTCAGCAGCTTTAACCAACGCCTCTGTCTCATATTCAGCTCTTACGGTCAAACATATATTTGGACTCTTGTGATCCTTTGCACACTTCGAATCTAGTACCATAGAGATAGTGCCTCCAAATCTTCAAAGACAAACACAATCGCGACTAACTCTAAGTCATGAGTAGGATAGTTCTTCTCATGTGTCCTCAAGCTGTCGGGGACGCATAAGCAACTACCTTCCCATCTCGCATCAACACACCTCCCAAACCCATCTTGGAGGCGTCACAATTACAACAAAAAGGTTGCTCAGCACAGCAACACTAACAACCGAGGCGTGGTCAACCTCTCTTCACTCTTGGAAGCTCTCTTCACACTTTGCATCCCACACAAATGCTTTTCCTTTCTGGTCAATCGAGTCAATGGTAGGGCTAGCTTAGAGAACCCCTTCAATGAACCTCCTGTAATAACCAACCAACCCCAAGAAACTTCGATCTCGATCCACGGACTTTGGGCTCTCCCACCGCAACATTGCATCAACCTTGGTGGATCCACGGCTATACCATCACGAAATAATGTGACCCAAGAAGCTCACCTCATGCAAACGAACTCACACTTTGACAACTTGGCATACAACTTCCTCTCTTTCAAGACCTCTAGCACCAACCTCAAGTGCTCTGCATGCTCTTCCTCAGATTTTGAGTACACCAGGATATCATCAATAAAAACAACCACGAACCGATCCAGATAGCTATGGAAAATTCGGTTCATGTACTCCATAAACACCCCTGGTGCATTTGTGACACCAAACGGCATTACAGAGTACTCATAATGCCCATACCTCGTTCGAACGCTGCTCGGATGTCCTCATCCTTCACCTTAATCCGGTGATACCCGGACCTCAAGTCAATTTTGCTAAACACCTTAGCACCCACCAGCTGATCCATCAGATCATCTATCCTCGGGAGAGGATACTTATTCTTGATAGTCACTTTATTCAATTGTCTGTAGTCCACGCACAGACGCATACTCCCATCCTTCTCCTTTACCAATAAAACTGGAGCTCCCCATGGTGACACACTAGGCCTCACAAATTTCTTCTCAAGAAGCTCCTCTAACTGCTTCTTCAATTCGCATAACTCGAAGGCGACATCCCAGTGCGGTGCCATAGACACGAGCCTAGTACGTGCACAAGCTCAATCCCGAACTCAACTTCCTCTGCTGGGGCACACTAGGAATCTCGTCGGAAACACTTCGAGGGAACTCACACACCACCAGTAACCCATCAACCACACACTCGGTTCTCGCAGACATAGACGCGCCATCAAAGCAAACGGTGACCACCCTCCTTCATAACTTTATGCGGTGACACAGACAACAAAGCAGACTCTTCCTCTTAGGAGGAAGGAAACTTCTTGACTCGCAATCGACGCTCTTGTGACCCGGCTTGCCACACTTGAAACACACCATATCAGCGGGAGCATCTCCCCCACTTGGCTTCTTGCCCACAGCAGACTTACTACCACCAGCATACCTCTGTTTTCCTCAATCGTGATCACCTCATATATGGCTTACTCCGGTTCGGAACTCACCTCTATCAAGAAGCATGAACAACAATTTAGAACTAGTCTAGCAACACCTAATTGTCATAAACACTATGACAGACAGACTTGGCCGGACAGACCGAACTTTTGCTCTGATACCACTAATGTAACACCCCATTTCTACCCGGTAGTTTATAATAAAAATCAGAGTGTAAAAAAAAAATCATTTCTCAATTAAAATCATCCAATGGGATGCTACACATATCTCTTTAAAAATCATTCAGAAATCATCTCAACTCACAATAGCAATTCAAATACGTAACACCATCAAATTAACTCGTGGAAATATAATTTCACATAATACGGAAAATACTCATAATCTCAATGAGAATAATTCAAGCGGTCTCAAACAATACATAGGAGGCTCAACAAGGAGCAAAACAGACAACTATAGTTCATAACCCCAACCCCCAGGTGCTACGTATCAGAGCAGACCGACTCGGGGAGTAGTGAAGGTAGAAAGCCCTCACTCATGACTACTGTGGTAAACAACAACAGAAAGGGTGAGTCTCGAACTATATAATAAAAGTGATAATAAGCAATATTATACAATCATAGTTCTGAAGATACTCAAACACACCAATCATTACTCAATAACATTTATGCACTCATGAGAATGTATGCAATGTAATTATGCATGTGGTACCATTTGCCTCCGGCGTTCTCAATATTTGCCTCGGCATTCTCATCAATAATGGAGTCCTCATGACTGCGGCCTCCGGCCGCCCTCAGCTTCACAATCATTTTATAAACTCTACGATCACAGCGGTAGAATGTATGCATGAGACTCCATGTAACCACCACAACACATTCTCAAAGCATTTCAATACACACATTAACTCTTACTCAAGTATTAATCTCATTTTGTAGCCCTCATGGCTTGGCCCTCCGGCTCATGCCCTCATGGCATTCTCGGTCATCTCATTATACACTCTCAACACCATTAAGTCCCGAGGACTAATCTCATCTAGAGGACTCAACCTCACTCAAGGACCTAAACCACCATTTAGGACCAAAACCATCATCTAGGACCAAAGCTGTCACCTAGGGACCAAAGCGAAGACACTCTTAGGCACTTGGCAAAGCACTAGGCGCCATTTTCCCCACACACGGCGCGCTCGGTGCAACACAAAGACTAGCGCCGAACTTCAAGATTTGGCGCCCCTCGTGGCAACACGACCTTTGGCGCCACGTTTCTAGCAATCTGGCGCCCTGCGGGCAACATGAGACCTAGACACAAACCTGCATACGCCTTCGGACACGATCTCGAACACGAGCACGGACTAGCGCGCCAGAAGCGTACCAGATTTAGCGCCGACTCCAAAGACACCTACAACACTTGAAAACGAAACCACCCGAGCCAAAATGTTTAAAAATGTTTTTGGGCGGTAAATACAAAATATGGCACGGTGAAATATGCCCGAGAAAAGTAAGTTTCACCCAAACCACCCCGTTACACACACAAAGTCACCCCACCGAGATATTTTTAAAATAACACTGTACTCAGAAACCACTCGAGCAAAACACTTAAAATTGCATTTGGGCGCGGTGAATACAAAATTTGGCACAATAAAATATGTTCGAGAAATGTGAGTTTCCCTCACCCACCCCATTACACACACAAAACAATCCCCACCAAGGACATTTTCAAAATAACACTGCAACTGAGAAAACCACTCGAGCCAAAACACTTAAAATTGAATTTGGGCAGGTGAATACAAAATTTGGCACGAGAAAATGTGCCCAGAAATGCAAGTTTCACTCCCCGGGCCCCAAAATACCCACATTCTGGCGCCCAGACAGCAACACACTTACCCAGTCACTGCTACAGTGACACAGGCGCCATTTCTCTAGGAAATTGGCGCCCTGCACTTCAACATTTCACAGAAACTTCCTGCTACAGTACCTGGGGCGCACACTTCCTAGCCATTTGGCGCCCCAACCTCCAAAATCCCCAAATTCTACAAATCCTCTCAAACCAATCCACACTATAATCATTCTAACACCTCCAATTTCACAAATTAACAAACAATTGCACATCCAAATCGTCAATTACATCAAAATCACGAAATCATATATTACAAAACCCTAACTCAAGCTCTAAATCAATTTTACCAAGAAATTCATCAAATTCAAGAAATCAAATCATCATGCAATCATCAATTAACATCAAACATTTCTATGATATACATATAACCCATTATCTCCTCTATTATAGAGTGAGACTCCCCTTACCTCAAATTGAACCGTAGAAACTCTATTTCTCCGAGTCACGTACAAGAACCACAGCAACTATGGAGCTCTCCTCTTCTCCTTTCTCCCTTGCGAAGCTCTCTCCCTCTTCTCCTTAGGGTTTTGCGCCGATTTCCCTCTCCTTTCTCTTCTCTCCTTTCGCAACTTTCTTTTTTTTCTTTCCTTTGCACAAGTGATGCGAAATGCATCACTCCTAGGAGCCTAAGTCATTGGGCTTGGGCTCCTGGGCCAATGCTTGCAGTCCTGATATTTCCAATACCACTCCCTGAGTCAATTAAAATACTATACTTTAAAACACTATATTATAATTTAATATAATTAAAATAGTGCAACACTTAAACAATTTAATCAATTGCTTAATTAAATCATTTGGGGTGTTACAAGAGGTTCCAACACAATCTCATGCCTTGAAACTTCGAATTCCAGCCTTTAAATAGTCATGGAGACTGAATATAGCTGTTAGAAACTTGAATGGAGCTGTTTGGAGTATCTTTTGGTCCATAGGAGTGACTTCAAGTAAGGTACAAAAGTTGTGAGCTTTTGAACCTTCTTCAATCCGTCTTTATGCTTTAACTTACACATTCAACATTCTTTAGCTGACATTGTACTCCTCTAGTAGCCTACTAAGCAGCTATGCTTTAGGTTGTAACTGTTGGACAACCTGGAATTGATTTAAAGTAAGCTTCTCAAGCTTCCTAACATGAACAAACATCTAAAATGTGCCATATGAATAATCATGCATTACCTTCTTTTATATTCAAACTTCCAGCACATTTTTTGATTTGGAATCTTCATTTAATGCATCTTAAGATCATTCAAGAAGAGTTAATGTGTTTGGAATAAATTTGATATGGTTTCCAGCAACCTTCTTAACATTGTATCTTCCTTCACTTTAACCTTCTCAACAATGAACTTATACTTCCAAGGTGTTTTGTTAGTCAACATTCTTTTGACTTTAGTCAAACTTTCTGTTGACCTTTGGTCAACCTTTTGTTGACTTTCAGTCAACCTTTTGTTGACTTTCAGTCAACCTTCTGTTTGACTTTCAGTCAACCTTCTGTAGTTCGGTCAAACCTTCTGTTGACTTAATTGAACCTTCTCATAAAGTAACCTTCTCAAGGCTTTTCTACCTTTATAATATACCAATATTTTAGACTACGGTAGAGCCTTGGTAGAGCCTTATTTTGCTAATTCTTGACTTGGTTAAACCTTCTTTTGTCTTGGTCAAACCTTCTCAAATGATTATTCCTTAAACAAATGAACTGTGATGCTCCTAGGATGAATCATTGATTACCTCTTCTTCATTTAATACCTTTTCTTGACTTGGTCAAATGTTCTGTTGACTTAGGCAAACTTTCTCAAATGATTATTCCTCAACCAAATAAACTTTGATGCTCCTAGGAAGAATAGTTGATTACCTCTTCTTCAGTTCATCGATGAGAATGATTGTTCTTGAGTTGTTGAAGTTTCCTAGATAGAGTAGGTTGCTTGTTTAATTGAACCTTCTTATCTTTGAACCTTCTTCAACTATTTTAACCTTCTTTAACTGTTGAACCTTCTCATACGTGAACCTTCTTATGTTTATTTCTATCCTTGACTTCTTGCATGTTTTAGTCATGCTCTTTGATATGCTTCTAGATAAGCTTTTGTACATTTGAGTAAGAGAGCATTGGTAGAATATAACCCAATTAATGACTGTGAGAATCTTCTATGCAAAGACTTGTAGACTCCTTTGATCAATCTAGTCATTAGGTTCTTAGGACTCCTCTTGATAGGAATTCACTTAGATGATTTGAACTTTCTTTTGATTGCCTAATGTCTTCTCTTTTCTCTTTGTGAATTTCCTTTTCCAACACCGTTGTAATTTAATAGTAAAGATATTATATCTTCATGAGGCTTGCATTACTATTCTTGTTATTTGTTGGTGCTGCTTTGATTCTTCAATTTGTTGAGAATGACATGCATTGGATTGATCTACTTTTGCTTCTAGCATGTCCATTTGTAGGAAATCTATTCTCTCAACAAATTCTTTGTTGGTTCTACTTTGATTCTTCAGTTGTTGATAATGACATGCATTGGATTGAAACCTGTTCTTTTCAACAAACTCAAGAGCACCCATTAGTAGAACACCATTCAGAATACTTAAGCTTTAGTTCATAAGGTTTGTTATCATTAAAATCATATATCAAAAAGGATTTTATCTCAACAGTAATGAATTTCTAAGTAATTAAATGTGGTTTATGTAGTGTATGCATTTTAACTCTTGTGTAATACTTCTTTCAAAACTTATTCTGGAATTGATCACTTTAGAATAGGTAAACTTGTAGCAGCAGACATGGGTTACATTTAAGACATCAAGAGTTAATAAGAATGAGTGTTTATAACAACATCTTTGTTAAACTAGCTTTAATAAGGGATTGCTTGTTAAAACCGTGTTAAGTCCTAAACATAGGATAACATAGTTCTTAGGGTGATACAGTTGGAGCTTAAGAGACAGGAGTGAACCTATTTAGCATGCCTAGACATAGGAAGCTTGTAATGAAACTCTGAAGAAAGTGACTGAAAGACACACACTATTGCAATTGCATCCAAAGGTACTACTGCATACTCCACTAAAACCACTTAGAAGTGATTTACTTGGTGAAAACATCTCAACTACTTTATCTCATTGATTCCTTACACACATTTATAGGCTTCCTATGCAAGGGATAAAAGGGATAGGATCAATAACCTTCCTAACTAACATACTAACAACCTAAGAATCATAACTAATTAACTCTAACAAACACTAACAACCATAGCTCACTCTAACAACTCTTAACTAGTTCAATTTCCCTTTATTATATATCCTAACAAAGATCCGTTGTGGACAAGGACACCACATGCTGAATGTTACACTTCCAACTTCTCATTACCACAATATTTGAACACATCCGGTCAATGATCTCCATGTGTCCAAGCAACCAAAGAAAGTCGGACTCAACAACACCACTAACTTCAATTTTTTTTTTGTCATGCCTTGAATACATCAATCCATACCTAAAGTTCCCTTCAAAAATTTGAGGACCCACTTCAATGCTTCCAAGTGCAATCTTCCCATGTATCTACTAACCAAGCTTACTACATAAGCTAGGTTTGGTCTGGTGCATATCATCATATACATCAAACTCCCAACGACATTTGCATAAGGGACCTTCTCCATGTATGACAATTCTTCTACAGTCTTTGGTGAATGTTGATGAGAGAGCTTGAAATGTTGTGCCAATGTAGTTCTCATTGCCTTTGATTGATCCATGTTAAATTTCTTCGATGCCTTCTCTGCATATTGCTTTTGAGATAAGAATAAGCGTGTGTTTGGTTCTGCGGTGAGTAGAATTGATTCTGACAGAATTGATTTTGTCAGAATCATATCATATCATATCATATCATCGCATCATGCATGCACCATGGCATTAGCATTCAATCATTTCATTTGCATCATATTCACATTTGCATTTCATGCATTTATTACGTAACAAGCAAAAAGCAAAAAAATCAAGAGAAAAAATCATTCCACCGGATACCAATCATTGCGTATACGCGTGCACCATTAATTGCATTGCCAAATGAAGAAAGCTTTTTCCTCCTCGGGAAGATGCATTTGTTAGGTGTGCTCGGATAAACACATAAAGTGTTAGTCCACATATTTTGTTCCTCTAATATCGGCCGCTTTAAGCGTTGATCTCATATCGTATCACAGATCACCGGGTTGATCCTCAGACCCTATAGACCCCAAGTGGTCCTTCAGAGCGAGGCCCTAAGTGGTCCAGGTCGCAACGTCGGAGTCGAGCCCGACGGACCTTCGCAGACCCCGCGTGGTCCTTCAGACTAGTTGTGTCAGCCTAAGATACAGTGGACGTCCTTCATGGTCAACATATCAGTTCTAGACCTGATCTTGACCCATCATGGCCGCTCGAATATAAAGGCCCCCTCAGACCGTTTAACTAGTACCGTAGCTAGTTGCGCGCTCCTCGCACCACAATGGTCCTTCAATTAAGGCCAGCGGCCTTCCGGACTCGAGTGGTCCTTCGTGAGCCTTAGTGCTCCTTCAGATCCTGAGTGGTCCTTCAGAGCCTTAGTGCTCCTTCAGATCCTGAGTGGTCCTTCAGAGCCTTAGTGCTCCTTCAGGTCCTTGTTGACCCTTCATTCAACTCTCGGTTAATGCGCCAAGTATTAACCACTCCCTCTTATCTCTCAAACCTTCCACTTCCCCCTTAAACGGACAAAATTAGCGTCTATCTTATCTTTATTCCTATTTCTACTACGAAAGTTCGAGAACTCATCACTTTCTAGTGAAATACTAATAAAGAGAGGCGGTATTATACCCCAATTTTGTCCGTCTTCTTTTCTTGTTTTAGTCGTTTTATTTTTATTAGTGGTCGTGTTTTGGAGTCGCATGATTACGAGAATTATTAGTATAGCGTCTCGGTTACTAACCGAACCAATTTCAATCACCCCGCTCAACTAAATCAAATATCGTTGTTTAAATTAGGCATGCACGCGAATGATCGATCTTTTCGTATGCGTTCTTCAATTTAATCTCCGTATTGGGTTTAGTCGTACATATAAGCGAGTCTACCAAAAGTTATTTTTCTCAAAAATTTGGCTTATCTCTTCAAATTCAGGCCTAAGAATGCGATTCCGAGTTAATTTTAGTGTTGTTAGTTAACAAGCCCATTTCTTCTATTTGGGTCTCGTTTTAGCGTATTTGTCTAGTCTGGCCCGTTCTCGTCTTTGTATTTGGCCCGACTCCTTTTTCTTCTTATTATTTTTTATTTTGTGCAGTTAATTTATTTTGAGCATATATATAGTCCAAAAATGTCAAAAAAATTCTATTTAGTTTTATATACAATAAATAAGTGTCTAAAAGTCCAAAAAGGAGTCTAAATTGCAAAAATAGCAATACAAAATACATAAAAAAAAATACAAATCCGAAAATGCAAAAAATAATAGTAAAAGGCAGCAGCAGCAGATTTAGGGTTTCCAGCAGCTGCTCCCCAAGCTGCCGGGCTTGGATCTAGATCTGCAAAAACAAATAGTCAAAGCCCATTCAAAGTCATTAATTGCTAAACCTAGAATTTTAGTATAAATGAGCAGTGAACCATCAGTCTAGAAAACAACAACACACTGACTACAAAAATTACTAAAATATAAGGATTAGGGCTTCACATTGAAACCCTAATCACCTAAATACTATTTTTGGGAGATCTGAGATTACGGCCACCACCGTGAAACCTCCTCTCAGATCGTGTTTGCCTTCCACCTCTCCTACATCGTCTTTCTTTCAAACAGTTGTTCCTATTTGCAACATTGTTGGGTTTTAATAGAACCCAGCCGTGCAATCCACTCCCATTGTTCTTCCCATTTTAAATCCAACTTGTTTGAGGTGGAAATTACCATGACCGATCAACCACCACGGGATGTTCCGTGCACTACACCATGTTCTTTTCCAAAAGAAGCTGTATCGTATTTTTAAAGGGTAAAAACGTAAGGTATTTGGCATGAAAGATCTACATGGTATAGTCTCAGATCATTAGCGTTACAAGGCATGGAGATAAGGATTACTTCTTGCACACAATTTGATTTGGAATGACAACTTCAAGGTATATATGTTAGCATATTTTAATTTGACTCATTGACTTGTATGTGTTTGTGGCTATAGGGTATGCTCTTCTCATACGTCTCCATGTTTCTTTATCCTTATAATAATAAATTATATTTTCACAAAAAAAAATAATTAAAAAAAACGAAAATTAATAAAGGTGTGGTGAAATTAGAGTTCCATATTTTTAGCACTTGCCTTATATAACATAACAATTAATATGTATTTATTTTAATTTAAAACCAGATTTTTTTACACCCTATTTCTCTCTCCGCATCCCATGATTTTCGCTTCACTCTCTCTAATGGAGAGCTGGCGGCTCTGAGAGATTGAAGGAGGTAAAATTAGGGTTCTAAAACCCTTTTACTCATTTTACATGTGTTATTTAATTGGTTTCTTATATTTTTATTTAATCAGATTTATTTTTAGGACTTACACCGTTTCTTTTCAATCCAACTCTCTAGGCCCATCTTTTATTTCTTCTTTGCAAATCAGCACTCACAAACAAAAATGTTATTGGGCTTTCCTTTATACACCTCTAGTTTAACTATACCACTCTCTGTAACTAATAACACCCCCATTTTGCAATTTTCACCTTTTTCTCGTTTTTTTTTTTAAATTCTTTTTCAACTCAAATACTTTTCTCATTAACTCAAAAAACGACAATTAAATATTTCTCTACCCCAAAATTAAATAAAAGACTAAGTCGGTTGTACAACCGGGTTAGTCATCATTTTAGGGCCAATGAGCTGTACAGTTCAGTAACCCTGAAAACTTAATAAATACGAATAAACTATTTTTCCTAAATAAACGGCTAAGTCGGTTGTACAACCGGGTTAGTCATTATTTTAGGGCCAATGAGTGCATGATTCAAGAACCCCAAAACTTAATAAATACGAATTAACCATTTTTCCTAAAAATAAGGGATTAAGTCGGTTGTACAACCGGGTTAGTCAGCATTCTAGAACTAATGGGCTGTACAGCTCAGGAGTTCTAGAATACCAATTCTAAAACGGACCCACCTCACACCAAACCAATTTCTTTCAAAAACTCAAAAATCACTTTCAAAAAGTAGGGGACTAAGTCGGTTGTACAATCGGGTTAGTCAGCGTCCTAGAATCGATGTGTCAGTATGCAGAGTTCAAGGAATCCTAGGACCCCTACACTAAAAAACACCAACCCACAAACTTTTTCAGGAAGAACTACGTAGCTTTGATTCCTCCATTGCATCCGGAGGTACGTAGGAGCAAGACTCAACTCTTGTCAAGCATTAAAAACCAAAAACCTAAATTAGTCTTTGTCTCCACAAATAAAAGGGTAATCATTAAATAAATCCTAAATAACTAGACAACGGATGTCGTGGGGTGCTAATACCTTCCCCACACCTAACGAATCCCGAACCTTAAACTCGCCTTGTCCAAACTTAAAGGGATTTCCCGAATTTGCCCTTAAACTAGAATTTCGGTGGCGACTTCCTTTCGAACTTCGAAGAATCCTTTCCCGGATTTTTCGGTCGCTACAGCTGGCGACTTCACTGGGGACTTAACTTTTTAGAGAGTCAAAACCTAGTCTAATTATTTAGGATTAACTTAATTTTTACCCTTCCCTTTATTTATTTGTTTATTTATTATTTGCATATTATATTTTTATGTGATATATAAACTCTAGGATAGAAGACCATATTTGTATGTATCTGTTGTGTCTGTTTATAATTTGTTGTTGGTTGTTTTTAAATTGCTCATACACACTCCACAATTACACTTCTGCACACTGTTGCGCCCCGAAAAATCCGGTTTGGACTTTTCAGTTTGACAACGTGAAAATAGTAGAGCCGCCACCAATATTTATTTAGGAAAACATTGAAAAAACCTTTTTTGGAAAACGGGTGGTCTTTCAAAACCTTTAGAGATGTAGGTTCGGGGGCCGGTTGCGTATGGGGAAGGTATTAGCACCCCACACGCCCTTTCTACCGAAAGGGAACCATTAACTTGATGTGGTTTTGAAATGTTTGATTTGAAATACATCGTTCTACTTCTTTTCTTTTCTTTTGAAAGATTGCTTTATTAAAAAAAACGGGGAAAAAGGAATGTTTTTGGTATCTTTGAAAAACGGAACAAAACAAAGATTTTTGAAAAGGGTGCTTGACGGGACATGAACCCGGTCCTACGTACCCTCACGGAATGAGGGATCAAAGCTACGTAGTTCTTGTTTGGCGTCTGAAAACGGCTTAAGGGTTTAAATTCTGGAGTTTTTGAAATAAGACTCGAGTGTTCTCGAACACCAAACAAGCAAAGGCTTCGAGTGGCATTCAATACTAACTCGAAAGAAAAGAGAGTTGGAACCGGTAATCAAACAAGCAATGGCTTCGAGTGATTACCAGTGACAACGTTGCATTATTCCTTTTGAAAACGGTTTTGTAAAAAAAGTGGTGAGCATCAATAATAATTATCACCAATAGCTCGTATTATTTTGGGAATTTGAATTTGTTTTTGTTGTTTAATTAATGTGTGGGAGCTTTCATAATAGTCAAACAAGCAAAGGCTTCGAGTGACTATCACTAATAACTCCTCATTAGCGATCAAACAAGCAACGGCTTCGAGTGATGACTAATGATTTGCTTATGAAAAATGCCTTAGGGTTCTTTATTAGAAGTTTGAAAACTTAATTTTAAGAAAAGAGTATGGTTTTGGAGAAAGATACTTGACAACAAGTAGAACATTTCAATCAACTCTAAATCCCTAAACGAAATGCAAAGCGTGAGTAATTAAGTGAAATGAGATAAAATGTTTAGTGGAGAGGTAAAAGGTAAAGAGTTAATAACATGATAAAAATGGAAAATGTTTTTGTGTCTTTAGTAAAAAGCTAAGATGGTAAAAGAGAGATAAGCTAAGTTTCCATACCAAAATCTTGTAGATCAACACACAAGAGCATCATGAGGCATAAATCTAAGCTAACATGTGAAATTGCAAGATAAGTATCAAGCAAGGCATGTATTTATTCAACCTAAAAGTTCAAGAAAACAAACTAGCAACCTAAACCTCAAAACCTAAGCCCTAACCCAAGAACACACATGATGGAACCAAACCCCAAAATCAACCCCCAAATTATGGAACATGCAATAGAAAATATTATTCAATGAAATAAAGCCCACGGCCAAAACTAAGTATGCAAGGAAAACTTTGAACATTAAGCAAGAATCTATGACTACCTTACAAGAACTATTAAGAGATAAAGTGGAGAATGAAATGACAATTTGTACAAGGTTGAATCCCTTCTTGCAATCCTCACCACTTGGATCAAATGCACTAGGCATTTTGTGGGAATCATTTTGCAAGATCATCAACATATAACAACATATAGCTAAATCACAAGAACACATAAACATATAAACTAGGTTGAATCCCTTCTTGCAATCCTCACCACTTGGATCAAATGCACTAGGCATTTTGTGGGAATCATTTTGCAAGATCATCAACAAATAACAACAATATAACTAAATCACAAGAACACATAAACATATAAACTAGGTTGAATCCTTCTTGCAATCCTCACCACTTGGATCAAATGCACTAGGCATTTTGTGGGAATCATTTTGCAAGATCATCAACAAATAACAACAATATAACTAAATCTCAAGAACACATAAACATATAAACTAGGTTGAATCCCTTCTTGCAATCCTCACCACTTGGATCAAATGCACTAGGCATTTTGTGGGAATCATTTTGCAAGATCATCAACAACTAAACAATAGGTAAATTAAAACACAAGAACTAATGAATACCTAAACTAATATACTAGATAGAGTCATTTCTAGCCCTCTTCACTACTAAGATCAAAGTGCACTTGGCACTAGTAGGAATCATGGAGCTAAATCCTCAACAATTTACAATAAGCATAATATCTAATACTAAATAAAATACTAACAACAAGATTAAACAAAGAAGCAACAAAATCAATTTGAAGATGTTTTTGACCATATATATGCGAAACCTAACTCACATTTTATTTAACAAGAGAAAACAAAAACTAACATAAAAACAACACGAATCCACTTATTTTAGGGTGAGATAACAAATCTCACCCCTCAACCACAATAAACTACATTATATAAAAAAGAATGATGATATGCAAAGGGGATGAGGGAAAGAAAATGAGTTTCAATGCAAAATATTTGGAGATAATGCAAAGGGGCTATAGATTTTACCTTCTCTCTAAGATGGAAAAGAAAATTGAAAAAATAGAGGAGAGAAAAACAAGAGGGAGCTTCGGCCTTGCAAGGGGAGGAAGGAGATGAAAATGGTGTGATGGATTCCTTGAATGGGAAAGAAAGGTTAAGGTTGTGAGAGGTGGATTGAAGGTATTTTGGTGAATGAAGATGAAGTAATGGAGGAGGGGAAGAAGGAAAGGGCTTCACTAGAGAGGGTGGAGAGGAGGGGAGGTATTGTGCTTGGTTTTTCTTGAATGTGAGAGTAATAGCCAAAAGATTGGGAAAGAGTGAATATGTGAGGTATTTATAGGAGTTTTTGAGGTTTTAGGTATTTTGGTCCTTTTATTTTGATTGGGCTCTAGGATTAGATTTTAATTTTGAATGGATGGCTAGGATTGTTAGTCACATGGATTAGGGGTATTTAGAAAACACAAGTGTGTGAGAGGGGAGTGAAGGTGGCGCATAAAGGAAAAAAAAAAAGAAGGGAAAATTTGTGAACAAAAATCTAATTTTGGAATGGTGACTCTTGTAAGATAGGGTTAAGGGTATTTTGGTGAGGAATGTTATCAAAAAGGAAAATTGGTATTTTTGGTGGAGAAGTTAGTGTAAGTGTGTGGAATAATTTACCAAAAAGGGCAAAATTGAGGATAGGATCAAATCAAATCTTGGTGAATAAGAAAAGAAGTGTGTAGAAGAATTTGAGAGAGAGAGAGAGAGAGAGAGGGTATAGGTGGCGCATGATCATTTGGTCATGGAGAGAAAAATAAAAAAATGCTTGTTTTTGGTCTTTTGTCTTATTGAGGACACTTCCTCCTTTTGATTTTTTGAATTTTGAATTTTTTGGGCATGCAAATGAAAATGCACCTATTGAAAATATGTTACATATTTTTGGGCACCATGAAATAGCCTCCCCAATTATTCTAGACAACCAAAATTGTCACTTAATAATTGGGGAAATTTTAATGGTCTTTTGGCATTTTTTATGCAATAAAAATAGGGAAAATGCATTTTTAATTATTTTGAACTAGGATATTCTCTCTAAAATTGTACAAAATGCCTATTCTCTCTATTTTTTAACGAGAAAATCATCCTGTTGTGAAAAATGACCAAAATGCCCTTTACCCTAAAAAAATCCTAATTTGTCCAAAAAGTGCATTCCCACTCCAAAAAACGATTTTAGAAGCTTTGAAATGACTTTTAGAAACCTAAATGCAATGCATGACGCTCTTTAATCCTTAATCTATTTATTTTTGGGGAAAATTAGGGTTTTGACCTAAGCCGGACAAAATTGGGGTATGACAGCTGCCCCTCTTTATCTAGATTTTAACAAGGAATATGGATTGGCCGAAACATATTCCGAGGCAAAATAGAGATAAAGAATTCAGAAATGATACCGATTTTGGCTACTTAGGAAAAACCCGAATTTTCTTTTCCTTTTTATCTTCTAGTTTTTTTTTTTTTGGTGAATGGATGCCAGCCAGAAATGACTGTAATGAATGAAGTGCTAACCCTCAGTAAGCTAACAAAACAGGAAATAAATTGGTGCCAACCCTCAGGCGGCAGCAGCAAGAAGTAAATTGGTGCCAACCCTCGGGTGGCATGAACAGGAAAAAATAAAGTAGCAAAGTGTTCGCGCTTGTGTAGTAGTATAATTTTCGCAATTATAGTGCAAGTATACACATCGTACAAGTAATAAAGTGGAGTTAAGTAAGAGATCGTTCCCACGAGGATTGGTTGGATTTTCAAAGTTCAAAATCAAAACACAAGAGAATCAAGTAACAAATCGGCAATAAGAGTTGATGGTAAAGCTAAAGATGTAATAAAAACAAGGAAATTAAAGTTGGTTGTGAAAAAGGATGAGAAATGAGTTGAGTTGTTGTATGCAAATAAATCCTTCCTAGTCAGACGTCATAACGTCTAGACGTTATGACGTTCAAATGCTAACTGTGTGAACGTGGCCACGCCTGAACATTTGTTGCAAAAGAGCTATGCTTTTCAAAGATAAACGCGTCGAGTTTCAAGTACAAGAAATCCTATGTCTAGGTTCTAAATAGGCCCACTCTCGTATTTTAAGTACCCACAAAGAATGTTCCATGAACTATTATCCATTCTATGTCTAGACTTAGATAAAGATGCCTAAATGTCTTTAGTGCATTGTTCATTCATGTAAATCTTTGATTTCTTTTCATAGACCATGTCTGTATTCTATGAATCTACCTATTTTAAGAGGCCAACCTCAAAACAAGTTTGGAAATATTATTGCACAAAGATTTAAAGCGGGCAACGTAAACACTTCATGACATTAACTAGAAATTCATTAAAAAGCAAAACAACAACTCAACTACAAGGTGTTTAGCTCATGCCGAGCATCTTTACTGAGAATGAAGTGGATTTAGAATCCAAATACCATACATTACGAAAAGGAACTAAGTGCACAAGATGCAACTAAGTAGCTCTTAAGCATGTATAATCGTGTATAGACGTTACAACGCCCGAGCCTTACACTCATCGCAGAAAATAAACTAAGTTCAGGAAGTCTGTTTCCGGATCTTCTTTACAAAACAAATTTCGAGTTTAATGGTGGAGATGGTGAAGGGATGGAGATGAAGTGATTCAAGTTGGTGGAAGAGATGATGATCGTGAGTGAGGTTGGTGATGCCTCGAGAGAGTCTTTGAACCTTCATTAAATAGCCACCTTGCTTACATGTGCCGATGTCACTTGCTCACCTACCACTGCTTTCTGTCTTTTCCACGATTAATCGTTCATCGCTACGCTGCTTCGCGTGTCACCGCTCGGGAAAAAGCGAAGATCTTCGACTTTTATATCTTTGACTATCATTGCTCGTAGCGCCAAAATTAAGATCCTTCGCTCTTGCTCTGCGCTGCTCTATTGTAGACGTGGTGAGGGACGTGGTAACGTTCAAAGATCGAATTTCTGCACATGCACAAAAAGCATCAAAACGCGCTCTCGAGGGCACCAATTGGTGCCTAAATGCACTGATTTATCTTTATAACTCTTATTCACCTAAAACTCAGAAATCATTATAAAGCTAATTAATTAAACCTTGTATTGCTCAAGAACTTGCGTGATTTATTCGTGAGTGAGTATAAATAACTCATATAAATACGAGTTATCACAAAGAAAGCTAGAAAGAAAGCAATAAAGAAATGCAGTAAAGGAGGAGCACTTGCGGCTCTGAAGGAACACTTGAGTTCTGAAGGAATGCTTGGGCTCTGAAGGAACACTTGGGCTCTGAAGGAACGCTTGAGTTCTGAAGATGGCCTATTCGAGCGGCCTGAGGTTCAATATCGAGTTGTGGGGACTGATACATTTTACCTTGATGGACTTACGCTATGCTTAATGCCGACACAACTAGTCGAAGGACACGAGGTGCAGGGGCCGATCCGTCATGCCCGTGATGACTTGGCAAAATGAAGGACACGAGGTCCGGGGGCCGATCCGTCATGCTCGTGATGACTTGGCGAGGTGAAGGTCGAGTTTAAAGTCATTTGTTTGGGTTTGTCGATTTGAACTAAATCGAAGGACTCTCGAGTCCGATGATTCGTCGGGTGCTCGATAACGACGGGATCCGGCGGACGATTGGTCTGAAGGGATTTGCGAATCCTGTTGATAGACTGATCGAGATGGCCAACCGTTGGCGCACTAAATTGGGGTACCTGCATATGTCAGTTGATGCAAGGAATGATGCATGATGCATGAGTGCATGTTATGCAAAGGGCATGTTATGCAGGAGCATGTTATGCTATGATTTTGGTGTGATGATGCATGTAGTAGACCGTCTTCTTCTTTTTTCCTTAATTCTTTTCTGACCAGCTTTCTTTTTTCTGGTCATTTGATTTTTCTGCTTTTTTCTGATCAGCTTTCTCTTTTCTGATCATTTGTTTTCGCTTTTTTTGACAAAGGCTTGTTCTTTTACTGGTTCAACCGACTCCCGATACTCCTGGCATGAGACTGAGAGGCCGATGGAAACTGCAGGGCTCATGGATCGAATGCAAGTTTGCTTTATGGTTCGCCACCTGGAATGGTTTGTGAGTGCAACTTTCTTTGTAAAATTGATCTTCTTTAGGAAATTGCTTGTTTCCCGTGACTTTTAAAGATTTCGCAATGATTCGTAATGCTCTATGATGTATGCACATGTTTCTGATTCAGATCACCATCATCATAAAACATTTATTTTGAAGCGTAAAAGCGAAATAACAACAAACAAGACATGAGAAAATTGAGCTTTATTGATGTGGAAGCCGATCGCATGCAGAATGTTACTGTACGATCGTTATTGATACATTTGAAAGTTTTAAACTACAAAAGACACGAAAAACAAAAGAGAAGCTAATTTCGATCGTCTGTCTCTCGTGGAGCAAGTGCCAACATTTGTGTCCTTAACCTTGACCACTCCCTCATCCAAGCCTTCAGGGGAGTTGTATGCCTTTCTTTACTTTTCATGCTCAAGTTTTCTGACCCTAATTTTTGCCTGGATCGCCCTTTGCGGGTTTTCAATCCACCGGGTCGCTCTGATTTTGCCTAGGCCGCCCTTTCGGGTTTTCAACCTAGCGAGCTAATTCTTACTTGGCCTGTCTTTCTCTTTTTTCGTCTATTTCTTTCAGGCATAATACTTCTTCACAGTGTCTGAATTGACTGGGTTCTTGAGATCTTAACCGTCCATGTTGGTGAGTATCAATGCTCCTCCAGAAAAGGCTTTCTTGACTACATACGGGCCGCCATAAGTGGGTGTCCACTTCCCTCGGGGGTCACTCTGAATAGGCAGAATCTTCTTAAGTACTAGATCTCCCTCATTGAATTCACGTGGCCGGACTTTCTTGTCGAAGGCAGTTTTCATCCTCTGCTGATACAGTTGCCCATGACACAAAGCTGCAATTCTCTTCTCCTCAATGAGATTTAGTTGATCTAGAGGCGAACTGCACTCCACTCGCTTCCTCCAACTTGGTTTCCATCGGTACCGCAGGAAGGTATTTCAACCTCAATGGGAGTACGCGACGGCCGACCCGTATACCGAGCTTAAAACATTGAGATTTTCCCCCCACACTTAAAGTTGAGCAAAGTGTCCTCATCGCTCAAAAGCAAACAGCAAAGTTTTTTTTTTTTTTTTTTTTTTTTTTTAGAAGGGGGATTCTCATTCATGACATTGAAATTAAAAATTACTAAACTACACTACGCTTAAAACTAGAAAAATAAAACTAAAACTACTATTTGGATTAATAGGGACTTACTTGTTTGCAAACACTGCACCTAAGCCTTCCGCTTTGTCCGGTGGATACTCTCACTGACTTTCACCTTTCTTCTTTTCCTTCTTCTCTTTCTTGACCTTCACTCCTCCTTGTTCAGTGGTGGTTGTTGTTGTTGTTTCAGCTGATTCTTTCTCTTTTGTACTTGCTCCAATACTTCCACCAAAGTGATTGATGCTTCAAAGAATCCTTTTCTTGGCCTCCTCCCACATTCTCATAGCTTGAGATCAGCGCAGGTTAACTTGCATTGGTTCACTGGGGATCACCCGGGCTTTTTCCACCTCTGGTTCTTTAGACGTCGCCACGCGTCGATGATGATACTCCGCCCAAAGAATTCCTCGAGCTTGTTTCAACGGTGCTCTGCCCGGCTTCCGAGTGGCCTCCTCCATTGCTTCTTGTCTAACTTTCTCCATGGCGCTTCTTCTTTCATTAGTGACTTGCATTTTCGCAAGTTTGGTCTGCAACCTCTTTTTCACAGACGTTACGACGCTGCGAGCAGCAATTCTTCAAAGAATAGCAGGAAGTGGCTTCTCAGATACACTAGTGGCTACGAATGCAGCACTAGTAGCAGTAGTAAGTTTCCCTGCAGCACCTTGAGTTTTTCTCTTTACTGGTAGCTTTGGCCTTAAGGTTGATGGGGCTGCTATTTCCTCTTTCTCTCCACTCCCTTGAGCTTGTTTTGACTCAGAGGCTCTAGTTCTTGCCTTTTCTTCCTACCAAATGGGTTGTATGCCTGTGCTTTTTTGACTCTGGTCTTTTGGGTGGGGAAATGGGTTGGGATTCGGGATTGTTGGTTCAGACGTTGCCACGTCCATTTTTCTGGGGTGAAGGTTGTTTTTGAGGTTCAGGTTGGGGTGGGGGTGGTTGTGGAATGGTTTGGTCCTCACCTTTGGATTGTGGGGTCTTTGGTGTGTTTTGGTCATGGGTGGAGGTTTCTTTTGGTGATGGTGGTGGTTGCGTGGCTTGTGGGGATGATGGTTTGGGGCTAACTTCTTTGGATTTTGTTGGGGTTGGCTCTTTGTTTGTCCGATTGGTTGGAGACTCACTTACAGTCTTTTCACTAGAGCTCCCTTTTTCCTCGTGGCTCTCCTCCTCTTCTTCTTCACTAATTGCTTCCATACTTGCTTTCTTTGTTTCCTCTGCATCAAAATCGAAATATCATCCAATTCATCATGAGTTAAAATCTTCCTCACTACTTACCTTCTTTTGTCTCTTTCTTTGGCTCGCTTCTTTGGTGGGCTTCTTGCTCTCTTTGCCCTTTCCTTCTTGGATGACTCTTCTTTGGATTGTGGATAGGGGCACTTCATCGCCATCTTCTTCCCGCATCCATTCAGCAACACAGCTCTGCAATTGCTTTCTTCCCTTAGACACAGGCAAACACCTTCTTTTGCCATTCAAATTGCTCTTTGATAAACTTGGCGTGGAAGTGTTTTTCCTCCGGACGTTGCAACGTCTCGAGCATCAACAGAACTTGCGGCACTGCGATCTTCACTCTAGGCTGAAATTTTGTTGAGAAGGGCCTTGAGGTTGCTCCCCAAGCTCAAGCTTCTATCTCCACTCCCGCCTCCATGCATAAGTCGGTTATCAAACAAGGGAAGTATAAATAGCCGTCCTTCCTGTTCTTCCATTTGTTGAGCTCACGGTTGATTAGCTTCCCCACCTCCACTTTGTCTCTTGACATGATTGCATCAATCACAATCATTCTCTCCTTGTCAATCCAGGATGTGTGAGAGGTAGGAATCGACAATGCCTTATGAAATGGAACCAAGTGTTGGCTTCATCACACAGTATTTCTTCATTATCTTGAATTCGCTCCCATGCTCGCCTCTTCTTTCCCGCACAAAGCACCTTCTACACATATCCTTTCTTTAATGGCATCCATTTCACCAACCCATAACTCTTCTCGCTTGGTCTCTTGCGCTTGCCATAGTATCCACAACCCAAAATAGTCATTAATGACCCTTACCCCAAATTTGACTTCCTCTCCTCGCACCTTTGAGACGATAGATGGCTCTCCTTCGTGCCTCTCAACGATCCCCTTGTAGAAATCATGGACCGGAGTAGCTATGTATTCTTTTCTATGCACAACAAATTTCCGCCAACCTAACATTGAGCTGCGGCGGTTGCGAGAAAATTAGGATTGGGGCTTTCTAAACCGAAACCCCTTTCGTAGAAGCGAGGGCTTTCTTTTGGATGGGTTGGGTGTTTCGGGGAATGGGGTGAGGATGAACTCAGTGTCAAGATGCTTGCCTTTCCTGCAGGATTTGGTGGTCGATTGCTTCACTTTGGTCATGGTGTTTGCGCAGAAAATTGCTTGGAAGGTAATGGGAATTCTCGGAAATTTAGGTTTTACGAGGAGGAGAGGAAGATTTTGGTTCGAGAGAGAGAGGATTAGAAATAAGTTGCGGGGAGGTGGAATGATGGTGAATGGTGAGATTTTTATGGGGAAATGGTTATGGGAGTTGAGAAATGGAAGAGTGAAGTAATGGAGAAAGTAACAGATTGATTAGACATGTTAAGTGAGGGGGTGACGTCGTGGTGAGTGGTTACACGCGTTCGCTTTGCGAGGGAAATCATTTACGCCACGTCATCACTTACGCCCTCGACTTAATTTAAATTTTTTCTCGATCGCCCGAGACGCGCCCACGCCTCGTAATTACCGAGACGTTACAACGCGTCCGCCATTTTTCACTTTTCTTTCAACTCTTTATTCCCGCAAAACAAAAATTAAAAAGACACAAAAATTGTTAATTTAAAAATCATTGGGTTGCCTCCCAAGAGCGCTTGCTTTAAGAGTCGTCACCGGACTATTGTTTCTTTTATTCAAGAATTGTTGAAGGACATTTGGATCTTGTCCCTTTCCACATGCTCTCCATGGTATTGCTTCACACGTTGGCCATTAACTTTGAACATGGTGTTAGTCTTTTCATCAAATAAATCCACGGCACCATGAGGATAGATCTTCATTAATCTGAATGGACTCGACCACCTTGACTTCAATTTTCCCCGAAACAACTTAAGTCTTGAATTGAATAGCAACACCGCCGTCCTTCGTTAGCTCTCTCCTTTGGATTCTCCGATCATGCCACTTCTTGGTCTTTTCTTTATACATTCTTTGAGCTTTCATAGGCATGGTGTCTAAATTCTTCTAGCTCATTCAATTGTAACAATCTTGCTTCACCGGCCTTTGCATGATCTAGATTCAATTGTTTTATTGCCCAATAAGCCTTGTGTTGGAGCTCAATTGGCGGTGTGGCAAGCTTTACCATAAACTAGCTTGTAAGGAGACATACCCAATGGTGTTTTGTATCTTTGTTCTATAGGCCCAAAGTGCATCATCTAGGTGTAATGACCACTCTTTTCTCGTTGGGACCAACCATCTTTTCAAGTATTCTTTTGATCTCCCTGTTGGATATTTCTGCTCGCCTTTGGTTTGGGGTGATAAGTTGTAGCAATTTCGTGTTTCACTCCATACTTAGCGGGAGGTTCTCAATTAACTTGCTGCGAGAAATGAGAGCCTTCATCATCGATTATGGCTCTTGGAGTACCAAACCTTGTGAATATGTTCTTTTTCGGGAACTTGCTAATCGATTTAGCTTCATTGTTTGGTAGTGCCACCGCTTCAACCCACTTTGATACGTAATCCACAACTACGTAATGTATAAATTCCCATGGGACATAGGAAATGGTCCCATGAAATCCATTCCCGGACATCAAACAATTCAACTTCCGAGAATGTTTGTGAGAGGCATCTCCCGCTTGCTTGATATATTCCCCTGTTCTTTGCTTTGTCACATCTCCTAACCGGCTCATGCGCATCTCTCGAATAATGTTGGCGAATGCTTTGATTGTAGGACCTTTGCGGTTGTCTGGTACCTCCAAAATGTCCACCATAAGGTCTTTGAATGACATTGTTGTAGCACATGGAGTTGTTCTTCCTCGCCTAAACACCTTCTTAGCAATTGATGCAGGCACATTTTGTACAAGTATGGCTCATCCCGAAATATTGCTTTGTAGTGTGGAAGAATCTCTTCTTTTTCGGTGGTTGAATCCTACAGCACAATCTTGCTAACAAGGAAGTTAACTATGTCGCGATACCATGGTGTAGTAGTATCGAGACGTTATGACGTTTGACGAGAGTGTCATAGACGTGGCCACGTCTTCAACTACTGAGGCTACCACCAATAGTCTCTCATCAGGGAATTTTTCTTTTATCTCTTCTTCTTCTGTAACTGCATCAACATTCTCAAGCCTAGAAAGATGATCAGCAACTTGGTTCTCCACCCCCTTTTTGTCACGGATTTCCAGATCAAATTCTTGGAGGAGGAGAACCCATCTAATAAGCCTTGGCTTTGCATCTTTTTAGAAATTAAGTACTTAATGGTGAGTGATCAAGTAAAAACAATAACTTTTGCACCAACTAAGTATGATCTAAATTTATCAAATGCAAACACAATGACCAAGAGTTCTTTCTCGATCCACAAGATAATTTAATTGGGCATCATCTAAGGTTTTACTGGCATAATAGATAGAATGAAAAATTTTTCCATACCTTTGCCCCAACACAGCTCCTACAGCATAATCACTTGCATCACACATTAACTCAAATGGTTTGGACCAATCTGGAGTGACTATTACAGAGAAGCGACCAAGCGATCTTGATTTGTTGAAAGCTTCATGACATTGCTCATCAAAGTTGAAGGCGTGGTCACGTTGCAACAACAGACACAAAGGTTTTGAAATTTTGAGAAATCCTTGATGAATCTTCAGAAACCCCTGCATGTCCTAAGAAACTTCGACTCCTTTGATAGTTGTGGGTGGAGGTAGCTTGTCAATAACCTCAATCTTTGCTCTGTCCACCTCTAACCCTTTCTTTGATATTCGTGTCCCAATACTATTCCTTCTTGTACCATGAAATGGCATTTTTCCCAATTGAGCACTAGGTTGGTCTCTTCACACCTTATCGAACTCCTTCCAAATTATCCAAGCATGCTTTGTATGAATCTCCATAGATCGACAAATCGTCCATAAAGACTTCCATGGAATTTTCAATGAAATCGAGAAAACAAGGCCATCATGCACCTCTGAAATGTTGCAGAGCATTACACACCCCAAATGGCATCCTCTCAAAGCAAAGGTACCATAGGGGCAAGTGAATGTTGTCTTCTCTTGATCTTTCAAAGTGCTATGGCTATCTGGTTTGTAGCTGAATAACCATCAAGGAAACAAGAAAATCCTTTCCCGCCAACCTGTCTAGCATTTGATCAATGAATGGAAGAGGAAATGATCCTTCTTTGTTGCTTTGTTTAGCTTTTCTCGTAGTCCATGCATATCCTCCATCTATTCTTGTCCTTGTTGGAATTAATTCATTTTTATCATTTGTTACCACAAGAACTCCACCCTTCTTTGGCACACATTGTAATCGACTTACCCAGAGCTATCACTAATAGGGTAGATGATTCCCGCATCCAACCATTTGATGATTTCTTTCTTCACCACCTCCTTCATTATGGGGTTCAATCTCCTCTCGCCTTCAATGCTATTCTTGGCATTCTCCTCCAAGACAATTCTGTGCATGCAGATTGTGGGATCTGATACCTTTAATGTCCGCCATTTGCCAACCAATTGCCTTTTATGTCTCTTCAGGTAGTAATGAGATCATCTTCCGCTCTTGAGTGAGCTTGGAAGAAATGATCACTGGTAGGGAATCATGTTCCCCTAAAAAGACATACTTCAAATGATCAGGTAACACCTTTAACTCCAAGGTAGGTGGCTCTTTAATGGATGGCACACTCTTCTTCAGATTTGAATCCTCTTTCCCTAGAGATTCATACCTTTTTGTCCACGACTTTGGTGCAGGGGTCTCAGACGTGGCCACGTCTGTGACAGACGTTACGACGTCTAGAGGAATAACTTCTTCTGTTAACAACTCTTGTAATTCATTGTTGTCCAGTATCTTTTCTAGATGATCATAGTCTTTGTTGAACTGCTTTTGGACCATATGATCAATGGCAACTACATAAGAGCACTCCTCTGTACTTGGATCTGGATATTTGAGCGCATTGAGGACGTTGAACTTGACTTCTTGGTCATTGACTCTCATGATTAACTCTCCTTTCTCGCACATCAATGATTGTCCTTCCAGGTTGCTAAGAAAGGTCTCCCTGAATGATGGGAACTTCTTTATCCGCATCAAAGTCTAAAATAACAAAATCCACCGGAAACACAAACTTGTCAACTTTAATCAAAACATCTTCTAATATTCCTTCGTGGTAAACCCTACTTTTATCACCTAAAGTTAAACTTAAAGAAGTAGGTCTAGCAGTTCCTATACCAAGTTTATCATAAATGGACTTGGGCATCAAGTTGATACTTGCTCCCAAGTCACACAAAGCTTTTCCAATGTAAAAATCTCCAATGGAGCATGGTATAGTGAAACCGCCAGATCCTTGAGTTTTCTAGGAAGCTTATTCTCGCATAATTAAACTACATTCTTGATTAAGGCAACAGTTTCAAACTCCCTAGCCTTTCTTCTTTTGGTGATGATATCTTTCAAGAACTTGGCATAGTTAGGCATCTGTTGTAAGGCTTCAACCAAAGGGAGGTTGATGTGTAGTTGCTTTAGCATATCCATGAACTTACCGAATCGCTTGTCTTCATGAGCCTTTTTCAATCTTTGAGGGAATGGTGGAGGAGGATACTCGTGTACACCTGGGTACGCTTTTGATTCCTGGTTCAAAGTTAGACGTCAGTAACGTCCGGGTTGGACATTACAATGTCCGGAGTATCCTTCTCACCACTTGAGCTTGTCTCTTTTCCTTTCTTTTTCTCGATATTTCTTTTTGCTTATCATGCATTTCTTCATTTCACGTGTATAGGTGGTTCGTGATATTCAGTCCCACTTCTTAAAGAAATTGCATTTACTGTCCATTTCCCCATTATTACCATTAGGGGTTGATGATGATGGAGCTTCATTGTGGAAGGAAGAGTTCCATTCTGCTTTTGTGTGAGGGCTGAAGCTATCTGTCCAATTTGATTTTCCGAGTTTTGATTGAAGACTCATGAGTTTGCAAAGTAGTCTTACAGTCACCTATGGAGCTCTTCATCATGGCCTCCAAGTTGCTTTTGTTGGTTATCTCGCACATACGCTCTCGTTGTTGAGGAGGAAATCCGGTGGTATTGCAGAGTGATTGTTGGCATTCAATGCATTGTTGTTTCTCCAACCGAAGTTTGGATGATTTCTCCAATTTGAATTGTAGGAGTTGGAATAGGGACCATTCCCTTATTCTCGAGATACAAAGTTCACCGACCGAGGTTGTAGGGACACTCCTCATACACATGCCCTTCTTCACAGTAAACACAAGCTACTCCACCAGAATGAGTAGGTTCAACTGCTGCAACAGTATGCTTCTCAGACGTGGCCACGTTTGAAGTATTTAAAGTTTTGATCATGTTGGTCAGTGTAGCCACTTGAGCGTAAAGAGCGATCCACTTCACTTATCTCATGCACACCGCGCTTCTTTCCAGGAGTAAATCTATCGATGGCCAATGAGAGTTATGGGTGGCTATGTCATCAATGAGCTTGCATGTCTCGAGAGAAGGACATGTTCGAATAACACCACCTGATGAAGCATCAAGTATCAACCTTGTGGGCTGATCTAGACCATTATAGAAAGTCTCCATTTGAATAACCACGGGAATGCCATGGTGTGGGCACATTCTTAGTAATTCCTTCCACCTTTCCCACGCTTCAAATAATGATTCCCTTCCCTTTGTTTGAAGGAAGTGATATCATTTCTCAACTTAGCATTTTTGTTGGGAGGAAGTATTTTGCAAGGAATTTCTCACCTAGCTCATCCCAAGTGTGAATGGAATTTGGTTCTAAGGAGTTCAGCCAATTTTTAGCCTTATCCTTGAGTGAGTATGGGAAGAGCTTCAATCTAAAGGCGCCCTCTGAAACTCCGTGGATGATAAAGTTGTTGCTGCACACATCCGTAAATTGTCTCGGTGAGAGTATGGATCTTCTTGAGGAAACCTCCAAATTGGCTGCATTTGCAGCATTTGGAACATCATTGGCTTGAACTCAAAGTGACAAAGTATGAAGGGTTGGTCTTGCAATGCCTGTTTGTAGATGAGCAGGTTGAGCACGGCATAATCACGCATAAAGCTCGTCCCCTCGTCATTGACCATGTCTTGTGGTCCCGCATTGATGAGTTCTTTGCCTTTGGTAGTGTTCATCATCTACAATGATTGTCTCGGTGTGAGTTTGTGGTCCACGACCATGTCCTCTACCTCCTCTTGGGGTGTGTCCACCTCTAGAACCAGGTGTTATGCTCGGACATGGTTGGGTATTGTTCTTATTCTTTCTTTGCTTCTTCTTAACCTTTGTTGTCTCCTTAGTTGTCTCGAAAGTCCTTTCGTGGTTCGGATCGAACTCGTTTGATTCACTCGTGGTTCAGATTGAACTAGAGCTTGAGTTGGAACTAAGCATACGTTGTAACGTCTACTGCTCAAACACAAAGAACAACACAAGAAAATTCCTTCAACTTGTGCTTTAATAATTTGAACAATAAAATCACTACAATCCCAAACAACGGCGCCAAAAACTTGTTCGCGCTTGTGTAGTAGTATAATTTTCGCAATTATAGTGCAAGTATACACATCGTACAAGTAATAAAGTGGAGTTAAGTAAGAGATCGTTCCCACGAGGATTGGTTGGATTTTCAAAGTTCAAAATCAAAACACAAGAGAATCAAGTAACAAATCGGCAATAAGAGTTGATGGTAAAGCTAAAGATGTAATAAAAACAAGGAAATTAAAGTTGGTTGTGAAAAAGGATGAGAAATGAGTTGAGTTGTTGTATGCAAATAAATCCTTCCTAGTCGACGTCATAACGCCTAGACGTTATGACGCTCAAATGCTAATGCGGTGAACGTGGCCACGTCGAACGCTCATTGTAAAAGAGCTATGCTTTTCAAAGATAAAAGCGTCGAGTTTCAAGTACAAGAAATCCTATGTCTAGGTTCTAAATAGGCCCACTCCTCGTATTTTAAGTACCCACAAAGAATGTTCCATGAACTATTATCCATTCTATGTCTAGACTTAGATAAAGATGCCTAAATGTCTTTAGTGCATTGTTCATTCATGTAAATCTTTGATTTCTTTTCATAGACCATGTCCTGCATTATGAATCTACCTATTTTAAGAGGCCAACCTCAAAACAAGTTTGGAAATATTATTGCACAAAGATTTAAAACGGCAACGTAAACACTTCATGACATTAACTAGAAATTCATTAAAAAGCAAAACAACAACTCAACTACAAGGTGTTTAGCTCATGCCGAGCATCTTTACTGAGAATGAAGTGGATTTAGAATCCAAATACCATACATTACGAGAAAAGGAACTAAGTGCACAAGATGCAACTAAGTAGCTCTTAAGCATGTGCATTTGTATAGACGTTACAACGTCCGAGCCTTACACTCATCGCAGAGAAAATAAACTAAGTTCGTAAGTCCGCTTCCGGATCTTCTTTACAAAACAAATTCCGAGTTTAATGGTGGAGATGGTGAAGGGATGGAGATGAAGTGATTCTGAAGTTGGTGGAAGAGATGATGATCGTGAGTGAGGTTGGTGATGCCTCGAGAGAGTGCTTTGAACCTTCATTAAATAGCCACCTTGCTTACATGTGCCGATGTCACTTGCTCACCTACCACCGCTTTCGTCTTTTCACGACAATCGTTCATCGCTACGATTGCTTTTCGCGTGTCACTCACGGGAAAACGAAGATCTTCTGACTTTTTATCTTTGACTATCATTGCTCCGGCGCGCCAAAATTAAGATCCTTCGCTCTTGCTCTGCTGCTCTATTGTAGACGTGGTGAGGGACGTGGTAACGTTCAGCACTGAATTTCCTGCACATGCACAAAAAGCATCAAACGCTTCGCTCTCAAGGGCACCAATTGGTGCCTAAATGCACTGATTTATCTTTATAACTCTTATTCACCTAAAACTCAGAAATCATTATAAAGCTAATTAATTAAACCTTGTATTGCTCAAGAACTTGCGTGATTTATTCGTGAGTGAGTATAAATAACTCATATAAATACGAGTTATCACAAAGAAAACGGTAAAGAAAGCAATAAAGAAATGCAGTAAAGGAGGAGCACTTGCGGCTCTGAAGGAACACTTGAGTTCTGAAGGAATGCTTGGGCTCTGAAGGAACACTTGGGCTCAAGGAACGCTGAGTTCAAGATGGCCTATTCGAGCGGCCTGAGGTTCAATATCGAGTTGTGGGGACTGATACATTTTACCTTGATGGACTTACGCTATGCTTAATGCCGACACAACTAGTCTGAAGGACACGAGGTCTGGGGGGCCGATCCGTCATGCTCCGTGATGACTTGGCAAAATGAAGGACACGAGGTCTGAGGGGCCGATCCGTCATGCTCTGTGATGACTTGGCGAGGTGAAGGTCGAGTTTAAAGTCATTTGTTTGGGCTGTCGATTTGAACTAAAGCGAAGGACTCTGTGGTCCGATGATTCGCTTGCTCGATAACGACGGATCCGAAGGGACGATTGGTCCGAAGGGATTTGCGAATCTCGTTGATAGACTGACGAGATGGCCAACTGTTGGCGCACTGAATTGGGGTACCTGCATATGTCAGTTGATGCAAGGAATGATGCATGATGCATGAGTGCATGTTATGCAAAGGGCATGTTATGCAGGAGCATGTTATGCTATGATTTTGGTGTGATGATGCATGTAGTAGACCGTCTTCTTTCTTTTTCCTTAATTCTTTTTCGACCGACTTTCTTTTTCTCGGTCATTTGATTTTTCTGCTTTTTTCTGATCACTTTCTCTTTTCTGATCATTTGTTTTCGCTTTTTTTGACAAAGGCTTGTTCTTTTACTGGTTCAACCGACTCCCGATACTCCTGGCATGAGACTGAGAGGCCGATGGAAACTGCAGGGCTCATGGATCGAATGCAAGTTTGCTTTATGGTTCGCCATCTGGAATGGTTTGTGAGTGCAACTTTCTTTGTAAAATTGATCTTCTTTAGGAAATTGCTTGTTTCCCGTGACTTTTAAAGATTTCGCAATGATTCGTAATGCTCTATGATGTATGCACATGTTTTACAGTTCAGGATCACCATCATCATAAAACATTTATTTTGAGCAGAAAAAGCAGAAATAACAACAAACAAGACATGAGAAAATTGAGCTTTATTGATGTGGAAGCCGATCGCATGCAATGTTACTACGATCGCTCAAGACATTTGAAAGTTTTAAACTACAAAAAGACACGAAAAACAAAAGAGAAGCTAATTTCTGACTGTCCGTCTCTGTGGAGCAGTGCCAACATTTGTGTCCTTAACCTTGACCACTCCCTCATCCAAGCCTTCAGGGGAGTTGTATGCCTTTCTTTACTTTTCATGCTCAAGTTTTCTGACCCTAATTTTTGCCTGGATCGCCCTTTGCGGGTTTTCAATCCACCGGGTCGCTCTGATTTTGCCTAGGCCGCCTTTTCGGGTTTTCAACCTAGCGAGCTAATTCTTACTTGGCCTGTCTTTCTCTTTTTCGTCTATTTCTTTCGTGCATAATACTTCTTCACGATGTATTCGAATTGACGGGTTCTTGAGATCTTAACTGGTCCATGTTGGTGAGTATCAATGCTCCTCGAGAAAAGGCTTTCTTGACTACATACGGCCGCCATAAGTGGGTGTCCACTTCCCTGGGGTCACTCTGAATAGCGAGAATCTTCTTAAGTACTAGATCTCCTCATTGAATTCACGTGGGCCGGACTTTCTTGTCGGAAGCGGTTTTCATCCTCTCACGATCTGATTGCCCATGACACAAAGCCGCATTCTCTTCTCCTCAATGAGATTTAGCCGATCTAGACGGGCCCGCACTCCACTCGCTTCCTCCAACTTGGTTTCCATCAAGCACCGCAGGAAGGTATTTCAACCTCACCGGGAGTACGGCCGACCCGTATACCGAGAGAAAAGGGGTTGCCCGATCGATGTACGCACCGAGGTACGGCAGAGCCATGCAAGGCGAAATGGAGCATTTCATGCCGTCTTTGTAGGTTACCACCATTTTCTCGCACTATTTTCTTGATATTCTTGTTGGTCGCTTCAACCGCCCATTCATCTTTGGGCGGTAGGGAGAGGAATTATGATCTTTGAATTTTGAATTCTTGGCATAGGTCCTTCATCATTTTACTGCTCGAGTTGTCGCCGTTATCCGTGATGATCTTGTAAGGAAGACCATATCGCAAATCGATCTTTCTTCACAAATTTGGCAACCATCGAATCTGGTTATCTTTCGAGTATGAAGCGAGCTTCGACCCATTTTGTGAAATAGTCAATGGCGATCAGGATGAAACGATGTCCATTTGATGCTTTGGGCTCAATTGGACCTATGACGTCCATGCCCCACATTGAGAACGGCCAAGACGCAGTCAGAACATTTAATTTGGCAGGCGGTACATGGATATGATCAGCGTAGATCTGGCATTTATGGCATTTTCTTACAAAGCTATAACAGTCTGACTCCATCTGCAGCCAGTAATAGCCCGCCCTTAAGATTTTTCTAGCCATAGTGTGCCCACTGGAATGAGTCCCAAAAGAGCCTTCGTGCACATCTCTCATGATTCTTTCAGCTTCTTCTTTGGCAACACACCTCAGGAGAACCATATCGTAGTTTCTTTTGTAGAGAACTTCACCACTCAAGAAGAAATTCCTTGACAATCTTCTGAGAGTTCTCTTGTCATTCTCTGATGCCCCGAGTGGGTATTCCTGATTAGTGATGTATTGCTTAATGTCATGATACCAAGGCTTCTCGTCGGGCTCCTCATCTATTGCTGTGCAGTAGTGATGCGCAGGTAGGCTCCGATGCTGAATTCTGATATTAGTCAAGCTCTTGTCACAGCTAACATTGAACATAGAAGACAATGTTGCCAATGCGTCGGCTAACTGGTTTTCACCTCGAGGGATATGCTTGAAAGTGATATCATCAAAGGACTTCATCAACTCTTGCATATAATCACAATAAGGAATCAGTTTGGGATCTCTGGTCTCCCAATCACCTCTTACTTGATGAATAACCAGGGCTGAGTCCCCGCACACATCTAGCCTTTTAACTTTCCATTCTAGGGCTGCTTGAATACCTAGGATGCACGCTTCATATTCTGCTATGTTATTTGTGACATAGAAACTCGTTCTTGCGAGAAAGAGGAGTGAAGCGGTTGTCGAGATATCAATACAGTGCCTGCTCCATGCCCCCATACATTTGACGCACCATCGAATATCATTCTCCACCTTTCGCTTTCTTGGGACTTCCTCATCGAAGCAAGTGCCATGATATCTTCATCGGGAAAATCATGCCGCATTGGTTGGTAGTCCGAATCTACCGACATGCCAAATATTCAGCAAGTGCACTACCTTTAATGGCTTTTTGTGTGACGCATGTGATATCGTGATTCGATAATTGCATCCGCCAACGCAATTCGTCCCGTAAGAGTGGCTTCTCAAATATGTACTTGATTGGATCCATTTTGACACCAACCAAGTTGTGTGACTCGGCATGTATCGCCTTAAACGATGAGCGGCCCACACTACTAAGGCACAACAAGTCTTTTCCAGCATAGAATATCTTGTCTCACAGTCGGTGAACTTTTTGCTTAGATAGTATATGGCATGCTTCTTTTTCCCGGATTCATCGTGCTGCCCCAACACACAACCCATTGAGTTTTCTAGCACTGTAAGGTATAAGATGAGGGGCCTGCCTGACACAGGTGGCATTAAGACTGGTGGATTCTGCAGGTACACCTTGATTTTCTCAAAGGCAACTTGACACTGATCGTTCCACTTCGACCCTTGATTTTTGCATAGCAATTTGAAGATTGGCTCGCAAGTAGCAGTCAGCTAGAAGATGAATCGGGAGATGTAATTCAACCTTCCAAGGAAACCACAGACTTCTTTCTCTGTTTTGGGCACTGGCATCTCGAGGATGGCTTTTACCTTGTCTGGATCCACCTCAATTCCTTTCTGGCTGACAATGAAGCCTAACAACTTCCCTGATCTCACCCCAAACGTGCACTTGGCTGGGTTTAACTTGAGTTTATATTTCCTCAACCGTTCAAAGAGTTTTTGCAAATTGACAATGTGTTCCCCATCGGTTTTGGATTTTGCGATCATGTCATCAACATAAACCTCAATCTCTTTATGCATCATATCATGGAATAAAGTAACCATGGCCCTCTGGTAGGTTGCGCCAGCATTCTTCAACCCGAAGGGCATGACCTTATAATGAATCGTTCCCCAAAGTGTTATGAAAGTTGTCTTTTCCATGTCCTCGTGGTCCATTTTGATCCGATTATATCCCGAATATCCATCCATGAAGGAGAACAACGAGTCCGAGTACAGATCGGCCCACTAAGACATCGATGTGAGGCAAAGGAAAATCGTCTTTAGGACTAGCACGATTCAAATCTCGGTAGTCGACGCACATTCTGACCTTCCCATCCTTCTTGGGAACTGGGACAATATTGGCAACCCACTGCGGGTACTTGGCCACCGCTAGGAATCCCGCATCAAATTGCTTCTTCACTTCATCTCTCGATTTTGAGGACATCTCTCGCTTCATCCTTCTCAACTTCGCTTAACCGCGAGCATTGAGCTTGACCGGTAGCTTGTGTACTACAATGTCGTTGTGTCTAACCTGCATATCTTGGTAAGACCATGCAAACACATCCATATAATCGCGCAACAGCTGAACCAACTTTATGCGATCTTCGCCATTCATGGCGGTACCTACTTTGACCTCCTTCTTGTTTTCAGCCGTACCCAAGTTGATCATTTCAGTAGATTCTCCGTGTGGCTGAATTACCCTTTCTTCTTGTTCCATTAACCTCATAAGTTCTGGAGGAGTTTCCCAGTCTTCTTCAACATCCCCCTCAGCTTGATTGATAGGGTGATCAAAGTCAAAAGGTGGACTGTCGACACTGCCATTTTCAGAGACTATTGCTGTGGATCTGCATTTTGCCGAAGCGAAAAAGCAGAATGAAAGGCGAAACAAGAAAACAAACAAACAAATAAAGCAGGAAAAGACTCACGCAATGAAGAGAAATTGATTTTTTTATTGATTGAGGAATTCAAAACAAACGTTTTTATTGATGATGATGATTCTGAAAATAAAAACATGCGTGTCCCTAACAACTTGTCCTATGGCCTCAAGGGCGAGCCACGTGGTTGCATTACAAATAATTACTTTAAATTAAAAGTCACGGGAGGATCAGCGCCTTCCAATTCTTCAATTCTTCACCAAGACCGCAGAACGCGGCGAGCCGAGCTTGCACCAACATCTTCAGATTCAGAACTGCCTCTGATGACAGCAACTTGGTTGGGATCCATCAGACCAGCACTCACAAAACTTTGACTGATGTCACAAATTGGGATCCTCTGGGGCCATGGATCTTCGCCTCTGGACTTGGCCAACCATCTGCGCTTTCGTTCATCTGCCATTATCCTTCTTTCTTCCTCACTTGGGGTGTATCCCAGCCCGCAACGGTCTTTATTTTCCTTCAGTTGGATGGGAGCCAGAATTCCCTGACCAGACTTTCCCAGGCCAGAACCAACCTTATATCCTTGGGCTAGCATAATTTTGGCAACCATCTCCTCCTCCTTGGTCTTCCCAAATACTGCGTTAGCAATCTCCAAAGATCGAAAAAGGTCGCTTTCCAGAGACTCTTGGCAGCCTTCCACATATTTGAATTTCGATGGCTTATTAACCGCAGTCTCCTCCTCACCAAATACTACCACCACCTTGTCGTCAACCATGAATTTGACCCGTTGGTGTAGAGAAGAAGGGATTGCCCGGCCATGTGGATCCGTGGTCTTCCTAGCGACATACTATATGAAGAGGTAATGTCCATGATTTGGAAATTGATACGTAAGACTTCGGGACCAATGCGGATGGGAAATTCCATCTCTCCCAAAGACTTCCTTTTGGACCCATCAAATGCTCGCACTGGCGTCGAACTTGGTTTCATGTAGGAGCAATCAACATCTAACTTGTCCATGGTTGACCTCGGCATTACATTCGGTGAAGACCCATTGTCAATCAAGACTCGCCAAAGACGTAGTCCCCACACTTTATCGAGATATGCAGAGCTTGATTGTGTTCTTTTCCACTCAAAGGCAATTCATCATCAGCAAATGTTAGGTGATTTGCAGCCACTACGTTCCCCACAATCCCATCAAACTGATTCACTGAGATATCCTCTGGCAACATGGGCTTCACGAGCACTTTCATCAAAGTCGCTCTATGTGCCTCGGAGGCCGAGCAATAATGATAGCATGGATATCTTGGATGGCGCTCGCTTTAATTGATCAACCATTTGATAATCACTTTGCTTTGCGGACGATCTTCAAGAACTCATTTGTTTCTTTTTCCATCATTTTCTCTTGAGCAACCTCTGGGTCCTTTCCTTTCTCCTTACGGCCTCTTTGCTCAGCCTCTCTGGATGTTTTTGCCCGGAAAGTTTTTGGAGCAAACACCCTCCCACTTCTGGTGATCCCTCCTGATCCGGCTATGTTTGTTACTGTAGTAGCGTTTGGAGAGCATTCTACGGTGTATTTCCATGGAACTGTTTTGTTCGACACATAGGGAAAAGGACCTGGAACTTCAATTACTATTGGTTGAGCACTTGCCCGCACCAATCTGGGATTGAAATTGTAAGGGATTTCAATGGGCTTTCTGATTCCTCTATCTTCGTCAGAGTATAGTGTCCATACTTCTTCAAATTCGGAACTATCCCTGATGACACCAACTTGGTTGTGTTGCTCATCTTCCTCGCCCCATCCTGTGGGTTGTATATCTTCTATTCGGATTCGAGCACTCTCGGGAGCATCATATCTGACCAAATAATCAAACTTCCCACTGGGCTCCCCTAGGGTATCCCAACGTCCCTCTTTTGCCATGATGACATCCACTTGGTTGTATTGCTCATCTTCCTCACCCCATCCCGTAGGTCGGATATCTTCCATTCGGATTCGAGCACTCTCTGAGCATCATATCGACCAAGTAATCAAACTTTCCACTGGGCTCCCTAGGTATCCCAACATCCCTCTTTTGCAGGCATTATTGTTACGTCTTCATTGATTTCTTCCTTACATGAGAAGGGAATTGGGTCTTCAGTGGCTATTGGTCGAACCTCGGCTTGAACCAATCTCGGATCAGAATTGCACAGAATTTCAATTGGCTTTTTGGTCTCCCTACCGCTGTCCGAGTGTAGAGTTAACACTTCATCTTCCATGCTATGGGTTCCTATCTGGACCACATACCGATCCATCAGGTCCTGCAGGATCATCTTGAAGCTTTCACAACCTCCCACGCATAAAGAGTCAGCACACCCTTCTTCGTGGCAACACCCTTCTTTAACAACCTCAGCCCGGCATAATTCAGCGTAGATGACACTTAGAGGAGTCTTGATCTCTTGCACTTTCTTCAACAACTTGCCAACAACACTTTCTATAGCATTGGTAGCTGGCCCTTGATGACCTGGTAATGGATTGATTGTTGTATTTGGACTGTTCTGCTTAAACGAGATCCAACCAGCATCTATCAGGTCTTGCACCACATGCTTAAAGGCTTTACATTCTTCTACAGCGTGACCGACCCCGTTTTCATGGAAACTGCAGGTAGCATTAGCATTGTAACCTCTGGGAAATGGCGGCTGAACGACTTTCATTGGCCGAGTGTTGATCAGGTTATTGGAAGTCAAGTGATTAAACAACTCAGTGTATGTCATTGGGATTGGATCGAAACTGGTCCGCTTCTTGAACTGATAACCCTGAGTCTTGGGAATGTCAATGCCTTGCTGAGGTGGCACGGGAGCAGAGAATGGAACAGTTTGTGGTGGAGGGGTACCAAAAGATGAATTTTCCCCTGAGATGACATTTGTTTCTCCCTCTTTCTTCTTAGGGAAATGGGACTGGTATTTCTTCTGATTGCTTGAACCACCAGAGCTTCCTGTATTACTGAGATGATTTGAGATCTTCCCACTTCGTAGGCCATGCTCAAGTCTTTCCCCGAAGACTATCATATCGGAGAAGCTAGTCGAAACACTCGTAATCAGCCTGTCATAGTAGATTGCTGGCAGGGTTTCCAGGAACATGTACACCATTTCCTTCTCGGTCAGAGGAGGTTGCACCTGGGCAGCTATGCTTCGCCATTTCTGAGCATACTCTTTGAAGGTTTCTTTTTCGCCCTTACTCATATGTTGCAATTGCGACCTATCCGGAGCCATGTCCATGTTGTACTTATACTGTCTCATGAAAGCTTCAGACAAATCCTTCCAACAACGGATTTCAGAGGATTGCAATTTCATATACCAATCTAGAGGAGCTCGCCTGCACTATTTTGGAAGCGAGAATCAAGAGACTTGTCATCATTGGCATAAGGACCCATTTTTGGACAAACATTGTAACATGGCTCTGGACACCGATCCTCCGCAGACTTGTCTACCTCGGGAGCTTTGAACTTTGGTGGTAAGACCAAATCGGGACTAAACACACTCACGGGCTTCCTTGGCTCTAACACCGCACTCTCCATAGCCCTTACTCTTTCTTCAAGTGCGCGAATCGATCATTTGGCCGAGATCCTCAAACATGTGTCCTTGGGGTGGCTCCCATATTGTAATAATATCCTCCTCCGGTCAAGAACATTTTGAGGGTGTGTTGCAAACCCCGAGTGGGACCGAGCACGTGATGCAGGCTAGGAGTCCGAATTTGCGGTCCTCCTCGCAGGCTCCCGTGCACGGTGGATGGTGACTTGATTAGGTGCAGCCACACCAACAGGAGCAGGTCTAACAGACTGCGGCATGTACCCGGCAGGCATACCCCAAGGATATCTCTGTGCAGTGCATTGGTTTGACATATTCATTTCTCGAGCAAACACGGATGACCGACCCGGATCCCGAGGAACTGTGGGTCAGAGCATTTGGCCGACATCGAGGAGGAACAAAAGAAGTGACACCATCCGGACCCATTACGGCGACAGCTTCAACGGTTGTCCCACTCTTTAAACCTTGCAGCATGACCATCATCTCATGCACTTGGGCTTCCATAGCACCCATCTTATTTTTCAAAGCCTGGTTCTCCTGAGCCAGTTGTTCAGGGTTGAGTATTGCTATAACCGGTCATCGGATCCATCCGACTCTCCATCTTGACCTCTGGATTCTCTGAATTACTTGCCATTAATCTCGCTTGAAGCCGGGTGTTGTAACGGTGAAAGTGAACCAGCGTGCCTTTTCTGCTTATTTAAACATTTATTGCATAAGAAACAAAATGAATGCATGAATGGGTATATGAATGCATGAACAATGTTTGCTCGGTGCTGGGAACCACAAAACACCTCGTCTTTTGTCATAGCGCATAAACATTTCTTTGATTTTGGAAATGCAGCGAACGAGGAATCGAAATAGCATACTTCATTCAAGAATTCAAAGCTTCACCAATCTTCATTAAAGGGAAAAGGCAGTACAATCTTCATAAAGAGAAAGTGCAATGTTCTTGAATACAGAGCTCAAAATAAACGCTTAAGCTGAAAAGTACAAGTAAACAAATCAAATACAAATAGCTTCAAGCTCCCGACTCTCTTCCTCTTCTTCTTTGGTGCTCGCAACTCGAGATCGCTCTTTGAACTCTGTGACCAAGGCTCTGCAGTACTTCACAAACTGGTATACCTCGGGTGGGGTGTTGAAGAAATGCATCCCACCTCACCCTCTTGATTTCTGGGGAACCCCGACATAGCCTCGATGGCTAGCTCGATGACTTTAAGAACTTGCTCTTCCACAGCTGGATTTCGTCCCTGAGCTCTTGGATGATCTCTTGATCTTCAATCTTCCCAATCAAATCTAGGAAGCGTTTCTCCCAATATTGGCTCTCACTTGGACTGTCTCAGTAGGCTTTTTCTAGACAACGGAGGTCCTCTTTAATTCATCAAATACTCCTCTTTCAAATTCCAAGGCTTCATTGATATTCTTTAAGAGTCTCAAGAACAACACTTCTTTCCCGCTCAAGGTTTCACGGTGACCCTCAACTCGCCACCGGATGTGATTCTTGTCCCGATTCAATGGCGCTGTCTTCCACTCTTGAGCTTCTTCAAGTGCCTTCCTTGTATTCTGTTTATACCTTTGGAGTTCTTCTCTTGCTCCCTTAAGATATTTCTGGGCTTCGATCTTGCTTCGCTCTTCTTCTTTGAATCGCTTAACACTTTCCTCTACAGCGATCATTTTGACAGCATTTTCTTCTTCTAGCTTTTCCTTCTCTAAAGCCATCTCCACTAACCTATCCTGCAATGCTTTCTTTTCCTCTTCCACCTTTGCTAAAGCGGACTTGACTTCATTCATCTCCTCATGGGTGGGGACACAAGGCTCTGGTATCTCCTCCTCAAGGGGAAGTGTCCTTTGGCTCAGTGATTTTGTACTTTGAAGCTTCTCCTTGAGCCATCGACTGAAGGTGATGTCACTGGTTCTTTTTGACAACTCTTCACTTCCTTTTCGCACTACGGATTCCCATGATTGCTGAACTCTTCGAAGCAAATCACCGCATTTAGGCATCCCTTTATAAAGGTAAACACGGACAAAGATGCTTTCTGAGGGTGAATTCCTCATCTGCAACCGAGTTGCCTTAAGGTCAATGAAGGATTGTAGTTGATACACCCCTGAGTCCCCATGAGAGGCACATTTTGAAAACTTCCACAGCTGAATACCACCACCGGTCTGTCATCCCAACAAGCAACAGTATACCATCGGATTTGGAGCTCATTGAGGTTTTTCAGAAACTCAACCCACTCAAGAGCACGCCGACCTCACCTCACAACCTAGAGCATAAGAAAATAGTTCCCTAACCTCGGTTCGGTTATGGCTCACATGGGTAATGAGCCGGGCATAGAGAGAACATGAGAAGAGAGGCACATCTTCTTTTTGTGGAACCGATCAGAAGCGGGTGAGAGCATGGTATGTGTTGGCAAGAACAAAGAGCACTGTGGTTGATAGGGTTCTTGGTGTCCTTGACGGCCAAGAATACACCAATCGCATCTTCATCAACATACTTTTCTATTTGAGGGAAGAGAACAACCCCAAATATGGTGAGAGCAAGCACCAACTTGAATTGACCCCACTTCTTAGCCAAAGCGTAGGATTGCATCAGGCCCCGAAGTACTCTCATGCGGATACCCGGCTACACCATTTCTTTTTCATTTCTGCGACCTCGGTTCGTCCACACCAATCCTAAGCAACATTGCAAGCTTCTCATCGGTGTAGTATTGTCCTTGAAATTGGTAGGGTCTAGCATGAGATCCGGAGAACCCCAAAAGTTGCTCATATTCCTCTAATGTAGGTGATAGTGAAAATTCTTGAAGAAGAAACATCTCACATCAGTCGTAGAGAACTGGCTCAAAGCCACAAGAGCATCCTCTTGAACCACCAACTACAAAAGCCTACGAATATTCCCGTATGCCCGGTCAAAGGAATCCTCTCAATCGGGCCCATAAGAGCCGCACTGCCGCCTCGGACTACCAACATCAACCTTTTTCACAACCGGGAAGCGGGAAATGAGTGAAGTCTTGCTATTCAATTCCATTCTGATGCACCTATGACAAGACGGTACATTATTCAGTGGTTCCCGACAAGCAAATGCAAATGAAATGCTGTATGAATGCAAATATTTACAACATTTAGCTTTAATGAATGCGGCATGATGCGACTATGATGTGAATGATGCATGTGAAGAAAATAAAAGTGATGCATATGGACGGAAGTTCAAAAATTCAGGAAACACACTACGTGCCGCTCACGCAGTGGTTTATTTGAAAGAAGGAAAATATTTTTTGTATATTTTTTGGAAAAACTTTGAAAAGCTCCTTTTGAGGAAGACATGTCCTAAACTACCATGCAGCACACAATTCGTATGCCCTCGTGTCCTACAAAGGTGGGAATCCCGAGTTCTAGGGCAACTTCAAACGTTCCTCCCATGTAGTTCTAATTCACACCCTCACAATGGCTACAGGAGCTATAGAATCCTCATGCCGACACCCACAAATGTAGAATGCTACCAAGTGTGGGGCGCCATGAGAAAGCGCATCTCGGTTGAGACTTTCATGAGTATGAGATGCAGACAAAGGTCTTGAATGACGGTCACTAATCGCCTCCACTCCCTAAGTGTTTGTTGGATCCGGCATAGGAGCCCACTCATAGTACACAAATCATAAGGTGTGAAAGTGTGTGATCGAGGACATACTTCCTAAAATCTACCCAACCCCACCGCAAGGAAAACCGAAGCAGTCCAGCAGAAAACAAGCAACAACATATCGTCTACCCTAGGGTTCAATATCGAATGCCAATGAACTAAACTAGGTTTCAACAAATACTATATATGCGCGACTTACCTCAAGAAAGTGGAGCAAAGAAGAGGGACATGGGAATTGAGGAATGCATGCATAAGCATAACCATAGATATATCAAAGAGGAGAAAAGAAAAGAAGAAAGGGAATAGGTAAAACTAACTTTCAAATCAAGCAGATTAAACACACATCAAATTAACTAGGCTTGACCTCATCTCTCTTTTTTTTAAAAAAAGAAAGTTTTCCCCAGTGGAGTCGCCAGCTGTTGCGCCCCGAAAAATCCGGTTTGGACTTTTCAGTTTGACAACGTGAAAATAGTAGAGCCGCCACCAATATTTATTTAGGAAAACATTGAAAAAACCTTTTTTGGAAAACGGGTGGTCTTTCAAACCTTTAGAGATGTAGGTTCGGAATTCGGTTGCACTTGTCTTACTTGATTGGTTTTCTTTGCTAAATGTTGACAAGGGTATGTAATTTCATTTGGTTAAACTAATATCAAGTCTTGAATCAAGGCAATTGTTTTAAGAAGCATGAGTTGGTTATATTATTTTTGTGATATGAAATCAATTGAATTTGGTAGAATTATATGTCCATGATATTTTCTAGGGAAGTTGTAAAATCGCATATTAGCCAAATCCCTAGGAATAAAGAGATTGAAGATGATGCCTACGTGTTTAAAATCTTTTCGGACTTGAGTGTTTAAAGCGTCTGCATGATTGGTTATGCTTATTTGGTGCTTGATGAAGTGCATAATTATGTGATGATTATAATTGGTTTGGTGATTGATCATGATGACTTTTACTTGTTTACGATTTCGTGCGTGCCTGGACACTGTTTCAGTCTTTTGAAAACTGGCACTGTTTGGTTGAGTCAAAAAATTATGTGGCTGAGTAATTTCGAAAATAGACTTAAAGCCGGTCGTTTTGGCACTGGTTTCGTTAAATTCGCAGTCGTGTAGCTCCAGCTTATGAATCTCCAAAGTCGAGTCGATTTCTAGAATCAATGCGTGGGTAGGTGCGCTTTTTGCAAGTTTTATGTCCTCAAATGAACTCCGCTTTGAACGATTCTTTTCCATTAGAAACTATACTCAAAATTCTTTTATTCGGGCTGAAGTTTTGTCCCATTTGGTCAAGTTTAAGTCAGTTTAGCGTGAAATGAACTAGGAGGACAGAATCTGTCAAGTCTGAAACTGTTTGGGCTGTTTCTGAAAACTGTACTAATTGGCTCACTGTTTAGAAACTTTAACGATATATTCAGAAACTACACATCCGTGGCTTTCCAACAAGTATTTATTTGTCGAAATCCGAGGTCGTTTACTATTTTAATTAATTCGCCAAAGGAGGCGCAAAGTTGCAGAATTTTCTGCACCTGAGTTTAGAAAGAATAATTTGAACGTTGAATAAAATGATTAATTGGGGAATAGGTTGAACTTGAATTTTGTTGTTATGATCGTGTTAATTGTTGATGTGAATAATGTTGGATATATGATAAATTGTTCTTGATTGTTGGTATTGTTGTGTTAATCACGGTTATTAGTGTTGTTGGGCCTCTGGCCACAATCGTTGTCTCTTGTGTTGGGTAGTCGGATAGGATTTTGACAACCTACAGGTTAGAATACCTAATTGGAGAGTAAGGGTGTAGGGAGGAGTGATTGATCTGTTGTGTGTACAATGGGACTTGGATGAGAATGATTAGAGGAGATAAGAAGAGTGGATGTTGATTCCATGAGTTTAGCGTAGATTGTCGAGTAAGATAGCAATCGTTCAAACAAGATAGTGATAAGCGGAGAAGTTCTCAGTTTCGTGGGGCGCCGTATGATGTTTCAGGTGTTGAGGGTGTAACGCCCCAAAATAATTAAGTAGTTATTAAATTAAATTACTTAGGTGTTTCATGGAGTAGTTATAATAAAACAATAGGATGGTGTTTTAATTAAAAAAGAAAAGGGAGAAGTATCAATAATTCCGGTGGTAAGTATCGACCAAGAGCCCAAGCCCAATGACTTAGGTTTCCTAGGGTTGGTGCAATTCGCACCAATTGAGAAAAGAAAGAAAGAAAACGAAAAAGAAGGGAGAAAGGAGAAGGGAAATCGCAAGGCTAGGGAGAAGAGGAAGGAGAGAGAGAACCGTGAACCAAGCCCTAGGTGTGATCGTGAGAAGGAGAGGAGAAGTGTTGAATTGCGTGGATTGTTGGGGTTTTGTAGGTGACTTGTGGAAATCTTCCATTTTCGTGAAAAACCTAAGGTAAGGGGAGTCTCACTCTATAATAGAGGGTATAATAGGTTGTATAGGAGTTATAGTGTCCCTACTTGTTGATAATTGAATGATTGATTGAATTTGATTGAGTGAATTTGATGAAATTGCATGAGAAATTGATTTAGGGCTTAATGTTAGGGTTTATGTGCTTGATTTCGTGTTTTGGTGTGAATTGATGTTTGAAATGTGAAATTGAACATGTTAAAATGATTATAGAGTGGATTGGAATGATATATGGTGGTTAGAATTGGAAGAAATTGAGAATTGAGGATTTTTGAGGTGTGTAGGCGCCAAAGGGCTAGGATTCGCGCTGCGTGGTAATCAGAGCAAAGAGGCTCTGATGCAAGTGTTCTGCCCTGGCGCGAGAATGTGGGTATTTTGGGGCCGGGGAGTGAAACTTGTGTTTCTGGGCACATTTTCTCGTGCCAACTTTTGTATTCACCTGCCAACTTTCAATTTTAAGTGTTTTGGCTCGAGTGGTTTTCTGGTTGCAGGTGTATTTTTGAAAATGTCCCGGTAGGGCTCGTTTTGGGTGTGTTTTGGAGCCCGGTGAGTGAAACTTGTATTTCTAAACATATTTTCTCGTACAACTTTTGAATTCACCGCCAACTTTCAATTTTAAACATTTTGGCTCGAGTGGGTTTTACGATTGCAGTGTATTTTTGAAAATGTCCCTGTAGGCTCGTTTTGGGTGTGTTTTGGAGCCCGGGAGTGAAACTTACTTTTCTAGGCATATTTCATCTGTGCCAAATTTTGTGTTTACTCGCCCAAATTCATTTTTAAACATTTTGGCTCGGGTGGTTTTTGGTTTGAAGGTCTTTGGGTGAGTCGGGTCAACAGTGGGGCGCCAAATCAGGCCGCTGTGTGTCGGAAATGGTGTCTTTGCGCGCCATCTTGCGCGCAGGCGCGTAAACTTACGCGCAAGATGGCCAAGGCTTGATCAAGGCTAGCGCGCCATCACAAGGCGTCCACAGAACGTAACCTCGTGGCGCACACCTCTCACCAAGGACGTAAACTTTTGAGAGTTAGAAGCGACCTACCCGCGCGCTTCTTGCGCGCTCTCTTCGCGCGCGCAGTGTGCGCCTCAGGTGGGGGTTTTTCCAAAACCTCAGCTTTGTTGAATTCCTAAGTTCTTAAATTCATTTTGGTGTGTCAAAATGGTCCCTAAGTGAAGAAAAGGTCCTTAGGTGTGATTTAGATTAATAATTGAGGTGGTGATGATTAGTAATCAGTGCCGCCAAGTGCCTAAGAGGGTGTTATTTTGGTCCCTAGGTGTGATTCGGTCCCCTAGATGATTGTTTTGGTCCTAAATGGTGGTTTAGGTTCTGAGTAAGGCCGAGTACCCTAGAGGAGAATAGTCCAGGTGGGACAAAATGGTGTTAAGGGTTTATAATGAGGTGATTGAGCATGCCATGGGGGCATGGGCGGTGGGGCAAGCCGGAGGGCTATAAAATGAAGTTGACACCGAGTTAAGAGTAATTGGGTGTATTGGATTGTTTGGAATGATGTTGTGATGTACATGGAGTCTCATGCATACATCGGCTGCTGGTCGTAGTGTTTATAATATGATTTGTGAAGCTTCGAGGCGCCGGGGCCTTATAAAGTAATTATGAAGCTTCGAGGGCGCCGGGGCCTTATAAAGTAATTATGAAGCTGCGGGCGGCCGGGGCCTTGTATGATCATTGTGAAGCTTTGAGAGGCGCGGTGGGCCAATGGTACCACATGCATGATGACATTGCATACATTCTCATTAGTGCATGAATATTATTGATTAATGATCGGTGTGTTTGAGTGTTTGTACACTATGCTTATATATTGCTTATTATCACCTTTATTATATAGTTCGAGACTCACCCTTCGTTGTTGTTTACCACAGTAACGATGAGTGAAGGACTTGGTTCCTTCGTTTCCCGCCTGGCCGCTTCTCGATACGTAGCACCTAGTGGGTGGGGTTTAGACTCGTTGTTGCTTGTTTTGCTCCTTGTTGAGCCTTATGTATTTGTTTTGATATTCTTTGGATTATGCCGTTGAGATAATGATTACTTTCACGCAATATGTGAAACTATATTTCTATGAGTTGATCTACGGTGTTACGTATTCGGATTTCGGTTTATGATAAAGAGTTGTGACGCCCATTTCGTTGATTATTAAATTATGTTATACTATTAGTGTCTTTGAATGACTATGGCTAAACCGTGGTTCGCCACTAAGGCTAGATTTTCTTTCATTTGGTGTATTTACAAGGGCATCACCGAGAGCCTTGCAAAGGTGGCCCATACATTGCAAGTAGTATCGATTACTCCGAGTAATCCCATAGTCACCGGTGCACTATTTTATAACACACTAAACTAAAGGATGACCAGAAAAGACTTTTGTATACTCGATTTTTGATTTAAATTTAGGGTAGAAATGGGGTGTTACATTAGTGGTATCGAGCAATGGTCGGTCCTTCCACCCAAGTTGTCGAGTCGTCGTGTCAGTCGGCAGTCGAGTGCTGCCGTCTAGTTCTAACCAATGGTTGTGTGGTAGTGATGTTCCTGCAGGTAAAAAGTGACTGGAGACTGCTTATGGTAAGAGAACTAGTGGGGGAGATACCCTGCTGGTAATGTGTGTTGTACTGTTTTCCTGATGTGTGAACCATGTCTCTGTTGTGTTGTTCAAAATTTTCTTGTCGTATGAACCTTGGAATTGAGTTGAGATACGATGCATGGGATGTTCTATCCTTAATTGAATGTTGAGTTGTATGTGGTGATTGAATTGCGTGTTTAGATGATAAACGAAATTGAAAATAAATTGAGAGGATGCTATGTGTAGTGACTAAAGATTGTATGCTGTTGCTGTTTTGAAAAGAATAAAAATGCATTTGTTTTGTCAATTTAAAATGTCATTTGTTCACAACCAAATGAGTTGTCAGATTACGGTTTATTTTTATAGAATGAGTTGTTGTTTTATGAAATAAGTGTAGTGCGGTTTTGTGAAGATGAAGTCTTTGTTTTTATAAGTTAGGAGTCTTTGTCTGCCGTTTTAATTGAGGTATGAAATTTCTTTGCATTTTTTAAAAAAAAAAAAAAAATAGTTATACTGCCGCTTTACAAAAATGAAGCGCTATTTTTATGTTGAAGGAGGTCTTTGTTTTCCACTCTGTTTTATCGTTGCTTTGCGCCATCTTGTTGTAGCGTGTTATGGCCTGCTTTATCATTGTTTACTTATAATTAAAATACCGTTCTATTCAATTTTAATGTGATGTTGCCCCATTTGAAATGTGGTATTTTCTAAAAGAAAAGAGTGTATTTTCTAAAATATAAAGTGATGATTAAATTGAATCGAACTGAATTGATAATGGTTCGTAGAGTTGATAATTGGATTTGATGCTTTCAAAGAAATCAAGGTTACAATTCTATTTAAAATAAATGGTGTGCTATTTGTGTTGTTTCAAGTCATTTGTTCTATTTTTTTAAAAAAGTGACTAGTGTGCTGTATTATATTGTTCAAAGTTGCTGTCTTGTTTTTTTTAGAGTAAGAGGGGGCTGTCTTTATGTTGTAAGGGTGTTGTTTTGAAGTTGTATGCGAGTTAAAATGCGATGTTTTCAAAAACAAAAAGGGATGTCATATAACTTAGGACGAGATGCTTTCTACGATTAAATTGTGATGTTTTCCACTCTTTAAGGGTGATGTTTTCTAAGCCTGAAAACGAGATGTTTCTCTAAACTAAACGTGATGTCTTCCAAAATAAATGTGAGGTTCTAAGGCTAAGCGATAACGCAATGGGTTGAGACGTTTTGAAAGGAAATTAATGTTTTGAAAGCATGTGACCTATGCATCCCCACGGGTGTATAGGCGCCAAATTCTAGTTGTGCGTAAAGTGGCTGTTCTGGCTTCAAAATAAGAATGTGTTGTTTTTCTACAATCTAACGTGCTGTTTTCTGAATAACTTGAAGTGCCGAGTTCTTAAAATTAAAACGATGTTTGTACTCGTGTTTTAATATTATTTGACAATGGGTAATTGATCAAAGTTGTTGTGTTAAGTATTTTATCTTCCCTTCTACGAAGCTAGGTAGAATGCGTCTCAATTACTTCTTTATTAACCCAGAGAAAAAGATTTTTGAGCTGTTTTGAGCTATGCGTCATAAAATGGATAGGCTCCTTATTAGCTTGTTATTCTATGGAACCAAAAACCTATAGGTATCATCATTTGACCATGTTGGAGTGACGGTGAGTTCGTTACATTTGAAAATTGGTTTTATGAAAGAATTTTTCCGTTGGCTCTCATTTTGGGTGGTATTTCTAATTCTATTGAAGTTGTGAAGTGTATAGGTCCTATGACAGTGTATCCTTCTAGTTTCAATTAGACGATAGTAAAGAATTGTTCCACACTCTTGATGTTGCACACTTGAACACCTTGATTTCCTTCTCGAGTATGACTGCTTGGTGTTAAGTGTTTGGAGTCCGTTTCTCTTTGCCTCTGTAATCGATTCGAGTCTAGTTACTCCTCTTTTCACAGGTTTAAATAAATGTAAATGTTTAGTGTTTGATTGGTGGAATTATGTTTCATTGAAAATTTAGGCAATATGACTGTAGAGGTGACTAGAATAAATGCATGCTTAAACTAATTGTGAACTCTAATTGTCTACAACTGATTTTATTGTCTGATTTTGGTTGTTGCTTCCTTAATTGTGTTACGTGATTTTGTAAGTTGAAAATGAATTGAGTTATGAGGTTGTTTGTGAACCCCTAATAAACAAATTTTACGATTGGATACAATATTGGTATCAAACTTATTTTTAATAAACGAATTCCTATTAGAGTATTTCTGATTTTGTGCCAATTGTGTTGTGTGGTTTAATAAGCTAAATATGGAATGCATGTTAAGGATAGAATGCATGTTGGTATCATTGTAGATATTGTTCTTACACATTTGCTTTTATGGAACTCCCAAGTTAATGATGTTAATTGAGTACCCTATGTGACATGCTGGTATGATCTCATGTGTGATTAAATATTATTATTTTTGGTAGAGATCGTTTAAATTGAATTGTTTTGGTGTGTTTGTCGTGTCTCAAACTTGAATTATGAATGTAAAATAATGCGCGTTGCCTTGAGGAATGAGTAAAAGAGCCAACAAGTAGTGTAACATTTTGGTGTGCAGAAATATTGTATGCCACATTAAAAGGGAATGCAATGGGATTAGAGTTAGTAATTAACCTTATGTTAATATTTTGATGCTTTACTATTTGAATAAGAAATGATTACTATTGACGAATTTAAGAGTATAAAGAATTATTTGGATTTGAATAACTAAATGTCTTGGAGTAAACCATGTGTGTATTCTTGTCACTATCTTCTTTATAATATGTGATGTATGACTATGTTTTGATATCATTGTGATGAGCTACCTAGCCTGTGACGAGTGAGAACGGTGCGCGTTTGATGTTTTGACCGCACTATGATTGTGGTTGGGATATGTGGTTGTGTGTGTTGTGTTCTCGGTGTCCCTTGTCGATCTTGACTGGGACCTTGTGGTGAATCTTACTTCTGTTGTTGAATAGGTTAGATGTAATCTCGGGTATGAATCGGTTAGAGCATAACCATGTCCATGATTAATTGTCGTAGTAAGTCGGTGGGTTTTGGAGGTGACGAGTCCGGTTATTATTTCCGGAGTTACCGGTGAATAAGTAGGAGGGACGGCGCCCGATCAACTACCGCCGAATCGAGGAAATAATGATCAAGAATGTGGATAGCGCTAGTTGTCTAGGTGGTTGTAGTTTGTGAGTGGGAGGTGTTTAGTCTGCACGCCAAGTATGCGATAGATTTTGGAGGAGGACGGTTAGAGATGAAGAAGAGATTTGGTAGTGTTTCTGGTTTGACTAGATTTTCGAGGGCGAAAATGTTCTAAGTGGGGGAGAGTTGTAACGCCCCAAAATAATTAAGTAGTTATTAAATTAAATTACTTAGGTGTTTCATGGAGTAGTTATAATAAAACAATAGGATGGTGTTTTAATTAAAAAGAAAAGGGAGAAGTATCAATAATTAGGGGTGGTAAGTATCGACCCAAGAGCCCAAGCCCAATGACTTAGGCTCTAGGGTTGGTGCATCGCACCAATTGAGAAAAGAAAGAAAGAAAACGAAAGAAGGGAGAAAGGAGAAGGGAAATCGGCGCTAGGGAGAAGAGGAAGGAGAGAGAGAACCGTGAACCAAGCCCTAGGTGTGATCGTGAGAAGGAGAGGAGAAGTGTTGAATTGCGTGGATTGTTGGGGTTTTGTAGGTGACTTGTGGAAATCTTCCATTTTCGTGAAAAACCTAAGGTAAGTGGGAGTCTCACTCTATAATAGAGGGTATAATAGGTTGTATAGGAGTTATAGTGTCCCTACTTGTTGATAATTGAATGATTGATTGAATTTGATTGAGTGAATTTGATGAAATTGCATGAGAAATTGATTTAGGGCTTAATGTTAGGGTTTATGTGCTTGATTTCGTGTTTTGGTGTGAATTGATGTTTGAAATGTGAAATTGAACATGTTAAAATGATTATAGAGTGGATTGGAATGATATATGGTGGTTAGAATTGGAAGAAATTGAGAATTGAGGATTTTTGAGGTGTAGGGCGCCAAAGGGCTAGGATTCAGCGCGCCTGTGCATCAGAGTGATGAGGCTACAAGCAGCAAAGTGTCATTCTTGTCTGGCGCGAGAATGTGGGTATTTTGGGGGCGGGAGTGAAACTTGTGTTTCGGGCACATTTTCTCGTACAACTTTTGTATTCACCGCCAACTTTCAATTTTAAGTGTTTTGGCTCGAGTGGTTTTTCAGTTGCGTGTGTATTTTTGAAAATGTCCCGGTAGGGGCTCGTTTTGGGTGTGTTTTGGAGCCCGGTGAGTGAAACTTGTATTTCTAAACATATTTTCTCGTACAACTTTTGAATTCACCGCCAACTTTCAATTTTAAACATTTTGGCTCGAGTGGTTTTTCGATTGCAGTGTGTATTTTTGAAAATGTCCCGTAGGCTCTCGTTTTGGGTGTGTTTTGGAGCCCGGGAGTGAAACTTACTTTTCTAGGCATATTTCATCGTACAAATTTTGTGTTTACTCGCCCAAATTCATTTTTAAACATTTTGGCTCGGGTGGTTTTTGGTTTGAAGGTCTTTGGGTGAGCTGGTCAATCAGGGGCGCTAACCGTGGCCGCTCGTGTCTGGAAATGGTGTCTTTGCGCGCCATCTTGCGCGCGCGCGTAAACTTACGCGCAAGATGGCCAAGGCTTGATCAAGACTGCGCGCCATCTGTAGCAAGGCCCTCCTGCAGTAACCTCCGTGCGCACACCTCTCATCAAGGACGTAAACTTTTGAGAGTTAGAGCGACTACCCGCGCGCCTTCTTGCGCGCCTCTCTTTCGCCGGCGCCAGTGTGTGCGCCTCCAGTGGGGATTTTTCCAAAACCTTGTGCTGTTGAATTCCTAAGTTCTTAAATTCATTTTGGTGTGTCAAAATGGTCCCTAAGTGAAGAAAAGGTCCTTAGGTGTGATTTAGATTAATAATTGAGGTGGTGATGATTAGTAATTGGTGCTGCCAAGTGCCTAAGAGGGTGCTGTTTTGGTCCCTAGGTGACAGTTCGGTCCCTAGATGATTGTTTTGGTCCTAAATGGTGGTTTAGGTTCCTGAGTAAGGCTGAGTACCCTAGAGGAGAATAGTCCGGTGGGACAAAATGGTGTTAAGGGTTTATAATGAGGTGATTGAGCATGCCATGGGGGGCATGGGCGGTGGGGCAAGCCAGAGGGCTATAAAATGAAGTTGACACCGAGTTAAGAGTAATTGGGTGTATTGGATTGTTTGGAATGATGTTGTGATGTACATGGAGTCTCATGCATACATTGGCTGCGGTCGTAGTGTTTATAATATGATTTGTGAAGCCTGAGGGCGGCCGGGGGGCCTTATAAAGTAATTATGAAGCCTGAGGGCGGCCGGGGGGCCTTATAAAGTAATTATGAAGCCTGCGGGCGGCCGGGGGGCCTTGTATGATGATTGTGAAGCCTGAGGGCGGCCGGTGGGCCAATGGTACCACATGCATGATGACATTGCATACATTCTCATTAGTGCATGAATATTATTGATTAATGATCGGTGTGTTTGAGTGCTGTACACTATGCTTATATATTGCTTATTATCACCTTTATTATATAGTTCGAGACTCACTCCTCTTGTTGTTTACCACAGGTAACGATGAGTGAAGGACTTGGTTCCTTCGTTTCCGGCCTGGCCGCGCTCGTCACGTAGCACCTAGGGGTCGGGGTTTAGACTGTTGTTGCTTGTTTTGCTCCTTGTTGAGCCTTATGTATTTGTTTTGATATTGCTGGATTATGCTGTTGAGATAATGATTACTTTCCGCTGCAATATGTGAAACTATATTTCTATGAGTTGATCTACTGGTGTTACGTATTCGGATTCTGGTTTATGATAAAGAGTTGTGACGCTCCATTTCGTTGATTATTAAATTATGTTATACTATTAGTGTGCTGAATGACTATGGCTAAACTGTGGTTCGCCACTAAGGCTAGATTTTCTTTCGCTGGTGTATTTACAAGGGCATCACTGAGAGCCTTGCAAAGGTGGCCCATGCCTGTTGCAAGTAGTATCAGTTACCTGAGTAATCCCATAGTCAGCCAGTGCACTATTTTATAACACACTAAACTAAAGGATGACCAGAAAAGATTTTTGTATACTCTGATTTTTGATTTAAATTGCCGGGTAGAAATGGGGTGTTACAGAGGGCAAGGGAGAGGAGAGTTGGGCAAGAAGCCAAGTGGGGGAGACGCCACTGCGGGGATTGTGTATCACAAGTGTGGTAAGGAAGGTCAGGTAGTTGTTAGGTGTGAGAAGAAGGATGTGGTCTGCTACAACTGTGGGGAATTGGGATACATTAGTGCCAAGTGTCCAAAACCGAAGGAGGAGAAGTCTATCGGAGGAATGATGGTTACCTTTAGAGGTACGAGTTCCATTTAGGATGTTTTGCTAGAGATTAATGTTTGTTGTAGCGAGTGTTTAAGTTGGCATGTCCATGATAGTTAGATTTTCGAGGACGAAAATATTCTAAGTGGGGGAGAGTTGTAACACCCCAAAATTAATTAGGTGAGTATTTAACTAATTTAATTAGGTGATTATTTAGTTAATTTAATTAAGTAATTGTCTGACCAATTTAATTAAGTAATATTTTACTTATCTATATTAAAATAAATATAGGGTAAGTAAATAATTTAAGGAGAAGTGTGGTAAATACATGGTGAGTATTTTAGTTAAGTGGAGAGTATTTTAATTAAATTGGGAGGATGTAAATAAGTACCTAAGGGGTGTAAATAAGGGACCCAAGCCCATTAGATAGGCCCAAGTTCATGACTTAAACTAGGGTAAGGGTATCCATCTCATTGGAAAGAAAGAAAAACAGAAAAAAAATAGAGAAAGAGAGGGAGAAGGGTGCGTCGGCCTGCACATAGAGGAGGGGAGGGGAGAAATTCAATTCTCTTGTCTTGGGTAAGTGTTCTTGGTACCAATCTTCCTAGTTTTTCATGCTTTATCTCTTAGTATAAGTTTTAATCACTAATTCCCTCCCATTTCTACCTTGCCATGGAAGAGGATTTGAAGCTCAAAGTTTAGGGGAAGCTAGTTTTAATGGTTCTTGAAGTTGTGAAGGAGGGAACACTAGAATTCTTCAATTTGGAGGTTAGGGGATTCTCATTTATATCTATAATAATTTGTATGATATGTATTGTGTGTGGAGAAGTTAGTGTAAGTGTGTGGAATAATTTACCAAAAAGGGCAAAATTGAGGATAGGATCAAATCAAATCTTGGTGAATAAGAAAAGAAGTGTGTAGAAGAATTTTGAGAGAGAGAGAGAGGGTATAGGTGGCACATGATCAGCTGGTCATGGAGAGAAAAATAAAAAAAATGCTTGTTTTTGGTCTTTTGTCTTATTGAGGACACTTCCTCCTTTTGATTTTTTGAATTTTGAATTTTTTGGGCATGCAAATGAAAATGCACCTATTGAAAATATGTTACATATTTTTGGGCACCATGAAATAGCCTCCCCAATTATTCTAGACAACCAAAATTGTCACTTAATAATTGGGGAAATTTTAATGGTCTTTTGGCATTTTTTATGCAATAAAAATAGGGAAAATGCATTTTTAATTATTTTGAACTAGGATATTCTCTCTAAAATTGTACAAAAATTATCTTGGAGAGAATAAAATGTACTTTTTGTGGATGCCTATTTTTTAACGAGAAAATCATCCTGTTGTGAAAAATGACCAAAATGCCCTTTACCCTAAAAAAATCCTAATTTGTCCAAAAAGTGCATTCCCACTCCAAAAAACGATTTTAGAAGCTTTGAAATGACTTTTAGAAACCTAAATGCAATGCATGATGCTCTTTAATCCTTAATCTATTTATTTTTGGGGAAAATTAGGGTTTTGACCTAAGCCGGACAAAATTGGGGTATGACACACACACATGTGAGAAAAGTCTTCTTCCCGGACTTGAGTGTACCCTAAGTTAGAACGAGATTGCGTAGTGATGGTCTGCGGGACGTACGTCTCGTTGGGTGGTCATGAAAATCTCACCTAGAGTTTGATTCCTTTTAAGGATGATATCCCTTCTAATAGCTTGCCTATTGTTGGGGTCAGTGTTATTGACTGGGGTCCTTGGCTCTAGGAACCATGTGTAGGATTCTTTAGAACTACCATTGTGAGGCTCACTATAAAAGAAACCTTAGACTCACTCCGTAAGTTACCTTTCTAGGGTCACAAAGGAGCTTCATACCTTTGCATTCAAACAAATATTTGTGCTACCGCCTTTTATCCAAAAATCAAAAAATCAAAAAGCCAAAACCCCAATCATTATTTACCATAAGTTTCTTAGAAACCATACCTCATGCATTTTTCTTTGCGTTACAAAAACAAAAATAAACATCTTATGTTACGTACATTTTATGATTTCTGAGAATTAAAAGCTTTATTTTGGAGAGAAGTTATGCATGCTAAAGTCAAAGTCAAACTTTGTACTTTACTCTCCAAACGTAAAACTTATAATTCCTCGATGTGACATCCGGCCGAGGAGGGCGGGAGTGATCGCCGGTGCCCAAAAAGGTGGCATGGCAAAGAGCGGCTCTTGGCGCTTCAAAGCGGAAGGCGCGTGGAATGAACCGAATACACACCGGAATGAGAGGATCTTGAGGTCGTGCGGTATGGGACTCGCTGAGCTTGAAGGAAGGCTTAAAAGAATTGATTTGAACTACCTATACCAACAAGGTGCATCTTCTTTTCGGAGCTCATCCCATAAGAACTCCATAGTTAAGCGTGCTTGGCTTGGAGTAGTAGTGGATGGGTGACCTTCTCGGGAAGTTTCCGGGAAAGCATGCAAGTGAGGACAAAACATGCCGAAAAGACTCGTGTTGGTTCGTGGGGGCGGCGCGCTTCCGAAGCGACCGGGATGTTACAAATGGTATCGAGCGCAGACCTCTCCCAAGATGCGGTGTGGTTCGAGGACGAACCAAGCCGGGAAGTCGGTGGGCATGTGACATCCGGGCCGAGGAGAGGCGGGAGTGATCGCCGGTGCCCAAAAAGGTGGCATGGCAAAGAGCGGCTCTGGCGACTTCAAAGCGGCGGGCGCGTGAATGAACCGAATACACACCGGAATGAGAGAGGATCTTGAGGTTGCGGTGTATGGATCTGCATATTGAAGGAAGGCTTAAAAGAATTGATTTGAACTACCTATACCAACAAGGTGCATCTTCTTTTCGGGAGCTCATCCCATAAGAACTCCATAGTTAAGCGTGCTTGGCTTGGAGTAGTAGTGGGATGGGTGACCTTCCGAAGTTTCCTGAAAGCATGCAAGTGAGGACAAAACATTTGAAAAGATTCGTGTTGGTTGGTGAGGCGATCGCAGATTTCGAAGCGATGGGATGTTACACCCGACATGATAAATAAAATTACATATTATCATTTCATTCACATACATTATCATTACATTCGCATTTCACATACATTCATTCGCATTTCATGCACACTCATTCATTTGCATACTTACATCATGCATTACAAAAAAATGAGCATAATTCTAGAAAAATTGTGATGAGGGTGAGACATTCTTGTGAGGTAAATCATTCTTTTTGAAAAAGTTTAGCCATACTTAGTTGCAAGCTCAAGGTGTTTCAAGGCACTCAAATTTTCAAATTAGCACTGCTCACATTTTTTTACAAAGCGTTGCATCCCATGATGAATGACCGAAATGGTCCGCCAAAATTTTCTTTCATGTGTTAACTAATGTTAACTCTCTACGAAGCATTCGTGTAGTAACTTGTGTGTGACATGTGACTTCATTCTTGTTTGAGTCAATTAATATCCCTACCTTGTCATTACCCCCGTCCAAGTCTAATCCCACCCCGACCACCCTAAAGTACATACTCCCCTACCTAGTCGACTTTTTGGTTTGTTCTCACTAATGAAATAACGCTTTAAACCCTCCATACTGGGGCAAATTTGTGATCTCTAAAATACCTTGTCAACGTTGTATTCCCTTGGTGCAAGTCCTTTAGAAAAAATAAATTCAAAAAGGCCCGTTAGGTTGAAAACTCGTAAGAGCGGCTTAAGCAAAAATTAGGGCATAAAAAAAAGAGAAATAAAGAAAAAAGAGCAAATATATAAAAGTAAATAAATTATTTTCCTTAAGTTAATTTTTGAGAAAACTAGCAATCATGTTTTGAAATGAAGTTTGACCATCTTCCCCTATCCTCAAAAAAAAAATCCTTTGCCACCCACCTTAAGCCAAAAATACCAAACCTTAGACAATGATCGATTCCGCATCAAAAATTGTGCATTTGTTTTATCAGCTCACTCACCCAAAAAAAGAAACAAAAATCACAAAAGAGTGAAGTCAAAAAGAGGATTAAAAATCCCCAAAAAAAAACAAACAAAAAAAAAAAAACAAAAATAGTACAAATCGTGAGCTGATACTTCATTACCGTCAAAGCATAAGAGTTACTTGTCTAAAATAAACCTCAAACACTTCTTTTGGCCTCAAAATCCTATCTTCCATAAATCCTTAGCCACATTACAATCCTAAACAAGTCCATCCTACCATGAGACACATCAATTACTGTCTCAATAAAACCTCAAACACTCCTTTGAGCCTAACAACCATTTCCTTCATAAATCACCACCCATTAGCCAAGTTACATCACCAAATCATTTGTCCCATCAATCATCAAACACTTTATTAAGCCTAATAACCCCTTCTTTCACAAACCATTAACCATTAGCCAAATCATACCGCCCAATAAAAAAATCATTCGTCCCATCAATCCCAAGCACTACTTTTAGCCCAATTATCATTTCCTCATAAATCGCTAAACCATTGGCCACGTTACAACCTCTAGAGTTCATTCCGATCAATGATGATTGCTTTTGTTTTCTCAAAGTTTTAATCTTAGGACAAATAAGTTTATTTACTTACAATATGTTTGCTCAAAAAAAATGTATCTCAAAAAAAAAAAAACTCAAAAGAAAAGAAAAATTAAAAGGCTTGCACCACAAGATTCATTCAAGTTACAGTTATGCTAAGACAAGGTCTAGTGATCACCAAGTGTAGTTTTCATCATAGCAAACTCAAGACTATTGTAGTCTGAGAGTCAATCTAAAGATGACCAAAAGTTTATACTAGGATCGTCACCTAGATCCTAAAGCGGGGCATCCCTTTCACCATCTATTCCATTTTAACTTGGGGAAATTTGTACAGTGTCCATCCCATATCACACCCAGCCTATAGCCATACCAGACAAACTCCAAAAACCCATAACCCTAACTCCGTCACCTTTCCCAATCTCACTAAAGCCGACCATTCGAAATACCATTCCAAGTGGGGCAATCCTGTCGCTCTTTACTCCACCTTCAAATGGAAAATTCACCCTACACCCATCTCATACCGGGGCAATATCTCAACTCACTATCCTAAATGTTTCTACTCTAGTCGGGGCAATCTTGTCCTTACCATAATTAGGGAAACGTCAAACTCTATAGGTTGAGACAACATCTCCTACTTGCCACCTTTCATTCCAAAAACCAATGCATTCCCAATTCATCACCTTCTACAACCCTAGCTTGTCACCACTAGACAGGGGCAGACACTCACCGTCATCAAATCTAAGTTGGGGGCAGTCCTGCATTTCTTAGCTTGGAAAAACGTACCTTTGATGACCTTGACAAAGACCAGTCAGTCATTCACCCCTTCTTGTGCCACAAATATCCTCACCCTAGGCCTTTAGATCCCCAAGTTAACTGACTCATTCATACTTGCACTAACATATGTCTTTACTAAACAAAGCTTCAGAGAGAGAGAACACAAGTTGATCATGTGATGCTAAAAATCCAGTTAGGTAACTTTGTGGACATAAACTTCGATCATCAAGGGGCATCATAATAGAAGGAAAAATAAGCGAGCTTGCAAATACGGTCAAGTACCTTTTCATATCAATGTCTGTGGGTAATGACCTTGAGAATGCCGAAGTTTGAATCAAAACTAATTTTTCCAAAGAATGATCAATATTCACCCATTGTTCTCGCATCCAAAATCTCGCATCTTATCATTACAAAAAATGTTTTGCACTCAATCACTCATATCATATCATATCATATCATATCATATCATATCATATCATATCATATCATATCATCGCATCATGCATGCACCATGGCATTAGCATTCAATCATTTCATTTTCATCATATTCACATTTGCATTTCATGCATTTATTACGTAACAAGCAAAAAGCAAAAATCAAGAGAAAAATCATTCCACCAGATACCAATCATTGCACGTATACGCGTGCACCATTAATTGCATTGCCAAATGAAGAAAGCTTTTCCCTCCTCGGGAAGATGCATTTGTTAGGTGTGCTCGGATAAACACATAAAGTGTTAGTCCCTATATTTTGTTCCTCTAATATCGGCGCTTTAAGCGTTGATCTCATATCGTATCACGCATCACCGTGTTGATCCTCGACTCTATAGACCCCAAGTGGTCCTTCAGAGCAGTGTTCTAAGTGGTCCAGTCGCAACGTCGAGTCGAGCCCGACGGACCTTCTCGCACTTCGTGTGGTCCTTTAGACTAGTTGTGTCACCCTAAGACACGTTGGACGCCCTTCATGGTCAACATATCGATTCTAGACCCGATCTTGACCCATCATGGCCGCCGAATATAAAGGCCCCTCGCATCGCTTAACTAGTACCGTAGCTAGTTGCGCTCCTTTCGCACACGATGGTCCTTCAATTAAGGCTTAGGCAGCCTTTCCGATTCTCGAGTGGTCCTTCGAGCCTTAGTGCTCCTTCGGACTCGAGTGGTCCTTCGAGCCTTAGTGCTCCTTCAGTCCTTGTTGACCCTTCATTCAACTCTCTGTTAACGCGCCAAGTATTAACCACTCCTCTTATCTCTCAAACCTTCCACTTCCCCTTAAACGGACAAAATTAGCGTCTATCTTATCTTTATTCCTATTTCTACTACGTAAAGTTCGAGAACTCATCACTTTCTAGTGAAATACTAATAAAGAGGGGCAATTGTTATACCCCAATTTTGTCCGTCTTCTTTTCTTGTTTTAGTCGTTTATTTTTATTAGGGTCGTGTTTTGGAGTCGCATGATTACGAGAATTATTAGTATAGCGTCTCGGTTACTAACCCGAACCAATTTCAATCACCCCGCTCAACTAAATCAAATATCGTTGTTTAAATTAGGCATGTACGCGAATGATCGATCTTTTCGTATGCGTTCTTCAATTTAATCTCCGTATTTGGGTTTAGTCGTACATATAAAGTGTGTCTACCAAAAGTTATTTTTCTCAAAAATTTGGCTTATCTCTTCAAATTCGAGCCTAAGAATGCGATTCCGAAGTTAATTTTAGTGTTGTTAGTTAACAAGCCCATTTCTTCTATTTGGGTCTCGTTTTAGCGTATTTGTCTAGTCCGCCTGCTCTCGTCTTTGTATTTGGCCCGACTCCTTTTTCTTCTTATTATTTTTTATTTTGTGCGCTTAATTTATTTTGAGCATATATATAGTCCAAAATGTCAAAAAAATTCTATTTAGTTTTATATACAATAAATAAGTGTCTAAAAGTCCAAAAGGAGTCCAAATTGCAAAAATAGCAATACAAAATACATAAAAAAATACAAACCGAAAATGCAAAAAAATAATAGTAAAAGGCAAAGAAGAAAGCAGATTTAGGTTTCAAAGTGTTTGCTCCCAAGTCTTGGGTTTGGATCTAGATCTGCAAAAACAAATAGTCAAAGCCCATTCAAAGTCATTAATTGCTAAACCTAGATTTTTAGTATAAATGAGCAAAGTGAACCATCGCCTAGAAAACAACAACACACCGATCGCAAAAATTACTAAAATATAAGGATTAGGGCTTCACATTGAAACCCTAATCACCTAAATACTATTTTTGGGAGATCTCGAGATTACGCCACCACCGTGAAACCTCCTCTCGATCGTGTTTGCCTTCCACCTCTCCTACATCGCTCTTTCTTTCAAACATTGTCGCTATTTGCAACATTGTTGGGTTTTAATAGAACCCACTGCAATCCACTCCCCTTTTTCTTCCCATTTTAAATCCAACTTGTTTAAGGTGGAAATTACCATGACCGATCGACCACCACGGGATGTTCCGCACTACACCGTGTTCTTTTCCAATGGTTCGCATCGTATTTTTAAAGGGTAAAACGTAAGGTATTTGGCATGAAAGATCTACATGGTATAGTCTCGGATCATTAGCGTTACAAGGCATGGAGATAAGGATTACTTCTTGCACACAATTTGATTTGGAATGACAACTTCAAGGTATATATGTTAGCATATTTTAATTTCACTCATTGACTTGTATGTGTTTGTGGCTATAGGGTATGCTCTTCTCATACGTCTCCATGTTTCTTTATCTTTATAATAATAAATTATATTTTCACAAAAAAAAAAGAATTAAAAAAACGAAAATTAATAAAGGTGTGGTGAAATTAGAGTTTCATATTTTTAGCACTTGCCTTATATAACATAACAATTAATATGTATTTATTTTAATTTAAAACCAGATTTTTTACACCCTATTTTCTCTCCGCATCCCATGATTTTCGCTTCACTCTCTCTAATGGAGAGTCAATGCTCTGAGAGATTGAAGGAGGTAAAATTAGGATTCTAAAACCCTTTTACTCATTTTACATGTGTTATTTAATTGGTTTCTTATATTTTTATTGAATCAGATTTATTTTTAGGACTTACACCGTTTCTTTTCAATCCAACTCCCTAGGCCCATCTTTTATTTCTTCTTTGCAAATCAGCACCCACAAACAAAAATGTTATTGGGCTTTCCTTTATACACCTCTAGTTTAACTATACCACTCTCTCAGAACTAATAACACCCCATTTTGCAATTTTCACCTTTTTCGCGTTTTTTTAAATTCTTTTTCAACTCAAATACTTTTCTCATTAACTCAAAAAACGACAATTAAATATTTCTCTACCCCAAAATTAAATAAAAGACTAAGTCGGTTGTACAACCGGGTTAGTCATCATTTTAGGGCCAATGAGTATGCATACCAAGAACCTCAAAACTTAATAAATACGAATAAACTATTTTTCCTAAATAAACGGCTAAGTCGGTTGTACAACCAAGTTAGTCATTATTTTAGGCCAATGAATTTGTCACATTCAAGAACCCCGAAAACTTAATAAATACGAATAAACCATTTTTCCTAAAAATAGGGGATTAAGTCGGTTGTACAACCGGGTTAGTAGTCACAGCATTCTAGAACTAATGGGTCAGACAAACTCGGGAGTTCTAGAATACCTATTCTAAAACGGACCCACCTCACACCAAACCAATTTCTTTCAAAAACTCAAAAATCACTTTCAAAAAGTAGGGGACTAAGTCGGTTGTACAATCGGGTTAGTCGGGCCCTAGAATCAAGAGTCAGATGCAGTTCAAGGAATCCTAGGACCCCTACACTAAAAAAACACCAACCCACAAACTTTTTCAGGAAGAACTACGTAGCTTTGATTCCTCCATTGCATCCAGAGGTACGTAGGAGCAAGACTCAACTCTTGTCAAGCATTAAAAACCAAAAACCTAAATAAGTCTTTTTCTCCACAAATAAAAGGGTAATCATTAAATAAATCCTAAATAACTAGACAACGGATGTCGTGGGGTGCTACTACCTTCCCCACACCTAACGACTCCCGAACCTTAAACGTGGGCGACTTCCTTTCGAACTTCGAAGAATCCTTTCCCGGATTTTTCGGTCTCTCAGTTTTTATTTTTGTGGGTCCCACTTTCACATTAACTATCAACTATCATCAACTATTAATCAACTATATCTTTTATCAAAACACCCACTACCAAAAATATCAAACTACCATTCTCTTAAACTAATTTTTTTTCTATCTCAATTTTTATTTTTGTGGGTCCCAATTTCACATTAAGTATCAACTATATCAACGATCATCAATCGTCAACTATATCTTTTATCAAAACACTCACTATCAAAAATACCAAACTACTATTCTCTTAAACTAACTTTTTTCTATCTCACTTTTTATATTTGTGGGTCCTAATTTCACATTAAGTATCAACTTAGTCTAGTTTATGTCACTAAACAATATGTTTAGTGACAATAACTAAACGCTAGCATGGTAAAATGTCAATTGACAAAACATAAAATAGGAAAATCAAAAGAAAAGATACTAATTAAAAAAAATAAAAATGGCTCATCCAATCCCTAAATTGAAGGAAAATTAAAACGGCTAATTAATACAAAATGGCTTCATATTGTTTTGCATATTTTTTTTCCTTTGAGGTCTTACACCCTCAATATATTTATCATCCAACGACTAATATAGATTTAGTGATCATCACTAAAGAAAAGGCTTAGTGATATAAGCCTTAGCCCAACTATATCAACTATCATATCGTCAATTATATCTTTTATCAAAATACCCACTACTAAAAAGACCAAACTACTTTTCTCTTAAACTAACATTTTTCTATCTCACTTTTTATATTCTGTTTTTGTGTTGCAACGGGAAGATGTTACATGTTGTTGATATAATATAATATAATATAATATAATATAATATATGTAGAGTCTCGACGCAGAGGAGATGATTGACTGGATATGGGGACCATTATCCCAATCCCATAATCATACATCATACACAATTAATATTAATGCAATGGAATTTTGGTTAGATTCATTTAATAATTAATTTAACTGCTGCGCATGCATGCAGCAGGAAGGATACAAAGTAGAAACAAATTAAGTGGTGTTCAATTCAAATTCTGAATTCATGTGAAGCCAAAAAAGTACATGCATGGTGTGCGTCCCTACAGCCAGAAGGGTGATGAGGTGTAAGAAATAAGGAATCGGTGAGCATGCAGGAGTGAAGAATGTCACGAGCTGAGAGAGGCAAAATGGGTGAGGTGTCCATCCCTCACTCTTCTCTCCACCCTATAAATAACGACCGCGCCTCAGGTTCTCCGCATCACTCACTCACCAAGTAAAGTAAAATGGCAAAGCTGAAGCCCTTCCTAATTTCTCTTTGCTTGCTTCTCTTCACTAGCAGCAGCTTATCAGCTCGGTTTGAGTCAGCTGACAGGTTCAACCAGTGCCAGCTGGATAGAATCAATGCCTTGGAACCCGACCACCGTGTTGAGTCCGAAGCTGGTCTCACCGAGACATGGAACCCCAGGCACCCTGAGCTACAATGCGCCGGTGTCTCTCTTATCCGCCGCACCATCGACCCCAAAGGCCTCCACTTGCCATCCTTCTCACCAGCTCCACAGTTGGTTATGATCCTCCAAGGTACGTACTCAATCTACTTCATTCATTTTGTAACTAGAAGAAATAATTCATTACTCATACGTACGTACGTACATTCTTCTTATAATTCTTATTTAATATACGTACAGGCAGGGGAGTCCTAGGGATGTCAGTTCCTGGCTGCCCTCAGACCTACGAAGAGCCACAATACAGACAACAAGGATCCAGCTCCTCTAGGAGCCGCGAGCAGCAGCAGCGACCAGACAGACACCAGAAGATCTGACGCTTCTCAAGAGGTGATGTCATCGCTATTCCACCTGGAACTCCTTACTGGACCTATAACAACGGCAATGAACCACTTGTTGCCATCAGTCTTCTCGACACCTCCAACTTGGCAAACCAGCTAGACTCAACCCCCAGAGTAACTACTAATTATAACTACATACTTAATTTCCTATAATATATATATGATCATCTCAAGTTAGTTAGATGATGAATATACTTACTGATCATCTATATATTAATTATAATCATTGGCTTGTAGGTATTTTATCTTGGTGGCAACCTGCACTTAGAGTACCCAGAGACTCAGCAGCAGCAACGAGAACAAGGACGCCACCAACAAAGGCGTAGCCGGTGGACGCAGAGGCGGCCAACACCAGGAGGAGGGAGAGGAACAACAACAAAACGAAGGTGGGAGCGTGTTGAGTGGCTTCAGCCTGCAGTTCTTAGCACGATCTCTCAACACCGACAAGGATACAAAGAAGGAGACTTCAATCCGCACATGATGAAAGGAGGCAAATTGTGAGAGTCGAGGATGAACTCGGCTTTATCACCCGATCGGCAAGAGGAGGAGGAGGAGCAAGAAGAAGAACAAGAAGAGGGTGGACGGCCGCCAACAGCCATGCCAGAGACACAAGAGACAACAAGAGGGGAGGAAGAAGAAGAAGAAGAAGATCAACCAAGACGCCGCCAAAGGGAGATGAAGAAGAAGATCAACCAAGACGTCGAGACATGGTGAGAAGAAGAAGAACGAGAATCAACGCCAGAATCGCGGGGAACAGGAAGAAGATCAACCAAGACGTCGCCGACATGGTGACGAAGAAGAACGAGAATCAAGGCGAGCCGCGGTGAACAGGAAGAAGAAGATCAACCAAGACGTCGCGGACATGGTGAGGAAGAAGAACAGAACCAAGGCGTAGCCGTGGGGAAGAGGAAGAAGAAGAGGCGGAAGACCAACCCCATAGCAGAGAGACTCGCCAATGGTCCCAAGACAACACCGCAGAGAGAGAGGCGGGAACCGTGAAGACGACGAGAAGAGGAAGAGAGAAAGAAGGTGAGGAAGAAGAACAAAGTGAACGAAGAAGTAGCCTGGTAGGAGAGGACGGGCCGAAATGGCATCGAAGAAACTATCTCGCGACCGCCAAGGTTCGTGAGAACATCGCCGCTCGAACGCGCATGCACATCTACAACCCACGCCGCCGCCGCATCAAGATATTAATAGTTTGACCTCCCAATCCTCCGCTTTTTACGCCTCAAGTCTTTGAATATGTTAACCTTTACCGGTACTAATTTTAAAATAAAAAAACACACACACACACACACACAATATTCTTATTTATGTTAAATTATGATCCTTTAACTAGTTAAGATGAAATTAATTAACCAAACATATATATGCGAGAATGGTATATATGCTCCACATCGAACATCAATGCCAACAAATCGATGTAACGTGATCGAGGGACGAGGACGGGTTCAAATTGTGAATCGCCAAGGTAACTCGGTGTTCAACGACGAGGTGAGGAAGGGACAACTTATAGTAGTGCCACAAAACTTTGTGGTGGCGCAACAAGCTGCAGGAGGAAGGGTTTGAGTATGTCGTGTTCAAAACCAACGATAGAGCGTTTGTCAACCACGTGAAAGAGGTGTTTGGTCCACCCCGCAGAGGTTCTTGAAAATGCTTTTGGCCTTCGCTAACGCCAAGTCATCGAAATCAAGTTCAGTGAAACCGTGGCCCTTTGGTCCACCCTCAATCTCGCCTCATGATCACGTAATTTCCATGGTCGCATAATGAAATCATGCTTATATATGCACCAAGGTGGCCATCTTGAAATAATAACAACGATAATAAAATAAGTTTTTAATGTATTGTAGTAAAAAAAACACTGGTTTTGTAGCATTACAATAAAGTACGGCCTTATGTACCCTTTTATCTAAAATTGCATGTATCTTTGTAAATGGTGAACAATGCTCTAGGGTGCAATAGTGCCACTAGTTTTGTACGATATTGTACCTTACAATCGCCGTAATAAAATGCGAGTTTTGAAGTTTTGTCTCCATAGTTTATTTAATGGGGGTAAAGTTTGTCTAAACAGAATTTAAGATGTTCGAAATATGCTTTAATTATTGTGGGTAAAATTTGTATGAACATAAACAGAGATGTTTGAAACATCTGTTGGGCATTGATTGTGTCTGAATGAAAGAACATACAACTTTTATTTGGTAAATCAAATTTAAAAGAGGGATAAAATAAACCGGAAAAGTAAAGAGTAAGGAAGAGAAAAAGACAAGCGGATTTATCTTGTTTTACTATCCTCCATATAGTTACATTCTGTCCCTTCACTCCTAAAGGATTCTTCCACTATAATAAAACCCGATTACAGCAACTCCTTGACATAACAACAATGTTATTTGGATAAAAGAAATTTAGACAAAAATAGACAAAAACTAACTTACAATATCAATTAACCAAGTTTTTTAGGTCATTAACCAAGTGATCTCAATTAATCAAATTTTTAATCAACGCCTCGAAAACTGTGAAAAAACAGATTGGTTAAATGGTGCAAAAAACTTGGTTAATTGGTGTTGTAAGTTGGTTTTATTTATTTTGATCAAATTTTTGGCTACATAACATTATCATTGCTGACCTAAACACCCACTCTGTTAGATGACTTAAAACTTTTCAGCCTCTAAAGAACCTTAGCCTATCCTGGACTAACACGGATTTTACGATAAAAGTGTATGCTTTCCTCGAGTCTCTAAAAGTACAATACAAAATAGAAATTTTGTCTGTTGTGATAAAATTGTTTTTACAAAGGATTTTTTTTAATAAGTCAAAATGGTATTAATTGGGGTACAAAGGGTACCTTAACCTATTTACAGTTCAAGAATCCAATAATGAACAAACACTGGGGCTGTTACACCCGTTTTTGAAGGTGTTATCTAAAGATTTACCACCCTATTTTTTTTTTTGGTACACCATTTGTGACAAGTTTCTGCTCATCCAAATTGGTACACCATTTGTGACACATCTACAGTTTCCGTAATTAAACCAACTCCATGATAATGATTTAATTTGGTACACCATTTGTGACACATCTACAGTTTCCCCCTTAAATATAATACAGTTTCTGCTCATCCAAATTGTCCATACAGCAGCTATCCTAATAATAAACATGAATTTCTTCTTCCGTTCTTCATCATAGACGACGCCATGCTGCTGAAAATGCTCCCAGCTACATGCGAAATGCTCAGATCCAAAAAATAAAAATTACTCAGAAAAAAAGACTTAAAAGAAGTGAGTGTGTTTTTTTTTTAGATAGGCAATTGTTAGTGGGGGTGGGGGAAATGTTAATTTCCGGGACTTGAACCCGGGACCTCCTTCTTGCACTCATATGGTGCATTCCTTCATGTCCCTTAGCTCTCCAACTGAGCTACCTTCCTGGGACAAAGAAGTGGGCTATTGCTTTTCCCACACCCCCTCCTACTCTAAACACACCCCATAAGGGTGTGAAAAGACCAAAAGACCTATTTTTTTTCAGAAATTTTCACATGTTCGAACACGGGGCTTCGAACAGGTTCGAACGAGGCCGTTCGAGTGTGTTAAATATGGACAGACACCCGCGGCGCTTTTTTCAATTGTTCGAATAGGGTCATACGAACAGGTTCGATTGTGGTCATGCGAACATGTTCGAATGTTGTTTTTCGAACAAGTGTTGCAGAATTCCTGCATAGCAGGTATTGGACGCCTCAGATTCCACCGACAGTTTTAATCAACGGTTTACAATCAGTCAAATGTGTCAGATAAAGGAGTGGATGTCAATCCCTTTGGAAATTGTGCCTCGAGCGGATAGAATTTAAACGGCTCGATTTGTGATCTAAAAATGAAATCAACTACCGACATTTCACCACGCCTATTATAAAAGGGGGTTCACATCCTCGGACCTTCTTCACCAAACCCTAATCGCTTCTTCACCAAAACCTTCTCTCCTTCTTCGCAACCCAACCCACCGCTTCTTCACCAAAACCTTCTCTCCTTTCTTCCCAACCCAAATTTGAAATGGAATGGCAATTGTGCTCAACCCAAGACTAAACGACAAATTCCTAATGATTTCTTCACCACAATGGGATCACTACCACCGACATTTAACATGGTGTCGTGGTTTCGTTGTCCTAACCATGTCTTCTCGCGGGATGAGTAAGGACATCACCTTCGCCCATTGAAGGAAAAGGTCGAGAGGAAGATTCGCCCGCAGGAGCGTGGCGTAAAGACGTGGAGCGTGATACGTTTCAAAAAGTTCAATTGTAGAGATGATGGGACTGCCCAAAGATTCACCATGGAGATCCAAAATGACAACGACGTCACAAGCAATGATGGAACATCTAGCTAATGTTCCGATGGGGCGACAGATCTTAGAGTTGTATGTGGACACAATACGATCTCCAGAAGAGGTTCATACATCTTCTTCAACAAGGACCACCCACACCACAACGACCCATCACTACAAGAAAACATTTGTTTTGCCACCCAAATTTGCCACGGACCCGTATCCGGTCGCTAATTTTTGACGGAAACGTCAATTCTTTCTTTTAAATTCCACAATTCTCTCACTCTCTCATAACACAACACAAACACAAACACAATAGAAGGCACTCAGTCTCTCCCAATCAGCTACGCTTCTCTCTCAACCAGCACCACCCTCATCAATCGCCTATCTCTCAACCACCACCACCCTCACCCTCACCTCCTCCATCCCTCTACAGTCGCCTCCGCCTCACCTCCCACCTTACTCGGAGCACCACCACCACGATGACTAACGGTTTCTCCTTTCTCGATTTGCCTCTAGATCTTTTCTCAATCATTTGTCCTCTCTTCTTCTTAAAAGGTATGGTTTTTTTCTTCTCTACTTCTATTTTACGTAAATGCCTCCATTGCTTGAATGGAAACCCTAACCCCAATTTTGCAAAAGATTCAACCATAACCCCTCCATTTTTGAATCAAAACCCTAACCCCAATTTTTGCTTTTCTTATGATTTATATATAAGGTTAGGGTTTAGATTTAGATTTTGATATTGATTTTGATTCGACTTTGTTTTGGTCTTCTTAGGTTTTGTGGTTTCATCTAACTTGAGGTAAGATTATTGCATCTAATTCTAAATTTGATTTTGTTTTCCCTATTTATGGATTTTCAAGAAAAACTTGTTCTCTTCCTCATGATTCTTACCTCTGTTTTCCTTTGATGCGTTATGCTTTGTTCGATAATTTTGGGCTTTTCTTGTAATTGATTTCTTATCTTTACCTTGATTTTACCTTAGATTCTGTGAATTGTAGGACCTTCTTTTATTAAATTTTGGAACCTAAATAGAATGATTATATTTCATTTTTCTTCAATGGTGTGTTAGGTGTGAGGGTTTGTGTAATTAATAAAGGTCATTGTTTCACTTTACCGCAGCTTGATTTAAGGAAAATAGTCTGTTGGAGGCATCATATATATTAGAGTGATTTCAAAGAAAGAAACTTTCGAGAAGTTGCTTCAAGACATCTAGGAGGCAATAAAATGGAACAACCAATGGTTTGTCGGAAGAGCCATTTAGTTTTAATTATTCTCAGTTTTTAGGTATTTCTTGATGCTTAATTAAAACCCTGGATTGTTTCTGTTTCAAATTTACAGTGAGTTTTGTTTCATGCTAGATTGTATCTGCTTACTTGTGAAACGTGATGATAGTTTATACAAAATCATTTCTATTCAAAATCTCGTTTATCCAACTACTGATAGTGTGTATTAGCTTCTAATATATGTGCATTTCTCATTAAAATGGTTCTTAATTTTTCATTGATAAAAAAAGGTATTATTAGGAGTATATAAGAAGAATTTCAAAAGATTGAGACAAAATATTCAATTTCAGTTTATATATGGAGAAATGATTTTAACTCTTATTGAAATGTAATATTTCTTTTTTCAGAAGTACTTTTGTTGAAATTTATCTAACTTGTTTGTTATATCTTTGTTATTGTTATTGTGCATGTAATGTTCTGTTTGTTATTTGAATGGTGAGTGTTTTATCCTATATTTCTTTTTTTGTTTAATTGGAAGCATGTGTTTATGGTCACAGAGAGGCTTACACTGGTGTCGCAGATTCGAACAAAGAACACGAGATCTGCATTCCGATCATTGCAGATTTATCAGTTCTTGCAAAGACCGAGCAAATTCAGCTGGCATCTGATAAATGTACTTGCTTTTTGTGGTATTCAAATCTTGCTCATAGTTTCTTTGCTGTCATTTTGTTTGTCTAATTTTTTTTCTTGTTTTGGATTGTTCTAGTTATATCTGTATGCAAGAGGTTGAAGGACCAAGTACTGCTGCTGGAAGCTCCCATACGTGGGGTGGTTCCGATGCTCATCGCTTCTTGGAAGCTTCAACCTCCAAAGTGAGCATTTGACTTCGCATCCTCGAGTTTCTTCACTTTGCTTGTTAGGAAAGTACTACAAAACCGGTCTATCCATATTGTTGCGCCGAAAAATCCGGTTTGGGACTTTTCAGTTTGACAACGTTTGAAAATCAGTAGAGCCGCCACCAATATTTTATTTTAGGAAAACATTGAAAAAACCTTTTTGAAAGCGGGTGGTCTTTCGAAAACTTAGAGATGTAGGTTCTGGGGTCGGTTATGCATGGGAAGGTATTAGCATTTCACACGCGCCTTTCTACCGAAAGGAACCATTAATTTGATGTGGTTTTGAAATGTTTGATTTGAAATACGTTGTTCTATTTATTTTTCTTTTCTTTTTGAGAAATCACTTTATTGAAAACGGAAAAAGGGATGTTTTGGTATCTTTGAAAAGCGGAACAAGACAAAGATTTTTGAAAAGCGTGCTTGACGACAGAACCCTGGGTCCTACGTACCTCACCGGCCGAGGATCAAAGCAACGTAGTTCTTGTTTTTATGGGTTTTTAAAGGTATGCTTGACGGACAGAACCCGGCTCCCACGCACTCTCACAGCCGAGGATCAAAGCAACGTAGTTCTCGCTTTTTTAAGGGTGTTTTTAAAGGTATGCTTGACGGGACAGAACCCGGTCCCTACGCACTTCTCCGCCGAGAGGATCAAAGCTACGTAGTTCTCGTGGTTTTTAAAGGTGTGCTTGACGGGACATGAACCGGGCCCCACGCATACCTCATCGGCCGAGGATCAAAGCAACGTAGTTCTCGCTTTTGCGTGTGAAAACGGCTTTGTGATTTTTGAAAGTGCTTTTGGAGTTTTTTGAAATAAGACTCGAGTGTTCGCGAACACCAAACAAGCAAAGGCTTCGAGTGGCATTCGGTATTAACTCGAAAGAAAAGTGAGTTGGGCGGTAATCAAACAAGCAATGGCTTCGAGTGATTACAAGCGACAACGTCGATTATTCTTTTGAAAATAGTTTTGAAAAGATGGTGAGCTAATAGCTCGTGTTATTTTGGAAGTTTGAATTAGTTGTTTTGTTGTTTAATTAATGTGTGGGAGTTTTCATGATAGCCAAACAAGCAAAGGCTTCGAGTGACTACCACTAATAGCTCCTCATTAACGATCAAACAAGCAACGGCTTGAGTGATGGTTAATGATTTTTATTTAGAAAAATGCCTTAGGTTTTCTTATTAAAAAAGCATAGGATTTCAAGCTTGAAAAGGAAATATAACATTTCAAATCCTTCTTACAAGTCAAAAGCTCAAAACAACCATTGGGACACAAGCAAAGCAATCAAAAGAGTATTTACAATTTGCTATGAACAATTGGGTGCACAATGATACAAGTATATGAGTGCAAGAGTATGCAATTATGGAATGCAAAATACCACATTATTGAATGCATGAGTATTTAATTTATGAGAAGGAAAAAACATGATATTAATGCATGAACCTTTAATTTATGAAAAGAAAAAAACATGATATTAATGCATGAACATTTAATTTATGAGATGCAAAACATGATATTAATATATGCATGAGTGAATTTGAAAAGATATGGATATAAATGAATGCATGAACATGTAGGCATAAACCTAAACTAACATAGGAAATTGCCAAATGGGCATATAGCAAGGCATTTTTATTCAACCTAAAAGTCTAAGGAAACCAAAATAGTAACCTAAAACCCTAACCCCAAGAACACACATGAGGGGAACAAAACAAAAAAAATCAAAACCCTAGTACTATTGAGTATAACAATGGAGAATTTTATTCAATGAGATGGGCTCATGGCCTAAGCCAAGTATGTAAAGAAAACTTTGAACATTAAACAAAACTATGATTAATTCACAAGAACTATTTAAAAGATTAAACTATGAAATAAATTGAATCCTTTCTTGCAATCTTCACCACTTGAATGAAATGCACTAGGCATGTAGTGAGAATCATTTTGCAAGATCATCATTAACTAACAACAATATAGCTAAACCATAAACACATAAAATAGAAATGGATTGAATCCTTTCTTGCAATCTTCACCACTTTAATAAAATGCACTAGGCATGTAGTGAGAATCACTTTGCAAGATCATCAACAAATGGACAACAAGGTAACTAGCCTACAAGAACACATAAACTATTAAACTATGAAATAGATTGAATCCTTTCTTGCAATCTTCACCACTTGAATGAAATGCACTAGGCATGTAGTGAGAATCATTTTGCAAGATCATCATTAACTAAACAATAATATAGCTAGATCATAAACATATCAACTATAAAATAAATTGAATCCTCTCTTGCAATCTTCACCACTTGAAGGAAATGCACTAGGCATGTAGTGAGAATCATTTTGCAAGATCATCATTAACTAAACAATAATATAGCTAGATCATAAACATATCAACTATAAAATAAATTGAATCCTCTCTTGCAATCTTCACCACTTGAAGGAAATGCACTAGGCATGTAGTGAGAATCACTTTGCAAGATCATCAATAAACAAAAGGTAAACTAAAACACAAGAAATAATGAGCACATAAGCTAATATATTAAACAAAGGTCATTTCTAGCTCTCTTCACTACTAAGATCAAAGTGCACTTGGCACTAGTAGGAATCATAGAGCCAAATCCTCAACAACTTACTAAAGAAGAATACCAACAACAAGATTTAAACAAAGAAACAACAAAATCAATTTTAAAGACATTTTAAATCATGTATATCTTAACTTTGCTTCATTTTATTTAACAAGAAAACTCAAAAATTAACATGAAAACAACACTAATCAACTTATTTTAGGGTGAGACAACAAATCTCACCCCTCAACCACAACAAACTACATTGAAAAGATGATGCTATGCGAAAGGAATGAGGGGAAGAAAATGAGATTCAATGCAAAATATTTGGAGATGATGCAAAGAGGATTAGGGATTTTACCTTTTCTCTAAAATGGAAGAGAAAATTGAAGAAATGGAGGAGGGAAAATGCAAGAAAGCTTCGGCCTTGCAAGGAAAGGAAGGAGATAAAGGTGGTGTGATGAACTTCTTGAGTGAGAAAGGAAGGTTAAGGGTGTGAGAGGTGGATTCAAGGTGTTTTGGTGGATGAAGGTGAAGTAATGGAGGAGGGGAAGGAGGAGAAGGCTTCGGCCTAGAGGAGAGGAGAGGAGAGGAGAAGAGTGCTAGGTTTTCTTGAAGGTGAGAATGATAGCCAAAGATTGGTGAAAGAGAAAGTGTGAGCTATTTATAGGGGTTTTGAGGCTTTAGGGTATTTAGGACTTTTTGCTTTGATGGAGCTCTAGGATTGGATCTTAATTTTGAATGGATGGTTAGGATTAGTGGTCACATGGATCAAGGGTATTTAGAAAACACAAGTGTGTGAGGGAAATAGGTGAGGGTGGCGCATAAAAGAAGGAAAAAAGGGAAATTTGTGAACAAAAAAAATCTAATTTGGGAATGGTGATTTTTGTAGAATAGGGTTAAGGGTATTTTGGTGAGGGAATGTTCTCAAAAAGGTAAGATGGGGTTTTTTGGTGGAAAGGTTAGTGTAAGTGCATGGGTTAATTTACCAAAAAGGGCAACATTGAGGATATGATCAAATTAAAACTTGGTGAGTAAGTAATGGAGTGTGTAGAAACTTCTAGAAGGAATGGAGGGGGTATGGGACGCAAAATCAGCTGAAATGTGAGGGGAAAAATAAAAAATGATGGTTTTTTGGTATTTTGTCTTATTGAGGACACTTCCTCCTTTTATTTTTGAATTTTGAATCTTTTGGGCATGTAATTGGGAGTGCACCTATTAAAAACATGTCACATATTTTTGGACACCATGAAATAACCTCCTAATAATTCTAGACAATTAAAATTGTCACTTAATTAATTGGGGAATTTTTAATGGTCTTTTGGCATTTTTATGCACTAAAAATAGGAAAAGTGCATTTTAATTATTTTAGGCTAGAATATTTTCTCTAAAAATTGTACAAAAATTCTCTTGAATAAGAGAAAAATGTACTTTTGGTGTGTGCATATTTTTGACGAGAAAATCATCCTTTGCGAAAAATGACCAAAATGCCCCTTACCCTAAAAAGTCCTAATTTGCTCAAAAATGCATTTTTATTCTAAACATGGTTCTAAAAAACCCTTGGATGACTTTTTAAAACTCTAAAATGCATGCCATGCCTTAATTTATTTATTTTTGGTTGAAAATTAGGGTGTTGACCTAAGTTAGGACAAAATTGGGGTATGACAATTTGCCTCTTTATCTAGATTTTAACAAGGAATATGAATTGGTAGGAAACATATTCCGAGGCAAAATAGAGATAAAGAATTCAGAAATTATACCGATTTTGCCAACTTAGGGAAAACCCGAATTTTCTTTTTTCTTTTTGGGTGAATGGATACTAGCCGTAAAACTTTGTAATGAATGTGGTGCTAACCCTCATGAAGCTAACAAAACAGAAACACATGGGGCGCCCACTCGGGTGGCGTAAACAAAGCAAGAAGTAAAACAATAAATAGAATAGTAGAGAAGGTACCGTCCTTTGATAAGAAGCAGCACCTACTGGGAAGAAAGTAACAAAAAGTGCGGTGATGAAGGGAGCTCGTCACTCTGAAAGGAACACTGGTTCTCGAAGGAGCGTCTCGCGCTCTGAAGGAGTACTTGGACTCGGGAAGGAACACTTGGGTTCGAAGGCGAACGCTTGGCTCGAAGGAACGCTGGGCTCGATGGAACGCTGGGTTACGGGCGAGCGCTGGGCTCTGAAGCGAACGCTGGGCTCAAGGTGGCCTACTCGAGCGGCCGAGGGTTCGTGATCAGTTGTGGAGGCCGATACATTTTACCTTGATGGACTTGCACTATGCTTTACATCGCACGGTGTCCAAGGACGCGAAGTTCGGGGGCCGATCCGTCATGCTCCGTGATGACTTGGCGGGATGAAGGTCGAGTTCAAAGTCACTGTTTGGACTGTTGATTTGAACTAAACTGAAGGACCTCGTGGTCTGATGATTCGTCGGTGCTCGATAACGACGAGATCTGAAGGGACGCCTTGGTCTGGCGGATGCACGGGAGTCTGGCGGATTTGCAAATCGTTGATTGACCGATTGAGATGACTGCTACCGGGCGCGTTGAATTGAGGTACCTGCATATGTCAGTTGATGCAAGGAATGATGCATGAAGCATGGGTGCATGTTATGCAAAGGCATGTTATGCAGGAGTATGTTATGCGAGTGCATGCAATGCTATGATTTTGATGTGATGATGCATGTGGTGGACTGTTTTCCTTTGTTTCTGATTCTTTTCTGATTGTTTTCTGACCAGCTTTCTGTTTTCTGGTTATTTGTTTTTTCATGTTTTTTCTTTTCGATCAGCTTTCTTTTTCCTGACCGTTCATTTTTGCTTTTTGGCAAGGCTTATTTTTTACTGGTTCAACCGACTTCCGATACTCCTGGTATGAGACCGAAAAGCCGAGGAAATCGCAAGGCTTGTGAACCGAACGCCGCGTTTGCTCTATGGTTCGCCGTGCGAACGGTTTGTGAACGCAACCCTTTTTGTAAGGTTAGTTATCTTTAGGAATTTGCTGATTTCCCATGGCTTTTAAAGATTTCGCAATGATTTGTAATGCCTTATGATGTATGCACATGTTTTACAGTTCAGTATCACCATCATCATAAAAACGCTTATTTTGAGCAAAAACGGAAATATCAAGAATCACACTTACATGAAAAGTTGAGCTTTATTGATATGGAGGCCGATCGCATGAGAATGTTACGACGATCGCTCAAAGACATTTGAGAATTTAAACCGCAAAAGACACGAAAAAGGAAAGAAAGTCGATTTACGATCGTCCGCCTCTCGCAAGGCGTTGTTGACATTTGTGTCCTCGACCTTGATCACTCCTCATTCAAGCCTTTAGGGAAAGTTGTATGCCTTTCATTACTTTTCATGCTCAAGCTTTTCGACCTAATTTTTGCCCGGATCGCCCTTTGCGGGTTTTCAATCCACCGGTCGCTCCGATTTTGCCTAAGTCGCCTTTCGGTTTTCAACCTAGCGAGCTAATTCTTACTTGGCTTGTCTTTCTCTTTTTCCGCTTATTTCTTTCGTGCATAATACTTCTTTACCGAGTCCGAATTGACTGGGTTTTGAGGTCTTCGCCATCCATGTTGGTGAGTATCGCGCTCCTCCGAAAAGGCTTTTTGACTACATACGGGCCGTCATAAGTGGGTGCCCACTTCCTCGGGAGTCACTCGAATAGCAGATCTTTTGAGTACTAAATCTCCTTCATTAAACTCACGTGGTCGGACTTTCCGCCGAAAGCGGTTCTCATTCTTTGTTGGTACAGTGGCCATGGCACGTAGCCGCAATCCTTTTTCTTCAATGAGGTTTAGTTGATCCAGCGTAACTGTACCCACTCGCTTCCTCCAAACTTAGTTTCCATCGTAACCCGCAGGAGGGTATCTCAACCTCGATGGGAAGTAATCGCTTCGATCCATACACCAAGGAAAAAGGGTTGCCCGGTCGATGTGCGCCTCAAGCACGCAGAGCCATGCAAAGCAAAAAGGAAGCATCTCATGCCAATCCTTGTAGGTTACCACCATTTTTCTCGCACTATTCTCTTGATATTCTTGTTTGCCGCTTCAATCGCCCCATTCATCTTTGGGCGATAAGGAGAGGAATTATGGTGCTGAATTTTGAATTCCTTGCACAAGTCTTTCATCATTTTGCTATTCAAATTGCTACCGTTATCGGTGATGATCTTGTCGGGTAGACCATATCGCAAATCAGATCTTTCTTCACAAACTTAGCAACCATCGAATGGTTATATCGAGTATGAAGCGGCTTCAACCCACTTGGTAAAGTAATCAATTGCAACTGAATGAAGCGATGCCCGCTTGACGCTTTGGGCTCAATTGGACCTATGACATCCATGCCCCACATGGAAAACGCCAAGATGCGATCAAAACATTTAGTTTGGCAAAGCGGCACATGGATATGATCGGCATAGATCCGCATTTGTGGCATTTCCTTACGGTTATAATGACCGATTCCATCTGGAGCCGAGAATAACCCGCCTTAAGATTTTTCTAGCCATGGTGTGCCCACTTGAATGGGTTCCGAACGAGCCTTCATGCACATCTCTCATGATTCTCTCTCACTTCTTCTTTGGCAACACACCTTAGGAGAACCATATCATAGTTTCTCTTGTAAAGAACTTCACCATTCAAGAAGAAATTCTCGACAACCTTACGAGAGTTCTCTTGTCATTGTCCGATGTCCCGGTGTGGGTATTCCTCGACTAGTGATGTCTCGCTTGATGTCATGATACCAAGGCTTCTCATCGTGCTCTTCATCTATCGCCATGCAAGATAGTGATGCGCAGCAGCTCCTCGGTCAATTCTCGATCTTAGTCAAGTTCTTGTCACAAGCCTAACATTGAACATGGAAGACAATGTTGCTAATGCGTCGGCCACTGATTTTCACCTCGAGGATATGGCCGAAGGTGATCTCATCAAAGGATTTCATCAACTCTTGCGGTAATCACAATAAGGAATCGGTTTAGGATCTCGGGTCTCCCAATCACCTCTTGCTTGATAAATAACTAGAAATTTGAATCCCCTCGTATACATCTAGCCTTTTAACTTTCCACTCTAGGTCGCTTGAATACCCGGGATGCATGCTTCAGATCTCGCTATGTTATTCGTGACATAGAAGCTTAGCCTTGCAAATGACAGAATGAAGCGATTATCGGGAGAGATTAACACCGCCCACTCCGTGTCCCCACACATTTGACGCACCATCAAATATCATTCTCCATCTTTCACTTTCGTGGACTTCCCTCGTCGAATAGTGCCATGATGTCTTCATCGGAAAATCATGCCGCATTGGTGGTAATCTGGAATCGGCCGACATGCCAAATATTGGCCGAGTGTACTACCTTTTAATGATTTTTTGTGTGACATACAAGATATCGTGATTCGATAATTGCATCCGCCATCGGGCAATTCGTCCCGTGAGAGCTGGCTTTCAAATATGTACTTGATTGGATCCATTTTTGAAACCAACCAAGTTGTATGACTCAAAGATGTATCGCTTAAACGATGAGCGGCCCAAACTAAAGCACAACACAGTCTTCTCCAAAGATAGAATACCTTGTCTCACGCGATCGGTGAACTTTTTGCTTAGGTAGTATATTGCATGCTCCTTTTTTCCAGATTCATCATGCTGACCCAACACACAGCCCATTGAATTGTCTAGCACTGTAAGGTACAAGATGAGCGGCCTGCCTGCCACAGGTGGCATTAAGACTGGTGGATTTTGCAAGTACACCTTGATTTTCTCGAAGGCTGCTTGACACTGATCATTCCACTTCGGCTCTTGACTTTTGCACAGCAATTTGAAGATTGGCTCACAAGTAGCAGTCAACCGGAAGATGAATCGAGAGATGTAATTCAACCTTCCGAGGAAACCGCGGATTTCTTTTTCCGCTTTGCATCGGCATTTCGAGGATAGCTTTTACTTTGTCCGATCCACCTCAATCCCTTCTCGCCGACAATGAAACCTAACAACTTCCCCGATCTTACCCCAAACGTGCACTTGGCCGGGTTTAACTTGAGTTTATATTTCCTCACCGTTCAAAGAGCTTCTGCAGATTGACAATGTGCTCCTTATCGGTTTTAGATTTTGCGATCATGTCATCGACGTAAACTTCAATCTCTTTATGCATCATATCATGGAATAAGGTAACCATGGCCCTCTGATAGGTTGCACCAGCATTCTTCAATCCGAATGGCATAACCTTATAAATGAATCGTTCCCCCAAAGTGTTATGAAAGTTGTCTTTTCCATGTCCTCGTGGTCCATTTTGATCCGATTATATCCCGAATATCCATCCATGAAGGAGAATAACGAGTGTCATACTGTACTATCCACTAAGACATCAATGTGAGGCAAAGGGAAGTCATCCTTAGGGCTAGCACGATTCAGATCCCGGTAATCGACACACATTCTGACCTTTCCATCTTTTTTGGGAACTGGGACAATGTTGGCAACCCATTGCGGGTATTTGGCCACTGCCAGAATCTCGTGATCGAATTGCTTCTTCACTTCGCCTCTCGATTTTGAGGACATTTACGGTTTCATCCTCCTCAATTTCGCTTTGATGGTGGGCATTCGGGCTTGGTGGTAGCTTGTGTACCACGATGTCGGTGTTCAACCCTGCATATCCTCGATACGACCATGCAAACACATCCACATAATCCCGCAACAACCGAACTAACTTTACGCGGTCTTCTTCGCTCATGGTGGTGCCTACTTTGACCTCCTTCTTATCCTCTCATTGTACCCAAGTTGATCACTTCAAAGTGGACTCTTCGTGTGGTGGATTACCCTTTCTTCTTGTTTCATTAACCTCAAAAGTTCGGAGGAGTCTCCCGGTTTTCTTCAACATCCCCTCACTGATTGTGGGGTGATCAAAGTCAAAAGGTGGATCATCGACATTGTCATTTTCAGAGACCATCTTTGTGGATCCGCATTTTGCCGGCGAAAAAGGTAATGAAAGGCGAAACAAGAAAACAAACAGACAAATAAAGCGGATAAAGACTCATGCAAATGAAGAGAAATTGGTTTTATTAATTGAGGAATTCAAAACAAGCGTTTTTATTGATGATGATAATTTTGAAAATAAAAACACGTGTGCCCCCTAACAAGCCCGGTCCTACGGCCAAGGCAGAGCCACAGGTTGCATTACAAATGATTACTTTAAATTAAGAGTCACAGGAGAATCAGCAGTCTTCCAATTCTTTAACTCTTCACCGATACCGCAACGACGAACCAGACTCGCCTCGCCTTCTTTGGATTCAGAAACATCTCTGATAACAGCAACTTGATTGGGGTCCCACAAGCCGGCACTCACAAAACTCTGACTAAGGTCGCAAATTGGGATCCTCTGGGGCCACGGGTCTTCGCCTCTGGATTTGGCCAACCACTGGCGCTTTCGCTCATCCGCCCTTATCCGCCTTTCCTCCTTACTTGGGGTGTATCCTAGCCCGAAACGGTCTTTGTTTTCCTTCAGTTGGATAGGAGCTAGAATCCCTTGACCAGTCTTTCCCAAGCCAGAACCAGCCTTGTACCCTTGGGCTATCATAATTTTGGCGACCATCTCCTCCTCTTTGGTCTTTCCAAACACTGCATTGGCAATCTCCAAAGACTGAAAAGCTGTTTCCAATGACTCTTCAGCGGCTTCTACATATTTGAACTCGGATGGCTTATTAACCAGAGTCTCTTCCTCACCGAATACTACGACCACTTTGTCATCCACCATGAATTTTACCCGTTGGTGTAGAGAAGAAGGAATTGCCCCAGCCATGTGGATCCAGGGTCTCCCTAGCAGACAGCTATATGAGGAGGTAATGTCCATGATTTGGAAATTGATACGTAAAACTTCGCCGGGACCGATCCGGATAGGAAATTCCATTTCTCCTAGCACTTCCTTTTGGAACCATCAAATGCTCGCACTCAAATTGTCGAACTCGGTTTCATATAGGAACAATCAACATCTAACTTGTCCACGGTTGACTTTGGCATTACGCTTAGTGAAGACCCGTTGTCAATCAAGACTCGCCAAAGACATAGTCCCCACACTTTATCGAGATATGAAGAGCTTGATTGTGTTCTTTTCCGCTCAAGGCAACTCATCATCAAAGAAAAGTTAGGTGATTTGCGCAGCCACCACACTCCCGACAATTCCATCAAATCGATTCACCAAATGTCCCTCTCGCAACGTGAGCCTCACCGAGCACTTTCATCGTGGTCGTTTCGTGCTTCCGAATCGAGCAACAAGTGATAGCATGGATATCTTTGAGGCGCTCTGTTTAACCGATCAACTACTCAGTAATCGCTGGCTTACGGACAAACTTCAAGAATTCATTGGCTTCTTTTTCGTTATTTTTCTCGAGCAACCTCGCTCTTTTTCTTTATCCTGCGCCTCTCTGCTCACCTCCCTAGATGTTTCCGCCCGAGGGTTTCTCGAGCATACACTCTTCCGCTTCTCGTGATCCCACTCGATCCTCGCTATGTTGGTCACAGTGGTAGCATTTGGAGAACATTCTCGCCGTGTATTTCAGTGGAACCGCTTTATTTGACTCATAACGAAACGGAGTGGTACTCAATCACTATTGGCCGAGCATTTGCTCGCGATCACCCCAGGATTGAAATCATAAGGGATCTCAATGGGCCTTCCGATTCCCTATCATTGTCGTGGCACAGCGTCCACACTTCTCCGCATTCGGAACCATCCATGACGCATGACCCACTTGGTCGCATCGCTTCATCTTCTTCATCCCACCCGATGGGTGGATATCTTCTATTCGGATTAGAGCACTTTCAGGAGCATCATATCTGACCAAGTAATCAAACTTTCCGCTGGGCTCTCCTAGAGTGTCCCAACGTCCCTCTTTTGTAGGCAAAGATCATTACCTCTTCACTGATCTCTTCCTTGCATGAGAAGGGAACCGTGTCTTCATTAGCTACTGGTCGGTCCCTGGCTTGAACCAATTTCGTAGCAGAATTGTGCAGAATTTCAATCGGCTTTTTGGCCTCTCTATCACTGTCTGAATGTAGGGTCCACACTTCATCTTCCACACCGTAAGTCCCTATCTGGACCACATACCGATCCATCAGTCTTGCAAGATCATTTTGAAAGTTTCACAACCTCCCCCACAGAGAGTCAAGACACCCTTCTTCATGGCAACACCCTTTTTAACAATCTTGGCGGCATAACTCAGCATAAATGACACTTAGAGGAGTCTTGATCTCTTGCACCTTTTTCAGCAACTTGCCAACAGCACTTTCTATAACATTGGTAGCCGTTCCCTGGTGACCTGGTAATGGATTGATTGTTGTATTTGGACGGTTCTGTTTAAACGATATCCAACCAGCATCTATCAAATCTTGCACTACATGCTTGAAAGCTTTACAATCTTCCACAGCATGACCGACCCCATTTTCGTGGAAACGGCAGTGGCATTAGCATTGTATCCTCTGGGAAATGGTGTCGCGCACTACTTTCATGGGTCGAGTATTGATCGATTATTGGAGGTCAAGTGATTAAACAAATTTCAAGATATGTCATCGAATTGGATCAAAACTAGTCCGCTTCTTGAACCGGTAATCTTGAGTCTTGGGACGGCCATCGCCTTCACGAGATGGCTTTGGAGAGAGAGAATGGAATAGTTTGGGGTGGAGGAGTACCAAAAGATGAGTTTCCCCGAGATGACATTAGTTTCTCCTCTTTCTTTTTAGGGAAGTGGGGTTTGGTACTTCTTCAGTTCTTTGGACCCACCGTAACTCCCTGCGTGATTACCAAGGTGATTCAAAATTTTCCCGCTCAAGGCCATGCTCAAGTCTTTCCCCAAGACTATCATGTCGAGAAACCGGGTCGAGACACTTGTGATCACTGTCATAATAGATTCGGGCGAGTTTCCAGGAACATGTACACCATCTCTTTCTCACCAAAGGGGTTGAACTTTGGGCGGTTGAGCCGCCATTTTTGAGCATACTCCTTGAAGGTCTCTTTCTCACCCTTACTCATGTGTCGCAATCGCGACCTATCCGAGCCATGTCCATGTTATACTTATATCGCTTCATGAAAGCTTGCACAAATCTTTCCAACAACGGATTTCGTAAGATTGCAACTTCATGTACCAATCCGCAGGAGCTCCCACCAAACTGTGCAGGAAGGTAGATTAGTAATTTGTCATCGTTGGCATAGGGACCCATTTTTCTGACGAACATTGTAATGTGGCTCTCTGGGCAGCCGATCCTCAGACTTGTCCACCTCCGGAGCTTTGAATTTTGGCGGTAGAACCAAATGCGGGACTAGGCAAAGCTCACGGGCTTCTTTGGCTCTAACTCCCGGTACTCTCCATAGCTCTCACTCTTTCTTCTAGTGCTCGGATCGGATCATTTGGGCCGAGCCCCCTCAAACGCATGCCCTTGGGGTGACTCCCATGTTGTAGTAATACCCTCCTCCCGGGCCGAGGAACATTTTGAGGTCGTCTTTGTGAACCCCTGGCGTGGAATTGTGTATGGCATGAGGATAGGAGCCCGATTCTCGAGATCCTCGTAGTTCCCGTGTATGGTGACGAGAAATTTGATTAGGTGCGGCTACACCAACGGAGTAGATCCAACAAAGTTCTTTTGTAAGTACCCAGCAGCATACCCCAAGATATCTCTCGTGCAAATGAACACGGATGACCGACCCCAGATCCCGAGGAACTGCGTGGGTTGCAGCGATTCATCGACGCTGGAGGAGGAACGAAAGAAGTGACCCCATGGACCCACTACAAATGACGGCCAGCAGCTTGTCCCACTCTTCAAACCTTGCAAAGATTACCATCATTTCATGGACTCGGGCCTCCATGGTACCCATCTTATCTTTCGTAGTCCGATTTTCCCGAGCCGGTGCCGGGATTCGTAATTTGTACACCCATGTCTTCTTGTTCGGGTTACTCTCAATTTCAACTTCCGGATGTTCTCGTAAATGAGCCATTAGCTTGGCTTGCGATGCGTGAAGTATCGGTGATGGAAAACCAGCGTGCCTTTTTCGCTTATTCGGACATTTATTACATAAGAAACAAAATAAATTTATGAATGAATGTATGAATGCATGCACAATGTTTGCTTGATGCCGGAACCGCTGGGTACCTTGCCTTGTCATACGCTACAGTAAACTTTTTGATTTACTTAATTGAAGTAAACAAGGAATCGAAATAGCACACTTCGCTCATCACGATTTCAAAGCTTCACGATTTTCATTAAAGGAAAAGACGTTACAATGTTCATAAAGAGAGCAAAGACAATATTCTTGAATACAAAGCTTGAAACAAACTCCTAAATCAAAAATACAAATAGGCAATTCAGATACAAATAGCTCTAAGCTCCCAACTCTCTTCCTCTTCTTGCTTGCACTTGCACTTTGAGATTGCTCTTTGAATTCTCGTGATCAACGCTCTGCAAAGATTCCACAACCGATACACTTCAAAGCGGGGTATTGAAGAAGTGCATCTCGGCCTCACTAACCTCAGATTCTTAGGGATTCCCAAAGATAGCTTGACGGGCCAGCTACTCGATGACTTTGAGAACTTGTCCTTCCACACCAGATCTCATCCTTGAGTTCTTTAATGACCTCTTGATCTTCGATCTTTCCAATCAACTCTAGGAAGCGTTTTTCCCAACATCGGCTCTCTACTACTCGACTGCTGTAGGCATCTTCTAGACAATGAAGGTCTCTCTTTAATTCACCAAATATTTCTCTTTCAAAGCTCAAAGCCTGCTGGTATTCCTTGAGAGTTTCACTAATGGCCACCTTTTCTTGCTTGAGGTTTCTCAACCGACTCTCAACTCGCTACTAAATGTGATTCTCGCCCGATTTCATGGCTAATGTCTTCCACTCCCGAGCCTCTTCAAGTGCTTTCCTCATCTTTTGTTTATACCTTTGGAGCTCCTCTCTGCCCCCTTCGGATGCCTCGGGCTTCTATCTTGCTTTGTTCTTCCTTCTTGAATCGTCTAACGCTTTCTTCCACAAATGATCATCTTGACATTGTTTTCCTCCTCTAGCTTTTCTTTCTCTAGAGCTATCTCTTCTATCTTAGCTGCAGTGCCCTCTTTTCTCTTCTTCTCGCTTTCGCTAATGCGGATTTGACTTCGTTTAGCTCTTCATGGGTAGGGACATAAGGCTCAGTATCTCTTCTTCAAGGGAAAGCATCCTTGAATTGGCGATTTTGCATTTTGAAGCTTCTCCTTGAGCCATTGATTGAAAGTGATGTCATCGATTCTCTTTGACAACTCTTCACTCCCTTTCCGCACTACGGATTCCCATGATCGTTGAACTCTTCAAGCAAGTCGCCACAATTAGGCATCCTTATAGAGGTAAATGCGGGACAAAGCATGCTTTCGGAGGGTGAGTTCCTCATCGAATGGTAACCGAGCCGCCTCAAGGTCAATGAAGGGTTGTAGTTGATACACCCTTGAGTCCCCATGAGAGGCACATTCTCAAAGCTTCCACAACCGAACACTACCACCGGGTCCGTCATCCCAACAAGTAGCTGTGTACCACCGGATTTGGAGTTCATTGAGATTCTTCAAATACTCAACCCATTCAATAGCGATTTTGACCTCCACCTCACAAAACCTAGTAGGCGTAAGAGAATAGCTCCTTAACATTGGTTTGGTTGTGGATCACATGGGTAATAAGCCAGCGTAGAGAATGTGGGAGGAAAGACATAATTTCTTTTATGGAACCTGTGTGAAGCGAGTAAGAGCGTGGTACGTGTTAGCAAGGATAGCAAAAACCTGGATTGATAGGGTTCGAGTGTCTTTGAAGGCCAAGAATGCACCGATTGCATCTTCATCAACATATCTCTCTAGTTGAGGAAAGAGGACCACCCCAAATATGGTAAGAGCGAGCACTAATTTGAACGGTCCCCACTTCTTAGCCGCGGCATACGATTGTAATAGCCCTCAAGTACTCTTGTGGATACCCGGCTACACCATTTCTCTTTAACTTCTGCAACCTCAATTCATCCACACTAATCCTGAGCAGCGTTGCGAGCTTTTCATCAGTATAGTACTGCCCCTGATATTGGTAAGGCCTAGCATGTGATCTGGCGAACCCCAAAAGCTGCTCATACTCCTCTAATGTGGGTGACAACTGAAAATTCTTGAAGAAGAAACACCTCACATCGTAGTCGAGAATTGACTCAAAGCTATAAGAGCGTCCTCTTGAACGTTTAATTGCAAAGAATCTACGAACATTCCCGTATGCTTGATCAAAGGACTCTCTCTCAATGGGGCCCATAAGTGGCCGCACATCGCCTCGTACTACCAATCTCAACCCTCTTCATAACTGGGAAGCGAGAAATGAGCGAAGTCTTGCTACTCAACTCCATTTTGATGCACCTATGACAAGACGGTATGTTACTCAAAGGCTCCCGGCAAGCAAATGCAAATGAGATGCAGTGTGAATGCAGATGCTTACAACATTTAGTTTTAATGAATGCGGCATGATGCGATTATGATATGAATGATGTATGTAGGGATGATGAAAGCGATGCATAAGGATGGAGGTTCAAAAATTCAGGATCGCTTTATTTGAAAGAATGAAAATATTTTTGTATTTTCTTGGAAAGTTTTTTTAGGAAAAAGCTCCTTTTTGAGGAAGACATGCCCTAAATTACCATGCAAAGACACAATTCGTATGCCCTCGTGTCCTACAAAGGTGGGAATCCTAAGTTCTAGGTCAACTTCAAAGGTTCCTCCCATGTAGTTCTAATTCACACCCTCACAATGGCTACCAGAGCTATAGAATCCCCATGCCGACATCCACAAATGCAGAGAACTACCAAGTGTGAAGCGTCATGAGAAAGCGCACTGGTTGAGACTTTCATGAGTATCGATGCACAAAGGTCTCGAATGATGATCACTAATCGTCTCCACTCTCCTAAATGTTTGTTGGATCGGGTATAGGAGCCCACTCAAAGAACATAAATCATAAGGTGTGAAAGTGTGTGATTGAGGACATACTTTCTAAAAATCTACCCACCCCACCCGCAAGGAAACCAGAAGCACCCGGATAAGCAGCTTGTCTACCCTAGGGTTCAACATGCATACACTAGTTTAATATACAAACATCCTAATAAGTCCACAGAGATTACACGCATTGCTTACCTCAAGAAAGGGAGCTAAGAAGAAGGGGACATAATAGAATGGGGAATGCATGTTTTACCTTAAGAAAGGGAGCGAAGAAGAGGGATCATGGGAATTGAGGAATGCATGTATAAACACAACCATAAACATACAAAAGAAAAGAAAAGAAAAGAAAAGGAAAAGGAAGAGACAGAACATAGTTTTTCAAATCAAACAAATTAAACCACATCAAATTAATTAGGCTTGACCCTCATCTCTCTTTAAATAAATAAAGAAAGAAAAATCCCCAGCAGAGTCGCCAGCTGTTGCGCCCCGAAAAATCCGGTTTGGGACTTTTCAGTTTGACAACGTTTGAAAATCAGTAGAGCCGCCACCAATATTTTATTTTAGGAAAACATTGAAAAAACCTTTTTGAAAGCGGGTGGTCTTTCAAAACTTAGAGATGTAGGTTCGGGGGAATTCGGTTGCGCATGCATGGGGAAGGTATTAGCACTTCACACGCCCTTTCTACCGAAAGGGAACCATTAATTTGATGTGGTTTTGAAATGTTTGATTTGAAATACGTTGTTCTATTTATTTTTCTTTTCTTTTTGAGAAATCACTTTATTGAAAACGGGAAAAAGGGATGTTTTTGGTATCTTTGAAAAGCGGAACAAGACAAAGATTTTTGAAAAGCGTGCTTGACGGGACAGAACCCGGTCCCACGCACTTCACCGCCGAGAGGATCAAAGCAACGTAGTTCTTGTTTTTATGGGTTTTTAAAGGTATGCTTGACGGGACAGAACCCGGTCCCACGCACTTCTCCAGCCGTGAGGATCAAAGCAACGTAGTTCTCGAGTTTTTAAGGGTGTTTTTAAAGGTATGCTTGACGGGACAGAACCCGGTCCTACGCACCTCACCGGCCGAGGATCAAAGCTACGTAGTTCTCGTGGTTTTTAAAGGTGTGCTTGACGGGACATGAACCCGGTCCCACGCACCTCATCGGCCGAGGATCAAAGCAACGTAGTTCGCTTTTTGCGTGTGAAAACGGCTTTGTGATTTTTGAAAGTGCTTTTGGAGTTTTTTGAAATAAGACTCGAGTGTTCGCGAACACCAAACAAGCAAAGGCTTCGAGTGGCATTCGGTATTAACTCGAAGAAAAGTGAGTTGGAACCGTAATCAAACAAGCAATGGCTTCGAGTGATTACAAGCGACAACGTCGTATTATTCTTTTGAAAATAGTTTTGAAAAGATGGTGAGCTAATAGCTCGTGTTATTTTGGAAGTTTGAATTAGTTGTTTTTGTTGTTTAATTAATGTGTGGAGTTTTCATGATAGCCAAACAAGCAAAGGCTTCGAGTGACTACCACTAATAGCTCCTCATTAACGATCAAACAAGCAACGGCTTCGAGTGATGGTTAATGATTTTTATTTAGAAAAATGCCTTAGGTTTTCTTATTAAAAAAGCATAGGATTTCAAGCTTGAAAAGGAAATATAACATTTCAAATCCTTCTTACAAGTCAAAAGCTCAAAACAACCATTGGGACACAAGCAAAGCAATCAAAAGAGTATTTACAATTTGCTATGAACAATTGGGTGCACAATGATACAAGTATATGAGTGCAAGAGTATGCAATTATGGAATGCAAAATACCACATTATTGAATGCATGAGTATTTAATTTATGAGAAGGAAAAAAACATGATATTAATGCATGAACCTTTAATTTATGAAAAGAAAAAACATGATATTAATGCATGAACATTTAATTTATGAGATGCAAAACATGATATTAATATATGCATGAGTGAATTTGAAAAGATATGGATATAAATGAATGCATGAACATGTAGGCATAAACCTAAACTAACATAGGAAATTGCCAAATGGGCATATAGCAAGGCATTTTTATTCAACCTAAAAGTCTAAGGAAACCAAAATAGTAACCTAAAACCCTAACCCCAAGAACACACATGAGGGGAACAAAACAAAAAAAATCAAAACCCTAGTACTATTGAGTATAACAATGGAGAATTTTATTCAATGAGATGGGCTCATGGCCTAAGCCAAGTATGTAAAGAAAACTTTGAACATTAAACAAAACTATGATTAATTCACAAGAACTATTTAAAAGATTAAACTATGAAATAAATTGAATCCTTTCTTGCAATCTTCACCACTTGAATGAAATGCACTAGGCATGTAGTGAGAATCATTTTGCAAGATCATCATTAACTAACAACAATATAGCTAAACCATAAACACATAAAATAGAAATGGATTGAATCCTTTCTTGCAATCTTCACCACTTTAATAAAATGCACTAGGCATGTAGTGAGAATCACTTTGCAAGATCATCAACAAATGGACAACAAGGTAACTAGCCTACAAGAACACATAAACTATTAAACTATGAAATAGATTGAATCCTTTCTTGCAATCTTCACCACTTGAATGAAATGCACTAGGCATGTAGTGAGAATCATTTTGCAAGATCATCATTAACTAAACAATAATATAGCTAGATCATAAACATATCAACTATAAAATAAATTGAATCCTCTTGCAATCTTCACCACTTGAAGGAAATGCACTAGGCATGTAGTGAGAATCATTTTGCAAGATCATCATTAACTAAACAATAATATAGCTAGATCATAAACATATCAACTATAAAATAAATTGAATCCTCTCTTGCAATCTTCACCACTTGAAGGAAATGCACTAGGCATGTAGTGAGAATCACTTTGCAAGATCATCAATAAACAAAAGGTAAACTAAAACACAAGAAATAATGAGCACATAAGCTAATATATTAAACAAAGGTCATTTCTAGCTCTCTTCACTACTAAGATCAAAGTGCACTTGGCACTAGTAGGAATCATAGAGCCAAATCCTCAACAACTTACTAAAGAAGAATACCAACAACAAGATTTAAACAAAGAAACAACAAAATCAATTTTAAAGACATTTTAAATCATGTATATGCAATAACTTTGCTTCATTTTATTTAACAAGAAAACTCAAAAATTAACATGAAAACAACACTAATCAACTTATTTTAGGGTGAGACAACAAATCTCACCCTCAACCACAACAAACTACATTGAAAAGATGATGCTATGCGAAAGGAATGAGGGGAAGAAAATGAGATTCAATGCAAAATATTTGGAGATGATGCAAAGAGGATTAGGGATTTTACCTTTTCTCTAAAATGGAAGAGAAAATTGAAGAAATGGAGGAGGGAAAATGCAAGAAAGCTTCGGCCTTGCAAGGAAAGGAAGGAGATAAAGGTGGTGTGATGAACTTCTTGAGTGAGAAAGGAAGGTTAAGGGTGTGAGAGGTGGATTCAAGGTGTTTTGGTGGATGAAGGTGAAGTAATGGAGGAGGGGGAAGGAGGAGAAGGCTTCGGCCTAGAGGGAGGAGAGGGAGAGGAGAAGAGTGCTAGGTTTTCTTGAAGGTGAGAATGATAGCCAAAGATTGGTGAAGAGAGAAAGTGTGAGCTATTTATAGGGGTTTTGAGGCTTTAGGGTATTTAGGACTTTTTGCTTTGATGGAGCTCTAGGATTGGATCTTAATTTTGAATGGATGGTTAGGATTAGTGGTCACATGGATCAAGGGTATTTAGAAAACACAAGTGTGTGAGGGAAATAGGTGAGGGTGGCGCATAAAAAGAAGGAAAAAGGGAAATTTGTGAACAAAAAATCTAATTTGGGAATGGTGATTTTTGTAGAATAGGGTTAAGGGTATTTTGGTGAGGGAATGTTCTCAAAAAGGTAAGATGGGGTTTTTGGTGGAAAGGTTAGTGTAAGTGCATGGGTTAATTTACCAAAAAGGGCAACATTGAGGATATGATCAAATTAAAACTTGGTGAGTAAGTAATGGAGTGTGTAGAAACTTCTAGAAGGAATGGAGGGGGTATGGGACGCAAAATCAGCTGAAATGTGAGGGGAAAAATAAAAATGATGGTTTTTGGTATTTTGTCTTATTGAGGACACTTCCTCCTTTTATTTTTGAATTTTGAATCTTTTGGGCATGTAATTGGGAGTGCACCTATTAAAAACATGTCACATATTTTTGGACACCATGAAATAACCTCCTAATAATTCTAGACAATTAAAATTGTCACTTAATTAATTGGGGAATTTTTAATGGTCTTTTGGCATTTTTATGCACTAAAAATAGGAAAAGTGCATTTTAATTATTTTAGGCTAGAATATTTTCTCTAAAAATTGTACAAAAATTCTCTTGAATAAGAGAAAAATGTACTTTTGGTGTGTGCATATTTTTGACGAGAAAATCATCCTTTTGCGAAAAATGACCAAAATGCCCCTTACCCTAAAAAGTCCTAATTTGCTCAAAAATGCATTTTTATTCTAAACATGGTTCTAAAAACCCTTGGATGACTTTTAAAACTCTAAAATGCATGCCATGCCTTAATTTATTTATTTTTGGTTGAAAATTAGGGTGTTGACCTAAGCCGGACAAAATTGGGGTATGACACATATTTTCCAAGTACACTATACTATATCTCCCTCCCATGAGAGGTTCAAGCTTCATCAAGGTATTGATATAAAAGCTGCTGACTATTGTGTCATCGTAGGTTGCAATTTGGTTGCAAGCAATTTCAAATTTTAAGTTCAAGTCGGGTAATGATATAGTCATTGAGGAACTTTATTTTGAAGGTGGAGTCAAATTTTGTTGAAGTTGGTTTAACTTATATAGTTTCATAGTTTATAAAGTAAATACAACATGTTTGTGTAACTTACTACCTCTGCATTTCCTTACTTTGGTTATATAGAGATTTTTTTCAAGTTCAATCTCCATCAACAATTCATCAATGGGAATTTTAAGATTCTCAGTATGCATTTGATGTGAGATGGATGAATATACAGAGGCTAATTCTTGATGCATTCTCATATTTGACCTAAACAAACCCTTTGTGTTATCTTGGCTAAGAGCATTTTTATCTCACAATAACACATTTATCCACTGTCTTGGATGTTAGTATTAACTAATATTTATTTTCTTTACTTTACAACAGTTGCATTCCTAAATTTTGAAAGTTGAGCAGATATTCGTAGGCCTTATTTAAAGGTAAGGTGAACTCTCAATGGGACACTGCTTCAAACCAACATGACATTCTTTTTTATTATGCAATCTGATATTTCAAATTTTTCCCTTTGCGTAACCAATCGGTGCTATTGATTCAATTTGATGCAAAATCTGGATAGGCATATATTGATTCAACATGACATTCTTTTTTACTTTGTTCTTTTTTCCATAAACAGGGGTAGATATCTTTGAGTGGTTGCATGGATATTAATGATGGATTCTTTATAGAAAGCTACTGTTATTGCTTGCTTTTGATTCCTATAGATGGAAGTCATTTTTACATAATCAATGGAGCCATTTTGTTGATATAGCTGCAATACAAAGATCAATTCGGTAATTATCATTATACATACTTTGGATTTTCTTCAAAACTATTAGTAGTGAAACTTATATGATTGCATATATGAATTAAGACTATTACTTTGTTTAATGGACTATGTCTTGGAAGGATTTAATTTTGACTTCTTGACAATGAATGGTATGAGCCTTATTCTATGAAAAGAATTAGTTGGTTAGGCACTTCGTATAAACGTTGATAAAAAATGGACAATATAAAGGGAATGTACTAATGAATTCATCTTTCATATTTTCATGACAGTCTTTTCTTGGTAGCATTCCATGACAGTGGACTTTTGCAAGCAAGAAGGTTTGATTCCTTTGGTGGATGAGGTAACTTGACTTTTTGAATAAGGCGAAGACTAGACCACTGCGATTACTGAACAAGGACCCCTGTGATAATCTTCAAGGTAAATATGAGTCATCTTCATATCCTTTTATTGTGATCAAGTATTTTTTTCTTTAATATAGTTTTTTTTTGAAGAGTTAATGTAGTTTTTTCTCTCGACTGCTTTGAGCTACCATTTGACACCTCCTATAGGATGTGTATTTGTAATTATTATTAGTTGGTTGTTGCTAATGTTGATATCTTTTACATTGGGTATGAACCATGTAGATAAACTAATGGTTTCTTCAAGAATGATCCTTTTCATTTTGTTATTTTTGTCATCAATGGGGCATCTTATTTTGACCACTATAGTGTTATCAATTTTGCCATTACAAATGTACCAAAGAATGTTATATAAATCTTACAGCCAATTTATAATTGAATGCTCCATTTCTCTTAAATTTACAATTAGTATTATTTTCCATTGCAGGTTCACAACACAACCTCAGACATCATTGAAGCATACATTCTGCATATGCTTTTTTTGGTCAAGAATGCCTTTGGGTTATCTCATTTTGATGTGTACAACTTTTTAGTAGCCAAATGTAACTTAAACAACTGTTGCATTTTGCAGTTACACTCTCATTTTAGCTTTTGTTCCGTTAAATCATTCGAGTACAAATCAATGTAAATGTAACTATCTATCATGTGTGTTTGTGGAATGCTTTCATTTGAATCCAGCTTCAGAGGTTTGGATCACTTTCATTTTATCGGTTATACCCCAATTTTGTCCGTATTCTTTTTCTTGTTTATTTGTTCGGAGTCGCATGATTACGAGAATTATTAGTGTAGAGTCTCATTTACCAACCCAAGCCAGTTCCAGTCACTACATTCAACTAACCCGAAATACCGTTATTTAAATTAGGCACGCACGCGAATGATCGATCTTTTCGTGTGTTCTTCGATTTAATATCTGTATTCAAGTTTAGTCGTACGTGAACAGGTCTACCAAAATTCATTTTTTTAAAAGTTGGCTCGAACTCAGACTTAAGAATGCGATTCCGAGTTAATCTTCTTAAGCGTGCCCATTTCTTCTATTTTCGGTCTAGTCGTAGCGCAGTTGTCAAGTCCGGTCCGTTCTCGTCTTTGTATTTGGCCTGGCTCCTTTTTCCTATTGTTATTTTTATTCTTATTTTGTTCATTTAAGTTATTTAAGCTTATATACAATCCAAAAAGGTCAAAAAATTTAATTAGCTTAATTTAAAGGTGTTTAAGAGTATAATCAGTCCAAAAATGTCAAAAAAAAAATGCTATTTAGTTAATTTTACAATTTTAAAGTTCTTAAGAGTCCAAAAAGTCCAAAAATACAAAAAAAGTAATGCAAAATATATAAAAAAAATACACAAATCCGAAAATAACAAATTAAATAGAAAAATAGGGTTTGAGTGCGTAGATTCAAAAAAGTCTGCGCAGTGTGATGGGCTTGGATCCAGACCTTAAAAGAGTCAAAACCCAGTCAAAACAATTAATGACTAAACCTAGAATTTTAATATAAAAACAGGATCAGACCTCAGTCAAAGACACGAATTTCAAGGTAAACAAAGACTGAAAAAAACGATTAGGGTTTTACACTGAAACCCTAATCCCAAAAAAAGATGATCTTTTTTCTTTGAAGTTGAAAAAAATTCAAAGGATCAATAGCAGCAACTACAGATCAAGAACAACAACAGTAAACTCCCAAACAGATTGTTTCTTTCTTTATTCAGGAACCAGGTTAGTAAATGTATTTTTAGATCTCCATGTAATCTCTTTGTTGTGCATATTCTAAATGGATCCGAGATGTAAAATAAATATAGACTCAAATTACGTTTTATTTTTATAGTTTTGAATAGGTTAGATCATGACTGTTTGTTCAAATAGAAATAAGTCAAGAACCGATTACATTGTTTTTATTGTCCAGAGAAGTTAATTTAGATTCAGATCCATGAGATCATAGGCAAAGGATTAAGGTTTCAGAGAAGAAAATCAACCCAAAAAATAGAAACAAGGAGAGAAGAAGAGAGGGGAGTGAACCGAAGCAAAAAAAGATAAAAAAGGGCTGACCTTTTAAAACGCCACGGAGACTTCGTCTTCTCCGGCGAAACTCCGGCGAGCCACCACGAGACCCACCACAAAACCGAACCAGCAGCCACCCAAAACTGAGCCACACCCACCTCCGGTCCCTTCCCTCTCATCGCGACCACCACTGCCTCTATCACCGTCGCACCACCACGCCTCCCTCTCTCTCTCTCTCACCGAAACCACATCTCTCTCTCACCCTCACCTCAATTGTCACCGTCACCCTCACCTCCATCGCCTTCACCGTCGCCTCCATCACCCAAAACCGAAACCGCAGCTGTCATTTTCCCTCCCTCACCGTCTCGCTCTCTCACTCCCGGAAAAACGGCGAGTTCCTCGCCTCCAATCTCTCCCACGCCGTGGATAACGGCGAAAAATCCGCCCAGACTCTCTCTCTCCCTTAAAGCGTTGCAGCAGCAGCAAGCAAGGAGGAAGGGAATGAATGTTTTTTAGGGTTTCCTGTCTTTATGATTTAGGTTATATGCTGTGGCTGTTTCTTTTATTTTTATTTAATTGATTTAATAATCAGATTGTTATTCACACCCCCCTTATTCTTACGCGCGTACCTCTCCCACTTAAGCCCAGTTTCGCATACTGGGCTCCCATATGCGAACTGAGCTTTCCTCTTTGCACCCCTTAATAATTATACAACACCCTGCTATTAATAAAATCCAAATTTACTATTTTCACCCTCTGATTTATTATTTTTTTTATTATTCTTTTTCCAATTCAAATATAATTACTTTTCTCTCGAAATTAAATAAACGGCTAAGTCGGTTGTACAACCGGGTTAGTCATTATTTTAGGGCCAATGAGTGCATCTGATTCAAGAATCCCCATAAATTTAATAAATACAAGTAAACCATTTTCCTAAAAAATAGGGGATTAAGTCAATACTGACTGATCGGGTTAGTCGCGTTCTAGAACTAATGAGTCAGATGATTCAGAGTCCTAGAATACCTATTCTAAAACGAACCCACCTCACACCAAACCACTTTCTTTCAAAAACTCTAAAATTATTTTCAAAAAGCAGGGGGCTAAGTCGGTTAATCGGATTAGCGGCGTCTAGAATCGATGAGTCATGCAGTTCAAGGAATCCTAGACCCCTACATTAAAAAAACACCAACCCATAAACTTTTTCAGGAAGAACTACGTAGCTTTGATTCCTCCATTGCATCCGGAGGTACGTAGGAGTGATAACTCTATTTTATATAGAGTTATTCATAGTCTTTTACTTAGATAAATGTTTGAAACCAATGCAATAAACTTGTAAATACAATAAAAAGAGATGAAAATCATAAAATACATTATCAAGGAGATAGAAGTTCAATTTATATACAAATTGTTATGTTTGATATGTTTGTTGAGTACTTTTGCAGATTCTGTGATTTTGCATTAAGTGCTTAAGCATCGAGTGCTTAAGCACCAAAGCATGCAGCTGAAGCATGCAAATTTGAAGCAAGTAGCACAAGACCCCACATTGGAAGCACCTCAAATTGATTTCGTTCTAATGAGCCTTGCTGGCCTCCTACTAGCTCAGTAATCACATGGAATCAATTGTCAAGTTACCAAAGAAGTCATCTATGGGATAAAAACAACAAACATCATCATTACACCAAGCCAAATGTCATCAACTAATTGGACCCCTTCAAAAGGAATGTTTCCCCTTCAAAGGAATGTCTCCCATTCAAAGTGACAACAAATTGACACCTGCAAAATACTAGGATAAGTCACATGATGGTCAAAGAATACTTCACAAGCAAGCAAAGAAGTCAAATACTTGAAGATAAAACCCTCCATGCAAGGAAATCTCCTACATCTATAAATAGGACTCTTTCATCTCTTGTAAAAAGATATATAGAGAATATAGAATAATAGATAGATTACCATATAGATACAATAGTAGTTAAAGTTCATCTTGTTCTTCATTTTATTTCCAAGTCTTTTTACTTCACTTTGATTACTCTAAACTTAAGAGGAAGGTAAGAAGGAATTGACATCTCTATTCTTCACTTCGTCCTAATTGAGAATCAAGTGTTCTTCATTAATATTAAGTTCTTATTTCATGTTCTTCATCTTACTCTTTATTTAATTTCTTGTTATTTAATTTCTTGCAAGACTTGTCCAATCAAGCAATTTACTTTCTTGCAAGACTTGTCCATTCAAGCAAATTTACTTTTAAGCAATTTACATTTCCAAGTTATTTACAATGCTTTCTTTACTTACTTTGTTTAATTACTCTATGTGGACGATGATGAGCTAAATTCCTTAGTTGGGATGCTCTAGTCATATGATGAACTCGTGAGAACTATTGTGTTGTCCAAAAGGGTGTCTCACTTACTAGTTCTTGTACTTGAATTAAACTTGTTTTAAGGTTAACTTAGAACAAAGGGGAGTTGTATTTACAAGAGATTGACTTACAACTAGATCTCAAGAACTAGAAGCAAAGGCAAGTGTTTATTTAAGTCTTTGATGAGAAGTTTGTTTCCCACAAAGTCACTTAGTAATTCCATGCTAATTCAAAAGTAATTAGCATAGTCTTTGTTCATGTGTGGGGTTTTACTAAGGGAAAGTATTTAGCAACTTGAACCACTTGAAAGGAGGCGAGGAGTTTGACACACTTGCCCTTTCTTTCGCAAAAAAACAAGGGTTTATTGAGTCATGCATATCACCCTTAACTGATGTATCTACACTAAGTGATCAGCACGTGTGCTCAAGCACCGAAAAGACAAAGACAACATTCTCACAAGGAACTCATATGGTAAAAGCATCTCAACTCTCTCTTAAATTACATCCTCTACTTGTTTTAATTCTGCTTTTTCTATATTCCAAAACCAACTACAAATCTCGAATAGTTGTAGACACACTAGTTTACCTATGCTAAACAAACACATTAAAAATTAGTCAATCCTCGTGGGAACGATCTTTACTTACTCTTTATTACTTGTTTGTGACTGTGTATACTTGCACATGCTTATTTCTCACACCAAGGAGCAAGACTCAACTCTTGTCAAGCACCAAAAACCAAAAACCTAAATAAGTCTTTCTCTCCACGAATAAAAGGGTAATCATTAAATAAATCCTAAATAACTAGACAACGGATGTCCGTGGGGTGCTAATACCTTCCCCATACATAACGACTTCCGAACCTTAAACTCGCCTTGTCCAAACTTAAAGGGATTTCCCGAATTTGCCCTTAAACTAGAATTTCGGTGGCGACTTCCTTTCGAACTTCGAAGAATCCTTTCCCGGATTTTTCGGTCGCTACAGCTGGCGACTTCACTGGGGACTTATTTTTTTTTGAGAGTCAAAACCTAGTCTAGTTAATTTAGGATTAATTCAATTTTTACCCTTCTTATTTATTTATTTTTGCAATAATTATGTTATTTATTTGTGTAAACCCTAGGGTAAAAGACGATATTTTGTATGTATGTTTGTTTGTTTTGTAGCTTTGGGTTTATTTTGCTCCTACACACACTGCACTTCTACACTTCACACACGCGAGAAAAGTCCTCTACCCGGACTCGAGCATAAACCTAAGTTAGAACGAGATTGCGTAGTGATGGCCTGCGGGACGTACGTCTCGTTGGGTGGTCACGAAAATCTCACCTAGAGTTTGATTCCTTTTGAGGATGCTATCCCTTCTAATAAGCTTGCCTATCACGGGTCGATGTTCTTGGATCGGGTCCTTGGCTCTAGGAACCATGTGTAGGATCCTTTAGAACCATCCTTGTGAGGTCCACTATAAAGAAAACTTTAGACCCACTCCATAAGGTACCTTCCTAGGTTCACGAAGGAGCTCTATACCCTTGCATTCAAACAAACATTAATGCATACCGTCTTTTAGCCAAAACAAAAAAATCAAAATTGTTATTTCCGCAAAGTTTTTTAGAAAGTATACTACATGCATTTTTTCCTTTTCTTTTTGGCATTACAAAAATATTGAAATAAGCGTCAGGGAGTTAAAATTTTTATTTTGGAGAGAAGTCATGCATGCTAAAGTCAAAATCCAATTTTGTACTTTACTCTCCAAATGAAAGTTTATAACTCCCCAACGTGATAAAATCAAACCATATGTTATCATCTCATGCACATACATCTCATACACATACATTTCATGCGCATACATTACCATTTCATTTACATTTCATACTAACATCATGCATTGAAAAAAAAAAAAAAACAGAAAAAAGGCAAGCTGGTTCATCAACATCGTTATTGGACTCGCTCTCAAGCAAGGAACATGGCCGAAAACCAAGACAATCAGGTGTTGAAGGATGAGATTGAGAAGCTGAAGGAACAAATGAGGGACATGCTGGGTTTGAAGGATCAGATGACCGAGGTTGTGAAGCTTCTCACCGAGAAGAATGCGGGCAAAAACATCTCAGTGGGGCGCACCTATGATCAGGCTACGGATGTACCTCGTCCTCACAACTCTCAAGACACACAATGGCCTCGCTGGGGTCTGCCACTGGATTACACACCTCCAACCGAGGGCGCTATTTTTGAAGAGGATACTTAGGGGTTGTGCCTTGCAGAATCAAGGTGGAACAAAGAGGGAAACAATGTTGGTGACGAGATAGAACAAATTCAACACCAAACTCTGGCATCACCGAGGGCTTTCCTGTGTTCGCGAAACGACCGAAAAATCATACTCGCCAATTGCCTCGTCCAGTACCACAATATGAACAGGCTTCCTCATGGTTACCAAGTTGAAGATCCTCAGTGAAAATAAGCTACAAATACTAGAGGAGCGCCTAAGAGTCGTGGAAGGATCCAATGTAGGAGTGAAGGACGCGTATGACCTATGCCTCGCCCCCAACGTGGTCATCCTCACAAATTCAAAGTGCCGATTTTGACAAGTATCGTGGGGCAACATGTCCTCTTAGCCATTTGACCATGTCTGCGCGGGAAGATGGCTCAATTTATGCACAATGACCAACTCCCGATTCACTACTTCCAAGACAAATTTAAGCGGGAAGCATCGAAGTGGTATATGCAATTGGAGCGCACTCAGATCCGGTGTTGGAAAGACTCGGCGAAGCTTTCGTAAAGAAGTATAAGTATAACATTGATATGGCTCCTGACAGAACACAACTTCAAAGTATGACCAAAAAAAACAATGAGTCCTTCAAGGAGTATGCTCATCGCTGGAGAGGGTTAGCCGCACAGGTAGCACCACCTCTATTAGAAAAAGAAATGGTTGCCATGTTCATGGAAACTCTTCCATCCCCCTACTATGACAAATTGATAGGGGGAGTATCCTCAAACTTCTCAGACATGGTTACCATAGGAGAAAGAATAGAAAGTGCAATAAAGAAGGGGAAGATCACCCATAGTTCTGATGGACCTCCTACAACTTTCAGTAAGAAGAAGGGAGAAATCAACGCTCTAGATCAAGGAAAATCACACCATCATCAAGGGTCATCCCAATACGACCCCATCCCCGTGTCATACACTGACCTGTGCAGCCAACTTGTCAGCCACGATTTGATTTCTCCTCATCGGATGAGACCAGTTCGGCCTCCATTCCCAAGATGGTACGACCCAAAAGCCAAATGTGAATTCCATGCTGGGGCAGTAGGCCACTCGACCGAAAGGTGTTATCCCTTAAAGCGCATCGTTCAAGGCCTCATTGATACAAAGCAGCTAAACTTTAAAGAAAACGACGATGGATCAATTTGCGGTTGATCAAGGTACCGAAGACAACGCCGTCAACTTACTGTGTCTTTGTCCTGAAGAGTTCGAGAACTAAGAGATTGTTGCTTGTCTTGTGTTTTTTTTCAAAGTTAAGTTTCTGTAATGCAAATCCTATGGCTCTGCCCAAGGCCTTAGGACATCTCAATAAGGGCACGCATGTTTCATTCAGTATCATTATTAATAAAATAACATTTTTGAATTCTCTAGCAAGCTTCTTTCTTCCCTTCTCATTCATTCGCTTCGCTTTTTCTATATCCTCTCACCTTCAAACTAATGCAGATAAAAAGATTTTCTTGAAAATAACAATGTCGGTAACTCATATCACAACCTTGATCACCCCATTAATCAAACTAAGGAAATATGGAGTATACCTGGGGGGTCCCCATGAGAATTCAACAGGAACCGACTAAAACAACTAACTTGGGCGCGAAAGAAGACAAAAAAGAGTACAACAATTAAGGAAAACAAACAAAGAAAACTCACTTGAATCTTGTCTGATTGGGTCGACGTCATGGCATGGATACATCAAGTCATAAGAGGCTATTAAATGCCCACCGGTGTAACAAGATCTTTGACTGCTAAAGTTCGTAAAAATTTAGTCAGCCGTTACGGTCTTCCAAAAAACATCATGGTGGCAGAGCTGTTCGGAGACCTCAAGTCGTGCTCATGGCCCCTCCTCATACCACCTAAAGATGAATGGGGCAATTGCAGCAACAAACAAAGAATATCAAAGAGATCCCGCAGAAACATTCCCTGTGACCTCACAGGGAAGTCAAACCTCATTTCACACTTCAACAGGGGCAACCCCACACAATGGAAGTAGTACTATGACCAGCTGTATTAGATAAGAACAAAGAAAACTTAAGAAAGTCTGTCTTCAACAATTTCAAGAAAGAGACCTGGTGCCCAAGGAAAAGTTACCTATCCAAAAGAATTCTCAACCTCGAATTATGAAGAACCTTACGTGGTGAAGAAATCGTTCTCCGGAAGAACCTTAATTCTGACAATGGTGAAAACCTCCCACTCCCAATCAACTCAGATGCGGCAAAAAAATACTATACCTAAAAGAAATGATATAGAAAAAAGAGAAAAATGAGCCAAGCAAGAATAAGCTCGCTAGGTCGAAAACCCGAAAGGGCGGCCTAGGCAAAAGTTAGAGCAACCCGGTGGATCGAGAACCCAAAAGGGCGATCCAGGCAAAAATTAGGGTCAAAAAGTTGGACTAAAATATTGAGGCAAGCAACACTTCCGGAAGTCAGATAATGAGCGATCAAGGTTGTAGTATGGGTGACTGACAGCGTTATCTCAAGGACACTAGCTATCAACGAATCTGCTTAGCATTTCAGTTTTTCTTTCCCTTTCATTACTGATGTAATCTCTAGTCGGTGTGCCTTCCGCATACCAGGCTTCCAATATGAAATATCAAACACTTTCCCTTCTCTTTTATTCTCCCTCGTTTTCGAAATGGTGTTTTATGATAAATGATACTGAATTGTGAAACATGCGGCATATCATAAGCATTACGACTGTTACGAAATTTTTGGAAATCACAGAAAGGACATAATCTCTCATCACAGGAAATGAACAAATGCACTTAAGGTCACTTCAAATGAATCATCAAATCACCAGCATGTCGATCCAGCAATACAAATACACAAGAAGGCTTCATCTCTCACACCGAAAGTTCCACGAGTTGATGAAACCAGTCAAAAAGTCAAAAAAAAATGCCGAAAAGAATCAAAAGGCAAAAGAAAGGAAAAACAAAAAAAGAAGTGTCATCCCGCATTTCATCCATCATCCCACATGTCAATCATTACATGTGCATACATCACATACAAGCATATCAATTTCATTGCATTATTAAATACGCCAAATGGAGATTGCCTTTCCATTTTTTGAATGCGCTTATTAAGTGTTCAGATTGACAGGCTAAGTGTCGATCCCCATATTTTGTTCCTCTAATATCAGCGCTTTAAGCGTTGATCTCATATCATATCACAGATCACGTGTTGATCCTTCGCACCCGAGTGGTCCTTCGTCGAGCACTACGCCCTTTCGGCCCTAAGTGGCCCAGTCGCAAACGTCGTAGTCGAGCCCGACGGACCTTCCAGACCGCGTGGTCCTTCGGACTAGCCGTGTCACCTAAGACATGGTGGACGTCCTCTATTGGTCAACATATCAGTTCCGGATCTGATCCCTGGCCGCTCGAATCTAAAGGCCCTTCAGATCGTTTTACTAGTACCGCAGCTAGTAGCGCTCCTTCAGACCACGATGGTCCTCTATTAAGGCCTAGGCAGCCTTCTAGACCCGAGTGGTCATTCAGAGCTTTAGTGCTCCTTTAAGGCCCCAAGCGGCCCTTCAGAGCCTTAGTGCTCCTTCAGATTGATTAAGTGATCCTTCATTTTGTTCTCTGTTAATACGCCAAGTGTTAACCGCCCGTGTATATTCTTAAACCCTCTATTTCCCCTCTAAACGAACAAAATTGACGTCTATTCTATCTTTATTTCTATTTCTACTACGAAAATTTGAATACGCCTCACATTTTCTAGTAAAATATAAATAAAGAGGGGCAGCTGTTATACCCCAATTTTGTCCGTATTCTTTTTCTTGTTTATTTGTTCGGAGTCGCATGATTACGAGAATTATTAGTGTAGAGTCTCATTTACCAACCCAAGCCGCCCGGTCACTACATTCAACTAACCCGAAATACCGTTATTTAAATTAGGCACGCACGCCGAATGATCGATCTTCTCGTATGCGTTCTTCGATTTAATATCTGTATTCAAGTTTAGTCGTACGTGAACAGGTCTACCAAAATTCATTTTTTTAAAAGTTGGCTCGAACTCGGACTTAAGAATGCGATTCCGAAGTTAATCTTCTTAAGCGTGCCCATTTCTTCTATTTTCGGTCTAGTCAGAGCGCAGCTTGTCAAGTCAAGTCATTCGCTTCGTCTTTGTATTTGGCCCGGCTCCTTTTTCCTATTGTTATTTTTATTCTTATTTTGTTCATTTAAGTTATTTAAGCTTATATACAATCCAAAAAGGTCAAAAAATTTAATTAGCTTAATTTAAAGGTGTTTAAGAGTATAATCAGTCCAAAAATGTCAAAAAAAAAATGCTATTTAGTTAATTTTACAATTTTAAAGTTCTTAAGAGTCCAAAAAGTCCAAAAATACAAAAATAGTAATGCAATATATATAAAAAATACACAAATCCGAAAATAACAAATTAAATAGAAAAATAGGGTTTCAGGCAGCAGTTCAAGCTGCTGCAGGTGCTGATGGGCTTGGATCCAGACCTGAAAAGAGTCAAAACCCAGTCAAAACAATTAATGACTAAACCTAGAATTTTAATATAAAAACAGGATCAGACCTCAGTCAAAGACACGAATTTCAAGGTAAACAACAGAAAAAAAACGATTAGGGTTTTACACTGAAACCCTAATCCCAAAAACAATGATCTTTTTTCTTTGAAGTTGAAAAAAATTCAAAGGATCAATAGCAGCAACTACAGATCAAGAACAACAACAGTAAACTCCCAAACAGATTGTTTCTTTCTTTATTCAGGAACCAGGTTAGTAAATGTATTTTTAGATCTCCATGTAATCTCTTTGTTGTGCATATTCTAAATGGATCCGAGATGTAAAATAAATATAGACTCAAATTACGTTTTATTTTTATAGTTTTGAATAGGTTAGATCATGACTGTTTGTTCAAATAGAAATAAGTCAAGAACCGATTACATTGTTTTTATTGTCCAGAGAAGTTAATTTAGATTCAGATCCATGAGATCATAGGCAAAGGATTAAGGTTTCAGAGAAGAAAATCAACCCAAAAAAATAGAAACAAGGAGAAGAAAGAGAGGGAGTGAACCGAAGCAAAAAAAAAAAGATAAAAAAAGGGCTGACCTTTAAAACGCCGCCGGAGACTTCGTCTTCTCCGGCGAAACTCCGGCGAGCCACCACGAGACCCACCACAAAACTGAACTAGCAGCCACCCAAAACTGAGCCACACCCACCTCCGGTCCCTTCCCTCTCATCGCGACCACCACTGCCTCTATCACCGTCGCACCACCACGCCTCCCTCTCTCTCTCTCTCACCGAAACCACATCTCTCTCTCACCCTCACCTCAATTGTCACCGTCACCCTCACCTCCATCGCCTTCACCGTCGCCTCCATCACCCAAAACCGAAACCGCAGCTGTCATTTTCCTCCTCACCGCTCTCGCTCTCACTCTCGGAAAACGGCGAGTTCCTCGCCTCCAATCTCTCCCACGCCGTGGATAACGGCGAAAAATCCGCCTGCACTCTCTCTCTCCCTTAAAAGCGCGCAGTGAAGCAGCAAAAAGCAAGGAGGAAGGGAATGAATGTTTTTTAGGGTTTCCTGTCTTTATGATTTAGGTTATATGCTGTGGCTGTTTCTTTTATTTTTATTTAATTGATTTAATAATCAGATTGTTATTCACACCCCCCTTATTCTTACGCGCGTACCTCTCCCACTTAAGCCCAGTTCCGCATACTGGGCTCCCATATGCGAACTGAGCTTTCCTCTTTGCACCCCTTAATAATTATACAACACCCTGCTATTAATAAAATCCAAATTTACTATTTTCACCCTCTGATTTATTATTTTTTTTATTATTCTTTTTCCAATTCAAATATAATTACTTTTCTCTCGAAATTAAATAAACGGCTAAGTCGGTTGTACAACCGGGTTAGTCATTATTTTAGGGCCAATGAGTGCATCTGATTCAAGAACCCGCAAATTTAATAAATACAAGTAAACCATTTTCCTAAAAATAGGGGATTAAGTCTATTTGTCTGATCGGGTTAGTCGGCGTTCTAGAACTAATGAGTCAGCATGCTGATTCAGATTCCTAGAATACCTATTCTAAAACGAACCCACCTCACACCAAACCACTTTCTTTGAAAAACTCTAAAATTATTTTCAAAAAGCAGGGGGCTAAGTCGGTTGTACAATCGGATTAGCCAGCGTCCTAGGAATCAGTGAGTTGTACAGTTCAAGGAATCCTAGGACCCCTACATTAAAAAAACACCAACCCATAAACTTTTTCAGGAAGAAATACGTAGCTTTGATTCCTCCATTGCATCCGGAGGTACGTAGGAGCAAGACTCAACTCTTGTCAAGCACCAAAAACCAAAAACCTAAATAAGTCTTTCTCTCCACGAATAAAAGGGTAATCATTAAATAAATCCTAAATAACTAGACAACAGATGTCGTGGGGTGCTAATACCTTCCCCATACATAACGACTCCCGAACCTTAAACTCGCCTTGTCCAAACTTAAAGGGATTTCCCGAATTTGCCCTTAAACTAGAATTTCGGTGGCGACTTCCTTTCGAACTTCGAAGAATCCTTTCCCGGATTTTTCGGTCGCTACATTATCTATCTTTGATCTGTTATTTGTCTTTGATTTCATTAGATAAAAACTTATTATTTGTCATCATAATGTCCCTTAAAATATTTCTCTCAAAGTTGTTCCATCAAAGTTCAAACAAAGAACTATGGAATCCACAATAAGGCTGCTCGACTGTGCATTTATTTGTCATCATAATTAATTTTTTTTTTTTATTTTTTTTTTGCGACGGATTTGCCACGGATTTGCGATGAAATTCGCGATGACTTTGCCACGGATATTTGCGACGGATTAGCGACAGAAACATTTGCCACGGAAATTCCGTGGCAAACGATTTGCGACGAGCGTTTTTGCCACCAATTTTTGTCCGTGGCAAATCCGTGGCAAATGATGTTTTGCCACAGAAATTGGCCCTTTTGCGACGGAAATGTCCGTGGCAAATCAGCGATTTTCTTGTAGTGCATACTTACGCACACCTGTAAAGTTGACTATGAGATGACTGTCCAGTGCAGGTACGAAGCTGGTGTGTTGCTTCATGGTCAAAAGACTAAAAATTTCAGGCTTAAGAACAACATCACCTTTGCAGAATAGAAAGAAAAACTAACAGAAAATGTGGACCTAGATGGTGTGGAGCAAGATATTAAAAGTATCGAATGTCAATCCTCCTACATCTGTAGCTTTACACCACGTAATCGTATTCGGAAGTGCCCTAAGCGTATCAAGAATGACAAAGACGTTCGTGAAATGTTTGAGAAACATGAAGAATTCAAAGGTTTCTTTGAACCTTATCTCGAATTGTTCGTCGAAACATGAGAATCTGCCGAATCCATCCACCGTAGCATTAGAGGTAGTAGTTCTAAGTAGAACTAGGTTGTATTATGTTTTCCTGTCGTGTCGTTTTAAATTTCCTATCCTTGTATTTTTGCAATTTGTGTTTTTCATTTCTGTTTTTATCCAATATTAAATTTTGTTCGACTTTTAAATTTTACCGTAATTATTACCGAAGTGACAATAAATTTGCACCAACGTAAAGGGAATTTTTCAAATTAAAAACCGAAATGAAACAAAGTAGTTAAATTATACAAAAAATCTAAACATATATCCCCCTATGACATCTCCTACTGGGTGTTGCGCCCCCTCCTCCTCTCATACACATTCCCAAACCTCCTCCTAAACCCACGGAAGGGGTTGAGCGACCTCTTGATCTTACTGAAACATGCTCCTCATGGCTCTGGGACATGATCATCGATGGCCCCATCTATGTCATCAACCAAATCCAGCAGCTCTGTTAGTATCTGTCAACCAAATAACATAACATTATTATTTAAATAAATAGAATATTAAGAAACATTATCAATGCAATTAACATAAAAGACACGCACATTAATCGACATCGTGCTCATCTCGCAAGCCGTACATAATGCTCGGGAAGAGAAATGGATGTGAGACCCTAGAGTACCATGGAAAGTAGCCCAAGCACCGTGTTTGAGGAGTACGGCACACAAGGAGGCCCCGCGCCACCAAATGGTCCTCGAATCTGTGTCCCTCTCATCACACTCGAGAGAGGCAGACGGCCCGGTAGAGGTCCGGGATCCTCCGAATGTCTTTGGACTCGCCCAAACTGTCGAGCACTCGACCGCAAGTGACGATCATGCGACCACCACTCCAATGAACCCTCAACACGGCGGCTCACCGAAGTGGTCCGACCGCCCCATGGGCCGTGTGTAGGGGTCCCATGTCACCTCCTCACGGTGTGGCACGCTTTGTCAAGGCATAACTCGATGGTTTGTGACTTGATGCCCCCGGGGACATCATCGCACAACCATTTCTTCGCCCGTGGGCTACTCTCATCATACTCGGGTGCTCCACCCAAGAGGAAAAGTTCGCACTGGAAGTGCTCAAAGATCCAAGCTCAGTAAAGAACATATCATTGATTGATTATTAATCTGAAAGTAACACTAAAGCAAACTTAAAAGTAAAGAATATGTTTTATACTCAAGTAAAGGAAGATGACCAACAATCTTCTTGGTCTTCTTCCTTGTAGCATCCCGGTGATCATAGAGATGGGCAAGGGCCATGGTCCCCAACAATAGTCTCCAACAAACCTCCAAATCAATCAACATACCAAGGTAGCCAAGCTTAACCTTGTTGTTCGACTTGTCGCCAAACAAGGTGCAACCAAAAGATACAAAGATGTAGGCCCTAGCAAAGATGGTCCCACCTCCCTCGCCTATGGTCGGGTGGTAGACCCTATCCTCACCCATACAAGCCCAACAAAGCGACCCGGCCGAGAAGTGCAAGTCCGGTTTGCATCCTCCGGTGTGGCACCCAAATAGTCAACAAAGAAATTGCTCTCCACGCCATGTAGTCCACCGGCATGTCATAGAACCGACCCAAGAATGGGGATGTGCGGCGGTGGGATACATCATCAATGGTGATGCTCATCTCACCCACAGTGGAATGATGATGTATCCCGGCCGCCAACGCCTATGAATGCGTTCAAGAAATTTCTTGTGGAGAATGGGGAAACTAAGCCCAACCAACGGAACCAACCCCGTTCGCTGTCGAGTGTCCCTAATCGCACATGAAACATCGTCGTAATGAGTTCATGTGGGATTGTTTGTAAATCCACGCACACTTTGCATTCGTAAATGACACAATAAGCCAAAACATTCAACAACTTAATAAACAAATTTATAACGACCAACTATAAAATAATAACTTACTTGGCGTAATAAAAATCGGTGAGGATATGTGCCGTGATGTGGGCAAGATGCAGAACCATCTTACGGTCCACCAGAAATGGGAATGTCGCCTAACAAGCAGGAGCCTCCCGAGGCTCAAAGAACCTCCTCCTCACGAGGCTCAGCAGCCTCCTCCTCATGATGCCTAGAAGATGAAGGCCTAGAAGATGAAGGCCTAGCAGATGAAGGCCTAGCAGACGAAGGCCTAGCAGATGAAGGGTCGGCCAACTCATAGGCCGGAAATTGAGCATCACGCTCAATATCCTGCCCAATATCCTCTGGAAGTGGGGGAGGAGGAACATCAACCCTGCCCCTACCCCTAGCACGACCCCTAGCTCGGGAGGGTTCACCGGCTTCTTCCCTCCTTTTGCAGTTTGAAACCGTAGGAGGTGGCCGACCGGCTCGCTCAGATGGTTCAGCTGCATGACCACCTCTGCTCCTCACCATATCTGAAACAACAATCAACATAACCAATTAAATAAAATTAACAGAACCAAACAGAAAAAGGCTGAGTGAGTTTACTGTCAAACGCCTGTTTGAACGGCTACATGCGAACCTGTTCGCACAACCCCGTTCGAACAAGTCAGTTTCAGTTTACAAATTACAACGGTTCGAATGAGGTTGTTGAGCGGTGTTCAAGACAACCTCATTCGAACACCTTCGTTTTCAGTGTTCGAGGACCTCGTTCGAACAATTCGACGTTTAAAAAAACCCAAATGAGCGTAGGGGAGAGGCATACCTTGAAGAAAATGGAACGATTAGAGAGTGTGAGGGGAGGAGAAAATAACCCAAAGAACTCTTGAGAGTGTTGGTGGAGAAGATTGAGTGAGAGATTGGGTAAGATTGAGTGAGTTGGGAGAAGGTGAGTGAGAGGAAAGAGAGGTTAGGGTTCGAAGGGAGGGGAGGGGAGAATGAGAGACGAGGGAGAGTGAGAGAAGGGGGGAGGGGTGTGGGTTATTTTGTTTTTTTGAATGGGGGGTAATTTTGCAATTATAATTTTGATGGGGTGTGAATAAGTAGGGGGGGTGTGGGGAAAGCACAAGCCAATAATTGAGTGTGTGAATGTGTTCGTAAGTGTAAATGGGCTTGCCCATGTTTGTATCAAAGGGATAGTAATAAGGGTCTACTTTTATTACCCCCACACCTACTCACCATACCCCACAACCCTCGTGAAAAGATCGTAATACCCCTATTATCGTAATTCCGTAATTAAAATTACAGACAGATTTATCTTTTAAAAGATAAATCCGCTGTTAAATGTTTTAACAGCGGAATTATCTATTTTAAAGATAGTTCCGTAGTTAATTTTTTTGACTACGGATTTACCCATAAATTCGTCAATTGTTTTTTCACTACAGATTTATGTTTCAAAACATACTTCCGTAGTTAATTTTTTTTGACAACGAATTTACCTACAAATCCGTCAATTTTTTTCCACTACGGATTTATGTTTAAAAACATACTTGTTGGGTACTACTGTGTTTATCTTTAGTTGTGCTGTTTTAGAGTAATGTTATATGTAATTTACTTGCTGGTGTTTTTTTGGTTTTTGCTGAGAGCATATGTAATGTATTGTCGGGTCACTTTTTTTCTCCTCGGTATTTCTCCCAATGGATTTTGCCCCTTAAAAGTTTTAATGAGACCTTCTTATAATTATCCGAGTACACCTTGTCATGTTCAATAAAATTTTGATTATCAAAAAAAGAAGAAAAAGGATTCCGGTGGTGGAAGCATGTTCAAGAAAGTTGCTCCGCTTTTGCTGAGATTTTATTATATTTTTCCTACCACTGAGCTAGTACATTTTAATATATGTTGTCAGTAGTTTGAGGCTAAATGTCATTAGTTGGTCATTTATCTTTTTCTTTTTTTTCGTTTTGGCTCCTCACGTTTCATTTAGGTTTCATTTTGGTCTCTGTCGTTAGTTTTTCTTAACGGACGTCATGCTGGCAGTTAACTGCTGACGTGACGTCTTACGTGTCACTGCTAACTTAGAATTTTTATATGATGTGGCATAAAATGGACTAAAATGAAACTTAACAAAAATATGAGGGACCAAATTGACAAAAACACACAATTATGAAAAATCACCCCAATTTTATCTTCTTCTTCTCCGGCGAGCCACCACCACCAAAACAAAATTCTATCCAATTAACAACAACAAAAAACCCAAAACCCCTTTTTTAAAAAATAGGACAAACACTGATACATGAATGTATCAGTATTGAAGGACAAATTTTGATGATTTAGGTCACTTTTTAATTTTTATGATTTAGGTCAATTTGTTTGATATGATCGATACTATTTGAATGGTTTTGTCACGAATTGACACCAATTTGGATTAAAAGGGAGGGAGCTCCTTGAACAATTCTTGCTACTTCACACTTGGAGCTCCACTGGTGTGAATGGTGCTCGAAATATATGAATGAAGAATAAAATATAGAGAGAATTAATGTAGGAGAAGATATTAATATCCCAAAAAGGTGAGCTAAAGGATATTGAAGGAGTGCACCAAATGAGTGTAAGAAGGAGGTCCCGAGTTCAAATCCCGAAAATTAACATTCCCTCACCCCGCTAACATTGCCTATCAAAAAAAAAAGGAGAAGATATTAATTGGATAATGATTGGTACATTGCCTATCAAATCCCGAAAATTAACATTCCCTCACCCTGCTAACCATGCATGATACCCGAGTGTTTCACTTTTTCATTGCATTGTCATTTTTTCTTTCTTATTATGGGTTAATTTTTTGTATTTGTATTTAATGAATGTTGATAATTATTAAAGTTCTTTAGACTTTTTCTTCTTATTTTATCCGCGGAGGATATTCAATTTAATTGTCTTTCCTTTTAAATTTATAATATTTGTTATTTAATTAATATTTATAATTTAATTTTTATTCACATGTATTAGATTTTATATTTTGCAAAGTAATTTCATTTGCCTAATGGCATAATCTACATTGGGGCACGGGGGACAACCCTGTGCTCCTTAGCCTGTTGATTATCACAATTAGGGATGACAATTGAGCCCATGCCCATAGGGTACCTGCAAAAATTACCTGCAAACGGGCGGGTAATTACCCGCACATATGGGTGCGGGCTCGGGTACGGGCACAACGGTGCCCAGCCCGCCACATACCCGCACCCGCATATATATTAATAATATTACAACTTTACTTATATACAATTTAAAAAACTGATTTTTTTATTTATTTGAAAAACAGACATATATTAATTTTGTTTCATACTACACACCAGGTACATTAAAAATTTCTCAAGCTAAATAATTAAACTATACATAAGGTATGTTAATTCCACAAATACTCATTCTCTCAAGGTTGAAAGACCTTGTTACCACATTTGCATTTCCATGACAGAAGATAGTATCCTTCATCTTTTTCAGTTGTTGCTTTGTGAATGTGACCAAATTTGTGGTGTGGAGAGATAACCAAAGCAGCCATGCAAGGTCTGCAGCTTAAGCATTTGTTAACACACCTAGGAGGCCTTGATCCCAATACTAATTTCTTTTCATTCACAACATCCGTCACATCTTTCTTTGAAGCTGATGATCCTGCTGAATTAGAAGCAAATAAAGTAAGAGAAATGATGAGAATCAGAGTCAGTGAAGTTTTAAGTCCACTGAAGTATATTTTTGGTGAATCCATATCAATCTATATAAAAGAAAAAGAAAGAAGGAGTGATCAGCAATTTATGAAGAAGGAGTGAGTTTTGGGAGAAAGAGAAATGAAGAAGAGGTTTGTTATGGTTTTGATCATTTGATGATATTTGAAACAATGAAATGATTTTTTTTTTCATAAAACACTAAATATAACTACTAAATAAAATTTTGGATATTTTTAATTCACTAAATATTATTGTGTGTAATATTTTAATTAGTAGATACAAAAAAAAATAATGACTCTTTAAATTGAATTATAATGTTTTTTATGTTATTTATTATTTGTTGTTGTTAAAGTGCGGGTAATTGGTGTGCCCACGGGCACTAGGTGCCCAGAGGGTACGGGGACAGACACTATAGTGCCCTGCCCATACATGTGCGGGCTCGGGTACGGGCACTATAGTACCCTGCCCATAGGGTACTCATTGCCATCCCTAATCACAGTTGACAAGCTCGATGTTGACCACTGCAATCTTTCAAGTACGATGCGATATTATTCTTTCAAAAAAAATTAATTACTCGATTAAACGATGAAATTTAGTCAACCCCGTACATCGCACGGGTTATGGGGCCAGTAAGTACTAGTGCCTAGTACAATTAACTAACAGTAAAAGCAGCTGCAGTAAAAGAGTAAAAGCTAGTAATTAAATTACTGAAAGTGGTACTAAAGTCATCCTACGGTCACAAGTTTTTCTTTTCCCTGAACTTTCATCAAACGTTTGATAGAAAGGTTGTATGTATTCTTTGAACTTTTGCAATTTGTAGAAGCTATATGACTTGTTATGACAAGTATGAGATTTCGTAAGAACATATTTTCGAAAAGGCTTGATGTTGTCGTGAGCCTATCTTTTAAAAAAGGGGGTTTTGAGTTTGTTGTTGTTGATGTTTGTTGTTGTTAATTGGGATATGATTTTGTTTTGGTGTTGTGGTGATGGTGGCTCACCGGAGGGGGTGGTGGCTCGCCGGAGGTGGCGGTGGCTAGTAGAGAAGAATATGAAGATTGAGGGTGATTTTTTATATTTGTGTGTTTTGTCAATTTGTCCACTCATATTTTTGTTAAGTTTCATTTTGGTCCCTTCTATACCACATCATATAAAAATTTCAAGTCAGCAGTGACACGTAAGAAGCCACGTCAGGAGTTAACTGCTAGCGCGGCGTCTGTTAACAAAAACTAACGGCAATGACCAAAATGAAGCCTAAATGAAAGATGAGGGCAAAACGAACCAAAAAAAGATAAATGACCAAAATGAAACTTAAATCAAAGATAAAGAACTAAAAGTGACATTTAGCCGTAGTTTTACTTTCTTTATTGGCTTGTTTTGTGTACACATTAGTGGGGTATTATTGTGCTATGTTTCCACCATTGTTGTTGCTTTGTTGTTCCCATTATTTTCGTAGTAAAAGGTTTTCTGGACAGGGTCCAGTGATTTTTATGCTCTCACATTTAGAGGAGGGGTGTTATTTTTCGTACCCCCCTCATTCCCTACCACACCCCCATTTTTCCATAAATGCCAATAATACCCCTGTGTTTTTAAAAAAAAAAAAAAATTAAAATTTTCGGAATTACCTCAAAATAAGATAATTCCGGTTCAAAACAATTAAATTTTTGAATTACCATTTTTAGAGGTAATTAGGTTCATAATTTTAAAAATTTGAATTACCTCTAAAAATGGTAATTCGAAAATTGTATTGTTTTTGAACCGGAATTACCTTTATTTTGAGGTAATTCAAAATTTTAATTTTTTTTTTGAAATTGTATTGTTTTTTGTTTTTATATTAAATTAATATTTAAACGCGTTTTATTTTGGAAATATGATCTGAACGGTTTATGATTTAAATAGCAATATGTCAAAATATATAAAATGAGCAACATAAAAAATATAATGTACAAATACAACTACTATGGGTCCAAAATGTTTAACAATGATCGAAAATAAGCACGTGAAGTGGGTGAGCAGGCGACATCTAAGGCATCCCGGTCAATCTGTTGCCTTCTCTGCACCTCTCCTCATATGTCTCTCGGGACAAGAAAGCTCGATGATATGGTGGATCCCGAGGTGGCTGTGGCTCGCTCTGCCGTGGGTGCGCACCGAGTAAGACGCACCGTTACCGATCGTACCAAGGAAGGTAATCGGATCGCACTCGCCGTGGTAGCCCGCCAATCTACTAGCCCGCCAAAATGTCCGCGCCGAATCGATACATCAAGAACCTCGTATGATCTCGTCGCGCAGAGGAGCATTACGAAATGGGTGCTCTAGAGGATCCTCAGAGCTGCCCGAATCGCCAACGCACTGCCGCTTCAGCATGTAGGAGCAGCGTCATCGCCCAAAGCAACCGACCCGCAACAGATATGTTCGACAAAGGAACATACCGCTGTGGTCATCATAAGGGGTGAGGATGACATCCCAGTACCGCAGAGCATCTATCCGCGCCCTAAAGTCCACCAACTTTACTTTATCCAGCTTCTTGTTCCCCCAGCTGGTGGCACGTGGCTGATGCGTCCTAGCTAACACTTTCCGACCAACGACCGTGGGAAAGTGCTCGTAGATCCAGCACTGAAATAGTTAAATTAAAAAATAATCAGTTATTAATATATGTTAAATTTAATTAAAAGTTTTAAATTAAAAAAATAAATAAATGATTACCTGGAGCAGTGTCGAGTATCCGCCGAACTGCTTGGTCGTATAAAAGACCGCTTTCGTCAGCTGGGTGTAGAGGTAACTAAGAGCAGCTATACCCCAGAGACCATCGCCACACCTTTGAAGATCCTCGGCGTATACATCCACCTCATCGCACTAATGTGTGACTCTTGTCACCCAGAATGGTGGTGCTATCTATCAGAAGAGCATGTAGCACCGCGGCACCGCTGCTCATAAGCACCCCGTGCCATGTTCGCCTTGTAGGCGTCCTCTACACAGGAGATCCTCAGATACTGCCCCCTGTTATCCTTAAGCTCCTGGATGACAGTAGCCTGATCCATGCCCAAACGATCCACAGCCATGTGAAAAGCCTCAACAGAATCAAAAAAGCGGCTTGTGGTCCAATGGGGTGCCATCCAAATGCAAGTGGAGCAAAGACGGCCACATCATCCAAGGTGATTGTCATCTCCCCAAAGGGCATGTGGAATGAAGCAGGTCTCGGATGCCACCTCTCCACAAAAGCAGATATCAACTCATGGTTGATTCCCCTCAGAGGTGTGATGTCCAACTCAGAAAGCTTAGCCAGACGCAACCAGTGCTCTACCTGTGGGTGGTGGTCAGTAGGTCTAATTTTAGAAAACTTACGCCGTGAGATACAACCTTTAGTTTTAGAAATTTGAAAAATTCAAATTAAACCAAACGTTATTAAAAATAAGTAATTAATTGTTGTTAAGTAAAATTAAAATAAAAATTAAAATATTACCTCGCCTCTATCTATCCAAGACGCCAGCAGTCATGCGTATCCCAAAGTGTAAATATAAGGGTGTGTGCTCCACACCGGGCAAAGTGAACCTCCTCCTCCCGAACCTCCTCCCGAACCTCCCCTCCTCAACCTCCTCCCGAACCTCCTCCTCCTCAACCTCCTCCTCCCGAACCTCCTCCCGAACCTCCTCCAAAGCCTCCCAACCGTCATGATACATCTCTCGGGTGCTCTGTTGGTGCCGCATATGGTACTCATAATCGTGGTGGTCTTCTATCCGCCGCTCATACCGGCCGAGGAGGCCGAGGCCGAGGCTCGTGCTCAACCATCTCTACCACTGCACGGGCTCTCTCGCGCTCGACGCGCGAAGCATGCCCAGCAGCTCACGAGCCTCTGTAAAGTGTCGGAGAAGAGAGTATCGCTACACGCGCCTCCCTGAAGAATCGTGCTCGCCGCAATGCGCATTTGCGGTCTTGCTGCCAGAAGACTCGCCGCTCTAAGTTGTCTCGATCGTCTACTCGCCATCGTTAAAAAAATAAATGTAATTAGAAAATATTAAAAATTGAAAAAATAAATTAGTTTTTGGAATTACCTAGTAATTAGAAAAGAATTTCGAAATACCTCGAAGTGAGGTAATTAGGTTCATATTTCGAACCTAATTACCTCACTTCTGAGGTATTTCCGAAATTCTTTTCGGAATTACCTAGTAATTCCGAAAATCCCATTCGAATTTACTTACTTTTTCCGAAATTGTGAAATGTGAAATGTGAAATGCGATTTTTGTAAATTTTCAGGGGTATTTTTGTCCAATTGGGAAATTATGGGGGTGTGGTAGGGAATTTGGGGGGTACGAAAAATAATACCCTTAGAGGAGTTTTGCACGTCTAAATTGTTGCCTCTGATATTTACTATTCCACATTAATATTGTCCTGTAAAGTGTATTTTTGTCGTCCTATTTATTTGCATAGCTGAGAAAAAATATTTGATTAAGAGAGATTGTAATTATCTTTGATTTTTCCCAACAGTGAATATATAACAAGTGTTGTTAATAGAGTCGTTGGATAATTCTAAGTAGTCCATTGATAAGTACTCATTTTACTTAAACTTGATATACAAGAGTATTTATAGAACTTTATGAAACTCATCAACTTTTGACCCTAAACTTAGTAATTTTAGTATGGATTGTAAATAAAATAAAATATCTTGTCTTAATAAAAATTCTTCACTTTGCCCTTAATATCAGAGTAAATTTGGCTGTGGTGGTCTTTTTTACGAGCTCCTCGTCAGCTTGAGGCATTTCTAGCACGAAGTCTGCTAGTACTTGCGATTTTATTTACCCTCGGGGCTGGTATGAGATGTCGAATTCTGACAGCTCCACATGTCATCCCAGCACTCGCCTTGGAAGGTAAGGCTTTTGAAGAATTTTTCGAATTGGTAGGTTAGTCCTGACGATTATTGAGTGGCTCTGGAAGTAGAGTCACATTCTTCTAGCTGTAGTTAGGACTACGAAGGTCGCTTTTTTGGTTTTCTGGTAGCGAAATTTGGCCCCTTTCAGTGCTCACTGATGAAATAGATGGGCCATTCCTTTGCCTCTTTCTCCCGTACCAATACCGAGCTGCAAGCATTCTCAAAAACTATTAAGTACATGATTACCGACATTCCTTGAATGGGAGAGATTAATACTGGGAGGTAGCAAGGTATTGCTTTAACTGCTTGGAAGCCTCAAAGCACTCATCGTTCCAATTGAAGGTGTTATTCTTTCAAGGAAATTGGTAGAAGGGGCGACTTCTATCTGCTGCCTTAGACAAGTATCGAGACAATGCTGCGATGTGTAACGCCCAAAAATTAATTAGGTGAATTATTCAACTAATTTAATTAGGTGATTATTTAATTAATTTAATTAAGCGATTATTTAGCTAAATAAATTAAGTGATTGTTTTAGTTGTCTATATTAAACTAAATAGAGGGTAATTAAATTGTGAGTATTCTAGTTAAGTGGGATAACTAAGATGGGATTTATTTTATTACAAGAGGTGAAATTAAATTAATTGGGGAGGTGTAAATAAGGCCCAAGGGCCATTAGTGAGCCCAATTTCTAGTCATAAACCTAGGGGTTCCTAAGGTAGAGACTCATTGTGTCTCATTCAAAGAAAGAAAAGAAAAATTAGAGAGAGAGAGGAGAAGAGAAGCCGACGGCAGCAAAGGAGGGGGAAGGAAGTATAGGTTTTGTTCTCAAGATTCCACTAGGTAATGATTCTTAGTCTCTTCTTCACCATTTTTCTTCCTCTTTAAGTGTTGTAGCCTACACCTCCTAATTCTTGTTCATTTTGAATTCTCCATTGTTACCCAAGGAGGGTGAGGCCACGGTTTCCAGCTTAAAGGAGGGTAGGAGTGCTTCATTTTGTTGGTTCTTGGTGGTTGGTTAAAGTTCTAGCTCATTCAAGGTTAGGGGATTCTCTACTACATTTATAATAAGTTGTAGGATATGTGTTATGTGTGGAATAGCTCTAGGAATAATTTGATTGGTTGAGTTTTGTGTTGATTCTATGTTTGTTGTTGTATTGGTAATTAATTTGGTGATACTGTGACGCTTGATGTTGGAATTATATGTGTTGTTAAATGTGCATGCTAAGTGTTTGATAAAATGCTTCAATATGATAATATGATGATTTAATGATGTGGATTAATTGCCTAAGTGAGTGTTGAATTGTTGAATAAAAGTGTTGTTGAAGTGTTAGTGGTGGCTAGGTGTTCTACATGTGAATGTTGTTTTTAATTGGGTTTCACTTGTTTATGGTTTTTGTGTGTTTTTCTGAGTACTGTTTCGGTTTTCTCAAACTGGTACTGTTTGGTTGGTCCAAAAATTACGTAGCTAATTGTTTTTGAAAATATACTTAAAGCCGGTCGTTTTGGCACTGGTTTCGTTAAATTCGGAGCTGTGTAGCTCCAGTTATGAGTCTCCAAAGTCGGGTCAATTTTCTAGAGTCAAACTGGGAGTAGGTTCAGTTTTTGCAGGTTTTGTGTGCTCAATTGAACTCCGTTTTGAATGATTCTTATTTCATTGAAAAATAGACTTAATTCTCTACGAAATAGGCACTGATTTTACTGAATTTCATTAAGAAATGGGAAAGAAAATTTGGTTGCAAGTTGGGTAAAACGTTCTGTCTGAATTTGGTACCTCAGTGTAGTGTTTTGAAAAACTGTACCAACTCGACACTTATTTTGAAAAACTAAAAACATAGGTGGAAACTACACTCAGAGGGATTTCCAATGAGTGGTCTTTTGTAATTTTTCGATGTCGTTTGCTATTTTAAATAATTTGCCGAAGTAGGAGTAATGCTGTAGAACTCCAGCACTTTGTGCGGGGGTTGCCAATGTTGTCCAAAGTGTCAAAAATACTGTTTTGGTCCCTCTGAACCTTTTAGTTCCCAAAAATGTTATTTTGGCCCTTATGCACTATTGGTCCTTTTAATATGTTGTTTTGGTCCCTATGTGACTGTCTAGTCCCTAGGTGACCGTTTAGTCCTATTGGTGCCCAAAATGTGTCCAAGTGATGGTTTAGTCCCTAAGAATTAATTTAATCCTTGGTGTGACAAAATCGTCCCTAAGAATTAAATTAATCCTTGGCGTGACAAAATAATCCCTTAGTGTCTAATTAATCCCAATATGCCAATATAAGTTCCAAAGTACCAAATTAATTCATAATGCGTCAAATAATCTTTAAGTACTAGATTAATCTTTGGTGTGTTAAAATGGTCCTTAGGTGGGATTTAGTCCATAGGTGAGATTTAATTTAGTAAATAAGTTGTGGTGGTGAGGTGGTAACGAAGAGGTGATGTGGGCTTCGACCAAAGTGGTGGGTTAATACTTGATGTGATGAATTTATGAATGACGTGGGTTTCGGCCAAAAGCGGTGGGGGCTTCGGCCAAAGAGGTGAGTTGATAATTGATGTGATAAATTTATTGTGTGGTGATGCATTGTCATGGTGTCACATAAATCATATGCATATAAAAGCGGTGATGTGGCTTCGGCCAAAAGCGATGATGTGGCTTCGGCCAAAAGCGGTGGGGGCTTCGGCCAAAGCGGTGGGTGCCCGACGGGGTTATTGAGGTGGTTATGGATCCACATGCATATTGCATACATGCATAGACTCATACATTCGTAGAATTCTTGTTGATGCTTAATTAATTCATTATTGTTGTTTGTTGGCACTCTAATTGAATGGTAAATGCCTTGATTGCTATGGATTGTTGTTGCTAGATGTTTTCCTAATATAATGCTTATCTTACTTGTTATTATTTATGTAAAGAGACTCACCCTAGTATTTTTATGTTGCCTGCTCTCGTGGCGACAAACAGGTGATTCTGAGTGAAGGTACCATGCCTTCTTGAGTCTTCGAGTCAGCTCTGTTTAGTGACACCCGGGCGGGAAATCGTAGTGTAGTATTTTATACTATGTATTTGAACTGATTTGGATCACGGGCTGTTATGTTTGAACTTGTTATTTCCGCTGTGCTGAGAAAACCATTTCTGGATTATTGTAAACTCTAAACAAGTTTTGAGGGTCTTAACCCACGTGACTAAGATATGTATTTCACGCACTTGATGCGTTTGAATTTTAGATATGTTTTGATGATGTTTTTATTAAATGTAGCACTCTCTTTGAGGTGCGTGGAAAGGTTTTTGAAAACTCAAATTTTTAATTAGTAAAATAGTAATTAAATAGAAGGGGTGTTACATTAGTGGTATCGAGAAGCGATTCGGTCCGTCCGCCAAGTTGTCGAAGTCTGTTAACCTCGAGTCTTGGTACTCGCTCAAATCATAATTATGTTCTTTGTTTATTATTGTTAACTTAGTTGGTTTGTTAATTCATTGACGTGCCTTGTGACCTATTTGTTGGATTGCGATTGAAAGTTATATTGTATTATTGAGGTATATGTGACTGGACTGTGTAACTGGTGGTTGTAGCATTGATTTTGTCTGCTCGCGTGATCATGTTGCTCGTATCATTAAGATATGTGTGATTAAAAGAGTTCTAACGACGTCAAAGGGGTGAAAGTCGTGACGACGCCTTCGCACTCCGGACTGCGTTAAAAGTCTTTTAATGCAGTAGTTATAAATTTGAAAGGAAGTAGTTTTGTGACCTTAATTAATTGGTTGCATGAGTAGGAGGGACTGATCACCCCAATCACTCATCCCCAATGAAAGAGGCGACAATAACTCATGGTTATTATTAAATTTGGATGCGTGCACTAATTTTAATTCTATTGATTGCTCGATTAGCTTATTAGGATATAAAAAGTAATTTTTATATGACCTAACCGTGGTAAGTATACACCGAACAATATTTGGAGATTATTGTTGAAAAATTGTTGCACTTGACTGATGTCTCTGCTATAGGTTGATTGTTTTTGTGATAAATATGAGTTAAAATTTGATTTGTGCTTAATTGTCCCGAAGTTAGTATGCTAAAATGAAATGTTGTGTAAGGCTATATTTTCATTAACTATACTTTCAGTGTTTCAATTTGACTTGTTTCGTGAGCATGCTGTGAATTGTCAAAAGTAAATGATTAATTTCCTTACCGTTAGAGTTTATGTCGGAAACTAAATTTTGAACTAATAAGTAGTTGTTTATGTGGTAGCATGTTCGAGTGATAGTAAGATTGAGGTTTGCATATAGTTTCCCTTTTGGACAAAACCGTGAGTTCTATGATTTTCAAGAAGAAACGGTACATGGAAAATTTTAGGCTATTGGAAAATGAATGTGATGTCAAATTGGTGTTGAATTCTGTTCCCAAAATGTTTTAGGGTTTTATTTCAGAATGTGACATAAATTCGGCTTTTGGAACCAATTAGTTTGCGGTTTAATGATGGTTGAAAATTATGAGATTGGACATAAATTGCATGATTAAATGAGTTAAAAATTTGATGCTACGAGAATATGAGTCCAATAATAATTGTCAAGGTTTTAGAAACAAATGTAAACAATTTTAAGTACTTCTTGACTGTGAACTATAATTGTAAAAATTTTGTTCGATTATGACTTAACTTTGACATTGAGGTTGCTATCGCTAGTATTAACTGTCACTTCTTAAAAAAAAAAAATTTGTTTTACGAGGCTTATAAATCTAATGATGAAAATTGTGCAATGAGACTTTTGTGCACTTCCATTACTTGATTGGTTTTCCTTGCTAAGTGTTGACAAGGGTATTTAATTTCATTTGTTAAACTAATATCAAGTCTTGTATCAAAACAATTGTATTATAAAGCATGTGTTGGTTGTATTAATTGTGATATGAAGACAATTCAATTTGGTAGAATTATGTATCCATGATATTCCTAGGGAAGTTGTAAAAATTGCATGATAGCCAATCCCTAAGAATAGAGAAAATCGAAGAATATGCCTATATGTTTAATTTTTCGGAATTGTGTATTTAAATTAGTTGCATGATTGGCTATGCTTGTTGGCGTTTGATGAAATGCAAAAGTATGTGATGATTGTAATTGGTTTTGGTAATTGATCATGATGAGTTTAACTTGCTTAAGGTTTTGTGCTTAGAATGAAAGCATGATTGTTATACAACCTAGGAGTAGGAATGATGTCAGAACCAATGTCTTAGGTTGAGATTCATGGGGACCGGTAAAGCTATGCATACTTTTGCGAACTTTCTGAAAATGCTGTTTTTATAAAACTCGGTGTAGCATTATTAGTAATGGTGACTGAATTATGAGGGTTGTCTGTGTTGTTGAATTCACGGTTTTGAGATGTTCTGACATGTGTTCAGTATTTCAGTGACTGAGAACGTTTTACTAATTGAAAAATTATGTGGTTTGTCATTTCGAAAACTTGATTGAATGCTTGTTAATTTGCCACTGATTGGGTTGTGTTCTGAGTTGCAGAACTCGAGTTATAGGTGAAACAAGTTAGACTAAAATTCTAGACACAGTCTGGACATAGGGTCAGTGTTTTGGTTACTGCGTTTTCAAAAGAGCTCATTTTCGAACGAATCCAATTTATTTGAAAACTTGACAGAATTTGCCTCACTTTATGCACAAGTTTCATGCAATTTGATTGAATTTTGGTCATTATAGAACTGCTTGAATTTGAAGGACAGAAACTGCATCTTTTGAAACTAGTATGCGTATTTTTGAAAACTGTACCTATTGAACACTCTCCTTCAAAAACTGAACTTAGGGATAAGAAATAGACCCATAGGGCTTTCCAACAAGTATTCATTTGTCGAAATCCGAGGTCGTTTACTATTTTAATTAATTCGCCAAAGTAGGCGCAAAGTTACAGAATTTTTCTGCACCCGAGTTAGGTGGACTAATTTGAATGTTGAATAGAATGATTAATTGTGCAATAGGTTGAACTTGAATTTTGTTGATATGATCATGTTAATTGTTGATGTGAATGATGTTAGACATATGATAACTTGTTGAGATTGGTATTGTTGTGTTAATTACGGTTGTTAGGGTTGTTGGGCCTCTGGCCATAATTGTTGTTGTCTCTTGTGTTGGGTAGTCGGGTAGGATTTTGACAACCTACAGGTTAGAGTACCTAATTGGGGAGTAAGAGTATAGGGAAGAGTGTTTGATCTGTTGCGTGTACGATAGAACTTGGATGATAATGGTTAACGGAGATAAGAAGAGTGGATGTTGATTTCATGAGTTTAGTGTAGATTTTCGAGGAAGATAGCAATCGTTCATATAAGATAGTGAAGGAGAAGAGGAGTTCTCAGTTTCGTGGAAAGCCGTATGATGTTTCGGGAGGGCAAGGAGAGGAGAGTTCGGGCAAAAAGCCAAGTGGGGGAGACGCATCGTGTGGGGGTGGGGCACATTAGTACCGAGTGTCCAAAGCGGAAGGAGGAGAAGTCTAGCAGAGTGTTTGTCTCGGCAGGTTCGAAGTCTGCGGAGGAGGGATAGTTGCATTAGAGGTTAGCGTTTCATTTAGGGTGCTTTACTAGAAATCTATTGGCGCGTGTTTAAGTTTACATGTCCATGATAGTTAGATTTTCGAGGACGAAAATATTCTAAGTGGGGGAGAGTTGTAACGCCCAAAAATTAATTAGGTGAATTATTCAACTAATTTAATTAGGTGATTATTTAATTAATTTAATTAAGCGATTATTTAGCTAAATATATTAAGTGATTGTTTTAGTTGTCTATATTAAACTAAATAGAGGGTAATTAAATGGTGAGTATTCTAGTTAAGTGGGATAACTAAGATGGGATTTATTTTATTACAAGAGGTGAAATTAAATTAATTGGGGAGGTGTAAATAAGGCCCAAGGGCCATTAGTGAGCCCAATTTCTAGTCATAAACCTAGGGGTTCCTAAGGTAGAGACTCATTGTGTCTCATTCAAAGAAAGAAAAGAAAAATTAGAGAGAGAGAGGAGAAGAGAAGTCGACTAGTGAAGAAAGGAGGGGAAGGAAGGATAGGTTTTGTTCTCAAGATTCCACTAGGTAATGATTCTTAGTCTCTTTTTCACCATTTTTCTTCCTCTTTAAGTGTTGTAGCCTACACCTCCTAATTCTTGTTCATTTTGAATTCTCCATTGTTACCCAAGGAGGGTGAGGCCACGGTTTCCAGCTTAAAGGAGGGTAGGAGTGCTTCATTTTGTTGGTTCTTGGTGGTTGGTTAAAGTTCTAGCTCATTCAAGGTTAGGGGATTCTCTACTACATTTATAATAAGTTGTAGGATATGTGTTATGTGTGGAATAGCTCTAGGAATAATTTGATTGGTTGAGTTTTGTGTTGATTCTATGTTTGTTGTTGTATTGGTAATTAATTTGGTGATACCATGATGCTTGATGTTGGAATTATATGTGTTGTTAAATGTGCATGCTAAGTGTTTGATAAAATGCTTCAATATGATAATATGATGATTTAATGATGTGGATTAATTGCCTAAGTGAGTGTTGAATTGTTGAATAAAAGTGTTGTTGAAGTGTTAGTGGTGGCTAGGTGTTCTACATGTGAATGTTGTTTTTAATTGGGTTTCACTTGTTTATGGTTTTTGTGTGTTTTTCTGAGTACTGTTTCGGTTTTCTCAAACTGGTACTGTTTGGTTGGTCCAAAAATTACGTAGCTAATTGTTTTTGAAAATATACTTAAAGCCGGTCGTTTTGGCACTGGTTTCGTTAAATTCGGAGCTGTGTAGCTCCAGTTATGAGTCTCCAAAGTCGGGTCAATTTTCTAGAGTCAAACTGGGAGTAGGTTCAGTTTTTGCAGGTTTTGTGTGCTCAATTGAACTCCGTTTTGAATGATTCTTATTTCATTGAAAAATAGACTTAATTCTCTACGAAATAGGCACTGATTTTACTGAATTTCATTAAGAAATGGGAAAGAAAATTTGGTTGCAAGTTGGGTAAAACGTTCTGTCTGAATTTGGTACCTCGGTGTAGTGTTTTGAAAAAGCTGTACCAACTCGACACTTATTTTGAAAAACTAAAAACATAGGTGGAAACTACACTCAGAGGATTTCCAATGAGTGGTCTTTTGTAATTTTTTCGATGTCGTTTGCTATTTTAAATAATTTGCGAAGTAGGAGTAATGTTGTAGAACTCAAAGCACTTTTGTGCGGGGTTGCCAATGTTGCCCAAAGTGTCAAAAATACTGTTTTGGTCCCTCTGAACTTTTTAGTTCCCAAAAATGTTATTTTGGCCCTTATGCACTATTGGTCCTTTTAATATGTTGTTTTGGTCCCTATGTGACTGTCTAGTCCCTAGGTGACCGTTTAGTCCTATTGGTGCCCAAAATGTGTCCAAGTGATGGTTTAGTCCCTAAGAATTAATTTAATCCTTGGTGTGACAAAATCGTCCCTAAGAATTAAATTAATCCTTGGCGTGACAAAATAATCCCTTAGTGTCTAATTAATCCCAATATGCCAATATAAGTTCCAAAGTACCAAATTAATTCATAATGCGTCAAATAATCTTTAAGTACTAGATTAATCTTTGGTGTGTTAAAATGGTCCTTAGGTGGGATTTAGTCCATAGGTGAGATTTAATTTAGTAAATAAGTTGTGGTGGTGAGGTGGTAACGAAGAGGTGATGTGGGCTTCGACCAAAGTGGTGGGTTAATACTTGATGTGATGAATTTATGAATGACGTGGGTTTCGGCCAAAAGCGGTGGGGGCTTCGGCCAAAGAGGTGAGTTGATAATTGATGTGATAAATTTATTGTGTGGTGATGCATTGTCATGGTGTCACATAAATCATATGCATATAAAAGCGGTGATGTGGCTTCGCCAAAAGCGATGATGTGGCTTCGCCAAAAGCGGTGGGGCCGGGCAAAGCGGTGGTGTGCCGACGGGGTTATTGAGGTGGTTATGGATCCACATGCATATTGCATACATGCATAGACTCATACATTCGTAGAATTCTTGTTGATGCTTAATTAATTCATTATTGTTGTTTGTTGGCACTCTAATTGAATGGTAAATGCCTTGATTGCTATGGATTGTTGTTGCTAGATGTTTTCCTAATATAATGCTTATCTTACTTGTTATTATTTATGTAAAGAGACTCACCCTAGCATTTTTATGTTGCCTGCTCTCGTGGCGACAAACAGGTGATTCTGAGTGAAGGTACCATGCCTTCTTGAGTCTTCGAGTCAGCTCTGATTAGTGACACCCGGGCGGGAAATCGTAGTGTAGTATTTTATACTATGTATTTGAACTGATTTGGATCACAGGTTGTTATGTTTGAACTTGTTATTTCCGCTGTGCTAATAAAACCATTTCTGGATTATTGTAAACTCTAAACAGGTTTTGAGGGTCTTAACCCACGTGACTAAGATATGTATTTCACGCACTTGATGCGTTTGAATTTTAAATATGTTTTGATGATGTTTTTATTAGATGTAGCACTCTCTTTGAGGTGCGTGGAAAGGTTTTTGAAAACTCTGAAATTTTTTAATTAGTAAAATAGTAATTAAATAGAAGGGGGTGTTACACGATGCAACCCGCCAGTATTTGTACCTCATTTGAATGGGAGGGATTTGGTATGTCGATGACCACTTGGAATTTGTCTTGTTGATCTTTGATTCCTCTACTAGTAAGCATGAACGCCAATAATTTTTCAGAGTGTACTCCAAAAATACACTTGCCGGGGTTGATTTTTTAAGTCACGTAGGCGGGGTAGTTTAAAAACCTAGTCCGAGTTGGCGATCTGGTCTAACTCTGTTTCGGATTTCACCACCATGTCATCAATGTAGACCTCTTATTTCCCCAACGAGATCGTCAAATATTTTGTCCATCAAACGTTGGTAGGTGTCCCTGGCTGAGACCGAATGACATTACTTTGCAGCAGAAGTTCGACCTGTCAGTCATGAATGTTGTTTTTTTTCTTCGTCTTTCGGTCTCATGCGTATTTTTTATATCCCGAATTAGCTTCCATGAAGCTAAGCACACCAAAACCTGATGGACCATCGACCAACCGATTGTCGCTAGGGAGTGGGTAAAAGTCCTTGGGACATGCCTTGTTTAGGTCTATGTAGTTGTTGCACATTCGGTACTATCTTTTTGCTCTTTTGACTAGCACCAGGTTGGCTAAATACGTGGGATATTTGACTTCCCTAACAAACTTAGCCTTGCAAAGCTTGCTAATTTCATCCTTTACTATGTTCTCTTGTCTTCCCACATTTTCCTTTTCTACTGTGTGACGGGACTAAAGATGAGGTTGATTGCCAGTCGGCGACATACAAAATTAGGGCCAATTCCATTCATGTGTTTGGGACGCCATGCAAAAGTATCATTGTTTTTACAAGAACTTAATCAAAGCTGAACCCACGTCCTAAGGCAAATCAGTTCCTATCTTCATCTTGTAGCCAAAAATGTGGTCGACTATGACTTATTTCACCTCCTGCTGGCTATGGTCACTTTTCCTCGAGCCAAGGGCCGAAGTCTCTTGGGTTCAGATCTAGAAAATTACACCGGTGTTCCTATTTTCCTTTAAAGGCTCGGTTCGTAACATCTTTTGGCCTATTGTTGGTCTCCTCTTATTGTTACGATTCAGCCTTCCACTGGGTAGTTGACGTAGAGGTATGCCTAGGATACAATGACCTATTGCGTTGAGTGCTAGTCGACCCATGATGACGTTGTAGGGGATGTGGTATCGGTAACCATGTACCTTAGGAGTACAGTTTTGGAGATGTATGAGGTGCTGAAAGATGTCCATAAGTCTAACCAGCCACGTACATCAATTCATTCCCCTGAGAAGCCAGTAAGGGTATCCTGAAAGGGATACAACATGTGGGCTGCTATTCTTAGTGCATTGAAGCATGATACAGAGATCACATTGGTCGAGCGCCCATGGCTCTAGTGGAAGCACCCAACTCCTTGCTTGTGAAGCCGTCTAGAAGGATCAGCTTTTACCGGTGGCCCCATGGTGGGCGCCAATGTTCTGGTATACAAAAATGGGGTGGTGCAACTCTTAAGGATATAGTCTTACTAAGGGATACCTCCCAAGTATATAGAACCAAATATCTTTAATATAACAGTAGCCTCCAGTATTTATACTAAAATAGGGGCCTATTAGTTATAGGGAAGCTTGGAAAAGTGGTAACTAACTTATTCTTTAATTCTTTTTATAATCTTTGAAAGTTTCCATGGAAATGGATAGTTAAACCTCTTTTATTGGTATTAGATGTAATCAATCTCTCAATCTATGCATGTATAAAGATCTTAAATGATTCTATATTTCATCTATGTTTTGATATAGTGATTTAATCTCATGTTTAATGTTTTTGATAGTTTAATCACTTATTAAATGATCTATGATATGATATTTGGTTGGAAAACTATGTATTGTATTTGGTCTAGTTGAAATCACCTATAACATTGAATATGTAGGAATAGGATTTACGGTATAGACTTTTTACCTAATCTTAATGCTATTGTTTATTCGGTTGATTAAGGAATCATCATTTGTCTAATTCAATAGATATTTCCACTTACGTTAAGGAACTATCATTGTAGGATGAAATGGTAATTTAAATCAATGCTAGGATTACCAAAGAATTCATGAAGGATCATATAAATACCTCTAGATAGAGTTGATGAAATCTAATCCCAATTCTTTAAACTATTTGAATCACAAAACCCTTTCTAATTCTTATTCTATGTTATTATGCAAACAACAACTACTTTCCCTTTACACTTCACTTGAGTATAACACTAGTTGAACGACTTATTAATATTATAAAATATCTGAGGATACGATACTTGATACTTTGTATTAGAACCATTTGTAAGATTATTCACGAAAACGCCTTATCATATGAACGGGGTACACGACAAGTGATTAGACAAACCTACCCGCATTAAAGCATATTTCGAACACCCTCAAATTCTGCTTAGACAAACTTTACCCACATTAAATAAAATATGGAGATAAAACTTCAAAAGTCACATTTTATTACGGAGATTGTAAGGTACAAAATCGTACAAAACTAGTGGCACTATTGCACCCTAGAACATTGTTCACCATTTACAAGGATACATGCAATTTTTGATAAAAGGGTACATAAGGCCATACTTTATTGTAATGCTACAAAACCAGTGTTTTTTTACTACAACGCATTAAAAACTTATTTTATTATCGTTGTCATTATTTCAAGATGGCCACCTCGATGCATATATAAGCATGATTTCATTACGCGACCTTTGCAATTACGCGATCATGAGACTGAGATTGAGGGTGGACCAAAGGGCCACGGTTTCCGTTGAACTTGATTTCAGTGACTTGGCGTTGGCGAAGGCCAAAAGCATTTTCAAGAACCTCTGCAGGGTGGACCGAAACACCTCTTTCACGTGGTTGTGTACCGCTCTGTCGTTGGTTTTGAAACACGACATACTCAAACCCTTCCTCCTCTGCGCTTGTTGCGCCACCACAAAGTTTTGTGGCACTACTATAAGTTGTCCCTTCCTCACCTCGTCGTTGAACACCGAGTTACCTTGGCGATTCACAATTTGAACCCGTCTCGCCCCACGATCACGCACATCGATTGTTGGCATTGATGTTCGATTGTGGAGCATATATACCATTCTCGCATATATATGTTTGGTTAATTAATTTCATCTTAACTAGTTAAAGGAGCATAATTTAACATAAATAAGAATATTGTGTGTGTGTGTGTGTTTTTTTTTTTTTTTAAAATTAGTACCCGGTAAAGGTTAACATATTCAAAGACTCGAGGCGTAAAAAGCGGAGGATTGGGAGGGTCAAACTATTAACGATCTTTGATGCGGCGGCGCGTGGGTTGTAGATGTCGCTGCGTTGAGGCGGCGATGTTCTCGCGAACCTTGGCGGTCGCGAGATAGTTTCTTCGATGCCATTTCGCCACGTCCTCTCCTATCCGGGCTACTTCTTCGTTCGGTTCTTTGTTCCTCTTCCTCACCTTCTTCCTCTTCCTCTTCTCGTCGTCTTCCCGGTTCCCGCCTCTTCGCGGTGTTGTCTTGGGACCATTGACGAGTCTCTCGCGCTATGGGGTTGGTCTTCCTCCTCTTCTTCTTCCCCTCTTCCCCACACGGCCACGCCTTGGTTTCTCGTTCTTCTTCCTCACCATGTCTGCGGACGTCTTGGTTGATCTTCTTCTTCCTCGTTCACCGCGGCTACGCCTTGATTCTCGTTCTTCTTCCTCACCATGTCGGCGACGTCTTGGTTGATCTTCTTCTTCCTGTTCCCCGCGGCTACGCCTTGATTCTCGTTCTTCTTCCTCACCATGTCTGCGACGTCTTGGTTGATCTTCTTCTTCATCTCCCTTTGGCGACGTCTTGGTTGATCTTCTTCTTCTTCCTCCTCCTCTTGCCGGTCGAGTGATAAAGCCGAGTTCATCCTCGACTCTCACAATTTGCCTCCTTTCATCATGTGCGGATTGAAGTCTCCTTGCTTTGTATCCTTGTCGGTGTGTTGAGATCGTGCTAAGAACTCGGGTGAAGCCACTCAACACGCTCCCACCTTCGTTTTGTTGTTGTTCCTCTCCTCTCCCTCCCGGTGTTGGCCGCCTCTGCGCCCACCGGCTACGCCTTTGTTGGTGGCGTCCTTGTTCTCGTTCTTTCTTCTTTGAGTCTCTGGGTACTCTAAGTCAGGTTGCCACCAAGATAAAATACCTACAAGCCAATGATTATAATTAATATATAGATGATCGGTATAAGTATATTCATCATCTAACTAACTTGAGATGATCATATATATATTATAGGAAATTAAGTATGTAGTTATAATTAGTAGTTACTCTGGGGGTTGAGTCTAGCTGGTTTGCCAAGTTGGAGGTGTCGAGAAGACTGATGGCAACAAGTGGTTCATTGCCGTTGTTATAGGTCCAGTAAGGAGTTCCAGGTGGAATAGCGATGACATCACCTCTTGAGAAGCGTCGAATCTTCTGGTGTCTGTCTGGTCGCTGCTGCTGCTCGCGGCTCCTAGAGGAGCTGGATCCTTGTTGTCTGTATTGTGTCTCTTCGTAGGTCTGAGGGCAGCCAGGAACTGACATCCCTAGGACTCCCCTGCCTGTACGTATATAAATACAACAACAATATTATTAAATAAGAAGAATGTACGTACGTACGTACGTATGAGTAATGAATTACTTCTTCTAGTTACAAAATGAATGAAGTAGATTGAGTACGTACCTTGGAGGATCATAACCAACTGTGGAGCTGGTGAGAAGGATGGCAAGTGGAGGCCTTTGGGGTCGATGGTGCGGCGGATAAGAGAGACACCGGCGCATTGTAGCTCAGGGTGCCTGGGGTTCCATGTCTCGGTGAGACCAGCTTCGGACTCAACACGGTGGTCGGGTTCCAAGGCATTGATTCTATCCAGCTGGCACTGGTTGAACCTGTCAGCTGACTCAAACCGAGCTGATAAGCAGCTGCTAGTGAAGAGAAGCAAGCAAAGAGAAATTAGGAAGGGCTTCAGCTTTGCCATTTTTACTTTACTTGGTGAGTGAGTGATGCGGAGAACCTGAGGCGCGGTCGTTATTTATAGGGTGGAGAGAAGAGTGAGGGATGGACACCTCACCCATTTTGCCTCTCTCAGCTCGTGACATTCTTCACTCCTGCATGCTCACCGATTCCTTATTTCTTACACCTCATCACGGTGGCTTTTCTGGTACCACAATCTGACAATTGTGGTATGGTACCACAATTACTTTTCACCTGTTATATCAAGTTGTGGCAGTTTATGTTTATTTACAAAAATGACCCAGTTGTTTTTATAAATTAAATCGGTGCCCAATGTTTTGTTTTTTTTACACGATAATGTTTTGTTGATGGAATGTATTGTTTGGTAATGAAAGACAGTTCAAAGTCAGTAACATAACTTCATCTTCTTAGCTAGATTGTGAATTGAAGAGAGAGAAAATCTGAAGTTCATCAAGTTCTTCTCAATACTCCAAGTGAAGGTGAGTTTGTGAGGTTGATCTTCACCCAAAACTTCATCTTCTTAGTGAACTTGAGCTGGAATAGAGGCAAAAGAAGGGTTAAAGGTATGATTAGCGAGATTCCATATTTCACCTTAAGTATTATATTGTTATTAATTGGTAGATTTGCAAGTTAGTGTGTTAGTTTGAATGTAATTATTTGAAGTTTGTTGTTTGTTAATCGTGAATGGGTAGATTAGTGAGTTTTGTTGTTGAGTTATGGTGTTGTGGGTAATATAGATGGAAGAAAGGAGGAAACGCAGGAGAAAGTAGATCTGTGAGATTTGTGAGTTTTTTTGTTGAGTTTTGTGAGTGTTTGTTTGATTATTGTGTATTTTGGAGACATTGGATAGAGTTTGAGTTAGATTAGTTGAAGATGTATTTATTTGATGTTTACGTAGGAGTGATTGTTAAGTTAGGGAAAAAAATATTTAATGATGTTTATAATTTGTTTGTTGGGTAGCTCAGAAAGTGTTATTGACCTTATTTATAGTTGAAATTTTGTGACTATAGATTGAAATATGTTTGGTTGTATGTGCAGTGGTGGTTTAAGAACAAAGAAATGGATAACAAAGGAGATTCAAAGGGTGTTAAGTTAAAAGGAAAAGCAATAGAGGTATTTTTAAAATGAGCATACTATCTTCATAATTGTTAAGATTTGTTGTTTATGGTGGAATTGATTAAACAGGAATCATAATTTTAAAAATGAGCATACTATCTTCATAATTGTTAAGGTATTTTTAAAATGAGCATACTATCTTCATAATTGGTTATGAATGAATGGTTATTTAAACAGGAATCTGAAACTTCTGAATCATCTTATGAAGAATCTGAAAGTATGTCAGATGAAGAAGATCTTTGTTGTGATGAAACCGATGGTGGTGGTTTTTATTTTGATGAGGAAGCAGCTATAAATAATGAGGAGGATTTGATTAAAGTAAATTTTTCGCAATTGTCATCAGCGGAGTATGTTTGTAAATGGCATTTTCCAGATTTGAATGTTGCATTTATGTTTCATAGAGTCTAAATTTTAACATGCTCTGTTTTTAAAACTTAAAAGGCACACACAATATGCTCTGTTTTTCCAAAAAAGTTAAAGTTCAACAAATAAGAACACTAATCGATTCTCTGAGAAATTTTTTGCTTGAAGAAGAATAAGAAGTTAAGAACACTAACCGGAAAGAGGGCTTACTTAAGAGAGCGTTTGTTGCACAAATTGCAGTTGTAGTGACAAACTTCAAGTCGTTGGGTTGTTGTTTTCTGAGCGCAGCAGGGAAAGGAGCGTCTAAAGTTTTTGATTCACAAGCTGGGGTTTCATAGGCAAGGGTTTTATAGATTTGTTGTCCAAATTTTTTTCCCAATTTCACAGCGATAATTTTGTTCCTGAAGATATGCAATTTGTCCCCCCTTTTCTCTCGTTTTTGGGCTACTATATCGGGCTAATATGTTAAACCAAAGCAAATAACGGAAAACTCGTACGTTTTTATAAGTCTTCACCGTTTTGACACGTGATATTACCTTTTTGAAATCGTGAGCTTCGCGTTTCCACTAGAAAGCGAGTCACCTAGCGATTTAAATAGGAAAGGCTACCTAAAAACGTGGTAACGTACGTGTTTACGTTTTAACACGCGATATTAACAACCATGGTTTAGTGTATGGTTGATGGTTAAGTGGTAGGTCGTGTGTTCAATTCTCCGTGTTACTATATTTTCGTTAAATATGTTTTTTAATCGATAAAATATTACCGAGCCAATTGTAAAAATTTGAACGTATGTGTATGAAGTATGAAGTTCCAAGAGGTAAGTATTGTATATTTTGTCGGTTAATAGATATTTTGTTGATATCCTCAAAGTTAAAGTTAATTTTTTAAATTTGTAATTTTTTTTAATTTTTTTGTAATTTGTAATTTTTTTTTTAATTTGTAGTTGATTCCTATTTAATTTCAATGGCTTGGGCCTTCTGCAAATTTATCCATACAAATCCAGTTCCTGATAAGAGGCAAGGCTTGAACTACTACAGAAATGAGGTTGGAAAAGAAAAAGGAAAATGGGAGACATAACATAGAGAGTTTACTTTTCCACATTGATACTGTAATACATTACATAGGAAAAAACACCACAAGGTAATTTTGTTGAAAGAAATCACCATCGACTCGCTAGTCAATATATATCTGAAAAAGCCATCACTACTTTACTAGCACTTAGGCACCTCTTACTTTCTAAAACATTTTGTTTTCATTTTCTAAAGTTTGTATTCATTTTAAATAGCTAACAAGAACCTGGAAGATTCTTGAGGTGAATAATTGTGATAAATAGAAGATGAAAGACTAACTAGAGATTTCAGTCAAAAAAAGACAGAAAGACTCACTAGAGAGAAACATTTTTGGAAACAATGACAACAACTTGATACCATTCGAAAATTTCAGAAAATACTAAATATATTATCTACAAAGTTTCTTAGTTTTAGTGAAAGTAAATACAAATGAAAACAGGAATCAGGGAAATGAAATATTCAAAACAGTGGTACTGGAACTCGAATGTGGAGTATCACCAAATTGGGTGATTAAGAAAGCAAGTACTACAGAGAATGCAAGCATAACTATTTCAGTGAATTTTGGAGTATCTGCAGTTGTAAATTGAGGTCTGCATCAGGAGGTTCAGGAGGAGGAGGTTCAGGAGGAGGAGGTTCAGGCTGAGGTTCAGGAGGATGAGGGTCAGCATCAGGAGGATGAGGGTCAAGATCGGGAGGTTCGGGAGGAGGAGGTTCGTGGAGGAGGAGGTTCAGCCGAGGTTCGGGAGGAGGTTCAGTGGGATTATCAAAGCGGAGGTTCGGGAGGAGGTGCGGTCGCCCCGGTGTGGTTGAGCCACCATTATTGTTACAGACCGGGATACGCGACCGCGCGGCCCCGGATAGATAGAGGCGAGGTAATATTTTAATTCTTTATTTTAATTTTTCTTACCAACAATTAATTATTTATTTTTCATAACGTATGGTTTAATTTTGATTTTTTCAAATTTCTAAAGCGAAGGTTGTATCTCACGGCCAGAAGTTTAGTGGGATTAGACCTGATGAGCACCATCCACAGGTAGCCAACTGGTTGCGTGAGGCTAACCTTTTGGAGTTGGACATGACACCTCTCGGGGCAATCAACCATGAGTTGATATCTGCTTTTGTGGAGAGGTGGCATCCTGAGACCTGCTCATTCCACATGCCCTTTGGGGAGATGACGGTCACCACGACGATGTGGCCGTCTTTGCTCCACTTGCATTGCGCAGGCACCCCATTGGACCACACACCCGAGATTGATTCTGCTGAGGCTCTTGAGTTGGCTGTCCAGCTTTTGGGCATGCAGCAGGCAGTTGTCATTTCGGAGCTGAGGAAGAACGGGGCGAGATTCAAGATCGCGTCGATGAGGACGCTTACGGGGGAGAACATGGCACGCGGTGCTTATGACGAGGCCGCGGTGCATGCATGCTCTTCTTGTTAGGCACCACCATTCTGGCCGACAAGAGTCACCATTTAGTGCCAGTGAAGTGGATGTCTCTGATTCAGGATCTGCAGCAGTCTGGCCAGTGGTCTTGGGGTATAGCTGCTCTCAGTTACCTCTATACTCAGCTGACGAAAGCGGTCTTTCATACGACCAAGCATTTGGGCGGATACGCATTTCTTCGCTCGGGTAATCAATTATTTATATTTTTAATTTAAGCTTTTAATTAAATTACTCTTACATTAATAATTGGTTATTTATTAATTTTATTATTTATTTCAGTGCTGGATCTACGAGCATTTTCCCACCATCGTTGGTCGGAAAGTGTTTGCTAGGACACATCAGCCGCGTGCCACCAGCTGGGGGAACAAGAAGCTTGATAAAATCAAGCTGGGGCACTTTAGGGAGCGGATAGATGGGCTGCAGCTGGAGGATGTGATCTTCGCCCCTTATGCAGACCACAGGCAGTATGTTCCTTTGTCGAACATATCATTACGCAGGTCGGTTGATTTGGGGCGATGACGCGGTCCCCTACATGCCAGACAGGGTGCGTTGGCAGTTCGGGCAGGTACAGAGGATCCCTTCTCCACCCATTTCGGGTAATGTTCCATCTCCGGACAGGATCATTCGTGGTTTCTTTCAGTATCGATTCGGGCCCGAAAATTTTGGCAGGGTAGTAGAGCGCGGACATCACTAACGGCCAGTCTGCGAAACGATTACCTACCTCGTACAATCAGTAACCGGGTAACGGTGCGTCTTTCGAAGTGCCGGAGCGATTCTTGACCCAGAGCCACAGCCGGATCGGGGAGCACCGGCGAGGCTTTGTTGTCCTGCAGAGAGAAGAGAGAGAGAGGCCGCGCAGAGGGATGCCGCTTGTGCCCGGATGCCCTAGCCGACCGCTCTGCATCGCATGCGGCATTATTTTCATCATTTTTAGACATTGTGGACTCATAGTTGTATTTTAGACATTGTGGGCATTTTATATATTTTGACGTATTTTAGATCGTAAATCGTTCGAATCGTATTGTTATTTAAATCGTAAATCGTCAGATCGTATTTTAAAAATAAAAGCGTGCAAATCGTAATTTAATACAAACTTAAAAAAATTAAAAATTTCGGAATTACCTCTTTTGGAGGTAATTCTGTTCTAATTTTAAACTTTTTGAATTATATAGGTAATTCAAACTTACCCTTTTTTGAACCTAATTACCTCATTTTGAGGTATTTCAAATTTTTATTAATTCAACCTAAATACCTTTTTGGAGGTAATTAGGAATTTTAAATTTTTTTTTTTTTTTTTAAAAACGCAGGGTATTTTGGGGTTTAACAATATTATGGGGTGTAGGAGAGAAGGAGGTGCGAAATTTAATTATTGGGAAACTTTGAAGATGATAAGTCATTCTTATGTTTATACGGTTTTATACAAAAAAAAAAAAGTAAACGGTAAGTTTTGGTAAATTTTTAACCGTAAAAACCTGTTTACATGTTGGGTTAAATTTTTCCTCAAATGAAATTTTGAAAAATATTTGGGTCAAAAACGAAAATATTAACAAACTAATAAAAACCTACAACTAAAAGTTTCTAGGTCGCAAATCCTAACCGTTGAATATATTTACAATAAATCAATGGCTATCAACTCATTTTGGTACCATACCACAATTGTCAGATTGTGGTACCAGAAAAGCCACCCCTCATCACCCTTCTGGCTGTAGGGACGCACACCATGCATGTACTTTTTTGGCTTCACATGAATTCAGAATTTGAATTGAACACCACTTAATTTGTTTCTACTTTGTATCCTTCCTGCTGCATGCATGCGCAGCAGTTAAATTAATTATTAAATGAATCTAACTAAAATTCCATTGCATTAATATTAATTGTGTATGATGTATGATTATGGGATTGGAATAATGGTCCCCATATCCAGTCAATCATCTCCTCTGCGTCGAGACTCTACATATATATATTATATTATAAATACTACTATTAGTTAAGAAGAGTAATCTATATGTACACAACAGTACATATATATGTCGTGTCATGCAAGTGATCAGTGAAACTATACAAATGGCTATCAGCTGGAGTGAAGTACATACATGTCTTCAAAGTGAAACAATACAAAGACATGTATCTCAGACATGTGGGGGACGAGCAAAATGCATGCATGGTGTGATGCTCATTTGATATATTGTTCTTTGGGTCGCTTGGGACTTGAGGAATAATTGCATGTCTTCAGGTGGTGCTCCGGATCTTGAGAGATGTTTTGATTGGATTTTGTCTCTATCCTGGAGATGGTCCCAGGCTAGGGGTAATTCTCCTACTTGTTTATTTTATGAATGATTTATACTTTCTGCACCTTTTGGATTGTATTTCTAGGAGATAGTTTTGTACTTGTTTTTCCTTCCTTTTTGGAGGTGGTTTTTCTCTTGTATATGGGTGAGTACCCCTTGTGGTCAGCTATCATATGTGGTGAACTAAGTTAGCTTTTGTGGAGCCATATTAGTCTTTTATATTTTAATAGTAGTTGTTTACAAAGAACCATAAATGACCTCACTTGTTTATATCTTTTTATTTGTATTTAGTTTTTTATTCAAATTTAATATTAATTTATTTATTTTAATTAATATGTGTAAAAAGTATTAATTTTTAAAGTTGCATAAATAAATTTTAGAACAACAAATTCAAAATGATAAGAAATATGTATAATTTATAAAATTAAAAAATACAAAATACATAACAATAAGCAACGACTACATTTTGAGTGGAATACAAGATAATATATAAATACTAATTTTCATTATTCTCATGTCCGAACCACTCCCAAATATGCTCCAACAAATCTGCTTAAAGCAATTGGTGATGGTTTTGCTTTTGATGAACATGTGTTACCCTTTGAAACAATGTTGTTAAATTGGAATCAAGACCAATTATAATAAGTTTGATATAGGTTCCATTGATTAGGTCCATTTGACCGAAGAAAAAGAAAGGCGATTGAGGCTTAACCACACAAACACTAACTTGTGTTAGTATGTACTAGCAATTGGATTGTTGTATAATAGTTACGGAAAAATTTAGTAATTGTTCTTAAGGAATTCTTAGTATCATAAGTCTTCACCGTTTTTGTGGGGTCATATTAGTTTTTATTGAGTACAAGCAAAATAATTAGTCTTTATTTATGTTTGGTATTGTATTGAACTTTAAACTATATTATCCAATGTAATTTTAATTTATATATTTTATATGCTTATTTAGTATTTTGTAGTCAATTTTATCAAATTTGAAGTTTTCAATATATTTTCAAGTTGAGACCCATTTTGGTAATTTCCCGTGTAAAAGCAATTCTAATTCAACCTATCCAAACAACAAAGATTGAAAAAAATCACTTTTTCAAGAAAGATATCCAAACAAAAATCACGCGTCCAAGTTCAACTCACTTTGAACTAAAATCAATTCTCGCAAAATCAATTTGCATCGTAATCAATTCTACTCACCGCAGAACCAAACACACGCTTATTCTTATCTCAAAAGCAATATGCAGAGAAGGCATCGAAGAAATTTAACATGGATCAATCAAAGGCAATGAGAACTACATTGGCACAACATTTCAAGCTCTCTCATCAACATTTACCAAAGACTGTAGAAGAATTGTCATACATGGAGAAGGTCCCTTATGCAAATGTCGTTGGGAGTTTGATGTATATGATGATATGCACCAGACCAAACCTAGCTTATGTAGTAAGCTTGGTTAGTAGATACATGGGAAGATTGCACTTGGAAGCATTGAAGTGGGTCCTCAAATTTTTGAAGGGAACTTTAGGTATGGATTGATGTATTCAAGGCATGACAGCAAAAAAATTGAAGTTAGTGGTGTTGTTGAGTCTGACTTTGCTGGTTGCTTGGACACAAGGAGATCATTGACTGGATGTGTTCAAATATTGTGGTAATACAGTAAGCTGGAAGTGTAACCTTCAGCATGTGGTGTCCTTGTCCACAACGGATGCTGTTAGGATATATAATAAAGGGGAAATTGAACTAGTTAAGAGTTGTTAGAGTGAGCTATATGGTTGTTAGTGTTTGTTAGAGTTAATTAGTTATGATTCTTAGGTTGTTAGTATGTTAGTTAGGAAGGTTATTGATCCTATCCCTTTTATCCCTTGCATAGGAAGCCTATAAATGTGTGTAAGGAATCAGTGAGATAAAGTAGTTGAGATGTTTTCACCAAGTAAATCACTTCTAAGTGGTTTTAGTGGAGTATGCAGTGTAGGTACATAATTGGATGCAATTTGCAATAGTGTGTGTCTTTCAGTCACTTTCTTCAGAGTTTCATTACAAGCTTCCTATGTCTAGGCATGCTAAATAGGTTCACTCCTGTCTCTTAAGCTCCCACTGTATCACCCTAAGAACTATGTTATCCTATGTTTAGGACTTAACACGGTTTTAACAAGCAATCCCTTATTAAAGCTAGTTTAATAAAGATGTTGTTATAAACACTCATTCTTATTAACTCTTGATGTCTTAAATGTAACACATGTCTGCTGCTACAAGTTTACCTATTCTAAAGTGATCAATTCCAAAATAAGTTTTGAAAGAAGTATTACACAAGAGTTAAAATGCATACACTACATAAACCACATTTACTTACTTAGAAATTCATTACTGTTGAGATAAAATCCTTTTTGATATATGGTTTTAATGATAACAAACCTTATGAACTAAAGCTTAAGTATTCTGAATGGTGTTCTACTAATGGGTGCTCTTGAGTTTGTTGAAAAGAACAGGTTTCCTATATGTGGACATGCTAGAAGCAAATTAGATCAATCCAATGCATGTCATTATCAACAACTGAAGAATCAAAGTAGAACCAACAAAGAATTTGTTGAGAGAATAGATTTCCTACAAATGGACATGTTAGAAGCAAAAGTAGATCAATCCAATGCATGTCATTCTCAACAAATTGAAGAATCAAAGCAGCACCAACAAATAACAAGAATAGTAATGCAAGCCTCATGAAGATATAATATCTTTACTATTAAATTACAACGGTGTTGGAAAAGGAAATTCACAAAGAGAAAAGAGAAGACATTAGGCAATCAAAAGAAAGTTCAAATCATCTAAGTGAATTCCTATCAAGAGGGGTCCTAAGAACCTAATGACTAGATTGATCAAAGGAGTCTACAAGTCTTTGCATAGAAGATTCTCACAGTCATTAATTGAGTTATATTCTACCAATGCTCTCTTACTCAAATGTACAAAAGCTTATCTAAAGCATATCAAAGAGCATGACTAAAACATGCAAGAAGTCAAGGGTAGAAATAAACATAAGAAGGTTCATGTATGAGAAGGTTCAACAGTTAAAGAAGGTTAAAATAGTTGAAGAAGGTTCAAAGATAAGAAGGTTCAATTAAACAAACAACCTACTCTATCTAGAAAACTTCAACAACTCAAGAACAATCATTCTCATCGATGAACTGAAGAAGAGGTAATCAATTATTCTTCCTAGGAGCATCAAAGTTTATTTGGTTGAGGAATAATCATTTGAGAAAGTTTGCCTAAGTCAACAGAACATTTGACCAAGTCAAGAAAATGTATTAAATGAAGAAGAGGTAATCAATGATTCATCTTAGGAGCATCAAAGTTCATTTGTTTAAGGAATAATCATTTGAGAAGGTTTGACCAAGACAAAAGAAGGTTTAACCAAGTCAAGAATTAGCAAAATAAGGCTCTACCGTAGTCTAAAATATTGGTATATTATAAAGGTAGAAAAGCCTTGAGAAGGTTACTTTATGAGAAGGTTCAATTAAGTCAACAGGAGGTTTGACCGAACTACAGAAGGTTGACTGAAAGTCAAATAGAAGGTTGACTTAAAGTCAACAAAAGGTTGACCGAAAGTCAACAAAAGGTTGACCAAAGGTCAACAGAAAGTTTGACTAAAGTCAAAAGAATGTTGACTAACAAAACACCTTGGAAGTATAAGTTCATTGTTGAGAAGGTTAAAGTGAAGGAAGATACAATGTTAAGAAGGTTGCTGGAAACCATATCAAATTTATTCCAAACACATTAACTCTTCTTGAATGATCTTAAGGTGCATTAAATGAAGATTCCAAATCAAAAAATGTGCTGGAAGTTTGAATATAAAAGAAGGTAATGCATGACTATTCATATGGCACATTTTAGATGTTTGTTCATGTTAGGAAGCTTGAGAAGCTTACTTTAAATCAGTTCCAGGTTGTCCAACAGTTACAACCTAAAGCATAGCTGCTTAGTAGGCTACTAGAGGAGTACAATGTCAGCTAAAGAATGTTGAATGTGTAAGTTAAAGCATAAAGACGGATTGAAGAAGGTTCAAAAGCTCACAACTTTTGTACCTTACTTGAAGTCACTCCTATGGACCAAAAGATACTCCAAACAGCTCCATTCAAGTTTCTAACAGCTATATTCAGTCTCCATGACTATTTAAAGGCTGGAATTCGAAGTTTCAAGGCATGAGATTGTGTTGGAACCTCTCATCATTCAAGCTTCTCAAAAAACATCCAACCTTCTCATCCCACACTCAAAGCTTAAAATGTAAATTTTGGGGATTCTTTTAGTGAGTGTGTGTTAGCTTGATAAGCATCATTGTATACACTTTGTGTAATCTATTCTCAAGCTCTTAAACATCCCAAAACCCAAAACCCTTATTGTAAACATTATCTTGTAAACATCTCACCAAACTACCTAGAAGAAAGGTGAGGGTTGGTGGTGATTCTACTTGATAAGGTGACTCTTAGGAAACTAGTAGAGAGTTTCTAAGAGGGTGGAAATAGCTAGGTGTGGCTGTGTAAGAGTACACTAGGTTGTTGTGTGTGATCAAAGCTAGTGGTGGTGAAGTCTTTTGTGTGTTGATCAAAAGCAAGTGTAATAGCTATTTGGAAAATAGTGGAAATACTCACGTGGACGTGGGGAGAGGAGTAGTCAGGTTTGGGTGAACCTCTATAACTCTATTGTGTTATTTACTAGCTTTCCTTACTATTTCCTAACATGCTATAACTTACTCACTGTTGTTCAAACTAAGAGAAGGTTAGTTTATTCAACCTTCTCCAAACGGTTTTTAACTAAGAACTTATAATCTATATGATTTAATCTCAAGTTAAAACCAACATATCTCTTACAAGCTATTATTCATAACTATCCCTCATCATTAAGAAGTTAGTATTTTACATTGATTATCTATTGTTGCTAACCTTCTTATATCTTATATTGACTATATATTGTTAGTAACCTTCGTCATTGAGAAGTTAGTATTCTACATTGATTATCTATTGTTACTAACTCATGTATTTTATGCATAAATCATATATTGTTTTAAAAGCATTTAAAGAAGCTTCAATCTAAAATGATTTCATCCTCCTAAGCTTCTCTACATTAAAGAGTTTATCCTTACATATATATCTCTTGATAATATGCTCCTCAAGTTATGAAGCACTAAATGATCATGTTCAACAAAAGGATAAATTTCATAAGATGTACAAAATGTTTCTATGCATAAATACAAACACAAGACTCATTATGAATTGAACTTACTTACCTAGAGAAGGTTCATTGTGTGAAACCTACTCAACATAAAGAAGTTCAATGCATGGAACATACTCAAGAAGAGTATGTCTTGTGAAATTGTTTTACGCTAACTATCTCATCTCCAAGTATAAACTTGAGAAGACATTTTCTAAGTTGCAAGATATAAATTTTCAAAGGGTCACAATTCAACCCCCTTTCTTGTGACTCTATATATCACTTCAATTACAAGGCTTACAAAATCTCAACTAAAGGAATTTAGCTCATATTACTCATAATATAATAGAAAGAATCTGCAAAGAGCATAATCAAATGAGTAATATAGCAAAAGAACTCAAAAGGATAGAGATTACACAAATAGGAGATCTTTTGCATGAGTTTCCCGAGTTGAAGTACAAGATGATTTCCTTACACAAGATTCCTCCAAGTAGAAGTGAAGGGAGTGGTTGTGAAGCACCTCCTTACCTTCCTTCTCTTCAGAAACTTAAATAAAAACTAAACCTAAGCTAAGAATACAAATAAACTAAGTGATCATTTAAGAATTGGATGAAGGATGATTTGCAAGTGAAGATATGACTTCTATTTATAGGCAAGTTAACTTTCCTCCCTTAGAGGGTTTCCTTTTGCGTTAAATATTAACTGAGATCAGTAACCATGGTTAGTTGCAGACCTCCCATCAAGCAAGTTGATCAAGTTGGTCGTTTACATGGGGTGGTCCAATAAAGAAGTGCCACATGTCTTTGAGTGAGTGAGCTTCTAAACTTGTCTTTGATAGAGGTCGCCGATTTCTGCAAGTGGATCTGCTCTAGATGACTAGGCATGACATCACATATCAAGTGTTGAAGCATCAAATTGGTCCTTGGATGTTTTGGTGCAAAGTGCTGGTTTAGAAGGTGTAGGCAGTGTGGGCATTCTCAAAAACTATTAAGTACATGATTACCGGCATTCCTTGAATGGGAGAGATTAATACTGGGAGGTAGCAAGGTATTGCTTTAGCTGCTTGGAAGCCTCAAAGCACTCATTGTTCCAATTGAAGGTGTTATTCTTTCAAAGAAATTGGAAGAGGGGGCGACTTCTACCTGCTGCCTTAGACAAGTATCGAGACAATGCTGTGATGCAACCCGCCAGTATTTGTACCTCATTTGAATGGGAGGGATTTAGCATGTCGATGACCACTTGGAATTTGTCTTGTTGATCTTTGATTCCTCTACTAGTAAGCATGAACGCCAATAATATTTCAGAGTGTACTCCAAAAATACACTTGTCGGGGTTGATTTTTTAAGTCACGTAGGCAGGGTAGTTTAAAAACCTAGTCCGGGTTGGCGATCTGGTCTAACTCTGTTTCGGATTTCACCACCATGTCATCAACGTAGACCTCTTATTTCCCCAACGAGATCGTCAAATATTTTGTCCATCAAACGTTGGGAAAGACGAAGAAAAAAAACAACATTCATGACTGACAGGTCAAACTTCTGCTGCAAAGTAATGTCATTCGGTTGTCTCATGCGTATTTGGTTATATCCCGAATTAGCATCCATGAAGCTAAGCACACCAAAACCTGATGGACCATCGACCAACCGATTGTCGCTAGGGAGTGGGTAAAAGTCCTTGGGACATGCCTTGTTTAGGTCTATGTAGTTGTTGCACATTCGGTATTGTCTTTTTGCTCTTTTGACTAGCACCAAGTTGGCTAAATACGTGGGATATTTGACTTCCCTAACAAACTTAGCCTTGCAAAGCTTGCTAATTTTGTCCTTTACTATGTTCTCTTGTCTTCCCACATTTTCCTTTCTCTCTGTGTGTGGGAATAAAGTCGAGGTTGATTGCGATCGTGCATACAAAATTAGGGCCGATTCCATTCATGTCTTTGGGACGCCATGCAAAAGTATCATTGTTTTTTACAAGAACTTAATCAAAGCCGAACCCACGTCCTAAGGCAGATCAGTTGCTATCTTCATCTTGTAGCCAAAAGTGTGGTCGACTATGACTTATTTCACCTCCCCTGCTGGCTATGGTCACTTTTCCTCGTGCAAGGGTCGAAGTCTCTTGGGTTCAGATCTAGGAAATTAAACTGGACTTCCTCTTTCCCTTTAAAGGCTCGGTTCGTAACATCTTTTGGCCTATTGTTGGTCTTCTCTTATTGTTACGATTCGACCTTCCACTGGGTAGTTGACGTAGAGGTATGGCTAGGATACAATGACCTATATTGCGTTGAGTGCTAGTCGACCCATGATGACGTTGTAGGGGATGTGGTATCTGTAACCATGTACCTTAGGAGTACAGTTTTGGAGATGTATGAGGTGCTGAAAGATGTCCATAAGTCTAACCAGCCACGTACATCAATTCATTCCCCTGAGAAGTCAGTAAGGGTATCCTGAAAGGGATACAACATGTGGGCTGCTATTCTTAGTGCATTGAAGCATGATACAGAGATCACATTGGTCAAGCTGCCACCGTCGATCAAGACATGATCCACAAGGCGGTGTGCCACTCGAAGGATGATTACTACCAGGTTGTTCACATGTGGCAATTTACTTTGCGTATTTCTTGGAGAAGTTGATAGTCGATGTATGCTTGAGGGGGCCGACATGTTCTGCCTTCTCGCAGCCTGGCTTGGTGCGTTTGATATACACACAAATGTGCAAGTATACTCAATCGTAACAAGTAATAAAGTGAAAGTAGAGTATCGTTCCCACAGGGATTGGATTAATTTACAAGTTTAAATTAAATAGTTCACTAGTGAAAGGTAACCAATAAACAATATATGGTAGGAGTGCAAGAATGTAAACAAATAGAAAGTAAACAAGCAAGTAAAAGATGTATGAAGTCAGTGGAGAATGATAGTTGAGATGTCTTCACCAAATAAGTCACTTTTAAGAGTTTTGTGTTATATGTGGTGCAAGTGCAAAGGATGCAGCTGCATCAATATGTGTCTTTCAGTCACTTTCTTCAGAGTTTCATTACAAGCTCTTAAAACTTTGTCGTGAAGTAAAGAGAGAAGTTGTAAATTCCTTTCTTTCCTTCTTACAATTCTTGTCTAAGATGCTAAATAAGTTCACTCTTGTATTTTAAGTACTCATTGTATCATCCTAAGGACTATGCTATCCTATGTCTAGGTTTTAGCATGGAATTAACAAAGTTTCCTTTATTAAACACTTATCACTATTAGTTCTTGAGTTCTAATCATAAACCATGTCTGTATTTATGATTTGCATTCACTTTTAGTCGGCCAATTCTAAAGATGAATATGAAAGAGTTATCATGCAAGAACTAAAATGCAAACATAATTAAAATGCAAACAATAACTTACTTAAAAGATCATTACAAGGTTAGAACATCTCAACCAAAAGAGTTTAGTTCATGCTAGACATCACAAGGCTTATATAAATATAAGAAGTCATATTCATATAATTAAAATCACAAAAGGAAACAATAAGATAGAAGTTACACGGTTGGAGTTCCCTTTGCATGAAATTGCCAAGTGATGCAAGTGCACTAACTTCACGTGGTTGTTGTTGAAGTAAAGGAAGAAGTCATCAATTCCTTCCTTGCCTCCTTACAAGAGAAAATAAAACTAAATAACCTAAACTACTCTATGAAATTGAAATACAAGATATGAAATGAAGTGAGAAGTGATTTTGATCTTGAGAGATGATTTTCCAAGTGAAGAGTGAAGGTCTTTATATAGGCTTTGAGCTTTCCTTCATGTGAGTGTTTGCTTGGAGACCAAGTTAACTTTGATGAGTTAACCATGGTTACTTTTCAGACCTTCCATAAAGCAATTTGGTCTTCACACTCAATCACATGGGGAGGTCCAATAATGAAGAGCCACATGTCCCATGTGAATAATTTCTTCAAAAGTGGTATTCTATTGTGGGCTATGGTAGGCGCCTCTTTTTGCAAGTTGCATGTGCCCCATGTTATCCATCTAAGCATGATGTCATCATTGAAGTGTTGGTGCATTGGTATGGTCTAAGGTGCTTCTTGCATTTGTAATCCGTTTTTAGTGCAGGAGTATCCAATGAAGGTGCACTGTGATATTCTGGTGCAAATGCATCAAGTGCAGATTCTGGTGCAGATGCTATTGTTTATTCAGTTGATTAAGGAATCATCATTTGTCTAATTCAATAGATATTTCCACTTTCGTTAAGGAACTATCATTGTAGGATGAAATGATAATTTAAATCAATGCTGGGATTACCAAAGAATTCATGAAGGATCATATAAATACCTCTAGATAGAGTTGATGAAATCTAATCCCAATTCTTTAAACTATTTGAATCACAAAACCCTTTCTAATTCTTATTCTATGTTATTATGCAAACAACAACTACTTTCCCTTTACACTTCACTTGAGTATAACACTAGTTGAACGACTTATTAATATTATAAAATATCTAAGGATACAATACTTGATACTTTGTATTAGAACCATTTGTAAGATTATTCACGAAAACGTCTTATCATATGAACGGGGTACACGACAAGTGATTAGACAAACCTACCCGCATTAAAGCATATTTCGAACACCCTCAAATTCTGCTTAGACAAACTTTACCCACATTAAATAAAATATGGAGATAAAACTTCAAAAGTCACATTTTATTACGGCGATTGTAAGGTACAAAATCGTACAAAACTAGTGGCACTATTGCACCCTAGAACATTGTTCACCATTTACAAGGATACATGCAATTTTTGATAAAAGGGTACATAAGGCCATACTTTATTGTAATGCTACAAAACCAGTGTTTTTTTACTACAACGCATTAAAAACTTATTTTATTATCGTTGTCATTATTTCAAGATGGCCACCTCGATGCATATATAAGCATGATTTCATTACGCGACCTTTGCAATTACGCGATCATGAGACTGAGATTGAGGGTGGACCAAAGGGCCACGGTTTCCGTTGAACTTGATTTCAGTGACTTGGCGTTGGCGAAGGCCAAAAGCATTTTCAAGAACCTCTGCAGGGGTGGACCGAAACACCTCTTTCACGTGGTTGACAGCCGCTCTGTCGTTGGTTTTGAACACGACATACTCAAACCCTTCCTCCTCTGCTTGTTGCGCCACCACAAAGTTTTGTGGCACTACTATAAGTTGTCCCTTCCTCACCTCGTCGTTGAACACCGAGTTACCTTGGCAGTTCACAATTTGAACCCGTCCTCGTCCCCTGATCACGTACATCAGACTGTTGGCATTGATGTTCCAGTGTGGAGCATATATACCATTCTCGCATATATATGTTTTGTTAATTAATTTCATCTTAACTAGTTAAAGGAGCATAATTTAACATAAATAAGAATATAGTGTAATACGTGTATGCGTTTTTTTATTTTAAAATTAGTACCGGTAAAGGTTAACATATTCAAAGACTCGAGGCGTAAAAAGCGGAGGATTGGGAGGGTCAAACTATTAATACGATCTTGATGCGGTGCGTGGCGTGGGTTGTAGATGTTCTGCTGCTCGTGGCGAAGCGATGTTCTCGCGAACCTTGGCGCGGCAGATAGTTTCTTCGATGCCATTTCGGCCACGTCCTCTCCTATCTGGGCTACTTCTTCGTTCAGTTCTTTGTTCCTCTTCCTCACCTTCTTCCTCTTCCTCTTCTCGTCGTCTTCCTGGTTCACGCCTCTCTTCGCGGTGTTGTCTTCGGGACCATTGACGAGTCTCTCTGCTATGGGGTTGGTCTTCCTCCTCTTCTTCTTCCCTCTTCCCCACCGCCACGCCTTGGTTTCATTCTTCTTCTTCTCACCATGTCTGCGACGTCTTGGTTGATCTTCTTCTTCCTGTTCACCGCGGCTACGCCTTGATTCTCGTTCTTCTTCCTCACCATGTCGGCGACGTCTTGGTTGATCTTCTTCTTCCTGTTCCCCGCGGCTACGCCTTGATTCTCGTTCTTCTTCCTCACCATGTCTGCGACGTCTTGGTTGATCTTCTTCTTCATCTCCCCTTTGGCGACGTCTTGGTTGATCTTCTTCTTCTTCCTCCTCCTCTTGCCAGTCAGGGCTGATAAAGCTGAGTTCATCCTCGACTCTCACAATTTGCCTCCTTTCATCATGTGCGGATTGAAGTCTCCTTGCTGTATCCTTGTCGGTGTTGAGAGACCGTGCTAAGAACTCGGGGTGAAGCCACTCAACACGCTCCCACCTTCGTTTTGTTGTTGTTCCTCTCCCTCCTCCCGGTGTTGGCCGCCTCTGCGTCGCCGGGCTACGCCTTTGTTGGTGGCGTCCTTGTTCTCGTTGCTGCTGCTGCTGAGTCTCTGGGTACTCTAAGTCTGGTTGCCACCAAGATAAAATACCTACAAGCCAATGATTATAATTAATATATAGATGATCGGTATAAGTATATTCATCATCTAACTAACTTGAGATGATCATATATATATTATAGGAAATTAAGTATGTAGTTATAATTAGTAGTTACTCTGGGGGTTGAGTCTAGCTGGTTTGCCAAGTTGGAGGTGTCGAGAAGACTGATGGCAACAAGTGGTTCATTGCCGTTGTTATAGGTCCAGTAAGGAGTTCCAGGTGGAATAGCGATGACATCACCTCTTGAGAAGCGTCGAATCTTCTGGTGTCTGTCTGGTCGCTGCTGCTGCTCGCGGCTCCTAGAGGAGCTGGATCCTTGTTGTCTGTATTGTGTCTCTTCGTAGGTCTGAGGGCAGCCAGGAACTGACATCCCTAGGACTCCCCTGCCTGTACGTATATAAATACAACAACAATATTATTAAATAAGAAGAATGTACGTACGTACGTACGTATGAGTAATGAATTACTTCTTCTAGTTACAAAATGAATGAAGTAGATTGAGTACGTACCTTGGAGGATCATAACCAACTGTGGAGCTGGTGAGAAGGATGGCAAGTGGAGGCCTTTGGGGTCGATGGTGCGGCGGATAAGAGAGACACCGGCGCATTGTAGCTCAGGGTGCCTGGGGTTCCATGTCTCGGTGAGACCAGCTTCGGACTCAACACGGTGGTCGGGTTCCAAGGCATTGATTCTATCCAGCTGGCACTGGTTGAACCTGTCAGCTGACTCAAACCGAGCTGATAAGCAGCTGCTAGTGAAGAGAAGCAAGCAAAGAGAAATTAGGAAGGGCTTCAGCTTTGCCATTTTTACTTTACTTGGTGAGTGAGTGATGCGGAGAACCTGAGGCGCGGTCGTTATTTATAGGGTGGAGAGAAGAGTGAGGGATGGACACCTCACCCATTTTGCCTCTCTCAGCTCGTGACATTCTTCACTCCTGCATGCTCACCGATTCCTTATTTCTTACACCTCATCACCCTTCTGGCTGTAGGGACGCACACCATGCATGTACTTTTTTGGCTTCACATGAATTCAGAATTTGAATTGAACACCACTTAATTTGTTTCTACTTTGTATCCTTCCTGCTGCATGCATGCGCAGCAGTTAAATTAATTATTAAATGAATCTAACTAAAATTCCATTGCATTAATATTAATTGTGTATGATGTATGATCGCGTCAGTAGAGGACGCTTACAGGGAGAACATGGCACGCGGTGCTTATGACGAGGCTGCACGGTGCTACATGCTCTTCTTGTTAGGCACCACCATTCTGGCCGACAAGAGTCACCATTTAGTGCCAGTGAAGTGGATGTCTCTGATTCAGGATCTGCAGCCAGTCTTCCGCGGTGGTCTTGGGGTATAGCTGCTCTCAGTTACCTCTATACTCAGCTGACGAAAGCGGTCTTTCATACGACCAAGCATTTGGGCGGATACGCGACACTGCTCCAGGTAATCAATTATTTATATTTTTAATTTAAGCTTTTAATTAAATTACTCTTACATTAATAATTGGTTATTTATTAATTTTATTATTTATTTCAGTGCTGGATCTACGAGCATTTTCCCACCATCGTTGGTCGGAAAGTGTTTGCTAGGACACATCAGCCGCTTGCCACCAGCTGGGGGAACAAGAAGCTTGATAAAATCAAGCTGGGGCACTTTAGGGAGCGGATAGATGGGCTGCAGCTGGAGGATGTGATCTTCGCCCCTTATGCAGACCACAGGCAGTATGTTCCTTTGTCGAACATATCTGTTTACAGAGGCTGGTTGATTTGGGGCGATGACGCGGTCCCCTACATGCCAGACAGGGTGCGTTGGCAGTTCGGGCAGGTACAGAGGATCCCTTCTCCACCCATTTCGGGTAATGTTCCATCTCCGGACAGGATCATTCGTGGTTTGCTGGGGTATCAGATTCGGGCCCGAAAATTTTGGCAGGGTAGTAGTGGCGCGATCACAAGCGGCGATAGGCGAACTCGATTACCTACCTTGGTACAATCAGGTAACGTGGTGCGTCTTTCGAAGTGCCGGAGCGATTCTTGACCAGAGCCACAGCCGGATCGAGAGCACGGCGCGAGAGCCTGTTGTCCGAGAGCAAAGCAGAGAGAGAGGTGCGCAGAGTAAATTGCTTTGGCGGGATGCCCTAGCTGCCGACCGTTCACCTGCTACTGCGCGGCATTATTTTCAGTCATTTTTAGACATTGTGGACTCATAGTTGTATTTTAGACATTGTGGGCATTTTATATATTTTGACGTATTTTAGATCGTAAATCGTTCGAATCGTATTGTTATTTAAATCGTAAATCGTTCGTATCGTATTTTAAAAATAAAGCAGCGTGCAAATCGTAATTTAATACAAACTTAAAAAAAATTAAAAAATTTCGGAATTACCTCTTTTGGAGGTAATTCCGGTTCACAATTTTAAACTTTTCGGAATTATATAGGTAATTCCGAAACTTACCCCCCTTTTTTTGAACCGGAATTACCTCATTTTGAGGTATTTCAAATTTTTTTATTATCTGAACAGGAAATACCTTTTTGGAGGTAATTAGAATTTTAAATTTTTTTTTTTTTTTTAAAAAAACGCAGGGGTATTTTGGGGTTTAACAATATTATGGGGGTGTAGGAGAGAAGGAGGGGGGTGCGAAATTTAATTATTGGGAAACTTTGAAGATGATAAGTCATTCTTATGTTTATACGGTTTTGCGTCAAAAAAAAAAAGTAAAACGGTAAGTTTTGGTAAATTTTTAACCGTAAAAACCTGTTTACATGTTGGGTTAAATTTTTCCTCAAATGAAATTTTGAAAAATATTTGGGTCAAAAACGAAAATATTAACAAACTAATAAAAACCTACAACTAAAAGTTTCTAGGTCGCAAATCCTAACCGTTGAATATATTTACAATAAATCAATGGCTATCAACTCATTTTGGTACCATACCACAATTGTCAGATTGTGGTACCAGAAAAGCCACCCCTCATCACCCTTCTGGCTGTAGGGACGCACACCATGCATGTACTTTTTTGGCTTCACATGAATTCAGAATTTGAATTGAACACCACTTAATTTGTTTCTACTTTGTATCCTTCCTGCTGCATGCATGCGCAGCAGTTAAATTAATTATTAAATGAATCTAACTAAAATTCCATTGCATTAATATTAATTGTGTATGATGTATGATTATGGGATTGGAATAATGGTCCCCATATCCAGTCAATCATCTCCTCTGCGTCGAGACTCTACATATATATATTATATTATAAATACTACTATTAGTTAAGAAGAGTAATCTATATGTACACAACAGTACATATATATGTCGTGTCATGCAAGTGATCAGTGAAACTATACAAATGGCTATCAGCTGGAGTGAAGTACATACATGTCTTCAAAGTGAAACAATACAAAGACATGTATCTCAGACATGTGGGGGACGAGCAAAATGCATGCATGGTGTGATGCTCATTTGATATATTGTTCTTTGGGTCGCTTGGGACTTGAGGAATAATTGCATGTCTTCAGGTGGTGCTCCGGATCTTGAGAGATGTTTTGATTGGATTTTGTCTCTATCCTGGAGATGGTTCCAGGCTAGGGGTAATTCTCCTACTTGTTTATTTTATGAATGATTTATACTTTCTAGACCTTTTGGATTGTATTTCTAGGAGATAGTTTTGTACTTGTTTTTCCTTCCTTTTTGGAGGTGGTTTTTCTCTTGTATATGGGTGAGTACCCCTTGTGGTCAGCTATCATATGTGGTGAACTAAGTTAGCTTTTGTGGAGCCATATTAGTCTTTTATATTTTAATAGTAGTTGTTTACAAAGAACCATAAATGACCTCACTTGTTTATATCTTTTTATTTGTATTTAGTTTTTTATTCAAATTTAATATTAATTTATTTATTTTAATTAATATGTGTAAAAAGTATTAATTTTTAAAGTTGCATAAATAAATTTTAGAACAACAAATTCAAAATGATAAGAAATATGTATAATTTATAAAATTAAAAAATACAAAATACATAACAATAAGCAACGACTACATTTTGAGTGGAATACAAGATAATATATAAATACTAATTTTCATTATTCTCATGTCCGAACCACTCCCAAATATGCTCCAACAAATCTGCTTAAAGCAATTGGTGATGGTTTTGCTTTTGATGAACATGTGTTACCCTTTGAAACAATGTTGTTAAATTGGAATCAAGACCAATTATAATAAGTTTGATATAGGTTCCATTGATTAGGGTCCATTTGACCGAAGAAAAAAGAAAGGCGATTGAGGCTTAACCACACAAACACTAACTTGTGTTAGTATGTACTAGCAATTGGATTGTTGTATAATAGTTACGGAAAAATTTAGTAATTGTTACTAAGGAATTCCTTAGTATCATAAGTCTTCACCGTTTTTGTGGGGTCATATTAGTTTTTTATTGAGTACAAGCAAAATAATTAGTCTTTATTTATGTTTGGTATTGTATTGAACTTTAAACTATATTATCCAATGTAATTTTAATTTATATATTTTATATGCTTATTTAGTATTTTGTAGTCTATTTTATCAAATTTGAAGTTTTCAATATATTTTCAAGTTGAGACCCATTTTGGTAATTTCCCGTGGAAAAGCAATTCTAATTCAACCTATCCAAACAACAAAGATTGAAAAAAATCACTTTTTCAGTAAAGATATCCAAACAAAAATCACGTCAAGTTCAACTCACTTTGAACTAAAATCAATTCTGCAAAATCAATTCTGTCAGAATCAATTCTACTCACCGCAGAACCAAACACACGCTTATTCTTATCTCAAAAGCAATATGCAGAGAAGGCATCGAAGAAATTTAACATGGATCAATCAAAGGCAATGAGAACTACATTGGCACAACATTTCAAGCTCTCTCATCAACATTCACCAAAGACTGTAGAAGAATTGTCATACATGGAGAAGGTCCCTTATGCAAATGTCGTTTGGAGTTTAATGTATATGATGATATGCACCAGACCAAACCTAGCTTATGTAGTAAGCTTGGTTAGTAGATACATGGGAAGATTGCACTTGGAAGCATTGAAGTGGGTCCTCAAATTTTTGAAGGGAACTTTAGGTATGGATTGATGTATTCAAGGCATGACAGCAAAAAAATTGAAGTTAGTGGTGTTGTTGAGTCTGACTTTGCTGGTTGCTTGGACACAAGGAGATCATTGACTGGATGTGTTCAAATATTGTGGAAGAACGTGCATCAAAATGCACTGATCAAATTCCCCCACACTTGAACTTTTGCACTCCGAGCAAAATAAAAATAAAAATAAAAACTCAAAGAAACACACAAGCACCATGAGTTACTCATTAAGGCCACAGACTTTTCTTCGGCTAGGATTGTGTTGATAGGTACTAATCTTGCACACTAAGGGCATCGTATGAACACTAATCCACAATTGTGCAATCATAAGCCTCCTGAATAGACAAACCATTCTGAACCATGTTATTATGCCTAAGTCTAACTTACCCGTCCTCATTTTTCCTCTCTTTCATTCTCGCGCAATCACATTAAGCTCTGTTATCTCCACACACCTATAGTAAGGCTATCGTAGGTTAGTGACTCGATCCTTTTTGCATAGGGTTCGGAATTAAATGGCATTACCCTTGTTTACCCAATTGTAGTTGCGGGGATTGGACCGTAATCCACCCTACCAAGTTCAAACACACGAAGCCTCCGAACCAACTAACAATGGGAATCTCTCTCTTTTTTTTTTTGTGTAGGTTCTACGTCCGTTGGGTTAAGTGACCGGGTGAGGTCACCAAACTTAGAAGGAGCATTCCCCTTTTTTTTTTTTTTTTTTTTTTTTTTAAGATCACTCACTTATTTTCATCGGCTTCCTTACATAGAGCATGTGTGAGATGGTGCTGACTGCAAAGATAAACTACTCAAGAGCTGTCAGAGGGTGAGAGTTCAAGGCTATGTCATAATAAGGATTCAAATTAATTTCCATAAGCAGGAGATTCACGGTGTTAAACGACACCGATCTTGTGAACTTTTCCCAAATCTCCACAACCTAAAACTCAGATTAATCTATAGCCCAAAACTTTCAAAAAGATGCAATTTTTTTTTTTTTTTTTATAACTGAAAACAAACAAAAACAACGAATAAAAGCAAAGAAAACAAATGATTCCCTCCCCCACACTTGAAACAAGCATTGTCCTCAAAGAAAGGGCATAACTATTAAAGTAGAGAGAAGGATGAAGCACTCTCGATCAAGTAGCGGTGTAGTTGGGTCTTTGCCGCCAAAGAAAGCTCCTCTATGTTTGCATCTTGGTATTTGAACTTTCATGGAATAGCTTTAGCGCTGCCCATTGACCTTGAAAACTTTGTCAAGCACTGCACTTTTAATCTCTCTGCACCATGAGGAAAACATTAGTAACAACAAAGGGCCAATCCATTTGGATCGAAGTTTCCTGACCATAAGCTTAAGCGGGAATTAAACAATAAAAACTGTTGGCCCACGAGAGAATTCCTTCCTAGAAATCATTTTATCATGGAAGTGCTTAGTTTTCTCTTTATAGATTCTAGAGCTTTCATAAGCCTCTAGCAGAAGCTCTTCAAGTCGTTGTGGCTGGAGTTTTCTTTCAATACACGCTTGTTGTAGCTCCAAATTACAACTCTTACCGCCCAATAAGCACGGTGTTCTATCTCTACAGGAAGGTGACATGCCTTACCAAAAACAAGCCGATAGGAGACATCCCTATTGGTGTCTTGAAAGTCGTTCTTTGAGCCCAAAGTGCGTCTTCTAGACGGCGCGCTCGATCCTTCTGTTTGGTTGCACCATTTTCTAAAAACTGTTTGATCTCCCTATTTGAGATCTCTCGCTGCCCATTAGTTTGTGGGTGATATGCGGTTGACACTCTATGCACAACTCCATACTTCCGAGCAAAGCTTCCATGGTGCGATTCTGAAATGAGTGCCTTGGTCACTTATGATAGCTCGCGGTATTCCAAACCGCAAAAATATTAGACACGACAAAATCTGCAACAACTCTAGAATCATTAGTCCTAGTGGGAATAGCTTCTACCCACTTTGAAACATAATCAACAAGCAAGTAAAATGTAGAAAACCAAATGATATAGGAAAGGGACCCATGAAGTCGATTCCCATACATCAAATACCTCACAGAAAAGCATGGGTTCTTTGAGGCATTTCACTCTTGCAGTGATGGCGATTACACTGCTATATCGACACTCCTTACAAGTGCGGTAAGTCTCATAAGCATCCTTAAAAATAGTGGGCCAATAGAACCCCGAGTCTAGGACTTTTCTTGCATCCTTTGAGGACCAAAGTGTCCCCGACTTGAGATGCATGAGAAAAATGCAAAATTGATTCAATCTCATAGTGGGAACACATCTCCTAATTACTTGATCACCGCCAAACTTCCAAAGGTATGGATCATCCCAAACATAATATTTGGCATCGCTCTTGAGTTTTTGAATTTGTGGCTGGATGCACTGTAGGAAAAATACCAAAGAACAAGATAATTAACAATATCAAAGATACCAAGGAGTAACTCCATGCATAAGTAAAAGTCGCTCATCGGAAAGTCATCACGAATGGGATAAGGATCTACATCCCTTTCTATCCCGCTCAAGTGATCACCACCAAGTTCTCGGGCTCCACTTTTATCTTTAATCTCCACATTAAACTCTTGAAGTAACAACATCCACCGAATCAATCTCGGTTTAAGCTCGCTTCTTCAACAAATATTTTAAAGTTGCATGGTCAAGTAAAAACAACAACCTTGGAACCTAGCAAATATGATCCGAATTTATCAAGAGCAAAAACAATAGCCGTAAGTTCCTTTTCGGTGGTGGTGTAATTAGACCGTATGCGAGAATCTAAAGTCCTAGAAGCATAATAAATAACATGGGCGGCCTTGTCAACTCTTTTTGTGCAAGGACCCCCAACAACATAGTTAGAAGCATCACACATGATCTCAAAAGGAGGGTCGGTCGGAAATTTGGATGACGGGAGCAGAGGTCAATGCTTTCTTCAAGACGTCAAACGCTGTTTTGCATTTGTCATCGAAGTTGAAAGTAACGTCATTCTTCAGCAAGTTGGACAGCGGAAGAGCTATCTTGCTGAAATCCTTAATGAAGCGCCTGTAAAAACCTGCATGACCAAGAAAAGAACGAATCTCGCGAATGCAAGATGGATAAGGCAGTGTAGAAATCACATCAATCTTAGCAGGGTCTACAGAAATTCCTTTTTCAGAAATTATGTGACCCAAAACAATTCCCTGTTCAACCATAAAATGGCATTTTTCATAATTTAAAACAAGGTTAGTTTCGATGCATCTCTCCAAAACCATATTTAAACTGCTCAAACATGCATCAAATGAAGAACCATAAACAGTGAAATCATCCATAAACACTTCCATGCAATTTTCAATAAAATCAAGAAAATGCTAATCATGCATCATTTGGAAAGTGCAGGAGCATTGCAAAGACCAAAAGGCATCCTCCCGTAAGCAAATGTACCGAATGGGCACGCGTAAAGTAGTCTTTTCTTGATCTTGGTGCAATATGAATTTGAAAGTAACTCGAAAAGCCATCAAGAAAGCAATAATGTGATTTACCAAAGAAGCGTTCAAGCATTTGGTCAATGAAGCGGTAAAGGAAGTGATCCTTCCTAGTAGCCTGGTTCAATCTCCCGTAATCAATACAAACCCTCCAAAGCTATTACGAACTCTAGTAGGGACAAGTTCATTCTTTTCATTTTTGACCACCGTGAGTCCAGATTTCTTAGGTACAACTCGCATCTTGGGCTTACCCATTTTCTTATCGAGATAGGGTAAATAATACCTGCTTGCAAGAGTTTGGTTACCTCTTTCTTCACGACATCGAGGACCCACTAATACCTGGGATGTCAGCTAATGTCCAACCAATTGCCTTCTTGTGCTTCTTCAAAACCTGCAAAAGTTTATTTTCCTGATCGAAATCAAGGGTAGAAGAGATAATAACAGGGAGTTTTTCATCACTTCCCAAATAAGCGTATTTTGATTATCTAGGAGTTGTTTTGACTCTAAGGGCGATCGGGCTGGTCGATGGATGGCGTGTTTGGGGCATTTGGGATGTCGAGAGCATCAATCGCATAAACAACTTCATTGACAAATGACTTCACCTGTAGGAAACATGTCACCGCAAGGCAAAGATCAATCTCAGCACATACAACACAAAGGTTAGTGTCAGTACAATCAACACATGAATAAATATCATCAAACCCAGATAAGGATGGAAAATCCAGTGATAACAATTCAGAACAAGTGTCCTCAACCAACTCAGAGATCAGTTCAATATGAAAAACAGAATGCTCTTCTAATGGGTATTTCATAGCATCAAAAATGTTAAACTTTGCAACAATGTCACCAAATTCCATGGACATGGTTCCATCATCAACATCAATTTTAGTTTTCGCCGTTTTCATGAACGGTCTGCCTAAAATGATGGGAGCTGTAACACCCCATTTTTCTAATTATAATTAAACGCGCAATTATCAGAGTCACCACGAGGGCGCTACATTTTTCACCGCATAAAAACTCCAAATTGATTTAAAATAAATCCTCAAAAATATAAATAATTAATCTCTAAGCAGCGGAATCATAAACTCATTTAACATCTCCAAAAGTACATAAACATTAGGCCAAAACTCCAAAAAGACACAGTAATAGTTCAAAAACGGTAACTAAGACCCTCCCAAGTGTTACACATCAGAGCTGACACAGACTCAACGAGAAGGAGACTACACCTAGCAATCCTCCGCGAGTGCTAACGATCACCTGCAACGTTGCCACATAAGAGCAACATTCCAAGCAGAAGGGGTGAGCTTAACAGAAATAATAAGTAAATGATAGCAGTACATAAGCAGCGAGCACTCACGGTGACACAGAAAGTCAACACATCATAACACCACACAAAGCACAGACTCGTAACCCAGAAGATCGACACGTCACAACACAGCACAAACTCCATTAGGATGGGATACCAAAACACGTTATTTATATATGCATGTGGAACATGAAACAATGCAACCCCTCTAGGCATATGCATGCGGTACCGATCTCGTAAAATAAGCCACGACGGGCAAGAGGCCGAAGCCTATACCACCAAAAATAATCTCAAAGAGGCTGAAGCCTATACCACCCAGAAATGCATATGACAATGCAACTCATGACTCACGCACCAATTACACCAACTCAAAGTATATCATCCTATCTCGTTATAATTCATTTCACAAAAATACCACGTGTTGTAGCATCACAGCTACCTCGTAATTCTCTATATTATCATATCTCATTATAAATCATTTCACAAAAATACCACGTGTTGTAGCATCACGGCTACCTCGTAATTCTCACCGGTTCACAGCATCATTACAATAGGGAAACAACACTTCTAAGACAAGAAAACAACCACATTTATTTTCTTTTCTTTCAACATAATGATGACTTGAAAAACATCCAAAGAAAACAGCGCCTTTAAATTCAAGACAACAGCACACTTAATTTAAGAAAAACAACACATCACTCATGAGTAAACGGTATATTTGCAACCCAAAAACAGCAACTTTAACAACATAAGGACAAATGACTTTACAACACGAAGAAGACAAATGGCTTAAACAACATATAAACATCACTTTAAATTTTAGTAACGACACATTAAAAATTGAGTAACAACACATTTAAACTTGAGTAAACAGCACATTTAAAATTGAGTAAACCAGTATTTTAAATATAAGTAAACGGCACCAATCAATTGAATAAAACAGCTTTCTTAAATTTTAAGAAACAGCACCTTAATTTTAAGTGGACAACACCTTTTAATTGAGAAAAATAGCACACTTTATTTGCGAAAACAACACCTTTTAATTCACAAAATAGTAACATGATCTAGTATAAAAACAGCAGCACATTGTTTATAAAAACAGCAGCCCATTTTCCTAATAAAAACAGCAAACAGCAACATATCTCTCATGGGAACAGCAGCGCATTTTTAGAAAAACAGCAACATTAATTTCAGAAAACAGCAACATAATGTTTAGAAAAACAGCAACATATCTCTCATGGGAACAGCAGCGCATTTTTAGAAAAACAGCAACATTAATTTCAGAAAACAGCAACATAATGTTTAGAAAAACAGCAACATTAATTTGGAAAAACCGCAACATTTATCTTGGAAAAACAGCAGCATTTATCTTAGAAAAAAAACAGCACAACATAGTTGAAAATACAAAGACCAAAGACTATGGAAAATACAAAGAATAAAGACTATGGAATATACAAAGAATAAACTCTATGGAAAATACTGCAACATACACGCACATGGGGCAGCCACGTTTTGGCGCCCCACACCGAGACACACACACGAACACCCACACCACAACATTACACACGCATGGGCAGCCACTATTGGCGCCCATGCTTAGCACACACATACACAAACCCAACACGCATACACTACACATCACACAACAACACCTTCGTCACACTTCAATCATTTAATTTCCACTCCAAAATATTTATACAACTCAACAACACCCAACAATTCATCACATTCTCCTTCTCAATTTTATTGAGTCAATTCTACAGACACCTAACACGCACAATAATTATTATATACATCTCAACACCCAAACAACATGGTCTCATCACCAAACAACATAAGTTCTTCATCAAACCTCATAGAATTCAACAATTTGATCTTCACATAACATAAAACACCGAAACAACATATCAATTCAATTGATTAGGCATCCTAAAACTTAACTAACATGGTATTAATTCTATAGGTTATTATAGACGAAAGGAGAGCCCCCTAACTACCCATAAACCACCATCAAAACCCATTATAATTGTTAAAACCCACCCTTACCTTGAAGGATTGAAGAACTCAACCCACACCAAGCACCAAAACGCAGCAGCTCCTCCCTCTTCCCTTCGCAAGACCGAAACACACCCTTATGGAATGGGAAACACAACGATGGGAGGAATGAGAGGATTGAAAAGGGACAAAACGTGAAAAGAAAGGAAAAAGGAAGGAAGAAGGATTGAAAACCCTTACCAATTGAAAACTTGAGAAGAATCCTTCTTCTCCTTCTTTTCCTTGCTCACCGTCGCACCACACACACTTCTCACTTTCTCAGTTTTGCGTTTCTTTCTTTTCTGAATGGGGGGGGATTTTGGGACGCTCCATCATAGGGTCTAGGGTATTAGGAATGGGCTTGGGTCAATTAATTCACTTGGGCCCTAGTTGCACCCCCTAGATTATTTGATTCACCTCCTGAAATCAAAAGGACACTCCAACTTAATTATTTCATTTAATTAAATATAGTAATCCCTCAAATAACTTAATTAAATAAATAATTAAATTATTTTAGTATGCGTTACAACTCTCCCCACTTAAAGAATTTCGTCCTCGAAAATCTAACCAATACGAATATAGTAATGCTCTACCCAGTTCATACTCAAAGCTTACCTCTAATCCACCCAACGGCAAACAAACAAAATTCACAACAAAGTCCTCGTCGAAAATTGACAAGAGACACAGAAAAACACACCACGCAAAGACATTACTGGGCCATACGAGATAATACAAAGCGCTTAAGCGTTCGCGAAGATGCGACAATGACAAACAACAAGTAGCATCGGTATTAACAATAGATTCTAGCGGAGCACCTTAACGAGACACGCACCTCTAGTACCACCATCATCCCTCTCGTTGACTCGTAACCCGCCAAAACAAACACCCTTCCGATGAGACCTTCCTTTCTTTGGTTTGGACACCGAGCACCGATGTGTCCTTCTCACCGCAGATTGAAACAGAGCGCATCCTTACGATCACGATTAGTTGCCATATGGCCTCTTTCCCACACTTGTAGCATCTCTTCACACCACCCGGACAATCGGGCGTTTATGACCGGCTTTCCCACACTTGTAGCATACCACACTAGCAAAGCGAGATCTCCCCACTTGGTTTCTTGCCCTCGCAGCTCTCTCGATTACCCCCACCCACTGGAACCTCATACGGCTTCCCGCGACTTCAGTAAACTCTTACTCGCTTTTCTCTTATAACTCTAGAATGGGTATTCTTGTCTTCCTCGAAGATTCTCGCAATCGCCCACCAACTCAGAGAACACCGGATTTTACGGTACCCTATCGCTTTCTTAATATCCGCCGCAATCCATTCTCAAACTTGATACACTTCGAGAACTCAAAGACCAACAACACCATCATAGTGAGGATAGAACTTTGTGATTCGGTGAACTTCGCAAACATACTCGATCCAACGGCATACTACCTTGCTTCAATTCTAGGAACTCGATCTCCTTCTTCCCACGGACATCTTCAGGGTAATACTTCCTCAAGAAGTCCCTACGGAACACGGCCCAAGTGATCTCCTCATTCGCAACCTCTAATCTCTGCATATTTGCCAACCACCAGTCGTCTGCCTCACCTTTCAGCATGTGAGTACCATATCTAACTCTCTCGTGCTTCAAGACAATTCATGACGCGGAAAATTCTCTCTATTTCTTTCAACCACTCTAACGCACCATCGGGGTTATACTTGCCCTCAAAGGTAGGAGGTTCTCCTCCAAACGTCGCCAAAATTGCGCGACTCAAAGATCACCAAAGACCTTGTCGATTCCCCACACCGGGCCATCGCCTAAAGCAAAGAATGAAGCGCAGCATCATTCCTCCCAGCCATCTCAACTTAACCCTACAACACCAAAATGTCAATCAGAAATGAGTACTAAAACTCGAGACACAACCAGACTCGACACTGGACAACTTGGCCGGACAGACCGAACATGCTCTGATACCACTATTGTAACACCCCATTTTTCTAATTATAATTAAACGCGCAATTATCAGAGTCACCACGAGGGCGCTACATTTTTCACCGCATAAAAACTCCAAATTGATTTAAAATAAATCCTCAAAAATATAAATAATTAATCTCTAGCAAATGGAATCATAAACTCATTTAACATCTCCAAAAGTACATAAACATTAGGCCAAAACTCCAAAAAGACACAGTAATAGTTCAAAAACGGTAACTAAGACCCTCCCAAGTGTTACACATCAGAGCTGACACAGACTCAACGAGAAGGAGACTACACCTAGCAATCCTCGCGAGTCTTAACGATCACCGCAGCGTTGCCACATAAGAGCAACATTCCAAGCGAAGGGTGAGCTTAATGAAATAATAAGTAAATGATAGCGAAGACATAAGCAAATGAGCACTCACGGTGACACAGAAAGTCAACACATCATAACACCACACAAAGCACAGACTCGTAACCCAGAAGATCGACACGTCACAACACAGCACAAACTCCATTAGGATGGGATACCAAAACACGTTATTTATATATGCATGTGGAACATGAAACAATGCAACCCCTCTAGGCATATGCATGCGGTACCGATCTCGTAAAATAAGCCACGACGGGCAAGAGGCCGAAGCCTATACCACCAAAAATAATCTCAAAGAGGCTGAAGCCTATACCACCCAGAAATGCATATGACAATGCAACTCATGACTCACGCACCAATTACACCAACTCAAAGTATATCATCCTATCTCGTTATAATTCATTTCACAAAAATACCACGTGTTGTAGCATCACAGCTACCTCGTAATTCTCTATATTATCATATCTCATTATAAATCATTTCACAAAAATACCACGTGTTGTAGCATCACGACTACCTCGTAATTCTCACCGGTTCACAGCATCATTACAATAGGGAAACAACACTTCTAAGACAAGAAAACAACCACATTTATTTTCTTTTTCTTTCAACATAACAGTGACTTGAAAAACATCCAAAGAAAACAGCGCCTTTAAATTCAAGACAACAGCACACTTAATTTAAGAAAAACAACACATCACTCATGAGTAAACGGTATATTTGCAACCCAAAAATAGCAACTTTAACAACATAAGGACAGCAGCTTTACAACACGAAGACAGCGGCTTAAACAACATATAAACATCACTTTAAATTTTAGTAACGACACATTAAAAATTGAGTAACAACACATTTAAACTTGAGTAAACAGCACATTTAAAATTGAGTAAACCAGTATTTTAAATATAAGTAAACGGCACCAATCAATTGAATAAAACAGCTTTCTTAAATTTTAAGAAACAGCACCTTAATTTTAAGTGGACAACACCTTTTAATTGAGAAAAATAGCACACTTTATTTGCGAAAACAACACCTTTTAATTCACAAAATAGTAACATGATCTAGTATAAAACAAAGAAAGACATTGTTTATAAAAACAAAGACCCATTTTCCTAATAAAAACACAGCAAACAACAACATATCTCTCATGGGAACAAAGAGCGCATTTTTAGAAAAACAGCAACATTAATTTTAAAAAAACAGCAACATAATGTTTAGAAAAACAAAGAACATATCTCTCATGGGAACAAGAATAGCATTTTTAGAAAAACAGCAACATTAATTTAAAACAGCAACATAATGTTTAGAAAAACAGCAACATTAATTTGGAAAACCGCAACATTTATCTTGGAAAACAGCAAGACATTTATCTTAGAAAAAAACAGACAACATAGTTGAAAATACAAAGACCAAAGACTATGGAAAATACAAAGAACAACACTATGGAATATACAAAGAATGACTCTATGGAAAATACAAACAACATACACGCACATGGGGCAGCCACGTTTTGGCGCCCCACACCGAGACACACACACGAACACCCACACCACAACATTACACACGCATGGGCAGCCACTATTGCGCGCCCATGCTTAGCACACACATACACAAACCCAACACGCATACACTACACATCACACAACAACACCTTTCGTCACACTTCAATCATTTAATTTCCACTCCAAAATATTTATACAACTCAACAACACCCAACAATTCATCACATTCTCCTTCTCAATTTTATTGAGTCAATTCTACAGACACCTAACACGCACAATAATTATTATATACATCTCAACACCCAAACAACATGGTCTCATCACCAAACAACATAAGTTCTTCATCAAACCTCATAGAATTCAACAATTTGATCTTCACATAACATAAAACACCGAAACAACATATCAATTCAATTGATTAGGCATCCTAAAACTTAACTAACATGGTATTAATTCTATAGGTTATTATAGACGAAAGGAGAGCCCCCTAACTACCCATAAACCACCATCAAAACCCATTATAATTGTTAAAACCCACCCTTACCTTGAAGGATTGAAGAACTCAACCCACACCAAGCACCCAAACGCAGCAGCCTCCTCCTCTTCCCTTCGCAAGACCGAAACACACCCTTATGGAATGGGAAACACAACGATGGGAGGAATGAGAGGATTGAAAAGGGACAAAACGTGAAAAGAAAGGAAAAAGGAAGGAAGAAGGATTGAAAACCCTTACCAATTGAAAACTTGAGAAGAATCCTTCTTCTCCTTCTTTTCCTTGCTCACCGTCGCACCACACACACTTCTCACTTTCTCAGTTTTGCGTTTCTTTCTTTTCTGAATGGGGGGGGATTTTGGGACGCTCCATCATAGGGTCTAGGGTATTAGGAATGGGCTTGGGTCAATTAATTCACTTGGGCCCTAGTTGCACCCCCTAGATTATTTGATTCACCTCCTGAAATCAAAAGGACACTCCAACTTAATTATTTCATTTAATTAAATATAGTAATCCCTCAAATAACTTAATTAAATAAATAATTAAATTATTTTAGGGCGTTACAGGAGCCCTGCTCGACTTAGTTTCTCCTTCCATGTCTAGGATGTAGAAATCTGCGGGAAAAATTAAATCGTTAACTTGAACCGAACATCTTCCACCACCCCGGGGTGAAGCGGCGTTGCTCTGCTCGCCACCGACGATCAAACTCAGTATCTTTGCAAAGGACCAAGATTAAGGTTATTATAAATAGAAGTAGGCATAACATTAATACCCGCTCCTAAATCAAGCATGCAATTCTCAAATTTACTATCCCCGATGGTACAAGGAATAGCAAAAGTTCCGGATCTTTCTCGCTTTTGTGGCAAGACTTTGAGTGATGGTTGAAACATTTTGCTACTTTGTAGCCCTTTTGGATGAAGGCTTGGGCTGAATAAAAGCAGAGATATTTCTTCCCAAATTGACTCTTTCACTTCCTTTCATCCTCCTCTTGTTGGTACACAAATCTTTTAGAAACTTGGCGTACTTTGGAACCTGTTTAATTACATCAAGAAGCGGAATGTTGACCGCAACTTTTCTGAAAACATCCAAGATCTCCTTGTCTTTGTCTCCCTCATCGATCCCTTTATTTTTCAAAGACTCTATGTGGGAAAGGGACTGGTGGTGCATACTCTTTCTGTTTATTGTTTCCAGTTTCCACCACAGGTGAAGAAGGTGTTACCTCAACAGTTCTTTTATTTTTTTCTGGGGCTGGTGGTTCTACAGCTTTTCCGGATCTCAAGGAAATTGCACTCACATTAGGGCCTCTTGGGTTCACCAACTGTTTGGGCGGGAAGTTGGTTCGATCCTTGGGCTTGTTGCATGGCATTCATTGAAGTAGCAAGTCGCCTAACTGTGTTTGCAAGGTCTCGAATGCTAGAATCGGTTCTTTGTTGGAATCGAAGATTGTTGGCGCCATTTGCTTGACAAGATCCTCTAGTGAAGGTCAGGGGAGGCGGGGGGGTGGTCACAGGGGAAGGATTTGGTTGTTGGTGAAATTTGTTGGTTCCCATATCGAAGGTTTGGATGGTTCCTCCAATTGGGATGGTATTTATTAGTGGATAGGTCGGGAATGTTGTACCTTTACGATTGTTTCCTTGGTTGTAAAGGTTTCTTTGCATAGGCTTGAGGCAACTCGGTGGTTGACTCATCTTTCAAAATAGGACATGTATCGGTCGGGTGCTCGGGAGAAGTACAAATACCACACAAGTTTCTTTGCTTGAGCCTTACTGTTGCCAACCGTTTCACAGAGAAGTAAGCTCATCAATTCTTGTTTCTAAAGCTTTGTTGGAGGAACCCTGGATCTCGTTCACACCCTTGGTTTGGACAGTACTGTTTCTAGTGGTGAACTGTTGGGAGTTGAGAGACATGTTCTCAATCAAGGCTTTAGCAGAAGCTGGAGTTTTATCAACAAGTGCTCCACCGCTAGCAGCATCAAGAATGTTTCTATCCATTGGCAATGAGACCTTCATAGAAGTCTTTGGATAAGTAATCGCTTTCGGTGATCCGTGTTGGGGACAATCGGACACTAATCGCTTGAATCTCTCCCGAAGACTCGGCTAATGACTCACCATCCGTCTAATTCCACATATCATTTTACGATTGATGCAGCTCTGGAGGCAGGAAAGTATTTTTCTAAGAACACTCTTTTCAGAGCATTCCAGCTTGTGATGGAATTCGGTTCAAGGTAATATATCCAATCCTTCGCCGCACCTTGCAATGAGAATGGGAAGGCTCGAGTTTGATGTGATCTTGATGATTCCTTCAGCCTTAATGGCGTGGAACACACAACCCGAAATTCTTTCAAATGCTTATGCGGATCCTCACCGCAAGACCACTAAACTTTGGCAACAAGTGTATTAAAAACGATTTCAATTCAAATGGTGTATCACTTGAGGATAATCAATACATAAACCATTATAGTTCACATGTCAAGCAAGCAAGTCGCGCTTAGTGTTCTTTGTTCGACCATGTTATCAAAAACAAGTTCGTAATCGAGAATCGATAACGGGTGGTGAACTAGTGCTAGTGTGATTTGCTCTGCGGCGTGTGTGTAAGGTTCTCTCAACTTCAGGATCAAAAGAAAACAAGTCAGAACAAACAGACCTAGTAGCCAGAACTAATGCAGCAATGCAGCAACAAATCCGAAAATGCCAACAATGTCCCTAGTAGGCAGAAACAAAATAAACAAAGGGATAAGACTAAAACAAATTCAGAAAAATACAAAAACACCAAATTTAATCTAATTAAGTGAAATAAGAATTATGAGAATTTTTTTGGAATTTTTCAAAACTATGAAAACAGTAAAAAATTCATAAAAAATAGAAGGAAGAGGAATTTGGCAATTTGAGGCTGTAGTCCCGTAACTCATTCCATGAGTAAGGGACTAATGATCGCACGATTTTTCTGCTCAGGTTGCAAGAAACAGATTTTGAAACGGACACAATTTTCCCGAAAACCGGATTTTTGACCTCGAAATGCGAAATTGCCAAAACAGTGAGGAACTAGGGTCTAAACGCAAGAGCACTAGACCTGTGACTCTAAAATCGGTTATTAACAACAAGAATCCCCGGCAACGGCGCCAATTTGATCCGCTGTCGCGCACGGATCAAAAACGAGTATTTTGAAAATATAGTATACGGTAGCGACAACTCGAGTATCGTCTCTCAAGGATTCTTGTGTGATAATTAACCAACTGAAATCGGATTAGGGGATGTTTGATTTAAAGTCTGATTCAACAAACAGAATAAATAGTTGATTAAAATAAGCGATTATAAAAAATAAGTCAATCTACTGTTTTCAGTTTCCGGCTAATCACTGGTTTCTACCTTACCAATTCCCTAAGCGGCTTCGATCTCTATTCGGTTAAATATCGATTGTCAAGCGCAAAAGATATATAACAGATTGGTATTCCTATATTCCGAATTAAGCAAACGGATTAACACAATCGTGAATTAAGCAAACACGAGTTACTACGTAGTTTAACGACAAAGCGAAGTAAACAACGATTAAAGATCAGGAATACAATCATGCGAATTTAATCAAAACCATTCCATGAAATACACATTAAGCATATGAATATTCAGAGAATAGAATTGAAAGAGAAACGAAATTGAATTGATAGAGTAAAAACCTCAAAGCACGCTGAAACTTCTTACATGAGATCAACTCTCAATGATTAGTTCTCCATGAAAGTTATTCAAGCAATCAAGTATTTTTGTGAATAGTGAAAACGAGGAAGGTGAACAGTACGCGGCTGCTAGGTTTTAAAGGAAAAAACAAGGATTCCCCGGTTCTAAACCAACGGGTCAAAAACATAAAAAACCCGGCCCAAAACTAAATATTTATTAAGTCTGGAACTTCAACGAATTATTTGAGACTCTTGCGCTCCGAATTGGCTTTTTGCTGCAACATGAAAGTTGTAGCTTTTTCTCTTGGCTTTTCAACGCATATTAGAACGCGTCGATCCGATACTCGCAGCTCCAGTTATGAATTTTTCCGTGAAAACTGCTAAAGCTGAAAATAAAACACGAAAATCAAATTAAGCCAAAAATAAACTAAATTAGAAAAACATTATAAAACATAAAAATAAACAAAGCAAAACATAAAAATGCTTAAGTAAAAACATGGAAGAACGTGCATCAAAATGCACTGATCAGTCTGCTTTCCTTCATGGCAAATTGAAAAAGCATATCCACATGACACAACTCAAAGGCTTTGTGAAAAAGGGTGAGTAAAGTAAGGTGTGTCTACTGAAAATATCTCTTTATGGGTTGAAACAGTCGCCTACACAGTGGTACAAGAGATTTGACAGCTTTATGGTAAAGCATGACTTTATTAGAAGCAAGTTTTACAATTGTGTTTACTGGAAAATGATTGAGTTTGATGGGATTGTCTACTTGCTACTCTATGTATGTAGATGACATGCTTGTAGCATGTAGAATCAAATCAATAATTGAGAAGGCATAAGACTGTGAGAGGAACTCCTCAACAAATTGGACTTGCTGAGAGGATGAATAAAACAATTATGGAAAGGGTTAGATGCCTTCTGACCAGTGCAAACTTGTCACACAGTTTCTGGGCTGATGTAGTAATCACTACTGTCTATTTGATAAATAAGAGTCCATTAAAAGCTATAGAGAAGAAGACACTTGAATAGGTTTGGTCTGGACATCCACCTAACCTTGATAACCTAAGAGTTTTTGGATATGTGGCATATGCACATTCAAAACAAGGAAATCTTGATCCAAGGGCAGTAAACTTCATGGTCTTAGAGTACCCTGAAGGTGTGAAAGGCTATAAATTGTGGCGTTGGAAAGGGATAGCACAAGATGATCATGAGTAGGGATGTAGTGTTCAAGGAATCTGAAATGTATTATCATAGGCAAGGCATAGATAAGCAACATGACAGTAGTTGAAGAGATTGATGGTGAGGAGCCCAAAACCTATTCTGAAGCAGTAAATTACAAGAAATATCATAATTGGATAGATGCATTGCATGGTGAATTGGATTCTCTGCATAATAATAACACCTCAGAGCTAGTTGACAAACCAAAGGGAAAGAAACAAGTCAGTTGTAGATGATTGTACAAGATTAAGGAGGGAGCTCCTGTGAGAGAGTCAAGTTTAAAGATAGATAGGTGGCAAGAGGCTTCACTCAAAGGGAAGGAGTTGACTACAATGAAGTTTTTCCCCTTGTACTAAAGCATACCTCAATCAGAATGATAATGTCTCTAGTAGTACAATATGATTTGGAGCTGGAGCAGCTTGATGTAAGGACCACTATCCTTCATGGCAAATACTAGAAGAGCATATCTACATGACACATCCCGAAGGCTTTGTGAAAAATGGTGAGGAAACTAAGGTGTGTTTGCTGAAAAGATCTCTTTATGGGATGAAACAGTCACCTACACAGTGATACAAGAGATTTGATAGCTTTATGATGAAGCGTGACTTTAATAGAAGCAAGTTTGACAATTGTGTTTAATGCAAAATGACTGAGTTTTATGGGATTGTCTACTTTCTACTCTATGTAGATGTCATGCTTGTAGCATGTGTAATTGGGAAGGTGAAAGAAATTATTAGGGAAAATTCCAAGTCCCACATTGATTAGTGATAAGGTCTCAAGAGGGTTTATAATGAATAGGCAACCCTCACCTTACAAGTCGGTTTTGTGGGGTTGACTTAAGCCTAAACCACATTCTAAGATGGTATCAGAGCCTATCCTAGATCTATTAGGCCACCTACCCTTAAAAACACGCTACAAGCCCAAAAAAAAGGTGTTGTGCGTGAGGGGGTGTATTAGGGAAAATCCCAAGTCCCACATTGACTAGTAATAAGGTCTCAAGAGGGGTTTATAATGAATAGGCAACCCTCACCTTACAAGCCGGTTTTGTGGGGTTGAGTTAGGCCTAAACTACATTCTAAAAGAAATGCTGAAGTCAAATTTCGAAATGAAGGATATGGGGGCTGCTAGTAAGATCTTGGGTATGCAAATTCTGAGAAACGGATTAAAAGGAAATTTAGTAGCTGTTTGGATTGGCGGTAGAGAAGGTCAGAATCGATTTTGGGTCCACTTTTGTGATTTCAGAGACAAATATTCATGTTTGGGTAACGTTTGCAGAATCAATTGTACCCTACCAGAAGCGATTTTGGGTGAAGTTGATCCTTGTAGCTTTCACGGTGACTATAATCAGTTCTACTCTTCCACTTTCTGTCACCTTCCTTTACTACCCTTCTATTATCTCACCTACCCATCTATCATTCGAATATTTGTTTGAAAATTTCATATCTGTTTGCAGATTCAACTACCTCTGAACTTCATTTACTACCCTATACAAATTCGAATTTATGAGAAATTATCCAACATATCTGCATCGTATCTATCTGCTGTTTCATACCTCTGAACTTCCTTAATTCAAATTGACAGTGAAAAATTGATTACAATATTTATGGCTACTTCCATTTGTAGTGTATATATTATTAATTTTAGCTAGTTTTGTTTGGTGAGTTGCACCTCTCTTTAATAAGTTGTGTCATCTATCTATTTATTCATCTTCAACCCATTCATTTGTAAGAACACATTCAACAACTTATTTTCTGAAGGTACAAGGTGAGCCTTTAAACTGTTTGACAAAATGCTTGTGAGGGAACCTCTTCATTGGAGATGGAGCCTTTAAACGTAGATCTTCATAGTGATGATTATCATAGACCGATTAATTTAGATCCATCTCAAAATTTAAATGCAACCTCTTCATTGGAGATGGAACGTATTCGTGACTCTATTCAGGATCAAATTATTGAGTACAAGCAAAATAATTAGTCTTTATTTATGTTTGGTATTGTATTAAACTTTAAACTATATTATCCAAATGTAATTTTAATTTATATATTTTATATGCTTATTTAGTATTTTGTTGTCAATTTTATCAAATTTGAAGTTTTCAATATATTTTCAAGTTGAGACCCATTTTGGTAATTTCCCATGTAAAAGCAATTCTAATCCAACCTATCCAAACAACAAAGATTGAAAAAAAATCACTTTTTCAGTAAAGATATCCAAACTAAAATCACGTCAAGTTCAACTCACTTTGAACTAAAATCAATTCTGCAAAATCAATTCTGTCAGAATCAATTCTACTCACCGCAGAACCAAACACACGCTTATTCTTATCTCAAAAGCAATATGCAGAGAAGGCATCGAAGAAATTTAACATGGATCAATCAAAGGCAATGAGAACTACATTGGCACAACATTTCAAGCTCTCTCATCAACATTTACCAAAGACTGTAGAAGAATTGTCATACATGGAGAAGGTCCCTTATGCAAATGTCGTTGGGAGTTTGATGTATATGATGATATGCACCAGACCAAACCTAGCTTATGTAGTAAGCTTGGTTAGTAGATACATGGGAAGATTGCACTTGGAAGCATTGAAGTGGGTCCTCAAATTTTTGAAGGAACTTTAGGTATGGATTGATGTATTCAAGGCATGACAAAGAAAAAAAATGAATTTAGTGGTGTTGTTGAGTCCGACTTTCTTTGGTTGCTTGGACACAAGGAGATCATTGACTGGATGTGTTCAAATATTGTGTAGTATCTGATGGTGGAAGTGTAACCTTGGCATGTGGTGTCCTTGTCCACAAATCGGATCTTTGTTAGGTTATATAATAAAGGGAAATTGAACTAGTTAAGAGTTGTTAGAGTGAGCTATGGTTGTTAGTGTTTGTTATAGTTAGTTATGATTCTTAGGTTGTTAGTATGTTAGTTAGGAAGGTTATTGATCCTATCCCTTTTATCCCTTGCATAGGAAGCCTATAAATAAAGACTTCCATTCCCTTTGAAAGGATCTTGGATCATATTTTCGATTTTAGTCGTGATCGGGTGAGGCCGGACACAGGGTTATCTTTGGGGCGGGAGCTACTCTCTCCAATTGTTCATACCATTCAATAAAATTCTGTTTTCATTCTTATCTGGATTCTTGGTAACCTAACAGATCTTTGAATTTTCTCTGATGGCGAAGCAATAAAAGAAGCTATTTGGATGGGGGAATGGCTAAGAATTTGGAGGTGGAGTAGGGTGTAACTAAGGTGTTTTGTGATAGTCAAAGTGGTATATACGGAAAAATTTAGTAATTGTTACTAAGAAATTCCTTAGTATCATAAGTCTTCACAGTTTTTGTGGGGTCATATTAGTTTTTTATTTTAATAGTAGTTGTTTACAAAGAACCATAAATGTCTCTAGTAGTACAAGATGATTTGGAGCTGGAGCAGCTTGATGTAAGGCCTGCTTTCCTTCATGGAAAACTGAAAAAGCATATCCACATGACACAACCCAAAGGCTTTGTGAAAAAGGGTGAGTAAAGTAAGGTGTGTCTACTGAAAAGATCTCTTTATGGGTTGAAACAGTCACCTACACAGTGGTACAAGAGATTTGACAGCTTTATGGTAAAGCATGACTTTATTAGAAGCAAGTTTTACAATTGTGTTTACTGGAAAATGATTGAGTTTGATGGGATTGTCTACTTGCTACTCTATTTAGATGACATGCTTGTAGCATGTAGAATCAAATCAATAATTGAGAAGGCATAAGACTGTGAGAGGAACTCCTCAACAAATTGGACTTGCTGAGAGGATGAATAAAACAATTATGGAAAGGGTTAGATGCCTTCTGACCAGTGCAAACTTGTCACACAGTTTACGGGTGAAGCAAAGTAATCACTACTTGTCTATTTGATAAATAAGAGTCCATTAAAAGCTATAGAGAAGAAGACACTTGAATAGGTTTGGTCTGGACATCCACCTAACCTTGATAACCTAAGAGTTTTTGGATATGTGGCATATGCACATTCAAAACAAGGAAATCTTGATCCAAGGGCAGTAAAATTCATGGTCTTAGGGTACCCTGAAGGTGTGAAAGGCTATAAATTGTGGCGTATGGAAAAGGGATAGCACAAGATGATCATGAGTAGGGATGTAGTGTTCAAGGAATCTGAAATGTATTATCATAGGCAAGACATAGATAAGAAACATGACAGTAGTTGAAGAGATTGATGGTGAGGAGCCCAAAACCTATTTTGAAGCAGTAAATTGCAAGAAATATCATAATTGGATAGATGCATTGCATGATGAATTGGATTCTCTGCAAAAGAATAACCCTCGGAGCTAGTTGACAAACCAAAGAGAAAGAAACAGGTCAGTTGTAGATGGTTGTACAAGATTAAGGAGGGAGCTTCTATAGTGGAGAGAGACAAGTTTAAAGATAGATCATTGGTGGCAAGAGGCTTCACTCAAAGGGAAGGAGTTGACTACAATGAAGTTTTTCCCCTTGTACTAAAGCATACCTCAATCAGAATGATATTGTCTCTAGTAGTACAAGATGATTTGGAGCTGGAGCAGCTTGATGTAAGGACCACTTTCCTTCATGGCAAATACTAGAAGAGCATATATTCATACCCTGATTTTGTCCGTCTAGGTCAAAACCCTAATTTTTAACCAAAAATAAATAAATCAAAGTTTGGCATTAACTTCAAAGGTTGTAAAGAGCATCATGCATGCATTTTAGGGTTTTAGAAATCATTTTAGGATTAGGAAAGCATTTTAAGGCATTTTAAAGCAAATTAGGGTTTTTAGAGCAAAAGGGCATTTTGGTCATTTTACACAAAAGGGGTAATTTTTCACCAAAAATCATTGGGCAGTGTTAGAGGATTTCATTGTGGGGCAAATTATTCGAATTGCATGTGTGTTGTGCATGTAATGTTGATTTTGAGCAAAAAGTCAAACTTAAAAAAGTCAACAAAAGGAATATTCTTCGGGAATCTACAAGGTGAGGTGCCATATCATTTTTGGGATTGATGATCTCATAAATGGAAGCCCAATCATTTATATTCCTAGTATTTGGCCCAATGTGATAAGATTTTATGGATTATCCTAAAAGAATAATCAAAAAATGAAAGGATAAGGTAGTGCACAATAATACAATAGTACAAGATGACAACTTGCAAAACTTGGGCACCACTCTCCCTCTCATTTTCGTGCCCCACAGCCCATTATCCCTCCTTTTTTGATTTATTTTCATTACTTGCAAAGTGTATCTCAATCATGACCCTCCATTCAAATTAAGATGCAAATCTCCACCATTCATTCATAGTTAATGACAATCTTGTAATATGCAATTGTGGAGAAACATTTTTGGAAATTCACACCCTCTCCACTCCCCTCATGAGCTGCACATATACACCCATTAACTCCCTCATTTGTGCTTTCTCAATGCCCTCAATCCATGTGATCATCAATCCTAGCCTTTGATTCAAAATTAAGGTCCAATCCTAGAGCACAACTAGAATGCAAGGACCAAAACACCCTCAACCCTAATTGCATTCTATAAATACCTTGTTAAGCCCATCTCTCACAATCTTTGGCCTCTCATTTCTCACTCACATAAACCCTAACACACTCCCTCTCCTCTCCCACTCTCATGCCCGAAAACAACCCACCACCACTACTCCTCCATTCTTCAATTTTTCACCATCAAATCCTCCATTTCTTTGATTCCTACACTAGATCATCTTCTACCATTCTATTCTCTTCAAGGTTTCATCATCAAATCTCCAAGATCTAGCTATTTTTGAAGTTCAAGAGTAGATCCAAGTTTGTTCTTGAGTTCATTTCATATCTTTCTTCATTTCTTTGTGAGATTTTGAGGTAATTAAGGCTTGAATCTTTGCATCTAGTCTTTAAATTCTTGCATAATCTCTCTTCTCCTCAACTCAACTCCTTCATATTGTTGTTGTTGCTTTGAGGAGCCACTTCAAACTCTATTGACAAGCACCTAGGGAGGCTTGGGGGTTTGAGGTGGCTCCTTGGCTTTGGAGGAGTTGTTCTTGTGTTTTCTTGCATTTCATTGCATATCCATCGTGTTTGCATAATTTTTGGTCAAATAAAACTCATTTTTCATGCTTATTAGCTTCGGCCAAGAAGGGAAAAATAGGGTTCTTATGTGTTCTTGCTTATTTCATGAGTTGTAGTTGAATAATTGCTTGATTGTGGGTATGTGTGGCCTCGGGTTCAAGCTCAAGAATTAGGGTTTGTGTTTTCTTTTGATTCATTTGATTTTTGTGTGAATAAAATGCATGATTTGCTTGATGTTTTATCTTAGAACCTTGCATGGTAGATTAGGGTTATATCTTGTGATGTTTTGTGTGTTAATTTGTCAATTTTTGCATGAAATAAGTTGATGATTCAATGCACAATTGCATTCGGCCATGACTAGGGTTTTGGCCCATTTTGATTGCTTGAAAATTGTCATTTTGATTGTGTTTGAGTAAATGCAAGTTGTGCAATTGTGTTTTTTCACTTTTTACCATTTTACTTTACCACTTCATTAACTTTTTACCAAAAAAACATAAAAACATTTTACCACTTTGGTTTTTACCATTTCACTTCACCTCATAAAACATTTTTACCCTCTTGCATTCATAAAATTTTACCAAAACTTTGCCCCAACTTTTTACTTTAACTTGCTTGTTTAGTTAAGTTATTTAGTGGAATAATAAGAAGGTCTTCACCCTCCATGTGCTTTCGCACACTTCAAAAGAATTAGGGTTTGGGTTTGTTCTAAATGCTTGCTTTAATAAACTTGTCTTTGTTGATGATTGGCAAGAGGATTCACACTTGTGCACTTGTGCACTCTAATTTAAGTGTTGAGGATTGACCAAAGTGATTCAACATACTTTGATGCTTTGATTGCTAAGATGACTTGTTTGTTTATGGTTTGCCAATGATCGTACTTGAGGCTACTCTTTTGAATTCATTTGTGCCTACAACTTCCTTGTCTACTCTCATGTGGTATCATCAATACTTAGATAGGTCCATTTCTTACATTGCATCTTCCACTAGATGTGCATTTAGATTCCCTTGCGTTTTGTAGAAATGTTTGAGTATGGTCCTCGCCTAGCATCTTCCATTAGATGTGCATTTAGGTTCAATCTTGCCTACTCTTGCATTTTTGCTTAATGCCCAATTCAAGTTCCTTCTTTGCCTATTTATGTGTTGTGGTCTAATATGTGTAGTCTAGGCTAATATTTGCTTAAGAATTCAAATGAGATTAGTTGCAAGTTATGTCCATGTTGTTTCTTGTCTAAGGATTCGATTTCAATGATTGTGCCATGCTTGAATCTCCAAATCTTCTTGCATTCATTGTTTTCTTTTCTAAATAGCTTAGCATGAAAATGGTGACTAGTGACAATCACCCATAACCTTTGTTAGTTTGGTCGTCATGAGAGCCTAAATTTAAAAAAAAAAAAGATGTTTTCATATGCATAAGCTACTAGCGATAATCACCCATAACATTTGTTAGTTTGATTATCATGAACGCTTTCAATTTCAAAAGATATTCTCCTAAGCATCAAAAGTTATGGCAAGTTGTTAGTGATGACCACCAATAACCTTTGTTAGTTTGGTCATCATGAAGGCTTTCATTGACAATAAGCGATGATTACTCATAACCTTTGTTAGTTTGATCATTCGTGCCAATCAATCTCTTTCAAAAACCACTTTCAAAATAGCAAATAAAAAATGAGTTGCTACTAATAGTCAATCAGAACATTTGTTCGTCTGACTAGGGGAAGTGACTCTCATTTTCAAGAGTACTTAGCGGTGATTACTGATAACTCTATTTTATATAGAGTATTTCATATGTTTAAACTTAGTATTTGCTCTCTTTCAAGTAATAATAAAGAGTTTATATAGTATTTTATGTGATATATGATAACTTGAGTGATTTGAATGGTTATAGTTATTATTAGGCCATTTTGGATATATTGTGGTATGTTTGATGTTTTTGTTGGTCTGCGGTCTCAATGCTAAGCGCATCAATGCTCTGTGACCGATCTGCATCAAATCTGCACTACTTGGTGAATAAGCGATCTGTTTCATATGCATCTACCTTGCAATTGATGACCTCTGCTTGGTTCTCTCGATGCCATCCAACCTTGTATAGTAGGCGCGCTACCATTCACACATAGCTATAGGCATAGCTTTGAAGAGTCACCAACATAGGGACACATGTTCACACATCAATGAACCGCCCTATGTGATTAGTCAAAGATTTCAACATGGATAAACCTTTGGAAAGCAACTACTGACTATGATCCACTCAAGATGACTTCAACATGAAGGAAGGAAGCACCTCACTTGAAGGCTATAAAAGGACCTCACATCTTCATTTGGAAAGATATCACAATCCATAAGTTAGATCAAAATTTCAATATACATAGTTAGTTTTTATATTTTCAGAGGAAGAGGAAGGAATTCATAATTCCTCCTTAACTCATTTTCATAGTGTTTGTATAGTGCTAAGGAGTAATGCTAGTGCATTGCTAGAAGATTTCATACAAAGGTTCTCAACATTTGTAAACTTTACTTTTGTTGTTTCTCTTTTGTGATTTCTATATATATAAACATGGTCTATTCAGTTTATATATATCTTGCAATGTCTCTTGTTAGCTAAACATTTCTTAGTTGGAATGTTCTAATCATTTAATGAGCTTTTAAGTAAGTATGATGTATGTATGTATGTTTGTACTTTAGTTCTTGCTTGATAATCTTTTCAAAACTTATTTTGAACTTGATCACTTAGAATAAGTAGATTTGTAAATGACCAGAGATGGCTTACAATTAAGAACTCAAGAACTAATATGGGTGAGTGTTTTACATAAAGAAAACTTTGTGAAAACCATGCTAAGTCCTAGAGATAGGATAGTATAGTCCATAGGATAATTGTGGGTACTTAAAATACAAGAGTGAATTCACTTAAGCAAATTGGATAATTGTTAGGAGGCAAGATTGGCACTAACACCCCTTTCTTTTCTTGCATAGAACAAGGATCATAAGAATTTGGTAATGATACTCTGAAGAAAGTGACCGAAAGGCACATAGCTAATGCAATGACATTGATCTGTATTGCATCACATCTTTGCATCATACACTTATAAGTAAATTACTTGATGAAGACATTCCAACTAGCTTTTCTCTTTTACACTATCAACATTTTTTACTTGTTTTCTTTCTAACTTAGTTGTGATCATCAAACAAAATCCAAAATTATTTTGTTACTTAGTGACTTTACACTTTATTACTTTATATTATTTTAAAAGTGAGTTTTTCAATCTCTGTGGGTTCGATCTTTTTACTACTTGTTTTTGGACAGTGTATACTTGCACACAAGTGTATGTGTTTTCCATGCACCAATTACTCATAACCTTTGTTAGTTTAATCATTCACTAAATGTTCGTCCTATTTCGAAAACTCACTAAAAAGATAAAAGACAAAAACCTTTTCAAAGAAAAGACAAAGAAGAACTACGTAGCTTTGAGTTCTCCATCGCACCAAGAGATACATAGGAGCGGGTCGCATCACGTCAAGCACTATTTCTAAAAAACCTTATTCCTCCTTTTTTTTCATAATAAATGAGATTTTCATTAAGATTTTTTCAATAAGAAGTTGAGAGGCAAAATTAAGTATTTTTAAATCAACACACTAAAACCACACATTTAATTAAAGGCTCCCTCTCAGTAGAGAGGACGTGTGGAGTACTAAGGTGTGTTTGCTGAAAAGATCTCTTTATGGGATGAAACAGTCACCTACACAGTGGTACAAGAGATTTGATAGCTTTATGATGAAGCGTGACTTTAATAGAAGCAAGTTTGACAATTGTGTTTAATGCAAAATGACTGAGTTTTATGGGATTGTCTACTTGCTACTCTATGTAGATGTCATGCTTGTAGCATGTGTAATTGAGAAGGTGAAAGAAATTATTAGGAAAAACCCCAAGTCCCACATTGATTAGTGATAAGGTCTCAAGAGGGTTTATAATGAATAGGCAACCCTCATCTTACAAGCCAGTTTTGTGGAGTTGAGTTAGGCCTAAACCACATTCTAAGATGGTATCAGAGCCTATCCTAGATCTATTAGGCCACCTAACCTTAAAAAAACACGCTACAAGCCCAAAAAAAAAGTGTTGTGCATGAGGGGGTGTATTAGGGAAAATCTCAAGTCCCACATTGACAAGTAATAAGGTCTCAAGAGGATTTATAATGAATAGACAACCCTCACCTTACAAGCCGGTTTTGTGGGGTTGAGTTAGGCCTAAACTACATTCTAAAAGAAATGCTGAAGTCAAATTTCGAAATGAAGGATATGGGGGCTGCTAGTAAGATCTTGGGTATGCAAATTCTGAGAAACGGATTAAAAGGAAATTTATTCTTATCTCAAAAGCAATATGCAGAGAAGGCATCGAAGAAATTTAACATGGATCAATCAAAGGCAATGAGAACTACATTGGCACAACATTTCAAGCTCTCTCATCAACATTTACCAAAGACTGTAGAAGAATTGTCATACACGGAGAAGGTCCCTTATGCAAATGTCGTTGGGAGTTTGATGTATATGATGATATGCACCAGACCAAACCTAGCTTATGTAGTAAGCTTGGTTAGTAGATACATGGGAAGATTGCACTTGGAAGCATTGAAGTGGGTCCTCAAATTTTTGAAGGGAACTTTAGGTATGGATTGATGTATTCAAGGCATGACAGCAAAAAAATTGAAGTTAGTGCTGGTTGCTTGGACACAAGGAGATCATTGACTGGATGTGTTCAAATATTGTGGTAATACAGTAAGCTGGAAGTGTAACCTTCAGCATGTGGTGTCCTTGTCCACAACGGATGCTGTTAGGATATATAATAAAGGGGAAATTGAACTAGTTAAGAGTTGTTAGAGTGATCTATGGTTGTTAGTGTTTGTTAGAGTTAGTTATGATTCTTAGGTTGTTAGTATTTTAGTTAGGAAGGTTATTGATCCTATCCCTTTTATCCCTTGCATTGCATAGGAAGCCTATAAATAAAGGCTTCCATTCCCTTTGAAAGGATCTTGGATCATATTTTCAGTTTTAGTCGTGATCGGGTGAGGCCGGATTACCGGGTTATGCTGGGGGCGGGGAGCCTACTCTCTCCAATTGTTCATACCATTCAATAAAATTCTGTTTTCATTCTTATCTGGATTCTTGGTAACCTAACAGATGCTGAATTTTCTACAGTGGCAGAAGCAATAAAAGAAGCTATTTGGATGGGGGAATGGTTAAGAATTTGGAGGTGGAGTAGGGTGTAACTAAGGTGTTTTGTGATAGTCAAAGTGGTATATACTTGTCTAAAAATCAAATCAAATGTATCATTAAAGACACATAGATGTTAAACTGCATTTTGTAAGGGAAGTCATTGGGGACATTTGCTGGGAGAAAATAGTCACCAATGATAACCCACCTGAAATGCTTACAAAGGCACTGCCAAGACAAAAATTCATGTACTCCCAGAAACTGTTGAATGTTGTAGATGAATATATCTAATCTAATCCAAGGTGGAGAATTGTTGAATGGCTTAGAATTTACCTCAGGTTAGATTAACCGAGGGTTTGTATTGATTAACTGGTGTTAGTGGTTAACTAGTGTTAGTAATCTGGGAATGTAAATTGAAATGATTGAAGTATCGGTGTCGGACACCAGACAATCTTCGATATGAAGTGTCAGTGCTCCATATATACATAAAGCAGCTATAGAGTAATTTGGTATGCCTGAATTTTATTTAACACAGAGCATTGCTTAAGAGAAGTTCAGGAAAGTAGTTTGACAATAAGGTAGAGTTGGTGCATTGCATGTTGTAGGATAGGATGTGCAGAAGGTGAAAATAATTTGGAGAGGCATATTTAGAAGATTTCATATCCTTATATATATATATATATATATATATATATATATATATATATATATATATATTACTGTGAAAGCAAGTAAAAATGCTTAATAGAAAGAGGGTGAGACATTGTTGTCTATTCAAATCTTATTCACATTCAAAAAAATCACGTAGAAAACACTCTAAGTGATTTAATGAGATAAACATATTATTACACATTCTTGACAAAAATAAAAACAACTACTACACATTCAAATATCTATATTTTCCCAATATTCTTAGAACACAAGGACAGTAGTACCTCAGGTCCTTATTACACACATTGATAAAGTAAAAATCAAAGAGAAAGAGCAACCTGAACTGAAAATCTTAGGTAACACCACCACCCTGGCCTTTATTCTAGTATAACAATAATAACATATAGTCATAACCTAACTAAGGATATGACTATTAATTATTATACCTTGGTTTCAGTACTTTCCTCTTCTTGCTCACCTGACATTTCCTCAAGAGACTTTCCTTTAGCCTCAGGCACTAAGAAAGTAAAGAGGAAACCCAAAATGTTAACAACACCTAACAAAAGCAATGAATTCTTCACACCAATACCTGCAGGGTACCCTGCATCAGCTTTACTAGGATCTTTATTCTGTGCCAAATATAAGAACCCAAATGCACCAACCATAGCACCAAGTTTCCCTGCTGCTGATGATATTCCATGACAAGTTGACCTAAACCTAGCTGGAAATATCTCAGCTGGCACAACAAATGTTGTAGCATTAGGTCCAAAGTTTGCAAAGAAAAAGGTTAATGAATACAATATCACAAACCCAATTCTATTCTCCTTAAGTGTCCAATGATCATAAGGAATAGCAAGACAAAACATAAACACAGTCATGAAGAAGAATCCCATTAACTGAATCATGAATCTTCCCATTCTATCAATTAATGCAACTGTGAACCAATAACCAGGAACAGTACTACATAAAGCAATAAGAGTTTGTGCCCTTGCAATCATATAAACCTCTTGAAGTGCATTCATTGTCTTTGCAGGAGGGATCCAACCAATTGCACTGAATATATCTTTTTGGAAAAGATTTTGACTGTAAAATGCAATATCAAGTAAAAACCAAGTACTTGTTGTTCCAAGTAAATGCATACCATGACGACTCATAAACTCTTTAGAAAACAATTTATATGAGTTTCTATCATTTACTTCTTTCTTTGGTTCATCAGATTTAATTTCCATGTTCATAACCTTAGACATATCAGCTGCAGCTTTCTCCATATTCTTAGCAACAAGTGCTGTGTAACAGCGCAGTTTCAGGCATCTTCATACGCCAGTAATAAGTCACTGCAGCTGGTAGTGCTCCTGCCATAACAATTATTCTCCAAACATAATCTGCTTCTGGAACTGTTGATCCCAAAGGATCAATAGCATAGGATGGAGCTTTAAATTTTGTTTTAAATATTGCTGAAATTACGATTGCAAATACACCACCAGCTAAAATTCCAAAACCTTGCATAGCAAAAACTGCTGCTATAAACGCGCCACGTGTCTTCTTATTTGAATATTCAGACATTATAGTAGCTGAAAGAGGGTAATCACCACCAATACCAAAACCAAGCCAGAATCTAAAGAAACAAAGAGTTCCAAGAACAGTTTTTGGATCACGTCCAAAAGATAGACCTGAAGCTATGGAACAAATAACCATGAGCATTAAAGTCATGCCATAGACTTTTTTACGGCCTAGTTTGTCACCAAGCCAGCCAAAGAAGAGTTGCCCAGAAAGTGTTCCGATGAAAGCTACGCCGTTTACAGCGGCGGAGACGCCTGGAGGTAATGATCCGGGCTTTTCTGCACCGTCTACGTGGTAGTATATGCGGCCAAGTAGCTTTGTAACGAGTGATACACAGAAGAGATCATAGGCATCGGTGAAAAATCCCATTCCAGCTACTATGATTGCTGTGAAATGGTACCATTGTGTTTTCGCCACATCAAGTGCGTTTAGCACTTGGATTTGCTCCTTCGCCATCCTTCTCTCTCTCACAAATGCTTCACTTCTCTGCAAGTGTTACGTTCAAATTGTTATGTTTACAAAGCAGAGCAATATAAATATTTATGCAGAGCAATTTATTCACTGGTTTTGAAATTAACCAAATTTAAAATGAATTTTGAATTTCAAATATTTGGTTAATTGTCCCAGGAAGGTAGTTCAGTTGACGAGCTAAGGGATATGAAGGAGTTGCAAAATTGCAAGAAGGAGATCCCGGGTTCAAATCCCGAAAACTAATTCCCCACCCCCACTAACATTTGCCTATCAAAAAAAAATTACGGGGTATCCAATTCAATTCCGATTAGCGATGAGCAAGGGACGAGTTATACTTGTCTCTTACTCGGCCCTAAATTTTTATGGCGTCATATTTTATACTCTAATCTATCTTTAGACTTGGACAAACTTGATGTTCTTAGGGTCAAAGTAAGACCAAGTGTATTTAGAACGAGATCGAATTGGCCCAAAGGACAACTGAAACAAAATTATAAGGTAATCACTCAAGTATGACTACACTTTTTACTTAAACAACACAAATTTCAAATTTAATATTTTCCTTATAAAAGTCACATTACCAATGTGATAGAGTTAAAATCTAAGGCATCGAGTGAGTAAAAAGATGGGCCGTGATAGGTGGCGCACCCAAGACCCTAGACCAAGGGGTGCAAAAATTTTCAAACACACACATCCCTAATTATAATAAAAATAAGATTCTAAGAGGTTCACAACTTGTGTTGCACTAGACCAACACGAATTAAAGAGCACTAACAAATTATTAAATACAAATTAGATATATGAGAATGTGAATGATTGTGTGAGTTTGGTGCATTAGAGTGGTGCAAAACTAGGGATTTTAGTGCAAAGACTTACGTGCAAAAGATATTTTCAGAGTGTGCAAAAACATTTTTTTCCTAGGATATCGTTGCTGATTTTATTTTTTCAGAAGGTTCGCGTAAACTCTCTGAATAACACCTAGGCCCGCCATTGGTTGGGATGAGTTATACCTAACCTTAACCCGTCCCTAAATTTTGGTTGGGTTAATCCTTTGGACGCTAACCCGTTCTTAGACCCGAACAAACCTAATGTTTCACGGGTTAAATAGAATAGAACGAAGACGGACGGGTCTTGGTCACCTTAATTTCCTACTCATAAAAAAGTCCCCATTAGACAACTTAAAGGACCAAATTGATCGATTCAAAAGAACTAACTCAATTGATAACTTTCAAATTCAAAGACTATTTTGAGATATTAATACTAATAGAGTCTTAGTTGAGGTATAATTTAAGGGATTTTGATGCTTAACTTTATATCGTTACTTATACGGAGATAATGCAAAGACAAGATTGGTGCAATTTTTTTAATAAAAAATGGTGCGCACAATGCAGTAACTAATGGATGGAAATGCACAAATGCGGGGGAAGGAAAACATGATGATATGTAATGCAAAAACATATATACCTTTTTTGTTTGGAGTTATGAAATGGGAAATGAAACATTTAGAGGGACATGGATGATAAAGTCATAGTCACATAATGCATGCATGGGATGAAACATGATAAAGAATCATCCAAGAAAGTAAAATGAATATTTAAGATGATGTAAAGAGGTTGAAAAAGAGAATGCAAGAAAAGATAATTAAGAAGCTAACCTACCTTCAAGTATGAGAGAGAAGTTGTGATGAATTGGGAGAGAGAAAGCAGAAGAGAGAAAAGAAGAAAGAAAGATTTGGCTGTGCGCAAAAGAGGTGAATGGAGTGGCCAATAATTTATAGGGAAAATAATAGTTATTATTCCAAATATTCGATCAGCATATACCCCTGTTTTTTCGCCCTTCTTTTGCCCATGTCAACCTCTCCTTTTTGCTCTAACCTCCTCCTTTTCTTTTATTGCCCAATTTTGTCATGCTAATAGGTTGTGTATCAAAGATCCTTATACATTTTCTATCTTCTTTTTTTTATGTGTGAAAGTTTCTATCATTAACTTTTTATGAATAATAGTCTCAACACATGCTCATGGTTCGGTTCGGTTCGCGGTTTTGATTTCCGAAACCGAACCAAACCAAACCGCAAGTAACTTTAAGGCTTATTGAATTACAATCTTCCTTATTAACTTACAAACCCAAATGCAACTACAACCCAATTATCACTCACTTATAAGCTCAAATGTAATTATTTCTTTGACTCACTTACGAGCAATCCATATTGTTATGCTATATTTAAAAATTACAACAAAATATTTAATTCAAATTCTTTTAAACATTGTCTTAGCTATTTGAAAAAAATTAAAAGAGAGTGATTCATATACTACATATATTTGAGTAGATAGCCATTTTTATGTTAGCTAATTTTAACTCCGTTTTAAATTTGTCTTGGAAAAAACCGAACCAATCCAAACTGCATTGGTTTGGTTCGGTTTTATTTTAGGAAGTCAACCGAACCAAACCAAACTGCATGTAATTTTACCTTGCGGTTCGATTCATTTTTTGTCTCAAAACCGAACCAAATTGCACTACAAACACCCTATTGATGACCCGTCGTCCGTTCATTGGCTGAGTGGTATTCCTCGTACCATAAAGAAGACCTTGCTTAACGAATTAACAACTAGAACTTGGTGTATTTACAAAATAAAAAAAAAATTGATGTATATATAAATAAATAACACAACTAGAGTTTGACTTCTAACATTATAGGATCCCCTTTTTGGTATTTTATTCATGTAAATTATACCGTGCGTTAGGTCATTTTCATGAGCTTACTTGGGAGAATGAATTCTCTCCATCGAAGATTTTACTTGAGGGTGTCAAGTGTTAAATCTCAACCACTTATTAGTCATTACCCATTCTCTCTTATTTAATGTGTTAAAGTTTCTCTCTCTTGATTTTTAATCCAAGGTTAAGATTTGACTTCACCATAATGTCACATGAGAGAATCCATTTCCCTTACTTGGTTAATCAACTAGAGAAGAGAGAATGAAAACATACGGATCTATCAAAATCCAAGCGCATAAAGTCTAGAGAATTAAAATATATGTACTTTGTTTTATTTTTTGGTATAAACCGGATATCCTCTGCGCGCAACTGCAGAGACTGTAGGACCACAATTGTCGGCAAAGCTCTCCCTCAAGAGATTTAACACTGCTGCATGCACAAGGCTGGATTCGATCCCAGGACCTTGGTTAAGCTGGAAGAGACCCTTACCATCTCATCCAAGTGCTCTTGGGTATTTTTTGGTAAATATTATATGTACTTTTATTTTAATCCGTTAATTTCAATTATAAAAATAATTACAATCATACTATCGAAGAAATGTGGTGTGCCACTGTCACCTATTAAAAATAAATAATTAAAAGTAAAAACTTCATTATAAATTTATAATGAAAGGCATACGTTGGACTAAAGGAAATTTTCATGATTAGAAGAATATGCTATTGTCTGTTTTGTTTCAAAATCAAGTTAAGTGATTCAAAAATAATTTGAATTTAAAGTATCCGGTAAAGTTGGCGGTTGAATAAACTTATAAATATAAAATGGCATTAATGTTTAAAAATGAGATAAATTGTTTATTTAATAAAGGATAAATGAGGAAAATAAAAGAACAAATTGATCAAAGAAAACTGAAATGCTATAAATCATAAGTTTAAACCACTACTTCAAAGCATATGAAAAACTTAAAATACTACTATAAGTCAATGAAAAAATGTTATAAAGTAATGGTTAGGTACTAGTGCATATCTATTTTACTTCCACTATAGGCATATCAGTTGGGCCTTGCCAAAGAAGAAGCCAACTAAAATACTATATTTCCTTTTTCTCGAGAAGAAATCACATGAAATTTTCAAGACATAAAACAACAAAGTTGGTGATTCTGATGTGTTAATGACGAGTATTTTTTTAAACAAAAGAAAGAGATATGGAGCATCGTTAAAAGTTAAAACTTTCAGATGTAAAATTTTCCTTAGGAAAAAGCATCAAGAAGAAAAAAAAAAGTACTCCCCATATATTTTATTGATTAAATAATTGACAAAAAATATAGAAGACTAGTCCAATACCGATAAACAAAGACAATAATATAACCAAAAGAAAATAAAAGCAATCCTATAAGTCACCGTTATTTTTGTCCTACACTTTGTCAAAAAAAGAATTGTACTACAAATTTCATATAGGATAAAAAATACCAATGTATTTAAGGGCTTATGTTTTTTTTTTGTCCAAAATGTAATATTTCGTTGATAATGGGTAAAGACCACATAAATATTACACAGAGAAAGCATCTATAGGTCCAATAATGGATAGTCCACTTTGTAAAAGCTTAACAGAATAACTGAATTGCTAACTGTGCAATTCCTTGACTTTTATTGTAATGAATGAGAACATTTTTTTGTGGTCAAGTTGTACTGATACCATAGATATGGGCAATGCCCCAACCAAATACAACAAATAGCGAACAGATGCCCCAAATAGAACCAATACAAACAAAGGAACTAAAAGGGGAGCATCAACTAGTAACACATGTGGTTCAATTACAAAAAGAAACACCCAGAGCCCAACAAGAGCAGGCAAGAAAACCGACCCAAATGACCAAACAAAGAAAAAGCACAAAACACCAAAGCCAACGAAGCAACAAATTCACAACACTTCGTGCTAACACAGAAGAATCTACTCCCACCCCATAAACCCTAGCTCTCCCAACCGATTCCAACGATGATCAACCACAAGCAAATTCAACCTCAAATCAGCAAAATCAATAGGAAGAAGCAACATTTATACACGTCAAAATGAACAAACAGGTCAACAAGCTGACCCCTTTGAGCAATTGGGCTAACACAATACAATACAAACTAATTGGGCCTAAGTAACTACTAAATGCACCCCAGGCCCATAACAGAATACAACAAATAAAGGCTAACACACTTCAGGTATGGCAAGACTCTAAACAAATAACACTAAGTACAAGAGCAACACCTACCTAATTGCTAATAACTAACATAATAAGAAACATAATCAAGCCTTAATGCAATCCAAAGATAGTCAATCAACACTAAAACACAGCCAAAAGGGCTTATGTTGTCTTGGAGAGAAATGATTACTGTCACTAATGAAAGTGGGCCGATCCAAAAGGTGTGTGTTAGTAAATGTAATGCATACATATTACAAAATCACAATTGCTTCGTCCACCACATACTTGCCATGAATCATGATAATACTCCATGTGCATTTCCTTTTTCACTTTAAACAACATCGACTTTCAAATATGTCCAATTTTTAGGGCCATAGTTTAAAGTAGATAGAGCTTGCTGGATTCTTCATATCCATTCTTAACCTCAAGTTAGTGCTTCAACGGTGAAACTTAGCCTTCATCACAACTAAAATGCCCCACTAACTAGATACATATAATGGATAGGTTGGTGGGCTTTTTTTTTTACTTCTTTTAAGCTCTTCCATGTTAGGTTATCATTTGTAATCCCACATGAATTAAAATGCATGACCCGAAAGTCAAATCGTTAGAAAACCCCCAAAGTAGAAACATAGAATAGAACACAGTAGGGAGATCAGGCAGGAGCACCTCCTCACAAAACCTAACCATTTAAAGACCGTACCAAACTTTTTTGAAAACTCGCATGACAAAACAAACGAGTTCTGAATCCAATAACATCCCAAAGCGGACACATCCAATAGCACACATATCTGAGATAACATGTCTTTAAAATCGATTAATCTGTGTTGGAAGCCTATTAAAAAAACACACAAAGCAAAAGCAACAATATTAAGTGTTGTGTAGATTAAGTGTCGGGAGCCTAACAATAAATGTGTGATATAGATTAAAAAAAGTTTATAAGTGTAAGGTATCTTAGTGTAAGGTTGGCATAGACCCATTACAAATTCTAAGAGTTTTGTTATAGATCATCTTACTTACTACTCCCTCCGTCTCATATTATATGACTTTCTAGAAAAAAAAATTGTCCCACAATACATGACTTTTTAGAATACCAATACAACATCAATTTTCTTTTCCAATCATACCCTTCATTATTTAATATATTTTTCCTACAATTTTATTTTTTATGTTTCCAATGTCATTAATGAATGATACTTTGGTAAACTAACTCACAATCTCTTTTTTTAATACAAAATTAACTTCTTTTCTTAATTTCTGTGCCACAACCATAAACGATATATAATATGAGACGGAAAGAGTAGTATAACTTAATTAGTGGGAAGCATAACGAAGTGGAAACCGGAAACTGAACTAGTGAAAAGTCATCACTTGTTCTCTCTCCCTCTCTCTTTCTTGCTACACCGTTGATATAGGTAGGCAACACCTTCTCATGCCTCTTATTAATTCATGAATTGATGTTAACACATTGAATTGTCTAATCAAAGTCAGGTGGTTTGTGGTGGTAAAAGTCATCCAAACTCAAAAGGCAACCTTTGAATACGTGGAATTAAAACAAAATTAAACTAGTATAGACCACTAAACTAGTTGATTGTTTGTTTCTCCCATAAGTAAGTGCTTCTTACTGTCGATTTCTTTTATACTATTATTATATATATGTGCCCCCCTCTTTTTTTTCAAGATCGAATGATTTCATGGGTTTTAATTTTTCGTTTGGTAAACTAGTGTATCTTTTACGGCGGGTGTGGAAACTAATCCTTTATTAGAGATTTATTTAAGGAGTTGGTTTCTCCCAACAAATGATTTTTCATACGCACCAATCAAGGATCAAACTCTTGATCAAATTAATTATGTTTTACCCCCCAATTTTACCATATTCTCCACATTTTAATTTTTTTTACCATTTTATAATTACCAAAATTCACAATGTTTCCAATTTTATCTACTACAATATAATTTCAAAATATTTTTTTAATTATAGATTTATGTTTTTAGACATAAATCTGAAATAATAAATGTATTCCGAATTTATGTTGTAATAATACATAATTTCGGAATCAAATTTTAACTTTAGTTATACTCTTAATAGCACTTATTTAAATAAGCACTATTAATGACCAAAACAAACACTCCGCCACACCCCGACCATCCGGAAGTATGTTTTCTAACATATAAATCTGGAATACAATTTTAAAAACAACTATTTCAGAATTATGTAAAAATGATAAGTCTAGAAAGTGTTGTAAATATTTGTTAAAGTTAAAGAGTAAAATGGAAAACTTGCATTTTGGTGGAAATATGAGGTCCAACTGTAGGGGTAGAATTAATTAAAAACCCAATTCCATTAATATTAAGCAAGGTCGAAACCATTACAATTAAATAGATTGGCCCAAACCATCTTGTTTTGTTATGGATATATATTGTTATAGTACATTTGATAGGTAAACTAAATCGGATGCTTAAATAATTTTAGTCCAATTGCGGTTTCACATAATTTTGCAACCTACAATTGGCCCGTATATTTATATTTTTTATATATATATACTTAAAATTTTGACATCACAATTTCCGCTTTATTTGTGAGCTAAATTTTATGTTCTGGATTGTTAAGACTTTCACATCGAATTGATATGGGTTGAAAAATAGTATATAAGTGGGAGACATCCCTCACTCTACAAACCGATTTTATAGGATTGAATTAGACTCAACCCAAATTCTAAAAAGATTTGTCAGTTCGATCAACTCCAATCTTTCGAAAGTATAATTAGCAATGTTCCATAGAGTTTAGAAAACCGTTAAGGTCCTACAATTAGGGTGCTTTTAGCATCATCTCCTATAACTTCTTCAAACATAGTTTGTAACGGATAGTGATTCCCTGTAGTTAGTGTATAAGTACAGAAAAGGAAAAATAAAACAATAAAAAATAAATATGAAAATAACAAAAATAGCCCTAAAATAACCCTAACTGCACCCTAACTGCTGGCGACTGTCGTTAATTTAACTGTAGTGAATCACATTCGGTTTATAACATATAATTTTTTTTATCAATAGAGAATTATCATTAATAAAAGCTCGACTTTTCAAAGAAAAGTGGGTAAGAACACAACACCAAAGCACCTTGAACTGACACCACCAAACCAAGTTATAACTAATTTAAGTGATATGATTGGATTATATTGAATAAAGTATGATTAAAGAGCCAGTGTCTACATACAACCAAAAGTTCCAAGGCTTCACCACTAACATTGGTGCCTGAAACACTATGGGTTTAATACATCAACTTTGAAACCAATGATAACTTACCTATAAATGTATATCTTTGCTGGCAAATTCTACAATGATACTTTGGGTTCGTTTGGATTGGGCTTTATTTGGGTTTATTTTACAGCATAAAGATTTGTAAGATTGTTTGGGAGAGCTTATCTGAAGCAGAACATAGCGTATATTCATAAGTTGTTTTGAACATTTTATTTCTATATATAAGCTCACAAGGATAACTTATGAAATCGAACATAAAAAATAGTTTAACATCATTTTATCCTTTATAACATAAATAACTTATGCATAAACATTTATATGATAAGTACTTATGTCATAAGCGTTTAATTAAGTTATTTATCCAAACGAACCATTTGTATCAAAGATGGCGCTTAATATGTACAAATGTAAAGATTTGTGTAAAATACACAAATGGCCTTTTAGTCGATGAATTTTAATATATATATATTCTATGGATAGGATTAAAGAAGGACAACTTGTAGTTCAGGTTTGCGATTAGGTTTAGTATAATTCCAAAAAAGAACCATATAGAATCATTAATTAAAAAAGTGCCACTGAATTTAAAACAATTACAATTTAATTTTAATAATAAATTTGAATTCCAATTATTTTTAGTTTTTTCTAGTTTGAGTTTTTTTATTTTTAAACCTGTTTTGTGTGTCTTAAAAAATATTTTAGGAATTGAATAAAATGAACAGACTTGGGAATTCAACTTAACCCACTCATCTGTAATTTCCTTCTGCTTTCCAAGAACAGATCTGGAAACCCAAGAACACATCTGGAAATCCAACAGCAACAGTGATTTCATTTTACCATTTTGTTTTCGATTACATCTTCCATTTCGATTTCGTTTTACCATTTTGTTTTTGATTACATCCTCCATTTTGATTTTGTTTTACAATTTCTTTTTACCATTTGTTTTTGATTTCGTTTACAGTTTTAAATTTGTTTTTTGCTTCGTGTTCCAATGAGCTTTTTAGGTCCCTATTTTGTTGTCTTCTCTTTGAAGAGAGATAGAGAAAGATGAAGATGATGTATGAAGCCATTGTTGCAGAGAAGATCAAGTGAGAAGAGAAGATCGGGAAACAAATATGGTTTTCCTTATTTAAATAAAATAACAAAATAAAAATAATGACCTAGTAAAAAAATAATTAAAAAAAACATACATGACTAAGTTGTTACTTCAAATTAAGTTAAAGGACCCATTAGTGCAAATTTGACATTAAAAAGCACCATTTAACATCAGTTGTTTTAGCACCCGATATTAAACATGTGTTAGCTGGTAAGCTTGTCGTGCATCCTATTTTGGGATGCTTTTAAAGGAATGGAGCTTGACTCGGACCCTTGCAACCCTTTGGCGGAACCCTAGTTGGCTTTTTTCAGGAGAACAAGTGATTTTCAGAGGGTACCTCTCCCTCAAAACCTTATTTGGAGAAGGTGAGTACTTGAAGTCAATCTGGGTCAGGTATCTGGTGGTGGAGGCCAGATCGTCTTATAATGTCATTCTGGGGTGACCTTCCCTCAATGCATTAGGTTTTTTTTTGTCTACACTGTACCTCACCCTGAAATATCCACTTTACAATAATACCAGTGGAGTCAACAAAGGATACTAAAAAGCAGCAAGCAAATGATACTCAAACAGCTTGAAATCAAAAAAGCCAACAGAGATATCCTACTCACCGCGTCGCCACAACAATGTCAACTAGGCAGAGTTGGACCCAAGATATGGGTATCAATAGGGGTAGTAGTACCCATTGGGGAGTTAAAATAGATCCAAATAGTTAACACTACTAGAAAACCGATGAGTTGGTATTGTAAAAAATAAAAAATTGTCGGTAATGGCTAGTTTCTGACCAGCAAACCTCAAGTTTTACTTTAGTTAAAGATGATGCATAACATGCAAATAAATGACACTCTTTTTTCAAGAAATGGAGTTTTTAATGAGCCCCCCCACACCTTTTGTTTTCCATCTTTGATGAACCTCTTGTGTACTTCCTCTTACAATCAATAACATATGGTGATGCACTCTTTTCTCCCACATGGACCTTTTTATGAGGCACAACTTAACAATATCTTGAGCTCAGCAAACATGGCACAGACAACCACTGAGACCCTGATTCGACAAGGCAAATACAAGAGACCTTTCTCAAAGGGAAACAAAAGGAGACCGCCAAGACCTTCACTCAACAAGTAAAGAGAAAAAATCGGACATCTCATATACCAAAGAATGACATTGAAATCAACTATTATTATTTAATAAGATTAAAAGTTTGTCTTCTTTTCAAGATTGTCATTTTCATTTAATGATGATTTACACTCCTAATTAATATTAACATTATTAACTACACAACTTAAATAGGGGTAAATTTGTGATTGATCATTTAATACAACAAACTAAAGTTAGTTAGTTCTTCAACGGTGAAATTTAGCCCTCGACCAAACTAAAATACCCCACTAAAGGGTGTACTGGTTCAGGATCTCGATGAGTTTTTTTAGCTGAAAAAAGTCCTATAGATTTTAATGGACTTTGCAGGAATTTTAGGACTTTGTAGGATTCTGCAAGACTTTTAAGTCAGAATTTTAATGAATTTTTGTAAAACACGCATGAAGACTTCATGACTCTGCGAGATTTTAGTTGATTTGTGAGATAAAATATTCAAGTATTTTTTCCGATAATAAAAAGTAGAATACCAATAGGGATTACCGAAAAATTAATAAAATAGAGTAATAAGAAAAAAAGAAAAAAGGATTACAGATTTATCCAATAAAAAATATGATTGAATGAAACATATAATGATAAGCCAAAAACGTAAAGTGACAAAATATGACTGAAGGATTTATCTAAAAAAAATTGACCGAAGGAACGGTAAAAGTCTGCAGGTATTGCCATATTGGTGGAGTCTCTCTCTCTCTCTCCCCGTCTTTCTTGCTAGACCGTTCATATAGGTAGGCAACACCATCTCATAACTTTGAATAAGTGGTGGAATTAAAATAAAATAGTACAGTCCACAACAAGCTGTTAATTGTTTCTCCTCGTTAAGTGCTTGTCACTGTCGATATTGTTACGGATATTGTTAACTTTGTTACGGATATTGTTAGAGCTAGCATCTCTCATATAACTAATTTTTAGTCCAATTGTTGTTTCACTTTCACATAAACAAACAACCTACAATTGACCCATATATTTATCTTTTTTATATATACTTCTATTTTGACATTACAATGGATCTCATGCATCCTAGGATGCTAGGTTTGAAGAGTTGATGAGAGACCAAATCAATTCAAGGCAAAGTAAGGCTGATACTCTATATCACAAGTCTTTCCTCCCCTCATTAATTGTTTCTTGGAGAAATACTGAGCCGAGACCAATAGTGTCATGGAATCCAAGAACCTTACTATCGGCGATTATAAGAAAGACCCAATTTTCAAAATCTTTTTTTTTTATTTGCAATGATCATCGATCGTTCATCCGTTTTCTCGGTAAACAAAACAAAGGTGAAAAATGATTGGAAAATTGAAAGGTTCTTGAATTCCACGACACTATTGGTCACGAGTTAGTATATCTCCAAGACAACAAAGAGTGGAGGAAGACTTCGTGATGTGGAGTATCAGTCTTACTTTTCCTTGAATGATCTTTGGGAATCGCTTAAGGAGTGGAGTGCATACGGTGCTGGAGTTCATTTGATGTTTAATCAAGGTGAATCTATTCTTCAATATTATGTTCTTTGTTTGTATATGTTTATTGTATGTGCAATGATCACCAATATTCGTTCCTCCGTTCAATATTTGTGAAGCTTTTTTTTTTCTTGTGAAAATGATGTCATTCATTTCATAGATAATATAAAAATGTATGTTTAAGGTAAATAAAGTCTTTGTAAAAAAAGAGATAAATAAAATCGATACCTATCTGAAAAAGTCTTTGTAAAAATGTTGACAAAAGAAGGACAAAAAAAACATATTAGTGTTCTACGGTACACCAAATCTTGATCTTTCAAATATGGCGATAGCTTGTTGCTTATTAACAATTCACATTTTTGGAAATTACTATATATTATATGGTTTTTCCATAAAAATGTCATGTGTACTATTTTTCTAACATATGATTACCTAATTTTTTTTTTTTTTTTTAAAAATCATAAAAATGTTTTTTTTATCAACATGTGTAAGGAAAAGAAATTATGTATATTTTCTCAATCGAGTGTTATTTAAGCACCGATTACTAATTCAAAACTCAATAATTACTCGTTAAGTTAGAAGAGACCATTATCTTTGTTAAAAAGAAAAGAAGCTGTTATCATCTGATCTAAATGTTCTAGGGTATTTTTATGCATTATCTATATTTTAGTTTGCTCTTAATTATTCTAAATTATTGATTTTTCAAAAAAAAAAATACTAAAACATTGATATATAAAATCTTGAGTTTAAGCTCTCACAATCAAATTATTTATTAAACAATCCACCTAAAAAAATTATTTATTAATCTTAAAGGTGAGTCCAAGATTTAATAATTGGGACAAATGTATAGTCTTGGAAGTCACCAATCAATTATATAAGCTGTATAATGTCAAAAAAAGTTAATTTTTAAAACAAATCGTATATACCCCCACACCTTGGTATATACGATTTGTATTTTAACAAGTCGTATATACCAAGGTGTGGGGGTATATACGACTTGTTTTTATTATTATCTTTTGATTTTATGATTTGTTTTAATTTTTAAAAAAATATTATAAAAAGGCTATTAAAAATTCGTTAAAGAGTCAAAACTAAGCCAAAAATTATAAAAACACCACTAAAAATCTAACAAAACCAAAATAAGTGTATGCAAATTTTTTAAGATTTTTTGGGTACTATGAAAAATTAAAAAAATTAATAAAAAATAGTAAACGATAGTATTGGTCATTGATTCTTTTCGGATTTAATGGTTGTGGTTTCATTACGATCAGAGTATGTTGCCCGAAAACCGATTTTTTAGCCAAAATTATTCGTTTGACGTATAACATCGTCACGTGTTAAAGAACTACAGACTAAACCTATTTTTTAGCCTAAATTATTCATATCTAATTTATTTTTATTTAAAATATAAGATTTTAATTTTTTAAATAATTTAAGTAATTTTTATTTGACTACAAAATAATTTAAGTAATTTTAAATCGTATATACCCCTCCAAAGTCGTATATACATCATCGTATATACCCCCACATATGGTTTATATGATGATGTATATACGACTTTGGAGGTATATATATATATATATATATATATATATATATATATATATATATATATATATATATATATATATATATATATATATATATATATATATATATATATATATATATATATAATTGGAGCTGAGGACATTTTGGGGTTTTTAAATTTTGTTAAGGGTATTTTGGTCTTTTTGTAGGGTACGTGGGGGTAGAAAAGAGAGTAGTGGTGGTATAAAAAAAGACCCAATAAGTAATTGGACGCCCAAGTTTCGAAGCCCATTCCAACCAAGATTTACAGAGTCCTGATTCTTGAATAAAAAAGCCCATGTTTTTTTTCAAGTTTTGTACAGAGGTTTACTTATTTCTAACCCCATGTCATATTTTTTTTATAGTTATTGTGTTATTAATGTGTGGTATTTACCGATTTTGTTAATTATTAATCTATGTTAATAAAAATTTTCACTTACTCTTATTAATTAATTTCATTGTTACAGTAGTATTTTATTTTGTACATCAATTTATATTTATATTTAAATACAAAATTAATATGATTCATAACACTTTTCGCTAACTCTTATTCATTAATTTCATCATTACACTAAATATTATTTTATTTAGTATATTAATTTATATTTGTGGTTTTACAGACCGACACCCGGTAAAGTAGGGCGGGCATACACATAGTCAATTAAGTTTCCCAACATAAATTAGTCACCGACAAACTCAATGGAAACTGGGTACGGATAACACAGTAATAAAAAAAATTATATTTGTGGTTTTAAATATTATGTATCAAACTTCTTAAATATTTTTGTCAAGAAATAAATTTGCTTAATGATATTGCATACTTTTTAAGAAATTACTTAAAACTGATTATTGGTGGTGGTATCAATTATTAAATTAAATATAAACCTTTTAGCACTATATCAAATATAAAACTGATTAATGATGATACTAATAATTAATTACAATTTTTGGGACACGTCAATTCGGATGCGAACTAGGAATTTTTTTAGATGAGCAATAATTGTATTGATGGAAGCACTAGAAGTGCACCAACCCATTTACAGAAAAGGAAGGGGAGGGCCTCATTAAAACCTCCCTAAGTCAAAACTCATTGGGAAAAAGACTCAGGCAGGAAAAATAGTACCTCAAAACAGATGTGGTTTGCTTACAATGTGAATATCAACCCACAGTTTCTCCCCCTTGAAAGCATGAAAGAGGGTTAGAACCCCATAAAGAAATAGACATGGAAGAGTTGCACTTCAATTTATAAATACACCAACTCCAAGAAAGACTCTTAACCCGGTTAACAACTGAGTCCACGCTAGCTTCCTCCTCTTTAAAGACGACACCGTTTCTTGCAAGCCAAATACTCTAACACGTGGTGAGCCAAAATACATGTTTTACTCGTTTGGACTTCTTCCCATGGCACCATTGAGCACAACTTCTGTAAAAATCCACCATACTCAGTGACAAATCAACATTCACGCCTAACCACGCTCCAATTAAAGTCCAGACTGATTGTGCAAATGGACAAGTCATGAACAAATGTTGTGAGTCTTCGCAGTCGAGATGGCACACAATGGACAACGAGCTTCATCTCTTTATCGATTATAACGTTCTGCGCAATGGTGAGCACGTATAGGTAACTAAGAATTGAAAAGTAACTATTTTTTTCAATGACTAAAATTTTATTGATACAGTTGTCAATTTTTTTTATTGATACAGGCTAACCAACAGGCTTTTGTCAATAAAAATCCAAAAGGCTAGTGAGAAAGTGAGAGATGAAAATAGTTCTTTGAAAAAAAAATAGTTATGTTCTTTGACAAAAAAAATAGCTATGTTCTAGCTTTCACGTCCATACAAACAAATTTTACAAAAGTGTGTCCTAGACATGAGTTTGGCAATGTTGGTGTAAAATAGGGATGACAATTGAGTCCATGCCTATAGGTACTCGCAAATGGGCGAATAATTACCATTGAGATGAGCGCGGGCACTACTGAAGATGTCTAGTCCGCATCTGAGCACTGCACTGTGTGTGTGTATATATATATATATATATATATATATATATATACTATTATATATACTATTATTACAATTTTAAATATATCAAACTTTAAAAAAATAAATCCAAGCTACTAATATTTTGGATGCTTTTAATTCACTAAATGCTATCATGTGTCATATTTTAATTAGTAAATAAAAAATTTAATAGCTTTTTAAATTAAATTATAATATTTTTAATGTTATTTATTATTTTTTGATGTTAAAGTGCAGGTAATGGGCATGCCCATGGGCACTTTGTGCCCAGAGGGTACAGGGACGGGCAATATAGTACCCTGCCCATACATGTGCAGGCTCGGGTACAAGCACTATAGTACCCTGCCTATAGGGTACCCATTGTCATCCCTAGTGTAAAACCAAACACTCGTGTAATAAAAAATGTAGCATCGTGTTCACCGTATTAGTAGTTAATAGACCTCATTTAACTGTGGCGAGAAATAATATTGTACTTGCTTGTTGTAGAGTGTTTCGCATCCTTCAGTAAAGGCCTCCTAGGTTAGGTCTTAGCTCTGTGTGAGCGACTTAGATCTCATTCGGGTCAAGCTAGTTGTGTTGGTATGGTAGATTCAGGCCCATGTGGGCGACCTGATTCATTGCACAACCCTTCAAGGCGATCTGTTAAGCCCAATACACAAGTTATCATGAGTTTGTATCCATGGGCTACTGGGCCCTTAATGGGGCGACCTACTATATAAGCACAGTACATGGCCTCTCAAGCACCAATAGACTAATCCCTCCACTCTAGTAGGATCATATTGGGCGGCAAACTCTCCCTCAAGAGTTTTCTTTTAACGCTGCTGTATACTCAAAGCTAGATGCAAACACATATCTTGTGGTTAAGCTAAAAGAGGACTAAACCATCTCATCCCAGCGCTCTTTGCTAAATCAATAATTTTTTAGCGCTCTTTGCTAAATCAATAATTTTTTTTTGAAAACGCCATAAAAGAAAATATATATAAAAGACGTACAAGAGATTAATTCTTGAATGATTGTTTGTGAAATGACTCTTAGAGGGAAAGTGTAAGGTACCCAAAAATGGGTAAACCTTCAAACAGATTTTGTAACCAAAGAAATACTAAAACTAAGCTAACAACTACACTAACTTTTCTTCATAATTTTCATTGATGGATTTGCCTTCTACAATCGAGATATATATAAAGACTTCAAATACATATTGTCTTTAAAAGATAGTGAATCCAACGATAGTAATTAAAAACAAAATTAAATTGGTGACTCATCCAACTAGAGAGGCATTCGAATTCTCTTTAACAAAATAGTTAATTAATTCTCTTCTAAATGGGAACTTAACTTTTTTTTCATTTGCTTTACTTTCTTTACTCTTGGATCATTACAGAAAGTTTTATACAATTGGATTCTTCCGTATCTTGTCTTTCATTGCTTTCTAAAGACAGTGGAAGAAAATCAACAAGGGAATGAAAACTAAAGAATGAGAGAATGCCGACAATTTATGATGTCACCAAAGAATTAACGTCAATCATGAACAAAAAAAAAACACCAGAAACTAACTAGCAAATGACTTCAGAAGAAGTCAAACTCAGAAGTTGGTCTAGATACTCAGAACCCAAATCCTCCAAAACAAGCACATTTTGAGAAAGGATCTCCATTTCCTTACCATCCCTTTTACTCCTTTTGTTACTTGCCTTAGATTTTCTTCTCATAGTGTGCTTCCTCTTGAGTGCCAAAACAGGAGAAGAACCATCTTCAAAGGACTTATTAGTCATTTCCTTGAGTGACTCTCTCACCACTTCTTCAGGAAAATTCAACACTGCCAAAGAACCTCTAGTAGACAAAGCTGCTTGATCATAAGCTAAAGCAGCTGCTTCAGCTGTATCAAATGTACCAATCCAAACTCTAACACCATTTCTTGTTGAATCTCTTATCTCTGCAGCAAACTTTCCCCATGGCCTTCTCCTAACTCCTCTGAATTGCCTCTTACTAACTTCATTATTGGGTTTGGGTGAAGTTAATGTTTGTGTTTCTTTGATCACTTGAAGATGAGTTGAGTTATTGGATGAGACTTCTTGTGATTCAATGCTTCCTAGTGAAGTGTTGGAATCCGAGGATGTTTCTTTGATTTGTGATGATGATGATGATGATGATGATGATGAGTTTTCGGAAAGGTTAAGGGGAAGGGTAGTATTGTCTTCACCGAAGAAAAAGAAATCTTCCCATGAGAAGGATTCTGCAAAGGGAGAGTTAAGATTTGGGTATTCGAAAAGAGAAGAATCAAAATCCATTTCTTTTGTCAAGTAATCAAAAAAAATTAGTTGTTTGTGTTTTTTTTTCTTCTTCTGTTCTAGGTTGCTTGCCTCCTTTATATACCCATTGAGAAAAATGAAACATAACGACCAAACAGATATAGTTGAATCAGCCGGTTTACAAAAATGACTAAATTAATTAATAATAATAATAATAAAGTGATGTTGAAATCTAAGATTAGTGGTTAAGGAGGATGTATCATTGAAATACTATATATAATTTACTCTAAAAGGGTGAAAATAACCGAAAGACATGATTAAAAAAGGAACTATTGTGAGAGAGGCACGTGAGTCAAAGAAACAATTTAGAAACGTGGGCAACTCTAGAAGAAGGTTCGGAACAACATGTTGGCGACTCCTCCAAAGAGAACGTAAATATAGCAAATAGACGATTCATTCAAAGAAAATGAAAGCCATAGCTAATTTGTCTTGTATGCTTTATTATGTAGTACATCCCACAGTGACTAGTGTGAGTGAGTGAGGACTGGTCAGCGACTTGGCATTATTGCATTGCAACCCACTTGATAAATTTCTTACTTACATTTTCTTTCATTTTTTTTAAATGGGTATCATCAACGTGCAACTGCCGTAATTAGATATAGTTAGTTGTTTTTGCCTCTAATTTCCATCGTTATTTTTGTTTTTTCTAATAGTGTTAATACATATACGTGCGTTTATATATATCTTAAGTAAATAGTTCAGTTGGTGAATTAAGTAATATTGAAAGAATGCACCTAATGTGTGCAAGCATGAGAACTTGGATTCAAATCCGAAAACGAGCTTTTCCTCTCTTTCACTAACATTGCCTATAAAAAAAAAATGTGTGTTTATAGATCTGTCATGTTCCTTGTATCCGGTTGTAATAATCACTGTACTTTTTATTGATCATATATAAATTACTAGTATAGGTTTATTACCATTTGAACTTGAAGCATATAGGTTGGCTATGGTATTCTTCTCGAAGTATACATATTTTTTATTAATATTATCATGATATTCTTAAAACCAGTCCACATAATGATGGAAAAGAATCAAAGTGGATATACTAGTATTAATTCAATGATTTTAAAAAAGTTTATAATAAGAAAATGCACACGACTGCTTTGAATGATTAAAATTTTTGTAACCCAGCTTTTACAACCAACTTGCAATAAAATATCATCCACTTGCTTGAACAGTTTAATATTAAAGAAAGAAGATACATGCATCTATGTTCCCTACAACTTGTACCAACCACAAACATTTTTTTACACTTACTTTATGTGATGTGATAATAAGTAGGGAAATTTTATTATTTTCTAGCTCAAGACAAGAAGCAGTTGGTCCATCCAGATCGTCCAGATTCAATTTCAATGTTCAAAGTCAAGGGGAATATAACCTGTATAGAGGAGCCTTTGTTGATTAGTATAAACCTCCTCCATTATTTGATAAATAGAAGGAAATATTATCAAAATGGGCTTCTAGATACATAACTTGATTATATAAATGTAGTAATTTTGTTTAGATTTTGGATGCCATATTTACAAATAAATTATGCTAATCTTAACTATTTTTATAGGGGCGCACAAGGGGTGCACCAACCTCTTGCACCTAAGGGACTCATTAAAACCTCTGAGGGCCAAAACCCAGTGAGAAAAAGACCCAATGAGGGAAAAAGAGCACCCCATCTACAATAGATACAATGTCATAGCGTATGCGTTTATGAATTTACAATAATGAGAAAACACCCAACGGGCAAGTATGCCAACTCGACCATTCGACCCTACATTTTCTTCCTTTTCGTGATTTAAACCAGCTCCAAGAACTTTGTTTGATGCTCGCGACAATTTCAGAAGTGGTAGTTAATTCTCCTTTAAAAACAATCCTATTCCGTGCCAACCATATATTCCATATTCCGGCCAACCAAATTAAATGCTTAATAACTTTGCTTTTCTTTACTTTCACCAAACTGCCGAACTCCATGAAATGTTCAATCACGTCCCGATAGTTGCCAAACGGTTCCCTCATCCAAGCAAAAATCTGCTGCCAAACAACTCGAATTACCTCGCACTTTAGAAACAAGTGTTTTGTCGTTTCGTCCTCCTTAAAACATAGCACACAGCTGCGTTCGTTCTGAGATTGAAGAATGCTCCGTCTAACCAAAGCATCCTGTGTTGCCACCTTATCTAACAATGCCAAGCAAAGATTAGTATTTTTGATGGAGCATCATTTTTCCATAATTTTCGACATGCCTCTGCTGCGTCGTTCCCCAATTGTCCCCGTGAACCTGCATAAAAAACATTCAACCAGCCATAGCACTTCCTCACTAAGAAACCAGCAGCAGCATCCAGTGTGACATCCGGGGCTGACGAGGGCGGGGAGTGATCGCCGGTGCCCAAAAAGGTGGCATGGCAAAGAGCGGCTCCTGGCAGCTTCAAAGCGAAGGGGCACGTGAATGAACCGAATACGCCTTTGGAATGAGAGGATCCCGAGGTTGTGCGGTATGGGGTATCTGATTGAAGGAAGGCTTAAAAGAATTGATTTGGACTACCTATACCAACAAGATGCATCTTCTTTTTGGGAGCCCATACCATAAGAACTCCATAGTTAAGCGTGCTTGGCTCGGGAGTAGTAGTGGGATGGGTGACCTTCTGAAGTTTTCGAGAAAGCATGCAAGTGAGGACAAAACATGCTTTGAAAAGACTCGTGTTGGTTCGTGAGAAGCGATCAGCGATTCCTGAGGCGATTTGGGATGTTACAAATGGTATCGAGTAGCAGACCTCTCTCGATGCGGTGTGGTTCGAGGATGAACCAAGCGGAAGGTGGTGGGCATGTGACATCCGGGGTGACGAGGCGGGAGTGATCGCGGTGCCAAAAAAAAAAGGTGGCATGGCAAAAAGCGGCTCTGGCAACTTCAAAGCGAAGGGCACGTGAATGAACCGAACACGCCTTTGGAATGAGAGGATCCCGAGGTTGTGCGGTATGGGGTATGCATGATTGAAGGAAGGCTTAAAAGAATTGATTTGGACTACCTATACCAACAAGATGCATCTTCTTTTGGAGCCCGTACCATAAGAACTCCATAGTTAAGCGTGCTTGGCTTGGAGTAGTAGTGGATGGGTGACCTTCGGGAAGTTTTTTCGAAAGCATGCAAGTGAGGACAAAGCATCTTTGAAAAAGACTCGTGTTGGTTCGTGAGAGCGATCAGCGATTAGAAGCGTTTGGGATGTTACAAATGGTATCGAGTGTGAGACCTCTCTCGATGACGGTGTGGTTCGAGGATGAACCAAGCGGAAGCTGGTGGGCATGTGACATCCGGGGCTGACGAGGGCGGGGAGTGATCGCCGGTGCCCAAAAAGGTGGCATGGCAAAGAGCGGCTCTGGCGGCTTCAAAGCGAAGCGGGCACGTGAATGAACCGAATACGCCTTTGGAATGAGAGGATCCCGAGGTTGTGCGGTATGGGGTATCTGCATGGTTGAAGGAAGGCTTAAAAGAATTGATTTGGACTACCTATACCAACAAGATGCATCTTCTTTTCTGGAGCCCGTACCATAAGAACTCCATAGTTAAGCGTGCTTGGCTTGGAGTAGTAGTGGGATGGGTGACCTTGGAAGATTTTCGAGAAAGCATGCAAGTGAGGACAAAGCATCTTTGAAAAGACTCGTGTTGGTTCGTGAGCAAGCGATCAGCGATTCGGAAGCGATTTGGGATGTTACAAATGGTATCGAGTAGCGGACCTCTCTCGAGACGGTGTGGTTCGAGGATGAACCAAGCGGAAGAAGTCGACATCCGGCCGACGAGGGCGGGAGTGATCGCGGTGCCCAAAAAGGTGGCATGGCAAAGAGCGGCTCTGGAAGCTTCAAAGCGAAGGGGCACGTGAATGAACCGAATACGCTTTGGAATGAGAGGATCCCGAGGTTGTGCGGTATGGGGTATGCTGATTGAAGGAAGGCTTTAAAAGAATTGATTTGGACTACCTATACCAACAAGATGCATCTTCTTTTCGAGCCCATACCATAAGAACTCCATAGTTAAGCGTGATTGGCTTGGAGTAGTAGTGGATGGGTGACCTTCGGGAAGATTTTCGAGAAAGCATGCAAGTGAGGACAAAGCATCTTTGAAAAGACTCGTGTTGGTTCGTAGAAGCGATCAGCGATTCCGAGGCGATGCAGGATGTTACATCCAAAGACCCGCACTCCAACTATCATCGGTCTGCAGTGCAGGAGCTACTTCCTGAGGCGAAGCAGTATTTTCAGATCCTCAATCCTTTAATGTATAATTTTATTGTTTTTTTAAGTTTTTCACTACGCCAGAATGGCTAAAAAAGAGCGCCACCATGAGCAGCGTTTTGTCTTAAAACGCCATCTATACCCAAACACGCTAACCCCATACCCAGCGTTTTTTAGCAAACGCTGCGTATTTTGAACACGAGATAGCCACATACCCAGCGATTTTTAGCAAACGTTGCGTATTTTGAACATGAGATAGCCACATACCCAACGTTTTTAAGCAAACGTTGTGTATTTGAAAACGAGAAACCACATAGTCAGCGTTTTTTAGAAACGCTGCGTATTGTTTTAATTTTATTTTTTGCCCGTTCGTGTTTCTCTCTCACCTCTCATTTCCCTGCGCGCTTTCTCTCCTCTCGCCTCTCTCTCACTCACTGAGTTGCGTTCTTCTCCTCTCTCTCTCAAAGAAACCCACAAACCCACACAAACCCACAAACCCGCGAGCTCTCCCTCACTCTCAGTGAGCTCCCACAACCTAGAAAACCCCCAAACCCCCAAACCCACAAACCCCCAAACCCACAATAACCCCCAAACCCACATTTCTTGTCTCGTGAATCCTCTCGATCCTCAATTGGGAAATATTGGCCGCTTTTTAACAAGCTGCGCAGATTTCAGTAGGGACGCAGGCAATATTCAGCGCTTTTTAAAAGCGTTGCGTATCTGGGAGGACGCGTTTGGCAATGGGTGGCGCTTTTAGGGAGCGCTGCCCATTGTTGGAGTGGAATCACCAGCACCACGTTCAGCAGCGCTCAAAAGCGCTGCCCATCTACTAGATCTGTTGTAGTGTTTGTCATTGATTATTAAGTTGTAAGTGAACTGTATGGCCCTATGTTGGATGGAGTATTTTTTTAGGGGTAATGTAATTTTTTGAGGGAATCAAAATATTTTAGGTCAAAATTTTAAATTAAAATATTTTAATTCCCCCTAATTACATTACCCCCTAAAATATCCTATCCAAACACTTCCAAGGGGGTGGTTTGAGTCTTTGGTCAGGATTGGTTTTTGATGAGGTGACTAAGAAGGTGGGTTATGCGACCTCTTCCTGTTTCTCGTATAATGACCGATTTTGTAATTGATTTCTGGTAATTGACAAAAATACCCTTTCTATTCTCGCATTTGGAAAGAGATCAATTTCTTGCATTGACAATCGATTTTGTAATTGATTTTATGTCCAATTTCAACTATTTAAGGTACACACATAAATATTGATTCATCAATTGTTGTACTGTGTTCTTTTGATTTTTGTTTTATTTATTCTTGGAATAAAAGTTTATAAATGATTTTGTATCTCAAAATATTCGAAGAAACAACTTCTTATGACTTACCAAGAAAATAAAAGTTTTTTGATATTTTATAAAATTATTATTATTTATTAAGGCGTATTATGTTAAATTAATTTTTTTTTTGTTTTTTTTGTAAAAATATTTTCAAATTAAAAAATAATTATGTAAGAAAATCATTTTCTCACGATTTACCTACTTACTAGGGTATATAAAATTTGGTAATCAGACAACTGAAATAAGTGAACCATTAATTATATATCATGGTTTGACGGTTGAACTATTCACTTTTTAAAACATTTTTTTTAACAAACACTTTTTAAAACATTGGTCTTTTTTTTGATCAACATTAAAACATTGGTCTATACATAGTTTACTCCATAGCAGTCCCCAATGCATAAAAATATACAAGCCTTAAACAACAATCAACAAAAATAAGCTTTAGGCCGCCTTTTTGGCCCTCCTTCTATCTCAAAAACAAAAACAAACAAACTATGCTTTAGGCCTTAATTAAGTGAAGGAGTTTTATCTACAAAAATGTTATTTAGACATTGAATTTTAGATAAAAATAGACAAAAACCAACTTACAACACTAATTAACTAAGTTTTTTAGACAATCAGCCAACCTACTTTTTCACAATTTTCGAGGCGTTGAAATTTGGTTAATTAATCACTAGGCTAATAGTCTAAAAAAATTGGTTAATTTATGTTGTAAGTTGGTTTTTGTCAATTTTTGTCTAAAATCTAATGTCCATATAACATTGTTGTTTTACAAAAATGTTATTTGGACATTACTAAGAGTTTGGGTTCTCTTCGATTACTAGATAGTTTATGTAGGAGAGAAAAAATTTCAACAGATAAAAGAATAATACTTTATAAATATAAAATTTTATGTAATTTTTTACTCCTATTAAAATTATCCAGTAATTGAACCCTAAATTTAACTATTGCCCTTTATGTGGCAAATTGCGTCATCTCAAGTTAATTAATTATGTCAAAAACAATATTAGGTGCAAAATCTTACATTGAATGATTAGTTAATAAAAAGTGAAATGACTCGATTATCGGTTTGAACTGGACAACTTCAGTTATATTATGTTTCATTTGGAAATTGTTCATGGTACTCGACAACAATAGAGACAAAAGACTAGACAAAAATCCAAATTCTTGTACCTCACAAAATTACAGTACAACTTTTTGTCCTACAATACAATTTTACAATTACTCAAAAAATACCAAAATATTATTTTTATTTTCTACTCAATAAATTTCCTCTCCCTTTCTCTCTCTCTCTCTCTCTCTCTCTCTCTCTCTCTCTCTCTCCTATCTCATTCTTCTCTCTCTCTACCTCTCTCATTTCATTGCCTCTCTCTCTCTCCTTTCTTCTCAATCGTACATTTTTATCCTTTTTTAATTATATAAAATCATTATAAATATTAGAAAGGGAATTATAATAAAATTTACTTTTTTGTGTGCTGTTCATTATTCACCAAACTGTGAATAGATAATTGTTCAATACCGTCGTGTCCAGTATTGTCCAATTCAGTATTTAAGTGTTTGCAAATCAAATGACCCAAAAAGTTATTTCCAAGATTTTTCTATCTTTTGGGCAAACGACATACCCTGTCCACAGTGTTGGACAAGCCAGAGCGATCTTGCAATAGTTAGCATTATACACCCTCGTTAAATGGAGGTGCTAGTAATTTGCACTTTTTAATTTTTCTTTCTCCTAACAATTAATATTTTATGTTTCTAATTTGAAATTTATCTAGCTTTTATTTAAATAAGTAAAGTAAGTTGAAAAAATTGAAAACATGGCAAAAATATATTAATAGTAGCTTAACCAAAGTCCTGGGATCGAATCCAGCTTTGGGCATGCAGCAGTGTTAAATCTCTTGAGGGAGAGCTTTGCCGCTCATTGTGGTCCTACCTGGCTCGAGGGATTAGTCTCTGCAGTTGCGCGCAGAGGATACCCCGTTTATACCAAAAAAAGTTTCTTTTACGAAGAATTCAGTTGTAGTCCTTCTGGCAGTGCAAGCCAGAGCTGCTTCGATTGTTTGTCTGACATCCTGATTTTAATCCTTCCAATATCAAACATACAAATGCTCAATGTTGGATTAGGCTTACAAGACTGGATCAAGAATATTGGAGACCTATTTATTTTTTTGCAGTTGCTAGTTGTGTTAGAACTCCACTTAATTAAACTAGATGATACAACAAGCAAATGTTCATTTGATAGAACTTTTGGTCACTTTGCTCGTGTCCTGGTTGATATAGACTTGAAATCAGAACTTAGGGATCACATCCTAGTTGAGAGACAGGACTATACTTTCTCAGTTGGCATCGAGTATGAAAACTTGCCTTCCTTTTGCTCGAAATGCAATTCTGTTGGTCATACCACTAGTGCTTACAAAAGAAAGTCTCTTTAGGTAAAACAGGTTTATGTCCCTAAGCATAAGGCTCTTAATAATGAGCAACCTTCTCAGATACATCAGCAACAAGGGGATTCTAATGAACAACTTTCCCAAATTCATCAGCAGCAAATGGATTCTTCTAATAATGAGCTACCTTCTCAGCAGCAAGGGGATTCTTCCCCGATTGAGTCTGGAGAAAAGGTCACACATTATACTGATGAATTAACAGCCTCGGTTGCTGCGGATGTTGGTGAGCATTTGGTCCAGCAGATGCATGAATTTTCTGTCATCAAGAAGTCGACTAGAACCTCTCAAGCTAGCCGAACTAGTAGTGATTCAAATCAACCTCCCACCACCAGGCTTGATTCGCTTTTTGCCTCAGAGTCTGATGATATTCCAGTGGTTGATTCCGACATGAGCATTTCAGAGAAGCATTGGGGTGATGTGTCAGACGTTGCGGATGACTACACGACCCACGAATTTGTTGCGGATAAGTCCAGTCAGGTGGTATCCACGTCCTGAAAGAAGAAACACAAAAAGAAATCGGCTCAGAACACAACTGTGTACAACACTCGCTCAAAGACTAATTCTGTCTGTCTCTTTTTGATCTGATTTGAGGGTTACTGGATCTTCTGCTTGTCTTTTTCTGATTGTCTTTTGATTGTTTATCTAATTTTTGTTAGTTAGTTTGGTTTTTTGTCTAGCCGGCTGCAGTGTTTTAGGGGCTCTGTTAGGGGTTTTCTATTATTGTTTTGGTTTGAGCTTTTCTGATGGCAAGGGTTTCGGTCTAGTTTCCCCTTTGTTTTTCTCTATCTTTTTCCTTTATTTTTTAATAAATTTGGACAGTAGGCCTGTTTGTTGAAAAAAAAAGTTTCTTTTAATGATGTTGGAAAATAAGTTCAAAATAGTTAGTTGTGCTTTTAATTGTAAAGCTCCCCTTGTTACTTAAAAACAATAAGTTATATCCCTTGTATGAATATAATTATAATACATTTTTTATTTCATTTTTACAATAAAAGAATAAAAAAATAACATACTGTTTTTAAAAAAAAGTTCCTACCGGATTATTTTTTGCCAAATTTTTAACTTTTTCAACTTATTTTAGTTATTTTTAAAAAACGGTTGACCCAATCGGGTTAGCATCAACTCAGTGACTCATGAAGGAGCTATAGGTCTTGCACATTTAAAAAAAACAACAAAAACTCAAAGTTAGATTGTTGTAACTTATGGTTATGGATTTTTTTTGGGACGAAATTTATGGTTTATGGATTTGATAAATTGAACTCTTGAATTTGAATAATGAGTTCGTGAATTATGTTAATATTGTTATGAGATTTATAAGGTATGATAAATTTTTTTATAACTTTGTGATGTATAATTAAATTTATACATGTCATACATATTTTTGTCTAAAAAAACATGACATGCCTATTTTTATTATTGTTCAATAATGTCTAGGTCATGCATCTAACCATTGACCTTTCGGTCCAACCAGTGACTCAGTGCCTTCACCGGGGTTGGGTTTAATAACCATTCATGTAGTTTTTATATGGAAGGTAATATGGTGGGATTGGGTATGTGCTTGAGGAATGATGAAGGTGAAATTATCCATGCCAATTCTTTGATACTACCTTTATCTCTAAAGAGCAGGGAAGGAGAAGCATTGGTAATACTAGACGCTATGAAGTGGATGAATAATGTTATTTAGCCAAATATTTCTAGCCAAAAATAGTCAAAAATTACAACACCACAATTAACCAAGTTTTTTAGGCCATTAATTAACCAATCTACCTTTTCACAGCTTTTTAGGTCATTGGTTAAAAGCTTGGTTAATTGGTTAGTTGGTTAATAGCCTAAAAAACTTGGTTAATTACTGTTGTAAATTGGTTTTTGACTGAATTTTTTTTGGCTAAATAAAATTGCTCGAAGTGGAGTGCCTCTTTTAATCTAGATAATATTATTTTCCAATAGATGATGAAGTTGTAGCAAACCTTTTTTTTGTTTAGAGATCTTTGACGTCACTCCAATATCATTGGAAAGAGGCCATACTTAATCCAGAGTTCAACCGCAAAGTAAATAAACTTTTATACTTCCAATTTGTTTTATCGTCTGTGTTATGGAGAAATCACATGCATACTATTTGCACCCCTCTCTGCACAAAAGGCCAACTGATTGGGCCTTCAACAGCCAAGGCCCATAAACGTTCATCCAACGAGCCCACTATGCACCTCCACAACCAATGGTTTGGATGATGACACCCAAGTGCTTCCCAAACCTATAAATACCGCAGATTATTCCAAGGAGAGAGTGCGCATTAATTATCACTTATTTGCATTAACTCCATCTGCATCGACTTCAAAGATCGGAGTGTTTATGCGCAGTACACACCCTACTGGCTCGGAACAACCATTTCGGAATAATCGGCCGGACATAACTCCAAATTGATCAAAACCTTATTACCTACCAACTATCTCGGATATCCTTATCTTAGATACTGATGCAGAACATTGGCGACCACGGTGGGAGTTTTCCCGAACTCATTAAAAACTTTATCTATTTATTTTTGATCAATCATGGATCCCGAATCACAAACCGGTACGGATAGCAAGTATCATCCGGTCACAAGATGAAGGAACCCTGAGAGGGATTGCAAGAACTCCAATCATTCATCGACCGAAATGTCAATAACAGAGAGTCAACCTCTTATCGAGCTCCTTCACCTCCTCTGATTATTCCGTTCAAAGTGAACACTTTACAACGGCTTGTTCAAATTCTAAATCAAAGATAATGAAGCATCTCGAGCCGGGAGCCTCCGCATTTCGAATTAGAAGCGAGGTTGCGGGTTATCAAGCCCGAGATATTGCGGACCGGGTTCTCCGCAGCGATACGATCCGGATTAGCGATAGGCGAGCTCGAGCAACCGGAAGAACCATCGAGCTCGAAGGCGACATCGTTCTCCTCCGAGACGACGTCATTATCATCGATCTCCACCTAGAAAGCGAGGAAGAGAAGAGCGAGGCAGCTCTTAGAAATATAGAGGACTGCAGCGAAGAAGATTCCTCTAATGCATCATCCTCGCCACGTAGACAACGGTCTGCAGGAGCGAGAGAAAGTCCTCCAAGGCGCGGACATCACTACTATAAAGAGAGAGCCCCGGAAAGAAAACAACATCATTCCAATTACCAACCTCGCAAAGCTCGAAACCAGGAGAAGAAACAGGAGTTGCAACCACCGAGAAGAGGGCCATTCACTTCGGAAATAGATTATTTCCCTATTCCCAGAGGTTTAGAGAAACCTCCTGAACACTTGAAAATTTATGACGGACTCGGAGACCCAGATGTTCATCTAGAGTACTATGAAACCATGATGCAATATCGGAATGCTCCAGGTGAGATCATGTGTAGACTTTTTTCCCTCACCCTTGAAAAATCTGCAGGTTTATGGTTCGAGAGACATCGGCAAATTCAATCTCTTCACGGGAACAACTTTCCAAGTTATTCTCAGTTTCGCACATTCGAAGGTAAGGCGAAATCATGGATGGTGTTGCATGCAATCCACCAAGCCGATGATGAATCTATCCGGTCTTATATTGCAAGATTCAACACGGCGGAAAGGTGCATGGGTTGAATGAGGAATTTCGTCTATATTTCCTATCCCGGGGTTTACGCAGAGGCACTTTATTCCAAATCGACGTAAGCATCAACCAACCTCGACTTTAGGAGAGTTCCTCCGTCTTTCCGAGAAGTACATCGACCATGAGGAAGCGATGAAGCTAGCAAGTTCTTTGTGAAAAGCGTAGCTAACCAAACCAAAGAAAGCCGACCTCGAGTCGAAAAGACAAATCCAAATATTGAAATTCCCGGAGATTTTGGATCGTGAGTCATCTAGGGAATTCAAACCTCGACAAGGGCGACATCGAGACTACACCGAACTCATATGTGGAAAGGAGAAGATCTTGCAAGAATGTCAGAACAATGAATTTAAACACGTAAGGTATCCCGATCCTATTCCCCAACGGCCGGGAATGAGGAACAACAAGTACTGTCGTTATCACCAAAGCGCCGGCCATGACACAAATCGGTGCAACGCTTTAAAAGACGACATTGAAGACCTTATCAAAAAAGGTAAGCTCGGGCAGTATATCAAGAAGCCATTCCAGCAAGAAAAAAGCATCAAACAAGAGAAAGAGGTTGACGAAGTAAGAGGGAAAGAAATCGTAGATTATAAGGAAGAGGCAGACACTCGAAGGAGTAGAGGCCGACCTGTGGTAATGGTAATCTCAGGTGGTGAAGTCCAAGGAGCTACAGCAAGAACAATCAAAAGAAAGTGGAAGGAAATTCAATGTGTAGCATCTACATCATCGGCACAACCAGTAGCAACTCGCCCCCCGCTGTCATTTGGAGATGACGATCTTCTAAACGGGAAGGTAAACGAAGACATTCCCTTTGTTAATCTCAAAGAATAATGGCGAGAAAGAGATAAGAAGAATTTTAATTGACAAGGCAGCTCTTGTGACATCATGTTCTTCGATGTACTAGAGAAAATTGGAATTACACCAAGGAACTTTTTCCTATCATCAGAACGGACCTCTCCGGATTCAATGGTTCACGAACTAGACCGATGGGTTACATAGACTTAAGGGTCACCTTTGGAGAGGAACCTTTATCTCGGACAATTCCGGTTAAATTCATGGTATTACCTTGCTCATCAATCTACAATTGCATCATTGGGAGGCCGACTTTGGGGAAACTCGGGGCGGTGACTTCTACTGTACATCTGAAAATGAAGTTTCACTCTCAAAGTAACGAGGTAGTAACTATCAATGCCGATTTAGAATCTTCCGAAAGATGCTATTACCTCCTTCTCAAAGCTGAAATTTCTGCAAGAGACAAAGCCGAGCTTGCATCAAAGAATACGTCTGCGAAAGAAGAGAAAGTGAAGTTTTCAGAGGTAAATGTAATGGATTTAGACGCACGTTTCGATCCTGAGAGCTCGGACGAAGAGAAAGACAGCACTCAGCATCCTCATTCAGAAAAAAGGCAAGAACGACCAAAACCGGACGGGGAATTCATCAGAGTAATGTTGGGCGATGATCCAACAAAAACGGTCAAAATCAAAGTGCGCAGACTACCAGACGAAATAAAAAGAGAATTAACCCAGTGCTTAAGGGAACACGCCGATCTCTTTGCTTGGTCGGCTGAAGACATGCCTGGTATACCACCTGAAGTCGCTTGCCATCATTTGTCAATATATCCTGATGCAAAGTGGGTTGCCCAACGCAAAAGGGTTCAGAATATAGAAGGCGGAAGCAACGACCAAGGCGTAGAGACGATTTAGTTAAAGCTAATTTTGTAATCGAGCTCAAATATACTACTTGGCTCTCAAACCCTCGTACTTGTTAAAAATCAAATGGAAAATGGCGCATGTGCATTGATTATACCGATCTTAATAGGTCATGTCCTAAAGATGCTTTTTCGGTTCAAACATTGATCGACTAGTCGATCATGCATCGGATTTGGTTTATTATCATTCATGGATGCGTATTCGAGGATATAACCAAATCCCCATGTTTCCCCGATCAAGAGAAAAGCGCTTTTATGATCGAGAACGGAAATTTTTGTTACCGAAGTTATGCCTTTCGGTCTCAAAAATGCAGGAGCAACGATCGAGAGAATGATGAGCGAGTTTTCAAAAACCGGATCGGGCGAAATGTAGAAGTATACTTAGATGATATGATTGCAAAAAGTGAGCAAGCAAATCGTCATGTTACCGATCTCAAAGAGCTTTTTCAGAGATAAGGAAAAAGCAGGATGAGATTAAATCCGGGAGAAATGCACTTTCGGGGTCAAAGCGGAAAATTCTTGGGATTCTATCTCACCGAAAGAGGATTGAGGCAAACCTGGACAAATGCAAATCGGTGACGGAGATGAAAACCCCAAACACCAAGAAAGAAATTCAGAAACTTAACGGCATGATTGCAGCTCTATCTCGGTTCATCTCAAATGCTGCTTTTAAATCACTACCCCTTTTTAAACTTTTAAAAAAGGAATCTGAATTTATTTGGACCACAGAACGGGATGAGGCACTCACCCAGTTAAAAAATATATTATCAGAACCTCCGATATTAACCCGACTGAGCACGAGGAAGTATTATATTTGTATCTCTCAATATACGAGGAAGCATTAGGAAGCTACTGGTCGGGAAACAAAAAGAGGACGAGCGGTTTACTTTTGTGAGCAAAGCGTTACAAGGGCCAGAACTCCGATATCAAAAAATAGAGAAAATAGCTTTGGCTTTAGTAATAGCTACTCGGCGACTCCGACATTATTTTGTTTCTCACCAAGTTGTCGTTCGAACAAACCATCCGATCAGACAAATCCTACATCGCCCGGACCTTTTCGGGAAGAATAATAAAGTGGGCGAGTGAAGTCGTCCGAATTCGATATCAAATATGAATCAAGATCGGCAATGAAAGCTCAAGTGTTAGCCGACTTTGTAGAAGCGAAATGACTTCGCAGAGACCGAGAATGAAGTATGGACGATCCATGTCGATGGCTCTTCCAATCCCAAAGGGAGTGGGGCGGAATTATCCTTGAAAATCCTTCCGGAGTGGTTATAGAATTGTCACTCACCTTCAAATTTACAACTTCAAATAATCAAAGTGAATACTGAAGCATGCATTCTTTGGCCTCACGTTTGGCTTCGGATCTACGTATCACTCGGCTAAATCTCCATCTTGATTCACTCCTCGTGGTCTCCCGGATCGGGGGCGACGAAGCAAAAGAGCCAATCCTCCAAAAGTACACGAATCATGTCAAGAAACTCCGACCGAATTTGATTTCGCCGAGGTTAAGCATGTCCCAAGAACAAACAACGTTCGAGCCGATGTTCTTTCCAAATTAGCAAGCACCAAAACTACCGGAAATCACCGGTCGATTATACAAGAGATCCTCAAAGAAACCTAGTTTTGGGGACGATTTACACTCGATGTCATCGATTATGTACGTAATAAATGAAGATCAAACATGGATTGCTCCTATCTTGAATTACATCATGTCGGGACACGGAACCTTCCGATCTGCAAAAGCCAAGATCGTCCAAGAAAAGCAAAGATCTTTGCAGTTTTCAATGAACGACTTTACAAGAAGGCACTCTGCACCATTATTGAAATGTCTAGAAGCGGACGGAGGGTGAATATGTGTTAATGGAAATTCATGAAGGAATATGTGGCCAACATTTAGGTGGTAGATCCTTAGCTGGGAAGGTGTTAAGGGCGGGATACTTTTGGCCAACCATTGAAGGCGATGCAAGGAACTATGTGAAGAAATGTCCGAATTGCGGATCCACGCAAACGCGTTCACATTGCACCTCCTACCGGTCTCACAACTCTCTCCTCCCCATGGCCTTTTGCATGGTGGGGATAGACCTTCTAGGACCTTTTCCAAAAAGCCCGGGAGAATAAATTCTTAATTGTGGCGATTGATTATTTTACTAAATGGATTGAGGCCAAACCACTATCTATTATTAAGGCAAAGAAGCGCATCTCTTTTTCGAAAAGAGATAATTACGGTCGGGGTGCGAGGTGGTAATCACGGACAATGGAACTTCGATTCGCGGATAAAGGATTCAGGAAGTTGATGTCCGATCTTAAAATCAAACATCGATTCACGTCGGTGGAACATCCCCAAACAAATGGTCAAGCGTATAAAGAAACAAAGTACTTCTCAACGGATTGAAGAAAAGGTTAGACAACGCCAAAGGAAATTGGGTTGAAGAACTCCCTTATGTCTTGTGGGCATATAGAACAACTCCTCAAAGCTCCACGGGAGAAACACCTTTCCGATTATCATATGGGAGCGAAGCTGTCATCCCAGTCGAAATCGGAGAATTATCTTGGAGAACTTCAAATCCGAAATCACCAGAAGACAACGAGCAAGCTTTACGAGAAGAACTAGATCACGGTAGATGAAATCCGGGATCATGCATCCTCAAAGAAGCCATCAACAAACAAAGAATAGCTACCCGTTATAATCGTAAAGTCGTCCCAAGGAGTTTGACATCGGCGACCTCGTCTTGAGAAGAAGCGGATGTAGGATGAAAAATGCATCGCAGGCAAGCTAGCACCGAATCGGGAAGGTCCATATCGAGTCACGACAAAAACGGGAAATGGCGCTTTCGAGCTAGAAACCTTAGAAGGCAAGGCGATCCCAAGAACTTGGAACGCCACCAAACTCAAGAAATATTACAGTTAGACTTGCTTTGCTAAGGCATTCTAGTTCCGATCTTGTTTTAATATAGACTTGCTTTGCTAAGGCATTCTAGTTCGATCTTGTTTTAATATAGACTTGCTTTGCTAAGGCATTCTAGTTCCGATCTTGTTTTAATATAGACTTGCTTTGCTAAGGCATTCTAGTTCCGATCTTGTTTCAATATAGACTTGCTTTGCTAAGGCATTCTAGTTCGATCTTGTTTTAATATAGACTTGCTTTGCTAAAGCATTCAATCAATACCGCTATTTTTGGATGTTAAACTTGTTTAAAAGCGAGGAAGGAAGAGATATCCGAGATAAAAACGTAGCCACAAAGGAAGCCAAAAATATGACGAGTTAAATATAGAGATATCATTACAAAAATACCGGTTCGCAGTAGGACCCTCGATCTCAAAAAGCAGATGAAAATTAGCAAATTACACATCTTTCGGATAAACGATCCTTGACACTTCGTCGGATTAAGGTCAAACTCAACAATATGACCATCATGAACCCCGTGACTCGGGTTAAAAATATCACGATCGGCAACAAAGTTAGGGATTACTACGGCGACTTGGTCAAAGGCGTTATTGAAAGCTTCGACAATGCCATCTTGACCCATCCGAATAGCCTTCTTCCGATCTTCGAGCTTCAACATTTAGAAGCGATAAGTTTCTCAATTTGCTCTTGAAGCTCGGGAAAGTTATTTGTCGAGGTCGAAGTCGTCAACTCCGCAATCTTAGCATCTTTTCTTGAAGCTCGACGGCGGCATTTTCAAATTTTTCATTTATCCGCAGATCGGCCTCAAGTTGCTTCTTTTCGGCCTCAAGTTGTTTTTTTTTCGGCCAAGTTGTAAGTATTTGAGATTCCAAATCTTGATCATCGCTTGTAGAGTTCCACATCTTTTTGAGATTTATCGAGATCGGCCCGAAGTGGACTTACAATTTTTCGAAGTGACTTCGTACTTGGCTTCAAGATCTGTACAAATAGATAAATACATAAGTATAAAAGAAGTTGGAAGTCAGGGTAGGTAAGTTTTGAAAACCGAGAAACCATACCTTTAATTTTTAAAGCTGTGACCGCTTTATCCTCCTCACTAAGTCGACCATCCTTGAAAAACCGAGAGTGAAACTCCGGAAGAAGTCGACTTGGAATTCCTCGGTCTTGAGGGTCATATATGCCCGTGGATCAAAGGGAGCAGTAGGCTTATGTTTTTTGTGCTTTTTTGAATGGTCGCTCAGATCAATCACATTTTTCTCCCGATCTTGGGGTTTGGACCTAGGAGGAAGCTGACCAGATGGTTGCTTCCTTTTTCGTATAAATGGCCGAGTTTCCTCTTCCTCTTCCCCCTCGGGATTAACCACGGTGATGGGCACAGCCGAAGTGACAATTGCGGGAGAGTTTCCCTCAGCTAGAACTCCGCCGCTACTTCCAACTTGCTGCATGACCGGGGTAATTTCTTTAATTGCCAAGGCTTTCAAAGCGCCATATTAAAATCTCGGGGCCATGCTATCTGCAAGTTAAAGATTGCAAAATTATGTTAAAAATGTTATGCAAGTCAAGATCGCAGATATTTAAAAGCGGCAAACATAGTAAAAATAAACTAAGAGAAAACGTTTTAAAACCGACCTAAAACTTTCTCGACCTGTTCAAATTTAACGGATGCCACCAACAACTTGGTATCGAAACCCCATAGAGTCGGCCTATTCTCGTTGTTGGTGACGATCCGATCTGCAATAAATTGGAGCACTTTCAAGGTATTCTGATCCTCCTCGTTCAAATGATTCTTTTCAACGGAATGCCTTTTCGTCTCATCTCGACGGGTCCAACCAAGAGGAAACTTGGTGGTGAGAACGATGTCATTCTCGGCATTAAATGTCCCAACTCGATCTACCACAACTCGCAACACCGGTTCGACCCAGAAAAACTTATTCTTCCATTCATACTTCAAACTTTCTGAATATGGCCGAAAAACCTTGATTCCTGGTCTGGATCGGAGGGCGTAATGCTCTAAGCGTGCAGGTTTGCTGTTCTTCTCTGATCCTTTTGTTTATTTGAAACATATGCAAGAAAAGTTGAAGGAAAGGGCCGACCTAGATGAATGCATACCACTCAAAAGCTCGTCACGAATGCCCAAGCATTGGGGTGAAGTTGAGATGGGGCTATTTCTAAACCGCCAAACCGATTGTTGAAAGGCCGTGAATGGAGGACGGATGCGCATGTGAGCTAAAGTCGTCCGAAGAAACAATAAACTTGAGAGAATGCGGGTAAGTGGCCACATGCTCGCCTCTTTCCCATTCCAAAGACACGCCGGCGCTTCGGGATCTTTTGCATAAAGCCTCTTTGAATAATTGCGATATCGATTTAGGAGTCAATAAGCGAGTCGTATTACGAAGTTTCGGATACCCGGGAGTAATCACGGGGCGAGCGAGGGGGAACTACGGGAGATCGGCGTTGTTAACCGGAATCTTCATACCCGTATAACAACTCAAAACTTCCGGTATCTTTCCGGCTCTTTCCTCTTCTATCTTCACCAACATTTTCCTCTTACGGGTCAACGGGAGAGGTCGTCAACATTTCTTCCATCGATTTGAGATCGGATTCGAACTCGAATCAAGATCGGAGTCGTCTGAAGAGCTCGGATCTAAATCCACATCCACTTGAGCCTACGAGTTCGGATTGTTGGGGCGGAAGGGTGGGCGATTCTTCTTCGGAAGCTCTTCTCTCATCACTTCCTCTAGGCCGGAAGACATTTCTTCCCTGTATTTCGAGTGAAGCCATGCTCTCCTATCTAATGGATTAGAATCGATTCTAGATGCCATTAACTTTCCGATATCGGGACCTACAGACTTGCGAGCTTGCTCGGCTTGATCTATAAGTCGGAGGCGTTTGGCGCGAGTTATGCATTTTGTTTTCTTGATTTTACCTACGAGGAATGGGGCAAGCTATCGAGGATAAAATCATAAGAAGATGTTGGGTTCACGAACAAGGTCGGAACCCAACTCGACAAACCCCATCTGGCAAAAAGATGGCGGTGAGGCTAGATCTCAGCCCGGTGGAATTGAAAAACGAAGCGCAACGAAGAATAAATTCTACATAAAACACAACATAAAGTAAATTCAAATAGAAGCACTAACCTCAGAAGAAAGTCTTGAGAAAGAATGAAGAGATTTGATGTCAGAAATCGAAGGAGCGAGCTCGGAGAACTTAAAACCACGAAGTCGGTAGCTCTGAGTGAAGCATGAAACTAAAAAAGATAAATGAATTACCCTCACTTGTATTTATAGGGTTCTGAGATATGACCGTTACTATTCATTCGAAGCGACGCACTCAATCAGAATCGAAACGACACAAGAATCGAGGAAGTCATCATTAAAAAGACGCCTCGAGTAATCGTGAGCGGTCACATCGATCAACACGAGCATTTAATGCTCTGTTTAAAAAAGAAATAATATTAAAATGAAGCGTCACCAACACTCAACCATCTTCAAAGATCGGTGAGTCTGATTCGGCATCAACTATCTTCAAAGATCGGTAGAATGCGATTCGGCATCGACCATCTTCAAAGATCGAATCTGATTCGGTTTGAATCATCTACAAGATCGGTAAGAAAGTCCAAATCTGACTATTTTTCTCCAATCTCACTTAAAACGATTCACTTTTTACACATATTTCAAGTCTAGTTTGACCTAACATGCCAAACCGAGCTTGGGGGGCAATATTATGGAGAAATCACATGCATACTATTTGCACCCCTCTCGCACTGAGCCGGCGATTGGGCCTTCAGCGGCCAAGGCCCATAAGCGTTCATCCAACGACCCACTATGCACCTCCACAACCAATGGTTGGATGATGACACCCAAGTGCTTCCCAAACCTATAAATCTGCAGTTATTCCAAGGAGAGAGTGCGCATTAATTATCACTTATTTGCATTAACTCCATCTGCATCGACTTCAAAGACGTCGAGTGTTTATGCGGTACACCCCACCACATTTCGGAACAACCAAATTTCGGAATAATCGGCCGGACATAACTCCAAATTGATCAAAACCTTATTACCTACCAACTATCTCGGATATCCTTATCTTAGATACTGATGTCTGAAACGATCATGTCGAACCGAGTATTAAACGTCTCCGCCCCTTTAATTTTGTATATGCACGTCTAATAAAATATCTTTGCTTCTAAAAAAGGCTTAACTTGAGTCTTAGTTTCTTAATCATAAACAAAAACTTTCAAAATGTTTCCTTCTTGCCTTTAGCTCCCTTGAGTGTTAGATAAGGAGCTTATTCCCCATAAAGGCGCGGGTTCAATTCTTGATGTCAGCCTAAAGATCTCTTTGGTGAGTAATCTGTTATTACTTCTATAAACATTCAAAAAGTCGTGAGACCTACTTGGACCCAATGAGTCCAATTCAACTAAACTTTTATTTATTTGTAGAAAAAAAGAAGGACTCTAAAAAACGTGGCATGCTCATGCATTTTACACATCCACGTGCGGGGGCCAGCAAACACGACAAGACAAAAGTGGTAATGAGCTGCCTTGCGCCATGCACCAACCTTCGTTAAATATTCCACGAATCTGAGTAAGGTCAACTTCAACATACTAATACTTCTACTACTTATTCAACTTAAAATTCAAACCGTCACATGCGACCCTTTGGTCAAGGTCTACCAGAAGCGCACACATATATAAATATTGCTTATATTATATCATTTGTCACACTTCAACTTTCTCCACTATCTACATACATAAACACCTTCAGATTAAAACAAACAGAGGTGTACAAAAAAACTATATATATTTTTATCTACTTGGTATAGTTTTTGAATTTCTAATGGAGGGAGAGAGATCAGTTTCAAATGGGAATGCAGATGTTCGATATAGAGGGATTCGTAGGAGGCCATGGGGTAAATTTGCTGCAGAGATTCGTGATCCGACAAGGAAAGGGACACGTGTATGGTTAGGAACATTTGATACAGCAGAACAAGCTGCACGAGCTTATGATGCTGCTGCTTTTCATTTTCGTGGTCATAAAGCCATTCTTAATTTCCCCAATGAATATCAGGCTCCTCCTAATCAAAGCTCTTCATTAGCTATGCCTCTCTCTTTGCCTCCTCCTCCTCCTTCTTCTTCTTCTTCACCTTCTTCATCTTCATATTCTGTGGATAGTAATTACAAGGGTCATAATGTGAAAGGTGGCTTAGGAATGCAAGGTGATGAGACTTTTGAGTTTGAATTCTTGGATAATAATTTTAAGTTGCTGGAAGAACTACTTCAAGATGGGATGGAGAACCCTATTCCTCCGTATTAATCCATTTTTGCTTATTAAAAAAAAACTCCTTCATAACAAGCACATATATGTATTGCAGATCAATTCGCATGAAATCTGGTTTTCTTCCGTTCACTGAACTTTGTTTTGTTTATGTATCTCTGTTCTGATGAAATCAAGGTCTTATAAATGAGATTGGAGTAATGGACATTTATGATAATTGTAAGAATTTAATTTGTTGAGAGAATATGTTTTAATAAAGGTACTGCCTCTTAATTTGCTTAATTAGCATTGGGTTTGGTATTGATTTATTAATTTCTTTGCACATATGCATCCATGCATGTGCGTGAAACTCTAATTTGTTACTCCATCCGTTTCAAAATAAACGTCGCTTTTAGTATTTTACACATATTAAGAAAATGCTGTAAAATGAAGAAAGAGAAGTGTGATTTTACAAAGTTAACCTTATTGGTAATTATTAAGCCATTGAGGCCATGAAATAAGAGATGATAGAGTTCCAAGAATAAGTTTCAATTGAAAGAGATAAAATTGGAAAAATAAACTCTCTATATTTTGATTGATGGTACAATAGTATTATATACAAGTGTTTAACTATAGTTAACTCCAATAGAAAATTAACTACACATGTAACAACTTCTAAACTAATCTAGTTAAGTTAGTTAGGCACTAACTAACTTCTAAACTAATCTAACTAAGTTAGTTAGACACTAACTAATTTTTTAATTCCTAATACTAAATATATCTAATAGTCCCCCGCAAGCTAGAAGTTATTCACAACACTTCTAGCTTGACATGAACAATACAAAAGTACATAGAAAATCTAAAAGAAAATTACATCAAAACAACCAACAAAGCAAATGTAGACACAACAGAAGCCAAAGAAACAAGCCATGAAGGCAACAAAGAGAACAATCTTGTCTGCCACTAGCAAAGTGAAATTCATGGCAACATGCTAATACTTTCTTGAATTCCTTGGGGTAGCCATATCTCCTAAACCAAGTATCACCGAAAGTTCTGTTTGAACTCCAAGGAGCATGCAAGTCCAATTATCATATTCATCACTACAAATCTGAGCAAGATCTTTTCCTGTGATTACACCAATTCGTCTTTGATGTGTCTTCGAGGAGTAAGACGGTGGAAAGTTGAAAATAAGTGTGAAGGCCATCAGGTCAAACCCAAACCGTGAACCACCATCAACAATTGTCATGCACTTCCCAGGGTCAACATATCCTATGGCAATCATAAGCATAGGTACAAAAGCAGGAAGTGACTGGTGAAGAAAACTGTGACTTCAAATAGGCAGCATAAGGAGACAAGCAAAAAAATATCTCTATGAGGTATTTCAACGAACAACTTGAATGCTGTCTGATTCAAGATCGAGAACAAAATCGAAACTCAATCCAAAATGTAATTAGAACTCCGCTTCAGCTCACAATCATCGGGAATCAGAATGAAAGGAGGACAATGACGCGAAATCGCAAAACTGATGTGCAAGAATCGCAAACGGAAATGATGATTACCGTTACAAGAATGACAAACAATTTGTGTCAAACGAATTAGAATTAACGGAACAAACGAAAGCAAATTGCACAAACAGAAACTCTCAAAGAAGTGAGAGAGAGAGAGAGAGAGAGAGAGAGAGAGAAAACAGTCAAGAATTGAAGAGATTTTGAACATGAATTGAAGAGCAAAACCAAAGACCGCAACAGAAACAGGAGGAGTTTCGAACAAGAATTGAAGAACGAAACTGAGATGAAAACGGAATCAAGAACGACTCACAAAGAGGAAAGCAAAATACATGCAAAATCGAAAATGCAAACGCAATAGAGAAATCAAGGAAAATTGCGATAACAAGATACGAAAGTCGCAAATGAGGAATCACAAATGCAAAGAATCACATATTAGACAAGAACATAGGGAAAAATTAGAAAGACACCGAGAAGAAGAAAGAATGAAAGTAAAATGAGAATTGAAACAAAAATGAAATTGATTAAAGAAAAATAAAGAACCTATAGCGAAGTGCAACGGAAGCAATCTTCATGGAGGATACCATGTTTGCTCTGATACCATATTAAGAGTTAAACTCTATCTATGAATTGAATATAAATTTTACAAAAAAATGGTGAAGTAAAAACTTAGTACAATATGAAGAGGGGATCACTATATATATTGCACTTTCTAGTGAAAGTAAATACAAAAATCCAACTAACTAATTAACTAACTAAGAAAAGTAGTTACAATTGAAAACTAATTTAACTAACTTGTAAACTAACTTTCTAATACTCCCCCTCAAGTTGGAAGAGAGATGTCAAGATCTTCCAACTTGGAGATGAGATGCTAAAATAAAGCTTTCATGCATCTTGCACTATCGGCCAACTAAAAATTCAAATACACAAGCCACATGAATATGAAGTCAATTCAGCAATCATTGTAGACACTTTAGGAAACTTAGGAAATTGAAATCTCATTCTACAAGGCCAAACATCAGTGCTACTATGTTGATGACAATTGAAAACTTGCAAGAAACCACATGTCGACAAAAGAACATTGAGCAGTCTTCAAAAAATCCCATACAAAAATGTGGATCCAAGAATCCAACAAGAAAACAAGATGAAATACAACCAAACGGTGAATTCCTTATCAAACATAGCAAACCTTGAATTCTATGGAAAGGAGAAAGGCCAAGAATAGTAGGAGCAAATCCTAAAATGTACCAAACATATTTGAAAGACCATTCCCATGGTGGCGCCGATGATGCAAAAAAACACAACCAAATGTTGAACGGATTTTTAATTTGCAAAAATGAACAATAGTTCTAGCAAAAAATTGGATGGTTAGATATATGAGTTGAAAAAGATTTCATTTGCTGGTTCATTCACTCTTCCATAGCTACACAGCTTTACTAGGAAGAAACAAGAGACAGAAACACAACAATGATAATGAAGTTGGCTCGAGGGATAATCGGCGAATAAACTTCAATGAACTTCTTGAACACACACAAGAAGGGAATAAAGAAAGCGAAACATCGTTTCTTTCGAGGAAAAAATGTTGTTTCATTAGTTCTTCCAAGGCTACACGGTTGGACTGCGAAGAAACAAGAGACAAACGCAACAAAGATGATGAAGCGGGCTCTAGGGATGATCGAGGAAGTAGCTTCAAAGAACTTCTTGAATGCACGCAAGAAGTGACGGAATTTGTCCTTAGGGAGATGTTGAGATACCAACACAAGAGCGGAATTATCCGAAGGATGGAGGTATAATGCGTCGTCATGGTTCTGTGGATGATTTGCCATGGCAGAGATGAGTTGAACAACAACCAAGCAGGTCAAAGAACAAAGGAAGAATGATGAACGCAGAGAATCTCAAAGAACATATGGAAGAAAATAATCAAGAAGTTTAAATTTCTTTTGATACCACGGTGAACACTATTGTTCATGAATCGCAAAGCAAAAGAAGAAATTTGCGAGAAGACAATGGAGGAATCATGGAGTGAGAGATGAACGCTAGGCTACATAATTGCTCCTGATACCATATTAAGCCATTGAGGCCATGAAATAAGAGATGATAGAGTTCCAAGAATAAGTTTCAATTGAAAGAGATAAAATTGGAAAAATAAACTCTCTATATTTTGATTGATGGTACAATAGTATTATATACAAGTGTTTAACTATAGTTAACTCCAATAGAAAATTAACTACACATGTAACAACTTCTAAACTAATCTAGTTAAGTTAGTTAGACACTAACTAACTTTTAAACTAATCTAACTAAGTTAATTAGACACTAACTAATTTTTTAATTCCTAATACTAAATATATCTAATAGTAATTGATGCATTCGCCTATATCATAAATGCAAAGTACTAGATGATAACACTACAACAGATTTGGGGAAAAAAACCACACTCTTAAGCAGCGCTTCTATCAAAACGCTTCCCAATTGGTGAACGCGCTATAGCTAAAAGCAGCGCCTTTTGTATGGGCGCTGCCCATTGGTGAACACGCGAACAGTGATGATTGATGAGCAGCACTTTGGGGTTCAAATGCTGTCCATTGCTTTAATTTTTTTCTTCTCGCGTACGTTCTCTCTCACTCTCACTCTCTTATTTCGTTGGCAGTAAAATTAAGTTGTTTCTCTACCACACTTTCATTGCTCTTTGTTAAGGAGAGATGTTCCTTAGGAATCGAATTCCTTTTGTAATTCCAAACGAGCAATATTGAAATATAATCTTGAGGTTAAACAAGCCCTTGTTCTTTAATGCAACTCAGTTGATATAGCAAATGTCATATATTTTAGGTACAGTCAAAAAGCATATATTTCTTAGGTACTCATTATTGTTATTTTATTTGTCCATTTATTTGGCAACAGATTGTTGGGCAACATGGCACATAGGACACAACCCCTCCGGTATGCTGCACATTACACTCCCGTTTTATCCAAACCTGCATATTTGCAACCTAGCTCTCCTGTTGTAAGTACAAAATTTCTGAGAGTCTAATACTTCTTCCTATTGTCAGCAAATTTGTACCACTCAACCATGGTTGCCAAGAACTTGTTCATTTGTGCATTTCGTTTATTTTGGTAGTAATGGTGTTAAATTTATTTGTGATTTGTTGTTAAATTTTATATATATATATATATATATATATATATATATATATATATATATATATATATATATATATATATATATATATATATATATATATATATGTTATTAAGTATACATAATGGATTAGGTTGGATTGAATTGTTTGTATATGATCGGGAAAATTGCAAATGTAAAAAGGAAAATAAACAAAAACAGGAAAAAAAATTAAAATATATATAATGCAGCGGCGTTTACGAGCCAAAACGATGCCCATTGTGAGAGTGGAATCAGCAGTGTCAAGTTTAGCAGCGCTCGAAAGTGCTGCCCATGACTAAAAAAAGCGTTGTCCATCCCCAAATCTGTTGTAGTGATTACTCTCAAGACATTATATAATGTCTTGAGAGTAATGCTCATAGTATTAGTTAGAAGATAATTAATATTAGTAAAAAGTTAATTAAAAATAGAAAGTGACACTTATTTAATTTGAAACTATATTTTGAGTAAGTGTACATTTAATTTGAAACAAAGGGAAACAAAACATGGATGTTTTCTTTTAATCGCTGGATGAATGTTTTTACAGAAACATGTCACGGTGAAAAGGGTTTTTATAGTTACTATATATAGTGAAGTGAGTAAAGTGTAATTGCTTGATTACTCGATGGAGCCAATTAACTATTTACATCAGATCTGCTAACTGTCTTAATAGTTAGACTAACAAATGATTAACAGAAAATACTAACACTAAACAAACACTATTGGGTTGGGCATAACCCACTATACAAGAGACCCAGTACCCAATGAAACTAACATTGGGTCTAACACATCCTCCCTTAAACTAGTTGCTCTCAGCAACTCAGTTTATTTCTGGCAGTGGTCAGTGGTCATTGTTCTTCTTTGTCCACAATGAGTGTCTTAAGAACCAGATTAGTAGGTCTGACGATTGAATTGGAAACCTGCCAGTTTGGCGGTTGGCTCAACTCTAGTTAGACCACTAGATTGAACCGTGATCCAACCACTTTGAGGAAGTTGAACCGTTTGACATGATATTGTACTCGCGTAGAAGATCGATTCCTTAGCAAGCTACAGTTTTTTGGTGAATGAGTTCTTCCGTGTGAGGAAGTTCCTTAAGTAGAGATTTTCCAACGGACGAGAGCATCCATCACAGAGGGATTGGCCGTTGGCGGCTTGCAATTAAGGCTGCCTAGTTAAGCTTTAGTCCTAGGAGCACGAGCTTGGTCTTTGTCAAGGGCGGGTTAGGCCTTAATGATTGGGCTAGATGTGGTGAGTAAGATGGATCCAGACTACTTGGACCCTTTAACAAGAGACTTGATGGATACATACATTGAGCCCATTAATGGGGGACTTGGTGGACACGGGCTACTGGCCCCTCTAGCTAGGTTACTTGGGCTACTAGCCCCTTTATGTCAATACGCTGCCGTACCAGTGCCTTTGGACTATTGTCCCCTCTAGGGCGGCATGTTTGCCTTGTTTGGGGCAGTTGTACTGAGTGTGGTGCCCTTGTGCTACCACTACAAGAAAAATGCGTATTACTGAGGAATTTTTTCTAACGGTATGTTTTCGATGGAAATTTGACATTTCTCGCTTTTTTCCGTCAGTAAATTTCCGGCGGATTTTTTTCCCCTCCGTACCTTTCCGGTGGATTTAAAAAAAATCAATTTTATTTTTAAAAATCTGCCAGTAGCGTTAAAAAAAATTATTAGGCACTACCTCTGTCTCATTTTATAGGTTGTGTTTTAGCAAAATCAATTTGTCCCAAATTGATTGTTGGTTTAGATTTTCAAGAAAGCATTTGATATTCTTTTACACTTTTGTCATTCCTAATGATGACAACTTTTTACATTTAATAAATAATTCATATTTATCTAGGTAGAGAGATAAAAAGTTAAATGGTAAATTAAACTACACTTTTTATAAAATCTAGATTAGCAATTATTTTTCTTAATGGTTGTGTCAAAACCTTAAACTCTATCTCAAATGGGACGGAGGTAGTATTTTCTAACAAAATTAATTTAGTTGGTTAGGGCAATTGCCTCCATTCTCTATATGGTGGATCCACCATTGAATTCAGGATAAAAAAAACATAAAGGACTGATTTGAGATTTGAAAATAAGTTAAGGGATCTCGAATGCAATTTTGCCAAAAGTTTAATGGGCAGCAAATATGAAGAAGCAAGTTGCAAATCTTTACTGTAACAGAGACAGTACGGGTACAACGAACTTGTTGGTCCAAAAACAAGGTAAAGATCGATCAATAGAACTACGTGCAGGTGCTGAGTATATATGGTGTCTGTGTCACAAACTTTTTCAGTTTTGTTTTTGTGTTTGTTTCCGTTATAAGCGGGACAGGCAGAGTATCTAGTGAAACTGGCCATTCTTGTTTTTGGTCCCCCTCTTCTCAATTATCATTGCCTATTCCTATGAATCGTCGTTATCGATCCGTTAGTGGTTGATTAATATTAATATAATATATCCATGAATCTTGCCATTATATATCGTTATGAGGCAACTGCAAACGTGAGCAATCATGTCATCTTAACCAGTGAAATTAATCAACTTGCACTTAAATAATGCTCCACTTGCTTAACCAGCATATTGGGGTCTATTTTAGTAACTAATTAATTAATTAATACCATTCATTAATCCTGCTTTCCCAACTGCTTGGACATTTTGTATTGATGCATCATATAGCTCAAAGGATGATGCAAATGCTTAGATACATGAATCTCTTCCAGTCAAAAAAAAAGACATCAATATCAAATAGATACATGAATTATTTTTTAGGGGGGATGTTTTATGTGCTAATGCTATCGTGCTTAAATTTTGCTTTGGATTAATTTTTTTTAATTCGTAATACTCTTATCATTAAGGTTCTGTTTAGCAAGTCTCATATCTTGCTTGAGATAACAAATTTGACTAATTAGATAATAAATAGACATGTTTGGTAAGTATTATCCTACGCTTAGTGTATAGTGTCTCTCACTTTTTGTCGAGTTTACCCTAATTATTTTTCTTAAATTCCTTCTATATCCCTATTGAACATTTTGTTATGATTAAATAATTTAATCATGAATTAATATGTCCTTTTATGTTATTTTATATTTATCAACTAGTTTAACTGTTAGTTTTACCAAATACATAATTTGTCATCAACTAAGTTATCCATTATCCATTATCTATTTAACTTTCATTATCATATCCACTATCTTTTACCAAAAGTGAGCCTAAATTACTAGATGTCAATTGTGGTTACCCAGCTATACAGGAAAATAAAATGTTACATTTTGTGAATGTATTACATAAAACTTTTTTTTTTGTACTGTAAAAATAATACAGTAATTTCTTAACATAAATTTTATTCTTATTACAATTTAATATATATATATATATATATATAATTTATTTATTAATTTATTGTATATTCTCTATTTTATTTGTTTATTTCTCTTTTGTGTTCTAAAAGGAGAAAGTTGAAGAAAAGAAAGTAATAGGAAACAATAACGATGGAATGGAAGTGAATGATTTGAGAAGAAAATGAGATGATTAAAAAGAAAAAAAGATATGTATAGCAAATGACTTAACTCCCCTTGTTAAAAATAGGCTTTTTAAGTTTTTACGTATATAAATATGTTATATATATTAAATTTATTTTATATATCTAATTTATATCAATTTAATATGTTTTATAAGAAAAAAGAATTAATATAATATCAAAATAAATGAAGTATCAAAGATAAATGTTCGGCGGTGCCTCCCATCCAACGAGGAGATTAGTCAGCTTTGCGTTAAATGATGAATCTGTTGATCTCAACAACAACAAAAAAGATAAATGTTGCCATTTGGAAATAACACTAACTCAAAGTAGGAGTAGGAGCTGAAATTTCACTCAAAGAAGACACTCCTCTAACCTTCTTGCCAATTTGTGTGGAAAGGGAATTTGACGTAAGGTCCACCATAATAAGCTTTCTTTCCCTTCACTTTCGTGGGTTCCAAACAAGTCCTTCATTTTGACTATGGGCTAAATGATAGTTTTGATTCCCTTTTTGGGCTTTGCTTTTCCCACTCCCCCTCCTACTCTTTCACACCCCTTAACAAATTTCATTCCAAAAATAACCTTGCGTGAAACGCTCTGAGGACGTGTTTAATGATTGTTCGAACGACCTTGTTCGAACAGGTTCGCATGACCTCATGCGAACAGGTTCGCATGACCTCATGCGAACAGGTGAAAAACGCCCAAGAGAGTTTTGAAGTCAAAATTTAACACACTCGAACGATGTCGTTCGAACGTGTTCGAACAATGTCATGCGAACACAGTGGCAGATCTTGACCAAAATGTTGGGGTGGGCCGCTCAAGAAAATGTATGAACAGAGACGCGAAAAATGTATGAACAGACACGCATAATAGAGATATTTTTTCAAAAATTATTAACCATATATTCATAATTTCTAATTCTAATATAAGAGATGTGATGATATTAAACATCGAAATAAAATTTAGACTGCAAAAAATATGCATAAATCATATTTTGAGTTTATATTCCAATAATTTGTAATTCTCGTATCAGTTACTATTGATGGCATGGTGGTTAGGAGTGCAAAATTTGTAATGATCTGGTCGTGGGTTCAACGCTCCAAATGTATATTTTGACACAGATTAAAAATAAGTGCAGTTTTTTTTTTTAAAAAAAAACTTGAAAAAATCAAGAAATGAGGCTGCTAAGGATTGAACTCAAAAACAATTCGTTAGAGTACACAAAGCTTTTTCAATAGCTAGGCGGACTCTATGCATTGTAAAATTTCCGCAAATTTCAGTATATATTTAGTATTTTTGTTTTAATAGTAGGGATATTTTAGTAATTTCACATGTTTTCTTAGGGCGGGCCGTGGTCCTCCCCCGCCCTAATGAAGATCTGCCACTGTGTGAACAGGTTCGCATGACCTCATGCGAACAGGTGAAAAACGCCCAAAAAGGTGTGAAGTCAAAATTTAACACACTCGAACGATGTCATTCGAACTCGTTGAAGGCGCCCGTGTTCGAACACGTGAAAATTCTTGAAAAAAAGTCGTTTTAATTTGGTCTTTGGTCATTTCGCACCTTATGGGGTGTGTTTTGAATAGGAGGCGTGGAAAAGCAACACCCCCTTTTTGGCTTCATCTGTAATTTGGGTTTTCTTTATCTAATCTCGCAAATTTTGGTCCCCAATTTTCAAATTTAAAAACATTCATATTTTAGGTTGTATCAATGATTTGGTGATGTGGAAAGTGGCTTGCTTATGTGACAAGGCCTACTCGGAAAAACTACCCTAATTGGCATTCCAAGTAGGCAATTAGTACTTAAAGCATTAGGAAATTATTTAAATTAATTTCACACTTAAATAAAAACATAAAATAAATAAAAATAGACATAAATTAAGTAAAATTAAGAGAAACTGAGAAACACAAAATCCTAAATCATGAGAGAAATCGAGAAATTGTAATACCGTGCCTAAGAAATTTTTGATTGTGTTGTTGGGAAGTTCGAGAGAGCATCAGGAGCAACAACGGGCTAATGAATTGAATCACCAAGAGACTTGCACGCCACATCTCTATCCAAAATTGAATATTAGACTATTTAAAAATAAAAGGGACCAAATTGTTCATTTTACAAATTGGAATCGAACATCCAAGGTTACTAGGAAAGTTATTTCATCTCTGACCAGTTCCACCTACTAACTAGCTAGTCTCTATCTATGTACTAGCTCCTTTTTTCCTTTTGTCCTTTGTAAACAAACACAGATTAAAGAAAAACACAAATTGAATTGCAGGGATTCAAAAGCCAAATACATTCATTAACCACGTGAGGCAAATGTATCTGTACAGGTCGCAGGCGCAGCCTCTCATCTTCACCATCATGTTCATGAATGTAAATTGTAATGTAATCTCTCACCTTTCCACTTGTTTTTAAATTATCGTGCAAGTGTTGTATACCTGACCAGCACTTCTATATATAAATTGGTACTAGTAATTACAAGCATGTTCTGATTTTGCAATGCTAATTAAGCAAGCAATTCAGTGATATGAAAATTTCTAATTTCTTTTCTTTAAATCTGTTTCTTTCCACTTAATTTCACATTGATCGATGTATAAAATTTTGACAATCTAGCTGAACAACATGGACAAGAGGGTAAGAATGGTATGTATAAAATAAGCAACATCTAACATCTTCAATTCATTACCTCTGTTTTTTTTTTTTTTTATGTGAAGAATCATCATCTCTGTTTTATTCTCTTGATTACAGTGGAGTGGCTTTGTACATGTCAAGAAGAGATAGCTGCACTTGAAGAAGCACACGATGACAAGCCGCAGAAACCGTATATACACATGTATGTATGTACTGATTTACAAACATGATAACTTGTTTCTAGCTTTATTTGTTTCATTAACTTAAATTTCCTCTGTTAGACACTTCTAATTTCTAATGTAATCAAATATTATTAATATATTTTCTTGTTTTAGAAACTAGAAAATCAGATTTCGTTTATTTTTATTGAAAAATGGTATCATGTTGATTTATAGAAAAAAAATGATAAATGATGTTGATTTTTGGTATATAGGATATTTTTTATCTTTTTTTTTTATAATTACATTGATCAAACAAATAAATGAAAAAATTAAAAATAAATATGTACACTAATATTACTATGAGAGTACTTACATTGTAGTATCTATGATTGTTGACATCTTATCATATATGTTTTTGGGACATATATACAATGTTGACATTTACACCATCGTATATATGTCCTAAAAACGTATATACGATTGACTTCAGATCTCTCCACTCATATATACATGTATATACGATGGTTTTTTATGTCCAATCGTATATACGTACTCAAAACGTATATACGATGACTTTTTTATTTTTTTAAAATGATTTGTTTTAATTTTTTTTTAAAAAATGTTATAAAAAAACTACTAAAAATTCGTTAAAGAGTCAAAACTAATAAAAAAAAATTATAAAAACACCACTAAAAATCTAACAAAACCAAAATAAGTCTATGCAATTTTTTTTAGATTTTTTGGCGACTATGAAAAATTAAAAAAATTAATAAAAAATAGCAAACGATAGAATTTGAGATTTTGAGGCCGTAGTCCTATAAGAAGTTTCTTCTAAGGAAGTCATGCTCGTTGATTTTTTGGATTTAATGGTTGTGGTTTCATTTACGATCGGAGTAGGTTGCGAAAACCGATTTTTAGCCTAAATTATTCGTTTGACGTATAATATTGTTACGTGTTAACAAACTATACACTAAACCTATTTTTCGTGCCTATATTATTCATGTCTAATTCATCGTTATTAAAAATATATAATTTTAAGTTTTTAAATAATTTAATTAATTTTTATTTGACTAAAAAAACAAAAACTATAGGGATCGTATATACACCCTCCAAATCGTATATACCATTTGGGAGTGTATATACGATGTGTAATTTTAACCATAATATATACCCCACAATATATACCCCCCACAAGGCGTATATACGATTGGCCTTCAGTGACATCAAACGTATATACGCCTTGTGGGGGTATATACGATGGCCAAAGTTTCAGGGTCGTATATATGTTCATTGAACATATATACGATTGGTCTTGATTTTTTTTTTTAAAAAAATACGTTTTGTCAATGGTATTTTGGTGTTTCACTGTTCTGTGGGGATATGAGGGAAGATGTGGAGGTATAAAAAAAGACCCTTACATTAAACATCATCTACCAACGGGCAAAAAATGTGGGCTCATAGTTTATTGACTGGCCATTGCTTTTCCCACACCCCCTCCTACTCTTTCACACCCCTTAACAAATTTTATTCCAAAAATAACCTCGCGTGAAAGCAGCTGAGTTCACGTGTTTAAAGGCCATTCGAGCGACCTTGTTCGAACGCGTTGAATGACCTCATTGAGCAGGTGAAATACGCACAAGAGGGTGTGAAGTCAATATTTAACACACTCGAGCGATGTCGTTCGAGCGGGTTCGAACAAAGTCATGCGAACAAGTTCGCATGACCTCACACTCAACAGCAAAACGCCCAAAGAGTGTGAAGTCAAGATTTAACACACACGAATGATGTCATTCGAACTCGCATTCGAAGGCCCGTGTTCGAGCAGTGAAATTTCGTGAAAAAAAGAGGTTTTGCATTTTGGCCTTTTAGTCTTTTCACACCCTTATGGGTGTGTTTTGAAGTAGAGAGGGTGTGGGAAAGCAAACGCCTATTGACTTTGTCCAACCTTTTTAAGGGCTACAGCCCAAATATGCTAGCCCAAGCTCCCATAATTTTTTCTTAAAAAACATCCTAACAATTTATAAATAATGTAATACTAACTTATATCCGTAAGGCTTTGCTCAACTGGCAAATGCCAAAATAGTTAGGCTGGATATCATGTCCCAAGTTTGAACCATGGACCTCACAATTGTGTGTGTGAGTTTTTAGTAAAAATTGCCACTTCGTCTACAACAAAAAAAAAGAACTTATGAGTTAGGACCCTCCCCAGTGCTGTTCATTGTTTTTAATATTCACTCCCATCCCTGCTTTCCCTACTCGTTAACCTCCATCATTGCCACAATTGCCACTTGACATCTTACATCATCGCTTGCCATAAAAATCATTAATACAACTTTTTTTAAACGGAGTGGTTACTACCACTAGAAACTCACAGACACAACGTGAGGTCCTGAATTCGAACCCAGAATATGATATTCAGCCTAACAATATTGACATTTGTTAGTTGAGTTGGGCCTAACAAATAATACAACAATATTTATCTTCACATAAATAACATAAGGGGCATTCCAACAAACCATAATCACATTAGGGCTCTATTTGGATAAAAATATTAATTAAATACTTATATCATATACACTTATTATATAAGAACTTAAGCATAAACTGTTTTTATAATAAAAGCTAAAATAGTGTAAACTATTTTTTTCATATGTCTATAAGTTGTTTTTCATAAACTATCATGAAAGACTTGTAAAATTAACTAAAAATAACTTATGAGCATGTCGTAAGTTGTTTTCATATCTTTCTCCCAAATAATTTTACAAATACTTCTACCAATAGATAAGTCAGGATAAGTTTCGATCCAAATAGACTCCTAAATCTACGACTAGTATCAATTTTTGAGCACAACACCATGCGAGACATTTGAGAAAAGACAAGTTCTTATCTTTCCAAATTTCTATAGCAACACCACCAAACACTACATGCCAGTCTCATTATTATAATACCAACATTAGTAGATGAAACATTCCTATCAAGCCAAATTTATTTTATTTGTCAAAAAAAAAGCCAAATTTATTTTGTATATGTAATTGCTAAAAGAAGACATTTCAAAATGAAGGGGAAATGGCACTCACTTCTTTTTGGTTTACTAAAAAATTATTTCATGTTTTAGCTAACATCTTTATAAATTTTAAACTGCTAAAAAGTAGGTTGGAGACTCTTGTAGCAAACAATTGTGATAAAAAGAGGATGCTATGTTTGGTATAACAATGGAGTGTTGACAACAATGAAAATAGTTTGTTGCCATTTTCAAAATTCTTAAAAACTTATACTAATTTAATTAGTTTTCTCTAATGGTTTGTAGTTTTAATGAGAATGAGTTGAAATTAAACGAAGGGTTTTTCCTAGCCTACGCAACTTTGATAGCTTGTGTATGATTCAAAAGTTAAAAAATATACGAGCACAAACTACAAGCAAATCTTAATTGTTGAATCAAAAAGCTTCAAGTGATGATATGGTGGACCATCCACACACACACCAAATCTATCTTCTCCCTCTTTCTCCTTCATTCACTTTGCACTATCAAAAATACCTCAAACTCCTATAATGGTTATCATCTTCATCATGGTCTCTCGATCTCTCCCCCTCTTCCTCTGCCTTGTACTCTCTCTCTCTCACTCTCATTTCACACATTCCCTCTCTAAAAACCGCAACTTTGTAAGTTTCTTTTCGGCCAGCTTCGGCCACCCTTTCCCCCTCCAAGGCCATTATTGTGTCGACGTCATCCTCCTCCTGTACAAAATTCACCCTTATATCGAAGAAAATAGACCCAAAACAGAGTATATTTAGAAATGTAAACAATCACTTTCTCACTTATTTTTTGACCACACCACAAAACTCCAAAAAAAACTCTCCACAAACTTAGAATCCTCTCATTGCATGCCCCGAAGAAAACCCCTAAATTTATTTTGTGATTCGACTACTTTGCTCTGGCGATCATCGTGCTAGTGCATTGTATTAGTGGCAGCACAACCGCTGATGGACAAACATTTTATTAATAGAACCTAGCACATGCAATAAACAAGGCTAAGAGGAGATGCCCAAAGCCAGTACACCAACATAGCCAAGTAGCCCCCTCAAAAACCGAAACCAAGAATTTTATAATTAAGAATTTAACAAAACACTCAAAAACCAAAGCCAGGAAACTACAAAACCCTACCTAGTCTTATTATTTTTTATAATTAAGAATTTTATTGTTGAGTCACTCCTCTTTTATATAATTAAGAAAAAGAAAAAGGGCAATATATACCCACTTACCTTTTTGTTAAGATTTGTTTATTTTATTAATAATGATGTTTGAATGAAAGCAATTTTAGATTTTAGTATTATTTTTTGGTTGACATTTTAGAAAGAAAAATATCCAGGAGAAAAAAAATCACTAAACGGATAAAATAATATAATAAAGTGATAATGATAGTGGGATTTAATTTAAGTGGTTTGGTATTTTCGGACACAATCATTCATATTACTACTACGCCCAATCAGATTTAGACACTAAACCACTCCCTCTCTTCCCGCTCCGCCTCTTTCAAACCCTATCTTTCTTCCACAGCCATCTCAAACTAACTAACGCTCTCAATTTCAACTTCTTCTAACTACCTATGTTGCTGCAGATTCCACTTCTCTCTAGCTTCTGCATTTCACAGAGAACACAATAGTTCTGGAGGTACGCCTGATTTCTTTCTTCTTTCGCTTCTTTTGGCTAAATATTAAATCTATATATTCTGGAATGAAATTGCTTCCAATCTTCGCTCATCAATTAGGGAATCGTCCTATTGGTTTAAATTATTGAGAATTCGATTGTATACTATTCATCTGTTGGGTTTATTCATCCTATATATTTGTGGTTTTAATAATTTCTTCATTCTTGCTGGACATATTAATGTTAAAATTAAAGACCTAAATGTGTTTAATCTTTCTTGATGTTTTTTTTTTCATACATATCTTTTGATTGAACGAGCTTGTTGATCTTTTCTCTCACATACAATTTTAGTATCAGGTACTTCTTATAGTATGAATCGACTTTTTACTCAGATTAATTTACTAGAAATTAAAACAAAAGCTGCATATATATGGCTAGTGTGTAATCTCTCGTTTAGGCGTGTTTAGTTCTCTCTTTCCCTATGTATTTACCAAAAAGTGATAATGTAGTTCTTTCCTTTTTGCCGTTTCATGTAATTTCTTACTTTATATATATAGCAAATTTCTGGTGTGTACAGTTTACAATTTGGATAGAGCTAGATTGGAACGAATTTCATACTGGAGCAATTTTTTCTTCAAGTAGAAATTCAAGGCTTCCTATGTTATATACTTGATGCATTTTGCCTGTGTTAGTATATGTTTAATGCATCAAAAGTATAACTTTGGAAGCTTTGAATACCTCCTTAAAGAAACAATTCTTCCCTTGAACCCTAACTTGGTGGATTATATAAAGGATTTGAACCTTGGTTCAATAGGGGAGGGTCACTGTCCCTCTCCCTTCCCTTTTCTTCTGTTGCATTGGGTTTGAGACTTGGAATGCCTAATGTATTCTTTAATATTTTTCTTTTGCTGTTCAAAAAAAAAACTTCTGTTATCTTTCTTACAACCTTACACATACATTGAATGTTTTTCTGCTGGTTATTATGGTTCAAAAAGTTCCATTTGCTTTGTATGATCACAAATAGGATGCAAAGGTAATTAAGGGACAATCCAGATATATGAGATATAAAACAAAAGACAAGGTAGGAAAATTACTACATGCATGTTATCTTCATTTGTTTCCATAATGGATTGTATTTATGCATTTTTATCAGGAGATATGTTACTATGTTAGTTATAAAATTTAATTTGAATCTTCAACATTACATAAGTTTATTAAATAGTTTTACATCTAACACTATAATAGTGCAACACATATATCTCTATCATTTAGAAAAGAGCTTATCTAATCATTATCCAGGATTCAAAGTTTAATCCACTACTGTTCCTATGTAAATTATCTGTCAATGATGAAAAAATATGTGTATGCATGTATGTTAAGATACTGATGAGTTAATATGGTAGAAAATGTATGTAAGCTTATCCTTTTTATCATGTCTTGTGAATACTTCTTTGGAAGATGTGCTGTTCAAAGATTGTTATTTGGTAGTATATATTATGAAGTACTGTGGAAGTGATATTTGGGTAAAGCTAATTAAGTGTGACTCTTGTGATCTCTTCTATGAATGGTTCGTGGATCTCACTGGTTGTATAGTTAGGATGTTGAATTTAGGGTGTTTGAGATTGTATTGGTGGTTGCCTCATTTTGTTTTCTTTCTTCCTTAGGTGCTGTGCTCCCATTTGGAATGCCACCTTATTGTGCGTTTGTATTGAGTTGAAGTTACCCATTTTTCTCCTTTAATATATATTTTCCAATTAAGAGAAAAGAAACAACTAAGATGAACCTCTGAAGGATCGAGGGTAATACACTAATTAATACTGGGTGCAAGAATGGAATATTCCAGACACAACACCTGTGTGATTAATCCTAATGCATGTTGGAATTTCTCTTGATTGGTTTCAATGGTTATAGGACAATAAGGGCTATAGCTAGGAGAACTGAACACATTTCCATGCCAATTCTAAGGTTGTGTGATACGAGGTATATATATGTTGGTACATTGTATGTCCTAAGTTGTGAAGAGGTCTTATACTGTCTTTTCCAATAAGAAATTTGTAAAGTTCTTTGATTGTGAAGTTCGTTGTGCTTATTATAATAATAAAAGAAAAAGAGAACACAAAACCTAAACATGCCGTAGCTGGAAAAGAGATGTTGTAAAATAGCCAAAAAAGACAGGAACTAAAAATGTTAAAACAAAATAATAATTACTGAAAAAAGTTTATTTGAAGTAGCTGGTGGTGGAGCTGGTACTTTGCTCAGATTCAGATATGCTTAGAAGTTGCTCTAAATATTCAACTCCCAAATCCTCCAGCACCAATGGTGTCTCCGATTCTTGTTTCTCTTTATTCTTTTTACCTTTCGATGACAACTTTCTTTGGATGCAGTTCCTCTCCTTAAGTGCAAGTGCTGGTGAAGACCCATTCAAGTGATTATATTCAATCTCTTGCAAAGATTCTTTGACCTTTTGTACAGAAAAATTGAGGACAGCATTATTGCCTCTCATGGAAAATGCAGCTTGGTCATAAGCTAAAGCAGCATCCTCTGCAGTATCAAAGGTTCCAAGCCATACCCTTTTGCCACTCCTTGTTGTATCTCTTATCTCTGCTGCAAATTTTCCCCATGGTCTTTTCCTCACACCTATATATGACTTTTCTTTCTTATTAGCTTCAGAGTTTGGTTTTGCTTCAGTGGTGAAGTCAACCATCTCGAAGGAAAGAGAATCATCATCATGAATAGTAGTAGGGTCAACAGAATTTGAAGATGATTCGAACAGAAATTGTGAAGACATTTCTAAATCTGGGTTGTAGAAAAATGTGTCACTCATCATATTAGGAAAAATTCTTCTCTTTCCCTTTGATTCTTCTCTGTCTTCCATTATTGGATATAATTTACGTTTGCATCAAACGCCAAACCCTCCACCGTAGGTTTTTATTAAAATATCTAATTGGAGTATTTTAATCTGTAAATCTTATTCTAATGATAGTTTATTAAGAGGATCTACATCTAATGAGGAAGTTGATGTTTATTACACCTTCGTGGCCCAGATACAGATACGAGTCCGTGTCAAAATTATGAAACAAGATTTACTGATGTTATCTTTTAAATGAATTTATAAAGTAATAAATAATAGGAGAACTGGGTCTGGGAGTAATATTTTAAGTAAGCAGAATTTAATTAATACAACTTGAATTGAGACAAAATTTACTTTTTATTTTATAAACTATTCCTCTATCAATTCCAAAGACTAATCTCTCGACCACATGTCTAAGGATGGATTCAAACTTAAGATCTTATTTAAAACGTATGAGATCTTTGATATTTCATCCAAACGTTAAAAGTTGAGACAAAATTTACTTGATATGTGCCAAAAAGGAAGATTTCATGATGACATTACAGGGCTATCTAAAAAAAGCTATAAAATCTTAGAAATATTGCATGTATGCCAAAAAAATGTCACCTAGTTACCGAACTCAAATACCGACTTTACCATATTCAACAATTTATTATCGCCGTCACCATATTCAACAATTTTCGTTAAAAAAAAACGCTGTTGAAAGTAATATTAAAAGCTTGTTTGGCAATAATTGAACAGCCGCCTTGAAGCTTGATGGAAGTTGACCCAAAAGAATTTAGATCCAAACAAAGCACATGTCCCTACACCTCTGTGGGTCTCAGATGTCGCGCACTGTCTAACACCGGAAGAATAGTCAGGTTGATTGATGGCTATTTTTTTTTTTTTTTTTAGTCAGAGGACTTTGTGCATTTCACGGTGTCAGGAAATGGCGCGAATAATCGGAGTTAGTAGGGAGGTAAGTAAAGTCATTTCCGATTTGTTTCCATCCGGATTGATGGCTATTTTATTTTATCAAAATAATAAAAATATACTACTCCGTTCAATAATATCAATTAATTTTATTTTATTTTTATAAATTGAGTATCATCTGCACGTAATAGTAGAGACTGATCTCTCGAATCGGGTAAAACACAGCAAAAATCTTCCTCAAGATTCGAACTCAGGACCTTGGTTAAGCTAAAAGTAGGGGTGTTCAAAATCGAACCAAACCAATAAAAAACCGCAAACCGAACCAAATCAAACCGAAAATTGCAAAAAACCGCATTCTATCGGTTTAGTTCGATTTTTTTTCTGCTGAACCGCGCGGTTCGGTTCGCAATTTTGATTACAGCAACCGAACCAAATCAAACCAAACCAAACCGCAAAATTGTATAAATAATACATTTGTTTTTCTAAGCCAAGTTATGCCTTATATTGGGCTTGCAAAAAAAAAGACTAGTTACGGCCCAATCTCAGTCACTCACGACTTCACTGCACACATTGTCATTCTTCTCTAATCGAAGCATTGTTTTGTACATTCCTTGAATTGATATTTGGCTGGAACTAATTGAAGCATTGTTTTGTACATTCTGAAGCATTCTTTTGTACATTCGCTAATCGAAGCATTCTAACTAATTGTTTTCTCTATCAAATTTAATTTTATTCTCTCTTCCTTGATTTGTTTTGTTTTGTATATATAGGGTGAAGCTGTAGGTTCTTGAAAATTATTTTTGTTAACATCGGTAGATTTGATTTGTTAAAGAATTGGTATATTTTTAAATTATATTTTGTCTCACCAAAAACCGCACAAACCGAACCAATCCAAGCTGCTTTGGTTTGGTTTTTTTATGAAAGCCAACCAAACCAAACCACATTTATTTTTACTTTGCGGTTTGGTTCACTTTTTTGGTCAAAACCAAACCGCACCGCAAACACCCCTAGCTGGAAGAGACTCATATCATATTATCTAAGTGTTAGGTATAATTCTGTCAAAAAAAAGTGCTAGGTATAATATCAATTAATTAGATAATAGAGGACTGTCCCAAGAAGATAGATCAGTTGGCGAGCTAAGAGACATGAAGGAGTTGCAAGAAGGAGATCCGGATTTCAAATCCTAGAAACTACTAACATTTGCTTATAAAAAAAAATGTAATAGATAAGAGGACCACACCAAGCCGCGCTATAATGAGGCTCTTAATTAATGGTGTTCTTTCTAGAAGATGATCAAGAGGTGTGGTTTGAGTAGTGGAGCGAAGTGTTTGTGACCAACTCAATTTTGGTGTTCCCAAATCCCAATAAATGTCGTCTAATTGTTTATCTTGTTTCTTTTTCTCTTCATCTACATAGGGTGTCGAATAATTTTTTGATGTATGGTGTGAGTAATATTTTTTCTTTTATTAATCTCTATGAGACGTCTAATTGTTTATCTTGTTTCTTTTTCTCTTCATCTACATAGGGTGTCGAATAATTTTTTAATGTATGGTGTGAGTAATATTTTTTCTTTTATTAATCTCTATGAGAAGTAGACGGAGTTTTAATTTGGTGTGTTCGGTGTGACCTTAACTTGTAGTTGATTTGTTTTTTGCTCTCGACTAACCTTTTTGGTTAGGCCATATCAATAAGTTCCTATTTATAAAAAAAAAAAAAAATAGATAATAGTTAACCCATACATATACACTAAAACATTACAACATATATAGTACTAAATATGATTATGTTACACAAAATGTGCCCAAATTTTGGAGGTTCAACTAGTGTAACTGTGTCACCTCTACTAAAGTTAGGTACACTAATCTATGAGAGAAACTTCATAAACCTGAAACAAACACTAGCAATTTAATTAACATGATTTCTTTTTTATACAGTAAAACACAACAATTGTATATCAGGGGATATACACTATTGTAAAGAATAGAAAATTCATTATAAATAGTCATACTTCCTAGCATATATATATACAAAAAGTTCATAAAAATCATATATCAAAATATTAGAAATTTTTAGAAAAAAAATTATAGAGTATTTATGTTTTATCCAGCTTTGAATTACAACAAATAGAATTAAAACCCCAAAAAGTGTGTTCCTGTTATAAAGAATATATGCACAAGAGTTTAGAAGGTACAACTAATATGCCACCTCCACTCAAGAACATGGAGTAGTATGCCAATACTTGTTTGCTGTCCATTATATATGTATGAATGATTAATTATAACAAATGAGAGCATGCTATCATTTGTTACAAAAACTAGATAAAAAATCCACCAAAAATTTCTTATGTTCTCCACAAGGAGGAGAGGCAACACCAGATTACAGTATTGAGTTTTCAAGGGAGGAGTTCTAAATATAGCTAATATGATAGAACAAATTAAACATTTGTCTTTGAGCTTTGGTGTAGAGATCCAGCTCTATGTTTTGATAAGCTTCACTAGGTAATCCTAACTCTAAATATCACTATTTAAACTATGCATAATATTACTCATATACACAATGTTTTGAAGAGCTGTTTATTACAGATGAAGATTGAGTCTATCAGAAAGGGGCTAGTCTCTCATAACGTGGCGAACTAAAGATCGAATCTCCACTAGAAGACCATTTAGTGTTCGAAAATACCTCGAATACATTCGACTGACGGATTCATGCATAAACTATAATTTGCTGATGAAAATAGAAGGAAAAAAAGTTACAAAAAAATGATTACCGAAAAGGAAAAAAAATATTATTTGGAGGAGCTAGTTGTGAAGCTTGTACTTTGATCAGATGTACTTAGAAGTTGCTCAAGGTATTCAACTCCCAAGTCCTCAAGCACCAATACATTAGATACCTCTAATAATACCTCTTTCCCTTTATTCTTTTTAGCTTCTGATGACATTTTTCTTTGTATATAGTGCTTCTCCTTGAGTGCTAGTGCTGGTGAAGACCCATTCATGTGATTATATTCAATCTCTTGCAAAGATTCTTTAACCCTTTGTACAGAAAAATTGAGGACAGCATTATTGCCTCTCATGGAAAATGCAGCTTGATCATAAGCTAAAGCAGCAGCTTCTGCAGTTTCAAAGGTTCCAAGCCATACCCTTTTTCCATTCCTCGTTGTATCTCTTATTTCTGCTGCAAATTTCCCCCATGGCCTTTTCCTCACACCTATATATGATGATAACCCTTCATTATTGTTAGCTTCAGATTTTTTCACTAGTTGCTTTGGCTCCTTCATTGTTAATGTGTTTGAGAAGTCAACCATTTCAAAGGATAGAGAATCATCATGATGAAAACCACAATTTGAAAAGGATTCAAACTGAGTTTCTGGTAGCTCCTGAAGCATTTCCCAATCTGGGTTCTGGAAGTTAAAGCAACGACTCATAATAATTAACTGGTTTCTGTTGTTTTTTCTTGGTCTTCTACTCTTGGCTTTATAATTTATATTTGTCCCCAAACAGCATAACCTCACAGCAGGTTCATATTCAAATACAAGTTATTTGGATGATTCTATTTCTAACGTAGAAACCTTGATAATAATTTAAATAGAGAATCTAGATCTAAGGACGATGTTTTTTTATATATATATATATAATTAAATTAATAGTTCTGAGGAAGCTGATGTGTTATAAAATACCTGGCCAGACAAAGATGGGACACTTTGATAAAATTATGAAATATAATTGAACTTATTTTATGGAGAAAAATATAAAATAATAATCTCCTTCCTTTGGGACAACTCGGAGTACTTTGAGCTGATGGAAGTATTCTTTAAGATAATCTAAAATTAATATTGGACAGATTTATAAGCAACAATTTAATTTAGTCAGCCACTCTTCTAGATTTCCTTGTACAGATAGATTTCGTACATGTCTCTGAAATTTACGCAATCCGATGATTATTTTTATGGTTTGGTTCGTCGAGAAGAAATGGGAGAAACAGAGATAGAGATAAATAGAGAAGAGATAGTGTATATTTCTCTTATTTGGTCGTGAAAAGATGTTTTTTTTGTTATATGAGATTAGGGTGAGGGGACGCCTAAGTTTGAGTTTTTTTTAGTATTTACGAAAGTAATTACATTTATTTTACATTTGAATAGCTGTTGAAGTATGATTTGTCTTCTCGCTTTTGATGAATGCTTCTTATCTAAAAAAACATTTATTTTACATAAAAAAATATTAGTGGAGATTTGAACTGGGTACCATGCATCCAGATTCCTCACTAAAATAACTCATTGATTAATAAAATTAGTATTTTATTGTTATTGTTTTGATATTTATTTTTTAAGTAAGAGTACTGTTATTATCTCTAAATCAATTAATTAATAATAAAATATTTATATATCTTCTCACTTTAGTTTCTCTTTGATCAAATAAGAAAGAGAGAAACTTTCTATTATATATATTTCTCTCATACCAAACTACCTACTATGGAAGTATTTTGGAGCATAGGAATTGGTTTGACAATAACTGGTGTTGGAATCTTGCTTGGATTCGAGATCTGTCTACCGAGGAGATGATTGATCAGAATTTGCTTTTGGCCATTCTACATTTTTTTCATCCCGATGTTTTTAAGCATGATCATTGGCAGTGGAGGCTTGAAAACTATTCCATTGATCATTTTCTGTTAAATCCTGTTATGTTCTGTTGATGAATTTGATGCAACATAATAGATTGGATAGTGATATCCAGAGTGCCCTTACTGATATGTGGCAACTATCTATTCCCACTAAGGTGGGATGGAGTTTTTGGTTGGAGATTGTTTTTGGGGAAGCTCCCAACTCGCGACTCTCTTATTTCTAATTAAGGGCATTATCAATGACCCTCATGGGGGCGTGTTGCCCCTTTTGTTTTGAGAAGGACGAATCGATTAACCATTTTTTTTCTTGTGCAGATGTTCTGGGCTAGTTTGGCTTGCTATTCAGAATTGGTCGGGCATGGTGATCTCAGATTCTCTAGTTGGTGTAGAGCATTTCCGGGCTCACGGTCTTCCATTGGTATTGAAGAAGGCGACTAGATTGAAGTATTTGATTTGGATGGCTGTCACTTGGTGTATATGGTTACATCGGAATCATATTCTTTTCAGAGGTCAAGTTATTAGTGTGCAGGTGGTTGTTAACCATGTAAAGTCTATAACATGGGCTTGGTTCATAAGCCTAGAAGGTCAAAATTCTAATTATCTCTGACTGGTGGGGTAATCCTTTCAATTGTATGAACTCGGTGTAATCGACTTTTAATCTCATTCTTCCCGGGGTACTCTTTACCTTGGGTCTTTTTCCCCCATGGGATTTTCGTCCAGGAAAGTTTTAATGAGTCCCATTATATGTGTACCGGTTGGGGTGCCCATTTGCACTCTCATTTAATATTATTTTTTGTTTATCAAAAAAACCCTACTATGAAAGTGGTCTCAAATCATGTTTTTTTTGGTAGGGAAAGAAAAAGCAAAACAGGAAAAAGAAAAAAAGAAAAGGGGCAGAAACGGAAAATCATGCCCTGAAGAACAAATAACCACTTGCATCTCTTGCAAGTGTATCGACAAGATCAGGAACATCATCTGTGTTATCTATCGTTTGCCATGGAGCATCACTCGCAGCCCCAAACTTTGCAAGCAGATCAGCCGCAGAATTTCCCTCTCTCCATCTATGCTTCAAAGTCACGTTCCAGTCTTTCAAGATCTCCTCCTTTATCGTCTGGATCAAAACAGCATAAAGATGAAAAGTGTTTAACTTCTTCTCAATCAATCCGAGCGCCAATAAATAATCGCTATAGCAGATCAAGTTTCGGTATCCTAGCTAAATCCCAAGCGAGGCGAAGCCCTCTGTGAATTGCAAGTAACTCTGCCTGAAGAATTTCAGAGATCCCTAAATTCCCAACAAAGCCAATTATCCAGGTTCCATTGCTGTTCCGGAGAAGGCCGTCGTACCCAGCACGACCCGGATTGCCAAGCGAGCTGCCATCCACGTTAAGCACAGTGACAAAATCGTTCAAATTATGCTAAGTAAAGGTACGCCGAGGAGTCTGATCTCTGTGGATATGAACCGTAGCAATGATGATATTAGCAAGGTGAGAAGTTTCAAGCTTAAATTTGAACAGAGGAATGTCTTCTTGAGCAAGAATTTGAGAGTTTCTTTGCCTCCAAATCCACCGAGTACCTGATCTCAAATCATGTGAAAAGAGAGTATTTGATTACATAAAAGAGAGTTATTAATTACTACCTACTCCCTCGAGTCTCTAATATAAGAAAAAAAATACCTTCACTGTAATTAATAAAATTAATTAAGTATAATTAGTTGCCTAATTTTTATGTAAAAAGTTAACTAAATTTACTAAATTAACTATTTTTAATATTTAATAAAAAATTATCTTAGTTAAATGTTAACTACTCAATAAATAAAAAGTATATATGGAATGGTAATATTAATATGAAAAAATAACTAACTTTCTTTTATAAAAGAGAACAAAAATAAAATTAATTTTTTTGTCAAAAAAATTAAATTAATTTTTTTCTCAAAAATATCAATTTTTTTTTCTTATAATAAAGATAAAAATTGTAATTGTCAAATTCAGAAAGCCCCATTGATTGTTCAAAATACATTGGTACAATCCCAACTGACCGTCCCATGGGAGAAAAGGCGGAAAAAAGGAAGAGTAAGGACAAAGTAACAACGTCTACTACACTATTTGTAGAGTTCACTGGCAAAGAAAATACCGCAGATAAAAAGTTAGTTGCCATGGATAAAGTAGCTGAAGCAAAGTTGTTAGGGATAACACTGTGGTCTTATCAATTCCTCATGAAAGACAAATCAAATATAGATAATTCGCAACGTCAAGATCATGAATTCAAATTAGGAAGAAATTATGGATACCTTTTTTATGACAAAGAAATTAGGGATAACTAGAGAATGATGTAATTTTAATTATAACACATATATCTTTATAATTTGTTCTAATTTCAATTATAATGTGTTCCTGGGTGTATCAGCAATTACAAGGACTGCCAACAGCAAGTGGGCGTCGGCCCGATAGCAACGTAACGAAGCGCCCGAACACGCTTGGACCGCAATTCGGGGCCGGCCGAAATCTTCGCTAGCATCTGGCGGGACTCCGCGAAATATATATGCCATTCGCACATGGCATCAGCACGTTCTCATACCTTGTGCTATTATCTGCGGCGACCTCTCACTAGATCGTCGGAGTGTCTTTTGCAGTACCACCCGAGGTGCTCGGCGTGAAGCGGGCCAAGTCCTCTCATTCATTCAACGACCGCCCGGTCGGCGGGACAACAACAACTTCAACACTTCATTGGTCAAGGTACGATCAATGGCGACCACGATGGGAGGCGAGCGCTATCCTACTCCATTCATGGCTCCACGCGGCCGCCCCGGGCGAGGCCTCGTCGGACTCAACCCTCCGGCAACATCTCCGAATGCGGACCCGGGCGCGTGGCGATTACGATCCATGAATCTCGAGGACATCCACGCGAGAGCCCTCTGCAGGCACAATCTGATGCGTGGACCCGTTCTTCAGCAGATTCACCGCCCGCTCCTAATGATTTCCGCTGGTGATTCAAGCGGGCATTCAGAACCATTGCGAGCATGTCACTCGAGCCGTTCTCTGAGATCCCGCATAACAAGAACCAGTTATCGCGAGATAGAGATGCCGATCTCTCGCTACGAAAGAGGGTCTATTCCGACCGCCAGCGTGCGGAAGGCGGAGAACTTTCTCGATCGACGCGCGCTACACGCGCGCGCGCATCGCTCCCCTCCTAGAAGGAGCCTTTCGCCGAGAGAGCACCACCCACCGATCTCGTGGCGCGACGAACAAAGGGCACGTGAGGTCGCATGGCGGCGTGAACGTGCGTAGCGCCGTTCGTTATCTTACGATGACTATGATGATTCCAGCTCACCGCCCCGACACCGCCGCTCGCCCACCGGTACTCTTCTAATGAGTCGTCCGGTTCACGCGTCGAGAAGCGAGTCTTGGGACTCTCGTGAAGAGCTTGAAGATTCTGAGAGATGGAAGGATCGGGGGCCTCACATCGCCGGCGAGGAGAGGCCAAAGCGAACGCCCGAAGACCTCCTCAACTTCCACCGTATGGCCTCCGGAGTGTTTTATGGAATGCCGGCAACGCGGCGTGCCTCGCTATGCAACCTTTGGGTCGAGCGGCATTCGGGGCGGTCACGGCCCGTTCACGTGGGAAATCGAGCGCTACAGGATCCCCGAGAGATTTAAGAAAGCCTCTAATCTGAATAAGTTTGACGATCGTGGCGACCCGGACAAGCATCTCTCGGTACTTTAACAATTATTGCGATTCTGACAGAACTGGGCTCGACCATGAAGTGCTTGGCATTGTTCCTCGATCTTTGGACGGTAGGGCATTAGAATGGTGGGAGACCCTTCGCCCCAATACTATCTCCTCATGGCAAGAGACGATCGAGAATCTTCTTATCGCACTATACGCCAACCATTGCGATGATCGATATGAAGAACACTTGGACACGATTGTCAAGGTGATAATGAGACGACGAGACAAAGTACATAGGCGGTTCAACACAGGTGAGTCTATTTGTGATTTGTCGGATAAAGATAAGTTGAAATATCTAAAGCATGGTATTCGAATAGGACCACGAGTTCGTAGAGGAATTCACATTGAACCATTATCAAGATCTCAAACTTCTTCCTAACAAGGCCAACGTCCATATGGCGTATGAAGAAACTTTTGCGCAAGAAGAGGGCGCGCGTGCGCGACCAAAGGAAGAGCAAGACAGACCGGCGAAAACTCGTGAAGGCCGCCGAGACAACCGGCCTGATTTCAGAGACAAGAAGTTTGATCATCGCACTCGCCTCAACACCTCCATTGCACAAATCTACAGTGAGTGCCAGAACAACGAGTTTGTAGGTGTAAAGCGGCCCGATCCACTCGTGCTCAAGAAAGGGCACGGCCAGGACCAAAAGGTACTTCCGTTACCACAAAAGCAAGGGCCATGATACGAACGATCAGTATGGCCTCAAAGACGATATTGAAGAGCTCATTCGAGAAGGCAAGTTGGGCGAAGTATGTGAGATCGGAGGAAGACGACCGACCTCAAGAGAAGGCGAAAGAGAAAGATCGGGATTAGAGGAAAGGGTGCTCTAGTCATAACGAGCACCCAAGATAAAGATCAGTCTGAAGATCGAGATAATCGACGGTCCAAAGGCCGCAATGTAGCGATGGTTATTCACGGTGGAAATCCGTTGGATCGTAAAGAGTCCAACAAAGCTATGAAAAGAAAGTGGGACGAGCTCCTAATGGTTGCCTCAACTCGCAGCGATGCGGCCAGGTCTCGAATAGACCGCCCATTTCCTTTGGGGACGAAGACCTGCTCGACGGCAGGCCGAACAGTTATGTTCCGTTGGTAATCAGAGCAGTTATGGCCAACACAGAAGTTCAAAGAATTCTCGTCGACCAGGGCAGCTCGGCCGACATCATGTTTGAAGATTTGATTGACAAGATCAAGGTTGATCGGAGCGAGATAATTCCCGTGCCGAGCCTACTACTCCTAACGGGCTTCAATGGGCGATCACCTACCCGTTGGGAACAATTGAACTCATGGTCACATTTGGTGGCGACCTTTGGAGAGAGCACTTTATGCGGGGACGGTCCGTCACGGCGTTCCTCGTACTCCCCTCAAATCATGCTATCGATTGTATCATTGGTAGGCCGACCACAGGGCAAGCTAGAGGCCGTGGCATCGGCGGTGCACTTGAAATTGAAATTTTACAACGAGACGACCGGTAGTTACCACGGCGGCCGACTAGAAAGCGCAAGGCGGAGCCACTACTTATACCAAGAAAGTTGTGATGAGGTAGATCGTGGCCCAAGTTCTCAAAGCACCTGGGAAGGTCACGGTCAATCTCACCGATTTGGATGCTCGTTATGATCCGGATAGCGACCCGCAGGAGGATAACGACGGCGACTTAGCCCGTGAGCTAAAGAATAGGGTGAAAAGACCGAGAACCTCGTGGGAATTGGAAGATGTGCGGTTGGGAGACGACCCAACAAAGAGCGATTAAGCTCGGTAGCGATCTACCGAGCAAGTGAAGCAAGACCTTGTGCAATGTTTGAAAGACTATGCTGACCTGTTCGCATGGCAGGCATCAGACATGCCCGGCATCCCTATCGAAGTAGCCTGCCATCAACTTTCGGTCGATGAAGGGGTTAAGCGATCATTCAACGAAGGCGAACTCGAGAATGAGGAAAAATCTCAAGCCGCGTGCAAAGCCGTTGAGGACCTCATAAAGGCCAATTTCATCGAAGAGATCAAGTACACGACCTGGCTATCCAATGTCGTGTTGGTTAAAAAGAAGAATGGCAAATGGAGAATGTGTGTAGACTACACCGACCTAAACAAGGCATGCCCGAAGGATGCCTTCCCTGTGCCCAACATTGACAAATTGGTCGATGGTGCCTCGGGTTATAAGTTATTGCCTTTTTTGGACGCTTACTCAGGATACAATCAGATTACGATGTATCCACCCGATCGACACAAGACAGCCTTCATGACAGATCGAGGAAATTTTCAGTACAAGGTGATGCCTTTCGGCCTAAAGAACGCTGGAGCGACCTACCAGCGAATGATGAATAAAATTTTCAAGAGGCAGATCGGTCGAATCTCTGAGGTGTACTTGGACGACATGATCATCAAAAGTGGGACCGATCCAGATCATGTGAACGACCTGAGGGAAATCTTTGAAGAAGCTAGGAAGAATTCACTCAGACTGAATCCAGAGAAGTGTACCTTTGGGGTGAGGGCCGGCAGATTTTTGGGCTTCCACCTAACTGAAAGAGGATGAAGCAAACCACGAGAAGTGTAGAGGCGATCACGCCGACATGAGGCCGCCAAAGCACCAAAAAAGAAATCCAACAGCTGAACGGGATGGTAGCAGCTCTATCCAGGTTCATACCAAAAGCGGCCTGCAAGTCGCTTCCACTGTTCAAACTCTTGAAGAAAGACGTAGACTTTGAGTGGACCGACCAATGCCAGCAAGCATTGAACGAGTTGAAGGAAGCTTTGACTAGCCCACCGATTATGACCAAGCCGTTGCCGGGCGAAATGCTGTATCTATACTTGGCTATAACGGGAGAAGTTCTGAGCGCTGTGCTAGTCAGAGAGAACGATCTAAAACAGAATCCGGTCTACTTCATCAGTAAAGTGCTGCAAGGGCCCGAGCTGAGGTACCAGAAAATAGAAAAATTTGCCCTTGCTCTTCTAGTTGCCGCTCGAAGATTGAGACCTACTTTGTGGCCCACCAGTCGTGGTAAGGACCGATCACCAATCGAGCAAGTCCTCCATCGCCGGACACTGGCGGGGACGAATGATAAAGTGGGCGAGAGAACTCGATGAATTTGGTATCAAATTTGAATCAAGATCGCGCGCAAAGCGCGGTATTGGCCGACTTTATAGCGAGAAATGACTCGACTCGGAAGATCATGCCACAACGACACGGGTCCTACATGTAGATGGGTCGTCCAACAAAGAAAGGAAGTGGAGCGGGCCTAATACTAGAAAATTACGAAGGCCGGCCGTGGAGGTGTCTTTGACTTTCGCTTTCCATACATCAAACAATCGGCCGAGTATGAGGCGTGCATAGGTAACTGCTGCTCGCGAGGACTTCAATGTCGGATCGGGTTGAACTTCGATCGAGACTCCTTACTTGTTGTCTCGCGGATCAAAAGAGTTATACGACGCTAAGGGCGACGTCTTTGAAGAATTATTTAGCCAAAGTAAGAGAGCTTCTCAGCGATTCGACCGAAAGCGAAGTGGTTCATGTGCCTCGGGCCAGAAAATGTTCGAGCGGACATTCTATCAAAACTTGCAAGCACTAAGACTCCCGGAAATCACGAAGTTTGATTCGGGAGACCCTAAATCGACTAAAGCGTATCCGCATGGCCGAGCGAGGCATTGGCGTTCTTTGTATCACCACGCAGATTTGCATGGATCGCCCCATCCTACGGTATATCGTCGAAGGAGAAGAGAAAAGCGACCCAAAGCGAGCACGAAATTGGTGGGGCTCGGGCGACCAACTACTCGATGATAGAAGGAAGTTATACGAGAAGAGGATTCTCCTCTCCATTGTTAAGATGTCTTTACGTCGGTCGGGCGACCATGTGTTGAGGATATTCATGAAGGTGTTTGCGGAAGTCACCAAGGTGCACGTTCCATAGCTAAGAAAGCTCTCGGGCCGGCATTATTATGGCCGACCATGGACGAGGATGCTAAGAAGCTTGTTCAGAAGTGCAAAAAATGTCAAGTACATGCTGATGTCCACATTGCACCCTCCTTAGAGTTACAAAGTCTTGTCTCACCTTGGCCGTTTCGCTTTGGTGGGGCATGGACTGCTAGGCCCGTTTCACACCGCTCTCGGGCGGTTCAAGTTCTTGATCGTGGCAGTAGATTATTTCACAAAGTGGATCGAGGCTGAGCCTCTTGCAACCATCACATCGGCAAAAGTTAGCAAGTTCTTCGGCCGGTGTGTGTTGGACCGTTTTGGGATCCTCGGCAATTAATAAGCGACAGCGGCACCGGTTCGCGAGACAAAGGTTCGGAGAAATGTTGGCCGACTTAGGAAAAAAGCAGTTTCACCTCGGTCGAGCACCCCGCGGACAAACGGCGGTAGGCGGCAACAGAGTTATCTGCGTGGGTTGAGGCGAAGACTCGATGAAGCAAAAGGGAACTGGGTCGAAGAGCTGCAGTCCGTTCTATGGGCTTACAGGACAACCCCTCATTCAACGACCGGGGAGTCCCCCTTTAGACTGGTATATGGGACGGATGCTGTAATACCCATAGAAATGGGCGAACTAAATTGGAGAACTTTGAATCCCCCTACAGTGGTTGACAACGACCGAGCTATACGAGAAGAGTTGGACCTGGTTGAAGAGCTGCGTACCCAAGCATCACTAAGAGAGCAATTGATCAAGCAGAAGGTCGCAGCCAGATACAACACTCGAGTTCAGAAGAGAGATTTCTCGGTCGGCCAGCTCGTCCTGAGACGCGCAGATGTGGGAAACAAGAATGCTCGACAGGGAAAGCTGGCACCAAATTGGGAAGGTCCATATAGGGTCATCAACAAGACCGGCAAGGGGGCATACGAGTTGGAAACCATGGATGGGGCGACTATCCCCAGAACGTGGAATGCAGAGAAACTTAGAAAGTATTACGTTTGAATGTAATGAACGACCGATTTATTAATGAAAGACAGGCAGGCGCTCTTTTTCCCACTGGGTTTTTTACAGAGGCCTGACCTTTAAAAAATTGTTGTTATTTACTTTCTCGCAAAGAATGTATGCCCGGTCGCTCAAGCATGCTCATGGCAAAGGAGCGATCGGAGAGTTATCAAACTTGAACAGATCGTCGAAACGATCTAACTCGAGTGCCATCGAAATGGCCCAAGGGTTAAATAACCCGCAAACTTCGTGTCGTCGAACGATCTGCGGCGTGTGCCACCGAGCCGACACAAACAGCGGTCACCGAAGTTGACTCGAACAGCGCCATCGAAAATGGCCCAAGGGTTAAGTAATAACCCATCATAATAGGCCGTCGAAACGACTGTTGCGCTTGTGTAATAATGTAGTTTATCGCAATTATAGTGCAAGTATACACATCGTACAAGTAATAAAGTGGATGAGAGTAAGAGATCGTTCCCACGAGGATTGATAAGTTCTCAATAGTTCAAGTTTCAAAACACAAGAGAAGTAAGTAACAAATCGGCAATAAGAGTTGGTTTTTAAGCTAAAGATGTAAATAAAACAAGTAAACAAAAGTTGGTTGTAAATATGGATGAGAGATGAGTTGAGTTGTTGTATGCAAATAAATCCTTCCTAGCTAGGCGTTATAACGTTTTTGCGTTATCACGTTCAAATGTTATTTCTGTATAGAGCGTGGCCACGTTTGAGCGCACATTGCAAAAGAGCTATGCTTTTCAAAGACAAAACGTCGAGTTTCAAGTATAAGAGGTCCTATGTCTAGGTTCTAAATAGGCCCACTCCTGTATTTTAAGCACCCACAGCAATGTTCTATGAACTATTATCCATTCTATGTCTAGACTTAGATAAAGATGCCTAAATGTCTTTAGTGCATTGTTCATTCATATAAATCTTTGATTTCTTTTCATAGACCATGTGCTGTACTATGAATCTACCCATTTTAAGAGGCCAACCTCAAAACAAGTTTGGAAATATTTTTACACAAAGATTTAAAGCGGACAACATCAATACTTCATAACATTAGCTAGAAATTCATTATAAACAAAACAACAACTCAACTACAAAGTGTTTAGCTCATCTTTGAGCATCTTTCTGAGAATGAAAAGGATTTAAAATCCTAATACCATACATATGAGAAAAGAACCTAAGTGCAAAAGATACACCTAAGTAACTTTTTAGCATGTGCATTTGTATAGGCGTTACAACGTCCGAGCTTTACAATAATGCGAGAAAATAAAACTTAAGTTGGGTAAGCAAAATATAGAAGTCTGTTTCGGATCTTCTTTACAAAACTAGTTCGAATTTTATGGAGGATGGTGAGGGGATGAAGATGAAGTGATTACGAAGATGTGTAGAAAAGATGATGATTTGAGAGAGAGTGAAGCTTCCTTAAATAGCCACCTTGCTTACGCGTCTTTGATGTCACTTGCCCACCTACCGGATCTGCCTCCTCTCTTACGCACGACCTCGCATTCGAGCTACATTGTTTTCGTGCGTCATTTCATGGGAATAGAAGATCTTTCGACTTTTATATCTTTGACTATCATTGCTCGGTAGCGCCAAAATTAAGATCTTTCTTCCTTTCTCTGCTGCACTTGATGAGAGGCGTGGTGAGGGGCGTGGTAACGTTCGGCACTAATTTTTCTGCACAAGCACAAAAAGCATCAAAAGCGCTCTCGAGGGCACCACTTGGTGCCTAAATGCCTGATTTATCACTTTATCCACTTATTTGCTAAAAACTCAGAAATTACATAAAACTAATTTAATAAACTTTGTATTGCTAGAGAACTTGCATGACTTATTCTTTGAATGAGCATAAATAACTCATATAAATATGAGTTATCAGCGACCTACCTCGAGAGATCATCGAAATGATCCCAACGGTGCCATCGAAATGGCCCGATCGAGTGCCATCGAAATGGCCCAACCACCAGCGCTTGAAATAGCACAAGCGCGGTCGCCGAGCGGCCTACAAGTTCGAAAACTTAGACAAATAAACATACAGGATGAATAGACGTAGCAATGCAAATTCAAATAAACAAAATAAGACAAATTAAAATGTCATTACAAAGCGGAGACGCCCGGTCGAAACCGAGCGCTCGAATATCTCGCTGCTCGAAGGCAGCTTTCAAATTGTTGGGCGAAGGCAAATTAAAGGATTACAAAATTACTCGCTCGCGCGGCAGCGGCTTCGTAAGAGGATCGAGCTAGGACGAACGACATTACCACGATCATCAAGCTCCTCGCCGCACGATCTTGCGATTCGGCGTAGTGTTCGGGCTTGATCGCTTTTTCATCAAAGTTGATGCTCAAGCGAGTTCGGCACCGCACGACCTAGGGCATTAAAGAACCGCTCGATCGCGGCATTAAGGCGTGCTCGGCTATCGTCCGAATTTGGGCATTGGCACCGGCCTTCTCGGCTCCCCACTCGGCCTTCTCCTTCTCCGGGACTTCGTGTCGGTCTTGATTTGCAACTTGCCCGACGAGCTCTTTGTTCCTCTTGGAAAGCTTGGCCCGTCGTCCCGGCCCGCTGCAGAGCATCTTTCTTGGACTTGGCGATTTTTCATACTTTTCTGCGCTCTCGTCAAGGCTTTGTCCTTCCGGCTGAGCTCCGCAAGCAGAGATAGTCATGATCGGTTAGTCGCTCAAAGCGAGCAAAAGGACGGCGGGCTAGAAAAATAAAATACCGCCCGGCCGTCGCCCGACTCTTGCATAATCTTGTCCATTCCCATGCGAGAGGAGGCACGTAACGCCATGGGCTTCTTCTTGAACCGCTCCGAACTCGGCACGCCTAGACCGTCGGCGAGAGAATAGGAATGTCGTCCTTAGTAAGGTCCAAGTCCCGACTATCGAACTTAGGCCGCTTGGCGAACGATCATCGGCGGGGAGGGTTGGCCGAGCAACCGTTTTCTTCCGCGAGATTTCGGAGTTTGAGGCACCTTTGACGGGCCGTCCAAGTCGACGACCTTACGTGGGGCGGCTTGAGGCGCTGCCCTTCATTGGATTGAGCGGCATCGATCGCGCCCACGATTTCCGGCCATTCTTTTCGCAAAACAACAAATTAAGAGTTAGAAGAGAATATTGACAACAAAATATAAAGGCAAAGTTGAAGCAAACCAATCTCGGCCTCAGAGAGCCAGCGAGCAAGGCGAAGGAAGCGGCAAGGTATGTCGCCGCCTTAGGGTGCAGGGGCGACATGCATAAAGCTTTAATCATCTCCAAAGATTCCAAGTCGGCCTCGCCCAAATCTTTAGCGCGAATAGATGTAATCGCCGGCCTCTGAAGAAGTGTGCTTCATTCCACATAATTGGGAAGTAATGGGGACCGAGCATCCCGTCCGGTTGGACCTCAGATATGGCCTTACCGGCCTCCTTGGTGGGAACGATCCAAAAGTAGTGGCCTCTCCAGGCCGCGCCCAGTGACTCTTGATAAGCTTTGAAATACACAGGTCTTGAGTTTTACGCATCTTGAAAGAGACCTGCTCCCTCTTCTCTTTGTTCGCCTTCTCCCTGAGCCAGCTTAGCTCAAAGAGGGCAAAGAATAGCATGATCGATACCGGCCGACCAAGTTTGGTTAAAAGGACTTCGAAAGTTTTTAAGAATGCCCAAGCATTGGGATGAAGTTGAGAGGGGGCGACCCCGATATGACGCAGAACTTCACGTTGAAACTCGGTGAAAGGTGGGACGATGTTCATCCTCTCGAGCACGATCCGATACATCGTGAACTTAAGATCGTGAACTTAAGACATGTCAGATGGGTCCCGGGCTACGTCAGGTTGAACGTCGGCCGCCTCTTCGTTCGATCCTCCTTCGATGTTGACCTCTCGACCAGAGGAGCTAGCTGCAGGCTGAGCCACCACTCCCTCGTTGGTTTCTTCAGCTCGGTCACCTTCGGATCCCGCCATCTCCTCGTCCGCGACTTGGACGGCACTTAGCACTTCGTCATCATCTACAATCACCACCTCTACCTCCTCCTCTCCTTCCGCTCGAGATACGGCGTTCTCCGGTGGTGGAGGTTGCATGGCCGATCGCCAGAATGGGCGGACTTAGAGCGAACTCTTGGCCGGGCGATCCTTGGCTAGAAGATTTGGAGCGTGAGCTTGTACTACTCAAGAAGCTGCTTTGCTCGAAGAACGAGAATTTTTGTCGACCAAGACGACTTAGACCTCTCCTCGGGGAGCGACCTCGGGCGGCTTACACATATGGACGGCAAGAGATTGGGGCGGCCTCGGGGATCTGGCGGTCTGTTTCGCGTCGCATGGCATATACCAACACTGTGATAAGGGGATCGAGTCGGTCGATCGAGCGAGTACTCGTGAGAGAGGCGACTTGGCGAGTCCTCGGACTGACACCCCTATCACGAGGCGTAGAAAGAGCGCGAAGTGCGCTCAAAGAAAAACTAAGTTTAAAAAGTAAAAGCGAAGAGATCGATCCATACCTTGAGCAGATGTGGTGAATCGGTCGCGGCGGCAAAAACAAGCGATACGTGGCGAGAAGCGGATGTAAGTCGGCAAGAACGAGTCGATCATTTTGAGCTATTCGCGGAAGTGTGATGAATGATCTATGGTGAAGCGGGTATTTATAGTGCGGACCAAAGCGCGAAAAGGGGCCGGGAGGCGAAGCGTCGCAGCGTTCGCGCTTCTCACCAATAGTTGCCTTCAAACAACCTCGGAAACACCAAGCGTCATGTCTTAAATATCGGTGAAGACCAACCGTCGCACAAGACGGCCGATGGTTGGCGGTCGAAACCGTTCAAATCAAGAAAGCGCGCGGTCGCGCGTCGCCTCGTTTAAAACGCGTAGTCCTTGGGCGGCGATTCAAGCCCCGCCCGCTCTTAGCGACCTAGGCTTGGGGGCAAGCGTTCTGGGTGTATCGGCAATTACAAGGGCGCGCCAGCGGCAAGTGGGCGTCACCGACCAACGTAAATCGCCCGAACACGCTGCTTGGACCGCCGCGATTCTCGGGGCCGCCGAAATCTTCGCTAACGGTCGGGACTCCACAATATATATATGCCATTCACACATGACATCAGTGCGTTCTCATCTTGTGTTATATCGCGCGGCGACCTCTCACTAGATCGTCGGAGTGTCTTTGCAAACCACCCGAGGTGCTTTCGGCTGAAGCCAGGACCGGTCCTCTCATTCATTCAACGACCGGCCCAGTCAGCAGGACAACAACAACTTCAACACTTCATTGGTCAAGGTACAATCATAATGTATCTTTGTTATAAATAGTTGTAAGTTATTACTAAGTTTGATATAAAATTAGGTATTGCAAAATACTCTTCGTTGTAAAAAAGTAGCCGTTATAAAATTTATTAAAATATTTTTTATATTTTTAAAAATCTATATATATTTTTAATAATTAAATTAATATTAAATTTGAAGTAAAAATTAAATACAAATAAAAAATATAAACAAGTAGAGTTATTTATCATTTCTTTATAAATAACCTCTAGAGTAAATCTTACATGACAGTTAGGACTTACAAAAATCACTTTATTCTTAAAAAATGCTTTTAAGGATATTCCCCAGGTTATTACCGCTTTCGTCATAGGTGACGCAAAACAAACTACTCCGAATCAAGCCAATTTTTGTCTTTACCCAGGAGAGAGCATTCATTCAAATGAATTTAATATGTGAAATGAATCAAGTTGCAGTTAAATTAAATAATGCACCAAGCTTGACCAGCATTAGGGTCTACTTTGGTCTTCGGTCTACAGTATTTCTTTTTGGCAGGAAAAATAATACATTCCTTTATTCAATGGATAAGCAATCCAAAATTACAATGTTTGTGATAACTTCTAAAGTTTCTTCACCAAGTTGTATCATGATTGACTAAAGCAAAATTTGATAAAAAAATAACTCAAACACTTCAAATACTTGTTCTAACTCAAACAAATGGAAAACTAAAAAAGCGGTTTATTTGTTTGTTTATTTGGGTCAACTTCTGTATCAATCGGGCAATTCTGTGTGGTTTGTGTTTTTTTTTTACCCCTATACCATCACCACCTATACCCCCACTATGTATGTAAGATTTACTATTTAACAATAGTATTGCTAGATCATACAAAACTAATTTTTTTTAGATAAACAAAAAAGTGTAGTGATGGAGACACTAAGGGTGCATTGTAAATCCCATTTACATTAATGAAAGGGGAGAGTCTCGTAACCCTCTCATCAAACCCAGGTGGGAAAAAGCTCGGCGAGGAAAAGAAGACGCTCAAAGCGGAATTGGGTTGCTAACAATGTGAATGTCAACCCACCGCTTTTCCCCTTCTAGCATTGAAGTGGATTAGACCACCACATTGAAATAGAAATAGAGAGAGTCTAGCTTCAATCTATACATGTGTTTCGTACGCTTCGCCTTCTTCCCTTTGCATAAGCGACCACATCTAAGGAAGAAGTCAATAATATATAGAGATCATGTCGAGATTAACTCCGAGAAACAACAAGTGGCTGGCTGACTCGCAAAAGTTACTGCACAGCGAGCAGCTAGCCTCCTGTTCAGAATGGAGGATATTTTTGTGAAATAATTGAACCGAAGCATGTGTAGAAATGTTGCTACAGACCAACAACTAATATGCTGACTTCACCGTGAAACTCTTAAACTGATCTTGCGGCCAAATCCACGCGTCTTCCTTCCCTTTCGTTTGTGTTACTGTTTGCAAGATACTGTCTAGAATATCTCACATTCTAAAGCGTGGACAAAATCTGTAAAAATATGCCACAGTTTGTTCATACGAAATATATCAACCTGACTAAAAAATACGGGGAGGGTTGCAATAAAACTTTTCACGTAATTTTTGCAGTCTGTTTTATACCAAAAAGTGTTATTGGTCTATATATTATAAGCTAAATGTCTTATTCATTTACTCTACCACCAAAAGTTTCATTTTTTTTTTTGTTTTTGGTCACTTTTTTGAAATTTTAGTGTTTATTTTTTTTTTGGTAATTAATGTTTATTTCTACTTGAGCTATATATTTAGTCTATTTCTCTTACTATTTTTAAAAGGGTCTTTTTTTTATACCCCCACCTTATAACCCTTCTACACCCACATACTTTCTTAATCCCAAAACTACCTCTCAAAAAACGTATTATTTTTTAAAAACAAATCCAATCGTATATATGCATTTAAACATATATACGACAATATATAAAAAATACCATCGTATATACATAAATACGATGGTGGGGTATCGTATATACCCCACCTGATGTATATACGATTTGTATTTAAAAAAATGTATTTTATTTAAAAAAAATTAAAAAAAGTTACAAAAAGGCTACTAAAAATCCGTTAAAGAGTCAAAACTAATAAAAAAAATTATAAAAACACCACTAAAAATCTAACAGAACCAAAATAAGGCTATGATTTTTTTTTTAGATTTTTTGGAGACTATGAAAAAAATTAATAAAAAATAGTAAACGATGGAATTTGGGATTTTGAGCCATCTGTCCCGTTAGAAGTCCATTTTACGGGAGTCCTGATTCTTGATTTTTTTCGGATTTAATGGCTGTTGTTTCATTACAATCGGAGTAGGTTGTCCGAAAATTGATTTTTTAGCTTAAATTATTCTCTCGACGTATAACAACGTCACGTGTTAACGAACTATATACACTACTCAAAATGATTCTGACGATTAGATTCACACGTGTTTCGTATTTTTATTGCACTTGTATTTATTATTGTACCACGTTTTTTGTAATTACACGTGTTTATCTACATCGTTGATCAAATCACAACCGTTAAAATTAAAAACAAATATTTTAAAAAATTAAGTAAATTCATGGGGATCATATATATGTTTGGTGGAGGTATATACGACTCTGTATATTACAGGATCGCATATACCCCCACAAAACGTATATACACTCGGCCAACAATCCAATCGTATTTACGTCCAAAAACATAAATACGATGCCTAAAAAAGTAAGGATCGTATATATGTTCAATAACATATATACGATTGGTATTAATTTTTTTTTTTAAAAATACGTTTTTTAAGGGTATTTTGTGGTTTCCACATTATGTGGAGGTAGATGTGAAGAGGGTGGGGTAAAAAAAACCCTTTTTACAATAGCTTTAAATTAATTAATATTTTAAAAAATAATTCCCTCGACTAATTAATATTTTATATATTAAACTAATTAACTATTTTTATTCTCCTGCTTACTCTCCTTTTTTTTTCCTTCCAATTTTTATGTTTTTTCCCACTTGGCCTATGGGCTTTAGTCCACTTCTTTTAATATTTCCACCACATTAAAAAATCGATTAATTTAAATACCGATATTTTTTTTGACCAAAAATACCGATATTTTAAATACTAATAATTCAAATATTAGTATTTTAATATTCAGTTTCCTTAATTAATTAATTAATTAATGTTTCAGATACTAATATTTTATAAAAATAAAATAATTAATAAACTAATAATATATTATTAAGTTTTAAACATATTCTCTTTTCATGCACGAGTTTTTTTCTTTAATCATGCATTTTTTTACTTTAAGTTTCTATTGTGTTATATTATACACATATTTTTTTAGCTTAAACTGGGTATCTTCTAAACGCAAGCGGTAGAGACTAATATCTCGAAAAGAGTAGAGACAACAATGAAATGCTGCAAAACTCTCCTCAAAGAGAGATTACATATATATATATATATATATATATATATATATATATATATATATATATATATATATATATATATATATATATATAACTAATAATAAGGAGTTTAGACTTGTCAAAAAAAAAAAAAGGCTAAATAGCACTTTTGGTCCTTTATCTTTTTTTGTCTCGTTTTGGTCTCTCATCTTTTAATTACATTTCACAAATGTGATTAAGCTGTTGGCGTGGCGTCTTAAGTGTCATGATCGATGTGTATTTCATTAAGTGATGTGGCATTTCATTTTTTCTAAAATCAAAAACATGAAACTATTTTATTTTGCATTTTTGATTTCAATTTCATGTTTGATTTTGCATTAATTTCATTGAAATCTCTTGGTTGCATTCACTTACTGCAATAACTTTGAACCTAATTTGCAATTGGTTTGGTGCAATTTGGTTTAAGTTTGAACATTTTAGTCTCTTATATTAAAATCTAAACACGATTTTCGCCAAAAAGCGCGTTTTCAGATTAGTTGTGCTACTTTTTTGTGCAAATCGATGGTGGATTCGTGATCCTTGTGAAATTTCGATCAATCTAGACACAAATTGTGTTTGATTTGGTGTTGTTTTGAGCATTTTAATTACCGTTATTGACTTAAAGCTTTTGAATCTTAATCTTCAACCTTGGTTTTCCAGAATCACTTTTTCTTGTAAGTGTTTTTTTGGTCCTAAAACTTGCATAATCAGATGTTTATAAAATGTTGAGCGAAATGGACACCATTTTTGTAATTTGGTTCACTATAAGGCGTCCGTAGTTAGCTAGCAGTGTTGAGAGTCTCATTAACTTATGCGACAGAAAATACCATTGAGAGACCAAAATAAAACAGAAATGGAAGATGAGGGACAAAAAAAACCTAAATGAGACTTAGAACAAAGATAAAAAGACCAAAAATATTTTTAGCCAAAAATAATAATAAGGAGCTAATGGAAGCCGTGCGTTTTGGTCATAAGTCATAACGCTCTAACAGGTAGGTACCAGGTAGTAGTAGTAGTAGTATATATTTAACTTAAGATAATGGAATAATTAAGTAGCAAGTTGTGCATTAGCTCTTCTCTCTGTATTTCACACGTTTTGATATTATGAATTGGAAACAAATAATGGACATTATGGATACATACATGCATGCATTGCAGGTTACTGGGAAAAAGGTTATATTCATCTCTGACCAATTCTCAATTCTCTATATTGCATTTGCACCTCCATCTAATTCTTTTCGTCTTTTCTAACAAGAAATTTAAAAAACGAATTGAATTGCAAAGGTTCATTGATCATACTCAAATACATGAACCACGTGAGGCAAATATATATATATATATATATATATAGCTAGGCGCAGCCTCTCACTCATCACCTGCTGGGCTGGCTGCTTGTTTCATCTTTTTCAAAGTTACGTTCATGAATCTGAGCCTCCATCTATATATCTTCCACTTGCTTTCAATTTTCAACCTAACATACAATACAAGTACTACCCAACTACTTAAGCAATTGATCAGTGATAGATACTTATGTGAGAATTTAGTATTTCTTTTCTCTAAATCTGTTTCCACTTGAAGAACTTTTGGAAGAGCTAGCTAGAGAGTAAAAAGGTAGTACGTACATGTTTATCGATCTTATATCTTCATCAATTCTGCTTTCTAGCTTCTTTTTTGACCCATTAATGTTAATTCAACGAATTATATTGCAGGAGGAGCTATATAGAGCTAGCTTTGTATTTTGCATGACAACCAGCTAGCTGCACTAGATGAAAAGCATGCCGGCCGGCCTGCACCAACTCTACATATACACGTAAGTACTAATTAAGAGTAGTAATTAACAAACTTTATAAATTACTTCAAATTACTTCTCAAAAAAAACTAAGTAGTAATTACTTATAAAAAAACTAATTAGTAGTAATTAACAAAATTTATAAATTACTTCAAATTTTAGGGTTTTGCTTTTCCCACTCCTCTTCCTACTCTTTCACACCCCTTAACAAATTTTATTCCAAAATAACCTCGCGTGAAAGCAGCTGTGAGGATGTGTTTAATGTGATTCGAATGACTTTGTTCGAACACGTTCGAAATGACCCGTCGAGCGGTGAAATTTACACAAGAGGTGTGAAGTCAATATTAACTCACCACACGAACGATGTCGTTCGAAGCGGGTTCAAGGCCGTGTTCGAACACGTGAAATTTCTTAAAAAAAGCGATTTGATTGGTCATTTTTTGGTCATTTTCACACCCTTATGAGGTGTTTTGAGTAGGGAGAGAGTGGGAGAAGCAAAACCCTAATTTTATTTGCTTTTCATCTAGTTTTTTTTTTCCATTAATTTCTCTGGCTTTTGGATTTCTTCAACCCCCCACTTGTTCTTTTCATCCATGTCCCCAATTGAAGAATTGGCAACATTCAAATTAGGTAGCAGTCTAATCTCATTTTCTTCGTGACTTATGCTCTGTTTGGTTAGTTTATAGTGGATAGACTCTTTGTAAGTATTTAGTATAACTAGTTTATTACCTTTTTACTAGGTTATACTCCTCCGTCTCATATCTTTTGATGTTTTAATTTCTAAAATTTGTTCCAAAACTTTTGATGTTTTACAAACCCAATACTATTTTAACTACTTTCTTCCAACTTTACCCTTAATAAATCAATACTCCTATATTTATTAAGCTCATATACCAAAACTAATTATCTCTCTTATTTATTTACACTTGAGTTTTCAAGAGAAAGCCCACTAGCCTATATGATACAATTATCTCAGCACTTATTTACATTTGAGTTTCCAAAAGAAAACCCACTTCCATTTGCTATCATTATTGTTACATTAATTGTTGAACATGTGTTATCAAAGTAAAATTGTCAAGAACAATATGTTAAATAAGGGTGTTTTAGTCTATATTTTATCTACTTATTGTTTTCTTATTTATTGTGCAAATGCTAAAACATCAAAAGATATGGGACGGAGAGAGTAACATTTTTTCTTATGCTTTTTAAAATAGTGTTTGAGTTTGTTTTTACCTTTATTACTGTAATTAAATTCCTCGTTTATCTCTCGTTAAATAAACATTTTATCTCATTTTTAAGCAGTAATTAAAAATGTCTTTTTATATTATTTTATATTTTTATAAGCTAGTTCAACTATTAATTTTACTAAACACTTTTTTTTGATAAGTCAAAGATACTAAAAACTTTAATTCCACTCCCAGAAAAATGAGTTTTATCGACAATCAAAATTCGTCGAAAATGTCGAATTTTCGACGGATTTTGGCCGCTTACAATATCGACTGCCATATTTTTTTACATTACCGATGACCTAGCTGTCAGAAATTTCTTTTTTTTTCTTGGATTTTTAAAACATTGTTTATTATTAAATCACTAGCTGATTTGCGACGGCAATTTCCATCGCAAATGCACAAATTCCCGTCGCAAAATTACATTTGCCACGGATTTGCGACGGACCAAAAATTGTGGCAAAAACACTCGTTGCAAATGTTTCCGTCGCAAATTTTCGTTGCAAAGTTGTGGCAAACTCTGACACCTTCCGTCGCAAATCCACCGCAAATTTAAAAAAAATTAAATCATACCTCCAAAATCTATTTATATATTCAGTATTATTATTTACATAAACTAATTATTATTTATATATTTATTTATTATTTATCTATTTATATAAACTAATTATCTATAACTAATTATTTACATAAACTAATTATTATTTACATAAACTAATTATTATTTATATACTCAGTATTAACACCAAAGTTGCATGTGGCTTTCATTTTCATTTTCATTTTCTTCTTCATCCTCTTTTTTTCTGAATATATAAATAATAATTTAAATCTAATTAGATTTAATTTATATACTTGACTAGATGATTAGATTTATATTAGTTTATGTAACAAAGCCAAAAAAAAGAGGATGAAGAAGAAAATGAAAATGAAGAAAAGTATGAGAGAAGAAATAGAGTATGAGAGAACTTTGGTGTTAAGAACATTGGTTTGGTGTTAATTTCGACGCCAATTCGGTGAAAACTTAGTTATAATCTCAAAGTCGAATGAGAAATGAGAGTATAAGAGAATGGAGAAGAAAATGTAGAGTGAAGAGTAGAATGAGGGGGGACTCGGTTATTAAACAAATGTGGAGGTTTCCGGCGGATTTTGCCGTCGTTAATTTTTGGCGATCAAAAGCCGTCATTAACGCGTTGAAAAAAAGTGTTGTCGGCTGTTTGTTGGCACTAGTAATTACCGGCGGCGTTTTAAAAATACTGGCGGCTTTTGACATTTTGACGTTACTAACGGCTTTTTACCAGCAATCATGCCTCTATAAATGTTTTTCTGAAGAAATACATTACTGGTAGATTTTGGCCTCCGATAATTATTGACGGCTTTTAACCCCTGGTAATTACTGGCAGCCGGTAATTTTTTTTTAAAAAAATGTATTATCGGCGCCCAAGCCGCCAAAAATAACTGAAATCCTGTCTTATCATTTCCGACACGGTCTGAAGACCACAGGAAATCGATGGTCGATATATGCTCTGTTTTTCTGGTAGTGCTCAATCCGCCAACTTATCCACTATTGAAATAATTTGAAATTGCATTTTATTCTTATATACCAACAGAGGTATCAAACAACTCATGATAATAATGTCATTCGAGCTCGAGAGGCTCCAAACTCCCATAGTGTTGTTCTTTGGACCGCAGTAATTTTAGATTCTAGTATCATCTAAACTTCATTTTGTTGACGATAAAGAGAAATATTCCAGAGAAAAATTGAGTCATGTGGTAAATAATGATAGCATTCAAAAAGTAAAATATGACAGGAAAATCAAATCATCACTCTTTATAATATTCATATATACTAACAAAATGATACGTTTTATTAAGTTAATTTTTTTATAGGCAAATGTAGGGAATGTTAGTTTTAGAGTTTGAACTCTAGATCTCTTTCTTACAACTCTTTCATATATATTTTAGGCTCATGCAAGTGAAATTTACTACCTTCCGAGAGATTCTAAGTTTAATTGAATGTTGTCTCAATTTTTTCAATTTGGTGGTTTTAGTCTCTTTATTTAACGTTTGGAAATTTTGGTTTTAATAATTTTCTCAATTTGACGATTTTAGTATCAATATACTCTATAATGTAATTTGCACTTATGGTCTTTCAATATCATGTTTTTTTTTTTGCATTTTTAGCCTCTAATATCTTGAACTTTAAGAAAATGAGGAACCAAAATTATAATATTCACAATTTTTAAAACATATATCAAAAGTAAAATTAATAAACCTTTATTTGCTTTTTTTAATAATAATAATAATAAAAAAACTACTCTTAATACCCTGTTTATAAAAAAAATATAAGAAGAAGAAAAAACTAGTGCTCTTTTTTTTTTGATAAGTAAACTAGTGCTCTTAAATTTCCTTGCACACCCAAGTGGCCAAGTGTCGGTTAAGGAAGGAATCACGGAAATTGTTGCCTTTTCTCACTGAAACCAGCTCTCTCTCTCTCTCTCTCTTCCGGCTCCCTTTTCTGCTAAACCCTAACTTTGACCAACACAAAATATTTACTTTCCTCTCTCAATTTGATGTTTTCAGTATAAACTGATTTTAGATTGTTGGTCTCTTCAGTTATCTGCAGTGGTTTTCGCATGGAAGCAGTAGAGCTGGAAATGAGGTATACACGTCATTAATTAATTCTTTTCTCCTTTTTTTTTTGGGAAAACAATATTAGTACTATAGGAGTAGTACTACATGGAATGAAATTGCTTTGATTTTCATAATGATTGTTGCATTTTTTTATGGTTGATTGTCAACTGAGTTAATTCTACTATATATTGATTGAAATGCGAATCTATAGGTGTATATATGCTGGACATAAATGCTAGTATATATAAATATTGAACTCACATGCCAATTTTTTTTGTTGAAGCAACTCTCATGAACTTATTTATTATATACCAGCAGCCTAAACATTTACGAATTTTTTTTGGATTGAAACATTTCTGATACATATCCCTAACATTAGAGTTTTCTAATTTTATTTCGTTTTTTATAAGGCAAAAAATATTAATATCGATGATTTAATATTATAAACTTCTATTGGTAAAACGAGCTTGCTTTGCTACCCTTCAGATTTAATGTTTTAAGGTTTTCTATTATTTTTCTGTTACATGAAGTTCTCTGAAGTCTTTCTTTTTAAAGCAAACTAGTGTTCCTTTTGTTACCATAAGTTTAGTGAAAAAAAAAATGGTAAAACATACAAGAAGTTTCGTAAAATCTTAATACACACGTGTGTTCAAAAAAAAAAATACGCCTGTATACAATTCAGAAAGCTAGTATTATTACCTTTTGAGATCAAGGTCTTGATTGGGATGCTGCTGCTGATATCTTGGTAGAGAAAATCATAGATGTTGTAAACTTAAATACTTAATAATAGTAGTTAATGAGATTTCTACTCTTATTTTTCTAGCTAGTAATGAGAAGGATATGCTCGATCGATTTAAAATAAATACAGTTCATCTTGTAAGGTGTTGATCCCATCGACCATATTTTGTTAGGAAATAGTAGTACTCTATCTTTTAATGTGCCTATAAACAGTGTATTTATGAATGATTGTGTGTCTTTTAGTATAGTCCCAAGATTATGGTAGGATTTTGGACCTTGCTAACATGGAAAGGGTTTATGATTAAGTTCAAGTTTTGGCCTGTGCCATTTTCTACAAATGGTGTGTACACCCTTTGGGCATAGTACTGTTGTAGTTGCCTTTTGGTTAATTTGGTAGGCTTTAAGTAATTGGCCTCTTGTTTGTGATAATCTTTGTATATCTAAATGTCTTTTAGCTAGCATCAAGGTTGTCCTCACACAAAATGACAGTTCTTTCACCTTATAATGTCTTTCTTACTTCATATATAGGAAGGAACCAAAACTCAGCCATTCTTACTCTAGAGTGTATTTCTTGTACCTATAGTTTCAAGGTTTCTGTTGGAGCTTGATGATAAATCACAATCAAGATCATTGTCGGACAATATATATATGTTTCTTCAAGTAAAAATCCGAGGCTCCCTATTTCATAATTGGCGTCTCTGTAGCACCGATACTTTTGATTGAATACGTGTTCGGTGTCCGACATGTATCATATGGGACACGACACTAGCTAATACTTCAATTATTTGTATTTTATTAAAACTAAAACTAATGTGTGCATGTACGTGTTCGTGTCGTGTTTGGTATTGTGTCTGTATCGGTGTTTTATAGATTCGCATATCAAGTATAACATAGGAAGCTTTCAATTCTACCTGGAGAAACTGTTCTTCCGTTGAACTCTTTTTTGTGGGAGTCTTTTAGGACTAATGATTAAGTTGTTCATGTGCCAGATTATTTGCTTGGATGGTGGTTTTTTTTTGTGCTGCTTCAAAAAAAAATGAAGTTGTTCCTGTTTATTATTCTTACAAACTTGCACAGATATTAATTGCTCTTTGACTGGAGATAATGTCAAAGTTCATTAGTCTGAAATTATCATTATTGAGGCTTTAAAACAGTGTCAATCCATATTTGTTTCTATGGGATTTATGGTAAGAGCTAGAAATAAATATACATATATATGTACGCATATGTATGTATGTATGTATGTAAAGTTATAGGCTGCTATAAGAATATGGTAGAAAATGATGCCCTAAGCTAGGTATATGGAAGATAGTACTGTTCAAAGGTGGTTAAATTGGTATCTGAAGCAACAACTAATAAAATGAAAATCGGTATTCTGCTGGATGAAGGACAATATATGTCCCAAGATCAATGGATTCCAAATGCATCAGATGCAGAAACTAGTTTGAGAAAGAGTTCTGATATTCAACTACAACACATAGGGTAAGAAAAATTGAAGTCAATTGACAACATTATAATTTATTGTTGATCAAATTAATTTTCTTAGATACTTAAAGGAGACCAAAACTAAACATGCCCTAGCTAGCTGGATACAATTGATATTGTAAATTAAAAGGCCAAAACCAAAAGAAATACTGAAACAAAGTTTATTTGAAGTAGCTTGAGCTGGAGCTTGTACTAATTTGATCATCAGATATGCTTAGAAGTTGCTCAAGATATTCAACTCCCAAATCCTCAAGCACCAACACATTTTGTGCCTCTGATACCTCTTTCCCTTTATTCTTTTTAGCTTCTGATGACATTTTTCTTTGTATGTAGTGCTTCTCCTTAAGTGCAAGTGCTGGTGAAGACCCATTCATGTGATTATATTCAATCTCTTGCAAAGATTCTTTGACCTTTTGTACAGAAAAATTAAGGGCAGCATTATTACCTCTCATGGAAAATGCAGCTTGATCATAAGCTAAAGCAGCAGCTTCTGCAGTATCAAAGGTTCCAAGCCATACCCTTTTTCCATTCCTTGTTGTATCTCTTATTTCTGCTGCAAACTTTCCCCATGGCCTTTTTCTCACACCTATGAATGACCCTTCCTTATTATTAGCTTCAGAGTTTTTGTCCAGCTTCTTTTGCTCCTTTTTGGTTGGTGCCTGTGATTGTGAATCGATTGAGAAGTCAACCATGTCGAATGATAGAGAATCATGAATAGGGTCATGATGAAAATCACAGTTTGAATATGATTCAAACATCATCATCTCTGAAGGCTCCTCCTTCTGCAGCATTTCCCAATCTTGGTTCTGGAAGAAGAAATGACTCATGTTAAGAAATTAAATGCTTTAATTTCTGTTGCCAATCCTCCCATCATACCCTGTTGGCTACCTATAATTTATAGTTGCTTCAAACTGTCAAGCCCCACAGAAGGTTCTTATTCAAATATAGATATTTTTGGAGGTTATCAAAAAATATATTGTTTTTGGATTATTCTAATGTAATTTTAATAATATTTTACTAAGAGAATCTAGTCTAGATCTAAAGAGGAGGCTAATGTTAAAAAACTAATGGTCCAGATCGATACAAAAAGGGTCTGTGTAAAAACAACAAAAGAAGTTTTACTAATTAAACTTATAATTATTACTTAGACAAAAATATAGAAAACGAAAAATATGCTTCGAAACCTAATACACCTCAACAAAACTAGAGAGAAGGGGAATAGAGAGTGATATGGTAGATGTAATAAAAAGAGCGAGGTAAAGAGAAATTGAGGTGGTGAATAGATGTAGAAACTACTCTTTCAAACCTTATGTTTTTATTAAGATAAGTTTATGATGAAAACTTATTTTTAATTAATGTTTATGTTTGAAAGTGATTTTGAGTTTTGAAAATTTCAAAACAGAAAACAGAAAATCACCCCAAATAGGGCCTTAGAGTGTTCAAAAGTTAATATACGATTCATTAAGGTTAGTTTCAAGGTGGGAGGACCGAGGTTCGATTCTCACAAACCCGCTTTTGAGAAGATGCTTTTTAAGTGTGAGAGAGCCCTAAATTTTTTAAAGGGTGATCGTGGATTTGGATGCCACTATTTGTGCCTATGTGGGGCCTTTCAGGAGTCTCCTTTCATCTCTTTTGTAAGTGCATGTTTTTTCTGCGATTTGATCGATATGTTATCGTCAGTTGGTTGGGCTACGATTTCGTCATGCAGTAGGATCTCCCATCCTTGTTCTTTCAGTTCATTAATGTGGGCGGTCCATCTAGGTACAGGTGAGGTTTGATGCTCATCTGCCATTCTGTTCTCTGAGTTATTTGGGACCTGAGAAACATATGTATTTTTTCTGGAAGCGTACCTGATTTTAGAAGATGTATTGACAATATATTATCTCTTTCTTGGGTAGTTCCAAGCTAGGGGTAACTCTTCTTCTTGTTTATTTTATGAATGGTATGTTGATCCTATTGACTGTATTTCTAGGAGGTACTTTTTGAGTCCAGTGGTTTTCCTTTTTGTCATTTGACTTTTCTCGGTTGTATATGGATTGAGTACCTCTTATGTGATCATCTATATATTTAATCATTTAGGTTTGTCTTTAGAAAAAAGTCAGCTTAAAAAATTGAAGTCGTAGAGTATCTATGTCACTAACCAAACAAAATTAATACGATGGTAAAAGGAAATTATTTAACTATTTTAATTTTTTGTTACATCATGTACATTTTTATTTAACAAATTTCAAGTTAAAATTTATTTAATAACCAAAGAATCTACAACCAAATCGCACATATGTTAAAACGAAACTTGAGAGACCTATTTGTTTGAAAAATGTTTTTTTTACATGGTTACTGTGACACCCATGAATGAAAAAGGCAGAGAGTAATCGTCAGTGTCCAAAAATAAGCACGAACAAAGAGTGGATATACTGATAGCTTATAGGAAAGGGGTGTGTCAATGAACCAAATACAAATCAAAATGATAGAGATCCAGAGGTTGTGCAGGTATGAGATTGTACCGTTGAAGGAAGACTTAAAAGAATTGATTTATTGGACTATCCATACCAACAAAAACATTATCTCTTCGGGAGTTTTGAACATAAGAACTTCATAGTTAAACGTGTTTGATTTGAAGCAATTTTGGGATGTGTGATCTTCTGAGAAGTTTTTCAGAAAGCATGCATATGAGGACAATGCAAGATAATTTCTGTCAGTAAAAATATGTACTACTTTAGCAACAAAAAAGAAATTATCCAAAAAACTGAGAAAAAAGAATGTGACGAAAAAAGAAAAATATATGTAATATGAGCTAGTTTATAGGATGAGAGATCAATTAACTAAGTCTTTTTTTTGTCAAAAGGGATCAACTAAGTCTCTCATTAGTGAACCGCTAAAATGTTAAATATAGTATAATATTTCGTCAATGATCGAGATTTAATACTCATTACACTACGCCAAATTTGTTAAAAAATAGCGCCCCTATATATAAGCAGCGCTTTAAGTAAAAACGCCACTGATGGCCAAAACAGCTAACCCATACCCAGCGCTTTTTAAAAAAATGTTGCCCATCGCCTTTAAACGCACTAGCCATACCCAGCGCTTTTTAAAAAACGCTGCCCATCGCTTCACGCGTTCTCCCAATACCCAGCGCTTTTTAAAAAACGCTGCCCATCGCTTCACGCGTTCTCCCAATACCCAGTGCTTTTTAAAAAACGCTGCCCATCACCTATAAATGCGCTAGCCATACCCAACGCTTTTTAAGAGGCGCTGCCCATTGGTGAAGACGCCTCAAGTGATAAGCAGCGCTTTTTAAGTGATAAGCAGCGCTTTTTATAAACGCTGCCCATTGGTTTTTTTTTTGTTCCTCGCGTTCTCTCACTTCACAGTTGTTAACATTCACTTTTCCGAACACTCTCACTCTCTCCCAACTCCTCCTCCTCCTCCCAACTCCGTCTGCCTTCCCTCCTCCTCCCTCGCGTTTCACTTTCCATTTCGTTTCTCTCTCTCTCCACCATTTTGTTTTGGTGTTCGAGGTAACCATAAACTCTCTCCTCCTTTATTTTTCTTCTATATTTCTCTCTTATTTGATTTGTGATATTTTGTAGATGTGGTTGTTTTGTTGTGTGTTGTCTTTTGGTTTGCATTTAAAATGTTTGTTTTTGACTCAAAGAAACCCAATTTCTATTATATTACTTGGTTTTATGATATTGTGATATTGTGTATATGTGGTTGTTTTGTTGTGTGTTGTCTTTTTTGGTTTGCATTTAAAGTGTTTGTGTTTTTGACTCAAAGAATACCAATTTCAATTATATTACTTGGTTTGTGATATTTTGTATATGTTGTTGTTTTGTTGTGTGTTCTAGAAATTTGGATGCATGTGAATGTTATAAATGAATGAATTGGTGAGAGAAGAGAAGAGAAGAGAAGGGGTTGTTATATATAGAAGGTGAAAGTTGTGTTCCTATAATATGTTGGTCTTATATTTTTTTATCTTTATGGGAAGCAAGTTACTTGTTCGAGTTCGAGTTCGTTTTGTTTCGAGTTCACATCTGGTTCGCGTTCGTTCGAGTTGATCATTGTTGCATGTTCAGGTACCATACATACTCTGTTGAGCAGCTTGCTGAGTTTAGGGGAGAGTGGTGCGGTTATGTCTCCCAGTTTTTTAAAGTTTGATTTGGATACATATAAGTTAGCTAGCTAGTTTTGGTTTATATTGTAAGTTGATAGCTAGTTTTGGACACCTATGAATTAGATAATGTAACTTGTTAGCTATTTTGTGTTGGTTCATCTTATGTTGACATATTGGTACATTTGGATATTGAAAGTTTGTTTCACTTCATCTAAGTCCATGTATTGTAATTTGTTGTTAGTTAATTTTATATATATATTTATCTTTATGTGTGTGTGTGTGTGTGTGTTTAAGTATACATATATGAATTGGATTGGATTGGATTGGTTGTATATGACTAGGTAAATTGTAAATATAAAAAGGAAAATACACAAAATAAAAGGAAAAAAAATTATACAATGGGTAGCGCTTTTATGAAAGTGCTGGCTATTTGAGGATGCGTTTGGGTGTAGCGCTTTTTAGAGAGTGCTGGCTATTTGAGGACGCGTTTGGGCAATGGGTAGCGCTTTTTAGAGAGTGCTGCCTATCTGAGAACACGTTTGGCAATGGGTAGCGCTTTTTGAGGAGCTGCGCCATTGTTGAGTCAATCGCCAGCCGCCACGCCAAAGAAGACTCAAAAGCATCGCCCATAGATGGAAAAAAAACGCTGCCCATCAACTAAATTTATTGTAGTGTTAATTCAATCTTCAACATTTATAATATTTTATACTATATACAATCATCAATTTTAATAGTACACCAAATAGTTAATTAGATAGTGGCTTAGTACGATGTTGAAAGCATTTTAAAATTGACCTAAAAAAGAATTTTTCCTACACGTCCCTAAACTTCTGTTCGTGTGTTTCTCTTATGCCTTTTTCTATTTTTCTATTTTGAAGGAGGATGTTTTTTTTACCCCACTAGAATCTATCTACTATCTATCCATAATATTAACTTACTATCAAATTATCAATCTTTACTCTTTTTAAACTCTTTCACTTTTTTAAATTTTCTCACTCTTTGTCACAGTTTTCTTCAAACTTTTTTACTCTCTCACACTTTTTTCAAACTTTTTCATTTTTTCACTCTTTTTTATGTCCTTTTTCACTATTTCTCACACATTTTTTCATTCTCTCCTCATCTTTCTTCCTCCAACTCTATTTTATTTTTCTATTTTTCACAATATATATACTTTAATTTCATCTACATGTCTCCTTCATTTTTAATATTTCATTTTTCTCTATCAATAAGATTTATTTAATCTCTACAGGAAATGTTCATGGAGGTAATGTTCGAACTAACTCAATTACAATTTGAAACTTTTTGTTTATCTACTTTAAATTAGTATTGATTTTTTGGTCAAAAAAAATTAGTATTGATTTTCACGGGATAATGTTTGAACTAACTAAATTATGTCTAAGTCTATTAATAAAAATAACACGACAACACCTATGTCTATGCACAGGTATACTGCTAGTACCACATACCCCTGCAACCCTTGTGAAAAACGAAAAATACCCTCAATCCTTAACAAAAACTCTCAACACTATCTCATTCCTCACATAATCCATTTTTCCATCAAAGTAATCTGAATGTTCCTCTCCAACGCATTTACGTAAATTCGTCCACACAGAAGTAAGTAAATCCGCTTTTAAAAAATTTACACCGCAGAATTACGTAAATCCGTTTCGGTTTTGTATTTCTCACAACGAATTTAACATAAATCTGATGGCAGCAAACGAGTTTATGTTACCTACATACATCCATTGTTGGTTTTCTGGGAAACAGATTTAGGGTAAATCTGATGGCATCAAACGGATTTACAATACATCTGTTTCACTATTTTATTATTATTATTATTATTATTTAAAAAAAACTAATTATTTGATTTTTTAATATTTTGCAGTGTCGTACACTAGAGTCTGTGGCAGGATACCAAAGAATTCACCAGGATTGTTATTGTGAGGGTAGTCTTCACGGTCGTGTTGTGGTAAACCGGAAGATACTTCGGTGAGTACACACACGTGGGTCAGAAACACCGGGCATGCTTCTCACTGAGATAGACTTGTTTGGGGATGAGTTGGCACCCAATGTATGGTTTAGGCTCCTGAGCAGCAGCCTGATCAGGACGACTACCGGCATCATCCTAACCAGGACTACTATCAGGAGCCTGGTCAGGAGGTCTACCAGCATGACTACCAGACTGACGATGAAGAAGATAGTTCAAGCTCTTCTGATGACGAGATAGAGAAGCAGTAGCCTGGTCAGGCAGAGCAACCTTATATTAGACCTAGAGATGGTCAAGTGCTTACCCGATTTGAGGAAGACGTAGCATTCAATATTCTAAGAGGCCAAATAAATTTATTCTTTTACACAGTGTTCTTCTTATATGTAGTTAGTTTGATAATTGTTTCATTATAAATTTATTCAGAGATGCGGTAAAAATTGAAAATATCTACACATGGCAACAAAATCAATAAATACTTGTCCCCTCTAACACAAGCCCGTTGGGTTTTATTAGTTTATTCATCAATTAAGATTTGGGCCTCTCGTCGCTTCCGCTCTGACCAATGAAACTGAGCAACTTCGTTTATTTTTTTGAAGGATATTTTGTTCTTCCAAGTAAAGCCTTACACCAAGGTAAATTTCCCATCATTACATCATCATGTATGATAATATACCTTACGCCTTCCACATTAAAGTTTGGTTGCCTCAAACGATTTAAGCACCACGTCTGTCTTAGAATGTGGTTTAAGGCCTAACTCAACCCCACAAAACCGGCTTGTAAGGTGAGGGATGCCAGTCACTTATAAACTCTTTTTCAGGCCATATCCCATCCGATGTGGGACTCTTAACACACCTCCCTCACGCCCAGGATGGACAACCGGAGCGTGACTCCGAGTGCCTGGAGATAGCGGGTGGCCCAACGGATCTTGGGTTGGCTCTGATACCATCTTAGAATGTGGTTTAAGGCCTAACTCAACCCCACAAAACCGGCTTGTAAGGTGAGGGATGCCAGTCACTTATAAACTCTTTTTCAGGCCATATCCCATCCGATGTGGGACTCTTAACAGTCTGTGTCAGCGTATGTGGCAAAGTGTGAGATGAACTCTTTGTATTTGAAAGACTTGAAAATTGGTGGATTATGTTCATCATCAATGAGAGCTTCTGCTGGCTCTACAATGCATTCATCTGATGAAGCTACAAAAAAGGCACCAGTAGACCGAGCCTTAACTGAATTTGTCACAGCCCTATGCTCCGCACTTTTTAACATACCATTGCTAATTATCTGTACCCCAATGTAACACCACAAAACAAATTAATCAAATATGCCGAACTATAGCACCGACACTTCCTGTTGAAGACGTGTTTGGTGTCCTACAAGTAGACACCAACACCCGACACTTCAGTTATTTGTATTTTTCAAGTTTAAACCGATGTCTATGTGTCTATGTCCAAGTCGTGTCTGGTGTCTGTGTCGGTGCTTCATAGAAGTATATACATGACAAATAGACAACAATTTCATGTGTTAGATAGTGGTATTTTGAAGTAAGGGTTACCTGCAACTGGTTACCAACGTTGATGACAAAAGCATGAGGAAGAGCCTTAACAGCGAACCAATCTCCATCCTTCAATACTTGAAGACCACTTACATCATCTTGGAGTAAAATGGTGATGAGGTTAGGATCTGAGTGTTTGGTGTACTATTCCATGGTGGATATTGATTAACTGACATTAGCATTGCCCCAGTTAGATCATTGTCATCCATGCTTCATTCATACCAAGCCCATCACTAATCAAATTCAAGATTCTTGATGCCAACTCCTTAAACACTTCAACTGAGAAAGCTCCAACACACTCTCTGCCACAAATGATATATATATTACAACTATATGGTGCATAATGAATAATCAAATTTAAGATCTTGATAGTGACTTAAATTTTATGTTGGCAATGAATGGCTTAGAGAGTATTGATTTAAGTACCTGTATGTAGTTGGATTTTGAGGCCACAAGTGCTGCTCTAAAGGATGACCTAAGATTATTATCCCTCCATAGATGAACGAACCTTTTCAGTTTCATAGTTGATACTGCTAGTAAACATCTTACATGTCTTTGAAGGTTCGTTCATCAGCATACAAGTTTTCCTTATACTCAACCTGCAGGCATCTTAAATACCTCCTTAAAAACACTCATAGTTTCCTTCATTTGATTCTCCGAAATACCATGATTGATAACCTACCTGTTTATTAAAACAGCTAGGCTCAATAATCTATATATACCATGATTGAATGTTTGACCAGTTAGAAATGAGATTCTCCATGGCTTTTTAGTTAGTAGCTTAATTGGAGAGGGGTGTATGTTGATGAAGATGAACAATAAATGTGGTGTATATTAGTATTATATATAGTTTGACTAAAGATAATTATTAAGTTTTCTAACAAGAGAACGTGAAAGTGTTGATCCTATTTTTTAAGGTTCTAAGAAATTATTGCCGTCCTTATGTCATTTGAAAGGTATATAGAAACCCTCTCCCAGAAATATCTCAACATGCTCTATTGTTAGTTACCTTTGGTTTGGTTGAGGCCGGAAGTTGAAGGCAAAAAAACAAATGCTGGTGTCCGTGAATATTAAATTAATTATTAAAAAAAAATGCAGTGAAGAACTCACCCTGTTGGGGGGCGAGTTCTGCACTACAAATAAATAATATTTGCAAAATTCTAGTGTAGAACTCGGTTTGGTGGGGAGCGAGTTCTCCACTTAAAAAAAGTGGGTTACTTTGGTATATAATGTAGAAAGTGGGTTATTTTGAATTTTTTTTTATTTTTTTGGTATGAAATGGTTTTTTTGCCTCAAATTCAAAGATTATAGAAAAAATAAATTAAGCATAATTTCGATACACAATTTTTACTGCTCAATCGTGTAAAGCAGTTATTGTGAGTTTTAGTTATGTAAACACAAAATGTATATAAGTAAATTATTTTTGTACTTCATTATTGAAATCAAATAAATAAATTGACAAATACATTTTCTCTTATTAAGTAGTGGACAGGAGGAGGTATTATAATGTAATGGGTGTTTTTTTTTACCCCCACCCATTCCCTTAAAACCCCCCACCCACCATATGAAAGACCAAAATACCCCTGTCTTTTTACAAAATCACCATTTCTTCACATAATTGGTCTTACTACCTACGATTGACCACCACTTAGTCGCATATACGCGCGTGAGAAACGTATATACGATCAAATTTCGTAAATTCCCCACTCGCATATACCCCACCACTACCCTATATACGACGACCATTTTTTACTCATCGCATATACCCTTTTCAAGGCGTATATACGATTAGCCAGAATTCACCAATCGCATATACGCCCAGAAGACCCTATATACGACGAGCAAACCAGTAAGCATCGTATATACACCTTTTTTGATGTAAATACGATGAGCAATTTAAAAAAAAATTTACTAAGTTTTTTTCCTTTGCTTGCAGTGTCCGTAGGCATAGAGGGAGACGCGAGGTATCTCCTATCGGAGAGAGAGGGGAGTCATCTACTGCTCCGAGTACGAGGACTCGGAGGCATAATCACTCCATGCTTCAAATGAGGAGACAGAGACAGTCGACCCGGTGAGTATTTTCCGGATGATGGCGGTTATATCTTGGGGATTATCTGCGGGAGACTCAAGCGGGAGGATTGGCATATAGGAGGCGGTTCCTCGGTATGATCCTCAGTCTCCTCCTCAGTACCATCCACAGTATCCTCAGTACGATCCTCAACATCTTCATTACCATCCCCCACCTCCCGAGTATCAAGAAGAAGAACCCGGTCGATACTTATTACTCGAACCGATCATGTCCGAGTATCGCGAGGAGCCTCAGTAGTTGCAGGAGGAGCCTCAGGAGGAGCCTCAGCAGATGATCGGGAGAGGGATTCGATGGCGAGATCACGCATGGCGATCGGGCGTATCGACACTCCATAGGTCGGTGGGGATGGCAAAGACCGGATGACGTTCTTTGGGAGCTTAGACGACGACGGACGAGGCGAGGCGCGCGCGCGGCGCCGTTAGGGATCTTTTATTTGTTTTTTGATGTATTTGATATTATATTGGCACTTTATTATCAACTTTTTTCGGAATTATTTATTTTACGAGTTTCCTTGAATTTTTGATTTCATTGATTCGATAAAACAAAGTTACACAAGCGATACAACATAAACAACTAGAATAAAAATAGACAAATAAAATGAAAATACAATAGAAACTATCGAAATGGTGGAGTTAATCGACGAAGGATCTCAATGACATCCTTCCGTTTTCGACTGGACAGATCAAAGCCCACCATAGCTTGCAGCAGGTGTGCGCCAACACAGGGCCTCAGGCCAAAAAAAAATTAGGGGCCCCTTTTTTTTGTACAGCCCATAACACTACCCCAGCCCAATAAAAAAAACTACTAAAGTGAAACACTTCGGACCAAAAAAAAAACGTGAAACACTGAAATTGAAAAAAAAGGAGAACGCTCGTGAAGCTGAAACAGAATAGAAACGCAAAAGGAGAAAACGAAACGCCACTCGGCTCACCTCTCCACCATCGCAAAGATCGCTCACCACCATCCGCCCCTGCATACGGACACGGCGACGAAGACAATCGTTCAATCGTTCAAGTGTCCCTCTTCACTTTCCGTTCAATCGTTCAATCGTTCAAGTGTCCCTCTTCACTTTACTGCCTTTAATCGTTCACAATCACCGGTAAGTTCCTAAATCCTCTCACCGTAATCTATAAATTGATTTCTATTTTGCTTGCTATTTAGGGTTTTAAAAATTAAATTACAATTTCAATGCTTTGAGAGTTGATTTTGTTACTCGTGTGAATTCATTGTAATCATGTCAATTACTTGTTGTGACAGTTGATTTTCACTACTTGGGTGAAGGAGATTGAAATTTAGAAACGTGATTTAGTGACGCACGTGCGACGATTTACGACCTTCGGTTCCGCTTAGAGTTGTATTTTTGCAAAGGTGAATGATTGAATCTTCTAATTATTTTATCTCTTAATCTCTTCATTCATTTCCCCAATTTCCATAATTCCCAATTTTGTTTCATTGACATTGTAGTTTATAAAGGGGATAGGATGAATGAGACTTTGTTTTTCCTTTTCAATGTTGTTGATAATGGATTTGTATGTCTCTTGACTAATGTAGCAGGTGATTGAGAAATTTTCTTGCTCATCCTCATTCCTACCATCGTCGGAAAGCAAAATTATCAGGTTTTATCTTTCTACTATGGCTCCTAAAATTAGAAAGTATGAATCTGGATATGAGAAGCGTAAGAAAAAGAAAAGAATTGAAGAGTTAACTCAGTCTCAATCGGGAGCTCTTGATAAATTTTTAAGAAAAGAACAACAAACTCCGGTTGAAGTTAGTGATGATGTTAGTTTGAATGTTGATGTTAATCAGTCGGTTGAAGTTAGTGATGATGTTAATTTGAATGTTGATGTTAATCTGAATGTGGCTAGTACTGAAGTTGGTGGTGATTTTAATTTGAATGTTGATGTTAATCAGAATGTTAATTTGAATGTTGAATTTGAAACTGTAGTTGATGTTAGAAATGGTAGAGATGATAATATGGAGGGTAATGTTAATGATAATGTAGAGGAAGGAAACCCATTTGAACATTCACTTGATATATTCGATCCAACGACATGGAATGCTCTTGATTCTAAAATGATTGATTTATTAGTTGAGAAAGGTCCTAAAAGAGATTCCTCCATTGTGAATGGTCCTAGAGATAAACTTTCAACGCACTTTACGGCTAATTTGTATACTAGAGTTTTGTCAAATAGAGAGGAGTCCGATAGAGATTGGCTTGTTTATTCGAAAAAACTTGATAGAGTTTTTTGTTTTTGTTGTAAAGTTTTTCAAGGGGGGCATGGTAGAGGCCAATTAACAAGTGAGGGTTATAATGATTGGACACATGTTAGTGAAAGACTTAGAGAGCATGAGATAAGCTTGGAACATGTTAAGAATTTGACTACTTGGCATGATTTGCGTCAAAGGCTCCAAAAGAATCAAACTATTGATAAAACGGCTCAAAGACAAATTCAGAAAGAAAAGGATCATTGGAAAAATGTTTTGAAAAGAATTATTTCAATAGTGAAATTTCTTGGTAAGAAAAATTTGGCCTTTCGTGGTTCTAATGAGAGATTGTACCAAAATAGCAATGGCAATTTTTTGGGTTTAGTTGAAATGTTAGCAGAATTTGACCCAGTTATCCAAGACCATGTTAACCGTATTACAAATGAGAATGTTCATCATCATTATCTTGGGCATAGGATACAAAATGAGTTAATACTTTTGCTTGCTTCTACAATTAAAAGTGAAATCATTAGGAAAATCAAAGAAGCAAAGTATTTTTCAGTGATACTTGATTGTACTCCTGATGTTAGTCATCAAGAGCAAATGTCTTTGATTATAAGATATGTGGATGTTTCTTCAAATCCGGTTAGCATTGAGGAATCTTTTTTAGGATTTTTGAATGTGAATGATACAACTGGTCAGGGGCTCTTTGATGTTCTACAAAATGAATTGAAAATTCTTGATCTTGACCTATTTGATGTGCGAGGGCAAGGTTATGATAATGGGTCCAATATGAAAGGAAAACATCAAGGTGTACAAAAGAAATTCTTAGACATAAATCCGAGAGCCTTTTATACTCCTTGTGGTTGTCATAGTCTTAATTTGGCTTTGTGTGATATGGCTAACTCTTGTGGTAAAGCTCAAGATTTTTTTGGAGTTGTTCAACGGATTTATATAATTTTTGCCAATTCTACTAAGAGATGGCAAATTTTGAAAGATAATGTAAAAGGGTTGACTCCAAAATCATTGTCATCCACCCGTTGGGAGAGTCGTGTAGATAGTGTGAAAGCTATAAGGCTTCAAATGTCAGATTTTAGAGAAGCTTTACTTGAAGTGTCGGAAAAGGATCACGATTCTAAAATAAGAAGTGAAGCTAAATCCTTAGCAACAAATGAGCTTGGTGATTTTGAGTTTTTATTGTCTATAATTATTTGGTTTGAAATATTATACGCAATTAATATGGTTAGCAAGCTGTTACAATCAAATGATATGCTTATTGATGTTGCTATGGAAAAAATAAAAGAATTGATTTCGTTTTTTGAGGGATATAGAGATAGTGGTTTTTCTAGTGCCTTGGATAATGCTAAGGAAATTGCTATTGAATTGAATATCAATCCAGTGTTTTCTCAAAGGCGTATAATTCGAAGAAAAAGACAGTTTGATGAGAATTTGGATACCCCATCGGTTGAGCTCTCTGGAGAGGAATCTTTTAGGATTAATTATTTTCTTTACCTTGTTGATCAAGCAATTGGTTCTCTTAATAAGAGATTTGAGCAATACAAAGAGTATGAAGGTATTTTCGGTTTCTTGTTTACTTCTCTCAATCTAAAATCATCGGATGATGCAACTTTGAAGTCTTGTTGTAGTCATTTGGAACAAACATTGAAACATAATGAACAATCTGATATTGTTGGGAATGAATTATTTGTGGAGTTAAAGTTATTGAGAGACATGTTGCCAGAAGACAAAAGAGGAGCTATTGATATATTGAGATATTTGAAAGATTTGGATTCTTTTCCTAACACAGTTATTGCATACAGAATTTTATTGACAATTCCTGTGACAGTTGCTTCTGCAGAGAGAAGTTTTTCAAAATTGAAGTTGTTGAAGTCTTATTTGCGGTCTACCATGTCACAAGAACGACTTAATGGATTAGCAATGGTAGCAGTGGAGAATGATCTTTTGGAGACATTAGTACCATATGAAGACTTGGTTGATGAATTTGTTTCAAAAGGTGTTAGAAGGATGACACTTTTTAAGTAGCTAGATGGTTGTTTGGTTGAGGATGATCTTTTGGAGTATTGCACTTTTTTGTTATATTTTGGATATCATATGCATAACCAACATAGTGATGAAAGTTTGTAATTTTATTTAGCTTTGGGGTGGCTCTCTCATATACTTTACTGTCTGTTAGACTTGCTATTTGCCCCCCATTTTTTTTGGATTGTATTTAACTTTATGGATAGTCTATGTCGCTTCAACTCTGTTAACTGTGTGGGGATTTTTGGCCCCTTTGAAAGAGCCTTATATTATGTGGAGTATTTGACAATTTGAGGACTAAGTTCTGTTAGTTCTTCTATGAATGGTTGATGTCCCAAATTTTATTTTTCTTAGCTTACTTAATGAAGAAAATTGAAACATGAGGATTGTTTTGTGCTTTTGATGAAGAAAATTTTATTACGCTTGATTATCGGAAAAAAATGTTATTTACTATTTAAGTACTGGAATTTGAGTTTTGCATTGAAGGGCCCCACTTTAATTATTCGCACAGGGCCCCCGTTTTGTTTGGGTCGGCCCTGGTACAGATGAATGTAACTCTTCCATTTAAACATAATATGATTGGACATCATCTGTCGGAGGTCATCATCGGTGTTGACATCCACGGCAGAAAAGTGAAGACCTCCATCAGCCCATTCTGCTTCCGATAAACGATACGAATTATATCATGCTCGTCGTTCTCTAGTTGAACCATCCGCAGTAGTTTCTGCTTAAGAGCAGCAAATGATATATCGTGTTTTAACCTACACGAAACAACATCTCTCCCATCGTTATACCGTCATCTTTCAAGATGATGCCCTGATGATCAGCAAATCCCATATTAGAATGAACGAGAGTGAGGGAAGAAGACTCGTAGTATGACATTAGCGAAGCCTGCATCATCTTCACTTGTGTTGTGTGAGAGAAGGAGGAAGTTGAATTTTTGGTGTGAAAATAGTGATGGTGAGAATGAGTATTTATAGATGAGGTAAAAGATTATCAACCGTTGATTCCGTTGATCAACTTTTAAAGTGAAATCATGACCGTTAATTTTTTTTTTACAAATTAAAAAAAACAAATTTAAGGCTCATCGTATATATGTCCCAAATGACATATATACGATGAGCCTTTTTCAAAAAAAAAAAAATAGATAACAAAGGATATTTTGGGGATTTCAGTGTGGGTGGGGGTTTAAGGGGAGAGGGTGGGGGTAAAAAAAAAAACACCCTAATGTAATATGTTGATTAGTCCATTCCACACGTTCTGTTAAATAAATAAAACTAACATATAATGAACTACTGTGCATTTTTTTTATTAGCTGTTAATGTAATCAATGTGATCTGACTACATGTTTGGAGATTACCAAAGGGTGGTAGGGCCCATTAAAGACATGTTTGGAGATTACCAAAGGGTGGTAGGGCCCATTAAAGACAGAGACCAGAAGAGTGAGCTGACTAGTAAGAATTAGGGGGGAAGGCAACCTTCGGATGATAAGGGAAAAGAGAAAACACCAAGAGTAAGTAATAATACACTGAAAAGATATTAAAAAAAAACGCAACAATCACATTACTCCAAATCCCTCTTTGTATACCACTCACTTCACCCTTCAAGTGGTTCCTTGTCCTAACAATCAGCACATGTGCATGTCAATCTACTACTAAGAACTATTCCATTTCATCCATAGCTTTTTCACTTTCTTCAGCTCATCCATGACTAGTAGTTCACTCCACCCTCCTCAACCTGTTTCAGACTATGCCTTTCCAACATTTTCCATTGTTGTTCTCAGCATCTTAGCCACTATTTTGTTACTCCTCAGCTACTTCACTTTTCTAACCAAATGCTGCTCAAACTTGCATCAACTTAACCCACTGAGATGGATTAATATTTCCGTCCTGCGACCTCGAGATAACGAGGATCCCTTCATAGCACTGTCTCCTACAATGTGGAACCGAGGAGGGCTCGACGAATCGTCTATCAGAGAAATTCCATCTTTTCAGTTTATAAAAGGTGAAGGTGAGGATCAAAATGTGTATGGCTGTGTGGTTTGTTTGATAGAGTTTCAAGAACATGATGTGTTAAAAATTCTACCTAGTTGCAACCATGCATTTCACTTGGATTGTATTGACATTTGGCTTCAGACCAATGCAAATTGCCCTCTTTGCAGATCAAGCATTTCAGGTAGCAACACATATCCTCCATTTGATCATTTCATAGCTCCAAGTTCTTCTCCTCAGGATTCTCAGTTAATCTCTAATATGGATAGTGATGAAGATTTTGTGGTCATTGAATTGAGTAGAGAACATGAGGCATTACTGCAACAAGTGCAAATGGAAAGAAACCACTCTACAAGGAAAGTAGAGCAGCAGAAGCTTGAAAACTGTTTGAAACCAAGGAAATGTCACCATGTTTCCATCATGGGAGATGAGTGCATTGATATCAGAAAGAAAGATGACCCGTTTTCTATTACACCGATTCAAGATCTTTCTCAATGGATTCCGCAAACGATAGACAAGTTTATCTTGATGTTCAAGCCATTTTGCAACAAAATAGGCACCAGAATGAAGCTAGTGCAAGTGAGGATTGTAATAGCAGAAATAGAAGAGCATTCTTTCCATTTTGTTATAAAAAGGGGTACAGAAATGCAGTCCTTCCTCTGGAGAATGATGTTTAATGTAAGATGATTTTTCCGTTTTTTATTTTCATTTTACTATGTTTTCTCTTTTGTTTTTTTATTTCCAGTTATCAAAATGAAGATCTTCAACATAGAGTAGTATCAGACGTTCAGTTAGTATCCAAATGAAGTAAGATGTTTGAATTGAATCTCAGTAGTGATAAACTGCATAGGCAAATGCAGACTGCAGAGTGGGATTATTGTGAGAGAAAAAAAAAAAGAATGCTTTTAGCCTTTCTGAAGTTTTGTATTTCACTCATAAATGAATGTAAATGATTGAGAATGATTGTCAGCATGGTATGGTATAACAAATCTCCCATACTCTCTTCTTTTTTAATTCTTTTTTACTGAGTACAAGTAATTGACAAGTTGTCAAACATTGTATTTCTTGGGTCCATATTTCCAGCATGCTATGTTGCTCATTATTTCTCTTCCTTTCGGCCTAGTGGTAATGATATGGATAATGGGTGACAACATAATACAACTTCAACTTCAAACTTGCTGTCTCCAAAGATTAATCATCAATCAATTAGATGTGTGCCAGCTAAAGTCAATTCTTCCAGAGATTGCAAATATTAAGATAAACAGCACTAATAAGTCGTACACACACGCATGCCGCAGTATCTATTCGATTGCGCGTATGTGGTGCTTGCTTCCAACAAGGTCAGAAAACAAATAGGGAAAGTACTGTATATTATTTGATGAGGAAATTCCATTTAAATGGATAATGACAAACTTTTGAATACTGAAATTAGTATATAAGAGAAATAAAATCCGGATACTATGACAAACCCAAAATATATTATTGTGATATAACTATTAAGTAATTACCTGCACAAAACTGTAAGGGATTCTAAAGAACAGCAAACAATCATACCAATACCATAGACATTCATTAGAACTATGCAATGGCATTATGAAAGAGGAAGTCTGCTAAACCGTCTGGGATTGACGTAACGGCGTGTTAGACTTGGGGATACTGGATGCTGCATGTGTATTATTATTAGGTAAGGGAAGAGCCTTCATAGGAAGCTCGCTTGCAGAGGCACCACGAGCTTTTCTCTTTAATTCTTCTAGAAGTCGCTGAGCTTCCCTAAGTTCTAATTCTGCACTTGCTCCATGACTTTCCCAAGCATCAATAACTTGCTGTTGAAACTCAATTGCAAGGGCATAGCTGCAAATCCAAGATTCAAATATTTAAAAAAAAAACATAAATTTATCCATTAGGCTAGACATTTATCAGTTACCAATGCCATGAGAAGCTTACATTCCATTTGCTCAGTATGTTACATTTAATTTCCTTTATTAAAAGTAGCTCTCAACTCGGAACAACCAAGGCTCAAATATTCCTCCCAATTCCTAAACATATTTGTAATGCTAAATAAATGATATATAATAACTTCCTAATACTATATGTAAAGGAGAAATGGACAGATTAATCTATGTTAGAACAAAAATCAAACAATTTGAAGTACCTCAGAAAACTAAGAGTAAGACATCAAAATATTTCCTTAAATTAGAAATACAAAAGTTTCCACATTTTGGTTCGCGAAAGAGAAATCATATAATGTCACCTACTTTAGGCACAAAGCAGAAAGGAAAATATGCGCACTTGAAAACTGACATTATAGCTTAATAATTATATGAACCTCTGTTTTCCAATTCTACAGTCTAATACTGAAACACCAGTTTACAAATAACAACCTGCTTTCCTAGTCACCAGTATTGATCCAGAAGCCAAATCATTTGGGTTCAATTAAATTTTATCAAATATTTGAAGACTAAATCTGAGCCATGCAATGCAACACAGCCACTACCAAATGAGTAACCTTATGGTAAGTACAAAAGGTAGGGTAGTAGTGTACAAATTAACTCATTCTTAGGAAGCAATTAAAAAACACAGTTTGATAGAGGATAAGAACTACATGAGAAGGAGACACAAACTAAAAGGACAATGAGCCTAACATAGTAATTTATACTTGGAAGCAGTCAATATACATAAACATTATGAGAAAATAAAAATATATATATATATATATATATATATATATATATATATATATATATATATATATATATATATATATATATATATATATATATATATATATATATATATCATTCTACACTCTTTTCTGTCAAATTGTTAAAGTTGAATGCATGAGATCTAGAAGTTTCACAACAATAGTTCCAATGGAAACTGTATGGCACACTAACAGTTTAATGTCCAGAAGGTAGTAGGTGTTTAGAGCAATGGAGTTACAGAAAATGATGCATATCATGTATTACTATTAATAAGGGTACCCAAAACAAATTGTTCTTAGTTCACACAATAAACAAACCAAGAGAAACAATATCTAATAAAACAATCCATACCTTCCCATTTCACCATAAGCCTTTGAAAGGTTCTGACATGCTTCAATTGTATCTGCATGATGTGGACCAAGGGAAACATCCATGATATCCTTTGCTACCGCAAACATCTGCGCTGCTGACTGGGGTCTTTCCAACTCTAAATATGCAGCCCCCAAATTGTTGTAAATATAACCCACTCCAAAATGCTTGGGACCAAAGCTATCTTTCAACCTTTCAGCAGCACTTTCCAAATAAGGAATAGCCTGCTGCACCTTACCAGTCAGCAACAATAACCACCCTATTCTTGCAGATACACTTCCCTCTGAGTGCTGCTCTTGTGGGAGCTTCTCAAGCAAAGCTAGTGTCCTCTTCAGCAATGAAATTGCAGTTTCAAACTCATTCATGGTTTCATATAGCATTGATATCTCCGAGTATGCCTCGGAAACTTCAACTGGTGAAATATCTTCTCTTTTGTCAAGAATCCCAAGAGAAATCTCTAAACACCTTTTGCAGTCAGCAAACTTCTCCTGATTGCATAGTGCTTTTGCCATCGATACGAGTACAAGAGCTCGAGTCTCACTGTCCTTATCTGTCTGATGGACAACCTTGTTCAAAGTACCAACAGCCTCATCATATCTTCCCAAAGCAATCATCATATTAGCAGCATCAATTTCAGCACGCAACAAATCAGAGCTAAGATTCCAATTCTTCAAAATCCTCTGCGCCAAAACATTCTGCTCCAGCGCCTGCTCATGTTCCTCCAACCCACTATATACAATTCCAAGAATTTTCCTATCGTGTGCAACCTCCACAGAATTCTGCCCCAATCTTTTAATATGTATCTCCAACGCCTTCTTACAATACGGAAGCGCCTCCTTGAAGTTCAAAACCGCAACATAAGCTTCAGCCAAGCTACGATTCCCTTTACCCAATTCGACACTATCTTCCTCAAAAGTCATCTCTTTAATCTCCAAACACTTCCTAAGATTCTCAAGTGCCTCTTCCCTTCTCCCCATGGCAGTCTTAACATTGGCCAACTCAAGTTGCACAGCATGAAGCACAGGCATAACATCACTAAATTCAAAACCCTCATCCTGCAACCTACTCAATACCCTATTAGCCTTATTAAGGTACCCTAAACTATCACTAAACCTTTTCAAACTATAATTAACCGACCCTAACAACTGCAAAGTCATGGCAACAGGCAAAGAAGGCTTATTATCTATATTAAATGCTTTCAAAGCTCTATTTGCAAATGAAAGAGCTTTTTCAGGGTCCTCACCTTCGCGATCAAGTTTGAGACCAATTTTCAAAGAAGCCAAAGCAAGATCTTTCTCATTGAAAGAACCTTCCATTTCCCTGAAAGCCTTGAGCATTTCCTCGGTGGTTTCTGCAGACTCAAAAGCTTCCTCAAGCTGCGATTTTTCTTTGATTTTGCGCTGCCTAGAGGAGATTTGAGAGGGTGTTTCGACGAGGGTATCCATGTTTCGAAATGGGGTGGCTATGAACTTGTTGGGGATGGTGAGTGAATTGAAGGGTGCATCGTAAACGGAGGATTTGGAACGGAGAGAAGTCAAAGAAGTTGACCTTCGACGAGCGAGGTGAGAGAAGAAGGCGATCGAATTCAAAAGTTTTCTCATGTTGAGGAGTTTTCCTTCCTTGGCGTTAATTTTTGGGGTTAAACCTTCGCAAAACCCTCTTCCATTGAAGAAGGGGAGGGACGATGTAAACAGTGTAAACGCCGTCGTTTCACCATTTCGTTGTGTTTTCTATTTTAAAAAATAATAAATAATCCAGCTTATTTGATTTTTTGATTTAACTTGTATACGCATTTTTTTTTTGACATAAACTTGTATACACTTTTGTTTACGAGATTTTTTATAACTTCATTTAATCACAAAACAACACTTCACAAAAAAAAAGTTTGACTCTATTTTAACTACCTTAAAAGTTAACTATATTATAAATTTTATTGGTTGACAATGCAAAAGTTTTTACAACGATAATGTATACCAATTAACCCTTAACTTTTTTGTCACAGTTTATTTAATTTGGGTTTAATTGGTGTACACGCTTGCTATAAAAATGTTTACACCATTAATTAAAAACAAAAAATTATAGTCATGATGACTTTATGGTGATTTAGATAAAGTCAACATTTTTTATGATGTGTCATTTTTGTTATTGGCCGACCTTGTAAAAAGTCATATGCAGTGATTATAAATTAAATCCATTTTTTATAAATAAAATTAAATCCATTTCCATTTTTATAAATAAAATTAAATCCATTTAGGCTAAATGTGAACCATCCTATTGTGACCCGTTAAGGTTTAGTTTGACCTACGAATTTAAAATATTAAATATCTGTCCATGAATCAGAATTCAGAACCAAATACATACCCTTTTATTTATTTATGTTTTTTAGATCATATTATCATATATGAGTGTCTATGTTTGGTTTGGACTGTATTTTTGATTAATCAACGGTCTGTGCACACCAACTAAACTCAAATATACTTGTATAAAGTGACATTTAGAGAGAGGGAGAGAGAGAGAGAGAAATCTGATAGGGGTGTATACTATAGAACCAGATGGTGTATTATAAAATTTGCAATGAAATGCAATAGTTAATTTGCATGAAAGTTTCTGCCAAAAGATAATGTGTCTAAATTTAGAGATACTAAAGTGGAGAGAAAACATATGTACACAGAAAATTCAAGAATGATAGATCACTGAACAAAATGAACTAATAAAAAAAATTTGTTCTTAAACTAGTAGGGGCCAAGAACTCAATTAGCCCTCCCTACGTCCATCAACATCGTGCAGAGGCTCATTAACAAATCTAACCAGGTCAATGAATTTATATACAGCAAAGAATAAAGTTTCCACTTTCCACAAAACATAGAAGGGACTATCATGACTTGGAAACTCTTGCATTCCAGACCCTTGTCCATCACTCAAAATGTTGCACTGTGTGGATTTACAGTGTGAATTTCTGGAGGTCTGCTATAAATATCAAAATGAAGATTAAATTCTCCTGATTCTAAGTCATCTGTGTGCACTGTACAAGATAGAAATTCTCCTGATTCTAAGTCATCTGCGTGCACTGTATGAGATAGAAATCGTCCTGATTCTAAGTCATTTGCGTGCGCTGTACGAGATAGAAATTCTCCTGATTCTAAGTCATTTGCGTGGGCTGTACGAGATAGAATTTCTCCTGTTTCTAAGTCATTTGTGTGCGTTGTATGGAATAAATTGTGAAAATCTCTCGAGTGTTGTTCCTGATCTTGATCCTCTAATCCTCTATCAGAATATTGATCATTGTAATTATAAGCTCTTTGGTTATAGAAATCTGGAGGCTCAAAAAAGCTTGTTTGACCTTGTCCACTCTGATGATGACTTCTAGCCCACCAACGACTTCTGGAAGTGTGGTGTGGATCATTAGAACTTTCATTGTGAATTATGCCTTCCCTGAAGATGGAAGCAGATGTGGAAGCCCCGAGATGGGAAGCGGCCCTATCATCGTGATAATCATGTATGTATTCGTTAAACTCAGGTTCATGTTGTGCCAAGTTGTAGGGCATCCAACCTCTGGAGCTATGATGAGTTTCGGGTTCACGTGCCAAGTTGGAGGGTATCCAATCTCTGGTGTTATGCTGAGTTTCTCCAAATGGATCTGTTTGAACATCTCTCGAAGTCAGGCCACGATGTCGGGAAGTATAGTACCAATCAAGAAGATAAGGATGATTGTTTTGATTGTTGATTTCAACTAACCACAATGAACCCAAATGATTGCCGGTTACAAAATTACTATATGGTATTTCCGTGGATATAAACCTATTTATGTCTCCATTGCTTCCCATGTTGGGTCTGCCTCTCCACATTCTGAGAGGGGAAAATCCATGCATGTTTACATGTTCTGATAACTTTTGCTCTCTGAAAGTTCTCAGATTTAGTAAAAACTGCTTCCCATGAGAATTTGATTCCCATGAAGGGTAACTACTTTGGAAGCTGCAATGACAACAGAAGGTTAAACAAAACAAATAGTCATGAACACTTAACATTTGAGGATCAAAACAAGCACAATGAAAATAAATTGGAATGAAACTTTAAAGATAAGTCTCATGACTATGATGAGCACTGTCATTAACATACCTCAAAAAGGATTTCTCTAACTTCCCCTGGGAACTCCTTTGGCTTCGAGGTGCATCGAACGGGGAACAATAACTACTGTTTCCATGCTTTTGAAAATCGAAGACACTAAAACTGCAATAGTATCATACATAATTATTATGGTCTGCCTACCATTAACGATTAAAATCGGGAATAAAGAAGGTTTCATATAAGCAGCCGAAAAAACTGTCAGACAGTCAGAGACAAAAGAATTTAACCTAAAAAAAATATGAAAGTTAGAACAATCCACTCTAACCTGCATACATGACCAACACCTTCAACATCCACAGTAAAATCTGAAATGAACTGCAAAATATCATCAACCCGCTGCAAAATGAAAAGAAACACACTTAATAACGTATTCTATATGGCATATTAAAAAGTTACACTATATAGTATAGTGTATAAATAATAAATATAGTAATGTCAAAATACAGCAAATGACCTTTGGTACAACCAACAGGAGGAAGTATGGAGTGAGGAAAATTGAGGCCATCTCCTCAAGTAACATCGTCCCAGTATACTGCACCACCAAAAACATGAGCACAAGATGTAGTATTCAAAATCAAAACTGTGTTGTCATGAAACCATCAAAGAACATACGGGGGCGTTTAATGCAAATATGCTAAATCAACACCAGAAAGCTACCTGGAATAAGGTTTCAAACTCGATTCGGACCACTTCAGTACTTTCCTTGCCACGCCATCTCTTAGGCATATAATGTGTATGCTGAACTACCATAGACATTGCTCCTTCGGGTCTAAGACCAGAAGTTCATTAACAATTGCAGCTCGGCTAATAGCAGTTATAGTTCCAAAAACAGCAGCATACCACAACAAGTTCCGACCAAATATCTGCATTGGTTATTGCATTAAAAAAGAAAGAAATTGTCAATTATTGTCATCGCGTGTTTGTATAATTTATTTTTGACGAAAGCATTGAAAAAATATTACATGACCCTCTAGCAGAGACTCCTCTAGAAAAGCAATGATGATTAGAACTGCAGCAAATCCTCCTGATACAAATGAGATGAATTTTGCAATGATAGATATGATGGGTGAAGGAAATTGTTTGATATAATCAGAAGCATATAATACACTGCTATTAATTCGATGCCTGAAGAGATGGTCCACCTATAACACAAGTTATTTGTAAGCTTGTTGAGCACAAAAGTAGAAAAAAATACAAGTGACATTATGCTAAAAATATAATTAGGTGCTAAATTTCAACTATTAATTAACAGTTAATACAATACCACTTTCAAACAAGTAAAATCTACCATGAAAGTACAACAGAGCACATTCACATTTACAATACATTTTCCAGAATGTCTGATATAGTTACAACAATAACCAAGTATTAAGTCCAAAAAAAAACATTTATCTCTAAATCTCTCTTGAATTCGAGAAGTAAATGAGCAGCAAAAAAGGACCAAAAAAGGAATAATGATATACCTCATTGAATTCCCTAAAGACCCATCTTGACAAATTTGACCATCTCCGAGATGATGCTGTGCTCGGGTGATTATAAAATTGTTCAGCATGCCTCAGGAAGTGATATACAACCATGAATATGACAAGAAATGGAGAAAGTAAAAGCATTGCAAGCCCTACTACTTTAAGCCTTTTCTTTAGTGTCCCTGGATTTGACACAAAATCTCTTCTGACACAAAAATTCCTGCAGAGAAAACCATCATTGAAATTGGAATAGTATGGTTATCAATGTCATAATGTATATTCCGAAGGAACTCTTACAAGAAAGAGTCTTGTTAACAAGTGACTGCAGAACACTTATTAAGGAATCAAAAATTAAATAGTATATAATGAAAAATACAGTGTTTTACGCTTTATTATATAGTTGGAGTTTCCATTTTTGGGTCTTTAACAAATGCTCCAAGGGAACTTGTTAACATTAGTCTATAAGAAAATACCAATCGTTCCTGAATATAACAAGTGTATGAGCAAATGTATTTTTACAATAATTAACATACCAATCAAACATGCTTTGCAGGATGCACCAATTCAAAGTCCACTCAAGAGTCTTGGTTAGTACTAGACGATATTGTATTCCATTAGTACCAGATTTCACTGTTGGACCAACACCTGGAACCCAACTAGAAATGGGAAAAGCAAGCAAACCCTTGTTGAGCATTCCAATCAAGTAATTCTCCTTCCGCATCAACCTCATCACTATGTCATGAGCAGTAAGATCCTTCACCACACAGAGTTGTCGCGAGCTTTGCAGAACAACAACCTTTTCAAGAACTGTAGCCCAGGGCAAGGTTTGAATTTCACTGTCAGTAACACAGAGACTGCAAGAAGATCATGGTAAATTATATCAAAAACGCTTGACTCAAAGAAGTTATCAATCCCTTCAATACATTTTATCATCCATGCTTACCTATTGTAATAGAACTGTCGGATCTCAAGAATATCTTTTAGTTGAGAAAAGAATCTCAAGAAGCAAAATATCCAATAAACGGAAAATATTATCAGGTATCCAACAATAATAGCTTTGCCAAGTGTAAGCGGGGTTAAGGGGTGTTGATGAAGAGCTTCTTTAGCAAGATCACATGGCTTCATTCCAGATTGAACGGCATCCATCCCACACTTTGCATTACGGAGTCCATTCCAATCAACATACAGTAAAAAAAATCCTGAAAAACATATGGTAAACCCTAGACAAAGAAGTTCAACAATCCACTTTGTCATGATGCACCAGAGCCCTTTCTCACAGTAGTAGCTATAAAGCCTTTCAAAGAAGAGATCCAAATCAGCAATTGGTTCGACATTTAACCTCTCATCATCGTTAAGAAGCCTTGAAGGGCTGTCACTACCTAGACTTGGGACCCTTCTATAATCAGACAATTCAATCTCAGCGGAAGCATCCTGAAGCAAACTAGCTGTCATTGATGATTCACCTCGACCTCGACGCTTCCATTTGAATATACCAAAAGCACTAGCAATAGCATCTCTTGACCTTATAAACATTGTTCACTGACACTGAAAGTTGGCATAAACAGCCAGTCCATGCCCCAGGGACCTAAATGACCAGGTTCTACACACATGACAGAATCAATATTAGTATCTTCCATAGGAGGCACTAAAAGAGATAGTACTTCACACTTTAGACTAGTGAACTATTCAATTGAACAAGGAGCACGTGTTTAAAGCTTTATGTTGCTACTAATATAGTTGATCCTATTTACAAACTTGACTCAATGTATCAAAGGGTATAAATTTTGAAATATGATCAGCTCAACAAGTTCATGTACCATATGGTTGGAGTTATTACTATGCCAAGCTATCTACCAAAAAATGCATATCCACATCATATCCAAAAAATATAGAAAATATTGTTTTTTTATTAAAAAAAAAACGCTGCTTGAACAAAAGGGATAAAACAAACTATTCAGTATTAAGAAAATTCACAATAAATACATGAGTTTAATGGTTCAAAGATGGGTTTTTAAGCAAAACAAAACACACACAGAGAAAAAGGGTTGAGATAAAGTTACCTTGAACTAAGCAGAGAAGATGGAATGAGGGAAATTGAGGATACGGAGAAACGAAATTGGGGTAAAGTAAGTGAAAGTTGATGAATTGAAAAAGGAGAAGACAAGTTGGGAAAGTGATTGAATAAGCGGCGAATAGAAAGAAGGAAAGGGTTTTGTAGTTTTTTGTTACGTGGAGGAAGAGGAAATTAGAGTGATAATAATTTGATATTTGTTCAGTTACGCAGTCGTTTAATTCGCAAAGTTGTTGCCGAGATTGGATTAGAACTCCGAGATGTGACAAGTGAGGTTACAACGGATTCTTCTATTTTTCTGGAGGTTTAACGTCTTTAAATTAACAGTTTTCTCTCCTCACAACCAAAACGATTTTTTTCTTTGGAATTAGAAATTTTATTTTAGCGTGAGGTTATGCATGCTACACCAGCACAATTTCTTGGGTTACAAACAAAAACAAAAAACAAAATGATTTAATTTATACATAAATATTTTATACTATTAATTAATTAATTGCAAGTTGACATGGGATTAAAAAAAAGTGAGTCAATTAAGGCTCTGTTTGATAAAAACTAGCGGATAGCGAATAAACTAACGGATGAGTGGATAACAGATAACGGTTAGCGGATAAGATAGCTGATAGTAAATTATATGTTTGGTAAAACTAGCGGTTTAAATAACTGATAAATGTAAAATGACTTAAAAAGATATTTAATTATTGATAATTATTTAAAGGTGATAAAATATTTAATGAGGAAAGAGAAGTAATTTAAGAAAATTAATAAGGGTAAAAATGTGAAATGTTATACGTTATCCGCAAGCGCGTTTCAAAAAACACTAAAGGCTACTCGAAAAATGCTAAACGCTAGTACTTACCAAACACCCGTATATGTTACTTATACAATTATACTATGAATTGTTATTGATTAAGAATGTAAAAGAAATTAATGTGAACGACAGAGGCGGATCTTAGTGGGAGCCGGGGGTGCCACGGTACCCCCGGCTCCCATAAAGTTAATATATAAATATACTCAAAGTTAGAATATATAGAACCAAATGAAGACTAAACAATAAAAGTATTAGTAGAATTGAGAGGTTAAGAGCATTATTATTGGCGTATTGAGTGTCCCAGTTCAATTCTCTTGTGATGACTACATCTCTTTTTGCAGATTATTTGTATATTTTTCTCAAAAATTAATATAAAAAATTGCATAAAGCAAGATTTGAACTAATGACATTAAAATTGACATAGATAACTTTGACCACCAAACCAAACAAACTATTATGAATACATAGTTAATTTTTGTTTATATATTTGTTACTATTTTGGCCCCCTCTAATTTTTTGGTCAAGATCCGCCACTGGTGAACGATGTATAACAATTAAACTCTAAACAGAATATATTACCAAAAAAAACTATAAACAATTTTTTTTGGGACAATGGTGTCTTTAAAAAAAATACTGATTTGTAAAAAAAAAAAAACTAGGGTCAATCCATATTAATAATATTATAAATAATGATTTAATATTTACTTGCTGAGGCACTTTATTCTTTACTTTTATCTACTATTATATATGTAGCTTGTCAAGCTTTGGCGCCAAATGCCATTTTTTTTATTTGGTTTTTTTCTTTTCTTTTTTTTTTGTTTTGTCTTTTTCTCTTCCTTTTTTTTTTTTCAGTTTTTTGTCCTTTTTTTTCCCTTTTTTATCTTTTTATTTTAATGTTTTGTCTTTTTTTATATTTTTTTTTGTAAATCAAGGTATCTTTTAGGTGATTGTGAAGACTAATCTATTTGAGGTATCAGATATCCATTTAAGGAGTTGAACTCTCTCAACAAATGTTTTTTCATACGTATCGATCAAATGATCGAACCCACATGACCAAATGGTTAATGGACCCTCTTTTTATATTTTAAGCGAAGACATTCATAAATGCAAAAAATTTAAAATATTTTAATATATGATGTTTATTCTTCAATAATCAATTGGGTGAAGTTTATTAAATTTATAGTTATAATTTAATTTTTATTCACTGAGTTATTTGACTATATATTTTACAAATCAACACCATTGTTACATTGCCATAAGGTACTACTGAAAACAGGGTCAACTTAGTGCTCCGAATTCAATTTCGCAGATGGACAAACTTTGTCTGATTAAAAAAAGAAAGCGAGTATTATTTTTATAAGGAGGTTTGCTAATAAATGTATAAAAAAATTAATACTCATTTACATGAAGGAATTTAGCCAATCCTGCATTGCACCGATTATGGGGCTAGCATCTTAGAAGGAAAATATACCACGTTGACAAATGAGTTTTTTCCCACCCCCTCCATATACCCCATACCCCCATAAATATCCAAATAAACGAGATTATCCTCGATATCCAAACAATTCGGAAATACATCATAAATAGATAAATCAGTAGGCCAATTTTTTTAGGTTTCCTGATTTACCTTATTTTCACTGGTATTTACGGTTTGTAAAATATGTTCGGATTTATTGTAAAATGCGGTAAATCCAGAATCCTTTAAACCCCCATCCGAATTTTTAAAAATATCCCGGATTTACATATAAATTCGGGAAGGGTTTAAGATTCCCTAAATACCTCAAAAATAAGTATGGAGACAAAATTTAAGGTTCTCAAAATACCTATTTTGAGGTATTTTTGGGAATCTCAAAATTTAAGGTTCGGATTTAAGGATAAATCCGAGAATCTTTAAAAAACATTTTTATTTATTTATAAAAATCAGGGTATTCAGGTTAAATGGCAATATGGGTGTATGGGATAAATGGAGGGGGTGGAAAAAACCCAACAAATGAGGTTGTTTATTCTAACGCTATATGGGAAAGTACCAAAATCTATTAATTTAGCTAGATTTCTATAGATTTATATTGATCTTAAACACAATATCATTATCGGGGTTGCCGAGTCACAAGTTACATCTCAAGGTAAGTGTTCAGTTATGCTACTAAAAACATGGATCGGATAATGATTTATGCAATGGGACACGGTGATGATAACCTCCTCTTGGCGATTGTACTTGAAGGCAAAGTTATATCGGTCGGAATATTGGCTTCAATTTATCTTGCAACGCGGCTTGGCATTTCCGCCAAATGCCAATTTTTTGGTTTCCTTTTTGCGATCCATAACTTTTTTTTTTTGTTTTAGTTTTTTTTTTTTTTTTTTTCTTCTTTTTTCCATTTTTTTGTTTCTTTTGGTTTTTCTTCGCTTTTTTCTTCTCTTATATTTTAAGGAGTGATTTTCTTGTCTCGAAAATTTTTAGATGCTTAAATATGTAAATTTTGTTCTTCAATAATCGATTCGGTAAAAAAATTCATTTCATGAAAAACTACGTAAAGTCGATCCTAAAAAGTGTGGTTTGGTGTACTTGATCGTGAAATTTTTATTATTTTGTAACAAAATGTCTAAAGTGAAATGTTAAGTAGTGCGTTTTGAAGTACTTCAGGATTTGAAAAAAATTAACTCTTCAAATACCGAAGTTTGGTAAAATATAATAATAAGTTTGTGAAAAATTAAAATACGTAAAGTGTGATGCTAGCGAGTGTATTTTGGGGTACTTTAGGACCCTAAAAATTGTAGATGTTCAAATACACGAAGTGTGTTCTCTCAATAACCATCTCTTTTTGATTTTATAATCTTCTTATTTAATTTATAGTTTTAATTTAATTTTATCTACGGAACTTCAAATTACATTTACAATAGATCATCAATCGTACTCTTTCAACTTTCTATATGTGCTTCTATTTTATTGATAATTTCCATCAAATCCATCACGATATCACGTATTTCACTTTCTATTTTATTGTTTTCTTTATTTTGGTCATTTTGCACCAACGGGTATTAAATCCTTTCTTTAATTGATTTTTATATTTTTATCTTTCTTTAATATTCGAGTACATGTAGTGTTCTTTGTCGCATTGACTCGTGTGGGAATTGCGTGCCCACATTTACAATAGAACCTTCATCATCTTCTTTCAACGAGACCTTGATCACATTTACAATAAAACCTCCATATTCTTTTTTCAACTTTGTATAATCGCTCCTATTTTATCATGAGTTTTCCTTCAACCATGCACCCGAAAGTGCTTCACTTTTTCATTGTATTGTCCTTTTTTTCGATAAGCAATTTCATTGAAAGAAGCACAAGGGGTGTCCATCCCTTACAATGAGAGAGAAAAAATATACGAAGGATGTTCAATTTTTCTTTCTTATTATGGGTTCATTTTTTGTATTTGTATTTAATGAATGTTGATAATTATTAAAGTTCTTTAGACTTTTTCTTCTTATTTTATCTACGAATGATGTTCAATTTAAATGTCTTTATTAAAGTTCCTTTTAAATTTATAATATTTGTTATTTAATTAATATTTATAATTTAATTTTTTAAGTTATTAGATTTTATATTTTTCAAAGTAACATCATTTGCCTAATGGCATAAGCTATTTATTAGATTTTATATCACAGTTGACAAGGTCAATGTTGACCAGTACAAAATTTTCTTTCAAGTACGATGCGATATTATTCTTTCGAAAAAAATTAATTACTCGATTATATAATGAAATTTAACCAACCCCGTGCATCGCACGGGTTATGGGGCTAGTTATTATTAAATACTCTCTCTCATTCTGGAAAAAAATAACTCTTTCAACCTTTTTTTTTTGGTAAATAACTCTTTCATCCTTTCTATAAGAAAAAATTTTCAAAACATTATTATTATTATTATTATTATTATTATTATTATTATTATTGATACAAAATGAATTAGTGCATTTCATTCATAATAATGGGTTCAGTACTGGTTGGGGTGTAATAAAAAAATATGGGAACTAGCAAACAACTTTGATGCCCTAGCAATTTGTGTGAACAACAATTTTTGTTTGTCTATTAGTGAAGCTAACCCTATAACTTTGAAACAATGAGAGTAGTTTTTTACAAGAGGATAAAATAGAGCCTATAAATCAAAGTTGTGTTTCCTGGAACCCGTAACACTCTCAACTACTTTTAAAGAATCAAGTTCATGCTGATGTGATGACCTCTTTGGTGAGTGATCTGTCTTGACCCTAGTGAGCTCCAAGAGCCCAACTCACCTAAACTTTTATAAAATAAAAAAAAATCAAGTTCAATAACAACTGAGGTATGTCCTAGTTCTTTTTTATTTTTGGACATAGCTGTAGGCCCATAAAAAAAAGGATATATGTTGTGGCGTTTTCTTTTCCCACGCCCCTCCTACTCAAAACACGCTCTCATAAGGGTGTGAAATGACCAAAAGACCAGTCAAAGCGTCTTTTTTTTCAAGATTTTTCACGTGTTCGAATACGGGTCTTCGAACAGGTTCGAATGACATCGTTCGAGTGTGTTAAATTTTGACTTCACACTCTTGGGTGTTTTTCACCTGTTCGCATGACCTTGTTCGAACACGTTCGAACGACATCGTTTGAGTGTGTTAAATATTGACTTCACACCCTCTTGTGTGTAATTTCACATGTTCGAATGAGGTCATTCGAATGTGTTCGAACGAGGTCATTCGAACGTGTTCGAACAGTAGTTAAACACGTCCTCACAGCGTTTCACGCGAGGTTATTTTTGGAATAAAATTTGTTAAGGGGTGTGAAAGAGTAGGAGGGGGTGTGGGAAAAGCAAACGCCTCTGTTGTTATTGTTAACCTGTACCACAAGTTTTCGTTTTTTTTGTTTTTTTTATATAGACATAATGGTCATTACAACTAAAAACTCACATACATAACGGTTAAGTACTGGATTCGAATCCGAGACATGATATCCAGATCCAGTCTAACAATTAGCGTAGATGACTAGACACGGTGACTCATAATCAAAAGGAATATCCACATTTAAATGGTTATGGGCTAACCCGAGGCACATCATATTGGGCCACTTAAAGAAGGGCCATTGTTTTTCCCACACCCCTCCTACTCGAAACACACCCCATAAGAGTCTGAAAAGACCAAATGCACTGTGCAAAACCTATTTTTTCACGAATTTTCACTGCTCAACGCGGGCCTTCGAACAGGTTCGAACGAGGCCGTTCGAGTGTGTTAAATATGGACAGACACCCTCTTGGGCGTTTTTCACCTGTTTGAATGGGGTCATGCGAACATGTTCGAATGAGGGTGTTCGAACCAGTGCTGCAGAATGACAAATATTGGACGTCTCAGATTCCACCAAGCGCTTTAATCAACGGCTTACAATCAGTCAAATGTGTCAGATAAAGGAGTGGATGTCATTCCCTTTGGAAAATGTGCTTAAACAGATAGAATTTAAACGGCTCAGATTTGTGATCTAAAAATGAAATCAACGGTTGACATTTCACCATGCCTATTATAAAAGGGGGTTCACATCCTCAGACCTTCTTCACCAAACTCTAATCTGCTTCTTCACCAAAATCTACTCTCCTCTTGTGAGATACAACCAAGTCGAAATGGAATGGCAATTGTGCCCAACCCAAGACTAAACGACAAATTCCTAACGGCCCTTCATCACCATGGGATTTGTCACCACCGAGCGAACATGGTGTTGTGTTTCGTTGTCCTAACCATGTCTTCTGCAGGATGAGTAAGGACATCACCTTCGCCCAACTGAAGGAAAAGGCTGAGAGGAAGATTCGTCCAGATGGAGTGTGGCGTAAAGACGTGGAGCGTACACGTTTCAAAAAGTTCAATTGTAGAGATGATGGGACTGTCCATTATTCAGTCATGGAGATCCAAAGCGACGACGACGTCCGCGCAATGATGGAACATCTAGCTAACGTTCTGATGGGGCGACAAATCTTAGAGCTGTACGTGGACACAATACGAACTCTAGAAGAGGTCATTTATCTTCTAGAACAGGGACTACCAAAACACTAGTTTATTAGTTAGTTGTTTGCTTATGTTGGTGTTATGTCTTTCGTATTTGATGTATTTCGTATTTGATGTCTTTCGTATTTGATGTCTTTCGTATTTTGTAATGACAATAAATTTGCGCCAACGTAAAGGGAATTTCAATTTAAAAAACCAAATGAAACAAAGTACTTAAATTATACAAAACTTCCAAACATATATCCCCCCTAAGACATGATCCTACTGGGTGTTGCGCCCCCTCCTTCTCTCATACACATTGCGAAAACTTTTCCTAAACCTACGGAAAGGGTTGAGCAGCCTCTTGATGCGCTGAAAGACGCTCCTGGTTGGCTTTGGGACATTATCATTGATGGTCCCATCAATCTCATCAACCAAATCCAGCAGCTCTGGTAGCATATGTCAACCAAATAACATAATATTATTATTTAAATAAGTAGAAGATTAAGAAACTTATCATTGCAATTAACATAAAGACACGTACCACATCGACATCAGGCTCATCCGCAAGCTGTACATAATGTTGAGGGAAGAGAAATGGATGTGAGACCCTAGAGTACCATGGAAAGTAGCCCGACACTGTGTTTGAGGAGTACTGCACACAGGGAGGCCCCCGCGCTACCAAGTGGTCCTCGAACTGTGTCCACCTCTCATCACACTCGGTTAGGGTACACACGACCCTAGTAGCAGGTCTGGGATCCTCCGGAATGTCTTTGGACCGCCCAAACCGTCTCGAGCACTCGATCACCGCAAATGGGCGATCATGCGCCCACAACTCCGAATGAACCCTCCGAACTCGCCGCTCCTCAAAGGGACTCTCCTCCCTATGGGATGTGTAGGGGTCCCAGGTGACCTCCTCACGGTCTAGCCGGTCAAGGCATAATCTGATGGCATGTGACTTGATGGCTCCAGGCCATCATTGCACAACCATTTCTTCGCCTCGTGGCATACTCTCATCATACTCTCAAAGTGCACCACCCAAGAGGAAAAGTTCGACTGGAAGTGCTCAAAAATCCAAGCCTGTAATAAACATATCATTGGTTGATTATTAACTGAAAGTAACCAAACTAAAGCAAACTTAAAAGTAAATAATTATAACGTCGGATGACATGAATATCCGACTTTAAAAGTTAATTTTTTTTTTGATAATTATTTGCTTCACGCTCATTTCCTACACACACTTTAAAATAATTTTCAACTAGGCAAAACAGAGACATACACACAAGTAATTAAAGTACTTTACTTAAATATGTAGAGTTAAACTCTCAAATGTGCATGCTTTTTGGCAAGAATCAAATAACATGGCTGGTAAAAGCTTGTAATAACAAATAGCAATTTGCAGAAAAAAAAAATAGAGAAATAACATGGAATTGGTCAAATTTTCATCAGACTTAGGCTAGGCCTAACATAACCCATAATTCATGTGAGAACTGTTCAAGCTTTCAAGAGACAGAGCCCTTCAATTGTTAAAGCTAATAAGAACTACTTCGAAGAAAGCTCTCCAGCCTCACTGTTACAACACATTACATAGCATTTTAGTTGATCACCTAAATTATTAAAAGCAATTCAAAAACTAGTTTCATATTACATTTAAGGAGGGCACAACAAAACATTATACTGACCTGGACTGTTTTGCCAAGACCCATCTCATCAGCTAAAATTCCATTTAATTTGTTATACAAAGAAAGCATCCATTGCAATCCGACCTTCAAAAACAACATGACTTGTCCTTAAAAACTTACTCGAAAAGATGACAACAAATTACTAACCACTTAATCAAGTTTCACCTTAGACTCGGTGAAGGTTTATAAACTCTTTCAGCCACAAGTCGGAAAAAATATGTTTAGTTTTACATACATTAGTGACACATTTGAATGTTGAAACCATGGCCTGGATATTGCCAATACATTCAACATCATTTTTAATCCTTAGTTCAATAACATCATACTTCAAAATTCAAAATGGGAAAGGCATGGATAAAAGATACATAATATTCTAAATTGTTGAACTCGACCTATTGTATCTTGGTTTCTCATGATTCTTTGGGTTCGAGAAACTCATTGACCCCAAACTTCTTAGCTTCCATGTGCCAACAAGAATAAAACAGAATTACATTCATTTAATTTATGTTGTGACCTTAATCTTAGAGAATTAGGTGGTATAGTAAAGCTTTTTACCTTGTTAAAATTGGTGGAAACTAAAACCTCAATGTTTCTTGATGCACCAAAGAAAACCTTGCCCTTTAGCAAATTTAAAATTTGGATCAAAGAGAAGAGCATGAGTTAATATATCTCTTATCGGTTACTATAAAAGCTACAATACACACAAGAATGAAAAAGAAGGGTATGGTAACATACAACAAGTGGCAATGACCCAAATCCAAAGATTCCAACAGAATATCAAGGTAAGGCAACATCGAGAGCATCCCCAAGACCTACAAGCACAAATGAAATTGAATTGGAATATAACATAGACTCACTTAATTACGTATCGTAATAACAAGGTAATGGATTATCAAACCCTGTGCATATTTCACACATGAGAATACAAACTTTGTCAAGATTAACCCACTTCACTTCACTCAAACTAGTTTTCAAGTCTTTGGAATGAATTCATGACACAGATATTTGAACAATTTTGTTATAAAAAGGAAATTAAGTTTCAACCAAAGATCCCAAAACCACTTGTTAATGCACCTCACATACTAACAAGCCCGATTATCAAAAGATCGGAGTTTGAACCCAAACCAATGAATGAAGAGGCAAATTCAATGAGCACCTCATCAAATTCATAAGTATTCGTGCATCCCAATTGATTTTCAAGCTTCAACCTTTAAAGGCTGCAAGAGAGGCATCCAATTATAACTAACCATCCAACAACCTTATGAAACAAAGAAGAAAGGCCTTGAACAAGTTACTAAATAGATTTGGTATAACCTCATTTTGCGATTCCACACAATCAACAAACTCAAAGATCCGCCACGGATTCCTCCGCATTTCGGGCCGCAACCTAATCGCCACTCTAAGTCTTTCGTGTACTTCATCCCCAAGCATAAGCACGTTAAAATCAGCACCAAAGTGAGAGCATTCCTTTACATTACCATTCAATAAAACAAAAACATAACATTAATGTCTTTTCACATATTTATTTAATTTTAGGATTTTCTCACCAAATTAGCAGATCTCGAGAGGTTTTCCTCTCCCAAGAAGAAAAAACGTTAATTTCTAACTTGAAATTTGAACGCACTTACATACCAAATAAAAACAATTCACTCAATTAAAACGTAAATGGAAATTAAGAGAAAATGCGGATGATAATGCAGCAGGGGCTAAAAGCGAAAAAGGAAAACAATGAAACCAAGATTTCAAAGATGGAAGAATGCAATAACTACCGCATGGTCCTTGACGGTGCCAATTATCGTGTTGAAGCGGGCTTCATTTACATTCGACATTCTAATTAAACCAAAATAGAACAATTTCAAAGCATCAATAACAATATCAATATCATTTGATGTACAAAATATCAAAACTACAAAAACCTAAGAATCACAAACATGAAGAACCTTACCTAAAAATCTCAAAATAGAAGAAGGCGAAGGAGAATATGTTTTATACTTGAATTAAAGGAAGATGACCAGCAATCTTCTTGGTCCTCTTTCTTGTAGCATCCTTCAGCTGATCGTATAGATGGGCAAGGGCCATCGCCCCCAACAAAAGTCTCCAACAACCTCCAAATCAGTCAGCATACCAAGGTAGCCAAGCTTAACCTTGTTGTCTGACTTGTCAGCGAACAAGGTGCAACCCAAAAGATAGAGAATGTAGGCCCTAGCAGCATGAGCCCACCGTCCCTCAGCTATGGCTGGGTGGTAGACCCTATCCCTCAACCATACGAGCCCAACAAACAACCCCCGACCCGAAGTCTGGGCAGCTACATCTTCGGGGGTGGCCCCCAATAAATCAATCAGCATCTGCTCTCCCTGCCACGAAGTCCAGTCTGGCATGTCATAGAACTGGCCAATGATGGGGATGTGTAGCAACTGGGATACATCATCAAGGGTGATGCTCATCTCACCCACAGGAAGGTGGAATGATGATGTATTCGGCTGCCAACGCCTCATGAATGCGCTCAAAGACCCTTGTGGAGAATGAGGAAACCAAGCCCAACCAGAGGAACCAACCCTGAAGCTGTCAGAGTTTCCCTAATCCTAGCATGAAACACTGTGGTAACAGGTCCATGTGGAATTGTTTGTAAATCCAACCGAACTTGCATTCAGAAATGACACAATAAGCCAAAACATTCAACAACATAAGAAACAAATTTACAACAATCAACTATAAAATAATAACTTACCCGGCGAATAGAAATCAGTGAGAATATGTGCCCGTGATGTGGGCAAAGATGTAACCATCTTCCGTCCACCAGGAAATGGGAATGTCGCCCTAGGAGCAACAGCCTCCTCCTTATGAGGCTCAGCAGCCTGCTCCTCCTGATGTCTAGATGATGAAGCAACATCTAGATGGTCACCAACTCATATGGGAAATTGAGCATCACGCCAATATCCCCGCCAATATCCTCGGGAAGCTGGGGAGGAGGACGCCACCGCCCCACCCCTAGCCCGACCCCTACCTCGGGAAGGTTCATCGGCTTCTTCCCTCCTTTTGCGGTTTGAAACCGAAGGAGGTGTGCTGAATTACCACCTCTTCTCCTCACCATATCTGAAACAATAATCAAGAGAACCAATTAAACCAAATTAAGATAACCAATCACAAATTAAGAGAAACTATACTGTCAAACAATTGTTCGAACGACCCCATGCGAACATGTTCGCACAACCCCGTTCGAACAAGTCAGTTTCAGATTCCAACTCACAACGGTTCAAATGAGGTCGTTCGTACGGTGTTCGCACGACCTCATTCGAACACCTTCGTTTTCATTTGTTCGAATGGCGTCGTTCGAACAATGCAGTTGCAGAGAAAAAAAAACCCAAATGCAGTGAAGGGGGAGAGGCATACCTTAATGAAAATGGAACGAATAGAGAGTGTGAGAGGACGCGAAAAAAACCCAGGTGCTCTTGAGGGTGTTTGTGGAGAAGATTGAGTGAGAGATTTGGGGAGATTGAGTGGGTTGAGAGAAGTTGAGTGAGAGGGAGAGTGAGAGATACGGTTCGAAGGAGTGGGGGAAGTGAGAGGAGTGAGAGAGTGAAGAGGGTGTGTCGGGGTTAGGGGGAATTTTTAATTTTTTAAATTTGGGGTAATTTGGGGTTTTTAAGATTAAAGGGGTGTGTTTGAGTAGGAGGGGGTGTGGGAAAAGTAAAGGCATAAAGAAGACTCACTAGGCCCAAAACAATGGAAACTCGTGTTATGTGAGAGCTTTTAATCACACGTGCACCTTTAATAGGAGAATTAAATTTGCGGGAGCTAACGGATCATTTTAGCGGGAACCAACGTGTCACTACCCACGCGCGAAATCCCTCAACTTCCCGCGCAATAAACCCTAGTACTATATATTTATAAGAAATTTACCCCCAATTTTCTCCACTCTCCTCCATTCCCAACTTCACATCACTCTCTCTTCGATTCGCAGACATGAAGAATTCCTCAAAACCACCTTCTTCATCTTCCTCCAGGAGCAGATCTGAAAAACCCAATCTGAGAAGCTCCAAATCTCAATGCAAAGATCCCATTCAACTCAGTTCCAAGACTCCAGAGAAGCCGCTGGAGCGTACACGCACGCGCAATCGTGGTGTTGCACTTTCCATCTCGGATATCAGAAAAGTTGCTAAGGGTCTTCAGGATCGGAATAAACCTAATGAAACGACGTCGTTACCGGCCAAAACTGCTAGGAGGCGGATCTCGATGCATTCCCCGAGTAAGCCTATCACTAGCACTTCCGCCGATCAACCCTTCAAGCTTCCCGAAAAGTATATATTTAACATCTTGCATTTTTTGTTTTTTTAAAAATTATTATTTTTTGTTGATTTTTTATTTTTGGGGTTTATGTGCAGGTATGAGATTTTGGTTGAGTTTTTTGATTGTTTGGATAATTCGATTCGATTGTTGGGTTTAAAACGGTCAATGGCGTCATTCACGAATATTAGACTCAAAGTTGAATCTTTAGCTGATAGGTATGACTGTGTTTTGACGATTTGTTTTTTTATTTATCATAGTTTCAAATATTTTGCTTTGTGTTTTCTGATTGTGCTTTTGTGTGGTTGGTTTAGGACGTTTACACATGGTCATCTGGCTCAGTTGAAGTTTATTTTACCTGAGGCAATTACTATTAAGAAGTTACTTCTGTTTGATGAACGGACAAGTTGTATGAAGCCAGATCTTCTTGTTACTCTAAACCCTGATGCAGTTGAACCTGATGCAGTTGAATCTGATGCTAAGTTACATGAGCCTAGGACTTTGCGGCTAAGGAAGTTATTTCGTGAAAGGCTTAGAGATTTTTGCGAATCTCATCCTCAGGTGTGTCTCAACTTGCATATAGTTGTAATTAGATTTCGTTCGTAAGCATAACTTATTGGTAACTTTGTATCATGTCTGTGGGGCAAGATAAATCACACACAGTGCTTGCTGGTTTAATTCATTAAATTGATAGTTTAGTGGAAAGATTTGTGAGATGGTGGTTGCTGTAATACAAAATAATTGATGTGGGATTTCCTTTCTTCAATGATTTGCTGTTGCAAATTTCTTTTATTGATTGAGCTTAATTCCTAATTTTGTGTAGAAGGAAAATTCTGTGACACTTGTTTCAATAGAGCCTAAAGCAATCTTAAGTCTTTTCTAGTTTAGAAATTCACAATTCATAAGTAATGATGAATTTTTAACTAATCATGTTTACTTTTGATGATGGGCTATTACTGTATTACTATTTGGTCTAAAAGATGCTTTTTGTACAGGGTGATGAGATTCCAGAGGAAACACTGCCTGAGCCATTCAGCCGCCCAAAGCTAGATCATCCTTTGACCTTATTAAACAGTGAAAATGCAGATGATCATTTGTCTATGCCTAATAAGACACCAATTGAAGATGATCATTTGTCCATGCCAATTAAGACACCAATTGAAGTTCTTAACCAGCAGCCAGCTGTGGCATCTTATATGTCTCAAGGTTTTAGAAGGCATTTCTCTCTGAAATCAAAGAAAAATGTTGCAGATAATGTGGAGCAAAAATTTCCATCAGATTCATTCCAACCTTCAGCTTTGCCAGTTTCAGAGTTGAGTTTGAAGAAAAATTCCGCTTTTGAGGTCACTAAATCTCTTTCTAAATCATCCCCATCGGCTTCAGAAGCAGCCAGTAGTGAAACATGTTCCACAATTCATGCTTCTTCAGTTTGCTTCACATCATCCGGTGTGACACCAGCTACACCAAGCAAAACCACCATTGAGTTTACAGAAATCAAAGATGGATCTCTCAAGAGCAAGGATGCCATGTCAACTCCAGCTAAACCTTTGTCTACTCCAACCAGGCTGATGAGTGCCACACCTGCACCACCTCCACCAAAAAGACATCTTATGACCCCTGATAACAACTGTGTCAGTTCACCAACCAAATTGGTTAGGGGTCCACCTCTTTCAAGATCATTGAAATTTGACACTCCAGTGAAAAGTGCACATGCTGCAGCTGTTGGGGGTTTGTCAATTGATGACGATATTTTGGATATCCTCCCAGATAATCTTCTTCAATCGGTATGTATGCCCTTTACTCTCTAATACTACATGAACAAAAGTCAAAGATCTTTTTTTTTTTTTTTTACATTCTTATGTAGTTAGAGTAGTTTAAATACAACATATTAAGCCGTGCTATCAGAGATCAAGTTAGGCTTATGATCTGTCTAGTGAATTGATTGTACGTGGCTTTTATGTCTGCATTTTGTATATATCTTTATTTGTCTATGGCATGACCCAGGAGTAGTTCAAGAGCTAATTTTTCTTTATTATTATTATTATTATTATTATTATTATTATAGTAAGATTAAGATTAATTGTGCCTTCTGCAGATTAGTGAAAAGGAAAGAAGAGCAATGGAGGAAAGGGATCCAGCTATCTCACAAGCAAAGAAACGGAAAAAAATTATTGCCAGTCTCCCTAAGCTCTTCAACATGATTCACATGTTGTTTCATTCAAAAACCGTTCTGTTATCCCCAGAGAGGAGCTTATCAGCACGATAATCTCAAGCCATTGTGATATTGTTGATAGAAGTAAGATGCATTTCGATTCAAAAATGATTGACTATTTATATTTTTTGTACACTAAAGTTTTCTGGCTTGCTTTCTCAGGTGAAGTCGAAGAACAGTTGCATTTATTGCTTGAACTAGTACCCGAATGGATTTCTGAGAAGTTGTCCTTAAGTGGAGATATGCTATTCCGGTAAGTTTCTTTGTTTTCATTGTATTCTCTATTCTGAATTTTACAACTTTTAACAGCGTACCTTTCATATTTCTTGCCATTGTTTTGATTCTATCTTCTTTTTGACAGCATAAATAAAATGTCAAACCCTCATACCATACGAGCATCACTTGAAGAAGCCAAATGAGCAAGGTGATGTCATTGTTGAAAGTGCTGTTGGAACCAACTTGTATATTGGCCTTTCTCTCTCTCTAAATCATACGGTTTTGAAGCATCATAGGATCCATTATGTTCTTTTGGGGCTTGTAAATGTTCAATCTATTCTCTTTTGCTTATAGTTGGTTCAAGCGATTTTCTAACATCTAGTTTGTATATTTATGATCTATATGATAAGGACGTGGATCCTCTCTTTCACCCTCCCTCCAACTCTCTCCATTCTTTTAATCTATCTCTTAATCTCACTCTCCTCACTAGGGCTGTTAAAAACTGAACCAAACCAATAGAAAACCGCAAACCGAATCAAACCAAACCGAAAACTGCAAAAAACCGCTTTCTATTGGTTTTGTTCGGTTTTTTTTATTAGTGAATCGCAAGGTTTGGTTTGGACCATAGTTTTGATTATAGAAACCAAACCAAACCAAATCGCAAAATCCTATATATATAAAAATAAAATTAGACAAAACAATATATATAGAGAATAAGGAAAGCAGTTTATTTAAGAGACCGTTTGGATTAGCTTATTTTTGAGCTTATGAAAATCAACTTATGAAGATAAATAAGTTTTTATGTTAATTCACAACTTCTCACTAACAAAAATTGTATCTCCCTAAGTTATTTTTCCATAAACTACCTTTACATGCTTATGAATAATACGTAAAAATTAATTTATTTGCATTAGTTGTTTTTCATAAGTTCAAAATAAGCTCTATTCAAACAGGTTCTAAATTGTGTTTTGTCTCGCAAAAAACCGAACAAACCGAACCAATCCAAACCGCATTGGTTTGGTTTGTTTTTTTTTTCAAAAGCCAACCGAACCAAACCAAACTGCATCTATTTTTACCTTGCGATTCGGTTCACTTTTTTGCTCAAAACCGAACCAAATCGCACCGCGAACACCCCTACTTCTCACTGTCTCTTTATTTTTTAATTATCTGCAAACTCCTTCCACTCCTATATTTTCTGATGGAGAGGAAGGAAAGAGGTCATCCATTTTGATGTGATTATATTGCTAGACCAATTGAGAGTAACCAAAACCCAGGAGTTCAAAATCACACAATTTCAATATTTGGAGAATCCAATTTGTGCAAATGAAATGAGGAATTGATATTGCAGTCAAAAAAACTTGAAGACTAAATTCGCTCAATAGAAACTTAGAGAACAAAAATCCCATAATTGAGATATCAGGATGATTCATAAATGTCAAGTTGAGAATGCGGTTCAAACAACAGAAAATTCTGATTTGGATTCATAAATATGAAGTTCAGATCAAACTGAACAACGTAGTGGACCCTAGTTTTCGACAGACAAGAACTTGTTTTACCTAAACATGAATGACATTTACAGATTTAGTAAACATAATCTTACTCGTTTGCACTGAAAAAACCTATCATATCAGGTATTTTGGGTCTGCACAGGTAAGTGACCTAAACACATGCGGTGGAATGATATAAAAAGTAATTAGTCATTTTCATACGGTCGCTCGAAGTTGGCCGATTCATGATTAGTTCTCAAGATGAGTGATCGCTTGAAAGCTTCACCATGTGCATTTTTCAACAATTGTCAACTGGAGTGTTTTGCTTGATTCATTTATGTTACCTCTACATCTGCTGAAGTCTTCATCTTTGTCTCACATTGCTCAACATTTGTTGGAAAGGTTTGTTGTGACCTGTAATCTCCATCACTTTCTTTTCCCCATAATAGCAAGTATACACCAATGATCACAATGATTACTCCCTATTAGAGAAAATCCCAAGTCCCACATTGACTAATGATAAGGTCTCTAGAGGGTTTATAATGAAGAGGCAAACCTCACCTACACAATTTGGTTTTGTGAGGTTGAGTTAGGCCTAAAACCACATTCTAAGACTCCCACTATACTGCAATGACCAAACATAATCTTAAACTGTTTGAAGTATGGACATATTGTGCTTGAACAGTGAAATGCCTTTACTTTACCTGCCAATGTGAAGTTGTTCCCCCCCAAAACAAAATAGGCTAGGATAGCCACCAAAAGAGGATTGAACATACTCACAAAGACTGGCCCTTTTTCTACTGTGGCCCAGAGTTGAATGTAGATAACCAAACTGCCACATATAACTCCCTGTCATTCATTACTCATGCATGATTGAGTTTGGATTTAAGTTTAAATTGACTTACATTTTAAGTTCAGCATCTAAATGCTTGACTTACCGCGTATAAAATGCTGCAGAGTTCAATCCTGGATGTAGTAGTTAACCATGCTCTAGGCTTGTGTTGCACGAGTGCAGTAAAGACAGCAGATTGTGCAGCACCAATGCAATTTATCCATGCTGTTAGTGACAGTTGTGCTGGATATTTCTTCACTATAATTGCCTACAAGGCAAGCAAACAACAACTGAGTTTTGATGTATATATATGGTCGTCTCCAATTCTTTTTTGGTATTATTTCCTAAATCTTCTCAAGCCTCAAATGCATATATGTTCCAGATATTGGTATCTCAATCCTTTGTAAATTTTTTCCTTTTTTTGACTTTTGATAAGCGCTATGAAAAGTCGTGAAGCACTATTAAAAGTAATGAGGGACTAAAACTGATCAAAAAATAAAACTTGGGGACCAAAAATAGGTAAAAAAAAAAAAATTTGAGGGACTAAAACCAAAAAATTCAAATTCTATAGGGACCAAAAACATATTTAACCCTGTTTCTAAAATTCGATTTTGATCAACAAGTAACACCGAAGGAAATATTGATCAGCAAACAAAGGATGTTGGGGAAATTCCTCATCAAGGTGTAACACTGAAAAACAAAGAAAAGAAGTGTACCTGTACTTTATTAAAGAAAAATATACCTGCAGTATGTACCATAAAGACCATGATATGCAGCTTCCAACAGTCAACATTGATCCTTTAATCCAGTATAAATGTAAGAGATGAGATGGTGTTACCATTGATGTGACAAAGGACGGAGTGGTATACTTCAGACTTGCGAAAAACATCTTCAGCGTAAGACTGATTCTGTTTTTCATAGTAAAAGGAAACAAAAATAGATGTAAGTTTCTTCCAGATTTGAGTACATCTAATAACAGGTTTTCTGTTTAACAAGAAAATGTGTTGGAGAATTGTGTGTGAATTATAAAAAGTCCTACATTGGATAGACTAAGTACTTCTATAGTGTTTTTTTTTGGTCAAAACTTCTATAGTGTTTATAAGTGGGAATCTTACCCTATGGGTTGGGCCCCAAAGGGGTATCCAATTTTGTGAATGGGTGAGAACACAAACAAAGTGACCACCACACACACGCCAGCCACTGTCGACCAATCGGCTTGGCTATGTGGTGTATTTTTTTTATTTTTTCGGATCAGAAATATTATTTAATTTTTTGACCAAGTCAAGTCAAAGTGTAACGAAAAATTAAAAAACCGTAACTTTTTTTATTGTTCCAACGGATTTGTCAAGAAAGAGCTGTTGGCTCTCTATGGCTCTATTCGATCCTCTCCCACTTTTCTCCTATAAAAGGACTCCTCACCCTCATTTACAATTTGCACCAAAACTTTGTGAATCATGAATTTCTTCACAAGTTTTTTCTCTTCTCCCTTATAACATTCTTCTTCTTTTGAAAGCTAAGAGTGGTTTTCATAACCATATAGAGTGGTTTCCATAAACCATATTGAGGGTGTATTTCTAGAGCAAATTTCTCACAATGCAGTGAAAATTCGTAACAGTGTAACTGGACTGTTTTATCTTGGGACGTCGTGGTTGATAGCCTACTTGCACATTTGAGTAGTGCCACGAAACGTCTTAAAGAGAGCAACCTAGTCCGCGACTCATCCCAGTAATATCTTCAGTTTAATTTAAAAATAAAAACTTAAATACTGTTGTTTGGGGAAAGTTTTGGCTAAGGAAAGACTTAGTATTTAAGTGTGTCCATTGTGACTCACCTCTCTTTCCTAGGAACCTACTCGGATTAACAAAATGTTACTTGAGTTGAGAACAATACCCGAATAGGGGAATAATAAATAGCCACATGCACATTGTCATTGTCAATTTTGGCCTTGCTTCTCTGCAAAGAAGGAAATAAGACATGGATGAAAGTCAAGACATATAACATGCAAAATGGTTCTTCTTATGAAAGTTCATGGTCAGCATTATAACTGAAATCAAGATATAAGAACATGTGTTCTTTTAATCTAATTTATCTAATCTAATCTAATATCTAATATCTAATCTAATCTAATCTAACTATAATCAAATCATGTGTCAGCAAATTGACTAAAATAGACACTCACAAATGTTGCCACGTGTCAAATTTTGGGGTCAACTTTACATATTTGCACCTTTGTTTATCTGATGGTCAGAATTTACCTGTACGATATCTTTAGCTCTTCTTCTTTCACTCCTCCTGCATAAGTATTCCTCCTGGCTGCATTCCTTCCCTAATTTCCAGTAGTTTTCTGCATAAGTATTGTTCCTGACTGCATTCCTTCACTGTACTCAAATGGCATTCCCCTTAAAATTGAGCAAATTGATTTGTCTAGCTAGAAATTGAATCACATAGCTTCACTTACACTAAATACGTTCATTTCACTTTATTGCTTCTCAGATATAACTAACTATGAACCATGACTTACTAACTAAGAAGTCACAAAGTGTATCAAGTACAAAAAGCATCATATTCATGTTCCACATGAATAGACACTTTGTATCAAACACGATTTAACAATTCAAACATACTAACATATAAAATGTTGGGGCTATTCATGACCAAACCGCATTATATCTTAACGATCTATATATGATTGATATGATTGTGTTTATCAGAATTAACTCATTTCAGCAAACGGTTGCCAAAAATGAAAATTATTCGAGCCCTAAATCGATTGAGGTTTAGATCTAGAAAAAGAAATGTAACCTTTATCTATTCGATGATTCTGATTTGGGCACCTTAACTATTCTTTCTCTGCTTGCATGTAATGCAACAGACTCAACCGTCTCCTCTTCTACACACGTCATTTCGCTCTTCTCTCGTGTTCCCGCTTCTGCTTCACAACTCTTCTTCTCGGAGGTTCTCTTCGCTTCCACCATCTCTTCGTCAAACAGGTATTGGTTTATTATTTGGTTCAGCGAGTTCAACACAGTGACATTTTGAGTCTTGTTTTTCAGAATCGGGCTACTCAAGCGACTAATTACTTGAGAATGAAGTCTAAATTACACCGTAGTTCTTTAAGTTATTTAATCTTAGTATCACTTGATAAAAAAAAGTTATAAGGGCCCGTTTGTTATAGATTCTCGGCTGCAAAAGTTATAGTTCTTTAAGTTATTTAATCGTAGCAAGTTATTCATTTAAGTTTTTTTCCGTACCACTTAAATCTTTTAAGTTATTTAGTTGTAATAAGTTGGTTCTTTAATTTTTTGGTACCACTTAGGTCCTCTAAGTTATTTAATTGTAACGATTTGGGATTATCGGGATTTAAAAGTTACAATTAAATAACTTAAAGGACCAACTTGTTACAATTAGATAACTTAAAGGAACTACGTAGTACAAAAAGAACTTAAAGGACCAACTTATTACAATTGAATAACTTAAAGGACTTAAGTGGTATGAAAAAAATTTAAAGGACCAACTTGTTATAATTAAATAACTTAAAGGACCTTTGATGTAATTTAACCTGAGAATGAATTAGAGTAAACACCAATTTTAGTTCCTGACAATTTTTTTACCAAAGAAATTGGTCCCTGACAATTTTTTAGGACAAATTAGTCCTTGGGATTGCCATTGGATGGATGGGGGACTTACTTGTCCCCATTTTGGAAATGTCAGAGACTTAAGTGTCTTAAAATATTGTCGGAATCAATTTGTCCCATAAAAAAATTGTCAGGAGATAAATTGGGTCTTTAGTCAAACTAGAGTAAAGACCCATTTTAAGTTTAATTAATTAACCAACAAAGGTTGTTCCAAACCGTAATTGGGTTCAGATCTCACCCAGCCAATAGGGGGTGTTTGCGGTGCGGGTTGGTTCGGTTTTGAGCAAAAAAGTGAACCGAACCGCAAGGTAAAAATAGATATTGTTTGGTTTGATTCGGTTGGCTTCCAAAAAAACAAACCAAACCAATGCAGTTTGGATTGGTTTGGTTGGTTTAGTTCTTGACGGAACAAAACACAATTTAAAATGTTGTAGATTGACTTTGTAGTATATGCGCAACAAGACAGCAACAAATCAAAGACCTGCGAACACAAAACACGTTAAGAAAAAATAACCGGAGGCGTCTGGTGACTTGTCCTGAAGAATTTATCCGCCTCTACAGCGCAAATTCCCCGAGATACAACCGGTCCTTCTCAATCACAGTAGCGATCGAGGTTCCGAACTGGCAAGAATGAATATTTTTATTCTGACAGGAAATGAACCCAGGAATATTTGATTGGAAGAGAGAAAGTAATCCTTTTGGAAGTGTTAAAATTCACACATCTATCTCATCTCATCTCAGTTCAAAAAGCTTTTTCTTTCTTATATACAAAACCAAACTCATTGATCAAAGCGATTTTTCCGTTAACAACATAATTATATATTATGACCATTAAAACAATCATGAAGACCAAATGAACCGTATATATAATAATGATAAAAAACTGAACATGGTCATATAAACGTTTTTAGAATTAAAAGTATTTGAAACGTAAGTTGCTTTTAAAAAAATTGCAACGTAACTTTTATAAGCCAATCACTTTAATATATAACTAGTATTTTACCCGTGCATAAGCACGGGTGATACTGTATGGTCGGTGTACTTTGATGAAGTTATAATAGTAATTTGAAAGGTATTCATAAGTTGTGAACAATGTCAATAATGTATAATTTGATATTAAAAGAGGAAAGAGATAAGTATTGTGGCATATAACATACAAATGCAAATTATATTGAGTCGAAGAAATGAAAGGAGATTGACAATTAGAATTACATTGATCGATAATAATGTATTAGGACATTAGATGTAAAATATGCATCCCCGTTGGGCATTCTGTTAGCTCTCGTTGGCTCTCGTTGCGACTCTCGTTGTCAGTCGCGTTGCAGGTCCCATTGTCAGTCTCTCGTTGTCACTCTCGTTGCCACATGTTAACTCATATTTTTTATTTCATTTAATATTAATTAAATCATATTAGTTTCTGCTGACGTTGCATGTCGAAATTTGGAGATGTCTAAAAATGTAAATGTGCTAGCATATGTTTTTATTAGTTTGAAAGTAGATTCATAGTTGCTAAAATGATTAATTTGACCGTAGTGAAAAGAAATGATTAGTTTTATTAGTTTATGTAGATTATTGATCAAATAATTTGAGCAGATTATAAAATTAGCGACTAATTTTTTTTAGTAAAAAAAGGGAATTTTTTTTAATGTTTTTGACAAAAAAAGGAATAAATCGAGTTAAAAAATGATGGGAAAAAATTTTATTGAAAAAATTTATGCTTTTTTATAAAAGAATTAAAAGGAAAAACAATTTTAAAAAAAATAGTTAAAAAAAATAGTTAAAAAAAATAAAAAAAAAGAAAGATTTTTTTTGTTGGTATAAACTGAGTATCCTCTCTACAAGAATCGCAGAGACTAATCCTCAGTAGGGTAGGACCACAATTGGCGGCAAAGCTCTCCCTCAAGAGATTTAACACTGCTGCATGCCCAAGGCTGGATTCGATCCCAGGACCTTGGTTAAGCTGGAAGAGACCCTTACCATCTCATCCAAGTGCTCTTGGGTAAAAAAAAAACAGAAAGATTTAAAAAAAATAATAATATTAAAAGCCGACACGCGTCGAGGGCGTGTCGATTTTTTTTTAAAAACGCATTAAAGTTGATGAAAAAAATTTGAAAAAGTAAAAGGCGACACGCGTGCGTCACTCGTCGCGCGTCGATGATGATTTTTTTAAACCGACAAAAAGTCTGCGAATATTTGTCTTTTAGTGGTAAAATTACCATTTTACCCTCATTTTGTGACAAATGTCAAAATTTGGAGATGTCTAAAAATGTAAATGTGCTAGTATAGGTTTTTATTGGTTTGAAAGTAGATGAAGAATAGATTAGATTAGTATTAGATAAAATAGAAATAAATGAGAATAAATATAGATTGAAGAAGAAAAAGAGAAATGAGAGAGGAGAGAGGGGAGGGGGCATTATGAGAGAGAGAAGAGAATAAAATAAATATAAAAAGAGAGGAGAGAGATGATGAGAAAATGTGTAAGAGAAAAGTAATAAAAATTATAAAAAGTAGGGATATTTTGTCTTTTAGTGATACATTTACAATTTTGCCCCTATTTTTTGACAAATGACAAAATTTTAAGATGTCTAAAAATGTAAAAGTGCTAACATGTTGTTTTATTATATTTAGAGTAGATTATAATAATAAACACAAATGTAACGCATATATATATTATAGTGATAAAACAAAACTATATATTCACTTTAAATGATATAATAAACACACACACACACACACACATATATATATATATATATATATATATATATATATATATATATATATATATATATATATATATATATATATATATATATATATATATATATATATATATATATATATATATATATATATATCATTAAAATAAATTTTATCAAACTTAAATATAGTTTATTTTCCACTTTTGAAATATCTATTAAATTAATAAAATAAAATTACAACAGACTTATCCAATGTGGTAGAGGAAACATGACCAAATAAATTAATAAATGTTAAGAAACATTGTTGACTCTTATTTGGAATGAAAAATATAATATTTAGACAAAGAGGTGTTTGTGAGTAGAGAGAGTCACTATATAGAGCCCAAAGGTACAGATTACATCAAAGTAATTAGGTGGGAGGGATGGAAAACCTTGACTTGGCAGTGAGTGGAACAAAGATCCTTGAGAGAAGGGATGTGTGTGGCCCAAACTTATGCACTTATATTAAACTAACATGTATTATACAGTTGTATAAGATCACTGTATGACATGGTCCAAAAAATGTTATCCTATTTAGTATGAAGAAACTTTTACTATATAGTACTCTCTTGAACGGTGTGCTGAAATTGTCATGTTATTTTTTACATATATTGTTTTGTCTAATTTTATTTTTGTATATCGGAATTTGCGGTTTGGTTTGGTTTCTGTAATCAAAACTGCGAATCGATCCAAACCGCACGATTTACTAATAAAAAATCGAACAGAACCAATAAAAAATAGGTTTTTTTTTTTGCAGTTTTCAATTTGGTTTGATTCGATTTTAAACACCTACCCCCAAGTCTCAAGTTTGAGTCTAGGTATGACAACAACTCAGTTGGAACTTGGAAGCAAAGAACCACACAAAATGATAAATCCATTTTTCAACATTTTTTATCAAAACAGATTTATCATTTTAATAGATAAATCCGGTTTTAAAAAATGCAAATAAGATTTATCTATTAAAATGATAAACCCATTTTATATTTTTACTGATGGGTAAAATGGGATAAAGTAAAATTATGGGGGTATAATGCCTAAGTGTTTGGGTATAAAAATCAACATCCTCCTATTCCTCACTCCATTTTTTGTAACTGCCAAAAATCCTTGTTGAGAACAACCGAAGTGGAAAAGTGAATAAAATGGTTGAAAAATTGGCGGCAAAGCTCTCCCTCAATAGATTTAACACTGCTGTATGCCCAAGGCTGGATTCGATCCCAAGACCTTGATTAAGGTGGAAGATGTAAGTGTAGTACATAGAGTAGTTTAATATTCACATTTAACATGTGTTGCATTAGCAAGTTAGCCCAAGAAGCTTTCAGTTGTATTTCTGTTAAGGGTGCACACATTAAGTTCTAAGTGTGCACACATTAAAGACTTGATATAAATACCTTGTACTGTAAATGTTTCAAATATACAACAAAATATACACATTTCAGTTAGAGAATTCTCTCTCTATTTTCTCTGTTTTCTACATGGTATCAGTAGACTAGCGTTCCATGGTCGACGATGACTCCCCCGGTGGCACGCCACCGCCTACTACACCGACAATTCCGCTCTCAACCGCGCCGGCGTTAGATCCTATCATCACGTTCACGCTAAAGATCTCAGATAAACTTGATGAGAAAAATTTTCTCGTATGGAGGCAGCAGGTAGAACCGATGATCAATGCTCATAATCTTCAAGATTTCATTCACTTTCCGCAAATTCCAGACCAGTTCCTCGTCTGCATTGATTTGCGCGCGACGACGAGAGAATCCGCGCTATCGTAACTGGATGCGCCAAGACCAATGGTTGCTGTCATGGCTTCAGTCCACACTCTCGAGCGCGATCATGCCTTGAGTTCTTGGATGTAGCCACTCGTTCCAACTCTGGGAACGCTTACAGGATCATTTCCAAAAACTTACACGTGCAAAGGCCAGGCAACTTCGCACAGAGCTTCGCTCCACAAAGCTTGAATCGCGTAGCATCGATGAGTATCTCCTTCGCATTAAATCGCTTGTAGATAGCCTTGCGTCAGTAGGTGATCCTGTTCCCTTGGAGCAGCACATTGATGTTATTTTGGAAGGTCTACCTGAGGATTATGCACCTGTTATCTCTGTAATTGAAAGCAAATTCGAAGCCAATCAACTTGAAGAGGTCGAAGCATTGCTTCTTGCTCATGAACTACGTTCTGGAAGGTTTAAAAAGCAATCTCAGACTGAAACTCTCTCAATCAATTTGACGAACACCTTGCCTGCACCTGCACAGAATTTAGAAACTCAGCAAAACACCTCTGGTAATTCTGTTCCTTATCTTAATAATGCTGGAACTGATAGTAATTTGCAGCACAATAATTTTTCCAGTGCCTTCTGTGGTCGTGGAGGCCGTGGAGGCCGTGGTGGCCGTGGCCGTGGCAGGTTTGGTAATGTACAATGTCAGGTTTGCTTTAAATTTGGACACCTAGCTTCAATGTGTTACCATAGATTCAATCAGCATTTCCAAGCACAAATACCACCTGAATACCAAGGCTTTCCTGCACCAACCAACACCTATTTTAACCAGCAACCTAATCCCTTTGCCTATGCTCACCCTGCACATCAACCTCTTTATCAAAACACATGGACATGACCAAACTACCCTCTCAGGCCACCACCCCAACCAATGAAGCAACCTCAACCCTATCCATATCCTCAAGCTTTAATGGCCACATCAGTACCTTCAACCACTAGCCAAGCTCAACTACCATGGCACCCTGACACTGCAGCCTCTATTACAGCAACTCATCAGTCACAAAACATACATCAGCAATCACCTTTTGAAGGTCCAGATCAAATCTACATTGGCAATGGCCAAGGTTTGTCTGTCAAAAACTGTGGCTCCTCCTCATTTTCCTCTCCAATTAATCCTCAAGTGTCTCTTGTTTTAAAAAATCTTGTTCATGTCCCTTCCATTACAAAAAATCTCATTAGTGTTAGTAGGTTTGCTGCTGACAACAATGTGTATTTTCAATTTCATGCTAAAGATTGCCTTGTGTTCTCTCAGGACACCAATGAATTGCTTCTCCATGGTCCAGTTCGTGAGGATGGTCTCTATGAGTTTGCTCCATTCAAGTTCCACCATCAGTCCAGTCCATCTCATATTCCTGCTGCAGCTGTTACTGCCATCACCAATTCTGCATCACAGTCAACCTCTAGTACAGTTTTACCTCCTAGTAACAGTTCACAGTCTGTTAATGTCACTGTTTCAAAGCCTGTTCCATCTATAAATAATGTCACATCCCCCTCCCCCAACCTTAGAACTACTTGGCATCTAAGATTAGGCCATCCCAATCATGTTTCTATGAACAATGTATTTCAAAGGTGTAATATTCCTATTTCTAATAAAGATGTATCAGAATTTTGTGCTGCATGTTGTATGGGTAAAGCACACAAATTATATGCACCACCATCCCAAAACACTTACACTACACCCCTTGAACTTATCTATAGTGACCTTTGGGGACCAACCCCAATTGAATCAACCAACAAAGCCTTATACTATGTGACATTCGTTGATGCTGCCACTAGGTTCACTTGGCTCTATTTGCTACGAAGAAAGTCTGATACACTTGACATATTCAAACAATTTAAAGCCCTAGTTGAACTACAATTTGGCCTACCCATTAAAGCTTTACAAACCGATTGGGGTGGGGAGTTTAGACCATTTTCTAATTACCTTGCTGAACTTGGTATTCAACATAGACTCATTGCTCCTCACACTCATCATCAAAATGGTGTTGTGGAAAGAAAACATAGACACATAGTAGACCTTAGCCTTTCTCTTCTTAGTCATGCCTCCCTACCACTTAAGTTTTGGGACTATGCTGTACAAACAGCAGTCTACCTCATTAACAGACAACCCTCTGCACCTCTTAACCATATACCACCCTACACTGCCTTGTTTAACAAGGAACCCGATTACAACTTTCTCAAAGTATTTGGTTGTGCTTGTTTTCCATTACTAAGACCCTACATCGCACACAAATTTGACTTTAGATCTCATGAATGCTTGTTCCTAGGCTACTCCACATCACACAAAGCATATAAGTATCTTTCTCCTAGTGGCAAACTCATTGTGTCTAAAGATGTTATTTTTAATGAAATTCGATTTCCTTATCCTTTCTTGTTTGAGTCACCATCTTCCTCCTCCTTTGTCCCACCCAAGTCTATCGGTCTTGGCCTCTTCCCCTTGGTTCTAATGCATCTACTACACACATTCATTGTCTCACGAGAACATTCACCACAGTGACTACTATCTCTCCCTTACCAGACACCACTGTAACTACACCCTCTTCTTCAAACACCGCCGCCTCCTCACCTCACACACCTCAACCTCATGAGCCTACTCCACCCCCGCACTTTGACCGGACCACCTCCTCCACCTCATAACAATAATCACCCTATGCAAACACGATCCAAATCTGTATACATCCGCCCAAACTCAACCACTCAATTTCTCTAACCACCACGTAACCTAAAACCACAAAACAAGCACTCAAAGACCCTAATTGGCTTGCGCCATGCAGCAAAATTTTCACTCTTCAAAAGAACCAAACTTGGACCCTTGTTTCCTCCCTCCAATAGGAAAGCTATTGGTTGCAAGTGGGTATTTCGTGTAAAAGAAAATCTTTGATGGATCTATAAACAAGTATAAAGCTAGGCTAGTTGCCAAAGGTTTTCACCAAATACATGGATTTGACTTTCATGAGACCTTTTCACCTGTTGTTAAGCCAAGAACTATCGAATTATCCTCACCCTTGCGCTCTAACATATGGCCGGCCTCTACATCAATTGGATGTAAATAATGCTTTTCTTAATGGTACATTACATGAAGAGGTGTACATGGAGCAAACTCTCCGGTTTTGTCACAGGTGATCCTTCACTGGTTTGTAGACTTCACAAGTCTCTTTATGGGCTCAAGCAAGCCCCTAGGCAATGGTTTGAAAAGTTGATGACCACTCTCCTCACTCTCGGGTTCAAAAGCAAACAAATGTGATCCTCTCTCTTCATATTTCGTGCTAAATCCTGCGTGGCGTATTTACTTGTCTATGTGGATGACATAATTCTCACTTTGGGAACTCGCTTCATTGCTCAAAGTCATCACAACCAGGTTACATCAACAATTTGCACTCAAAGAACTTGGTGCACTTGATTATTTTTTAGGAATTGAAGTTCATAGGCAAACTGATGGCTCTCTCTTATTAACTCAATCCAAGTACATTCGTGACTTACTTCTCAAAACTAATATGCAAGATTCTACTCAAGTTGCATCACCTATGGCATCTAGTACCAAGCTGTCAAAGAATGGTTCTCCCAGGTTCAAGGATCCTACACTGTATCGCTCTGTTGTAGGAGCGCTACAATATGCTACTCTCACTCGTCCCGAGCTCAGCTACTCAGTTAATAAGGTCTGCCAATTCATGGCAGACCCTTTAGAGGATCATTGGGTGGCTGTGAAGCGCATTTTAAGATACCTACGTGGAACTACACTTCATGGATTGCTTTTCAAACCTGCCAACACCCAACATCCCTTTGCTGTAACAGGTTTTTGTGATGCTGACTGGGCATCGGATCCTGATGACCGTAGATCTACATCGGGATCTGCCATATACTTTGGACCTAATCTGATATCTTGGTGGTCAAGAAAACAACCTCTAGTGGCTCGGTCGAGTGCTGAGGCTGAGTACAGAAGCCTAGCACATACTGCATCTGAAATACTGTGGATAGAAACTCTGCTGCGTGAATTACATGTGAAGACACTCAGTCCTATAATTCATTGTGACAACAAAAGCACAGTAGCAATGGCTCATAATCCGGTTCTTCATGCTAGAACCAAGCACATGGAAATTGATCTCTTCTTTGTCAGAGAAAAGTCACGCCAAACAACCGCAAGTTACTCATATTCTGGCTAGTTCCAAGTTCTTTGATGTGCTCACAAAACCACCGGCCCACCGCTACTCTTCTTGACTCAAGAGACAAGCTTAGAGTGTGCTTTCGGTTTCTCACCCACCCTAAGCTTTGGGGGGTGTGTGTGTAAGTGTAGTACATAGAGTAGTTTAATATTCACATTTAACATGTCTTTGCATTAGCAAGTTAGCCCAAGAAGCTTTCAGTTGTATTTCTGTTAAGGGTGCACACATTAAGTTCTAAGTGTGCACACATTAAAGACTTGATATAAATACCTTGTAATCAGAATCTGTTTCAAATATACAACAAAATATACACATTTCGGTTAGAGAATTCTCTCTCTATTTTCTCTGCTTTTTCTGTGTAAGAAGCTATTTATCATCTCATCCAAGTGCACTTGGATCTTGTAATAGTCACTTTAATTCTACTTCTATATTTTTTACACAAAAATTCTACTGCTATATATTTTGTTCCTTCCGTTTTCATACTATCTCGTTTGAAAGCTGATGAAGACACATCTAACTAATTTTTTTATCAGCAAGAAATAATGTGTGTGCACTATATTAGCCATGTATTTCAATTTATTTATTTTTGTCTGCAACGCTGAGTGGTAAGTACCATTTATAAATTCACACACATAAAGTTAGTAAAGTAAATATTATAGATTTAAACTTGGGTAATTACAAAAAAAGTAGTATTCAACCTAACAACTAGTTATGCTAAACTTTAATGGGCGTTCTTGAAATTGCGCTGGACCCACAATCTGTTTATGATAGTGCTGTAAAAAAGACACTACGTATACGTACCTTCAACCAGAATTATAGCTTTGTGAATTGTGACAAGATCAATCTTATATCATTTCATTTATTTATGCTTTATGTTTTGGACGTTTGATCCCTCAATTAAAAGAAAACAAAGAAGAAAATTAAGGCTAAACAGTACATTTGGTCCCTGCAAATGTTAAGAAAATCCAGTTTAGTCCCTGCAATTTCAAAACTTTTAAAATAGTCCTTGCAATTACTAAACGTTAATCGTTTAGTCATCGCCGTTAGTTTTTGTCTTATGAGTTATGTTTTGATGATGTGGCGCCGGTAAGGACAACATGGAAGACACGTGTAATCTCTCTCTCACTTTCTCTCTCCCACTCTCTCACTTTCTCTCACTCTCTCACGTTTTCTTCGCTCCCCCTTCTTCTTCTTCTTCTTCTTCTTATGTTATTGTTTGTTGCAGCACTAATCAACCACAATCAATACCAATCAACAATGATTTCTGTCGATTTCGATTTCCATCTACAATTGCAATTTCGTTCATGAAACAAAGATAATAATAATAATAATAAATCGTTTATTTTGTTATTCTCCCCTAATATCGATTCTGGGTTTTGATTTTTTTTTATGGGGTTCAATCTAAAAGCTACGTATCACATATCGTTCTAATCGTTTTTGGGTTTCGATTTTCTTATGGGTTTCAACCTGGGTTTCGTTCTTCTCATATTGTTCATTGTTGTGGTTTTTGCTCAATTGTTGTGGTTTCTTCTGGGTTTTGGTTTCCATTTAAGAAAATGGGTTTTGGTTTCCATTTAAGCAAATGGGTTTCAATCAGGTCTGGTAGAAAGAAAGGGATGATTAGATCTGGAAGAAAGAAAAGGGAAGTGAAGATCTGGGTATGAGAGAAAGATGGAGATAATAGAAGAAGTTGAAGTTGCTTCAAAAAAAAGAAGAAGGTAAAGGGAGAAAATTGAAAAACAAGAGAGAAGATGGAAGAAGAAGAAGAAGAAAAGAAGAGAAACAGTGAGATCCGGAGATGAGTGAGAGAACGTGAGAGAGTGAGAGAAAGTGAGAGAGTGAGAGTGAGAGAGAGAAAGAGAGAGAGAGATTACACGCGTGCTTTTCCATGTTGGCAAGATCCCTTACCACGCCACATCATCAAAACATAACTCATAAGACAAAACTAACAAAGAAGGACTAAACGATTAACGTTTAGTAATTGCAAGGACTATTTTAAAAGTTTTGAAATTGCATATGACTAAACCTGATTTTCTCGACATTTCATATGACCAAATGCATTGTTTAAATTGAAAATTAAATAGGTATTGAAAAAAACAAAAAGAAGAAAGCATTTTAATTCATGGATACGGTACAAGATCAGTATTGAATGGAAAATGCCACTAAACCTACCTTATCATCCAAAGCCACATATTGGATTAAACACTAACTATCTTGTCAAGATTATGAGTGGTTACAAAAGGATTTGTAGCTTTCATCATGGTAGGAATAACCTTTTTAGCACAAAGTTTATCCATTTTTAAACACATGATGTTTGGCTTTTCTTGCCACAGTACTATCATTTAAGATTTACATGTTGGATACGGCCAATATCTACTTTGTACATATATAATTAATTAATTCTTCCTGAAATATGTATCTTAGCTCAAACTTCAAAGTGACAACTAGGTTTCAGACCATAGTTGTCGTCATCATCATTGAACATTTTACTTGATCGAAAAATGGACTACAAGGTCTGTAAATATAATGATGATATTTCTTACCAAGATAGTAGTATATTTTTTGAGGTTTATTTAGATGATTAAATGACATGAGAGGTTATTTAGCTAAATAGGTTAGATTAGACTTTTTTTTGAAAACAGATAAGACTAAAGTTTTTTCAAAAACCTATTAGTTAAATAGGTCAGGTCATAGACCATCGAAAAAGCCTTTTAGGACTATCAGACCGACCTATTTAAATAAATATAACTAATTTTTTTAATTACTAATATTATTTTGTATTGAATTTGGTACTTTTTGTTAAGTCATAACTTGGCTAACATTTTTTGTTAGTTTAAACATTTTAACCAACATCAACTTTTGACATAGTTATTATTATAAAATAGAATTTTAATATGATGTCATATAAAGATATTTTCCTAAAAGATTTTTTTAGATCCCAATTAGAACTTAATCTTATTGACCTATTAGCTTGTTGGTCTATTTAAATGGCTTACACCATTGAAATGTTGTAGGCTTTCTTAAGAAAATTGTCAAATAGGCTTTTAAAGCAGCGCCGCGTCTTGTCAAGCTTTCGTAAAAGTCGTCGGCGACTTGAAAATGGGCTCACGACAGCCACAAAGCCGACTTAGGCCAAATGTTTTCGGATATTGCTTTTCCCACACCCTCCTACTCAAAACACACCCCATAATGGTGTGAAAAGATCAAAAGGCCAGCAAAAACCTCTTTTTTTTCACGAAATTTCACCTGTTCGAACACGGGCCTTCGAACAGGTTCGAATGACATCGTTCGTGTGTGTTAAATCTTGACTTAACACCCTCTTGTGCGTAATTTCACCTGTTCACATGGGGTCATGCGAACAGGTTCGCATGAGGGTGTTCGAACACCCTATTTTATTACAAAAAATGGACTCTCACACCACATTCACCTTTTTATTGCGTTCGCATGATGTTGTTCGAACAGTCATAAAACACGCCCTCCGCCAGCGTTTCACGCGAGGTTATTTTTGAATAAAATTTGTTAAGGGGTGTGAAAGAGTAGGAGAGGGTGTGTGAAAAGCAATATCCATGTTTTCAACGTAGACCAGGCCCAGACCACGGGTATACTGCTAGTTTGCGCTCCTAAAAAAATGAATGCATTTATCTCTATACAAAAATTATTTTGACTCCCATCACATTCAAATTTTCACTCAGGTTCCTAATTAAATATAATTTACGTGTGAGACACACAATATATAATTATATATGAATGATTGTCTATTGACTTATATTGAGAGATGTATTTAATAACTTCACAATGAGCTCATTATTAAACGATTTTAAGACATGAAATAACATTGAAGGCAATCGCTAAAGTGTACTGTATTCTATTTAACTAAATATATAAAAAAATTATTTTGATGATACTTTTAACGATGCGTGATTTTAAAATTTTTTGCACGATCTAACCTTATAGTTCGAGCTGAAAAAAGTTATTGTCAAACTCGAGTAGAGCTACAAACTGGGCCATTCTTATCAAGCCAAATCAAGTTGAACTAAATTCGACTGACGAGCTAGATTTATTTCCAGCCCTATTACTAAGTTGTGCTTTTGAGACACATCGTCTAATACACCCTTACAAATTTTATGAAATGTTAAATTCATTAAATGAGTGCAATACTTTTATTTTGTATGCTCAATTATCACTACCTCTCCTAATGAATTAACCTCTAAAAAGTTAAATTAGAAAGGGGAAGATTAGTTGACAAAAATTGTGAAATTCGTTTGTAATACTCTCACTAACTTTTGTGACGCCTAAGTTAATGACTTTAATTTTTTCGTCACTAATTTTTGTCACGTGATATTCGGCATAACAATTTTGGCGTTTATCAATTGAGCTAGGTCTTATAGATTTTTTTTTTCTTGTCGTACATAACGTTTTTTAATTGGTAAATTTCATATTAAAAAAATATAATTCATTCGGCTAGTGACCACTGAGGTAAACTATTCGTAATATATTTTATTTTATTTAAAATTGGATTCTCTTTTCATATATGGGTGTAATTCCATTTTGACGGCCATCAATATTGACTATGAGAGATCAAACTACTACTACTACTCATGACTTTGAAGGCTATGGAGTCATCCTTAAATTACGTGTTAGTTTAAAGCTTAGTACACAAAATCTAATTGGGATCATTTTGGCTCCCAACCAATTTAAAGCAGGATTCTAGACATCATAAAAGGTGCCCTTTGAGATCTTCATCTAAATGCAAATCCAAAACACAATAAACTGTCACAACATTAATTACGTTGCTACGTAAAATAAACGCAAGATTATTGGACCAACGATGCATGAAATTTACCATGAATAAGAAAGTGAAAAAGTAGAAAACTCGATGTATTTCTTAAGTAATTAAAGATGAAATCATTTTCGATCGTTTGTCTCTTTTCATTCGTGATAACGTTCATTCCTTATCACTAACTTAGTGTATTCAATATTCATGCATACATTACAGCTAGTTGACTTTTATCATTAAGCTTTTTATTGCCCTGGAATTAAATTTATTGCAAAGTATAATAACAATTGTAATAATAGTAATGATATATTTTCTTCTATTTTGTCTTGAATTTGTTCTATATTTTATAGACCAACTTGATTATTTTGTTTGTAGGTTTTGACCAATATAAGAGTTTTCAAGCAATATAGAGGCACCCATTTGATTACGATCGATCAACATCCTCTTGCAGTCAAATTTGGGATGATAGATGAGTGGCCATTATTAAGATCGGTTATTGAGTATTATTGAGTAAAAACCTAGTGGCTAGTGACTAGTGAGATGTTTAAGCAAAAAAAGTAAAACACAACGTTGGGTGACTATTTTGGACCATTTTTTCAACAAAAGAAAAAACTATTTTAGATGATTCCTTAACATTGCAAGGTAACATACTCTAGATAAATTGAATAATTAATTACATCACTGCAGCAGTACTGGGCTTAATAAGTCACCCGTTTAGGGACTAATAGCCTATGGAAATACACTCGGGACAACCTGCATATTGGACTCAGCAGGTCCCCCATTAGGCTTAGTAGGTCGCCCGTTTAGGGACTAGAAAGCCCATGGATACAAACTTAGGACAACCTGCGTATTGGTCTCAGCAAGTCGCCCTTGAGGGGCTATGTAACGAAGCGGGTCACCCACATGGGTCAGGACCATCACACCACCACAACTAGCCCAACTGGATTGAGATGGAACTTGCCCTACCAATACAGAAGACCTAACTCTGGGAGGCCAGAAGAGTACAAAGAGGAGTCAATCCCTCTAAAATAACACTCCCACCCGTTTGAGGTCGAACGCTATTAAAAGGTCCTCGAGACACAAAGACAGACTTGACTCCTACAAGCTGAAACCCTAGCTTGTTAATGAGTCGTCTTTTCACTTCTATGCAAGTACAATTACCAAATAACAAAATTTTGAGTTATAATCTCCAATTTTATCTCTTAACTTGGTTAACTCTCTTCTACTTTTTGCATTTTTTTAAGTAAAAAAGAATGATAAGTAATAAATTCTTGATGTGTTGTCACATCTAGCTATCTCCATAATCTCTTGAGATAGAGATTATTTATGATTTTCATTTACTTGAAGGACAATAGTGTAAGTTTGAGGATGAAGTTGAAAGTTTAGAGTCTCTTTTTTTGTTGAAAATCAGAATTTTTTGGTGAAAAGTTTAGAGTGTCTTTAATTTCCCTTTTCAAAAACGGTTTTTAGTTTTTTTAAAAAAAAAGAATAAATTTGTTAATTTTTATAAAATAAAACAGAAAATATATTGTTTTAAAAACCAAATCAAACATACTCTTACCCTTTCTTGTTATTTTAATTTGCATAGAAAACATTAGTTACTTTAATGGAATGGATCATTTATATATCTTTAATTTAATGTTAAATATTATTATGTATATTTTTGTCCTTTATGAATATTTAATGTCTAAATTCAGAGAATATATATATATATATATATATATATATATATATATATATATATATATATATATATATATATATATATATATATACTAGTCTACCCTCTATAGTTCTAAATATACAAAAATGGATGATTCAACATCAACAGTGTGATAAAAAAGAATGTAAAATGATTAGAAATCAATGGCAATAATAACTCTAAAATAGTCCAAAAACAAATAATGGGATTCCAAAAATGATGTTGAGTTGGTGCGGGGCAAGGAAAGGTACATATTTTAAACTAGAGGTAGGACAAGAAACATCTTAGAATAAAACCTATTCATTGAAATCATAAACCTGCTTGACTTAACCCATTTCAACCATGATCAAATTCAAGTTTGCCCTAACAAACCGGTGCATGATATGATAGTAAAGCATATATGTCTTTCAAATTGAGTCCTTAAGAAAAATATGAATTACAAAGACCTAGAAATTAGAATCCTCAAGGAATATTAATTATAATAAGGTATATAAAGTAGGAAAAAATATTAGAAAGTGATGATAAATGGGGGGTTGAAGGTGTCATCACTTTTAGGACAATAGGATCATTAATGTTGAAAAGGACATAAGATTTAACAGGGATTAAACTTCATAAGGGTTTTCAAAAAATGGATTGAAATTTTTTTAAGGGTGTGGAAGATAAGGATGCATTTCCACAACTTGGTATGATGTTGTTGGCCATCAATTGACACCACCATAAAGTGTACTCATAGCTCAATTGGATTGTTCCATCTCCTCATTATATTTTTTTCCCCTTTGTCCTTAAGTGTCGTTTTACTTGTCAATGTTTTAAACATATATATATATATATATATATATATATATATATATATATATATATATATATATATATATATATATATATATATATATATATATATAAGACTCAATAAATACCAATAGTTGTATTTTACTTTAGAATAAATCCTCAATTTAGTTGTTAAACTAGCATCATTTCTTACTTGGTTCGTAAACTATATGGAAACAACAAGTAGTTCCTATAGATTGTGAAATTTGTTTCATTTGTCTCCACAATAAACTACTTATAAAATTTTAGGGACTTTTGTCAAAATAAAATAAAATTTTAAGGACTAATTAGATGAATTTCATATGAAAAGTGCTAGTAACGCTCTCTTCGACTCTTTCTTTGACACTCACTCTATGATTGGTTAAAATTCTCGAAGGTTCCACCATTTTGAAAATAAAACTCATTAACAGATCTTTTGGTCATTTTGCACGTATCTTGGGTTGATATAGATTTGAAGTCAAAGCTAAAAAAAATCAAATTATGGTTGAAAGGCCAAGTTATAATTTCTTTGTGGGCATTGAGTATGAATGTTTTTCTTCCTTTTGTATGAATTGACCAGTGATTGTTATAGAAGGATGCACTTTGGTGTGGAAAATAATAAGGAGCAAAAGTGGCTAAAATATGTTGCTCACGCAAAACAAGTTTCTAAATATGTTCCTAAGCTACACAGGTCAATAATAATGTGAATTACAAGCAGAAAGATTAGGTTATACATGCTAAATCCTACGTGAATAAGGAAGCTCTGAAACAGTCACCTAATGGGATTAGAGAAACAGTCACGCCTAATCCTTTGCAGAGGAAACTTCGCCTAATGGGATTAGAGAAACAGTCACGCCATCTAACGAAGAATCAGATGTCCATGACTCTTTTGCTTCCAAAGATGGCAAGCAAATGTCGCCCGCGGTTATGCAGACGTAGGAGACATCTTTGAACTCAATTAAGAAGTTGGCTACCGCTTATACCTCAACTACACAGGCAACAACTCAAGGCAACACCGTTCAGATCTCTCATACCTCGGATACTAATAGTGGTTGTAATATCAAAAATCTTGGTGTACACTCTAATGCCAACGTAGTCAATGATATGAATATTGCTAGTCGGTGTTGGAGTGATTATATTGACTCATCCTCCATTCAATCTCCCATTACCAATGCCTCAGAGTTTGATGCTATTCCTAATCTAGTGGTAGTGTCTGACATGAGAATCTTAGGAAAGTTATAGGGTGATGTGTTAGATGATGTTGTCAATCCTATGGATACAAATAACCAAGAAATAGTTGCGCAATATGATAAACTCGAACCGGTGGTGTCCAAGACCCAAAAGAAGAAATCTCGACAAAATAAGAAACTAGTCCAGAAAACTGTAGGCTATACACTACAAAAAAGACATCAAACAGGGGCAATTTTATTGGGGAGGTTTTAAAAAACCCCCGCAAATTACTTTAAAGAAGGAGTTCTTCATTAGCGTTGTTTATAAATTTTGTTTAAACTAAGGGAGTCAACAAAACCCCACTATTTGAACTCCCACCATCTGAACATTTACATTTCGCTTGCTTTTTTTCAATAACCCTCCTCTTCGTTTCAGTTTCTCGCTTCCCATTCCCAAAACCCTATTTCCTCTTTTTTTTGCTCTCTCATCTAACCAGTATTGCGCCTCCCCTCCCCCAGAACTCGAGTTTTGTCAAAGACATCTCTCTCTTCCCAACCATGTTTTCATTCTCCTCCCAATTTTCGTTTCTCCGTTTCTATTGTTCCCCAACCCTATTCCCAACGTGATTCACAACCTCCACTGCTGGAATGCTTCAATTGCACTGTCTCCACCGCTGCTAGAAGACCCAACCCTAGGTCTTGTCGTGATTGTTTGAAATATTATGGGTATGACAATTTTGGTTTCTCCTAATTCTTTCCTTTGAAAGGCTTTCATTTCTTTTTCATGGTTTTAGATGTGAGAAATCATTCGATTTTGATCCTTTGAGAACAATGGTATAACTATTTTGTTTGTGCAGATTTCAACTTGAGAAAAGATTATTGGAAGTGAGTGAGAGGGAAGGAAGAATACGATGGGAAGAAGGAAAAGAACTCGACCTGTTTGGAGTTGAAAAAGAAATCTAAGAGTAAATAATTTGATTCATTCCCCACATTCTCTGATTTATGTAAGTTTTTTCTTTTTTTTTTGCTATTGATCCAATGTATTTGTTAGGGCCCAGATTTCCAAATAGTGTTGATTGAATCAAGTTGTGATTTTGATTTGAAGGCTGTGTGATGTTCCACTCATTTGTTGTAGGACATTAAGTTATCAGATTGAGTCATTTGTATTGTGCTATTAAAAAAAGACACTACTTACTAATGCATTTGATGGGTAGAGTTTATTCCTCACAAGAATCATTTGGAACTAGTCCATTGCTTAGCTTTATTAAGACATTTTTCCCCAATACAAATGGGTTGGTTGGTTAAAAGAAAATTGTGTGTGCTTAAGCACTTGGATTATATTTCGCAAAGTTGATTTACTTTGGTATGAGTTACAGTGAAATGATTTATGTTGGGACTATTATTTAAGTGTTTTTTGTGAACTATAATTACAAATTCTTGGAAATGGTATTGTGCTATATGAAATTATATATTTGGTTGCCTCAATACACAATAAATTGATTTTTCGTATGGATAAATAGATAAAGTGTTGCTATACTACTGCTATGAGAAAATGATGCTCGACTGCAAACTGAAATTTGCCTTTCCGGAACATGGTAGCTTCGATTATGAGGCACATTTGAGCTGCAAATAATGTTTGCTTGAATTGGCTAATTAGGCTAATGTTGTATCAAACATGCTTTAGTAATTGCATGTTAATATTTTTTCTTTTCATCTTGCAGTCATGTTAGTAGCTGCACTAGAGGATTTACAGCTTGACGCTCGTCGATAGGATACCAAGATGAATGAGTTGTAAGAACACCCCCTTATCATTTTTTATTCTTGTTTTGATGTGAATTATGCAATACAAGTCTGTTTTGTTAACATTTATTTACCTTAATGACTTATGTATTAGTTGTTTACCGTAGTGAAGCATGCAGAAATTCTACCAGACAACTCTGAAAGCCGTTGAAGAAGCAAAGAATGAGGTTAATCCATTTAGATATTATCTTTACTCGTGATATTTACTCTTATTGTGATATTATGTTTACTTTCTATGTCACTCATTTTGCAGAGATTGTGGTTTAACACAAATCTGAAGCATTCTAAGGTTTTCATTGATCCATAAACTGCATTCTAATGTTTTCCTCTGATTAATAATGCTTTTGGATGCTTGTTTTCAGGGTTGTCTTCATTTATATCTCCTACTTGTTTTTTGTTGCATTTTGTTTTTATATATTCTGAGACTTGTGTTGCTTGCTTCTTATCACATGGTCACCTAATTTAGTTCACTGCTATTTATGTAGCTAACTATTTCTAACTTTATTTGTTAGTTAGTCTGTAAATTTGTCAGCCTAGTTGTTGAGCAGTTAGTGATTCAAGATGATTCTGTTTCACAGTTACCTTTTAGTTAGCTATTTTGTAATCTATTCAACAAGCATATAAATGCTAGCTAGTACATTTTTCAGAAGGCAATATGCATTGCATGTCATAAATTGTTAAATGGGTAGTTTGTTTTAGGTATTAAAGGAAGGGGTGATATGTTGACAATTGTGTTCAGCTGCAATTAAAATTCCCATAAGCACATTATTATATCTTTATCATCATAGATAATGGTGACATTTATTTATTTGGGCTGGAAGGTTTATGAACTTTGATCTTAAGAAGTTTACATCATCTTTATTGGGAACCAGACATTCTTTTCTGACTATCTTTATGTTGGTTTTTCGTTCATTTTTCTCCATATATTTTAGGTGTACTTATGTGTAATGGATGATAGAGCATGGTTGTCCACTTATAAGTTTATTGACACTTATTTCAATGTGCTTTGCTTGAAAGGTGCTTGTGATATTACTGATACTGATTGGCTTTGTCAAAAGAAGTAATATCCCCCATTGCTTTGAGCAGTTGGATGAACTAAACAAGAGGAGATTAAAAGACTTTGTGAAAGTGGCGGAGACAATTGCTAAGAAGAATAAGACCAAGCATTAGCAAGACAAGAAAGAGAGAAATATGAAGTTCCAGGCGGAGTTAATGTTTTTTAGGATATTTTAGCATGATTGTTTGAAGCTGTTATAGAATTTTAAGTTGTATTACAATGAATATTTGAATTACACATATTCAAGCTATTATAGAGAAATATGAAGTTGTATTACATTGATTATTTAACTATAGTTTTGAGCACTTTAAATTTATTGAATTTTGATATTATATATAACATGTGGGTCCTAGTAATAGAAGCTAATAAAGAGGTGAAAGAAAAACCTTCTCAATTATAAATAATAACAAAAAGGTATTAAAATTCTATAAAGAACATTTAGAGGAGGTTAAAAACCCCCCAAAAATAACCTCCACTAATTGTGGGGGTTAAAAAACCCCGCAGTAAAACTCCCGCAAATAGACTCGATACCAGCGTTTTCTAAAAACCCCTGCAAAATGATTGTGGCACTTGAAACTCCAGCGGTTTTAAAAACCCCTGCAATTTAATTTGCGGGGGTTAAAAACCCCCGCTAATTGACTTAAAACCCCCCGCTATTTGATCCGTTTTTTGTAGTGATAATACTCGCCTCTCATAGACAACTTCTGTCTTTGTGTCTTTTTGATCTAACTTTTGTAAGTTAGTCCTAGATATTTCAGCAAATCTAGAATTTGGTCCAAAAAACCGTAGGCTATAATTTCCGTTCAAAGACAAATTTCATCTCTATCTCATTTGATCTGACTTTTGCAAGTTACTCTTTTATAATTGTCTCTAGGATGAAGTGTTTTAGGGGGCTTTGTTAAGGGCTCCCTATTATTGCTTAGTCTCTATTTTCTTTTTTGCCAAGGGTATCGGTTTAGTCTTTCCTTGGGCTCTTTTCTGTCATGTTTCTTTTTTTTTTCTTTTTTCTAATAAAATCAGGGAAAAGTTCTATTTTTCCTTCATGATGTCGTTTTACATCCGACGGTTTTAATGAGTCTTGCCTCTTCCTATTTGCATAAAAAGAAAATAGAACTCATTAACTTAGTGAGACCTACATGAATTTCAATCAACTATAGAGTGAGTGTTGGTAGGAGAATATTAAAGAGTGTATTACTACTAGCTAGCACTCATTGTTTTATACTCTCTCCAATCGTACAAATCAATTATTTAATGAATTTAAAAATTGTTTTGTTGTTTATATACGAGTCCAGGGTAATATACTTTTAAATACTAGACTAGACTAGATAAAGAGAGATCGTAAAAAATTCAAGGAGTTAATAATTGGTGGTTTTGGCTTTACTTGATTGCATTTGGAGAAAAATGCTAAAATGCACCCTTTGGCAATGCTAAAATGCGCCTCATGGTTTCCAATTCCAATATAAAACACTCCCTTCTCTGGCTGCACATTTTGCATTTCATTTCCACCGCTGCTGACAAAAACACACTCTTTCAACTCAACTCAAACTCAAAGTGCCGAAAGCAGACAAAGCACAGTGAGCTTTTTTCTTCTTTGACAAATGTATGTAGCTCTAAAAGATTAGAAATTTATAATAATAATAATAATTTCTGTTACAATAAAGCCTTTAACTTTGCGCTTTCTTTTTCACACCCCTTTTACCCACTTGTCTATTTTTGCCTTCACATCCATGTCTTCAGATATAAGCTAAGCCAAATTACCTTATAACACTTCCTTCCCTTCTCCCTCCATGGAAACTTACAATTTCAATGCTTCTTGTATCTCTCTGCTTCCTTCTGTTTTTAATGCAACTGTGACTCCTTCGAGAAACTTCTGAACCAAGTTGAAATTGGCGGCGGCGGCGGCGGCAGTGGCGGTGATAGTAGTAATGGGTTGGGATCGGCTGTTATTGGCGACGGTTGGACCGCCATTAAAACGGCGTGCTGGGTTGAGGAGGAAACAAGCTGGAAGAGGTTCTTATAGAGCAAGCTAAATCAAGGGTGGTGGTGGTGTTCTGGTGTGGGAATTGAAGGGTTTTTATTGCTGTTTTTGTTCTTGTGGGGGAGGGGGGTGGGGGGTGATTAGTAATAATCCTTTTCTTCAAATATGGGTACCAACTTGCACCAATTACTAAGAAGCCTTTGTTTTGATACTGATTGGAACTATGCCATCTTTTGGAAGCTACAACATCTTCCTCGCATGTACGGTTTGTCTTTCCATCTTTTTTTTTTTAGAATGTCATCTTCAATATGGTGTTTTCTTGGTGATTGGAATAGAGAACATGTATGATATTGATTCTAATTAGTATTACCAATGCCATTCTAGGATGAGGGATCAACTCAACTAAATCCCTCACAGGCCATATATAACATAAAATGCAATGAGTGGTTGAGATTGTATCAACCAGCATGAAATCGCAACCAATCATAACATTTTATAGTTATATCATTCAGTTATATATTGACTGGTACACCAGTGAGAAACTTAGTTGATCTCTCACTCTAGAAGCTATCGTCAATTTTAGATATTGAATTAAAGAAGGCATGCCTTGAGTCTAGAATCAATAAGATCATAATTCATATTTGGGGGGTGGGGGGAGTTGTTACTTGTTAGGGGATGTTCTGTGATTGGTTTTAAGGAAAATTACTTTGTTCTACAAGGCATCTTGTTTGATGGATTATAATCTTTGTGCCTAGTTAGAGTGCAATATGTTACTCTCATTGTTGTGCGTCTGAACTGAAATTTGCTAAGGTTTGCAATTTTGTTAATTTATTAGGTTTAACATCTAATTAGCCCTAGTTGTTAGATTCCAATGTTTGTTTGCTTAATAGTAATAATTTTATTGGTGTGGTAATTGCTTGCAGGATCTTGACATGGGAGGATGCTTACTATGAAAATCCTGATAATTATCATTCTTCCCAAAGTAAGTGTTGTCAGAAGACTTTGGAGAATATCTGCTGTGGGGATTTTTCACATGATCCTCTTGGGTTAGCTCTGGCAAAGATGTCATATCATGTATATTCGTTAAGGGAAGGGTATGAGTAAACCAATGAACTTAGATGCCATTTAAGATTAAATATATCTTCTATCTAGCTCTAAGCCTAATGTCCTTTTTTACAGTGTTGTTGGACAGGTAGCTATTACTGGAAAGCATCAGTGGATCTGTGCAGATAATCAATTTACAAGTTCTAGCCCATCTTTTCAGGTGAAGATCCTTCTTCTTCACTGATGCCAATTGAATTTGCTCAGTTCCTAGTAAGATTTGAAGGTGTCTAATTGATAGTGGATATGTATGATGGATGATTTGTATGCCTCATCTTTCAATTATTCTCATTCCATTCCCTCCCTTTGGTTTGATTTTCAGTTTTCTGATGGGTGGCAATCTCAGTTTTCTGCTGGAATCAGAGTAAGTTAATTCCTAATATTACGAAATTCACTCTCGGCGAAAAACAGCTGGAGGGGAAATTTCTATATTTATCCAGATATTAGAATTGCCTGGCATTATAAGGATGATGGATGATTTATTTTGAATAATTATGATTAATAAATTAATGGGGGTTAATACGACAAATTATATAGCCATTGAAGGACCCTAGCTCGTTATTCCTATTTTACTCACTGGAATCAGACCCGATGCATCCATACTTTTTATTTAGAGTAGGAATGTACGAAACATGACATTATATGTGCATGTTGCACTGGATCAGGGAAAGACTAGCTGTGATAGGACTAGAAATGATAGCGTCAGATGGGGAGAGAGAGTTGGGTGGCACCTATTGTAGAAAACATGGTGGAATCTCCTCATATATGGGCATGTGTGGAGAAGACCCAAGGATTCTATAGTAAGGAGAGTAGATCAAATCGAGGGTGCTCCTGTCGCTAGAAGCTGAGGAAAACCAAGAAAAACCATAGATGTCATGAAACTATTATAAAATATCTAGAGGCTAGTGGGTTGGATATAGACATGATTTTTTATACACATTATGGTGTTGTTTGATCCATGTATGTAGCCAACCCGCCTTAGTAGGATAAGGTTTTGTTGTCGTTGTCTTGTAGAAGATGGTTTTTTCGCAATCAGATTTAACAATTATCACTAACAGAGTTTTGCTTTATGTTGTAGACAATTGTTGTTGTTGCAGTAGTCCCACTTGGAGTTGTTCAACTTGGCTCTTTAAATAAAGTAAGATGACTATCTTCTCCCTTCTCCCCTTTAAATTTCATGCTTCTGGTTGATGTGGTATAGTTGCCAATGTGTTTTATGCAAGCATCCATTATTCTCTCTAATATATTGCTTCACATTTTTTCAGCATTTTAAAATTTATTTTTACTTTTGTGCTATTTTAATATAATCATTAAGGTAATATAACTTCCCTTATATATACTCTCCATCAGGTTTTGGTAATTGAGATATTGGTTAAATACTTGTTAATCCTAATTACAGAACAGGTGAATAATTTGAGAAAAGTTCTAAGAGAAATCGTTGAGAACTTAATTGTCCATATTAGGCTGCCGGTATATGAATTTCTGAATTTTAGTTTACTAAATTAGTATCCAAAACTAGAATGCGGAGAGATTTTTCACGCATGGGAACCTGGATTTGCCTATCCTAACATATTGTGCTCAGTTTTCTGTTAAAAATTTAGTTGGATAAGTTTGATAGATTGTAGAATAGTTCGGATCTATGTAGAATATTATATGTGGAAGTCGAGTTGTTAGCAAAATTTTAATAGTCTGGTCCTTTTCTGTCATCCCTGAATGCAGGTTGTTGAAAAAATGGAGATTGTAACCCATATCAGAAGTCTCTTTTTGTCTGCTTATGATCTCACATCAGGTTATCTTCCGAGTCAAATACAAAGTAGTGTGAAGAATTCTTCATCTCTGGTAACCTGTTGCCTCTACTTTTTTTCGCACACTAAAATAATGCAAGTGGTGCTATTCATACATAATTTATGGCCCAGATTCATTTAACATTATCATAAGGTTTATACTTCATTTTTCTTTTTCAGCTGGATGTATCCATGAAAACTTCGTCTTCAGAAATTACGCCTGCTCACATACATGAATTCAACCATGACAGAAGTTCCACTTTGCTTCACTCGATGTCAAATATGATGAATGCAGAGAATCAGAAAGTTGTAGAGATGAAACCTGTAAATGAGGCAAAGTGTGAAGGGGACAATAATGGCTGCAACAGTACAAGTTTGAAATCGCAAAAAAATGTCTCATCATTTTTACACAGTTCAATTATGGATAATAATATTGTCAATGATTTAATAAGTCCATCAGAAAATGTCAGAGTTGATTCTACATGCTTCCAAAAGGATACTGAGATGTCAAAGTTTCATACCGGGTCTTATTACAAGGATACCCAATACACATTGAAATTCCCTGCTGGCTATGAGCTACATGAAGCACTTGGGCCAGGTTTTCTGAAAGGGAGTACATATTTTGATTGGGCAGTACAAGAAAATCAAGATGTTAAAGCTGCTGAGATGTCAGATGAGATTAGCTGCAGCCAATTGACTTCTGAATTTCGTCCAGAACATCTTCTGGAAGCAGTGGTGACTAATGTTTACCGTAGTAATAACAATGTTGATAATGAGTTATCATTTTCTACATCAGTGCAGGCTGCAATGGCCTCTGGAAGAAATCCAGAAGTTTCTACTCATACTGTCCACACTATTAATTCAGAAGGCTATTCAAGAGATCGACCATCTCATGTTAGAGAGGAGAAGTATCGTAGTTTGAGTTCATCAGGGATATGTGGTGCGATATCCCAAAAAAGTTTTTCTTCTACATGTCCTAGTTCATGTAGCAACCAGTTTGAGAGGTCTTCTGAAGCAGGTAAAAGCAGCAAGAGGAGGGCTAGGCCTGGGGAAAGTTGTAGACCTAGACCAAGAGACAGACAACTGATCCAAGATCGTATTAAGGAGTTACGAGAACTGGTGCCGAATGGAGCAAAGGTATCCCGCTGTAGTAAGTTTTGATTTTATGATGGCGTTACACTTGTAGTTCCTATTCACGTCGCTGAGAGTTTTATGTTAACTTAAACAGTGCAGTATTGATTCACTACTGGAGTGCACAATAAAGCACATGCTCTTTCTCCAAAGCATAACTAAGCATGCTGACAACCTAAACAAATTTGCTGAAACAAAGACAAAGGTGAGGTCTAACGAGAAAGACATTGTTGGATCCTCTGGTTATAATCAGGGTTCAAGTTGGGCAATGGAAGTAGGAGGTCATCTGAAAGTTTGTTCAATATTAGTGGAAAATCTTAGTAAGAATGGACAGATGCTTGTTGAGGTACGTCCGGGTAAAAATTACAATTTTTGTATATTCTTTTACGATAAAAATTCCTTCTGATGAGAAAAACTCATCGCTTTTATGCTAACTATGACTCATGCTGCAGATGCTGTGTGAGGAGGGAAGCCATTTTCTTGAGATAGCAGAAGCCATAAGAAGCTTGGGCCTGACAATTTTGAAAGGTGCTACAGAAGCTCATGCTGACAAGACATGCATATGTTTTGTGGTCGAGGTAGGATCAGAAAACCGATTCATTTTTTATTCAGTTAAACAAACTTACTCTGCACTTTTATTGTATTTGTTGGACTCAAGAAATGACTTAGAATTAATATCAACATGTTAGTAATCAAAATATCTAAACAGTTTGTAGCTAAAATTTAATTTTTATATGAAGTATATCAAACATTTATATTTGATGAGTGAATTGTCTTGTAGCAGGGACAAAACAACATAAATTTACACAGACTGGATATCTTGTGGCCACTTGTTCAATTATTGCAATCCAAAAGCACAATGAATTCATGACAAGTTGACAACTGTTTAATGCTTGGAAACTTCTAAGCTGCTTCATAGTGTGTCAATTCTCCATTTTGTATTTCTCTTGTTCACTTTCAGATTGGGATGTGTATGTCTTTATCATATGTTTTAGTGCTTGAAGTTGAAAAAAAAAAAACAGAATGCGATGGTGGTGCCACTCATTATGTTAAAACCATATTGTTTTGTGTATACTGCACAAGTCTTCAGTTAGTTTAAGACTGAGTTTACTGTATAATAATCACTTAAAATATAATATATAGCACATGAATTGACAAGTGCTTAATAAGATAGGCTTGGAGATTTTGTTGTTTTTTTGTGCCTAATACAACAAAGCCTTGTCGATTGTTCAGTGCTCAAGGATGCTTGAAGCTGATATTTTGGCTCCTTTCATGCTAGGGAATTACTAAAATACCTGTTTTAGCTTACGTGCACCCTCTCCTGAGATATTTCTCGAACGAGTTATTTGACAATTTAGTCGCCCAATTTCGTTCTTGATATTTACAGTATATGAATTTAGTCTCCGATTTTTGCAAAAGTGTTTCAATTTAGTCTTTTTTTTTTGCAAAATAGAGAGACTAAGTTGATAAATTGAAACAGTTTTCTAAAAGTCAGAGAACTAAGTTGATATATTGAAATCGTCAAAGGTTGAATTGAACTATTGTAAAATTTCAAGGGCTAAATTGGCTAATAACTCTGGAACTTAGTACAATTTTTTGGAAATAAACATTGGAATAACAAAATGATACACTTTAGGAAATCTCTCCTCCATGCAGGCAGATTTCAATAGTCTAAAAGAGTAATGTGTAAAGTGAGTAATTTAGTCATTGTTGAGAAAACTAATGATTGGTTTGCTATGAATGTACAAGTACATACAATATCAACCCATGATTTTCTCATCAATGATTAAAATTACTTTACTTATTTTACACTCTAAAATAACTTACTCACTTTAGAGGATCCAAACAAACCTCTTTCATTCATACTAATGTTATAGCCTAAAATAAGGGAGAGCTTTAGAGCCATCAAGCCCTTTGGACTTAAAGTAAGTAAGATACTCAGTAATATTAGTTGCCCTGTATTTAGGTGGGTTTTCACTGGATGTGAATTCTTCAATAGGTCTGTATCTACGACACACACTAGGATATACATGACAAGCAGCTGATGCCCTTGCTCCAACACTTCCAACAACTACTCTATGCTCAACACTTTTGAACCTGTCATTGCTGATAAGCTACACAACAAAACGACAAAACCAGAATCAAATTACTTTATTTCATTTTCACTCTAAAACAAAAAACTGAAATATTCTCACGTGTTGTGTTATTACCTGCATGAAGTCACCTATGTTTGCCACTAGTGCTCCATGTATTGCCTTTATGTCAACCCAATGGTTTTCATGAAGAACTTGAAGTCCTCCTATGGTATCTTGTAACAGAATTGTGAGTGATGATGGATCTGAATGTTTTGTGGTGCCAAATGTTAGTTCTGGTTCTGGACATGAAGGGTAATAATGACATACTACTGTTTCGCTTTTCATGCATTCTATGTTTGCTAGATAGTCCCTCTTTAGTCCTAGGGCCTCTGATAGTAGCTCTGATAATATCTCCCTTAGTTTCAAAATATGTTCCATGTATTTTATCACTGCTTCTCTGCAGAAAGAAATAAAAATCAAACATTTTTCATAAATATAAGCGAAAGTAGGTCAACAGAAGAAGTTGATGTATTTGGATTAAATACATCAGCTTTCGTTGACCTATATCGACTACAATTCCCTGCAATATTAGTGATTGTGATGCGACTATGACTTTCAGTGCGACTGCAATTTAAAACCTTGAGTAGAGATACGTACCTGCAGACTGGGGGATAGGCGTCGGGATTGAGAGGACCATCTTGGAAGTCAAACATGATGGTGTCTCTCCAATTTGCTGCTTTAGCAACAAGGAGATCACCATTACAGAAGTATCTCACTTTCAACTTGTTATCACGGGAATACCACTCTTTCTTCAACTCACTAGGTTGCTCATGGAATTCTTTGATCGCCTTTAACATGTCATCCATAACACAAACTGGAACACCATGATTCACCATTTGAAAGAATCCCCATGTTTCTGATGATTCACGAATCTCATTGATTATTTCTGACCTCCTACACATTTCATATCCTGTGAAATCTATCACAGGAACTTGGAACAAACATGAACTTGCTTCTGTTGCTGCTGATGATGAACTTGGAATAGGCTCTTTTGGATGAATAAGAAATCTAGGGAGTTTAACAATACCAGAGTCTACTAGTCCTTTAACTCCAGCTTTGGTTTCATCAAATTCTCTCACTTCTTTAGCTCTGTCATAACCATTTTCACCAAAGTGCTTCACTTCCATTATGCTAGACATAGTCTCTTTCAGTATTGAGATAGCAACTGATAAAGGGTTTGCTTCAAAATTGAGACTTGAGTGGGCATTAAATGGAGAATGGTACAAGATGCCAAACCTTGAATGTAGCAAAATAAAATAATATAAAGAAAACGTGATATTAGATGCCTATATTATTATGAATTATAAAATGCAAAGATAGGCCAATATTAATTGATACCCACTTTTGGTCCGTCTCCAACTACTACACTGTTACAATACTGATATAATAAACCTTAGAATTAATGTTTTTTAGCTAAGATTGTAGGGAGCTTCTAGTGTGGTCCGGGTGCAAACGTGGACCCGGTGAAATTACCGGTGATAGCAAGTGGACGCACTTCGCAAACCGGTTGATGCGCTTCGCAATGGGGTGGAAATGTAAAAGTTTATATTTTCTTGTTTTGACCCCCAATAGTATGTAAAATTTATGGACATGAATTTTGGACTTACACGTTTACTTTTCCAATTTTTCAAACTGTTGATGTCTCATCTTCTTCTGCGTGAGGTAACAATTATTTTCTTTCCACGGTCAATACTTTCATTTACGTTTAATTTCCAAACCTAACTCTCAATTATTCCCTTTGTATGTAACTGTTTCTTGTTTCTTCTCTTCGTTGGCTTTCATTTTTGTGTTTTGCCTGAACTAGCCATTTTGATCTATTCATAATGAGGTATGTGTTTCTCTACTTTGATTTAAACGTATTGTTATTTCAAATTAATTTCATAAATAATTTTTAATTTGGGGTTTCGCTTTTGGTACTTCTGAATATTTAGAAACCGAAATAAAGGCCCTTTGATATTCTTCAAAGTCTTTGCCATGATTTCCTTAGGGTTTCAATTTTGATTTTCAGTTAATTTTGCGTTTTTTTTTGCATCTGGTTCTCACCTCCTGTTATTGGTTGTGGGGAGGGATTTTGAAATTGGTAAATGCTTGAGTTCATCTTATGAATGTGGTTGTTTCTCTGCCTAGATTCTTCTTTTATATGCATGAAAGTAGTTACAGTTTAGTTTATGGTTTAGTAAAGTTGAATATCATTTAAACTGATATTACATTGATTTAGCTGTTTACATATTGACTTCAATTATGAATTGTTATTATTGAAGTGTTTTATAGGTATTAGTATTTTTTAGTGGTTATGTGTCAATTGTGTAATAACCAAGTATTCCTCATTCGGTTCATAACCAAGTATTTAAATGTGAAATTGTATTTTACTAAAGTGTTGTTGTGAATTTATTAATGATCCATTTTTGTGATATCATTTGGTTTGTTCTATTGGCAGTAAAAAAACCCATAGAAATAAGTTCGGATTCTTCAGACTACTCTCTCGACACCTCTTCAGACATTTCTTTATCCAAACACGACTCTTATGATTGCGATGATGACGGTTCTGTGTCACTTAGGAATGGTGTTAACATTGAATTTTGGGACACACTCATAGCTAAGCATATCAAAAATAGAGGTGGTGTCATGGTGAGACTTCTTTTTGAGTATCTTAAATACTAGCAATCTTCTAAATTGTTTGATTAATTCAGTGTTTCTAGAGGTTATTGGCTTAGAATTTTTGTTGTGAGTTAGAGTAGTGCTGGTATGACTTAGTTTATTGTGCTGGTGTAGTAGTGCTGCATGATTGTGGTGCTATAGCACCCGTCACAGCACCTTGTGTCTGTTATTCTGATAGTGTTTCTGTTATAGGTAGTTAGTTCGGTTACACCTTGTAACTGTCGTGTATAGTCTCTCTAATGTACCTATATAATCATGTATATGAATAACAGAATTAACACCATCAATACATTCAATTTCCAAATATTCTCTTAGTTTATATTCTCTCATTGTCTCTCATTTCATAACTGAAATTCAAGAATCATGAGGATTGATTCTCAACAGTTTTCCAATTATTTTTTTTCAGCATTTTCCCATGAGAATTGGGAAACTGATTCCAGAAAAGTTGGACAGCATTGATGTTTATGACCGCAATATGGACCTTTACTGGTCTTTTAAAATGCATGTTGCCACCAGATCAAAGGGGGAAAAGTGGCTTCATGGTCGTGATTGGCAGGAATTCCTCAAGCATAGAGAAGTTCGGGTTGGAGACGTGCTTGAGTGGCAGATAGATTGCTATCCACTTTTGATTACTGTTCTGGTTATTAGAAATGAAGATAAGCATCAGTTTGGATATAAGTGAATGTTTGTCATATGCAATCGTCTGTTTGGTACTTATGTGGTTGTAGTCTTTTGAACTTGTATCTTTTGTGGATTTTGATGTCAGGGAACTCTTGATGTTATGTTGTGGAATTTTAAGTTCTCTTATTTTGAACTTATGCGTATTGTGGAATTTGAAGTTCTGTTATTTTGAACTTATGAAGTTGAAGTTGAAGTTGTATTGGAAAACACAACCAATGGACATGAGTATCTATTCTTCTTGTATGTTGCATTAAAAGCCAATATATCACCAAAAACATAATAGTCCAATTGACCGTGTACATCATTGAAATAGGTCAAAAAAACATCGCCCACTATCATAATCAATGTGAACGTGACATTTGGCCTCACAACCACACCTAGTATCTTTTCTGACTTCTCTTTGACGAATTTTGTCTTCACCAAATCTATCTGTCTTAAAACCTTCTCTATAGCAAACAAATATCTGCTAAATTTTTTCACCCTCTTTGTTTCTCCTCAATTTGCTTTTCCGCGCAGAAAACCCATTCAACTTAGCATACCAATGTTGCGTTCGTGTTGTAGTCGCAATATCAGTGCAAGTATACACGTCGTACAAGTAATAAGTGGATAAAAAGTAAGAGATCGTTCCCACGAGGATTGGTTTACTCTCAAAGTTCAAATCTCAAAACACAAGTTAAACAAGTAACAAATCGGCACTGAAAGTTGGTGTTAATACTAAGAACATAAATAAAACAAGTAAATAAGAAGTTGTTTGTGAATATGGATGAGAGTGAGTTGGATTGTTGCATGCAAGTAAATCTTCTCTAGTCGGCGTTATAACGTTTACACGCGCTATTACGCATACAAATGTTATTCGTATAGACGTTATAACGTTTGAACATTTGCAAAAGAGTGTGTGCTTTTCTACCACAAACGCGTCCGAGCTTCAAGTACTAGAATGTCCTATGTCTAGGTTCTAAGTAGGCCCACTCCTGTATCTTAAGTACCCACAGCAATGTCCTATGAACTATTATCCATTCTATGTCTAGACTTAGATAAAAATGCCTAAATGTCTTTAGTACACCTTTTCGTTCATATAAATCTTTGAGTTCTTTTCATAGACCATGTCTGTACCTATGAATCTACTTATTTTAAGAGGCCAACCTCAAAACAAGTTGGAAATATTATCATGCAAAGATTTAAAACATATAAGCGTCAATACTTCATAACAATTAACTAGAAATTCATTACATGCAAAACAACAATCCAACTACAAATTGTTTAACTCATGTTGAGCATCTTTACAGAATGATAAGGAGTTAAAATCCAAATACCATACATAGATGGAAAGACACTAAGTGCAAAAGATACACCTATGTAATCTTCCAGCATGCACGCTGTATAGACGTTACAACGTCTGAGCCTTACAGTAGTGGTTTGCGAAGAAAATAAAAATGGAGTTTGAGACAAGTAAAAACGAAGAAGTCTGTGTCCAGAACTTCTTTGAGACACTTTCTCTGAAATGGAGGAAGATAGATGATGAAGGGATGGACTGGAGTAATTTCTGAAGTGTGAGCGTGTGTCCTTTGAGAGAGAGATGAGTCTTCCATATATAGTCAATTTGGGTCACGTGTTTGCGATGTCACTTTGCCCACCTTGCTCCTGCTTGTGACTCCGATCGAGTCGCATGCTGCTACAAAGGCGTCATCCTCACAAAGACATAGGGAATAGAAGATCTTCTGACTTTTCAAATCTTTGACCATCATTGCTAGCGCGCCAAAACTGAGATCTTTCACTCTTGCTCTGCTGCTTTTCTTCAGACGTGGTGAGGGACGTGGCCACGTTTAACTTTTTACTGCACAAACACAAAAAGCATCAAAACGCTCTCAAAGGCACCGATTGGTGCCAAAATGCACTGTAACTCCTAATTCAGCCCCTTACTGACAAACAAATAAGAAACTAACAGAAAATTAATTAAACTAATCTTATATTGCTAGAGAACTTGCATGATTTATCTTTGAGTGATCATAAATAACTCATATAAATATGAGTTATCAACCAACCCAACATCTTGGAAATGATGCTTTGTTAAATCAGACATTGTCATATTGTGGAAGTCAATGTTGCCCATGTCTTCCTCGCCATTAATGGGAATTCCATTAACAAGTGTATCATCGAGAAAATTACGACTATGATTGGAATCGGTATCTAACATATCATCGTCAAATTCCTATAACATTTTGGGATTATTTTCAAATTCCTATAACATTGGTGTGTTAATTACCTACAAGTGTTGTCTTCTTGCGTCAATGCAAACCGAATGAGAGAGTGAATCCTTGCAAAGAATGAGGTGATGAAGAAGCAGCAACGGATGCAACGAAGAAGCAATGCACCAGTAGCTTGCAGCGGAGCCAACTAATTTTACTTCTCTAATGAGGTCAATGCAAACCGAAGGAGAGGTTGAATCCTTGCAGAGAATGAGGCGATGAAGAAGAAGAAGAAGCATGCACGCTTGCTTTCATTCAAACAAAAACATTAAAAATAACCCAAATATTTCTGAGTTTTCGAGTGGTATGAAATGTAAATATGTATTAATGAGTAAGAGTTATTTACGCAAATTACAAAAGTTACAAAAAAGAGCTGCCCAATAACAAAACCAGTAGTAGCAGATAAAAAATCAGCGTCTAATAGCAGGTAAAAAACATCGCGATACAATCTTTCAAAACCAAGGTGTATGGCGATGTTTTCGAAAGATTTTGCTAGTTCCGTTGAGTCTATGGCATTCATTCACTTCCACCACCTTGCTGGAATCTTTAAATGTTTTAGTGTGAGTAAAAATTCTCTTCATTTCTGAAAAAATAGAGATGTCTATATTACTTTGGAATATAAATACATAACCATTATGTCAATCATTTAGTATCTGTACATTTAAAATTTAAAAATGAGAGTATCTCTACTTTTTGTGTGAAAAGCACTGGCAAATTGTATCCATTCATCAATTGATTTATTTCAGCATTGTCATATCATCTACTATTAATGATACTTTGAACAATTCAACTCATTTATTACGTGCCCACGTGAATGATCCTCAAACTGATCACGACCCCAGTTCAGAAATACTGATTGAGTTGAGGAAAACCACTCCTGATAGATAATTGTACTACTCTTCAATGTACTTATCTATTAGTTTACACATTCTATATTAATTACACTGTTGTATTTTACTATAGTTTAGCCCTTTACCATAGTTCTTTGTTATTCTTGTTTTCTCTGTTAGCCTTAGGTTAGTAATGGTTAAAGTAGTTAGTTACAATTCGGTTGCTAAGTAGTTAGAAAGCTAGGGCAAATTGCCCCAAATTGTATTGAGTATATATGTGTAGGAAGTCTCAATTACAAGTTGAAAGTGAATACAATCTTCTTTTAACCTTTGTAATTCTTGATCTTTTATGGTATCGAGAGCAGAGAAATGCGCTCGCATGCCCTTCGTCCTCACCATCTACGTCGTGCTTCCACGAAGCTTCTTCAACCTACAACAATGGCAGACATCATCACAAGCGACGAAGAAAACCAACAACAATCACAACACAAAGATGAAGGGAAAGTGAAAGATCCTGCGTTAACCCTCACAAGTCCTTACTATCTTCATCCGGCGGAAAATCCAGGAGTTGTTCTTGTCGCCTCGATGAACGACAATAACTACGACACTTGGAGCAAAAAGATGAAGAGGGCGCTTCTGACCAAGAATAAGGTGAAATTCATCAATGGAAAGATTACTGCACCCAGTGAAGACGACGACTTGTACGAAGCTTGGGAAAGATGCAACGGCACCGTCGTCGCATGGATCGCCGGCTCGTTAACACCTGAAATCGCTCAAAGTATTGAAAACGTGGAGAACGCGTTCGATCTTTGGAACGAATTAAAGAATTGCTTCTCTAAAGGTGATGCATTTCGTAAATCGGATTTGATGCAAGAGATACATTCTATCAAACAAGGGGAAAGAAACATCAATTCCTACTACACCGATCTCAAGGTCATTTGGGAAGATTTGGAAACTCTTAGACCAATCAACGCTTGCACCTGTGGAATCGTCGACAACAACATCAAAAAGCAACGGGAAGAAGAGTATGTCATATGCTTCTTGATGGGTCTCAATGACCAATACAACACTGTCAAGACTCAAATCATGATGATGGAGCCTTTGCCAGGAATTAGTAAGGTATTCTCTCTCACCTTACAACAAGAAAGACAACTAAATGGGAATCTTGTAGGAGAAGCACCTAAATGCTCTCATGGCAAATTCCACATCAAACCAGAATTTTCAAGGAAGAGGAAATGGGAATCCTCGCGGCAGATGACGTGGGAGGTCTGCAGGAAGGACCAACAATGGTTCAAACAAGGTGTGTAGCCACTGTGGCAAACAAGGGCACATCGTTGATGTGTGCTACTTCAAACATGGTTTCCCTCCGGGCTTCAAATTTAAAGAAAAGGAAGGCTGCGACCAACAACGCCACCAACGAAGGAGCAAATTCTCAAGAAGAGAGTAGCAGTGTTCAAGGAAATGAATCATCTGTCAGTATTACTCCGGAGATGTATCAGAAGCTCATGGCCTTGTTAGCAAAGAATGGAGAAGGAGCAGCTAGCCAAACACATCATGTCATTGCCTCTACCATGACAAAGGACTCCTCAGGTAACATCACTTACACTATATGGATAGTAGACACAGGAGCAACTGATCACATATGTAATAGCCTATCATTGTTTTACTCGTATCACGAAATTAAACCTATTAGTATTAGAATGCCAAATGGAACTAGGACCTATGCAAAATATGCTGGAACTATCATGTTTAACTTTGATCTAATCTTGCATAATGTGCTTTATGTCCCTGAATTTGGTTTTAATTTGATTTCTGGATATAAATTGTCACATTTCTTGAAATGCAAAATAATCATTGATGATGATGACTGCACCATACAGGAAAAGCCTACATTGAGGACGATTGGGCACGCTAGAGCGTTCCACTCCCTCTATGTGCTTGATCAAGGATCAAAATGTCTCTCTGCCTTTGTTGTAAATGATATTTTTGATTCATTTCTTTGCCAAAAGAATAGTTATGATTCACAATGTAATCATGTAGTCTCTGAAAAATTTGCCTTATGGCATCATAGATTAGGGCATGCTTCCAATGATGTTTTGAAAGAAATTTGTAAACATTCACCATATGTACAAATTATTGGTAATAAAATTTGTGATTGCTGTCATCTTGCTAAACAACATAGATTGCCATTTCCTGTCAGTAATACTAAAAGTAAAGGTGCCTTTGATCTAATACACATGGACATATGGGGTCCCTTTTCCACTCCATCTGTCCATGGCCACTTGTATTTTCTCACTGTTGTAGATGATTTTACAAGACATACATGGCTTTTTCTTATGAAAAACAAATCTGAGGCACGTGGTTTAATAAAGGACTTCATTGCTATGGTACAAACTCAATTTGATACTGTTGTGAAAAAGATCAGATCAGACAATGGCCAGGAATTTATTATGACAAAGTACTTCAATGAAAAAGGCATTGTTCACCAAAGGACGTGTGTGGAGACTCCTCAGCAAAATGCAATTGCTGAAAGGAAGCATAGACATATCCTGAATGTCACCAGGGAATTAATGTTTCAGTCACAGTTGCCTAAAGTGTTCTGGTCATATGCTGTGATGCAGGCTGTTCACATCATTAACAGGCTTCCTACTGATGTTTTAAAAGGAAAATCACCCTATGAGACATTATATCATCACATTCCTGATTTGCAGCATTTAAGAGTCTTTGGATGTCTCTGTTTTGCATCCACTCTCGTTCAAGGAAGGAACAATCTTGATCCAAGAGCCAGAAAATGTGTTTTTCTTGGATACAAGCCTGGAATCAAGGGATATGTTCAAATGGATTTGAAAAGCAGGGAGGTGTTTATTTCCAGGAATGTCATCTTTTATGAGGAGAGTTTCCCTTACATTACTCTCCATCAAGGTAAAACCCAAGTCACACCTACTCCTAGCATGTATGATTTGACTACCTTTGACCTTGATGACCCAAATGACTCACCTCAGCCACCTAATAATGCCAATGACTCCAACACTGCATCTAATCAACCTACTATTCCACAAACAATTAGCCCAACACTGAATGAATCAGAAACCTCACAAAATACCACTACTAATGATCACATAGCCGATGACCAGCAACAAAACAACAACAACTCTATTTCACAAAGGCCTGCCCGCACCATTAGACCTCCCATTCGCCTCAATGATTACATTTGCAACAATACTTCAACCAAATCTCACTCCCTTTATCCTATTGACTCTGTCATTGGTTATGAAAGGCTATTACCTAAGTACAGAAAGTTTGCATTGTCCATTTGTTCTGATATTGAGCCAAGTACTTATAATCAGGCTGCTAAGCATGACTCTTGGAACCAAGCTATGAAGGCTGAGTTACAAGCCCTTGAACAGAATGGGACATGGAAGCTCACCATTTTACCTCCTGGCAAGAAAACAATCGGCTGCAAGTGGGTATATCGCATCAAATACAAGGCTGATGGATCAATAGAAAGGTACAAGGCAAGACTAGTTGCCAAGGGATACACACAAACCGAGGGAATTGACTATTTGGATACTTTTTCACCTGTGGCCAAGATGACCACAGTGAGGCTTCTATTGGCTGTTGCTGCTAGTGAATCATGGCATTTGCAACAATTGGATGTGAATAACGCTTTCCTTCATGGTGAGCTCAATGAGGAAGTCTACATGGATATTCCACAAGGATATCATCCACATTCTGATAATCAAGTATGTAAGCTATTGAAATCCTTATATGGACTCAAACAAGCTAGTAGGCAATGGTTTGCCAAACTCTCAAGCTTTCTTGTGTCCCTTGGTTACAAACACTCCCAATCAGATCACTCACTATTCACCAAAAGTGTCTCTGGCAGGATCACAGTGCTGCTTATCTATGTAGATGATTTAATATTGGCAGGACCTGATTTGGAAGAGATCACCACAGTTAAGCACAAACTTGACATTGAATTCAAAATCAAAGATTTGGGATCACTGAGGTATTTTCTTGGGCTTGAAGTTGCTAGAAACTCTACAGGTCTTAGTATTTGTCAACGTAAATATGCTTTAGACCTTCTTAATGAGACTGGACTGCTGGGATGCAATCCTGCATCCACCCCAATGATAAAGCATCCTCACATTGATGCAGCTCCAGAGTCTGAACCTGCTGATTGTAACGCCCAAAATAATTTAATTATTTAATTAATTAAGTTATTTGGAACTTGCAACATTTAATTAAGTTAAATTAAATAGTCAAAGTTATTTTATCAAAAAGGGGTCTAGTTTATTAAGTGGAATAATTGAGTTAGAGTTATTTTATTTTAATTTCAGGGAGTATGTGAATAAGTAAAATGGGTGATGCAAATAAAAGGGGCCCAAGTCACTTAAATGACCCAAGCCCAATTACCTTAAAACCCCAAAACCCTACACAAAGTCACATAACCCCCATTTTGAAAGGAACCTACGAAGGAGAAGAGAGGAGAGGAGACGGTGAGCTTGCGTGAAGGGAGGAAGGAAAAGGTGGAAGCTTTAGCCTTAATTCTTGGTGGGTAAGTGATTTCTTGGTCCTAATCTTCATCATTTCCCTTCCTTATTCCATTTCCTTAATTCCATGAGCTTATTCCTTCCATTTTGAATTTCCATGGCTACCCAAAGCAAGAGAGGTTCACGTTTTCGACTTGAAGGAGAAAAAGGAGGAAACTTTTCTCAAGTTTTGTGTTGGTAAGTGAAGTCTTTGGCCTTAAACACCCTTGTTTTCCTTCCATGTTCCATTTCCATGAGTTACATAAGCTCATCCTTGTTATTTTGAATTCTCTATGGTTACCCAAGGAGAGAGAGCATTCGGCCATAGCTACATTTTGAGGGAAACTTGCTTTATTTGGTGATTTTGGTGATTGTGTGAAGTTTTCAAGCTCACCCAAGGTTGTGGATTCTCCATACATCTTTTATAGCTTGTAGGATGTGTATTATAGTGAGAATAGCTCTAGGAATGATGTGTTGTGTGACCTTGTGTTGATTGTATGTTGATTGATGTTTGGAATGCTTGAATTTGGTCATAACATGTTGTTTGTGGTTGTAAGAGCATGAGTTGTGATTTATGCATGGTGTATGTTTGATGAAATGGTGATATGAGAATGAGTATGTAAATATGATGAATTGGTAATAAATATTTAATGGCTATGTTGGTGTTGTTATGTGAGAAATGAGTTGTTGAGAAAAAAAATTAAGTTTGAGGTGTGTTGGGTGAGGTTTAGGAAGGGGCGCGATTCTTTGGGCAACTTGGCGCTGGATCAAAATGTGTGTGTGTGTGTGTGTGGGGGGGCGCGATTCTTTGGCAACTTAGCGCCTATGGCCGCTGGAACCGTGTGTGTGTGTGTGTGGTGTAGGGAGGGCGCGATTCTTTGGGCAACTTGGCGCTGTTTGTGTGGCGTGTGTGTCTTGTGCGTGTGTTGGGGAGGCGCCGATTGCTAGCATTTTGGCGCCCGGTCTTTGGTTGGTGGGTGTGGTGTTTGGTGGTTGGTTATGGGCGCCATTTTGGCCGCCCGCGCTAGGTACCCAAATGTGTCTAAGTGATGGTTTAGTCCCTAAGAATTAATTTAATCCTTGGTGTGACAATTTAGTCCCTAAGAATTAAATTAATCCTTGGGCGCGACAAAATAGTCCCTTAGTGTCTAATTAGTCCCGATATGTCAAATATTTTCCTAAGTCCCTAAATTAATTTTTGGTGTGTCACAATTGGTCCTTAAGTGAAGAAAAGGTCCTTAGGAGGTTTGGCCCTTAGGTGGGATTTAATCTAATAAGTGTTAAGATGATGATTAATAAATGATGAGGTGATGATTAATAAATGATGAGGTGATGATTATTAAATGAGGTGAATGGTGTTGTGGCTTCGGCCAAAATGGTGAGTTGAATAATTGTGGTGATGAATTGTGATGTTGTGAATGCATTGTCATGGTGTCACATATTTCATATGCATTACGTGGTGTATGGTGAATGGTGATGTGGCTTGGCCGGCCCGACGGGATTTTGGTGATGATTATGGATCCACATGCATATTGCACACATGCATATACTCATACCTTCATAAAATATTGTAATGATTGATTCATCTATTATTGTGAATTGTGATTGCCTAGATGCTTTCTAATTATAATGCTTATCTGACTTGTTATAATTTATGTAAAGAGACTCACCCTAGCATTTCTTGTTACTGCTCTCGTGGCGACAAACAGTGATTCCGAGTGATGATGCCATGCCTCTTGGGTTTTATTGAGTCACTCTCGATAGTAACACCAGGGTTGGGGTCTTAGTAGTACTTTATTTATGGCTATGTATTGAACTGATTTGAACTTATGTATTGAGTATGTGAACTCGGTTTATTTTCCATTGTCTTTGTAGACTATTGATGGATTACTGTAAACACTAAACAGGTGGTTTTGATGGTTTTAATCCATGTGACTATGATATGCCTTTTATGCATTTGATGAGTTTGGATTTCTAAATATGTCGATGTTGTTTTCATTAAATGTACCACCCTCTTTGAGGTGCGTGGAAAGTTTTTTTTAAAACTCTGATTTTATTAGTTAATTACTTTTAAATATAAGGGGGTGTTACATTAGTGGTATCAGAGCAGTTCGGTCCGTCCGGCCAAGTATGTCTGTCATAGTGTCTATGACAATTAGGTAGTATTAGCTTGTTCTTAACTTATGTTAATGCTGCAGTAATAGGTTGAATGGCTCGAAGAATTGATCCTGCACTTGCTGAGGCCCTCCAAGCCATTGCTCAGGCTATGGGGGAGCAGAGAGGTAGTAGAGAAGACGCCGAGGACCGCAAGTTAGCCACTTTTCAGCGAGAACCCGCTTTACCTTCAAGGGTAGTATGACCGAGACGAGCTTTGACTGGCTAAGAGAGATTGAGCGTATTTTCAGGTGTGATGGCATGCACCCGCGCGAGAAGGTGAGATTTGGGACCCACATGCTTTGAAGGAAGAAGCGGACGATTGGTGGTTGAGGAAGAAACAGAGACTAGAAGGCTGGCGAGGAGGAAATCACTTGGGAAGTCTTCAAGGAAGAGTTCACTAGAAAGTATTATCCGGAGGATGAGAGGCTAAAAGGAGGTGGAATTTCTTGAATTGAAGCAAGGCAACAAATCAGTGGCTGAGTATGCAGCCAAATTTGAAGAGCTAGTCAAGTTTTGTCCCTACTATGAAAATGACTGCAATTCTGAGTTCTCTAAGTGTGTGAAGTTTGAAAATGGGCTGCATCCTGACATTAAACAAGCAATTGGATACCAGGAAATTCGAGACTTTGCCAAGTTAGTGGACAAGTGCAGAATTTATGAAGAGGACCGTGCTGCTGCCTACAAGATGGTAAGAGAGAAGAAGAATGCTCAATTCCGGGGGAAACCATATGATGTGAGTGGAGGTAAGGGCAAATGGAAGGCAAGCGGGGGAAAAGGTTCAAGTGGGGGAGGTGAATCCCCAGGTATTGTATGTTTTGGCTGCAAGAAGCCCGGCCATAGGATCAGTGAGTGCCCTGAGGTTCGTTGTTACAAGTGTGGTCAGAAGGGCCACAAGTCTAATGCATGTGAGAAGAAAGAAGTTGTTTGCTATATCTGTCATGAGGTGGGACATGTTAGCACCAAATGTCCTAAGTCCAAGAAAGAAGCGGTTAAAGGGAAGGTATTTGCTCTGGCGGGATCCGAGGGGGACAACGAAATTAGAGGTACATGTTTCATTAATGGTACTCCTTTAATAGCTATTGTAGATACTGGTGCAACACATTCGTTCATTCTTTGCTTTATGTCTTTGAAAAAGCGGGTCTTGTTTTGTCTTCTATGAGGAGGGACATGGTTATTGATACTCGGCCAAGGGTTCGATGAACTACTTCCCTAATGTGTGCTAGATGTCCTCTGTCGAGTCTTTGGCGAGAGAGAGTTTTTAGTTGACCTTATTTGTTTGCCATTAGGAGGTTTGGACATCATCCTTGGTATGGGTGGTTAGTTGATAACCATGTGCATATCAATTGTGCTAGTAGATCCAAGTGAGCTTTCCTTCTTCCATGGAGGAAGAATCATTATGTTGCATGCAGTCGATTGCATAAGGCCATGAAGGAAGAAGCTAAGTTGTTTACCTGATGGCGTCCTTATGCGTGCGGAGAGCCGAGCCAAAATTGAAGAGTTGCACTGTAGTTCGTGAATTTTCGAAGTGTTTAGGATGAGATTCCTGATGTGCCACCTGAAAGAGAAGTGGAGTTTAGTATTGATCTAGTGCCTGGTACCAGACCCGTGTCTATGGCACCTTACAGAATGTCCGCATCTGAATTGTCTGAGTTGAAGAGTCAACTAGAAGATTTGCTTGAGAAGAAGTTCATAAGGCCTAGTGTGTCGCTGGGGGAGCGCCGGTGCTTTTGGTGAAGAAGAAAGATGGAAGTATGAGACTTTGTGTGGATTACAGACAGTTGAACAAAGTGACCATTAAGAACAAATATCCACTTCCTAGGATTGATGACTTGATGGATCAGCTAGTGGGAGCTTGTGTATTTAGCAAAATTGACTTGAGATCGGGCTATCATCAGATTAAAGTGAAAGATGAAGATATCCCGAAGGCAGCGTTCGGGACGAGATATGGGCATTATGAGTATTACGTAATGTCGTTTGGTGTCACTAATGCACCAGGGGTGTTCATGGAGTACATGAACCGTATTTTCCACAGTTACTTGGATCGGTTTGTGGTGGTCTTTATAGATGATATTCTGGTGTACTCTAAGTCCGAGGAGGATCATGCGGAGCACTTAAGATTGGTGCTAGAGGTGTTGAAAGAGAGGAAGTTGTATGCTAAATTGTCAAAGTGTGACTTTTGGTTGAAAGAGGTGAGCTTTCTAGGTCATATTATTTACGGTGATGGGATTGCGATGAGCCCGTCCATCTAAAGTTGAGGCGATGATGCGATGGGAGGCTCCTAAGTCGATTCACGGAGATTAGAAGTTTCCTTGGTTTGGCGAGTTATTATAGAAGGTTTATTGAGGGGTTTTCTAAGTTGGCACTCCCGCTAACTCGATTAACTTGTAAGGAAAAGCTTTTGTGTGGGACTACAAATGTGAAAAGAGTTTCCAAGAATTGAAGAGGAGGTTGACAACTTCACCCGTGTTGACATTGCCTAAGTCGGAGAACCTTTTGTAGTATATTGTGATGCATCCAAAATGGGGCTAGGAGGTGTTTTAATGCGAGAATGGTAAAGTTGTGGCCTATGCCTCAAAGCGATTTGAGAATTCATGAAAAGAATTATCCTACACACGATTTGGAGCTTGCAAAGAATTGTTTTTGCCTTGAAGATTTGGAGGCACTATTTATATGGTTCTAAGTTTGAAGTGTTCGGTGATCATAAGGGATTGCGGTATTTGTTTGACCGAAAGAATTAAACATGAGGCAAAGGAGATGGTTGGAATTGTTGAAAGACTATGATTTTAGTTTGAACTATCACCCGGGAAAGCTAATGTGGTGGTGACGCTTTGAGTAGAAAATCCTTACATGTATCCGCAATGATGGTGAAAGAACTGGAATTAATTGAAGCAGTTTGAGATTTGAGTTTAGTCTGTGAAGTGACACCTAAGAGTGTGTAGATTAGGTGTGTTGAAGATTCACAATGACTTTTTGAATGTGATTGGGAGGCCCAAAAGGAAGACATTAAACTAGTTGAGATTGCGGTTGGGATTGACCATACCCGGAGTGAAGACTATGTGATAGATGCGCGAGGATGTGCTAAGATGCGAGTGGGAGAATTTGTGTTCCTAGTAATGATGAGATCAAGAGAGCAATTCTAGAAGAAGGTCATCGTAGTAGGTTGAGTATTCACGGGAGCTACGAAAATGTATCAAGATTTGAAGAAAGTTTGTTTTGGTGGCACAGTATGAAGCGTGATGTGGCTCGGTTTGTGTATGCTTGCACGACATGTCGAAATCGAAGATAGAGCATCAAAAGCCGTGGGGTTGATGCAACCTTTGGATGTTCTGAATGGAAGTGGGATAGTATCTCCATGGATTTTGTGGTGGTTTGCCGAGCTACACCAGAGGATTTGATACTATATGGGTGGTTGTTGATAGGTTGACGAAATCGCTCATTTCTTGCCGATTAACATTCTTGATCCGATTCAGAAGTTGCGGACATCTATGTTAAGACAATTGTGAAGGCGCATGGTGTACCTTTGAGTATCGTGTGCGATAGGGATCCTAGGTTTACTTTAGAGTTTTGGAAAAGTTTGCTGAGAGGCTTTGGGATCCAAATTGAGGTTGAGTTCGACATATCATCCACGAGACGGATGGGCGAGCGAGAGAGGACAATTCAATCACTTGAGGATTTGTTGAGAGCATGTGTTCTTGGCGGGGAGGTTCATGGGATTCTCATTTGCCGTTGATTGAATTCACTTACAATAATGATTTTCATTCGAGTATCGGGATGGCGCCTTTTGAGGCATTATGCGGGAGGAGGTGTAGGACTCCATTGTGTTGGTCTGGCGGAGAAAGTGTGGTACTAGGTCACGAGTTGAGTACGTGAGACCACCGAGAAAGTGAAGATGATTAGGGAGAAAATGAAGACCTCACGAGAGTAGGCGGAAGAGTTACCATGATAAGAGAAGGAAAGATCTAGAGTTTCAAGCGGGTGATCATGTCTTTCGAGAGTCACTCCAACGGCGGTGTGTAGGCGTAGTGCGTTGAAGTCTAAGAAGTTAACTCCGCGTTTTATTGGACCATATCAGATTTCAGAGAGAGTTGGGAAAGTTGCTTATCGGGTGGCCTTGCCACCTAACCTTGCTAATCTGCATGATGTGTTCCATGTATCTCAGTTGCGGAAGTATGTGCCAGACCCATCTCATGTAGTGCAAATGGGCGATGTGGAGGTAGAGAGAACCTTACGGTGGAGACAATGCGATCGAATTGAGGATCGTGAGGTGAAGGTCTTAAGAGGTAAAGAGATCAAGTTGGTGAAGGTCGTTTGGTTAGGAGCTGTGGGCGAGAGCATGACTTGGGAGTTGGAGAGCAAGATGAGAGAGTCTTACCCGAGTTGTTCGATTCAGGTAATTTCGAGGACGAAATTCTTTAAGTGGGGAGAGTTATAGCGCCCAAAATAATTTAATTATTTAATTAATTAAGTTATTTGGAACTTGCAACATTTAATTAAGTTAAATTAAATAGTCAAAGTTATTTTATCAAAAGGGGTCTAGTTTATTAAGTGGAATAATTGAGTTAGAGTTATTTTATTTTAATTTAGGGAGTATGTGAATAAGTAAAATGGGTGATGCAAATAAAAGGGGCCCAAGTAACTTAAATGACCCAAGCCCAATTACCTTAAAACCCCAAAACCCTACACAAAGTCACATAACCCCCATTTTGAAAGGAACCTACGAAGAAGGAGAAGAGAGGAGAGGGAGGCAGTGAGCTTGCGTGAAGGGAGGAAGGAAAAAGGTGGAAGCTTTAGCCTTAATTCTTGGTGGGTAAGTGATTTCTTGGTCCTAATCTTCATCATTTCCCTTCCTTATTCCATTTCCTTAATTCCATGAGCTTATTCCTTCCATTTTGAATTTCCATGGCTACCCAAAGCAAGAGGGTTCACGTTTTCAGCTTGAAGGAGAAAAAGGAGGAAACTTTTCTCAAGTTTTGTGTTGGTAAGTGAAGTCTTTGGCCTTAAACACCATTGTTTTCCTTCCATGTTCCATTTCCATGAGTTACATAAGCTCATCCTTGTTATTTTGAATTCTCTATGGTTACCCAGGAGAGAGAGCATTCGGCCATAGCTACATTTTGAGGAAACTTGCTTTATTTGGTGATTTTGGTGATTGTGTGAAGTTTTCAAGCTCACCCGAGGTTAGGGGATTCTCCATACATCTTTTATAGCTTGTAGGATGTGTATTATAGTGAGAATAGCTCTAGGAATGATGTGTTGTGTGACCTTGTGTTGATTGTATGTTGATTGATGTTTGGAATGCTTGAATTTGGTCATAACATGTTGTTTGTGGTTGTAAGAGCATGAGTTGTGATTTATGCATGGTGTATGTTTGATGAAATGGTGATATGAGAATGAGTATGTAAATATGATGAATTGGTAATAAATATTTAATGGTTATGTTGGTGTTGTTATGTGAGAAATGAGTTGTTGAGAAAAAAAAATTAAGTTTGAGGTGTGTTGGGTGAGGTTTAGGAAGGGGCGCGATTCTTTGGGCAACTTGGCGCTGTGATGTGCGTGGTGTGTGTGTGTGTGTGTGGCGGGCGCGATTCTTTGGGCAACTTGGCGCGCTATGGCTAGAACAGTGTGTGTGTGTGTGGTGCGAGGGGCGCGCGATTCTTTGGGCAACTTGGCGCTGTTGTGTGGCGTGTGTGTCTTGTGCGTGTTGCGGGAGGCGCCAGTTGCTAGCATTTTGGCGCCGGTCTTTGGTTGGTGGGTGTGGCTGTTTGGTGGTTGGTTATGGGCGCCATTTGGCTGCCCGCGCTTGGCGCTAGGTACCCAAATGTGTCTAAGTGATGGTTTAGTCCTAAGAATTAATTTAATCCTTGGTGTGACAATTTAGTCCCTAAGAATTAAATTAATCCTTGGCGCGACAAAATAGTCCCTTAGTGTCTAATTAGTCCCGATATGTCAAATATTTTCCTAAGTCCCTAAATTAATTTTTGGTGTGTCACAATTGGTCCTTAAGTGAAGAAAAGGTCCTTAGGAGGGGTTTGGCCCTTAGGTGGGATTTAATCTAATAAGTGTTAAGATGATGATTAATAAATGATGAGGTGATGATTAATAAATGATGAGGTGATGATTATTAAATGAGGTGAATGGTGTTGTGGCTTCGGCCAAAATGGTGAGTTGAATAATTGTGGTGATGAATTGTGATGTTGTGAATGCATTGTCATGGTGTCACATATTTCATATGCATTACGTGGTGTATATGACCTGACTACAACTAGACCTGACCTTAGTTTTGCAGTGCAACAACTAAGTCAATTCATGGCAAGTCCCAAATTACCTCACATGCAAGCTGCACACCATGTTTTAAGGTATATCAGCGAGCCCACAGGCAAGGATTGTTCTTCCCCAGTTCTACTAAACTACAACTGAAAGGCTTTAGTGATTCTGACTGGGCAACATGTAATGCTACAAGACGATCTGTGACTGGATTCTGTGTGTTTCTTGGAGATTCACTCATCTCCTGGAAATCTAAAAAGCAAAGTATTGTGTCAAGATCTTCATGAAGCGAGAATCTGCGCGCACTTGCCTCTACCGTATGTGAGTTACAATGGCTCACTTACCTGTTAAATGATCTATGTTTGCCTGCTGTTACTCCTGCTCTTTTGTATTGTGACAGTCAATCTGCTCGTTATATTGCTGCCAACTCAAGTTTCCACGAACGAACCAAACACATTGATATAGATTGTCATGTGGTTCGTGAAAAATTACAAGCTCAATTGTTTCATCTACTTCCAGTGCCTTCATCTTCACAACTGGCTGACATTTTAACCAAGGCCCTTGATCCACAACCATTCTCTGCTATGCTTTCCAAGCTTGGAGTTATCAATATACACCCTCCAGCTTGAGGGAGGGTATTAGTTTACACATTCTATATTAATTACACTGTTGTATTTTACTATAGTTTAGCCCTTTACCATAGTTACTGTTATTCTTGTTTTACTGTTAGCCTTAGGTTAGTAATGGTTAAAGTAGTTAGTTACAATTCAGTTGCTAAGTAGTTAGAAAGCTAGGGCAAATTGCCCCAAATTGTATTGAGTATATATGTAACCGAAAGTCTCAATTACAAGTTGAGTTGAATACAATCTTCTTTTAACCTTTGTAATTCTTGATCTTTTATTATTTTTTTTTTTTTTTTGTGAATTTTTTATAAAGATACAAGATTGGGCGAAAACAATAACTTTAGCACTAATTTTATAATTAATTTCCTATATAGTACATTTTTTTCTTTAACTACAAAAGTAACACCCAATAATCATGTCAGGTGGCAGCTGCCATTGTTTTCTATTTTATATACTTTTTTTTTATTTGAAACCCACCTCGATTATTTCAACTATGTTTTTTAACTTAATTTTTTGTTTTTAATAAAAGAAAATTCGAACTAATTTATAAAAATAATTAATTAATTCATAAAACAAAATAAATTAAGTAGCACACTAGCTAATTATTTTAATTAAATTTTTAAACTAATTATTTAAGCAAGTAAATATTCACATTAAAATTATTAATGAATTATATATTTACTAAGAGACCGTAAAAATAACTAATAATATTATTGGAAGGAAATTAATTGAACTTCATTGAAAAATTTAAAATTCAAATTCAAGATACAAAAGGGGCACAAATAATACACACAACATAAATTTTCCAGTTTTCTTCAAGAGGTGAGGTTAGGGAACTGGTTCTTGATATGTTCCTCATTTCGTCAGGTTAGGGCGTCTAGTTTCATGTTAGTCTTCACTTTGAGCAACATTGGCTCTATTTGGCAAAGTCGATCTGCTAGTTTATAGCAGATCCGCTAGTTGTAGGTGTTTGACAATACCAGCTTTTAGCATTTTTTCAGTAGCTTATATATAGTGTTTCATTTTTTCTCTAAATTTTACCCTTACTATTATTAAATTACTCATTTATCCTCCATTAAATGAATTTCTCTCTATTTTTTAAGCATTAATTACCTATGTCTATTTACGTAATTTTATATTTATAAACTACTTCAACTGCTAGTTTTACCAAACACTTTTAATTCAATCCGCTACCTCATCCGATATCGACTAGTTTATCCGCTATCCGCTATTTTTTGCCAAACAGAACCATTGTGTCGTTTAGACAAGAAAAAGAGTGGAGGAGAGTGCATCGACAATGTGTCATTGATATTTCTGTCTTTCTAGACAAAAAAGAGTGGAGGAGGGTGCACCGGACAGTGTGTCATGGTTTTTATGTAAATTTTTAATTGATTAATTAATCAATTTAATAATTCAATTAAAGTAATTAGTAAGTTTACAATTTAATTTAATTTATTTTCTTAATTAATTAATTAATTCAACTTTTGGTTTTTTAAACAAAAAACAAAATAAGTCAACAAATAAAAAATGAAAACTAAGTTAAGAAAAATATGATTGGTCAAAGAAAAAGTTAAGAAAAAAAAAGGTAGGATTCGGTGATGGCTGATGGCTGATGGCTGATGGCATCACCATTCTCACCTTTAAAAGAAAATGGTGCTACTTTTGTCTTTAATTTCAAATGGGTGCTATACCCGTAAATAAATATAAAAAAGATGCTACAGTCAATTTTTTGCCGCAAGATTGGGAACTACTACTCTCACCCAAACACGCATAATAATAGTTTGTGATAGGATTCAGTGCATTATTTGTTTAGTAAGGCCGATATTGTGACATATGTGGCTAACGAGGGCGGGGAGTGATCGTCGGTGCCCAAAAAGGTGGCATGACAAAGAGTGGCTCCTGACAGCTTCAAAGTGAAGGGGCGCGTGAATGAACCGAAATCACTGCCGGGAATGAGAGGATCACGGTGTGTAGGTATGAGGTATGATCTGATTGAAGGAAGGCTTAAAAGAATTGATTTGGACTACCTATACCAACAAGATGCATCTTCTTTTTGGGAGCTCATCCCATAAGAACTTCATAGTTTGACTTGGAGTAGTAGTGAGATGGGTGACCTTCTGGGAAGTTTTCCGGAAAGCATGCAAGTGAGGACAAAGCATGCTGAAAAGACTCGTGTTGGTTCGTGGGGCGATCGACACTTAGAAGCGATGCAGGATGTTACAAATGGTATCAGAGCAGCAGACCTCTCTCAGTACGGTGTGGTTCGGGGACGAACCAAGCGGAAGCTGGTGGGCATGTGACATCCGTGGCTAACGAGGGCGGGGAGTGATCGTCGGTGCCCAAAAAGGTGGCATGGCAAAGAGCGGCTTCTGGCAGCTTCAAAGTGAAGGGGCGCGTGAATGAACCGAATACGCACCGGAATGAGAGGAATCCTGAGGCTGTGTAGGTATGGGACTGTACAGTTGAAGGAAGGCTTAAAAGAATTGATTTGGACTACCTATACCAACAGGATGCATCTTCTTTTCGGGAGCTCATCCCATAAGAACTTCATAGTTAAGCGTGCTTGACTTGGAGTAGTAGTGGGATGGGTGACCTTCTGGGAAGTTTTCCGGAAAGCATGCAAGTGAGGACAAAACATGCTGAAAAGACTCGTGTTGGTTCGTGGGGGCAGTCGACACTTCTGGAAGCAGTCTGGGATGTTACAAAAATTAGGTGAGTTATTTAACTAATTTAATTAGGTGATTGTTTAACTAATTTAATTAAGTGATTATTGGACTAATTTAATTAGGTGATTGTTTAACTAATTTAATTAAGTGATTATTGGACTAATTTAATCAAGTATTATTTTAGTTGTGTATATTAAAATAAATATAGGCTAGGTAATTAATTTAGTTAAGGAGTGAGGTGTGGTAAATATATGGTGAGTATTTTAGTTAAGTGGAGAGTATTTAAATTAAATAGGGAGGATGTATGTAAGAATCTAAGAGGTGCAAATAAAGGGCCCAAACCCACTAAATAGACCCAAATTCAATACATAACTAGGGGTAGGGTTTTTAGCCTCATTTAGAACAAAGTAAAAGAAAAAGAAAGGAGGGGGCTGTTGAAGAAGGGTGCACAGCAGCTGATTGCTTGAGGGGGGAAGGGGAAAAATCATTTTCTTGCTTGGGTAAGTGTTCTTGGTACCAATCTTTCAATTTTCCTTCCTCTATCATTTAGTGTAAGTTTCCTACACTAATTCCCTTTCATTTTCCTTTTACCATTGATGGGGTTTGGAGCTCAAAGTTTAGGAGAAGCTAGTTTTAATGGTTCTTGAAGTTGTGAAGGAGGGAACACTAGAATTCTTCAATTTTGAGGTTAGGGGATTCTCACTTACATCTATAATAATTTGTATGATATGTGTTGTGTGTGGAATAACACTGGGAGGGTTTGTTTGTGTGAATTTTATGTTAATCTTATATGTGTGTGGTATTTGATGTTTAAATTGATGTCACTATGATGCTTGATGTATGGAATAAAGGTGCATCTTCTTTTCGGGAGTCCACCCCATAAGAACTCCATAGTTAAGCGTGCTTAGCTTGGAGTAGTAGTGGGATGGGTGACCTTCTGGGAAGTTTTCCGGAAAGCATGCAAGTGAGGACAAAATATGCTGAAAAGACTCGTGTTGGTACATAGGGGCAGTCAGCGGTTCTAGAAGCAGTCTGGGATGTTACAGATATAGCATATACTCCTTCCGATCTACTAAATATAAGAAAAAAATAACCTCACACCCTTTAAAAGATTAATGAAGCTTGTTTAATTTTCTTAAAGCAATAGAAAAAATATTGTATTTTTCAAGTTATTGGAAACTAAAACCTAAATTAATTGAAGGGTATTGTAGGAACGATGTCATCAAATGAAATGTAGTTAGTTAGAATTTAGTTATATTTTAGACCATCAAGAATAAGATTTTCATTGCTTATATTCAAAACCGGAGTAGTAACTTATATCGGATAAGCTAGTCTTTGGTTCTACTAGCTTAGCATTTTTATACGTTACTTGAAATGGCGTTTGAAATTTAAGCTTACAGTGTTTTATATTTTCTCTCGTTTTTACCCTTAGTACTTTAATTAAATACTATGTTTATCCTCAATTTTAGTAACAATCTCTACCATTTTTATACTTTAGTTATAGATGTTCAATTATGCAATTTTATATTTATACGTAACTCAACATCTAATTTTATCAAATGCATTAAATTTAATCTTCTAGCATATTCACTATCATCTCATCTGCTTTAAGCTAGTTTATCCACCATTCGCTACTTTACCAAACAAATCCTGAACACTTTACGTGAAAAAATTAATGAAACGTGGGCGATTTCGAGAAGCAACATACATATTGATAAGAAAATATTTTGGTTGAAAATGGTAGCAAACTGGAGGGTATGATAAAGACACCCCCGATAGATGCACGCCAACCGGGCCGCCTTGCTATACATTAATGAAGTGAGTTAAGACCAACAACTCACCCATCATAGTTTTACACGTAGATCTGCATAAAAATAATAAACAATAAGGAAAAATATTTTGTATCTGCGAGGTTTCCCGCTAGTTTGCTCAGCTAGGGTTTTGGGTTCCTTTAGGGTTTGGCGTATTCTCTCTTAGGCCTTGTCTTTTGTTAGGGTACTTATACCTTGTTTCTCGCGGCCTAGTCTCCTTCCAACGACTAGTGTTGATACGCTTTTCTTGCTGGTGACTCACTAGTCTTGTGGTATGCTCTGCCTTTGGGTTATCATGGCGGAAAGAGGTGGAAATACCACATTCCTGAGGATGAAGAAGACACGGTGATTGAAGACTTACTACCAGCACCAAAAAGCAACATAGAACACTCATTAAGAGTTTTAATGAGAAAGATTATTTCAGATAAAGTGCTAAACAAAAATGCTGTCAAAACCTTCATGGGAAAGGTTTGGGAGGAGTATAGAGGCCTTCATATCACATATATATATGGGCCGAAATAAGTTCCTCTTTGCTTTTCCTAACTGATGAGGTGCTTCAAAGGGCACCTTGTTTTGTTACGAATCAACTCTTAAGTTTGCCACGATGGGGATCAGATGTAGCCTTCACTGGTATTGAATACACCTGGGTGCAGATTCATGGGCTGCCAATGGATGCTATAAATCCAGGAAATGTTGAACGTATCCTCAAAGAGAGGTTTAAGGTGGATATTACCACACCAATGTGGTCAGCAATGTGGCTCCAAAAGAGTTCTACTTAAAGAACATGGATCCATTTTAAATATGAAAGGCTCCAAGGGCAGTGCTTCAACTGTGGCAATGAACAACGAAGCTATAAAGCTCCTCAATTTATGGCTACCTTTAATAAGGATATACCTAAATATAGACATTTTCTTACTGTGTCCATACCTAGACAGATGGCTTCTTTTCCTTTTGGTGACCCTCATATTGGTGGCCCTTTAATAAGGATCATGCCCTTCTTTTCCTAATGACCATGCCCTTATTCACATCTGTTTCATACAAATATCAAGTCAATGGTTTTTTAGCCCTAGCCTTATTCCTTAGAGGGGCCTCGAGTAGGGGGGTCCTCTATCTCCCTATCTTTTCATACTTGTTTTTGATGTCCTATCTAGAATGCTAACCATTAATAGAGAATTGTCGGTGATCAAAGGGCTTGAAATTGCTAAAGGTTCCCTTCAGACCAACCTCTTTTTTCAGATGATGTCACTTTATCTGCTCAAGCAAACCAATGAGAGCTTTATGCTATCATGGAAGTTGGATTCTTTCTCCAGAGCTTCTAGTCGACAAATCAATTTTCACAAGTCTGTGTTGTTATTTAGTAAGGATGTACAGGGCCTTACAAAGAAACATTTGGCCTCTGTTCGATTTATCCCTGTTTGGGATAATACAGGCATGTATCTAGGCATCTCATCTGAGTGGGGAAGATCTAAGGTCAAGACCTTGGAATGGATCAAAGAAAGAATTCTAGTTAGGATGAAAGGGTGGAAGGAAAAACTCTTAAACCCTGCTAGGAAGGAGGTTCTGATTAAAGCAGCTGTGTAAGCTATTTCTTCTTATATCATGTCTATCTTGCACTTGCCTAAATCTTTTTGAAAGAAACTTTGTGCTCTGTACAGTGGAAAACTTAAAGAGATGGGAACCTTGATGCGCACCATGTGGCTGAGCTCCGACGTCGTGAATGTTTGCTCCTTGTTTGTCTTTTCGCCCATCTCCCTCGGTGCAAAGTGTGCTAGACTCTAATTTGGTTCTGATGGCTTCATGCTTCTCGTAGTTGAATTATGGGATCTTTGTGTAATTTGGGACTGTGGCTGGATGCTTTAGGGTTACACTAAACTTTGATTCTTTTTTGTTGTTTACGGTAAAAGTTCAATTATTGAACCAACAACCGGGTTGTGGTTATGGCTTGTGTGTGTTTTCAATCCGAACTAGGTACTCAATTTTTCAGTGTATTGTGTTTAGGCTTGGCTCAAGTAATGAAAATACAATTCACTTTAAACCAAAAAAATAAATTAAAAATGACATATTAGTGGTTTTTTTTGTCCAAAGATTAGTGGGTTTAACCCACCCCAAAATGTAGAATTGGTGGGTTGGGCCGCTAAAAAAAATTAAGGGTTTTTTTTGTACCCCCACCCCTTCCTCATATACCCCCACCGAAAAGTGAAATCCCAAAATGCCCTTTTGAAAACGTATTTTTTTTAAAAAAATTTGGTCAATCCAGTGTTGTCAATGGCGGATGGCGGTTTACGGCAGAGACCCAAAAAACCGCCATAAACATATGGCGGATGGCGTAACGGCATATGGCGGACGCCATGGCGAACCAATTTTTATAAAAAATTAAAAGATATACATACTAATACACATACAAAAAACACTATAAAAATTAAAAAAATCCAAAAGCCTATCAATATATGTCAAATTGTCATAAGCAACTAAGAACCACTTCAAATTAGTCTCATCAAATTGTCATAAGTAACTAAGAACCACTTCAAATTAAGTTTAAGACATCAAAATAACAACAAAATTATAAAAAGCAATGAAAACACAAAGCAATTTCCTCTAATCCTCTTCCCCAACCTCTAAGATTAAAACAAAAATAAAATAGATGCACAAAGCCACGAACTGGAAAAAAAATTAAAACAGATGCATTAAAACAAAAAATGAAAAAAAATTTAAAACAAACACAAAAAAGAATTAAAACAGAAACAAAAAATAAAACAAAAACAGAAAAAAATAATTAAAGATATGCAAAGAAGAGAAACAGATATGCGAAGAGAAAGAACGAAAGGAAAAAAACGTAAAGGGAGGGAGAAGAAGAAGCAACAGGAAGGAGAACAGAGGTAGAGGGAGAAAGAAGCGTGAGAGACCGAGAGTTAGTAGAACTAACCGTTAAAGAGGGGAGAGGGTATTTTAGAATTAGGGTTTTTGTTTTTAAACCACTTGGGGCTTAATTAAGGGTGGGTTACACGTCCCAAACCAGCGTTTCTTTAAAAAAAAGCGCGTCGTCGCCATACTTTGCATGCCGCCACAATCGCCATGCTCATGGCGCCCGCCATGGCGCCTCTGGTGACACACCGCCATAAAACCGTTATCTCATGGCGGCGGCTCTCCAAAATCCGCCACGCCATAGCGCTATGGCGACGCCTTATATGCGGTTATTTGACAACATCTTGTCAATTGTATATACACGGGGGTGTATATCGACCACTACATTTGGCCATCGTATATACACCCCCAGGCGTATATACGATTGGCAAACCCCCACCCTAATAGTATATACGCCTTGGGGGGTGTATATACGATGGCCAAATGTAAGGGTCGTATATACACCCCCTCAGGCGTATATATGATCCCTATGGTATCCCTATGGTATTTTTTTATTTTAAGTCAAATAAAAGTTAATTAAGCCCTGAAAATAGGTTTAGTGTGTAGTTCGTTAAAACGTGACGATGTTATACGTCGAATGAATAATTTAGGCTAAAAAATTGGTTTTCGTGCAACATACTCCGATCGTAATGAAGCCATTAATTTTCAAAGGGGCATTTTGGGATTATCCAATTTGGTGGGGGTATGGCTTCATTACGATCGGAGTATGTTGCCTGAAAACCAATTTTTTAGCCTAAATTATTCGTTCGACGTATAACATCGTCACGTTTTAACGAACTACACACTAAACCTATTTTCAGGGCTTAATTAATTTTTATTTAACATAAAATACAAAAATATCATAGGGATCGTATATACGCCTGAGGGGGTGTATATACGATTGGCCAATTTTTTTTTTTAAAAAAATACGTTTTCAGAATGACATTTTGGGATTTCACTTTTCGGTGGGGGTATATGGGGAAGGGGTGGGGGTACAAAAAAAACCCAAAAATTAAAAAGTTGTAAAGAGATTTATTTGTATGTATACGATGGCTTATATATATATATATATATATATATATATATATATATATATATATATATATATATATATATATATATATATATATATATATATATATATATTTAATTTTTTTTTTAAAATTTCAACGGTTAGAATTACACTTAGAATGTTGATCAACGGTATAGATTGTATCGACAAAAAGGCTACTAGAAATTCGTTAAAGAGTCAAAACTAATCAAAAAATTATAAAAACACCACTAAAAATCTAACAAAACCAAAATAAGACTATGCAAATTTTTTAAGATTTTTTGGAGACTATGAAAAATTAGAAAAATTAATAAAAAATAGTAAACGAAGGAATTTGGGATTTTGAGCCCGTAGTCCCCTAAGAAGTCAAAGTGAAATGGGGTTCAAATCCCCACTAGTCTTAGTCCTTGATTTTTTTGGATTTAATGGTTGTAGTTTCATTACAATCGGAGTAGGTTGCTCGAAAACCGATTTTTAGATCTCTTCTACTTGTCTGTTGCCTCCTGTCTGCTTCATAACCGATCACTAGAGTCTAGTTCATGGTTGGATCCATATACCGATCGTTTTGCCAATTCACACGTGTTTCGTATTTATTATTGTACCACGTTTTTGTAATTACTCGTGTTTAGTTATCCATATCTACACCGTTGATCAAATCACAACTGTTAACTAAATTGAAGGGCATTGTATATACATTTGGTGGAACATATATACAATCCTATATATTTAGGCATCGTATATACATCCACAAAACATATATACGATTGGCTTTCCATAACACCAATCGTATTTACGTCCATAAACATATACAGGATGGCCTAAATGTTAGGGTCATATATATGTATATATGTTCAATGAACATATATACGATTGATATAATTTTTTTGAAAAAAAAATGTTTTGTGAAGGGTATTTTGGGGTTTCACTATTATGTGAGGGTATAAGTGAAGAGGGTGGGGTACAAAAAAAAACCTTTGTGAACTACGTGAATATCCGAGATATAGATTGGCTTCAATGACAAAAAAAAAGGGTGTTTTTTTCATACCCCCACCCTTTCCCCCCATACCCCCACCAAATTGGATAACCCCAAAATACCCCTTTGAAAACTATTTTTTTTTAAAAAAATAGTTTTCATCATATATACGTCTTGAGTACGTATATACGATGGCTATTTTGAGTCCAATCGTATATACGTTTTGATACGTACTCAAAACGTATATACGATGGTTTTTTTTTTGTTTTTTTTAATGAATTGTTTTATTTTTTTTACTAAAAGACTACTAAAAATTCTTTAAAGAGTCAAAACCAATCAAAAAAATTATAAACACAGTACTAAAAATCTAACAAAACTAAAATAAGTCTATGCAATTTTTTTTAGATTTTTTGGAGACTATGAAAAATTTAAAAAATTCATAAAAAATAGTAAACGATAGAATTGGAAATTTTGAAGCCGTAGTCTCGTAAGAAGTCCCTTCTACGGGAGTCATGATTCTTGAATTTTTTTCGGATTTAATGGCTGTGATTTTATTACGATCGGAGTAGGTTACCCGAAACCCGATTTTTAAGCCTAAATTATTCGTTCGACGTATAACATCGTCATGTGTTAACGAACTACACACTAAACCTATTTTCACGCATTAAATAATTTTTATTTGACTAAAAAAATTAAATACAGAAAACAATAGGATCGTATATATGTTCAAATGCACATATATACGACCCTAAACATTAACCCATCATATATACACATGGGGGTGGGCCAATCGTATATACGCCTGAGGGGTGTATATACGATGCGTTAATGTTTAGGGTCGTATATATGTGCATTTGAACATATATACGATTGGACAAAAAAAAATTTAAAAAAAAATACGTTTGGTCAAAGGTATTTTGGGGTTTCACTATTATGTGGGGGTATGGGAGAAGATGGTGGGGGTACAAAAAAAAACCAAAAAAAAATGGCTTCTTAGAGATACTATTTGAGAATGAGGATTCTAGAATGAGAGAGTTAGCCACCAATACCATCATGCCATTTTTGACCAAAAAAAAACTACCGTCATGCCACCGAATGTTAAGGTGACCACTTGGGAAACTGACTCCTTAGCTGCTGTCAAGGTAATCCAAGACAGAGTCCACTATAAGTTACGTCTGCTTGCTGATTTGCTTGCTTGAATATCGACCATCTTATCTTAGATAGAGACCGGGTCGTTAACCTCGTTCGTGTGTTCTGCTAAGTGATTGTTGTGCTGACTACTTGGCATATCTCACACCAGATAACGACACTTCAAGTACTTCTATTTTTCAAATTAAAACCGGTATCTACGTGTTTGTGTCAGTATCGTGTCTAGTGTCATGCCCAGTGTTGATGCTTGGTAGGTTTTCACCACTACACATAAAAGTTGGGCAATTGAAAAGATAGTTCCTAAAAGCCGTGCTAACATTCATATAAAAAAATAACAATACTAGCCAACAATTTAATCCGTGAGTGAAACAAGAATTATAAATCTCAAACGGGGAATGATTGATTCTTAACCAAAATACCAACCCAAATTCTATTCCTGGCAGATGGAAGAACTGATATAGTGAAGAACCAGGAAACAACCCAAGACTCCTTGATGAAAAGGGATCCTCAAACGCTGCTTCTAGTATGTTTTTGTTTTCGGAGCCTTCTTTGGCTGCCTTCTAGGAATAGAGTTTTTCATTCCAATGAAAAACAACAGAGCTCCAAACAGAGCCATGTTCTGCAAAGAGTGAATGTATTCAATAAGCAATTGCAACAATACATGAAGTAAAATTGTTGTCACACACAGATATGACAATAAACTTCAAATTAAAAATAACTCATTGTTCTGACCTGTGTAAATTTGTTGAAGAGTTGAGTAAATTCTTTATCTTCATTATCGAAATTGTAAAAATCAAAACGAATCGGAGTAGCAATCAACTGATGCAGAAGCTACATCAGAGAACAAGAAGGAAAAAAAATGAGTCATAACATAAAAAACTGAGCACATGGGAAGAATATGAAATCTAATAGAAAAATCCGATTACAAACCAGAAGCAGAGCTCCAGAAGTGCTGCCAAATATGAAGAGAAGCCCTCCAACGCCCTTCAGAAGAATAGCAGCAGCAATGACAACTTTCATCTGTCCACGACATCGATTATATCAGCATACAAGAAAATGAGCAAACGGGAGAATTTATGTACATTTTTATCTGAATTTAATAAACTATCAATTAAAAATGAATCTATAATCCAGTGTTCCCACAGGTACAACTCTAGTTTCCCTGAAAAGATTAACACACACACAAACATGGTAGAGAGAGAGAGAGAGAGAGAGAGAGAGTGACTGACATCAATCTGTGGAAGTTGAAAGCCAACTTGAGAATGGACTCGATGTGCGAAGGCATCAAATTTTGGTCTGAGTGCTTTTGAAGCAGGTCCTCCATCAACTCCAAATTCATTAAATCTATAGTAAAGAACAGAAGAAAAATAAGCAAGAAACTTCACAAAAGCACAAAAAGAGGCAACGAAGAGTACAAAAAAAATCTGTCAGGAATTATTAGAGTGTTTGCACAATTAAAATGTAAACGGGAAAAAACATTAGCTTCTAGTCTCTAAGTAGAAAGTAAGCAAAAGCTAACACCATCAACTTCTTCAGAACAAGAAAGAATACTTCTTAAATCAAGTACAATAGAAAATCTTGTGTTATCATAAAAACATTTACCCACAGTAGTTCAAAGTGATCTAATCCAGTAGGAATGAAAACATGGCCTAGTTAATCTCCACATGATGATATCGGATACCATATTCCAGTTCCAGCACAAAAATTCAAAGACAAAAAAAGTTAACCATCTATGCTTAAATAGAAGAATTATCATTGTCAAAAATAAAATAAAAGAATTATCTTGCAAACAAATGTCCTATTTACTGGTTAAGTAACATTGAGTACACTACATTAATGTTTCCTATCACTTAAAAAAGCAAGTATTTAATATAATGTGTATATAAAATAAATATAAAATAAATAAAAGCTTTTTTTTCAATTAAATTAAATACTTTCTACTTTTGCTTCCTTGACTAGTAGTGTCCTAAAAGGAATTGTTAGCATTATTCAAAAAATAATTATTGCAGGTAAGTTATCAAAAAGAAAACAATTAATTAATATTGATACACAAAACACAATGACATAATGACAGAGGAGGGATCATGCATTTTACAACCATCTTTGAATTCAATATCACCCATTCCTTTGCAATATGTATGGCATTATCATAGGATGCCAAGCTTACAATTACATTGTTGGTTGGTAACAACATGGTCAATATATAAGAAAGTGTTAGCAACACACTTTTTAACACTCTCCCCTATTGGTTTGAATACAAATGGGTCCCACTAAATCATGAGGGTCCCATGTAAATTTAGTGGGACCTCTATGAACCAATAGAAGAGTGTTGGAAAGAGAGTCTTGTGTTGCTAATTTCTATCATCTCTGATATTACAATGGATTTGCAATGGGTCCAATCCTTCCCTAAATCCCACCAAAAAGGGAGTTTCATAGCACCAAATTGCGCCCATGGAAACAGACATTGTTCAACTATGGACATAATGATATTCATGCTCGAGGTATACATGGGAGAATATCTAATAACTAACATCATAATCAATGTAATGAAAGAAAACATATAAATCTGCAACCTAGACAAGCAACAAAATTGCTTGATTCCATGTTACTATAAAGCAATATACATATTCCCCCTGAATAGTTCATTTCATACTAAGGTGTATCCAAAAAGAAAAAGGGAAAAAAAAGAATCTGGTTCCTTGCACTTCAATCGAGTATAACGTGTGAATGATAAAAGTTGCATCTAATAACAACATTGTCTTGGAAATCTAAGTAGACCAAACATAAAAACAAAACAAACATAGATCTATGTGGTTTGTTTTCATAGACAAACGGTTCCAAACCTTAAACGTAACGGATCCAACTACCGAATCAAGTCAACACCAAATTTACGGAAATAAACTTACTGAGAATCCATAAACTTCCTCTAATTTTGTAAATAACAATCTAAAAACAATTCAAACGCTACAAATCAACAAAAAAAAAAAAAAAAAAAAAGAGGGAACTAACTCTTGGTAAGCAGAGAGTATGAAAACGGAAGCGAAGAGAAGTCTGCCGAAAAAAGAAGAGAAGGCCATTTGCGCTGCGTTGTTTGCCTTTGTTCCGAAGCTGAGAGGGTTTGTGAGAGAGAAGAGGAAATCTAGGGTGACCTCAAAATGCTGTGCTTCTCTCTCTTTTGATGGAGAGAGGAGGAAGAGAGGGGCAAAAGAAACAAGAGATTTGAAAAGAAAAGGGACAGATGAATGGTAATATAGTCATTTTACCCATCCAGATCTCTCTACTCTCTCTTTCGGTGCCAACAAGGCTGCTGTCGCGGCCGACATGGCCCAACGGGCCGCGTGTACCCAATAGACGCTTAAAAGCACTATAAACTGATGGGTTTTTTCTTTTATACCCCCACCCCATCCCCTCCCACCCCCACCCATTTGTGATATTCCCATAATACCCCTGGCATTAAATCGCTTTTTGACTTTTCATTAATTCTCTCGTGGGACCCACAAGATAACGCGCATCGTATATACCTCGATGGAAGGTATATACGATTACATTAATTAATCAACGCGCGAAAAAGCTACTCATCGTATATATGTCGCCCTTCAAGACATATATACGATTGCGATTAATAAATGCTTGTTGACTACTCATCGTATATATGTCCTTCAAGGCATATATACGATTGCATTATAAAATGCTTCGTTGACTACCCATCGTATATAGGTTATATACGAGTGGGCTGAAGATCTAATCGTATATACATCCGGGCTATGTATATACGATGTGAAAAAAATACCCATCGTATATACATGGTTGAGGAGGTATATACGATCGGGCTATTTTTTCCGTTTTTTCTTGAGTTGCTATCTGTTTTGTTGGAGCAGATATTGACCACTTACATCGCCAGATGCCGAGCTCTCGGTTGGCGCTGTTGATATTGATACTACATTAACTTTCACACAGCGGATACGGTATAATTTTGTTACTCAAGTTTGGTAAATGGAATTAATTTACTTAAGTACTTAGTAAGTTATATATTTTGTAGATATTTTCTACACGACAGTGTGTGAGGAGTGGGCCAAAGTCTGTTGGTAGAACTATCGGTGTAGTTGTTGTTATTGTGAGATCGAGAAAGCGGTGGAAAGAGGGAAGCGAGATAAGGTTGTTTTTGGCTGCGACAAACAAGGCGGGTTTACTAATGATTCAAGGGTTTTCGGTTCTAAAAGGAGAATTTGTCCTTTTAGATTGAAAGCTACTTGCCTTTGATAGCAAGTGGGGTTGGTGTGTCACGGTTAAATGTGGTAGACACACGCACGAGTTGCTCAAAACTTCCGTTGGTACTTGTTTATTTGGGCGTGCATGCGAGGCGCAAAAGGATCTAGTTAACGAGCATGCGGATCTTGATGTTGGACAAGAAAGCTACTATTATTGCTTTGAAGAAGCTAGATCAGGAGAATGTGACTAGTCTTCGTCAAGTTTATAAGCGTCACAAACACCTGGTCTCTAAAAGAGGGTCCTAGAACGGACATTCAGGAGGTGTTGAGATTGATTGAATCCCATAATTATCTATGTTGGTCTAGAAAGATTCCGCAATCTGATGTCGTCAGTGATATCATGTGGGCTCATCCCACTTCTATAAAGTTGCTCAGGTTGTTTCCCAAAGTTCTCATTCTTGACTCAACCTACAAGACCAACAGATATAATTTGCCTCTTCTACAGATTGTGGGAGTCACAAACACTGAGATAAGCTTCCACGTTGCATTTGCTTATATTGGGCAGGAGCTTGCTATTCATTTTTCTTGGGTATTGGAGCAGCTGCGAGGTATATGTGAGTTGCATTCTATTCATCCTCAGGTTTTCTTGATGCAGCAGAGAGATCTACAGTGTATGTGCCGCTATTCTTGATGTCTTTCCTAATTGCTACAAATTTATTGTGTCATTGGCATGTTACAAAAATGTCAAAGCCAAGATTAAGGAGTTTGTTCACAAGGATAGACGGGAGGAGAGGTCGAATCTCTCTCGGCTATCTATTATTGATTCTGTTGATGAGTCACACTATCTATCTAATCGAAGTTTTTGAGGTTGCTTGCTCACGATAAACCCGCTCTCATTAAATATGTGCACGACACATGGTTGACCACGCACTGAGGCGATTTATCTCAAAGCATGGACTAACCGGATCCCACACTTGGGGAATTCCACAACCAGCGTGTATTTCTATCCGTTACTCGATTTTTTTGACACGTGGACATATTTTTTTTTGTCGATTAAAATTCTTTGACACTTGTTTATTATTTCTATCCGTTAATCGATTTTTTTGACACGTGGACATATTTTTTTGTCGATTAAAATTCTTTGACACTTGTTTATTATTTCTATCCGTTAATCGATTTTTTTGACACGTGGACATATTTTTTTGTCGATTAAAATTCTTTGACACTTGTTTATTATTTCTATCCGTTACTCGATTTTTTTTGACACGTGGACATATTTTTTTTTGTCGATTAAAATTCTTTGACACTTGTTTATTATTTCTATCCGTTAATCGATTTTTTTTTACACTTGTTTATTATTTTGAGCGGAATCATTGCATTGGTCTTTGAAAAGACAGTTGAAGACTTCGAAGGGTGATTTATCAAAATGTTTGATATCTATTGATGACATGCTGGCAATACATTTTGATCAAATTATCGGGTCTTTTCAACGAAGCATCAACAGAATTGAAGTCAAGTCCAATATTCCACTGTTTAAAAATCTTCAAGGACTTGTTTCTTTATACGCTTTGAGACACATGGTTAATGAGTTTGAAAGGTCGAAAATGGGGTTGGATACGACAAAAGCGGTGTAGGTGCATTCAAAGGAAGACACATCTACTTCCTTGTGCTTGTGAGATAGGTATTTTTCATGCTTAAAGCAATTCTATTCCGCTTATTGTTGTTGATGATCTTTGGAAACGGTTGAGTTTGGATGCAATAGATGATAAATCCACTCGGGATAAATCATGCGGATGCGATATTTCTTACCGTTTGATGCTATCTTGGCAAGATTTAATAAAGTGAGTGAGGAGGAGAAGTTTCTTATTAAGAGGCGGTGAATGAGATAGCTTTCCCTTCTACTTCTTCTATGGTTGCACCTAAATCAAAAGTCGAGCGAAAGGTGCACCAAAGAAGAAAAAGGAATTTTTTGATGCTAAGCGTGATCCTTACGGGTGGGAGCACGTGGATGAGAGGGTAAAGCAGATGAAGAATCGGGGCTTCCAAAATTCCTACACATGGTCAACCAAATTATCTCGGGGTGCTTCTAGAGTATTATCACGCATACCAGTGAGACTAAAATCCACTTACCGTTTCTTCCAAAGACACGCGTGCGCAACTATGTTGAAAAAATTGTTGATGTTGAAGGTGACGAGAAGCGCGGTTTAGAGCGATCGGGGTTGGACTTGACATGGGTGAGGACTCCTGGCCTCTGGATTAGGCAAGCTTTGATTCAGGAAACAAAGGACAGGGAAACCTTGTATTTTGACATGTTTGGGAAGAACCGACTGTTAGAGCTTCGCAAAGCTTTAACTATCGAGTCATACGGACGTCAGCCGGAGTCAAAGTGGTTTGATTTGCCTGAGATGGGGTATATGGTTGCAACCGGGTATAATGTTGCATTGGTTTGATTTTCTTTACCTATGAATTTCACTTATACGCCTTTGAGAGGCACTTACAGTTCATCTAAGTTGAAAATCATATACATTACGAACAAGCAAAATGTACATGGTTGAATCTTTCAATCTCTCCTCCCACTTGTCCGTTGCCTCCTATTGCCCCACGGTGGTACCAAAGACTACGCTGTCGAGTCCGCTTCATGGTTGCATCCGTATGCGGACGTTTTACCCTATGGCGATCTATGTGTCCTCCCGCGCGGCCTCTCACCACCAAAGATGATGCGTCTAGATGTATAGATTTAGCCGATGATTCTATTGTGGCTTGTAGATAGATTCACACATTTTTGTATTACACGTGTATATATACTATATCGCGTTTTTGTAATTATCTGGCGTTTACTTTATCCAATAGCACTACGTCTGCGTTGATGTTAATCAAATCGCGAGACTTCAAATTATAAGCGGTAATAAAATCATAAGCGCTAACAAAACCAAAGCCCATCGTATATATCTCTTTTGGGACATATATCGATGGGGAAAATTTAGACATCGTATATAAGTTCATTTTGCGTATATACGATTGACTTAAAACACATCAATCGTATATACGCACAATGAACATATATACGATGTCTAAATTTTCCCCATCGTATATATGCCCAAAAAAGAGATATATACGATAAATGTAATTTAGTGAAAAAAAGATTTTTTGAAGGGCATTTTGGGGATTTCGTTTTGGGTGGGGGTGTTAGAGGAATGGGTGGGGTACAAAAGAAAAACCCTAAAGCGATGATTGACAAAAAAAAAGGGTGTTGCTTTTCCCCGCGCCTCCTATTTCAAAACACACCCGTAAGGGTGTGAAATGACCAAAAGACCGGCCAAAACCTCTTTTTTCACGAAATTTCACTGTTCGAACACGGGCCTTGAACGAGTTCGAATGACATCGTTCATGTGTGTTAAATCTTGACTTCACACCTCTTGTGCGTAATTTCACTGTTGAACGAGGTCATGCGAACAGGTTCGCATGAGGTGTTTGAACACCCCTATTTTATTACAAAAATGGACTCTCACACCATATTCACCTTTTTACTGTTCGGGTTGACTCAACCGAATAGATTCGATTGACCATCCCGAATAGGTGAAAACACACACTCCACTTAAGGGTATTTTTGGAATATTTGGAGTTAAGGGGTGTGAAAGAGTAGGAGGGGTGTGGGAAAAACAACGCCCAAAAAAAACTACAAAACCTATTTTTTTAGGCCTTTGATTTTCTCACCCCCATATTTCCCAAAAACCCAATACTACCCCTGCGTTTTTTTTAAAAAATTAAAATTAAAATTTTCGGAATTACCTCAAAATAAGGTAATTCCGGTTCAAAAAAAAATTAAAATTTCGGAATTACCTCTAAAAAAGGTAATTCCGGTTCATAAATCATGAAAAATTTCGGAATTACCTCTAAAAAAGGTAATTCCGAAATTTTTAATTTTTTTTTATTTAAAAGTTTATATTTTGGTCTTAAGATTTAAACGCGTTTTATTGGAAATATGATACGAACGATTTACGATTTAATAACAATACGTCAAAATATATAAAATGACCAACATTAAATAGGAGTACAAATACAACTATGGGTCCAAAATGTCTGAAAATAAGCACCTGAAGTAGGTGAACGGGCGACATCTAGGGCATCTCGGGCCAATCCAAGACGGGCAGTGCGTATATATACGATTTGTTTTAATTTTTATTACTAAAAGGCTACTAAAAATAGTCAAAACTACTCTAAAAAAATATAAAAACACCACTAAAAATCTAACAAAACCAAAATAAGGCTATACAAATTTTTTTAGATTTTTTGGAGACTATGAAAAATTAAAAAAAATCGTAAAAAATAGTAAACGATGGAATTTGGGATTTTGAGGCCGTAGTCCCGTAAGAAGTTCCTTCTAGGGGAGTCTTGATTCTTGATTTTTTTCGCTTCTAATGGCTGTGGTTTCATTACGATCGAGTATGTTGTCCGAAACCGATTTTTAGCCTAAATTATTCGTTGAAATAAAAAAATTGTAATTTTGGAATTACTCAGAAATAGGTAATTCCGGTTCAAATGTGAACCGGAATTACCTAGGTAATTCGAAAATCTTTCGAATTAGAGGTAATTCAAATTCAATTTTTTTTTTAACAAACCATGTAATTTTTGGGAAAAGGTAAGGGTATTTTTGTCCGTTTTGGGAAATATGGGGGTGAGATGGAGGTTGAGGGGGGTGAGAAAATCAAAAGCCATTTTTTTATAGGCTTAAATATTTTTTTTATAAGCTTAATATGTTTGAAACTCCTGCAAATATAACGTGTTTTGGTTTAGGCCATTGCAATTTTTTTTTAGTAAGAAATCCTTGCAAAATACAATGTTTTGATATAATATATTCTATTAACTCAACGTTACAAAAACACTGAGTTGGCTAACAGAAATCTGAATTGTCATTTATTTATTTTTTCTAATTTATTTTTAATGTTGACTTATAATGCCAAGTCATTTTTTTAATTTTAATTAATTTTTATTCTTCATTTCTCTCAATCTTCTTCATCTTCAACCTCCAACCAAACCTCCAAACCTTCAACCTCAATCACCACCACCTTCGTGTTGCCGTCCTTTCTCTTCACCACCATACACCACAGACCTCAACCACGTTTTCTGGGTGTTCTGTTTGACCCGACCCAAAAATAGGATTTGGGAACCCTAACCCCAAATCCCAAATTAAACTTATATTATTTGATTTTTGTTGTTGGAAAGTTTGCTCCTTGAATCCATATGAAGAAGAAGAAGCAGATAATTAAATGGGAAGGGATTGCGAGTAAGGAGAGAGAGATGGAGGGCGAAATGGTGTTTGTGAAGAAGGAAATGGGTACTCGTGGGTTTTGATTTTTGGTGTACGATTGTTTTTTTCCTTCCTTTTTCTGAAATTGATTTTTGGGATGAGAGAGAGAAGAGAGTGGTTGTGGTGTGGTGGTTGTGGTGTGGGTGAGAGAGAGGAGAGAGTGAATGTGGTGGTGGTTGTGGTGGTTGCCAGCGAAGGGTCGCTAGAGTTTGGGGTGGTTGGTCACGGAGATAGGGAAGGTGCTGGTTTTGAGGGGAGATTGAGAGAGATGATGATGTGGATACCAAATAATTAGGATTTTAAAAAATAGAAATAAATATAAAAGACACGTAGGATTTCTATTAGTCAATTGTGTTTTTTGTATCGTTTGACTAACAAAAGGGTCTATTTCAAAAAAGTTGATTTTGCAGGTACTTTTTACTAAAGGAAATTTTTGCAGGAGCTTAAACCAAAACACGCTACATTTGCAGAGGCCTAAAACATATTTAAGCCTTTTTTATATTATTTAACCTAATTTTAGTTTTTGATTATTATTATTTTTTAATTTTTTTTACCAAAAAAAACTATTAAAAAAAAAAAAGAGAATACCCATACCAAAGTGAGTGTAATTCATGGTTTATTCTCGTTCTAGCAAAATCGAGTGAAGAAGCGTAAGAGAAGAGGCCAAGTAAAGTACCCATTCCTGAGAGTCGGTGACTCGTTTCTGCAACACGCTCGAAGAAACCATCTCCTTCTTCCCACTTTCACTTCATTTTGTGTCTCCAGCAAGTTTCGCAAATCCAATCCAATCCAATCCCATCCTACTTCTCCTTCTTCCCAATGAATACCAGATACGTCAAGCAACTGCTCCGCAATGTCTGTAAGTTCATTTTCTCCTCCTTTCACATTTTAATACTCGTTTAGGTTCACTTCAATGCTGCATTTGATGCTCAGCGTCTTCAGAAAACTATATTTTTTCAAATTTGTTCATAACTTGTTTGTAATTGCATGATATTATGTGTTATGCTGCTACCGATTATTGACCTTTCCCTATTTATAGTCCAGGGTTTTTTCTTTCAACAATATTTCCATGAAAAATATGAAGGAATTAGAGTAACTTGTTTATGAAAATTCAAATCATGAATGAATTACTGATATGCTGGTAACACAAAATCACATAAACAATGTATTACTGATTTTGAATTTTGAAGTTGGATTAAAGAAAATAAATCAAGGAGAGTAGATGGAAGGTAGTAACTCCAGGGTCAAACCATTGACAAGGATTTTGATTTAAATGATTTGTCATTAGACATTACTAAGTGAGGAAAGACTTTATTGCTTTTGTTGTTATATAATAAATTGAATCTCTGTATCTTTTTTTCGTTGAAGAAATTCAGAAATTCTTGTGTTTACACATCTTGATGGATAGAACACTAAACCTGCATCCATGCAACATAGTTTGCCACATCTTGCAAATAATCATTTCATATAGCCATTGGGCATGATAGAAAACCTATTACTATTTATTGTTGTTCACACACACACACGGAGGGAGGAGGGGTTGGGAAAGAAAGTAGAGACTGCGTTATGGGTTTGAATTCATGCGATCTTGTCACATGTTTCATAACTACTAACTGAGCTTCCTCAAGGGGTATATGCACTGGAAATGATGAATGACGCGCTATGGCCTGTCTCCATCAGGAGACTTTGTGTTTGTGTTATCAATCTGGTTATGGGTTACAAAGGTTCTTGAAGAACTAATATCACCAAATGTCATACTAGAATGGGTACCAAGCATCTAATACCTAGTATCTAACTTTCGTCTTTTTTATTTATATAATTCTGTTGCTGATAAATACAATCCGAATATTCATGTCTATTTTAATTATTTAATGTGCAGATTGTACCAAATTTTTTGTCAGTAGAGAAGAACCATATCGGAACTATATGCACAGTGTGTTTAACCGACTTCAATTGCAAAGGTCAAGAACAGACAAGGTAGAAAAGGACAAGCTAAAAGAAGAGCAAGAAACATGTGAGATTTCTTTCAAGTCTGAAGTTAAGAAGGCAGACGACAATTACGGGATCAGCAAATACAGTTCTGATGATGAAGATCCCTCAGATAATAAGTGGAAGTTAGAGATGGCCTGGCTCACTAAGGCGCTTGAACCAGCTCTGCAATTGTGTAGGTGGGCTCTGCCAACAGGTCTGTTAAGTGTTAACTTTATAACGTGTTTCATCTGATGGAGTTAGACACATCTCGCATGACTGCAAATTGCAAGAACCAAGCATGTTATAATTATTAACATGCTAACAGTCCATAGATGACTCAGTTGCGTTATACAGTGTTTTATTTATTCAGATCATAAGCATATAAGTTTCGCGTGCCCCATAAAAACTTGATCATATAATGTCCCAGTTTGCTTTATAATAACACAAAGGCTAACTCTGTTTTCCATGTTATGCAGGAGATGAACTTGGAAGCAAACCCCCACCAAATAATCGATCCATTATGGAAATCATAGCCTACATCCAACAAAGCAAGATTGGAATCCAGGATTGGAGCTTGAGTGACCTTACAATTGGCTTGTATATGATCTATCTTCGTCAAGCTTCTACACATCCACGTGAAGAATTCAAAGGCATCGAGATATCGTCAGAATCAATAGTAACTTCTGAAACTGTATTTTAGAGGCAGATGGCATATAAGCACATGCGTACTGTTTTTTTTGTTGTTGTTGATAAACGTTATCTTATCCTATTATGTTAGCATATCACTACAAATTATTGTGCTCCACCATTCTTATCAATATATACTACTGGATTTCAGGTTCAAGATCTCATTTATCATATTGAGTTGGCTAAAGGTGCTTATAAGGATAATCCTGCCATTCTTTCAAGGAACAGCATGCTCCGCGAAAGTAATGTCATAAAGTTTGTTAAAAACTCCAGTGTAATGAGGCCTGCATATTATATAGGAGTTGACCCCCGTAAAAAGCTTGTAATTTTGGGCATTCGCGGCACACATGCTATATACGACCTTATCACTGATATTGTTTCCTTAAATGATGGTGAAGTCACCTTTGAAGGTTATTCAGCCCACTTTGGCACTACTGAATCTGCTCGTTGGTTTTTTAATCATGAGATTGGAACCTTAAAAAAATATTTGGAGAAACATGAGGTGGAGATGGTCTTACTCTATCTGTGATGGTTTTCGTTTCTTAGTTTACTTGTTTTTCTTATGCATGCTGTGAGTGTGGCTAACTCATCAACAGGGATTTAGGTTAAGAATTGTGGGCCATTCTCTAGGAGGTGCGATAGCTTCTGTATTAGCAATAATGATCCATAGAAAATCATCAAAGGAGCTGGGATTTAGCCCTGACATTGTATCTGCTGTTGCATATGGAACGCCACCTTGTGTCTCCAAAGAACTTGCTGAAAGCTGTGCTGGCTATGTAACAACAGTTGTGATGCAGGTAAGTGATTGTGTTTGACAATGCCTGTGTGACTTGATCTGGGAGAAAGTAATCATGTCTATGGAGTTTCTCAGACGTGTCAGATTCCTTTCCCAACCTTTGTCTTTATTTATCTATCGTGTTTTCCTTATGACTTCTTTTTTTGGATATATTAGGATGATATTATACCTAGACTGAGTGCAGCTTCCTTAAAAAGGCTAAGAAACGAAATTCTTCAAACTGATTGGTGAGTAACACTTAGTTTATTATCTTGAACCAAGCAATTCCCTTCTTGTTCCATTAGAGATAAGGACTTGAAGGAAAGCACTCATGCTGTTTTGCTATACGAAATATTCATGAACTTTATTATTGTAATTATTTTCCTCATGCATGTACATTTTGTTGTAATAAATGGGAAACTCAATTTATTGGGAGGCGGTATGTGCTTAGAGAAACATGGACGGTCAAAATTTGTGGATGGTTACCAAGTATTCCAAACAGGATATGTATGAATTATAGAGCTTAAAAATATTTAAAACTAGTAGGTATCAAAGATTCTAAAGCTTTATATGCATTTGGTGGCTAGCCAACTAAATGTTTGACCAGATATATTATATTTTCTTCAGGATGACTGTAATTGAGAAAGAAGACTGGAAAAACTTCATAGATTTTGTTACAAATGCAAAACACATGGTGTCTTCAGTGCAAGATGTAGCTCACAAACTTGCTGATTATGCAAATTTCAGGAGAAACAAAAGTCCAACTGGTAAAATTTTCTGCCCAGGTCCAAAATGAATTTACTCTGAAACATTGAAATTAGATTCTCATTATGCAGTGCCACCATTTCAAACCTCTTTAAAACATCTGATAGACAACATGCTAGTTGCCTTCCTATAAATTACTTTTCTGGGGCCAAAAGTTATAGTTTTTTTCTTGTCAGAGATCAGTGCATCAGAGTATTTGTGCTATTGGTTGCTTTCTCCATCTTCAACAAACCTCTCAAATAAATAAATTATTAATAATAAGAAGCCATTTCAACAAACCATCTTCACCACCCTACCTCGTTTCTTTATCACACATGCATTCCTTCATTTCTTTCAGCGTCACTTCTTTGGAGGGAGAGTGATTTTTTCTCCTACCTGTTAGGTGATGTACAATGGCGGAACTGCATTTCACCCCCTCACCCAAATAGTACCACAAAATGTTAACGGGTAAGGAGTTGGCAGTAATTATGTTGAAGATCCGTCAAACTTCTTTCTTGTGGTCACGATAGAAATTTTGGGGCATGTAGGCTTTCAGTAGCAACAAAAAGATAATTGACAGACTTCTTTGAGCATAACCAGTTATTTGATTGTAGAGATTACGAAACATTTGAATATGTTTAGTGCTTGTTTGGCATTTTTAATTGCCTTTACGGTGTGATTTCTATCATCAACGGTTTTGGTGTGTGTAAACAGGTGGTCCCATTGGTAAGGAGTTGCCTGTTACTAGAGAAGCACCCATGCCCCCCAAAGCAGCAAAGGAGAATTCAGTTGTCAGGAAAATTGAGGGAATTAAACCTGCAGTATCTGACGAGTTATTTGCACCTGGGACTGTTTACTATCTGAAGAGGAACTTGGGATCCCAAAATGATGTTGGGAAGGAGTTCTTCACCCTTTTGAAGAGGCAACCTGGGGAGCACTTCCAGAAGATAATCCTTTCCGGCAATTTTATCACAGACCACAGATGTGATAGCCACATTTATGCTTTGAGAGATGTTCTCAAAGGTTTGCCATGGTGCGGCAAGGAAGGTATTTTTAGATAACAGATACTTTCAGTTTTTTTTACATGATGCATTTTGATTGCCTGTAAAACTGCACATTTAATAATTAGTTTTCTGCACCTGGAGGGTGTCTTAAAGCTCTGTAGTCTGTGAAGAGGTGTCAGGAACAGCAGCATAGTAGATTAGTAGTTAGGCATTTTATGTAAAATACAGCAGTTGTTCCTATCCTCAAAATAAACACTGGATTAGTTCAGAAGAAAAGATCCAATCATTGTTGTGTTTGTTTTCTTGAGGGCTAACATATTGTGGTTCGTTTCGAATTTGTATTTGCTTATCTTTTTAGATCTCAACTAGTGATTGTTGTAGCTATTCTCACCTTGTGAAATAAGACTTTCTTGTTATTGAAAAACACTACCAATGTTGTGCTGTACCTTACCACTTGCATTACGCTTTTCACTTTTGCTAATGTCAATCTGCACGAGAGTCACTTTTGTTTTGTTTTTTTGTTAAAATTGTTTTGACAATAATCGTCTGCCTCTGTGAAATCATTGAAAGCATACAGTAAAGGAAGTACGGGTTCTCTTATAAATGTGTATTTTTTGTTTTTATCATGATTAATAGTTGATAAAAAATTCCTTTATTATTACCAACCTATTTTTAGGATAACATGGGGACCAACCTATATGCTTCATATGTGGCATTTTTTACTTAACTTCAGGAAGATGTCTAGATAAGTTTCGGCTGTATTTTGTAGTCCCAGCAAGGGAGGGCATTGGGTGTGGATGTGATGTCCTAGCATCTATGTGTGGATGTGGATGTGGATGTGATGTCGTAGCATCTATGGTAAAGACTTTTGTTTTCCAGATGACACTTCTTACAGAATCTATGCCAAGACATAACCTAATATTATCATGTAGGCTCAGTTTCTATTATTGAGTGTGGCTCTTTTTTTTTTTTTGATTAATATTGGGGGTGGCTCTTTGATTGGCCATTGGTTGATTAGTTTTTATAAATCTCAGACTTTTTTTGTTCATCGGTGTAATAAGGGTTTTACTTTCCCCACTCCCCCTACTCAAACACACCCCTTAACAAAATTTCTTTCCAAAATAACCTCGTGTTGAACGTTGTGGAGGACATGTTTAATGACGGTTCGAACGCCCTTGTTTGAACACGTTTGAAAACCTGCATACGAAAGCAATAAAATTGGTGAATGTGGTGTGATGGTCCATTATTGTTGCTTCGGTTAACATCATACGAACAAAATACGATAGGGTGTTCGAACAAGAGTTGTCTTGACGAAGTGCTCGCATGACCCCATTCGAACAGGTGAAATTATGCACAAGAGGGTGTGAGTCAATATTTAACACACTCGAACGGCCTTGTTCGAAGGACCGTGTTCGAACAGATGAAATTTTCTTGAAAAAAAAGATGTTTTGGCTGGCCTTTTGGTCTTTTCACATCCTTATGGGGTGTGTTTTGAGTAGGAGGGGGAGTGGGAAAAGCAAAACCCATGTAATAATTCATCACAACAAGCAATAGCCACCGTCTATACATCAATGGATACTAGCAGCCCATTATCGAGGCACAATACAAAATTACTGCAAACTCCTAGATACAACATAAGACATATAGGGAGAAACCTAAGTCTAGCATTGATTAAAGATATGGTCTCGAAAGAGTATATAACGAAAATGCACCCTTAATCTTATAAGCTGGTTTTGTAGAGTTGAGTTAGGTCCAACCCATATTCTAAGATTGTATCATAGCTTATCCTAGATCTATTGGGCCACCCAAAAATATTATCCATGCACCAAGCCCAATAGTGCTGGGCGTGAGGGGGTGTATTGGGAGAAACTCAAGTCTCACATTGACTAGAGATATGATCTCAAAAGAGTATATAATAAAAAGACATTTCTCACCTTACATGTCAATTTTATAGGGTTGAGTTAGACCCAACTCACATTCTAAGAAGACACGTGAGTTTCTCCTAACAAATCCTCGCTACTTACCTAAGGGTATGTTTGGGAGGGGTTTCGGGGAGGAGGGAGGGAAGTCATAGGAAAGATTAGTCAATATTTTAATTTGTGTTTGAGATTTAAAAAAAGTAAAAGAGTAAGATGATAGATAACAATTTAATAACTTTAGTTACACTTCATTTATGCTTATTGACATTTTATAGCTTACTCAATTTAGAAATGAAAAATAAGTCTTCCCTTCCCCTCCTAAAACCCCCTCCTAAACATACCCTAATAGTGCGTTTGATTTGCTAAAAAGTAATAGACATTTGGGCGAACTTGGTTTGTACATGGTTTAATTTGAAAATTGGTTGTGGTACTGGACAAAACTGGGGATTGGACAAAAACACAATTTATGTCCCTCACAAAACCATAATTTAACTTTCTGTGCCGCAATACAACTTTCTATGCAAAAAAAAAAACAAATATTATGTTTATTTTCTACACAATCATCCCTCTCTCTCTCTATCTCTCTCTTTCATCTCTTTCTCACACTTTTATCGTTTCATTTCACGACCTCACTCTCATTTTTCTTTATAAGTTTCCAATTATATTATAATAATATATATGCTGCTAAGACTCTGTTTGGTAAAAAGTAGCGGATAGAGGATAAACCAGCTGATAGCAAATGGGGTTTTGATAAAACTAACAGTTAAAAATGCCATGCTAGTACTTACCAGACACACGTACTCTTTATCTGCTAGTTTCATCCGCTATCCGCTAATAGATGAGACTTGCTTTTTTTTTTGGGTCAAGGAGACTTGCTAAACATAGTCTTAATGTCGAGAGGAGGCGTATCATGAGTTCAAACCCACGCCCCAGCATATCAAATGTCCCTACGACTACCATATGAACTATACTTACCAGACACTATTAACAACTCCTACTAATTAATAAGAGATATTTTAATTAAGAAATGCCACTTTATCTTGCAAAATAGTAAATTCAATCATTTTCTTAAAATGTGTGTATAATAATAATAATATAAAAATAAGGAATGAGACTAGTACAGTACTATATAGTAGTAATTTATTTGTAGGTGGTTCGGCACCAAAACTTTAGGTAACTTGTTTTCAAACCAAGCCTAATCAACAAAGGAGTTATTCTTAATTAATTTTCTATCGTGTAGGTATAAACAAAGACAAATTTAATTTGTAGGGCCAGGGGTGGCAATTTCTATCCGCAAGTGGGGATCATGAGAGGCGCTCGAATGGGGCACTGTGGTGGATGATTTTTTCCAGTGGGGATGGGGACGGGGAGAAAATCCTCGCAATCAAAGTGGGGATGGGGATGGAGATCATACTGCATGCCCCGAATAAATTACATAAATATACTTATTATAGATATATATTATTTATAAGTAATTATTCTTTTAGTCTTTTTTATACGTGTTTTGAATTTAAAATATTAACAAAATATTAAATTGTTCTAACTTTTATACTTTCCAAATATTAAAATATAAAACTAAGACTAACATTTATACTTTTTAATAAAAATGTTAAACTTTTGAATTTTAGTCTTACTTTTATATATTTTTCTAATTTTATTATATTTTAATTTATATTTTGTTATTATCGGGTCATTCATGACCGTGAGGATCCGTGGGGATGGGGATGGAGAAGACGCGTGAACGATGACGGGACGAGGATGGGACGGGAGAGATTTGGGAGCGGAGACGGAGGCGGTGGAGTCCCGCCCGCCCCATTGTCATCCCTATGTAGGGTTGAACTATGTGTGTGTCTATGTCATTAGCTTTTTCCAGGTTGTATTCACTTTCTGATAACCAAATTCGGTCATAGAAAGTTCTCTTCACTACATCTTTTACAAGCAAGAACAAAAAAATATATATTATCAACCATGACAAACTTCCATCTCACGAGATTAATTCTCTGTTACTTTGAAACGACAACATAGCTATAGCTAGCTCCCTTGTAATTTAATTATTCAAATTAATTATAGATCAAAACCGTCCCATATTTCATGGTTTAGCTTTGAAAAATTGCCCCCTGATCAAACTACATTTGATTTTATTTTAAACTAGAAAGTCTCTTATGAATAAACTAGTGGGTCTAAAGTACCACAAACTAGCTATATTGTATTTCCATTATATGTTTGTATATCATGTTAAAATGAAGCTTTCTTCAGATGTTTCTCAATCATTAAGCAACACCATGTTCTTTTTTGTTGTTATTATTTAGATTGCAATTACTCCTTCTTTTAGGCTCAACATCTAAAGAGGTAGTAGTCGCTTTTGAATTGCATCATCATATCATGGGTTATCTTTGAGATATAGATTTAATTAATTTAAAATAAAATAAAATAAAATATAACATCTAAAGTCTCATTAACCATGTTGCACAGTAGATTAATTGTATAAAAATAAAATAAGTTAATCTTGTTGTAGGCGAGTTGCTTAAAGACATTCAATAATACAAAGTTATTTATTAATTTATAGTGTGCTATATGCAAGAACAAGTAATTAATATTAATATATTGAAGTTACTTTACTTGTAGTCCTCTTCTAGATTAATTGAGCAGAATATTGTTGGCTTGACCAGTCTTGCTAAGACACTTAGCCAGCATCATTTCCAGCCAGCAACATACTTGTCCATAAACACAATAACATCCATCTTTGTTCTCTTGCTTAGTGTGCAAATGAGACCAGAAAACAATTTTCATAACTAACTTGGCTAAGAATGTCTCCAATACATGCTCTTACTAGGATTTGTGTGTAAGAACCACTCGGAATGGATTCTCTTTCCTAAAAATTTTACTTGAGAATATCAAGTGTTAAATCTAAATCATTCATTACATCTTTTCATTTTCTTCGTGTGTTAAGTTTTTCTCTCTTGCTTTTAAATCAATGATTGAGATTCCACATGACAATAATGTCAATGGAGAGAATCCATTTTCTGAACCACTTAATACATATTGAGCGATTAGACATTTGTTATATAGATACCTTAAAGGCATGTGTTGTCAGTTGAAGATGATTTTTGGCTAAGAGTAGGTAGGTGTTGTACTTGTCTCTTTTATGAATGACACATTGAAACACTTGGGTGCATGACTAGTAGTTTTTTGCCAAATTAGTGTCCTTCTGAGGCTCTCTCCTTCCCGGTGAACCGTGGTTCTTGGGTTGAGGATACTCTTCTGGGTCTGTATCCCATCACGATTTTTGTATGGGTTGGATTACTCATCATATTTCCCTAATTTGTTAATAAATGTAATCTTACTACAAAAAAGATGTCGTGGAACGTAAAATGATTGGGTCTGAGAAAGATACTATAGTACATATCTCTAGTTACGTCTTTTCGTTAGAACTTAGAAGCTACTTGTTTAACTCTGGTCTAACCCAATTGAATTTCATTAAGCTATAGGCTCAGCTGGTTGGCCCGGCGTGTTGGCAGGCCAGTAGTACAAGATAGACTAAGAAGAACCCAGATGTCAGTTTGTTGTGTCCATCCCCTTTTTGCCATCCTCACGTATCAATCTCACACTCACATTCCAAAAGATAACGATACTAGAATTCTCGTGCCCTGTTTTCTTAGGGAATTTCCTATTTTCATTTCCATTGAAAATAAAAGGTTCAATTGCGCCATATATCTATGAACAATTTGAGAAATTTTTAAATAGGTCGTAAACTAAAAAAAGTTATAATCGAGTCTCGAACTAATATAATTTCTTTAATTATGTCCTTTTATTATATTACCTTTAGTCGATAGTTAGTCAATGTAGCTGACCTGGCATCAACAATTTGTAAACAGATTCTTCAACTAATTAGTAATTTGTAAATAGCTTCCTAAACTACTTCCAAAATATAATTGTCAATAGTTTGATTTATTATTTTGTTCTAAAGCTATTTTATGAATACCAGAATATTTATTATATTTTCTTTCTTATATTTTTAATTATAATTATAATTATATTATGAGTTTAATTTATATATACTAACTGTGTATAAAGGTCTTTACATCAACTTCCAATTACATTTCAGCATTTAGCCACGTCAGATTATTTTTAATTAAAATAAAAAATTGGAAAATTAGTCAAAGTAACCGCTCATGGGAGGAATGGTGTTAGAATAACATGGGGAAGTGACATTATGTTACTTTGACTAATTTTACGATTAAATGGTGAATTTTGATTGGAAGTTGATGTAAAACCTCTATACACAATTAGTGTATATAAATTAAACTCTTATATTATTTTTAGATTTTCTTTTTCGAGATTTAAAAAAATAAAAAGTTTATTTTTAATTTTTTTTAAATATCTCTTCAATTAAAAACATAAGATAAAAACAAAGTTGTGTGCCAATAAAATAGAATTATAGTTTCGGTTAATCAAATAATAAAATGTTAAATGTTTCCCAACAAAGGGAATAACTTTTATTTATTTATCTATTTATTTATTTATATAACTTGGATATATCAAATTGTTTTAGTTGTTTTTCTAAAGACCAATTTTTATATATTAAATTTAGTTTTGGGACTTATTTACAAATTATTAATTACTTCAACGACCTGTTTACAAATTATCAATGTCAGCAGTATTGACTAACTGTTATATAACATAATGACTTAACTGAAAAAACTATATTAGTTCAAAAATCTTAGTACAACTTTTTTTAGTTTAACGACCTACTCCTTCCGGTGCGTTTTATTTTTCAATTTTCAAGAAGAGTGTTGTTCCTTTTTTATTTTTTATTTTGAAGGTTTAAAATTATTTTAGTTTCTTGTTTTTCAATTATATCTTTAATTATCATAGGGAGAAAAAGTATTGTAAGCCATAAAAATTAAAATTATCCTAAGAAAAAGATTAATAATATTATCAAAATTACAAAATTTATTAATTTTTTAGTAATAACAAAATTTATTAATTTTATATGGTTTTGTAAAACAAACATTAATAAAATAATTAAAGAGTATATAAAATTTCTAAAATCATTGAAGATATAGAAACAACTATACCTTTTATCAAAAAACCCACTACCAATCTTTTATCAAAACACCCACTACCAAAAATACCAAACTACCCTTTTTTTAAACTAACTTTTCTTTCTATCTCACTTTTTATCAACTTCAATCATCAACTATCAACTATATCTTTTATCAAAACTTCCACTACCAAACTACCATTCTCTTAAAATAATATCTTCTTCCTCTAACTCTATCTCATTTTTCTATTTTCATAATATATATACTTTAATTTCGTTTTAATATATCACTTTTCTCTATCAATAAGTTTTATTTAATCTTTACAGGAAAAATTACAATTTAGAAAATTTGAAATTTAGTAAAATTTGGTTTTCTAATCTCTACGCAAAATATTACATATTACTAGTAAATGTTCACTAGGTAGTGTTCGGACTAACTCAATTACAATTTAAAACATTTTGTTTATCTACTTTAAATTAGTTTTAATTTTCACGGAATAATGTTTAAACTAATTAAATTATGTATAAATTCATTAATAAAAATAATACGCATAGTAATAATATAATTAAACCTAATAAAATTAACATGATTGAATGAGTATCTTGTGATCTTATTCAACCTAGGTACACCCTAAAGCTTCCTAGCTAGACCCTAGGTATTTCCGTATCTGATACTTTTGGAGATCAGGTCTAAAACTAAGTCCTACCCAACACGTGCACCATTCTATTTTATATGTATGCTTATGTGCATTATTTTGGTGCTCTATCATTAATTTATACATGAATGACTATAGCTAGATTTTTTTACTTAATTATTATTCTTGTGGAATACTCGTTTTGATAAACTTAAACTACCTTACCAACAACACAGATAAAGACAAGTAGTAGATCTTGGATTCTTTAATTTGTTTGGTCAAGAGTTCGATTTCTAACAAGTCTGTGTGGAAAAATACCTGGTGGGAGATGTCAACCTTTAAATAGATCTCAGTACCTCAGGGATTAGTCTCTGCAATTGCAAACTTAGGGGATAAAATACTATCTGGGGTCCCTTAACTTATTTTTTGTTTTCAATTAGGTTTTTATGTTTTCGCCAGAACGAATAGGCCCCTTAATTTTAAAAAAACATTACACTGTTGTCCTATTTAACGTTTTACGCTAACACCGTTAACTAGTTTCCTGTTTGACTATTTGACCGTTGATGTGTATGTCCTAGTCATCATTTCATATTTTTATTTTATTATTTATTAAAAAATAAAAAAATACAAAGAACAAACTTTTTTTTAAGAACAAACATTTGCAAACCCAAAAAACCAAAATCGAAGATTATGAGATATAAACAAAATCGATTCAATCGAACATAAAACCAACCCTAAATCCCAAATTGAAATCAAAATTACAATTTCGTTTCGAAACCGAATAGAATAGAAACCCCTTTTGCAATCGTTTTGTTGTCAAACAAAAACCCCTTCTGCAATCATCTTCATCAACAATAGTTTTTTGGATTCGTGGTGCTTGAAGAAACAATACCCCTTCATTTTTTATTGTTATTAACAATTAAATTAAAAATGACATGTCAGTAAAAAATAATAATTAAAATGATATGGATTACATGGCACAAATGTAATTGTAATAACCAAAATTAATTTGTCTACTGAATTCTTGCTAGCAAATAATTAACCAGAACCCGATCTTGAGACAATGAACTACTTGGTTTGGCTTTTTATCTCTTAACAAAACTAATTATAGTTTGTGTTTGAGTCACAATATTCTTACACCTAGAGATGGAAATTAATGCCAAAACCGAAAATGAAACTTTATATATCCCCATGAAGAGTGTTTAAAACTTGTCTGCAATCCAATTTTATTTACATATTGTTTTGTCCTTCCTCCCGAAACCATTTGAATCCCTCCTAAAGAGTAACAAGTTTTACAACTTTTGGAGATGAAGTATCATTAAACTACATTGATTTCACCAAAGCACCTAGCCCATCCCTGATATAGCACCCCACGCCAAACTTGTTCTCAGATACAAAGGTAGCAGCATCATTTAATATGTTTTTTAGAAAGTTAAACTAAAAAATTCACATACAATGTACTTCATAAATATAATAATCAACTAAATTGAAAACATGGAGCTGAAATTATTGAATTGCTTCTCCGGGGTGTTCAATATATGTATTGCTAGTCACGTCATGTTTGGTTGGGTTGTCTTCCACAATATTCAAGACCTTATTAAGAAAGAAATCCCGACCAATAATTTATCGTTTTGCGATTATTCCACCCTTTAAATTCTGATCTCATTCATTTGTTTTGTTATAGCTAGATTCGTGCACTCTACTGTTTAATTTATTAATCCAATAAGATTTATATAAATATGACATCGTATAATCTAGTACAGCACCAAAGAATAACGAGGGCTTTTGCTAACGTGGAATAATTGATTAGGCACTCGTGCAGTGTCTAATAATACACAATATGTTCGAACCACTCTGGATGTAAATCAGTTTTATGATAATAAATATTTCATGATTAATTTTAATATATAGTGGGTTATTTTTGGACTTGATTGAATGGCAAGTATACCCAATAGATTGAGAACACTAAAAAGTACTCCAACCCAATACAAGATAATGGAAGACCATAGTACAGTACTCCAACACATTAGTTAGAATTAGAAGACATCTTCACCTGTAAAGTGTATCCATTTTTTTTTCATGCATTAATCTTTATACATACATACATACATGCGATTAAAATATGCACACACCCGTACATTTTTTGTCTGAAATTAGCATCGGAAGAAAAATATGGTGGTGGGTATCACTATTAGGTGTAGTAGTAGGTTAATTGGATTAAACAACCTGCTTGCATGTTACTAAGATGTTTCATTTGCAATTAATTAATTTTTGTGCATCAAATATAAAGCAATTTCGCTTTTTTTTTTTCCGAAAAATCATCACTCTTTGGTGTAGTCATGGTGTGCTACATTGAATTGAAATATTGAAATGCTCATGTTGAAACAAGTCTCTGCAATGCTGTTGGTGTTTCGAAAACCGAATCAGATAGATCAGTTAGCTCCCTCCGCACAAGGACTTGGTTGAAATAGTTGAGAAGGAACCTGGTGCAGTTTTTTGTAATAGAAAATGGTCCCTGCAACTATACCAAATTAAAGTGGAAATCCCCTACCCCTGTAGGAAGACATATTTTATATAAAACTATTTATTCAGAGGAGGTAGTGCAACTACTTAATTATTTTATAGGAAGACATGTTTTTAATTCTTATACCTTTGGACTTAATTTATATACTATTAATTTTTAGTACCAAATTTCAGAAGGTAGTGCAATGACTCAAAGAGTGGTAAAATGATTCTTTGCCGAGTTAATATTTTGGAGGATTGGAGTAATGACGGGTGTTAGTACATTATGTTTAATTCATAAGTTATCTTAGTATAATGTAATTTTTGTTATGTAAGGTCATTGTGACCCATTTGCTTCAACTTTACTCATGGAGAAAGCTGTAATTTTCATGGTCTTGACTTGTATTAAGCCTTTACCTAAATTCATTAATAAAAGTCCTATTAATTTTTTTTAATATATGTATTTTTTTAAATTCATTTTAGTAGTAATGGTGTAAATATTGCATTTAAATGCAATATTACTGTAATGTAAAAAAAATAGTGAATATACAAAAACAGATTTTTCTTTTTAAAAAAATAGGGGATAAGGAGCGCTTGAAGTAAAAAGTGCTACTCATTGATACAGAATAAGGAGCGCTTATAGCTGCAAGCGCTCCTTATTTCCAGATGCGCTAAGACCATAAGTAGCGCTTTCTAGCGCATCTGAGAATAAGAAGCGCTTGAAGTAAAAAGCGCTACTTTTTCCTAATTATTAGTAGCGCTTTTTGAGCGCTCCTGTAGGGGGTTTCGCAACAGGACCGGTAGCTTTAGGAGCGCTATCAATGGCTAAAAAAAAGCGCTACCAATGGCTTTTTCTATTGTAGCGTCAAGTGTTTGAATCAGAACCAGTCATGTCTACAATTCAATTCAATTATTTAGCGGTTCAATCATCAATTCTTATTGATCCAAACAAATTAACAAGTAATTGAACTATGACTGAAAAGCTAGCTCGTTGGTTCAATCTCTCATATATCCATTTTTAAAACAATATTATTGGAATATTTCCTTGATTGAGAATTTACAACCCGTATAATTAAGTTGTTGTGGTTAGGGTCTTAGGGATGTTGTGGCAAGCATATACATATTTTGGGTGTGGAGCAAACAAAGTCATTCTGTTATACTAATTTAGTACTCTTTTTTTTTTTAATTACAAAAAGTGACTAAATTGAAATACTTTTGTAAAAGTCGAGGACATCTAAGATATATTAACAATGTGCGAGACTAAATGAATTAATTAATAATTTAATAAGAAATAGCTAGGGGTTGAGTGTGGGGTGTGATTATATACATTATACATACATACATTTGGATGAGGCCTACATGTTGGTGGCTATACTAGACAAGAGAAAGTGATTGAAAGTCATACTCTATTTCTTAAATCACAACTATACTATTGCTAGACAAACTGCCACCTCCAAGGCTTAAACAATTCTAATCTACCAAAGGGCAGCAAATTAAATCACCTCTCTCTCTCACACACACAAGCACTTCTGCTTCTTTTTCATGTCTTTTTTTGGCTGCTTTACACAATTTGATTACCTGTACTTAGAGAATGATTATTATTCCCCTGACAGGAATCCACCAGCAAATGTTGATCATTGGCTTCATACTCCCTCCGTTCCTAAATTTTGGTTCTTTTGATTTCTTTTTTTTGTTCCAAAACTTTGGTACTTTTGAGATACCAATGTACAATTTATCTAATTTTTCCAAGTTTGTCCTTTATCAATTAATTGTCACTATTCACAATATGAACTCCTTTGGATTCCCAAGTCAGTGTGTATTAATGCTACAAAGGAGTATTTTAGTCATTAGGTATTGCAAATTTATGATTTCTTAATTTGTGTGAAACACTCTAAAATGACCAAAGTTTAGGAGTGGAGGGAGTATTATATAACCGATCAATCTTATTAGTATTACAACGATATATAATGGGTGCCTCGTATTACTATATAGGACTTTGGTGGGTGAATGTTCCTTACAGATATAAACAAAAATTGATCAACAAAAATTTTGTTGACCAATTTTTGTTTATATTATGTGTAACAGATGATGTATATTTTTACTCACAGTCTTTTGACAGTTGACATGATATATTTTACCTATAGTCTAATATCTTAACTCATAGTTTTTTAACTGTCACTATAAATGCATGTGAGAATCGGCATTTTGTTGTAGTGTGACGGAAAAATAAAAAACTAACAAATCCAATGTTTTGAGACATACAGTACATATGAAGTGGTAAACAATTATAACTGATCAGTGCTTCATGATTCGATTCTCATATTATTCTCTTAGTCAATACACATGTAGTCCAATAAATATAATTAAGTAGTTGCGCATATACTAGTATATAAGGTTTCAATGGAAGGATCAATCATCAAATAAAATTGGTTTGGTTAATGCTAGCTAATTTCATTTGTCCTATGATGATGTCGAACGGAATCTCATTTTTACAGACAAATAGTCTCTGCCAAACATCAGTAAAAATGTAGAAGAATTAATTGAGGGATCATGGTGTTTATCTATACTTACATATTGTACGACTTAACATACTTACTCATACAATAACTCTCTCTCTCTCTCTCTCTCTCGATATATATATATATATATAATACTGAACATTGTAGGCCAATAAGGGAACCAGATGTTATTGATTATACATTATTATAATCTACCCCTTCCTCTTACTCCGGTGTATATAAAGATGGTGATAAATGATCGATTATGACCTGCACAAAGCTGAAGAGAGCAAATTAAAAACCATCAAGATCCTCAAAAAACTTAATCACAAACCCCAAAAGGCCAAGTTAATTAGATCATGGCTGGTTCTGGTTCTGGTTCTGGTTCTGGTTCTGGTTCTGGTTCTCCTTGTGGAGCATGCAAATTCTTGAGAAGGAAATGTGTGAGAGGTTGTGTGTTTGCACCTTACTTTTGTCATGAACAAGGTGCTACCCATTTTGCTGCCATTCATAAAGTCTTTGGTGCAAGCAATGTCTCAAAGCTTTTAGCTCACCTTCCTGTAACTGATCGTTGTGAAGCTGCAGTCACACTCTCATATGAAGCTCAAGCTAGGCTTCAAGATCCTATTTATGGCTGTGTTTCTCATATTTTTACCCTCCAACAACAGGTTTGTTAATTAATTAGTTTCCTTCATGAATCCTAATCGTAAACTCGCGCCGAGGTTGTTGTTCTTCCTGACGCCTGGATTTTAGATTATATAAAAAAACTAAATTTCTCAATGAATGCTAATATGATACAGGATACTTGATGTATAATAGTTTTATTGTCCAGAAACGAAGTGGTAAGTATCACCTGTAAACTCACGCAACGTGGAGATCTGAATTTGACTCAAATAACCACGAAAAATATTCAACCTATTAACATTGATTTTGCTAGTTCTATGAGTTAGAATACAGATTGTACTATTATAATATATTTTTTTTCTAGTAAAAAAAAGCTTACAAGCACAGCTAATTAATATTTGTTCTTTGTACAATGAATTAAGAGGTGACATTTTGCTTTTGTAGGTGGTAAATTTACAAGCACAGCTAGCTTATCTAAAAGAACAAGCATCTCAGACATGTCAAACTGCTTTTGCCAATGAAAACCCTAATGAAAATTCTACTGCTCTCCCCCAACATCAAGATCTTCAAGGTTGGTTCCAGATGGAAAATTCCAATAATCTGGGGCCAGAATTTCATCCCAATAATATTTCCTCAGCAACACAATATTATGGAAATAATACTCCTCCTCCTCCTATGGATCTAAACCCTATTGGGAATTATGAAAATTCTTATTCAGGAGTGAAGGAAGAAAGCAGCTCATTTTCTAGCTATGAGGAGAGTTGTAACTCCATGTCTTATGACATGGTAACAAACAATAGGACATGGGGTTATGATCTAGTGGAAGACTTACATTCAGTGGCTTTTGGATATAGTTGATCAGATTTATATATGAATCTGTGTGGAAGATTTAGAGAAACAATTAAGATTATCAATTTTGATTTATTGTGAAGCGCATGCATGCCCTACTCTGTTGCAATAAATAAGCTAGGAATATTGCATAGAAATTAATATATTGATATATTATTATATAATTGGAATGGAAATCCATTCTCTCATTTTGTTTTAATTAATCATGGTAAGTTGTAGAATTACAGTGTAATTCTGATAGAAGACTCAACGTTTCTGTTTCTCTATGAGGTTATATATGGACCAAATTGGTTTGTTCACGGTACTGGAACTAGCAATGATACAATACCTACATAGTTTAATCATATTTAGTTCTCTATGTTAAGAGGCGGATTCGGTTAGTACCCGAGTTTGATTCCCGACAGTAGAACAAAATTGGAGCCAGACTTTACTTACCTCTTGGCCGAACTCTGGATTATTTAGGGTCTCTTTTCTCTTAGACATCGGAGCGGGGTCAAAGACCTCTAAACCAAAAATATATAATTAGTTCTCTACTCCTTCTGTCCCAAAATATTAGCAAAAGTTGGTCGATAAAAGTTGATGTATTTAGTCTAAAATACGTCAATTTGCTTCAACCCACTTTTACTTATATTTTGGAATAGAGAGAGGATATCTTAAATGTAATACATTTGATCTGTAAGGCCTAAGTCAACTAACAAATACTAATTGTTATACTGGATATCATATCTCAGATTCAACTAGCTCAACTTGCAACTCCGTCTACAAATAAAAATATATATAATAGATTTGTTATGAAATATTTAGTGATGGGAATCCCAATGTATCCAAAAAAGTTCCCAACTAACAAAAATATTTTAACCCAACTCCTGTTTCTCTAATTAATTGTACAAGAGTGTGCTCTCTCTCCTATGTTACATTTTTTCAGAAAAACATCTGCATAGAGGATTTATTAGCATGCTATGACATTCTTCTGAAAATGTTACTTTTTAATTAACTGTACAAAAAAGCTTAGTAAAAATTATTCATTTTTGTGCTTGACAACAATGCTCTCTCTCTCTCTCTCCTATGTTTCTCTTTGTTCAAAGCGTGTGTAGTTTTTTTTGTATAAAATATTTGTGTGTTGATGTTTTTTATTATTTGAGTGTCTTTTGAAGTTGAAGGGCATTTATAATGACCAAACAGATAAATTTAAGGTGGGATGCTACTAATGACCTATTTGAAAGTTAAAGGTACTCGCAACGGTCAAACAACTTAAATCTAGAGAGTAACCATCGCTAACAACCTATTTTTTGATTTGAATTTAAATTTTGAAAATGTTGGATCGTAATGTAAACAAGGCTTAGATCCTTATTTAGAAACAGGGGTGTATATAGCAAATAGTACTTAATAAAACTATTTAAAAAGAAATAATTAATAGCTTTATTAAGTAAAAAAATAATTAATTTGACCACAAAAAAAAGAAATAATTAAGGGGGTGTTAAACTAGCGAAACCTAGAGGTGTAAACACTAATTAATTACAGTATCTAATAAAATAAAAAGCAAGAAATGGAGTACCAACAAATAAAAAGGGGTGCAAGTAGCAATTGAAATTGCAACAAAAAAAGCCAATGATCACATGGTTCGAAATAAGTTTGAGAGAAAACAAATAACTTTTGGGTTTTTTTTTTGACCCCCACCCTCTCCCCTTAAACCCCCACCCACACTGAAATCTCCAAAATGCCATTTGTTTTCTATTTTTTTTTTTTAAAGAGGCTCATCGTATATATGTCCCAAATAACATATATACGATGAGCCTTAAATTTGTTTTTTTTTTATTTGTAAAAAAAATTTTAACGGTCATGATTTCACTTTCGAAGTTGATCAACGGTATAGATTGCACGACAAAATCAACGGTTGATAATCTTTTACCTCATCTATAAATACTCACTCTCACCATCACTATTTTCACACCAAAATTTCAACTTCCTCCTTCTCTCACACATCACAAGTGAAGATGATGCAAGCTTCGCTAATGTCATACTACGAGTCTTCTTCCACCGCTCTCGTTCATTCTAATATGGGGTTTCTTGATCATCGGGGCATCATCTTGAAAGATGATGGTATAAGTTTCGATGGGAGAGATGTTGTATCGTGTAGGTTAAAACACAATATATCGATTCTTGCTCTTAGCGAAACTCTGCGGATGGTTCAACCAGAGAGCAGCGAGCATGAGATAATTCGTATTGTTTATCGGAAACCGGAATGGGTGATGGAGGTCTTCACCGTCCGTAGTGGATGTCAACACCGAGGATGACCTCGGAAGCGGATGATGTCCAATCATATTATCTTTAAATGGAAGAGTTACATTCATGCATGCGTCGAAACGGAAGGGCCGTCGTTGAGATCCTTCGTCGATTAACTCCACCATTTCGATTAGTTTCTATTATATTTTATTTTTATCGTCTATTTTTATTCAAGTTGTTTATGTTTTATCGCTTGTGTAACTTTGTTTTATCGAATCAATGAAATCAAAAATTCATGGAAACTCGTAAAATAAATAAAACATCCGAAAAAGTTAATAATAAAGTGCCAATATAATATCAAATACATCAAAAACAAATAAAAATCCCTAATGGCGTCCCCTCGTCCTCGTCCTCGTCCCCGATCGTCTAAGCTCCCGACCCACGTCATCCGGTCTTTGCCATCCCCACCGACCTATGGAGTGTCCGTCTACGCAGGGATCGCCATGCGCGATGTCGCCATCACGAATCCCTTTCTACTGGCGGCCACAACCTCCCTAATCCGGTCAAGATCGTCGTAGCGTAGCTCGGGGGGAGGTGTCGGGCTCGAGCTCTAGGTGATGGTGGGCGGTAATAGTGCGGGGATAGAAGCCCGAACGCATTACCACTCTAAGTAGTTACGTCTGATCGATCGGCCTCCGAGCAGCCCGAGTAGTAGTGCGCATGATGTCCTCCACGGATGCCATGAAATTGGTGATCGAAAGACCACGATCGGTATGATGGGGCGACCACCGAGAGGTCGCGCGGGATGATGCGAGTGTACCCAACCGGCGCGAGCACCTATCGGGCATGTATGGAACTCGAAGTCGGCCCGGTGATGAAGCCTCTGTAGAGGAGATGCGCTCCGAAAAGCGGTCTACCACCGTCCTCTCTCGAATGGTCGCGTGCAGACATCCCTGCGGCCTCGGCTCATCAAGCATCTTCTGTAGTGGCTCGGCGAGGTGGTGCGACTTCTTCTTCTGTAGCGCCCGACCCGGTGGCTCGCACCGGGATATGACCACCAACCTATCCACCATCCGGGGAAATACCACATAATCCAAGCACGAAATGCAAAAATAAACAACATATTTAATTAACAAAAATTTACCAAAAGTCGGTGTGATTTAACAAAAATACAAGAAGTTCAAATGTGTACATGAAGTAGTGGTGGCATACCCTCCACACCTGCTGCGTAGTCCTCAAAGACGCGGTGTTCAAGGACTCATACATGGCGGCTAGTGCACTGCACCCCATGCATAGCCTCCAAGAACATACGCTCTCGGATCATCCAGTAGACCGACCACTTAGCCTCGGTACTGTCTCCGGTCTTCTTCGTAGTGAAGATCTTGGAGGTCGAAAGCGAAGCGAGATAAGCCCTCACAAAGAAGCGATGATGTCACCCCCTCCTCCAAGTTACGCTCATACACCGCTCGGCCATTTGAAGGCATGTCACGGAGCCCCACGGGTGTTGTTAGCAGCCTCAACCCGTGACACACCCAGATATGTCTCAGCAAGCTGTGTGGCAAACTCCGAGCTCACAGTGATGGCGGGAGGTGTGGCATAGTTCCACTGGATGGGAAGGTGCAGCAGAACGAGAGATGTCATCGAGTGATCGTCATCTCACCAAATGGCAAGTGAAATGATGAAGTATCGAGTGTCATCTCTCGATAAAAGCCGAGCAAAGAACTCATGGTCTCTTGTGGCGTGGCGATCTGGAGAAGTGGGGCCAATCTGGAGTCCCTGACCACAGTGGTGCGCTAAAGTAGGTCGGGTAATGAAGATGGAGTCTAGTATGGACTTTGTTGCCATGAGCCCATACTTTGACAACACGCGATACTCTGAAATAAAAATAAATAAATAATGTAAGCAAAAGTGCGGACTATGTGAGTTAAATAAATTATTTAAGCAAAAATGTAAAACTTACCGGTCGCCGAGTATAGAAGTGCGGACATGATCCGCGGATCGGTGAAGAGAGAGGTCTCGGGCTCCTCGGTGATCCTCCTCCGATGCCCCGATCTCGATGGGGCTGCCTCCTCACGATACTCATACATAGGTAGTGCGAGTAGTAAGTATCACTGGGCCGCTCTCCTGGCGATACTCGGGAGGTGGGGATGGTAATGAAGAGGTTGAGGATCGTGATCGAGGATATCGTGGATGATGAGAGAGAGAGTGTGGAATGATGATCTCGAGAAACCGACCTCCTCTATGCCAATCCTCATGTTGCGTCTGCTGCGCAGTAATCCCCAAGATAGAAAGCTCCGGTAGTGATCGTCATTGGCTGCGTCATGGTGCTCGGTGATACTCGGTGGCTCAGGTGTGCTCGCTCTCTGTCTCCTCATTGAAGCATGGGTGATTATGCCTCCGAGTCCTCGTACTCGGAGCGAGATAGATGACTCCTCTCTCTCGATCGGAGAGACCTCACGTCTCTCCTCATGCTCTACAGGACACCGCAAGCGAAGGAAAAAAATTAGTAAAAAAAAAAAAAAATTGCTCATCGTATTTACATCAAAAAAGGTGTATATACGATGCTTACTTTTTTCTTCGTCGTATATAGGGTCTGCTGGCGTATTTACGAGTGGATGAATTTCTGGCTAATTGTATATACGGTGAGTAAATTTTTGCTCGTCGTATACATGGCTGTGGTGGCGTATATACGATTGGTGGGTTTCTGGGCTGATCGTATATACGTCTCTCTGGCGTATATGCGAGTGAAGGTGGTCAAACGTAGGTATGACCAATTATGTGAAGAAATGGTGATTTTGTAAACAGACAGGGGTATTTTGGTCTTTTCATATGGTGGGTGGGGGTTTTAGAGGAATGGGTGGGGGTAAAAAAAAACCCATAACTTTTTTGGCCAAGGCTCAAAAGAAAATAGTGTTAAGAGTGAGAAAAACAATAGTTACTTTAAAAGTTTAAGACTTCTTAGATTGATTGCAGGGGATTAAAGACACGAATCCATTGCAGAGACTCGTGCACACATATTTTTTGGTGATATAATTTTTATCACTCTGTTGATTTTCACCCTATTTTTTTTCTTTAAATTAAAAAAAAAAAAAACCTATCTTTTGGCATTTCTCATAGGCCGATATATTTCGGGCATATAAACCTCCTTGAGAGTTTAACTTCTGTCCTTAATGATAACTAGGACACACACCCGTGCATACGCACGGGGCGGACAACGAATCGGCAAATAATTTTGTCACACAATTGGGAATGATTAAGGTTTGATAAATTATGAAGTTATTTAAACTTCAGAATGATTACACTAGAGGATACTTTAATGGACTTTGTTGATAAATATCTATGTATTTAGGTGGTTGCGAAAACATGCAATTAGGTGGGTAAATAGTAATGAGGGCACAATGGTCGTTATGCCATACATACAGGAACAATAACATGGTAGTGGGATATATTTCAAATTTGGTAAAGGTTATACAAATGCACGTCGGAGGTGTGTGTAACTACTAAGAACGAATAATATTAACTCTGGGCTTATAAAATGACAACGTTGACAAATTGATTCACCTTAAATTATTGAATACTTCCTTATATACAACATTATCCGTCTTATTCACAGCGCACCCTTTCTCATCATGGATTAAAAATTTTAGCCCACCTACAGATGTTTCTCTTGAGAGAGCTACATATAACTGGCCATGTGAGAAAACGGGCCTAGGGAGATATAGACCAACAACTTGTAGTGATTGACCTTGGCTTTTATTTATGGTCATAACGAATGACAGTGTGATGCGAAATTGTCTATGTTGGAACTTGAATGGAATACGCACATCTGATTGTGTAAGAGACAAACGGGGTATGCAAACTTTTTGCCCAATGCGATTGCCGGAGATCACCTTCCCTTCTATTACAAATTTGCCTAACTGTGTGACTAATCTCGTGCCATTACAAAGGCCAGAACTTTGATCAAAATTACGAAGTAACATCACTAGGACACCAACCTTTAACCTCAGTATATGGCTTCGTAATGAGATGGTATTTAAGTATTCAGTAGTATGAACATTATCATGACGACCTGCATTGAGAGTGTCAGAGTGTGGTGTATCAAGGCTAATATAAGTTAGTTCATCACCAGGTAGTCGAGCTACCATGTAATCATAATTTTGTCGACAATTTCATTTGTTGGCGCTAGAATAGCACAGTCTTGATAATATGTTTGATCGACACCTACACTCAAGTAATTTGGATAGACCTCATTTACCATAGACTTTACACCATCTCCTGTGTGTTGGTCATCATATCCTCAAGTATAGGCGGTTCAATAATGTCATCTGTTGTATTCCATTCAAACCGTCCACCACACGGCTAACACAAAGTCCGCATGAAAAGCATGTCGCTTCTTTCGTACCAATGACAACAACCATTAGTAAAATAACAATGGCGCTTGCCTATTTCTCAACGGCAACAGTGTTTGCGTTTCCTATGGGATCGATCAAAACAATATTCATAGAGACAACATCAGGATACAACTGAGAGAAGAAAGGGGAATCAACCAAAGAAATTTGTTTGAAGCATGAAGATTGTGTAAGTCATTTAAACTACTAATAAAACCAACAAAACAACATTAACATAGTGGAAGAGGTTTAACTTACCTCATTTGGTGAGAAATCAATTAAGATTACATCTCCAAAAGGGTTACATTACATGTTTGATCCTCAGATGTTGCCATCGAAGTCACCGGAGTTCTATTTCTTCAGAAAATAGTACAAATAACCAGATAACAAATAGAGAGTTGTGAGAAGGAAAAATGAAGAAACGATTCCGCTATAATGAATCGGTGGTGAGATTTCCTAATGCCGTGTTAGGCTATATTTACCTATTTCTCCATTTCCCCAAGTAACACATAATTACCTATAAGTACTCCTCAGTATCAAATTAATAGTCGTTTTAGCCAAAGTAAAAAATTTAAAATTAATTGTTACTTTATCATTCCAATGCAACATTAATTAAATATTGTCAATTTTACCCTCATTAACTATTGTAATTTTCCACTAACCAAAGACACTACAACCAACATGCATTTATTAATTAATGGGGTTAATTTAGTAAAACTACCATGTTACTTGACCAATTTATTTTATTTCTTAATATGTATGTTGAAACCTTAAACGACTATTAATTTGAAATGGAGGGAGTATATACCGATGCTTCTAATCCTAATATGTACACTAAAGAGGTTCAAGCAAATCTGACATTCGATGGGGCCGGGACTAACGACGCCGTCTGACCACAAGACGGACGCCTCACCTGTCAACAATCAGTCTGCCAATTCTTCTAATAGCAGCTGTCATAATTACAACTCACCACTAAGTTATGCGCATAGCACGTGCTGCCTATATGTTACGGTCACTCATCATAAGCATGTAAGATGCAACAAGTCAAAATTGAATAAAGCATGAAACAAAACCAATACACAAACACCACATACATCTGAACCTAAAGCACCATTCAATGCCATTCTGAGAGTTAATTAACGATGACTCACATGACCACATAACATACATGCATCACTTAATACACATCAATGTATTTAGTATACAGTGATTATAATTTGCCGCTCTAAACGCCTCATAAAGTCGATTGTATAATTATAAAGAGGGATGATTAGTTAGTAACTGATTGATATTCTACTTAGGTTGCACCTAATGATGATTAAACATTTCTCAAAAGCCAACATAAATTTCAACATTTTTCATAAGCTGAAATTCTGACAATATATTATTTTCAGCGATTGATATTTTGCATTTCTTTTTGATTTTCGCAGTTGAAAGTGTAATAAACACCTTCCAGCTTGCGGGATACATTAGAGATAGAAGTTTGTTAGTAAGTAAATTAGGTTGTTAGTCTTGTAGTTAGATGATGTACTCTTATATAAATGGCAAAATTATATCACGGGTCCTTTAAGTTATTTAATTTAATTGTAACAAGTCAGTCCTTTAAGTTTTTTCGTACCACTTAGGTCCTTCAAGTTATTCAATTGTAACAAGTTGGTCTTTTAAGTTACATAATATGTACACCATTAGTCCTTTTTTTGTTTTCTGTTACAAAAAAATCCAATTCGCACTAAAAGAGCTGATGTGGCTGTGACGGAGCCTACATGTCATCTGTCTTGTAACAACTTTGTCATTTAAAACTACCGTCATGTAACAATTTGGTCTTTTCAACTTAAATGAAAAAAAAAAAAAGATGAACCATCTTTTTTCTAAAAAAATTTAAGTTGAAAGTTCCAAATTGTTACATGACACTAGTTTTAAAGGACCAAATTCTTACAAGATAGATGATAGGTAGTCTCCGTCACGGCCACATCAACTCTGTTAGTGTGAATTGAGTTTTTTATGAAAAAAAGACTAACGATGTACACATTATGTAACTTAATTAAAGAACTTAAGTGGTACGAAAAAAACTTAAAGGACCGACTTGTTACAATTAAATAACTTAAAGGACTCCCAGAGTAATTTTACCTATATAAATTATATGTTTTTTCTTTTAAACAGAAAAAATATGGTATAAAATATAGTTTATCTCATCTATGTAATGACTTTTGACTCTTTTATGAGAATAGATGAATTTCTACATTTTTCTCACAAATCTTCTATTATTGAACCTAAGAGACACACTATTTATGTTTGTATCAATATATACAAAAATAACGATTCCATATCTACCATAATCAGAATAGCACACTCAAGTTATCTCTTAAACATACAAATGGTCACAGGTCTATTACTCATCTAAGAGTGTGTTTGGATAAGATAATTTGTAAGGGTGATGAATTTTGGTGGAAATTAAAATATATTGTCTTAAAATGCGTCGTTAATTTGGATAATAAATTTGGAGAATTTGTAAAATAAATGAATTTCATGAGATATTTTTTTAAAGCAATTTTTAGGGAATTTTAAATGCCATCTAAAAACTAAGAATTTGAAATTCTCTCTTTACAATAGAAAGTATAAATCTTAAAATGAACCAATAAAATTTTCAAATTTGTTCCAATATGCTTCAAGATTTGTACACGAGTCCCTATAAATTTTCTAAATTTGGAGTTTGGTGATCGGTCACTATAAACTTTCAAATTTTACAAATTGATTCCTCAATTTATCAAATTTTAAAATTTAAAATTTACAGATTGGTGGTCCCTATAAATTTTACCTAAAAACTTTGGCTGTTTTTTTTGGTACCCCCACCCATTCCCCTAACACCCCCACCCACCGTGTGAAAATACCAAAATACCCCTGACTCTTTACAAAATCACAATTTCTTTACACAATTGGTCATACCTACGTTTGACCACCTTCACTGCATATATACGCCCGCCTTCAGCGTATATACGATCGGCCAGAAATCAACCAATCGTATATACCCCACTGCACTTCTATATACGGCGAACACTTTTACTCACCGTATATACCCTATTGAGCGTATATACGATTAGCGAAAATTCATCCAATCGTATATACCCCACTGGACCCTATATACGCGAGCAAAAAGTAAGCATCATATATACACGTTTTTTGATGTAAATACGATGAGCTTTTTTTTTTTTTTTTTTTTTACTAATTTTTTTTTCTTCACTGCAGTGTCCCAGTAGGCATAGAGGAGGCGTGAGGTCTCTCCGATCGAGAGAGATGGGAGTCATCTCATCGCTCCGAGTCACGAGGACTCGGAGGCATAATCACTCCATGCTTCAAAGACGGAGACAGAGAGCGAGCACGACGAGGCGGTGAGTATGAGCACGAGGCGGTGAGTATCGGCTGAGCGAGCTCGATGTCGGCTGCTGGAGCTTTCTATCTCGGGGATTACCTGCAGCAGACGCAGCAGGAGGATCGCATGGGGGAGGCCGGTTTCTCAGTATCATTCCCAGCCTACTCCTCGATATCATCCCCAGTATCCCCAGTATGATCCCCAACCTCTTCATTACCATCCCCCACCTCCCGAGTATCGCAAGGCGGCGGCCAGTCGATGCTTATTACTCGAACGATCCATGTCCGAGTATCATGAGAGTGCCTCAAAGAGATCGGGAGGAGCCTCCTCGGCGATGATCGGGAGGAGCCTCGGGAGAGCGTCACCCTCTCTTTTCACCGACTTGGCGGATCATGTCTGCGATTCTATACTCACGACCATTAAGTTTTGCATTTTTGCTTAAATAATTTATTTAAGTCACATAGTCTGCACTTTTGCTTACATTATTTATTTATTTTTATTTCAGGAGTATCAGCGAGTTGTCAAAGTATGGGCTCATGGCAACAAAGTCCATACTAGACTTCATCTTCATTACCGACCTACTTGTGCACCTGCGTGGTCGGGGACTCCAGATTGGCCCCACTTCTCCGGGCCGCCACGCCACGAAGAGACCATGAGTTCTTTGTCGGCTTTTATTGAGAGGTGGCACTCGACACTTCGTCATTTCACTTGCCATTTGGTGAGATGGCGATCACTGATGACGTCTCTTGTTTGTTGCACCTTCCCATCCGGGGAACTATGCCACACCTCCCGCCTCACCGTTAGCTCTGAGTTTGCCACCCGACCACGAGACATATTTGGGTGTGTCACGGGTTGAGGTCGCTAACAACACCCGTGGGGGTCCATATTACGACTTCAAATGGTGGGAGCGAGTTTATGAGCGCAACTTGGAGGAGGGGGTGACATCACGATTCTTTGTCGGGGCTTTTTCGCGCCGCGCCGACTCTGATGATCTTCACCACGAAGACCCGGGAGAGCAGTGAGGCTAAGTGGTTGATCTACTGGATGATCACGAGTCCAGAGGTTCTTGGAGGCTATGCATGGGGTGCAGTGCACTAGGCGCCATGTATCATGACTTGAACAACTGCGTCATCTCGGACTACTGCAGCATATGGAGGTATGCCACCTATTTCGTATACCTTTTAACTTCTTGTATTTTTGTTAAATCGTGACCGACTTTTGGTAAATTTTTGTGAATTAAATATGTTATTTATTTTTGCATTTTGGCTTGGATTATGTGGTATTTCCGGATGGTGGATAGGTTGCCGGTCATATCCCGGTGCGGAGCCACTACTGGGCGCTACTAGGAAGAAGAAGTCGACCACCAAGCTCGGCCACTACGGGAGGATGATTGATGAGCCGAGGCCGGAGGATGTCTGCTTTGGCGACCATTGAGGAGGAGGGCGGGTGGTAGACCACTTTGGAGCGATCTCCTCTACTGAGGCTTCATCACCGGGTGGTGACTTGAGTTCCATACATGCACGATGGTGTGTGCTGCGTCGGTTTGGGTACACGCAGATCATCCCACGTGACCCTCTTAGTGGCGTCAGAGTCACACGCGATTGCGTGTTTGGGATCGTCCACTTCATGGCATCTGTGGAGGACATCCTGCGCGACTACTCGGGTTGCTCGAGGAGGCGGATCGCCATGCGTAACTACTTAGAGTGGTACGCGTCGGGCTTCTATCCCAGACTATTACCGGCTCCACCATCACCACCATCACCTGAGCTCACCTGGACACCCTCCCGAGATACGCTACGACGATCATGACCGGATTAGGGAGCTTGTGAGGGCTCAGAGAGAGGGGATTCGTGGATTTGGCGACATCGCGCATGGCGATCCCGGCGTGATCGGACACTCCATAGGATGGTGGGGATGGCAAAGACCGGATGACGTGGTTGGGGAGCTTAGGACGACGGGGCGAGGGCGAGGTGGACGCCGTTAGGATTTTTATTTGTTTTTGATGTATTTGATATTATTTTGGCACTTTATTATATTATTAACTTTTTTTGGATGTTTTATTTATTTTACGAGTTTCCATGAATTTTTGATTTCATTGATTCGATAAAACAAAGTTACACAAGCGATAAAACATAAACAACTTGAATAAAAATAGAGCAGATAAAATGAAAATACAATAGAAACTCGAGTGGTGGTGGAGTTAATCGACGAAGGATCTCGTGGACGGTCTACAGTTTCGACGCATACAAATGAATGTAACTCCTCCATTTAATTGTTATATGAATGGACATCATGTCTCGGACGTCATCCTCGCATTGTTGACATCCATGGTAGACCGAGTAAATACCTCCACTAGTCGTTTGGGTTTCAGATAAACAATACGAATTATCTCATGTTCGCGTTCGTTCTCTGGTTGAACCATCTGCAGTAGTTTTCGCCAAGAGAGAAAATGATATATCGTGTTTTAACCTACACGAAACAACATCTCTCCCATCGAAACTTATACCATCATCTTTCAAGATGATGCCACGATGATCAACAAACCCCATATTAGAATGAGCGAGAGTGAGGAAGAAGGCTCGTAGTATGACATTAGCGAAGCTCTGCATCATCTTCACTTGTGATGTGTGAGAGAAGGAGGAAGTTGAATTTTTGGTGTGAAAATAGTGATGGTGGGAGTGAGTATTTATAGATGAGGTAAAAGATTATCAACCGTTGATTTTGGCGTGCAATCTACACCGTAGATCAACTTTGAAAGCGAAATCATGACCGTTAAATTTTTTTTTACAATTTTAAAAAAAAAACCAATCGTATATACTTCTTCAGGGCATATATACGATGCGTTCAAACTACCCATCGTATATATGTCCCAAATGACATATATACGATGCGTCTTTTTTTAAAAAAAAAAAATAGATTACAAAGGGCATTTTGGGGATTTCAATTTGGGTGGGGGTGTTAGGGGAATGGGTGGGGGTACCCAAAAAAAAACCCAAAAACTTTTTGAAACTAATGAAATGGGCCAAATTTATATAAACAATTACTCTATCCAAAGAATTTTTTTTTAATAAATGGAGGGGATTGAAGTATTTGAATTACTTAAATTTTAAATCCAAACACATGTTATGCTTGTTTTTAACCTTAATGATAAGATTGAAGTCCCCTTTAGCCTACTTGCCAAAACAAAGTTTTAAAAAGAAGTCTCATCATATCAATACACAGAAAGAAACATTGCATTTGGATCTGAACATGTTGAGACATGTATCAACTTGATCGCTTTTGACTTAAGTTACTCGTTTCCAATACTTTTGCAACATAAAGAAGAAGAATCCATAGACATGTTCACTGATAGGTTATGATTAAGGCTCATGCACGATCTCTTTTTGGTCTCCTAGGTTGCTTTTTTTTTCTCCCTCTTTGTTACTTGATTGATATTTTTAGCTAATACTATCTCCCCTATAAAGGTGAATGCAATTATTCAATAACATATAGAATAAGGATAGATGAGAGGGATGTTGTTTTTTAAGAGAGATACCAAATTAACCTAGATAGGGAATTCCCCTGAAGAAATTTAGGCATCATTATTGAACTTTTTAAGGCAAAAGAATGCGTAATTATTCAAGACAGTCTCTATTTTATAGACTTTCTATATTTGATGTTAAAGGGGTGTCTCTAATCAGTTGCTGCTGCAAAAAAAAAAGAGAAGGGTGTCTCTATTATTATTGTTCAGATAAAACTACATTATTTGTTATCTTGAAGTTAATTAACCACTATAAATTAACTCATAAGGGAGAAATGGAGAGAGAGAGAGAGAGACTTTGCTAGTTTGCAAGAATTTAATTACTTTTGAATCGAATCCACAAACTGAAAAGCCTATGAGTAGGTTAGGCTTATAATCTAATTTATGGCAAGTTTCCATCATGACACTCATTATATGTACAAAACTAGGCAAGGAGTATATTTCCACATCAATGTTATTAACATCGAACCGAATCATTGTGCAATTGCTTTAAACTTCTCAAATCCGTAAGAATTGAGGTTGGATCGCTAAGATGATTGAACTTTGGACAAGAGACCAGTTCAAGGTTCAATCATCTGAACGAACTTGTTCGGTTTGGTATTCAAAACATGGCCAACTAGCTTAGTTATAGTTCCTCATCATCCTGAGAGCAAGTTGTTGCAGCTCACCCAAGTCATTGTTATTATTATATGATGATGATGATGATGACATTGTTTTCATAGAACATGTTTGGAATGATAAATCCTCTCTGCTGCTGCTTTGTATGTCTTGCATGCTCATCCCATCATTGATGCTGCTACAGCTGCTATAATCAATTGACTCAAGCGAGCTCTGAGGAGGAGATATAGGGTGAATGTAATTATTACTAGAAGGACAAAATGAATTGAATTGTTGTCCAGAAACAATATTCATTGACAACTGATTCTTCATGTTCTTTGACTCCACCTGGTTCTGAGCTAGCTGTGCTTTCAATTGCATCAGTTGTGCCTGCAAGCATGCTACCTATATATATGTTCCAACCAAAATACATATATGACCAATTGATTTGCAAAGAGGTAAGTACGTACTAGATAGATAGGTATAGTATACCTACCTGTTGTTGTAAGGAAAAAATATGGGATACACAACCATAAACGGGGTCTGTAATACGAGCTTGAGCTTCATAAGCAATTGTGACAACAGCCTCAGGACGATGATGAGGTGGTATATGCAAGAGCAACTTGGAAACATTGCTAGCACCAAAAACTTTATGGATGGCTGCAAATTTAGCACCACCTTGTTCAGAGCAAAAGTAAGGTGCAAAGATGCATTCAACTGTACACTTTCTACGAAGGAACTTGCATGCCCCACATGGAGATCCAGAGCTAGTGCTAGTGCCATTTTCAGATGAAGAAGAAGCCATAGACTCTAGAGAGATAATAATAATAATGTGTGAAACTGAGAGAAGTGAATAAAATTTAGAGGCACACGGGTAGTCTAGGAAGTGGTGCGACCAAAAGTCAAAGGAGTTGTGTACGTGGTGAAAGGGAAAAAAAAACTCCAATTGTGGTTAGATTAGAGTTAGAGGTAGGGGAAATGGGACATTGGGAATAAGGGACAGAATGGGATGAAGGAAGTGTCTTATAAGAAATCATGTGAATGTGGGACATAGGAGGCATATGTGTAGGGTTCTAAAGGGACATTTATTAATGCTAGAGGCAATATGCATGGCCCATGCGCCATGGGAATGGTTTGTTTTTTGAATTGCCAAAGGGGTTAGTACCTTCAACTTTTATTTTTGAAAAGTCATTTTTGTAGTAACTTATGGCTTTTATTTTTTGAAGAAAGTACCTTATGGTTTTTGGAATTACAGGAATCAAACCAAACAGTATTGGGTCGACCCCCTGTGTTTCAGGTAGATTAAGCCACTGTGACAACCGTATTGGTTAAATGTGATAAATAGATATTACTCATAGTGTGTCTTAATGTTTTTACAAAGACTAATATTTACTCGTGTTTAGAATCAAATTGTGTATCGTCGTCATCCATCCGCTTTAAAAAATTTACTCTTTGTTAATGCCATAGATGTGTTTTATTTTGTTAAAGTTTCGTCTTTCTTATAATCTAGTATTATATAGTACTCCTTTGTTAGCTCCATTCGTGTGCCGATTTTGCATTATCGTTGATTGTGGGATTAGTTGGTTTATTTATACTTTTAGACTTTAGTTCTTGTTGACGACTAGATTCGTTGTTTAACTGGTTTTTTTACAACAATGTTATATAGACATAGATTTTTAGACAAAAATCGACAAAAACTAACTTACAACACCGATTAACTAAGTTTTTTATACTATTAGTCAAGTGATCAATTAACCAAGTTTTTTAAACGTCTCGAAAACTGTGAAAAAATAGATTGGCTAATAGTCTAAAAAACTTAGTTAATTGGTGTTGTAAATTAGTTTATATCGATTTTTGTCTAAAAACCTATGTCCAAATATCATTTTTGTTTTTTTATGTTTCGTTTATTTTTACGCCGAACGCCGCACCTGAGAAGAACATAAGGTCCCTTTGTCGCTTTCCGACGCTGTCACCTGCCGGTAAACTCTGCCGACAGCTTTTTACGAATTTAATATTTTTTTGTTAAGGCTTTGTGTCTGTAAAAGATAACATTAAAGCATCTTTACGCAGAGTAAGAAGAAATGGGTAAACAAAATTTAGTTGATGTGCCTTATAGTTACAGAGTTATACTTGACTGTCATTGGAGCAGTATTATGTGGCATATGCAAATGTTTTTAAAATTGAACTGAATATTGAATTAGTTAGACTTTTGAGTCATAATTCAACCACTTAAAACCGCTCAAATTCGGTTAAAACTGTGTTGGACTACTGAAATAACTAAACATTATAAGGTCTCGAGTCATTAGTTTAACCAGATCAAGCGCTTGCTTGGTTCAGTTTTTAAAACACTCAACACATGGGATAAACAATAAATAGTTGCCATCAACTATCTCACTACGGCAACTAAACACTAATTTATCATTCTTTCTCTCTCACTTTTGCTTCTTTATCATTATTGAATGAAATGGATTTCCTCATGTTGAAAAAACAAAATAAATAAAAAAAATTAAAATGGCATTGCAAGAAATTACACAGATCCAACACCAAACTAAAAATTACAAGATCCAGAATCAAAAGGAAGAAAAAACAGACCATGCAACAGATAGAAATTTATTTGATTGATGTTAACAACTACAAATTGTGAAAGACTGATGTGCAACGGATGGAAATGGGATAATTTTTTTAACACCTATAAATATTGTTCTCCTAGTTTTATTTTACACACTTTTTCATCATAAAATTACCTTTGTTTTTCTAGGCCTCAATCTTGTGCCTTTCTTCTTCTATTTAATGGATCCTAATCAATGGAATCGCTACCAATCTTATTATAACAATTGCAAACTTCTACCGATGACGATTATCAACATCCCCAACCTTTTATATTTTCACGACCACCACCGCCTACCGGTGACGGTTCTCAATATCCCCAACCTTTCATGTTTCCACAACCACCTCTAACTATCGGTGATGGTTCTCAATATCCCCAGCCTTATACTTTTCAACCAGCACCACCAACCAATCTCACTGGTCAATATTTAGACCCCAGTTGTTACCACTGATGTTGTTGAGTCCCCCGATAATATTCCGGAATCACTAATCGGATCCATGTCCGATTCTCAATTGTCATAATCCTCCACTTAGATCGGTTTGGAAAATATTACTATCACCAGAGGAGGGGATGATCCTAAAAACAATCTCGTATCAGGTTGTCAAATGAAGAAGGCAAATTGCTTATTCAGACATGGGTCAAGTCAACAATTCGAAGGATCCAATTGTGGGAGTTGATCAAAAATTAGACACATATTGAAAAATAATAGTTGATACCTACAACGACTATCGCGAGTAGAGACTTCTAAAGAGGGAACACAGTACCTTGAAATCTCGATATCATAACTTGAATAAGGTAGTTCAAAAATTTTGTGGCTACTACAATCTAGCCATTGCCAAGGAGAAACGCGGGCAATTAGAAAATGACATCATCGAAGAGGCATTTATGATTTTTTTTCTTTCAAAAATATGGTGAGTGTTTCAAATTTGAGCACGTGCGGAGGCTGCTGAAGGACGAACCTAAATGAAATGGAAAGTGGATTGACAACTCCTCAAAGAGATCAAAGACGTCCCACGGGACATACTTACCCACGTCCAATGCAGAAAGCCCCATTGATTGTTCAGAGTACAATAATGCAATCCCAACAGACCGCCCAATGTGACAAAAGGCGGTAAAAAGGGAGAGTACGAAAGAAGTAAATGCGTCTACAACACCATCGAAAAATGCTTCCGATAAAAGCTCAGTTGTAATGGCTAAAGTAGCTGAAGCGAGGTTGGAAGGGGTAGCACTAAGGTATTGTGAATTCCTCATGAAGGACAAATCAAATATGGATAATGAGCAACGTCGAGATCATGGATTCATTTCTAAAGCTATTAGGGAGAAATTAGGGATACGTAGAGAATGATTAGCTTTAATTATAATGCATATTTATAATTTGTTCTAATTTTAATTATGATGTAAATTTGTTATGAATAGTTGTAAGTTATTATTAAGTTTGATATAAAACTGGCCGTTGCAAAAAACTTTTCATTGTAAAAAAGTAGCCATTGTAAAATTTATTAAAATATTTTTTTCATTTTTAAAAATAAATTAATTTTCTTTAATAATTTAAATAAAATAATTAAACTAAGATTAAATTTGAAGCAAAAACTAAATATAAATAAAAAAATATAGAAAAGTGGCGACATATATCTACTATCTACTAGAAAAGGGGAGGTTTCATACGAAATTCTAAATAGGTTTGGGATATATTTCAAACATTTTTTGCATGGAATTGGGACAAATATGTCGTGTGTGACGGATGTCGCACAGAATGTCTTCCGTTCAAAAAACCCTCGTTGCAAATTCAAGTAATCCGTCCCAACCTCTTTCAAATGGATTTCAAACGAATTTCAGACGAAATTCGTTCGAAATCCGTTTGAAATCCGTCTCAAATTTGTGTGAAATCCGTCTCAAATCTTGTATGTCCCAAATCCATCTCAAAATTTTCAAAATTATAATATAATTTCAGATAGAATCTATTTCGTCCGAAATTTCTGTTCGAATATACTATATCTATTATCTACTATACTATAATAATCTACTATCTATCTATCTATCTATCTATCTATCTATCTATCTACTATACTATAATAAAATCATATGCCAGGAAAGTGAAATTGTTAGACATTTTAGAATTTTGTCATTTGTCAAAAAATAAGGGCAAAGTAGTAAATGTGCGGCAAAAGACAAAAAAATAACTTTTTGCATCTTTAAAAAAACAGTCTGACTGACGCGCACTGACACGCTGAGGTATCTATATGAATACCCTACATACTACAATTCCTCATGTCATTCTTTTAATGGATTTCATATATCCAAAGCATTCACAACAACTTGTGAGGCCTCAGTTTCAACCGGTAGAAGTTCATTCACTTTCTGACTTTCTCCCATCTCTTCTGCATGAGAAGTTTCTATCACCATATCCATACTATCAGGTCATCCTTCTCAATAGCCTGAGGTTCTACATTATCTTTTTGCAGTCCTTTGATGTCTCAATGCCCACAGGGCGAGTAGTTTCATCGTCATCTACTAACCCCTGAGTTGTGTCAGTTGATTCAGATAAACTGCCAAAGACTTCACGAATAACACCACCCATACTAGAATGCACTATTCCATCAGTCTCTTTAGGATCACTAGTTGGTACTTGATTGCCAGTAGAGGTTACTATTTTAGACTTTGGAACATAGGTGTATTTACGAACAATTGGCACATTCTTAACAGATTTAATTCTCTGCATAACTGGTTCCTTTAAAGAAACATTGCCTTTTATTTTACACTCAGATAGAGTGTGACCAATACATTGGCAAAAAGAACACAACATTTCGTATTCTATAAGTCAACAAGAAAAGCATAATATTGTCTTTCCACCAAGATTTGTTCGCATAATTGTTGAGACAAACCAATCCCCGCAAGAACTCGAGAAAAGTTGCCAAAAGAGCGCTTACTTGTAGATTCATCAAGAGAGATAGGAACTCCAATTCCACCAGCAATAGAAAATAAATTTTTTGGACGCCTGTATTCCAACAGAAGCTTTTAAATCCTCACCCAACATTGAACATGGGTTTGTTGTTGGTAGTTAGGGTTGATGAAATCCGGTGTCCATTGGGAAATATGCAATATACCCAGCTTCAAAGACTAAGACACGTAAGACCAAACCCTCATACGATCTTCTATGGAAGAGAAAGAAAACTCAAAGTATCCTTTGCCAAGAGAGATCAAATGCTAAGGATTGCTAAGTTTCCAAATACAAGACGGTTTTGATTGCAAATCAGCAACTTTCAAAGGAGTTTCACCCCTAAAGAGAACCAAACGTATGTGAAGATGATTCTTGCAAACTCCAACCCCGCCTTGTATTCATCTTCAGGAGTTTGAACCGCCGATACATCTCCGTCAATGCATGGTTTCAGTAGTTGTGATAAAGAACAATCACAATATTTTTAGGACTTGTACAAAGGGAACGCCCAAAAATAACATGTGTTAACCTTAGCAACATCAGCTGAACTCACGACAGTAGGAAATTTGAACACTGAATACATCTCCTTTAATTATCCCATATCATGCTCATAATAGGGAAAAGCTAACAAACTCAGATGAAATCTCTTTGCAATCATTAGTAGCAGGAAGCAGGCTCTTATTTTCTGACATTTATCATTTCTACCAATCAAAATTTTTACTCTATTTGCAGAACAAGAATCTGACAGGTATTATATTCATCGAATAACTTTAAATCTAGTTGCAAGTTTATCTCGGAAACAAATTCAAACAAATAGTTCCCACCTTAATACTTCCTCGTACCATATTATATGTCGTTGAAGGTTGTGACACAAGAATTAAGAAAATTAGTTAATTTTGTATGGAAAAAAAAAGATTCTGCGTTAGTTTACCAAATTGTCCTTTATTAATGACATTGGAAACATAAAAAGTAGAATTATAATAAGAGATATATTAAATAATGAAGAGTATGATTTGAAAAGAAAATTGATGTTGCATCGGTATTGTAAAAAGTCATGTATTAGGGGGATTTAAAAAGGCTTAAATGCACTTTTGGTCCCCCTATTTTACTAAATGTGCAATTTTTAATCCTCTATTTTATTTTGGGCAATTTTGGTCTCCCTATTTTACTAAATGCGCAATTTTTATCCCCCTATTTACTTTAATACAATTTTGGTCCTCCTATTTTCCAAATAATTTTTTATAAATAAACTATTTTTAAATAGTTTAATATTTATTTAAAAATAGAAAACTAATAATTTAATAAGGAGGGAATAATTTTCAAATAATTTTTGTATAAATAAACTATTTTTCATTGTTATTTTATATTTTAAAATATAAAATATAAAAATAGTTTACTTATTTTAAATAATTTAATAACTTTCTATTTTAAAATAAATATTAACTATTTAAAAATTAAAAATATAAAAGTAGCTTATTATTTTATATAATTAAATATTTGTCTATTTTTAAATAAATATTGAACTATTAAAAATATAAAATATAAGAATTGTTTATTTATTTTTAAAAAATTTATTAATTGTCTATTTTTAAATAAATATTTAACTATTCAAAAATATAAAATATAAAATTAGCTTATTTATTTTATTTAATTAAATAATTTCCTATTTGTTAAATAAATTTAACTATTGAAATTATAAAATACAAATATAATTAATTTATACAAATACTATTTGGAAAATAGGGGGACCAAAATTGCACAAAAATAAATAGGAGGATCAAAATTGCACATTTAACAAGATATAGGGACCAAAATTGCTCAAAATAAAATAGGAGGATCAAAATTGCACATATAATTAAACAAGCGGACCAAAATTTAAAATAAAATAAGGCGGATCAAAATTGCACATTTAATAAAATAGGGACCAAAAGTGCATTTATGCCAAATGAAAACATAGTATGTTTTGCTTCTAAATGTAACTTTGACTAAAACTGAAAAATAATATGTTTTGCTGAAGTTGAGTTCTAATAAAGTTTTTCTACAAACTTGGTTGAGTTAAAAACTTCTGAAGATTAGTCAATATGGTTCTATGAATGCTAAGATGGCCAAATGGTGTCAAATATCACAGGCTTGATATAACCTGTAAGTGTAACAACGAAATGAAATACAAACAATGAAGTATTGACACAAACACTAGACACGACATAAGCACACAAACATCAATTTTAATTAGAAAAATATAAGTAATTGAAGTGTCACTGTCGGTATTTGACACGATACGTATCGGCAGGCCCGGCCCAGAGGCTGTGCAGCATGTGCTGACGCATAGGGCCTCAAGCCAAAACAAATTTTAGGGGTCCCAATTTTTTTTGTTGGCCCATACCCTACTACTATTTTACAACAGCCCAATCCCTCTTTGTTTAAAAAAAAACTCAATCCTTAGCTGTAGCACATGATTGGACATCCTCTCAAACCCTTCATAGAAGGTGGGAGGAGCGTGTGTCAATAATGCACTGGGCCTTTGTATTGTTTGGGTCAGCCCTGCGTCGGACACTAGACAACTATAAGCATCGGTGCTACAGAAAAGACAAAGAATACAACTAGAAGGATTGATCTAATGTACCTCATTTCTTGCACATTACAAGTAACATTATTTTTGACTTAAGGCTTCGTACTACTAGTGCTAGTCCACGTTTGTACGTTGAGCCTTCATGTCACGTTTAGTGCATTTTATTTTGAACCTAGGGGTATGTCCTATACTCATATATCCGGCCGTCCATGTTCCTTGTGATATCATAAATAAATCCAAATAATAATTTATGTCAATGTAAACGTAAAAGTGATTGTGAACCACCAACATTATAGTTAAAGACAAGCCCTGGATAACTAGGAAACTTAAAAAGGTTAGGTTGAGTGACTACCTCAAACACGTTTTTCACCCTCGAGGCAACAAACAACATTGCGTCACACAAAACACTCACATGCTATTAGTATTTGCTATGTGAATGGTAGAACTAGAAGGGGTCTGCAAGTTACTAACTCAATCTTGGTCTGGCTGGGTGAGAATAAACGAAACAATGTTATTTATTTAATGTAAAAAAATATTCGCTAGGAAAGTAAATATGAAATAAAAAAGTGCATGATATGATAGTAATATTTCTTTGTAAAAAGTATTTTTTTTATTACTTACATACTTTAAACCAATTTTCATTTTTTGTTGTGAATTATTTTTTTAGAAAATATCATTTTGCATGTCATTTTCCTTTAGAGAATAAAAAATAATTGTTCATTAAAGAGTCTAACTTATAGGGGAAAAGGGGACGAAAGTGAATGGGATGACTCTGGAACAGGAAAAAAGGAAAAGCCAAGTTCAAGAAATGCCAATTCATTTGTTTATTTTTCTAAAAGAAAAACGTGGATGGTTATCCAAATGCCATATCCCACCATTTTTGTAAAGAAATAATTGCACTAAAAAACAATATAAGTTTAACTATTGCTTAAAAAATTCAGAAAAATACTATTTTATTATTTCATAATTTATTAAATATAAGTGTATTACTATGCTATAATCAAAATTTTAAATTTTTTTAAATAGTTAAATTTCATAATTTTCTCACTTAAATGCATTCTAGTGAAAAGCCAAATTGATAGTAGGGTTGTGAATTGGATGGGTCAAGCTGGGCAATGCAAGACCTGGGTCTAGCCTCCAATAAAAGTATTAAGTTTAAGCTTGGTCTGTGTCTTGTCGCAGACCCAATTTTTAGGTCTAGTTTGACCTTTTTGAAAACCTGTTAAAAGCTTATTTCATTTTTTTTAAAGCTTACAACTTTTGAGTTATGTATACTTTTGTAAATAGATCAACTTACAAGTTAATAGGTTAGTGAAATTAAACTCTATTTTATATGACATTCAATTTAAATTCTATTTTATGATAATAAATTTAAATATGTCAAAAAAAATTGATGTGCGTTAATATACTTAAATTAATAAAAACTCAAAAATTTAATTCAACAATAGTATTAGTGAGTGGGCCTTGTATGTATTTACCAGGTTTATTTCTTCTCACACTAGTCTTCTTAACCGTAAAGAGCAAGTGTTGTGTTGTGTTGTGCCGTGCGACACTCGCAAATCTCGCACCTTATATAAACCACTGATCCACTCTATTCTTCTGCTCCACTCCCAAGCTTTAAACAGAGAGGTTTGCGTACCTTCTGGAATCCTCCTCTCTTTTACCTTTCAACTTCAGATCGGATTTTTGTTAATTCATTTTTTAACGATTTTTGATAAATTACTCTTGATTTTATTTCTAATTTAATTAATTCGTTTTGTTTTTGGTTAGGAAACACGATTGAGAGCTTGCGAAACGGTTCCAGAATCTGTGATCTGGTGAGCCATGAATGCTAGAAGGTTAGTGTCCTTTCCAATTAATCTGTTATCTGAAAATTCGTGTCGGTCGTTATTCAAATTGATGACGCTACGAAATCGTTGTTTATCTATTGACTTGCTTAAGATCCGTGGATACGGCACTCTATTAGGGTTTGGATTTTCTGAGCCATGCTGATTTTTTATGAAGTGTGATTTATTGTTGAATTGCAGTTACGAGGCTTTGTTTTTTATTCTATGTTGGATTGATTTTGTTTATGTGAAAATTGTGTTGTGTTGAAGGAGGTGAATTGTGGATTGTTAGAGTGTCTATGCTCTTACTGGTCCTGAATTCATTATTTTAATGACCCCTCGTCGCATTTTCAAACTTCAAAGTAATAAGAATAGCTTTGAATTTGATCATCTGATCAGTGATCTGATGACTGAGTTGTCACCAGCAATTAGAATTGTGAATTCTCTTGTAACAAATATGAGGCGAAGTGTTATATACGTGAATGCCATGTCCTTGGATGTGTCATCATCTATGCCATGCAATGCAACATTTTATTTGTGTTAATTACACCTTAGTCTTTCCTCGTCTATCCATGTCATTGAGTCTTTGAGTGGTCACTTGGTGGAAATTGGGTTCTGCAGCACTAGTTTTTTTTTTTTTTTTGGTGGCTACTTTATTTTTGATCAGATAAGGCTTCTTTTTATCTGTTTGTAAGTATACTATTTAGAAATGTTTTACTATTTATCTTACTATTTTCGTTGTATATGTAATTTTTTTATTTTCTGTTTCAGAGACACTCGTAACAACAGAGTTGCTCTGTTTGATGGTATTGAGGAGGGTGGAGTCAGAGCATCATCTCTTTACTCCTCAACTTCTTCCCATGAAATTGATGAACATGATAATGAACAAGCAATAGATGGATTGCAAGATAGAGTCAATCTGCTGAAAAGAGTAAGTTTACTATTGCTTGCAACATGCTCTGAAACAGGATAATGCTCTAGCTATTCCTGTATCTAAATAATTGACGCACCTTGTAATTATTTCTTTATTTTGTTTCAATTATTTGGTAACCATCAAAACCTCTCTACTCTATTTTTCCTCTTAAGGGGGATCATCTTATTTTTTCTGTTGGGAAGTAAAAGGTAAATTACAACCTTATGAACTTTAACATTGTAAATAAAAAGATTGTATAAGCATTTGAACTTCAAAAAATTATTCCCTTTCATCTCCCCTGTTTACGAGAATTATTGATTATCTCATTCTCTAATTCTGTCACTGTAATTGTTTGCAATGGTTGAGTATTATAAATTATAAATTTATGATTATATTTATGCTAAAGTATGTTTGAAGTCGCAGCAAATATGCCTCTTTCTAGTTTTAGTGCTTCTCAATATGGCTTCATTTATAGAGTGTCTTGCATAAGTGGAAAAAATTAATGCTGAGTGACAAATGACCATCAAAGGGGCCATGGATTCTTATGCTTTTGCTTCACTTTTATGTGGCGCGAAGTTGAAGATTCTGCACTGCACTGCCTTTGGTGGAAAATAAATGTGTGAATGCAGGGCTTTGACCAGACGCTTCCTTAGTTTTCGTATAAATGATAGAGAGGTGGGGGCAGGCGACGATGGGGGAGAGAGATGGGAGTGGGTTTCAGATGATGCACACTTTAGCAATTCAGTCGCAATACAGGTGGCCTCGTTAAAGTGGCGTCAGTTAGAAACTCACAGTGACTAACAGAAGGGACTAAAAGCACAAGGTGTAGAAAAGTTAGGCACTCAAAAGGAAGAAAAAAATATAGGGATTCAAAGCAGAAGAGGTCATATTTGCAAGGACCTAAAATATATTTAAGCCTATAGTTAACATATCGGTTTGGTTCTCGATGCGCTTTTTCTAGTAGATTATTTAAAGATCTTGAATGTGTTGTATCTCGTATAGATGTATGTAAACAGTGCAAGTTTTGTGATGGGCTAAATTTTCTCCCTTCATCAACTACTGATAGAGTTTTAATGGATGTGATTGCAACAGCTGTCAGGTGATATAAATGAGGAGGTGGATAATCATAACCGCATGCTGGATCGAATGGTATGTATTGTATTGCAATTATTAAAAGTATTTCTCATCCACTCTTATTTTTTTATGTTCTGCTGTAACTATCTGTGGTATTTATTTAGGGCAATGATATGGATTCTTCAAGGGGTGTCCTCTCTGGAACTATGGACAAATTCAAAATGGTATGCACTTTTTAGTTTTGCTTTCCTTTAGTTCTATATATCAGTGTTATCAAATCGGGATACATATTGTGTATCGTTAGGCCCATTTTCTGAATCGCATATCGTATCGTAAGATACATGAACACAAAAATATATAACATTTTTGAGTAAATCCAAGTAGAGTTAGCAAAAAAACATGAACTTCAAAATAATTCAAGTCATAAAAAAACATGAACTATGAAGGAAAAAAACAGAGTAGTGGAAGAATAAAGGAAAAGTTAGGGCTTTAGTAGTAGAACAGGAAACCAAAAAACCAGAATCAAGTAAAGAAGAAGAGGAAACAAAATTACCCGTGAAAGAAAGAAACAGGGAAGACGTTGAAACTTAAAAGAAAGAAACAGGGAAGACGTTGAAACTTAAAAGAAAGAAATAGGGAAGTAGTGAAAGAAAGAAGCATAGAAGCCGCTCCAACAACAGAGAAGACGGTACTGAACTACTGATAATGCCAAACGTGGAGAGGAAATAGGGATTTTAGTGTTGTAAAATAGGAAATGTCGAAAATGCCCCTGTTTTTAAACTCAGAATTGAAAACGCAGCGCACATTCATTTAACAAAATGCACCGTTTCATTTAACCCAAAACGCAGCGTTCACTAAGAGACAACAAAACGTTGCGTTTCAACTACAATCGTCTTCTTCCTCACGCCGCAACCCTAATTTTCTGTGTTTTACGAAAACGGGTCGTGTGACCCGACCCAACTGTAATTTGTTGCAGCATCGTGCGATTCCTTCTTGAATCGCGATTCCAACGATTCCGAAGCGATACAAGCGATTCATGGAGCGATTCGGTTACAAAAACGATTCGCCATGCGATATGCATCGTTTGCATCAGATTTTGACTCGTATCGCGATTAGAATCGTGCGATTCTTGCGATACTAACTACACTGCTATATATGCCTTCTTAATAGAGAGATTGTTCAGGTGTGATTCTGAAAGCATTGAATTAATTGATTACAAAGCATGTACGTGTATTTATAGATTTACAGTGTGGTAACAATTCTAACTGAATGTGCACCTGAACTGAAATTGCCACGTGGGCTTAACGGATTGCCACATGGACTAACCTGCTAACTGCTTAATAACCAATTGCTAACTCCCTAAATGAAGCTAAGGCGCACATGTTTTGTTCCAGATATTCATATCCTCTGCTACCTCAAGGAGTGTAACCACTTAGTTTTTCTTAACTTTATGTACTTGTTATCTCCTGCTTTACTTTGTTTGGGAGAATGACAACAGATGGATAGGGGTAGAGTGGCGATTCCCTCTGAGTAGCAAAAATTTAATTTTGTATCATATTTCAGGTATTCGAGACAAAATCCAGCCGGAGAATGTTTTCGCTTGTAGCGTCCTTTGTTGTGGTTTTTCTTATAATATACTATCTAACTAGGTAATTGGTTTTTCACTCAACTGTCAGCCTGATGTTGGATCCAAAAGGAGGCTACTTGCCCTTTTACTGTAATTAAATTTTACTACTTGTAAGATGTTCTTGTTATGTTTGTATAAAGACTTTGAATTTTAATATTTATTCATCCCCTTTTAAGTTATTATGCATCTATATTTTGAAGAGGTTTCATATTTAATTTTGACTGCGCCAGCTCTCCTTTAGTTAATGAATGAATGGTAAGAACCCTTGGTCAATGTGATACTAGTGATAGCGTTGCTCAACTCAACCTGTGTGGTGGGGTAGGGACTGAAACACATCCATTTGCTCCGTCCACGGGTTCCTGGATTTTCAAACGTAGCCACTACACGTTTCTGCAATTTTGTTGATTGCTTTCATTTTTTTTAAATGATAAAATTCCTCTTTAATCTTCGCATAAATTAACCCGATATAATGGATAGCCTTTATTTGTCTTAGCTATGCACAACTTGTATTGGGTCAATTGATACAAAACCGCTTTTGAGGATGAATTGGTAACAAGATTTTGGCAATAAAGCTGGGGCTTTGCTTTTCCCACACCCCTAGGTGTCACTAGATTCAAATAATAGGAATTTTACTGTGTTTTTTACTGTTTCATTGGTTTGTTACCGTTAGTGGTGGTTTGTATGGTCTGCGTGCCTCATTTCCAGTACTGTCCTTTTTTCTTAGCTGTATTTGTTGTCTTTTGTGAGGATCTTTCTAGAATTCAGTGAGCTGTGCACATAGGTGGCAGTATCTAGAACAATCCTAGGTCATGATTGTGTAATGATCAGCCTATTTATAGGCTCCTTTCATTGAATAAAAATGACACACTTTCAATTTAATATCTCTCTTACCTGTTATGCCATTTCTGAAATTCCTTTCTCTTCTTCAATATTCTTCGAGCAGCTTTCTTTCATAGCAGCTCCAGGGTATTGATTGGCCTGCTACCGGTGGAATACCCTAGCAGAGGTGGTTACATTCCTGCAGTACACAGATTCTGTGTCAATTGGTATCAGTAGGTTCGATCTTGATTATGACGCTAAGCCAAGTTGTTTCAGATCTTGATGCTCGCTTGACTACTACTACAGAGTTGCTAGGAGCTAGGATTGATCAATTACAGACCAGAATGACTGATGGTATGGCAGAAATAGGCAATATTCTGCGTACTTTTCGCCAGATCATCTTGGTCCAGTGGTTGGTGAAGCCACCCTCCACCTCCTCCTCAACCACCACCACCACCTCCTCCACCTCCTCCTCCAGCTAACACTCCTCACCACTATGCTACTCGCATTTCTAAAGTGGAATTTCCTCGATTTAATGGCAAAAATGTGAGGGAATGACTTTATAAATGTGAGCAGTTCTTCATGCTAGATGAAACTGCAGAAACTTCTAAAGTTAGATTAGCTTCCATCCACTGGATGGCCTTGCATTGCAATGGCACCTCAATTACATGAGGCGGAAATTTGACATCTATCCCTTGTGGCCTCAGTACATTGCTGATGTTACAGCTAGATTTGGTGATGCGTTTGAAGATCCACTCGGTTCCTTGGTACAGATCAAGCAAACATGTAAGTTGAAGGACTATATTGATGCATTTGAGCTGGCTCTCACTCAAGTAAGTTTGATTCCAGAACACTCTCTTAGCATTTTCCTAGCTGGTTTAGAACACAACACCCAAATGCACGTTCGTATGTTTAATCCTACCTCGATTCCTCATGCTACTAGCCTAGCCAAACTTTACTCTTCTACCAAACATACCACTCAGAAACCCTACACCAGAAGATGCTCCTAGAAATTGATGATGAAGACCAACCAGAAGCTAGTAACCTCACCACAGAACCCCAAACTTCACCAGAAACACGACCAGACCCTGATCCACCCCTCCTATCCTTACATGCTATGACAGGTGTTTCTAGCTATCAAACTATGAGAGTGACTGGCTTGTATGATAAGAGATTATTGCACATTTTGCTGGACAGTGGTAGCACACATAGTTTCTTGGACATAGAGGTGGCCAAGAAGCTTGGTTGTAAGTTGGAAAATGCTGCTATTTTACCTATTACTACTGGTGGTGGTCACAAGCTACGTGCTCCATTTATTTGTAAAGGTTTCACTTGGAAAATCCAACACCTTACCTTTACTGCTGATATGATTGTGTTGCCTCTTGGCGCTTATGATGTTATTTTAGGAATCCAATGGTTGAAGTCTCTAGGCCCTATTCTTTGGGATTTTGACAAACTTCACATGGAATTCTCTATCAATGGACAGAAATTACTACTGAGAGGAGCAAGAACTCCACCTGTGAAGCTCATCAACAACAAGACATTTGCTCAAGCATTACAGCAGGGTGCAGAATTATGCTTCCTCAGTGTTCAGGATAATGATGCTCACCTCTCTTTACCTTCTTGTACTCTCATTGCTGATACTGAAGAGCAGGCCACTCCTCCTTCCATTCTATCTATCATGGAGCAGTTTGCAGACATTTTTGCTGAACCAACTGGGTTACCACCTCATCGGCCAGGCTTTGATCACAAAATTCCATTGAAGGAGGGCACTGGACCATTCAATTTGCGTCCATACAGGTATTCTGCTATTCAAAAAAACATAGTTGATAAGCTCATTAGTGATATGTTAGAACAAGGTGTCATTCAACATAGCACTAGTCCTTATGCCTCTCCTACTGTGTTAGTTAAAAAGAAGGATGGTTCTTGGAGATTGTGTGTTGATTTTAGAAGACTTAATTCTCATACCATTAAGGATAGATTTCCTATTCCTCTCATAGAGGACTTAATGGATGAGTTACATGGTGCATCCATATTTTCTAAGTTAGATCTACGTTCTGGATATCATCAAGTAAGAATGGACTTAGGAGAGGAACATAAGACTGCATTTAAGACTCATTCGGGTCATTTTGAATATTTAGTCATGCCTTTTGGTCTTGCTAATGCACCTGCCACATTTCAGGCCCTTATGAACAATGTTTTCCATGCCTTTTTAAGAAAATTTGTTATAATTTTCTTTGATGACATCTTGGTTTTTAGCAAGAATCTATCAGAACATGTAGAACATTTGTCACTGATTTTTGCTACTGTGAGAAAGGAACAATTGTTTCTTAATCGTGGCAAGTGCCAGTTTGCTACTTCTAAGGTTGAATACTTAGGACACTTCATTACAGTGGCTAGTGTAAGTACTGATCCGGCAAAAATTGAGGCTGTCAGTTCCTGGCCCTTGCCTGGAAACTTAAAATAGTTACGAGGTTTCCTTGGCTTAGCAGGATACTATCGTAGATTTGTCAAGAATTTTGGTTCCATTGCTCAACCACTCACCAATATGCTCAAGAAGGACTCTTTTCAGTGGAATGATAGCTCTACAGCTGCTTTTGAAGCTCTCAAACAAGCTTTAATTACAGCCCCTGTGTTAAAATTGCCTGATTTTTCTAAACGTTTTATTGTGGAAACTGATGCTTCAGGAACTGGTTTAGGTGCTGTGTTAATGCAGGAGTCTCACCCTATTGCTTACATAAGCAAAGCTCTCGGCCCTAAACAACAAGCTCTCTCCATTTACGAAAGAGAAATGTTAGCTATCATCTATGCAGTTCAAAAATGGACTACTTACCTTGCTTTTGCTCCATTCACTATCAAGACAGATCAGAAATCTATCAAACATATCCTTGAACAACGACTCAACACTCCTTTTCAGCAAGTTTGGGTTGCTAAACTTATGGGATATGATTTTGATATTGAATAAAGAAGCGTCATCGCTAACACAATCGGCCGATGCTCTTTCTAGGCGCCATTCTGCAGAACTGTTACCTATGCTATTGGATAATAGTCATCATGATTTATTCAACTTAATTAAGCAATCTTGGGAGCAGGATCAGTACTTGCAAAAGATTATTGCTGAAGTAACAGTTGATCCTAGTAGTCATCCTAAGCTTACTTGGGTGAGAAATGAATTGAGAAGAAAAGGAAAGCTGGTTGTAGGTTCTAATCCTACGGTGCAGGGCATTATTCTTCAATGGCTCCATGATTCTCCTACGGGTGGTCACTCTGGTAGAGATAAAACTGCAGCTAGAATTAAAAGTTTATTCTTTTGGAAGGGCATGAACAAGGATATTCAACAGTATATTCGCAACTGTGGGGTCTGTCAAACTTGTAAACCTGACCAAGCAGCTTCACCAGGCTTGTTGCAACCCCTCCATATTCCTGGCATGATCTGGGAAGATATAAGTCTGGATTTCATTGAAGGTTTACCTAACTCTCAAGGTAAGCAAGTGATATTTGTGGTGGTTGATCGTTTGAGCAAATACGCTCACTTCATAGCTCTTTCCCACCCGTATACAGCAGCTGACATCGCTCAAACCTTCATGGATCACGTCTTCAAACTTCATGGAATGCCTCATAGCATCACCAGTGATCGTGATCCTATTTTCTTGAGCAAATTTTGGTCTGAATTCTTCAAACTACAAGGAGTAGCTTTGAATAAATCTACTGCTTACCACCCTCAATCAGATGGTCAAACCGAGGTGGTCAACAAGACTTTGGAAACTTATCTGAGGTGTATGACTTCTTCTACACCTAAGGCTTGGTCTCATTGGTTAAGTCTTGCTGAATGGTGGTATAACACTACTTTCCACAGCTCCATACAAACCACTCCTTATGAAATTGTGTATGGTCAACCACCTCCTATCTATCTACCTTACCTCCCGGGAGAATCTGATTCTGTAAGTGTGGATAGATCATTAGCTGCTAGACAGGAAGCTATCAACATCATGAAATTTCATTTGACTAGAGCACAAAATCGAATGAGTCAGTATGCTAATCACAGGCGCAGTGACAGAAACTTTGCTGTGGGAGACTATGTATACTTGAAGCTGCAACCTTACAGGCAATCTACAGTAAGGCAGCAGGCTTTCAACAAGCTTCTGCCTAAGTACTATGGCCCTTATAAAGTGATAGACAAGATTGGTAAAGTAGCTTACCAACTGGATTTACCTCCTGCAGTGGCTATACACAATGTGTTTCATGTGTCTCAGCTTAAACTATGTTACAATCCTGCTGCTGTCATGAACCAACAGACTCCTCTTGGAGTGCTCATTCAAAAAGGAGAGCCTGAATCTATTCTGGAAAGGAAAATGGTGAAAAGGGCTGGTGCTCATGCCACTAAGGTGCTTGTCAAATGGAAGAATTTACCTCAAGATCAAGCTACTTGGGAGTATTATCATGATCTGATTCAACAGTTTCCAGAATTCCACCCTTGAGGACAAGGGTGTTCTACAAATGCGCGAGTATTGTGGATGAAGAGGTGTCACTAGATTCAAATAATAGGAATTTTATGTGTGTTTTTTATGTTTCATTGGTTTTATTACCGTTAGTGGTGGTCCAGTATGGGCTGCGTGCCTCATTTCGAGATTGTCCTTTTTCTTATTCAGTATTTGTTGTCTTTTGTGAGGATCTTTCTAGAATTCAAGTGAGTCTGTGCACATAGGTGGCAGTATCTAGAACAATCCTAGGTCATGATTGTGTAATGATCAGCCTATTTATAGGCTCCTTTCATTGAATAAAAATGACACACTTTCAATTTAATATCTCTCTTACCTGTTATGCCATTTCTGAAATTCCTTTCTCTTCTTCAATATTCTTCGAGCAGCTTTCTTTCATAGCAGCTCCAGGGTATTGATTGGCCTGCTACCGGTGGAATACCCTAGCAGAGGTGGTTACATTCCTGCAGTACACAGATTCTGTGTCAATTGGTATCAGTAGGTTCGATCTTGATTATGACGCTAAGCCAAGTTGTTTTAGATCTTGATGCTCGCTTGACTACTACTACAGAGTTGCTAGGAGCTAGGATTGATCAATTACAGACCAGAATGACTGATGGTATGGCAGAAATAGGCAATATTCTGCGTACTATTCAGCAGAATACTGGTCTAGTGGTTGGTGAAGCCACCCCTCCACCTCCTCCTCCACCACCACCACCTCCTCCACCTCCTCCTCCAGCTAACACTCCTCACCACTATGCTACTCGCATTTCTAAAGTGGAATTTCCTCGATTTAATGGCAAAAATGTGAGGGAATGACTTTATAAATGTGAGCAGTTCTTCATGCTAGATGAAACTGCAGAAACTTCTAAAGTTAGATTAGCTTCCATCCACTTGGATGGCCTTGCATTGCAATGGCACCTCAATTACATGAGGCGGAAATTTGACATCTATCCCTTGTGGCCTCAGTACATTGCTGATGTTACAGCTAGATTTGGTGATGCGTTTGAAGATCCACTCGGTTCCTTGGTACAGATCAAGCAAACATGTAAGTTGGAGGACTATATTGATGCATTTGAGCTGGCTCTCACTCAAGTAAGTTTGATTCCAGAACACTCTCTTAGCATTTTCCTAGCTGGTTTAGAACACAACACCCAAATGCACGTTCGTATGTTTAATCCTACCTCGATTCCTCATGCTACTAGCCTAGCCAAACTTTACTCTTCTACCAAACCTACCACTCAGAAACCCTACACCAGATACCCTTCTTTCACTACTAAGCCTTCCTCCTCCAACACTAACCCTACAAATACCTTACCCCTCCCAAACCCTACTCAAACAAACCACCTACCCCCCAAATACACCAAGACATTTTCTGCTGCTGATATGGCAGACAAGCGTGCAAAGGGATTATGCATGTTCTGTGATGAGCCTTTCACACCTGGACACCACCTTAAACATAGAAAGAACCAAATGATGCTCCTAGAAATTGATGATGAAGACCAACCAGAAGCTAGTAACCTCACCACAGAACCCCAAACTTCACCAGAAACACAACCAGACCCTGATCCACCCCTCCTATCCTTACATGCTATGACAGGTGTTTCTAGCTATCAAACTATGAGAGTGACTGGCTTGTATGATAAGAGATTATTGCACATTTTGCTGGACAGTGGTAGCACACAAAGTTTCTTGGACATAGAGGTGGCCAAGAAGCTTGGTTGTAAGTTGGAAAATGCTGCTATTTTACCTATTACTACTGGTGGTGGTCACAAGCTACGTGCTCCATTTATTTGTAAAGGTTTCACTTGGAAAATCCAACACCTTACCTTTACTGCTGATATGATTGTGTTGCCTCTTGGCACTTATGATGTTATTTTAGGAATCTAATGGTTGAAGTCTCTAGGCCCTATTCTTTGGGATTTTGACAAACTTCACATGGAATTCTCTATCAATGGACAGAAATTACTACTGAGAGGAGCAAGAACTCCACCTGTGAAGCTCATCAACAACAAGACATTTGCTCAAGCATTACAGCAGGGTGTAGAATTATGCTTCCTCAGTGTTCAGGATAATGATAAAATTCCTCTTTAATCTTCGCATAAATTAACCCGATATAATGGATAGCCTTTATTTGTCTTAGCTATGCACAACTTGTATTGGGTCAATTGATACAAAACCGCTTTTGAGGATGAATTGGTAACAAGATTTTGGCAATAAAGCTGAGGCTTTGCTTTTCCCACACCCCTTCTTACTCTTTCACACCCCTTAATAAATTTTATTCCAAAAATAACCTCGCGTGAAACGTTGAGTTCATGTGTTTAATGACGGTTCGAACGACCTTATTCGAACATGTTCGAGTGACTCCGTTCGAATAGGTGAAATTACGCACAAGAGGGTGTGAAGTCAATATTTAACTCACGCGAACGAGGTCGTTCGAACGGATTCGAACAAGGTTATGCGAACATGTTCGAGTGACCCCGTTCGAATAGGTGAAATTAAGCACAAGAGGGTGTGACGTCAAGATTTAACACACGCGAACGACCTTGTTCGAACCTGTTCGAAGGCCCGTGTTCGAACACGTGAAAATTCTTGAAAAAAAAAGACGTTTTGGCTGGCCTTTTGGTCTTTTCACACCCATATGAGGTGTGTTTTGAGTAGGAGGGGGTGTGGGAAAAGCAAACCCCTAAAGCTGAAGGTTGTCGAATGCCACGAAACCCAACATGTCGAAGTTGTTCATTGACTCTGTTAGGCAATGGGCCTCTAAGGTTGAATTTGCAAAGGGCATTACTTTCCCCCTCCTACTCAAACACACCCCATAATCATGGAAAAAAACCAAAAGGCCATTAATGAAATGGCCAAAGCATATTTTTTTTTTTAAAAAAATTCACCGGTTCGGACACGGGCATCCAAACCAGATCGAATAATACCTTCCGATTGTGTTAAATATTTGACACACACCTTCGTTGCGTGAAAAGAACCAGTTCAGACAACACCATCCGAACGGGTTCAGAATATGTCAACTGAACATGAGCAATCTATATATGTTCTCATTGAACACGTTATCTTGGAAAGCAACGATGGTGCTTTCAAAAGTAGTACCAAATTACAAAGATAAGCTACTTTCGTCACATGCAACAGTGTCTAAAAACTGAGACACGAGAAAAAAAATCCAACAAAAGCTGTCATCTTCAACATGCGTCTCAAATTACTCTCAACCTCCTTTGAATGATCTTCCAAAACATGAATTTCCTTCTTTTTATTCCCAGCAAGCAACTTTGTTGCTATCGTAATTGGAGATGCAATCTTCTTTATTTCTCGGGAGAAGAGCTTTAAATCAATATCCTTTTTCTTGAAATCATTTCTCATTTTGTAGGTGTAGTAGTTATCCAATGCATTAATTGCTTCTACCTTCCTCAGAAATTTCTGGTCTTCATTAAGAGAAAAAGGAGATGAGAACAGTAAACTAAAGTAAGAAATGCAAATGTTGAACTTGTTCGATGGTTTGTAACCGAACTGGTTCGGTGGAGGTGAACCGAACCCGTTAAAAAAACTTTGTAGGGGAGGTTTTCATGTGAGGGTAATTTTGGAATATTTGAGATTTGGGGGTGTGTGGTGAGTAGGAAGAGGAGCGGGAAAAGCAAAGCCCTTTGCAAAAGTCTAGTATCATCACGTGTTTTGACCCCTACCGAGCTCTACAAGTAGAACTTATAGGCCCATACTTCGTACAACCCTCCCTCTACACATTGGACACCCCCAAAACTAGCGAAAAGACAAGGATGCCCTTAATGAAACACACACTATCATTTTTCTATTTTGGAGATTACGATGGTTCGGAAGTTTACCACCGAGTGTTGTATCTTCACAGACACACCCTTAATATTGAACTTATGGACCTTACGAACCGAACTGGTTCGGAACTTTGAGACTAAACCATTTAGACTTTCTAAAAAAAGAGAGGGGTATTTTGGGAATATTAAGGTGTTGAGAGTGTCCACCGAGTAGGGAGGGGGTTATACAAAGTGTTTGCTAACTTGTAATCTAGCTTAATCTTGTCGTTAGCCAGTTTCAAGCCCTATAGTCCGATATTTGGCTATAATTGTTGGACTTTTTCCCCATGCTTTCAAACACACTATAATAGAATTAAGGTTAAATGCCACTGTTAGTCCTTTATCTTTGCTTTAAGTTTCATTTTGGTCTTTTATCTTTTTTTTTTGTTCCGTTTTGGTCCCTCACATTTCACTTAGGTTTCATTTTGGTCCATGTTATTAGTTTTTCTTAACAGATGCTACGTTGACAGTTAATTGCTGACGTGACGTCTTAGGTGTCACTGCTGACTTGGAAATTTTATATGATGTGGAAAAGGAGGGACCAAAATGAAACTTAGCAAAAACATGAGGGACCAAATTGACAAAAACACACAACTATGAAATATCACCCCTAATCTTCATTTTCTTCTTCTCCGGCGAGCCACCACCACCCTCTCCTCACATCCACAACCACCCTCTTCTCTACCGCCACACCACCACCACAACACCAAAACAAAACCTTAAATCTCGATCCCAAATCCCTAAATCCCAATCTCAACTAACGTGCCACGTAGGTGATATTTATAGACGATTTTAACTTTGAATGAAGGAAAAGACTAACTTACCCCTACTTAAAAATACTAGGAACTAATGTGTTCATAAAAAATTGTCAAAAACCAATTTGTCCCGTAAAAAAATTATCACGACCAATTCGGGGCCTTTACAGTTCTATTAATTTCTAGTGTAGTTTTTGAAAAAACGATATTTTTCCCATTGTTGTGACTAAACATCCAAAAAAAGTTAGTAGTATGTGGACTAATCCATTCCACTTAACATAAACAATCATGCTCCCTCCGTCAGCCAAACGGTATATTTGGATTGTCAATGATGAATTCTTGGTTTTTTCTGTTCGTCTTATCGGTGCACAAGACAAAGAAAACCCATAAGATGTTGCTTCACCCTGCCAGCTAGGCTTGGATTCATCTTAAATGGTATGCTGGGTTACGTCATTTGGTAATCTTGTCTGCTGGTATCGTATATCTTGACCAAGCGGTGGATTTTAAGTTGCACAAATTGATGTTTTTGTGTATTGTGCCCAAGTGAACTAAATACCTTTGATTTGGATACCAAATTTTTTGATGGTCAAGATTAATTTTGGCTACCTGTTATCCAAGTGTGTAGTATGTTTTTATTTTAATTGCAGAGAAGGGGTATTTTTATTTTGACTCTAGTTTCATCTTTTCAACCTCCTTCCCATTCCCATTCTCCAGATGAGGCCATGAACGAAGCACAAAGAAAGTCGAAATGATTAAAATCAATCATAACTTATTGTCTATCATGGTAATGCTGAGAATGTGATTCAGCAACTCGCAACACATGTAGTTAGCAGTTAGCTGTGAGAGGGTTCCTCTCTGCTTCACAAAGCTTCTCTTCTCCAATGGCTATGTCGGTGCCCTTGTAAAAAATGAACTTGATAATGGGATCCCAACAATTCGAAACCTCGACCTTCATAGAGATGTGGAACCTGTTCTTTTCAAATTATGCTTTCCTTTCTTTTTTTAAATAATTATTTTAATAAACATTACTTTCTTTCTACAAATCTGAAGTTAAAATAAATAGCAAGAGATTTGAACTTCACCACAGCAAAACTGAACAAAGCATTTTGCAAGCCGCATCGAAAGCTTGATTAAACTTAGAAGTCGTGATTTTACATGCGACACCTAAGCAAGACCTTAAAGATGTTTTTCATGGAGACGAAAAATTGAAAAACAAGACTCGTGAAACAAAATCATCAACAATGATTTGGGAATTAGGGATTTATTAGGTAGTCACGTTACTACTTAAAATTGTTATAATCTCAAGCATCAATTTTAATCCAAGATGTAACAACATCACGATGGGAGAAGATAAAACCAAACCAACATAAGTTCTGGGAATATTTGATTGGGAGATTGACAAAGAGGGGTTTATTTGATTGGGAGGACTTTTCTTTTTGGTGTTTCATCTTCTTTCATCTTTAGTTATCAAAAGCCATACTTTACGATGAAGAAAATGTCAGGGAAGGAAACGTCTGCAAAGGAAATGAGAGAAGTTAGTTGAGCTTTCAATGGTGTTTAATAAGAATTTTGGAAGAAAAGTACAAATACAAGTTAACTAGATCTATGTCAATGTGACTTGCTACACTAGGTAAAACCACACTTGGGTACCATACACAAAAACATCAATTTGTGCAACTTAAAAGCCACCGACCCAAGCACTCACATCATCTTTTCTACTACTACTTGGATATTGTCTTCATCCTCAGACTCGCATGCTCGTTAGCTAGTTCCAAAAACGGATGACAGAAGTGAAAGTTTAAAAAAAACTATTTTGCACCAGCCGGGAATCGAACCCGGGTCTGTACCGTGGCAGGGTACTATTCTACCACTAGACCACTGGTGCTGATTTGTTGTTTCTTTCAACAGTTTGTAATTCAAAGAAATTCCATACAATTTCTGTTCGGTAAGATATTCACATCGTTATTTCCTTCTGCCATTAGGGTTAGAATCCTACCAACTAAGAGTCTAAGACTAAAAACTAAAATCATTATCAATATATAAGAAAGAAAGACATTTAAAATTATATATATATATATATATATATATATATATATATATATATATATATATATATATATATATATATATATATATATTTTACAATATGCTTTTGAATTCCTTCAAAATAATGAAACTTTCATTTTTAATCTTCAATAATTTTTTCAACTTTTAGTCATCGCTTATATCGTCAATTTCACTATTGGTCTATTGGGTTAAGTTTACATTTAGTTAACTAATACACTGACATTTGCCACGTCACACTCTTTAATGATGATGACGCTTAATCACATTGATGTTAAGTTGTTTTTTTAGATAAGCAAAAATTTCATTCAAGCAGCACCAATGGTGCTCAAACCCAAACGACAAGATGAGTTACATGTTGTTTAGGCAAATAAGAGGGTTATTCCACCATGTAGATATAGATAAATTAGAACTACTATCCCCTCTATACACAAACTAGGTCCAAGATAAGCTGTTAATGCAAACCACAACAAAATCGATAGTAGTTTCATCATTCTTAAAAACGACCCCGTTACGGGATAACCAAATACACCAACAAGCTGTGACCCAAATCAAGTATTTGATTTTCTTAGACTAATTCCTTCCCTTGCAAAGGTTACCAAACCCACACATATGATCAAGAATAGACGTGCCTTCAAGTTGTTGAACCCCCAACCAATCGCAAACATGCACGAGACCAAGTATCATGAGTGAAACTACAATTCAAAAACAAATGAAGATTGTCTTCGCGATGTTCCAAACAAAACAGGCACACAACAACTGAATCGGGTTGGATGACATGACGACGGAGGAGAAGATCCCTCGTTGGCAAGGAGTCACGAATCAAGCGCCAACTGAATATGGTGACTTTGGACGGAGTAATTATTTTTCAAAGCTTCTCAAAAGTACACTGTATTTCGCTGTCAGTAACTTCAATTACATCATATCTAATCAGTAGCTTGTAGCATGAATTAAATGAAAACGACTTTGAGGCTTCCAACATCCAAAAAACATCACACCCCTCCCTTAATGGAGTCACATCCTAGAGAATATAGTTTAAATCATTAGCTTTCTCAACACAATTCGGGTCCTGAATAAGCATCCACAGCTTCGATTAATGCCAACTATCTCTGAACCACTGGTGTCTAACTAAGTAACAGATTGATATACTTGTAGATGCCATGTAACACTTTTTAATGATTAGGATGCCAAATCACCCTACCATATTAGGGATTGAAATTGCAAACGGAGAAATAAATGAGGACCAAAGTCAAAGGAAAATTTCTTTTCAGGAATAAAATAAAAATCCTCATATTTTATAGGCTTTAAAAAGACATTTAACCCTTTTTTAAATAAAAAAAGAAGCTTTCTATTTCCAAAGCTTCTATTAGCATCACCCCTTCCGGGGGTCTAATATCAACCTATGAAGTTCATTTATGTGACCTCCAATGGAAGTACCTTGTTGCATCTTGAGTGTGTTAGGGATGATAATAGGGCGGGGTGGGTGTTGGGAGTACTCCCCCCACTCCCCATCTCCGCCTCCCAAATTGTCCTCCGTCCCCAATCACGATCCCCCCCTCAGAGAGTTTTCCTCCACCATTCCCCTCCCTCGGATCCCCACGGTCCCTGCGGGACTCCAAAAACTTAGCAAAAATATAAATTAAAATATAATAAAATTTGGAAAAAAAATATAAAAGTAAGACTAAAAAACAAAGGTTTAACATTTTAATATAAAATTTATTCTTACTTTTATTTTTTAATATTTAGAAGGTATGAAGTTAAACAATTTAATATTTTAAATGAAAAACACGTATAAAAAGACTGAAAATTAAAATAAATACTTATAATATAATATATATCCATAGTAAGTATTTATATAATATATAGGGGCAAGGGTATAATCCCCATCCCCACTTTGATTGCAGAGGGGTTTTCTCCCACGTCCCCATCCCCACGGGGCCCCGAGTAGGGCAATCTCCGTGGGAATCCCCATTTACACGTAGAAATTGTCACCCCTAAGTCTGTAGAGCCTCTGCTTGAGATATAGACGATTTGCAAGTGTCTATGTCATGTACAAGCTCCCAAGCTTGAGCAAAACAACAGCATGAGATTTTTCTTTGGAAATCTCGCTCAAAACTTTGTCTCCAAGACAGAGGATAATCACAATATGTGCGTTGTTTATCTTTTATTGCTTCTCCTTATCTAATATAGTGAGTTTGGAAGTTGACATTCACCTTCCAATGCTTCCTCTAGTCCTCTTTGAACTAGCAGTGCTCGAATCTTCATTCTCCAAAGTCCGAAACCATTTTTGCCATTGAATTTTTCAATGTTGAACTTCGCCACTTCCATTGAAGCAAATACTCAACGAAAACGCTACTATACCAATTGTTGAGACACGGATCGAAGGAGACACTATCCTAGGGCGCACGAGTGCACAACAACGAGTGAAGAACATGAACGCGATGAATTTCACAAGTGCAGAGAATCAAAACCGAACGCGATGGAAAATGCGAGATCCCAGTTCAGTATGCAAATTAACTAAGAACCAACGTAACACAATGTGATTCAACTCGAGCACATATTGAATCACGCATGTACAGGTAAATCTAAAACTCAAATAAAATACAAACATGTGATAATGCAGTTCAACATCAGTGCGATGCTTACATTTGTAGGACTAAGCAATTGCTTAGGTCCATATTCAATTGAATCAGTTCTTAAAGTGATTACACCACACTTTCTGGTTTCTCCCAAAATTGTTCCCCTCACTTCCTTGATCCCACAGTTCCCATGTTTCTCCCTTCTCTCAAACCTAGAGAAAATGAGTCATGATTCTGTTACAAGGAGATGAGTGCAGGTTATATACCCCTGCACATTTAGGAACCACGTCACATTTTGGATCTTAACTAACTTAGCTTGTAGAAGTTGTCATAATAGAACCAGTACGCTTGAGGAATCAAGTGAGTGTATTGATATTGTGCAATATCAGCATCAATGGGGGTTGTGTTTTGTGCAATAACTTTCAAGAGGGGACTCCGTTAATTATTTTCCATTACTTTCTTTTTCTTATGGTATGACATTGCTAGATGGCTAGACAAATGTTGGGTGATGACTGAAGATTTTTACCCCATTTTTGGTGAGCACAAGGAGTCACCAACTCTTACAAAGAGTGAGAAGCGTGGGCGCTCGTTAAAACGCTCTCTCACCCAAAATCTCTTGATAAAAAAACTTAAGAGAGGAAAAAAAAGTACCATCAGGTAATTCATCCAATCTACATAGTTTAGCTTTGTTTTACAACCATTCGTAGATATAACCATCCCCATATACTTATTTTACAGGATTAATATAATGGAATCAATAGTTACAAACAGCTCCTTCAAACATTAGGTTTGAGGATACTCTTCTATCCTAGGACCTTAACTTGCCCATCTTAACTTTTGTAAGGGTTAAAGTACCCCAAATACTCTCCTTTTTGTGATTAATTAATATAATTTTTCCATTCACACAAAATCTTACTTCCTTTTTATAATTATAAAAAATAAATATGATAAACTCTTATATGTACATTTTAAAACTCTTTAGATTTTTTCGCAAAAAAAAAAAATCGCTTGAAAGAAATTGCGTGAAGAAATAGGTGCATACATATTACCAAAAAAATAAAAAATTGGTGCATATATACAAAATTTGAAGAAATTAGCTTCAGAGAGCTATATATAAACTGTAGTCACTTCTACAAATGCTTAGACGATTTTACAATTAACTAGCAATCACTCCTGTTATATACTAACTCTGTATAGTCATTTTCTTTTCTTTTTTTTTTTAAAAAAGAATTAGCTAGAGGTCTTCAAATTGATAAGGGCCGTTTGTTTCGGATTAAAAAATAAGTAATATTGTTGTTAAATAATTTAGAGTTTAGTTTTTAGAGATTTTTAGGAAAATGAGAAGTTTTTTTGTGTTTGTGTAACATACTGAAAATCACTTATTTTAAAAAAATCATTTTTAAAAAATTGATTTTCATGAGAAGCTACTCAAAACAACTTCTCATATGAAGCAGTTTTTAGATTATTTTCAGCTTTTCATTTTTTTTAAAATCTATAACAAACGGACAACATGTCGTCATAAATGATTATTTTTTAAAAATAAGTGATTTTTTAAAAAATAAAGCCGTAACAAACAGGCTATTGAAAAATAAAAAGCACGCGCATATACATGGAATGACCTAATTTTTCATGGCAACAGAAGAGGAAGATGCATACAAAAATTAAACAAGAAAGAGTAGCAAAAGAAACATTAACATGCATATGTTAAAACTTCTGGTTTATATATATATAGGACAGAAGAACCCTAGATATAGTAGGGGCAGTTATTTTCTGAACAAAAAGTACTTATATATATCGAATACCTTCTTCTTCATCAGAATATCAAGCAATTTCTTCCTTGAAAAGAAGCCCCCATGATATATAATTATTGCTTCTCAATGCTTCTAACTTGCATGCCATCGAGATTACATATATATAGGCCTAAAAGCCAGACATGCTAATTATATATGATCATACATAATATATAGCTAATTAATTAAGGATTATAACCAAGTCTTAGCTCCAAATCCAGGTGATCCTCTTGAGTGTTGTTTTGTAACTTGTCTTTATTTTCATATGGATTATCAGCGTACAAGCTCAAATCACTCTTCCTCCAATCTTGTTCAAACAAAAACTGATTATCCCTTTGATTTTCCACACACAAGACCTCACTGTTATACTGCACATGTTGTGAAGAAGCCCTATAATTACCACTACTACCATATGATAAATTATTATTATTATATATTTGATGGTAATTAAGAGAATCTACCTCACGATGATGATATTGATATTGATGATAACCACCTATTGGAATTGCTGAATAGAATCCAAGATCCACCTTGCTTGAACTTGAAGGTGGTATTTTAGTTGACTTGTTGTTGACTCTATCTTTTCTGTGTATGTTCATGTGTCCACCTAAAGCTTGTGCAGTTGTGAAACCTCTCTTGCAAAACACACACTCATATGATCTTCCTGTTCCAATCTCATGATGATCAATTTCTTCACTTGAACTCTTTGAGTTAGAGTCTTCTTGATAGCTTAATTCCATTGTAACTAAACACTTTTTTTTTTTGAGATCTAACTAGTTAGGTATAATAATAAAGGATGAGAGTTAGTGAAGTGTATTATAGAAAGAAGGAGAAGGTGAAGGTGGAGAGGGTTTGAGAAAGAGACAAATGAAGGACATAGGCATTATAAGTGGTCAAGTGAATGTGGTGTAAAGTTGAAAAGTCTTAGAAGTTTGTTTACAGATTTATTCTGTTAGCCGGCTTTGGATTCATCTCTATAGAACATATAGGAATTTCTTTTTAGTGGGGTTTCATTTTATTATATATATGTTAACTGTTTCTTTATATAAATAATCTTTTGCCATTTGGACTCTTGTGCTTTTCATCTAGCTAAACACCTTCAAATATTGCATTTAAACTCCTTCTTTGATTATACCATTATTTATAGTATTTCATTATGAGTATTATAGCTAGACTAGATATGTCAATATTATCAATGAATTAATTCTCCACAAATTGAAGGAAGTACACTAAAATTAAATTAGATTAGCCAAAACATATATAGATTTAAGATGAACCTCCTAGTAAGTCTTCGTGTTGTACCTCTTTAAATGGTATAACACAAGTGGTAGATATTTGGGCTAGTTAACCATTTGGTCAAGTGTTCGATCACTGGCTGGTGCGTATGAAAAAATATCTGGTGGGAGAGGTCAACCCCTTCAATGGATCTCATCTCAGTACTTCAGAGAATTAGTCTATACCGTTTTGTGCGCAGAGGACACATTAGTTTACGCAAAAAAGATGAAGGACGTACGGGGAATTGGGTTAATATTTAATTTATCACGCCTTTAAAATAATAATAATAATAATAATAATAATAATAATAATAATTTATCATCTTTATGTAAAGGTGTCTAGTTTCTAGTTTCTACATATATATCAAACAAAATGTTTTTGTCTAAAATAATTGGCCATTTCCACATGTTAATTATTTTATGCAGACTGCAATTTGTATTGTTTGTCAAAACAACCTAACCATATTGCCTGGGTGGGAGCTGGAAGCAGGTGGAGTCGGTTGAGTTTACTGATTCTTGAACCCGGTTTAATTGTTTAGTTCATCTCAAATAGCTGAAACTTATATAAATTATTGAACTGATAGAAAAATAAATTGAAATCCAAACTTTCTTGTAGTAATTTCTCTGCTAATTTTGTTTATAAGCAAGGAATTTATTCATAAAAGTATCTATAGGTTTATAACCTGTGTACAAGATAAATAAAATTTTATAGATACCAACTTAATGGATAAGATTTTTGAAACTAATATGGTGACACTTTCATATTTGAAAAACTAATTTGGAGATAATTTTTTTTAAAGAACTAATATGATTTTTCGGACTACCGTGTTCTACGGAGTTTGGCACTATTATTTCATCCTGTCAGCATGTCTTTCAACAATTATCCAACTGTACTGTCAGTTTTATTCGGCGACAAGCTAATTGTGTTGCTGACTCTCTCTAGCTAGGGCGGCTCAATTATTTGCTAGTCACCACGTTCATTATATTATACCGATTTGTATTTCGAACTCTATTTTGAATGAAATGACATGAGTTTATTTGCTTTAAAAAATATGATTTTTCAGAAACCAATACTTAAGAGTAATTTGTTTGATAAAGCCATCAATTTTGCCTGCTCGGATAGGCAAGCTCGACGATCTGATGTCTTAGTTAGGCTGAGATGGACTCTATTATTATAGACTCCAACAAATTTGGCCGTTTTGATCCACACAGTTATAAATTGACCCATCGGACTACGCCGGGCTCGTATTTTATGTTGTTTTTTTTTAAGTTTATGAGAAGTTGTTTGGGAATATTTTGTCTTATGTGTTTTAGAATGAATCGAGTCTAAAATATGTGCCTAATGGTAACTTGGATTGGCCCGACCCGATCCATATATACAAATGAGGGACGGCTCAAGCATAAGGCAAGCTCGACCCTCGATTTAGGCCTCAAAAAGTTTATTTTTTATAGGTAAAAAAGGCCTCGAAATTAAGTATCATATATTAAAATAACGTATAGTCTAAATATGAATTCAGCGCTACTGATCGAGTGTTTAACCCAATTATCTGGTTAGGTGTGCCCATATTTAAATTAGAAAACATAAACATACTTATCTGTACGCGGATTTGAATACGAATCTAGTACTATGAACTAGCCATAAGTTTATCCTCGCATCAACTTACAACAAACGATATAATGGCATAAATAAAATATATAAATTGGAAATACACTTACAGTTATTTAATACTAAATTTATATTCAATTTTTTAGTTTAAATTCTAAAAATTATAAATATTGTCCATTTAAAATTCTATTTCTTTCTTGAATTTTTATAAGGCTTGTAATTTCTATAGTATATATTTGTCATTTTAATTTCATGTAATTATCGTTCCATTTAAAAGGCCTCAATAGAAAGTTAGCTTTAAGTCTCCGAATAAGTTGAGCTAGACAACCACTCACACTTCAATTCCAACAATAATTGTAACACTGAACGTCATAAATTAACAAAAAGTGATTCGTATTTAATTCTTCACTAGACAACTTAAACTTTTTTGGTTTAGGGTGAACAAACTCAGTTGAGTTTATATATCGTAAATAACATTGTATCTTATGCCTAAATTATAACACTGAGTGTCACAAACTCAGTTGAGTTTATATATCGTAATTCTTCACTAGACAACTTAAACTTTCCTGGTTTAGTGTGAACTAACTCGGTTGAGTTTATATATATATCATAAATAACATTGGTATCTTATGCTCAAATTAAACTCATTAATTTAAATTTAGAAGAATGGAATCAAATGTAACTAATTGGTCAATGATGCTCTGATTCCATGACATAACTAGGTAAATTCCCAACAATAATTTTATACTCCTACAATGATCTTCTTTAGATTTTACTTAGTATTTTTATGATTAATTTGGCTGCATACACAAGGAAAGTAAAATTGTGAACATATATTATATTAAAAAAAAATACAATTGCGTTGCTTGGTAATTTACATGACAAGTGACCCTTTTAATTTTGAACAAAGATTTTACAACCCCAACATACTTCGAAAGGATTGCGTGTAAAAGACCTCTCAACAAGCTTGAAAAATTGAACAATGGAATTTGTATTTATACCAAGTTGAATTTTTCCTCTTCTTTAATTTGCCTCTTCAAGGACCAATTAACTAAACTTTCGAAAAGGATGCCACATAGATTTTTCCTAATCATGACGCAGCATTACCCTGCTCATTGAAATGACATTAGTTAACTATGATCCAGTGATAATATATACAAGTACAGGAAACTATAGTTGTATTTGCTTGGAAACATGTAGGAACCTTCCTGCACAACATATAAATGGAAGAGAACATGCTATGTAACTTTCTTTAGGTATAATCTCTCCTAATTGGTGATAGTACAACGTATCATTATGCCATCACAATCAACATCGTTAATCAAAGGATTAAGAAACTCTCTCAACCCAATTAAGGTAATTCTTCTTATATATTAATATGCCTGCCTACAATTTTTGGTCTACATGCAATCGATTGGGTAACATTCCCCCTTGATTTCAGTTACAATAAATAAAGGCTAGTCGAGATACTAGATAGTTTTAATTATGTAACACTAATTAATTATTCTCTCTTTTTTGATCAATAATTTATTCTCTCTATTTAATAATACATGTTGATTTTTAAAGAATGATTTTTGTTTTATTTTACTTGTTGGTTTAAAAGTTTTTTTAAAGCAAAAGAAGGAATATAGAGTCTCGTTAAAACCTTTCGATGCAAAATTCTCTTTAGAAAAAAACCACCAAGAAGGAAAAAGAGGGACCCTATATTTTATTAGTAAATAAATAAATAGGGAAAAAAATATGGGGGACTCGACCAATCCCTATGAGCATAAACAACATTATAACCGAAAGGAAATAAAAACAATTCTATAAAAGTATGCAAAAGCATCAGTACAATGACGACTCTGATCCAACCGATTTTGCACAAAAGTCATTAACAATCATATGCAGCACACTAAAAAAGGAAGAAAAAGAAAACTCAATCCATCAAAAGGAGGAACACTAAGCCCAAGAAATAAGTTAGCAAAATCTATAGCTAGACGAAAACCTATTCCTGAAAAAATCGATATGAAGCTAATAATAAATCTCACCAAACAAAATCACTTAAATTAATTTCATGATTTACAAGCTTGTCAGTGCAAACATAATTACCCTCTCTTTAGATGTGAGTACAAACGGAGTTCATTTGCCTAGCCAAGTGTAAATATTTATTCCAACAAACTACTTTGCAATTCTTGAAAGCAGAAATTTAACTACTAATTGAGAATCACTATCTAACCACAAAAACTCCCAACCTTTATCAAAAGCAACCTCTATAGCCAACATAGTCCCAATAATTTCAGCGTGAAGCGCATAATTGTTGCCAATGGAGGCAGAATAACAACTAAGGGTAGCAACACTATTGTCTCTAAAAATACCACCACATGCAACCGAACTAGGACAACCTTTAACAACACCGTATGTATTTTATTTTGTAAGGAGCAGAAGGAAAGAGATAATTAAATACGTAGAATGAAATAATAAATAGTTAATAATTTTATAAGAAAAAGATAAATAATTCCAATAAAGTAACTAAATTTATTAATTTTCTTGATTTGTAAATAATTTTAAAATGACATTTATTGTGAAATAGGTGAAGTACTTACTAGTATTTCATTCGTCTTTTTTAACTGTTGTTTAAGGGTTTTTTTTTACTAGAGTTTAAGGGTTTTATATATTAACCAATGAATCAATAATTTTTGTTGTTTTTGACTAATTTATCTGTCTTTCTTGTAATACTTTTGATTGTCATTGGAAATCGCTTGATGTCAATAGGTAGTTACTTAATGAAAAATCATGAAATAATCTCATTGGACAGTATCCATGTTTTTAGTTAAAAATCGATCTAATATTTTCCCATTTGTTTTCAAGGTGTGACATGTATTGGTTCTTTTCATTCATGAGAAATGTCTCTCGTGATACATATCAATGTTTTTCTATAATAAATAGTTAAGAATATAATTGACAGTAAATACATAATATAATCTTGAACTTCAAGAATGTTTGTATGTGTACTTCTCGAGATTTTAAGATATAAAAGATTTTTTTTTGGGGATTAAAATGGAAGGGAATTAGTGAATGTACGACAATGGGTGGATTGGGCTAAAGAGGTTGCGGGAAGAAAAGGATATTACTTAATTTCCTCACTCCCCATGCTACTCTTTCACACCCCTTAACAAATTTATTTCAAAAATAACCTCGCGTGAAATGTTGTGGAAGACGTGTTTACTGACGGTTCGAACGACATTGTTCGAACAACAGCATACGAACACAATAAAATTGGTGAATATGGTGTGAGGGTCCATTATTGTTGCATCGGTTAACAACATACGATCAAAATAAAATAGGATGTTCGAACAAGGTTATGCGAAATGTTCGAGTATTAACCCCATTCGAGCGGTGAAATTACGCACAAGAGGGTGTGAAGTCAATATTTAACTCACACGAACGATGTCGTTCGAATGGGTTCGAAGACCCGTGTTCGAACACGTGAAATTTCTTTAAAAAAAGACGATTTGGCTAGCCTTTTGGTCATTTCACACCTTTATGGGGTGTATTTTGAGTAGGAGGGGGAGTGGGAAAATCAAAACCCGAAGAAAAAGGGGGTCTGCAAAGATTCTGAGGGGTGCATGTGGAGAAGAATAGTGGTGCGCTAGAAGTTAAACTGCCGGTCCACTAGCAGATTGCTAGTGGCACAACCAAAATATTATTTGCACCCTCTTCACGGTTACGAGGACTGATGGTATCAATTATAGGAGTCATATCAAAGTGCTTTTCTGTTTGTTGGTTTTCTTTCGATACCCATCAAAGTGCTATTTTTGTTGTTGATGCTCTATATCCATTGAAATATGATTATAAAGGGTTTAAACTTTAAAGCGTAAAGACTGTGGGAATCAAGCCAAGAAGGATTAGTCTTCCACAAAACCAGATTAGTTAGTTTGAAAACAACAAATGTGGGAAAAAAATAAAAAGAACAAGAAAAAAGAGCTCTCATCTTGATTTCTTAGTTCTCTAAATAATACAATATTCTTAATACTATCATTTTTGATTTCTTAGGTATATTGTTCAGAGTTGAACTTAAAGATGCACCATCATAGTTTTTTGAGTTTAGAGAATATTAGTGTTGTTTTTGGAAGTTTGACACATTTAGTTGTATGTTAGGTATATCATTTTAGCACTTGAACATTATGTAGTTTATGGAAGTTTGACACTTTTAGTTGTATGTTTTTTGACACTTATAATCACCGTTTGACACTTGTTAAATTAGTTGTAATTGTTATTGTTTATATTAGTTTATTGAACATATAGTTTATGTGAATTTCATAGTAAATTGGTTTGGAAATATAAGTTAGTTAATGTGAATGGAATTGATGGATTAGATAATTTATGTAAGTTGGATTAGTGGATTGAATTCAATTGGATTGGTTTGTGTTGAATTGTTTTGGAATTATAAGTTGTGAATTGAGTTTGGAATTATAAGTTTAGTTAAATTGACTTGATTTCAAATGAATTGGTGGATTGAGTCCGAATTGAATTGGCAGGGGAGTTGTATTGCAAACAGAAATTGGTATATAATTGGTTTGTTGTCTTTTCCAGAATCAGTTATCCATGTGTACTGTTTCCATAGGTAAAGTTGCTATTTGTGACGAAATTTCATTGAGTAATTATTGAATTTGCGACGGTTTTGCGACAGAATTTTTCGTCGAGAATATTTGTGACGAGTTTTTTTGCGACGAAATTTGGTCAGTCAAAAATTTCATTAGAACAACTAATTTGCGACGGATTTTGCTGCATTAGCGACTCTTTTTCCGCTGGTAATCAACGATATTCTCGTAGATTAAGCTAGTTTTGCTTCTTTGTCATGAGCGTTAATGACTATATTGATCGTCTAAACTCTAAACCATACACCTGAAGGGATTTAGTTCCAGACACCTTCTAAATCATATTTAAGGTATTTTTTGTGTTATGTCATGGTAGTTTTATTATTTATATAATTTTAGAGATTTCCTATAAGGATTTAATTTATATACACAATAGGTATACAAGTGCTTTATACTATCTACTAATTACAATTTGATACATCATTAAAAATAAGTTAGTCAATTGGTAAGGTAATTACCTTATATATATGTCAACAATTCCATGAATTGTTATTGGTTTAATGGTTACAAAAGTCTATACACTAGCTAATAGCTATATGTGTACATAAATTAAACTCTTCTCATAATACCCCAATCATCACGAGGATTGTTTGGCTCAAGGTTTTTAAGTCACGTAATTGATAATTTAGTTTCCCAAAGCACCAAAACTTGTGATAAATTTTTGAACCTGATTCTTTATTACTCTTTGCAACGGCGGATTTCTATCCAAAATCTCCATAAACTATGCTCACATAATGTTGAATAGTGATAATTAAGACCTTCTAGTGAGAGAGTAAAACAAAATTTATATATAGAGAGCTGTCAATTCAGGTCGGCCCGACCCATTCGGGCCAAGGACAATTCTGGGTCGCCCTAATTTTTTTAGCCCAACCCAATCCAGCCTTATACAAATTGCAGGCCAAATGGACTGGCCCATAGGTCAAAAACTTGTGTTCGACATTCGACATATTGTGTTTTGGACACAAAAATTTTTGGGAACTGATATGTAAAATATAGTATATAAAAGAGATATATGTAAGAGTGCATCACAAAAAATATAGGATCTAATCACAAAGTTTATAACTAATGAAAAAAAAATGAATCTCTAAGTATAAAGTTCTTTTTTTGCTTCAAAAACATATAAAGTTCTTTTTTATCCTATTACAAAATAACATAATAACTATATATAAGCAAAATGTATATTAATAAAAAATGAACACTAGGGGTACCCCAACACTTAATATTAAACAAATATTTCTTATTGATAATTTACTATCTAACTTTTACCATCTACTATAATCTACTAATCAACTAAAATAATCAATTGAAACTACGAGAGATAAGCTGTGACCGATATATAAAAAAACACGGGATAAGCTATGGTGATATATAAAAAAATACGGAAATAATATTTGCCATTGATAATTATAATTTTTGAAGACAACTATAAACCTACTATCTAAAAAAATAAGAAAGCTCAATGACTATTTAAACTGATTAATACCTAAAAAAGACAAACAATGGTCACTGTTATATAAAAAACACGGGATAAATATTTCTTATTGATAATCTACTATCTATCTTTTACTATCTACTATAATCTACTATCTATATTTTACAATCTACTATAATCTAGTAATCAACTAAAATAATTAAGTGAAATTTCGAGATAACTGCAATGATAAATAAAAAACACGGGATAACTGCACTGATATATAAAAAAACAAAGAATAATATTTGTCATTAATAATTAAAATTTTGAAGACTACAATAAACGTATTATGTAAAAAACAAGAAGATTTATTGACTATTTAAACTACAGATTAATATTTAAAATAAATATTTATTATTGACAATCTACTATCTCTCTTTTACTATCTCCTATAATCTACTAATCAACTAAAATAATCAATTGAAACTACGAGATAACTGCACTAATATATAAAAAAAAACACGGGATAAGCTATGTTGATATATAAAAGCATGAGATTAATATTTGTCATTGATAACTATAATTTTTGAAGTTTATTATAAACCTACTATCTAAACAAACAAGAAAGCTTAACGACTATTTAAACTGATTAATACCTAAAAAAGACAAATAATTGTCACCGATATATAAAAAACACGGGATAATTATTTCTTATTGATCATCTACTATCTATCTTTTACTATCTACTATAATCTACTAATCAACTCAAATAACCAATTTAATCTATGAGATAACTACACTGATACATAAAAAACACAAGATAGTTGCACTGATATATAAAAAAATTACGGGGATAACTGCAATGATATATATAAAAACATGGGATAGCTGCACTGATATATAAAAACACGGGATAACAATACAGATATATAAAAAATACAGCACTGATATATAAAAAAACACCGGATAAATGCACAATTGTTTTTAAATAATACTTTACATTTTTAGATTTTAATATTTATCTATTTTTCATTTGAAACTCATTTTTTATCTACTTTAAATTTGTTTTTATTTTCACGGGATATTGTTCAGACTACTTAAATACTATCTAAGTTCATTCATAAAAAGAACATGACAGCACCCGTGCGTATGCACGGGTATCCTACTACTACTAGTATATAAAAAAAGGCATTCTCATTTCAAAAACATAAAAAATAAAAAAAAAACAAGATTCTCTCTTGGATTGTCGAACCAAATCAACTTTTAACTCTTTTTTTAAAACAAATTAGGCTTTTAATTAATCATGTAGCTGAATATATAAGTGAAATGAATTGTCAAAAACGAGTTTAAAATTGAATGGGTTGGACCAGCCTGTCGGGCTTGACTCATTTCACTAGTTCTATGTGTATATATTGTTTTTATAAGCAAAATATATATTAATAAAAAATGAACACTAGGGGTACCCCAACACTTACATATACAATTCCGACCTCATAAAAACCTCACCGTACAAAAATCTTATTGGAAAAAGACCCAAGGAGAAAAAAGAATACCCCAAGTAGAACATGTTGTATATTTTTTTGTGATAAGCAAAAATTATATATAAAAGGGGATGCAAGCGAGCACCACAACCGTTACAAATACAAGATGCCTCATTAGAACCTTCCTGGGCGAAAATCCGTGGAAAAAAGACCCAAGAAGGAAAGAGTACCTCAAGAAGAACGAAACTAACAATCAATTACACCAAGTTCATACAAACAACAGGATTACCCATCAATCAGAGATCTTAAGAGTGGAATTACTACCTATGCTTATGAACCAAGTCGTGTGATTTTCATTGTGTAAAATAGACAAAGGTTTTGACAAAAAAAAAAGAGACAGACTTCTTACGTTTATTTTTTCAGAAATGCTATTTGGACAAAGTTTGTTGTACAAATGAGGACACATACCAAAATTATACGGTTGGTCCTACTTTTTTCTTTTTGTTTAAACATAACTAATAATAATTTGATGGGTCCCACAGTATTATTTCAATATTTGTCCAACAAATTTTGTTCAAATAGCATTTCTGTTATTTTTTTTTTGAAAGGGTGAAGGTTTAATTGATGGCAAAGGTAGTTTTGGGTGAAGGAAAAGTAAAAAAGGGGTGAATGAATGAATGGTAGAGGATAGTGACGTCCGCCGACTAGCTTACTTTATCCCATTCTTCCTTCTTTAATTTCACTAAAACTTCACTTTACCACCATTTGTTGTACACCTTCATTCATTCCTCATTCATATACTTTTCTCACATCATTTGCACTTCAATTAATTCTTCAAATTAAAGCTATAATCCCCTCCCCTCAAATTTCAAGCTTCTCACATGAATATATTTAATTTATTCTTTGGACACTGAATTTCGCAAACCAATTAGTAGTAATTTGGTTGGTACTTTCAAGAACCGAAAGTTTCTGTTATGGGAAACAACAATGGTATTTTGACAAAAAAAAAATTTAACAAATCGATGATTCTGGCCTCTACAACACCAATTAGCAAGTTTTTTTTTAGACTATTAGTCAAGCGATCGATTAACCAAGTTTTTAATCCGTATAAAAGCTGAAAAAAAAGCGAGGTTGGCTAATAGTCTAAAAAACTTGATTAATTGGTGTTGTAGGTTGGTAACTTGTCGATTTGTCAAATTTTTTTTTGTCAAAATAGCATTTTTGTATGGGAAAGGTCATCATTGTATATGGAGCCACATGACATAGGGAACATGCACTATATCTAACGTAAGCTAGGAATCACGTACCAAGCTCAGAAGCTCTCATTACCAAAACTACCACTTTGAATAAATTGTACAAGGAAAAAGAGTTTAATATATATGCATCTATCTATCGATCTTTATGAAGCTACTACTTTTTACTAGTAGCAAAGCACCCATCTCTTTCTCTCTGACCTAATTCCTTTCTCTATCCTCTTTGTTCTCTTGTTCTATCTGACAAACACATCAAATTCATAACATGTTTAATGAATGTCCCTGACCATGACATCATTTCTGACTCTTCCTTGTAATTCTGCACCTATTTATACTGGAGTCAAGATTGTCTCACGTCCCATTTCGGGGTGTGAGGTGTGTAGAAATAGTTTAGGAAAGAGATCCTATAAGAAATTCGCTCATTACCGATTGAAAAATCCGTCGCTAATGAAGGATTGTTTACTAAGTGTAATTGTGTATATGAAATTTAGAGGGACGATTGAACGTACTGGTTATTTCATATTGTCTATATGAGACTCCCAGTATAGAAATACACCATTATATTATGAGTGGCATGTATCCCGGTAATATGTATTAGTCGGAAATAGCTATCTCTTGTCGTTCCTTTGTATATGGGTTAGGGCACCCCACACCTCTTGTGTCTTAGTTTTGGAATTTATATACACCTGATCTTTTGCTTTTAAAAAATAAATAAACACACTTAGGCAAAACATATAAAATCAATCTTATTGTATGAAAATTAAACTTTTTGCTATCACTAATATCTGATTTTGGTAGTGTGTGTTTCCAATCAAGAACATCACAGAAACTTTTCTCAAGAAACGTAAAGTAAAGAGTGTAGACCAATCAAAAAGCAAAATTTTATTTCAGTATTCACGAAAAACATTGGCATCCTTGAAGATTCATGATTCATCCCTTCCTTTCATGGCTATAAAATTTCTATAACTTAACCATTACCCTGAGAATTTGTTTTCTACATTCAATTGGTAGAAAGAATTCAAGCTAAGCTAACAAGATAGAGAGCCATCCATTACAAAAAACATACAAAATAATAATAAGGTCCTTAAATTAAAATGCAGAATTAATATAAAAAGTGGTAGAATGCAAGAAGGAAGGTTAATTGTAACAATTAACTATGAAGTAATTGCATTGCATTATGCCTAGAATCTAGAAGTCTAATTAGCTAGAGTCTAAGCTCCAAATCTAACTTCTCCTCTTGGTGTTTAAGCAAACCTAGTCCTAACTCCAAACTAATGTTTTGCTCATTATTCTTGTACCCATTAATATGCTTCTCCTTCTTCTCCTCTTCATAGCCCTTCACTTCCTTTCTTTGAGGACTCAAAAGAGGAAAAGAAAGTGTGAGTCTTGGTTTCTTATCTTCATTGGTAGGAGCTGGGGAGCTGGGTGAAGAAGCAGAAGATAAAGTGAGACAATTAGGGTTACATATTGGAGAAGAATGTTGTGCACAATTCAAAAGAGGTAGTGATGATGAAGGTGAAAGAAGAGTAGTTGTTGTTGTAATAGTGGTAGTAGGGTTAGGTTTAGGGCACTGATCAGAAAACAATGATGATCTCAATCTTGCTCTATCTCTTCTATGAACATTCATATGTCCACCCAAAGCTTGAGCTGATCTGAACTCTCTTTTGCAAAAGCTACAAACATAGTTTCTTGCTGGCCATGATGTTCCCCATCTATGCTCCTCAAAACCCAAGTTTTCTTCTCTATTACTGTTTCTATTCACATAGTTTCCTTCCATGGAGGAGTTTCTCTTTATGTATTATATACTTGTCTTTTTCAGTTCAAAACCTTTTACCTAGAGAGAAGAAAATAAAACTATATAAAATTATATGTGACTTTGTTCAAAGTAGAAAAGTAGATTGAGCAAGATGTGTGGAATGGATCACTTACAAGAGAACTTTCAAAGTTGAGGGAGAGAGAGAGAAACTGATCCAATCCAAGTATATAGAAAGTGAGAAGATCTCATCAGGTGTACTTCATCTGCTATTGTCTGCAACTACTGTATTTGGATATTGCTTAGCAAATTAAATGAAGAAACTGTGTGAAAGTGGTCTTTCCCTTTTGCCTGATCGTGGAAAGGTCTGGCAGATGCATAATGCTGGTACTATTACACATGAGTGACTTTGAACATAATAGGTTTAATGGTTGCATAGTATTAAATTTGTTTTTTTTTCCACATCAAGTACCACCTATAAACCCACACTTCACTCACTTACGTAAAGTCGAGATCCTGGGTTCAAACTCTGTAACTATGAAAAAAATCAAACCTAGCTAATAATCAATGCCTTGTATTGTGATCAGTGACAAATTTAGAACCTGTGTCGGTGAGTCAATTTTATTTAAAATTACGTATCAGTAAATTATATTAAAAATAAAACTTTAGTATAATTAATTAAAATAAATTACATTCAAATTAGTCGTTAATGAAGTTCAACAAATGCCCAATGAATTGCAACAACTGATATATCTATTAATCAAATCCCACATTTCTATAAACATGTGTGAGCTATGTTAACACTTTAAAAGTTGTTCAATTTAGATGTCTTAAATATATTTTCAAATCAGGCCATAGAGCCACTTGAGAAAAATGAGCTCACATCACATCCTTAATCGGTGCACTAACAAAATAATTTAAGGAGTGAACCAATATTCATTAAGAAATCGTTTTTTTAGCAAAAAAATCTCACTTCATTTCATTATAAATAATTTTGGTAATACAAGCTGGACTAAACTAAACTCATAATAATATGAGAGTTAACATAAGATCTGAAAGCTCTAGCTAGAGAGTAAGCTACAAGATTTGTTACCTTCAAATATAGCTAAGTCTATATAGCTTTGATATTGAGCAATGAGAGTCTTACAATGAAAAAAAAAGTAAACAAAGTTCTGCATTGAGGATATATTATGATTAACATCATTGACTACAGAAGACGATCCATCTCCACGATAACAGATGTGAAATTCTTCTCTCTAAGAAACTGAAGTGCTTGAACTTGATTCATTGCTTTGACCTCTTGAGAACTTGGGGATCCTTGGAACCACATTATTTTGCCACCACGAAACGTACCTCGATCATCTCGCACAAAAATGGCCACACCAAACTTATTTTCATCTTCAAAACCCATTGCATCAACATTACACTTGAGAGCGCCAATATTGGGTTTTTTCCAGCAACACTCTTGATTGACAGTCCGTCCTTTCGGTAGAAGCTGTTGCGTGTTATTGTTGTATCTTCACTCTTTCCCACTGGTACAAAAGATCTAGCGCTGATTGAATGAATCGCAAATGATGAATTATCATATTGTGTCTTAATTTGTCATTTGGTTAGAAAACTGAATAGGATAAACCAACTCTTTTATCAATATCAAGTGTGCAACAGATGAATCTTAATCCAACTCTTTTATCCTATTCACCCTATTATATCATAAAAACCATCAGACATAGGCGCGACAAATTGATCACTAAATAATAAACCACTTAGAACTTAGATATTACTTATTTTAGACAAATCAAATCTCAGGTTGGCTATGAATAAAAGCAACTTTATACATTGACAATGAAGCGCAAGTGAGTTAGTAAGACATTTACACCCAAAAAGTTGTGTGAGTTCGAGTCATATAACAATTATAGATCCTCTTTAAAAAATCAGCTAAACTGCCATCACAAGTTTGAAAGGAATCTCTCATGTGTAACCAGTTGTTAGAATTTAGAAACATTACACAACTTAAGCACTGCACTAAGATTCTTTGGCTACTTGTTTTTTTTTTGATTGAGCACTTATGCTTAAGGTTTCAGACAATGTGATGTCAATGTAATGACAAGCACTGAACATCCATTCGAAGGCTCAGAAAAGTCTACCGTTCATAAAGCCGTGAAGTATTCAATTCACTGGTCGAAGATGTTCAAATGCAAACAAACTTGGTCAAGTTGAAAGCCATTACGACAGGCAAAAGAAAAGAAAAATCTGAAATGTTATGTACAAAATTTTCACTGTGTACCATCCGACATCTAATATGATTTCGACTCGGAACCGGAAGGCATGCCAAGAAGATGAAGTACTGATCAACAGGTTCATCATTGATTGGCTCTTTTGCTATCTCTACCTGACTGATCTACAGGATCCTGAGATGATGAACTGTGTATCTACAAATTTGTACGTAGGGTATATATGTAACAGAAGGAGTGAATGTGCCTATCCAATGCCACCTCCATCCCTTTTATCTGTCTGTCTATCTTCCTTGATTCCCCAGAGACCAGAGGAAATGAAAATTTAAGCCAGGTCGAAGAAAACCAAGTTTTACTAGAAGAAATCATCAAACGAACCTTCTTTTTCACTTTCAGATCCTGAAAATGCAGCCATAAAGAAGAGGAAAAAATGATATTGCCACTCGCATCTTATTTTCGCCGTGCTGTGAATTAACAAAAGGACAATTTAAACAATAATAGAAGGAAGTAAATTCAAATATAAGCTATGTTCCTACTCTTATCTTTTATCACAATCACTATTACCATCATCATTGATGCATATAATATAACTATGCTATTAAAGGAAGCAACTAAATCATATTTTCACCACCGTATCTGTGATATATCATAGTAAAAATCCAGACTGAATGCTGTCAAGCTCCCAAGAAAGTACTTCTATTCTCATTCAAAAACTTCTATTTGTAATACACATGATAGGATCTTTATTCTTCTTTTTATAAGGTGGTTTTAATCCTCGGACAAATTATCTTCTCCCCATGCAGCAAACAAGTTCAACGGGAAAATAACTAACACATTGACAATTTTGAAGAAAATTGGACTGACCCGATCCATCTGCAGTGGTGATATCCTGAACTACTAGTTCAAAAGATTTTGGCTCTGGGAAGAGAAAGCTTCTGCATTTGAAACAGGTGCTGGAAATGTGAAATCAGAATCTGTAGATGAGGAATCGGAGTTACTAGATGCAACGTCAACTCTAGCAATAGGCCGAAACGTTGAACTCAATCTTGATGAAGTACTTAAGATCGTCTTCAGCTCGGCAACTTGACTTGACATGGAAGATATCATCCTGATACACACTAATTCAGATCCAGCATTAATCAAATAGCATTCAGTTTTAAAAGTCATAATGTAAATCTTAGTAATGCCCACAAAAGGACAAGAGGTGAAAATTTTTATTGATTGATACGACAACTAGACCAACCATACATATTTCCCACTCATGTTGTGTATCTTCAAAGCATAATGATAAGGCCCAAAAAAGAAGAGTTTCCATGAGATGGTAAATTTTAGTCATTTTTATTGTTCAAAATATGCTTTTGAATACGACTTGCCTTGACTCGAATAATATTTAGTACAATAAACATTCTCTTTCCAACAAATACTGAAAATGAACAGATACTTATGTAAACTCCAGAAAATGTTTTTGGTTATGGAAGCAGATCTTAGAATAACTAAAATAATCTCTTTTCCTCAAAGCTAGGCTGACTTTAAATCTTCCAAAGGTCAACTCCAGAGCTACATTACTAGCAAATATAAATAAACCTTAATTGATTATTGCCTTAATTCACCTAAAATATGTTGACCCTTGTATTCTAATTTTGTAGGTACTCTTCTGAAAGATGAGTTGTTTAAACATCATCAGATATTACTATAGAAGTTCAATGCTAAAGCTTTGCCAGATCAGTAATAAGTTATCAGTGAATTAATAGTGTGTATGACAACCACAACAACCAAAGCCCTTTCTCACTAGCCGAGATCAACTATATGGATCAAGCGATGCCACATAATGTCCTATCATTAATCATGTCTGATGACAAATAATTTGATAGAGACTCATTATGATCCTTTCAGCCCCTTATTGCGCTTTATATTTGTGTATGCAAGCTCAACATTCAGTTGAAAGATAATATATCACTTAGTCAAAGTGTATAGAGGAAAACACACACAGATAGCACACAATTATTGCAGGCCTGTTTCACTCATTCCACTGTGCTGTCCATTTTTCACTTTGTATCGCATCATTGATGGATCTTGAGATTGGAAAATCAAAATTGTAATATTACATGAATCTTCAAGGGAATAATACTAATACTACCTGTTCAATGAGTCCTGAAGCTGATATACTCTTTTTCAGTTTCAGCCAATTTTTAGTTAACTCGTCGTTAGATCCTCGAGCTTCTACGTATTTCCTTTCATATTCATCAGCCTTTTGTTTTTCTTCCTGCAACATAACCTGTGTAATGCAACAATCAGATGACACTTGGCAAGCCTGAATTGTATAATTATAACCATGTGCCAAACCTGTTATGCATACAGGTTATGAAGTTATTATGCATAACATAGGTGACCATGTGATTATTCAAACGATGCTTTGATCACCACCACTCATCCTTGATTCAATTCTGTGAAGATATCTTTTCAGATTTGTAGATCTATAATATACGGACTCATGTCACACATTGTGCGACTCTTAACTGCAATAATGTACAATAGTTACCAACTACTAGTATAACAGTTCTAAGTCATTACTGCTATCAGCATTTACATATCCAACTAAATATTTATCAATTTCATCCTGCCACTACAATAACTAGAAAATTCTAGGACAAAAAGAATATTATTGCACTCTTACTTCTTTTAACAGTTAATTTTCATGTCCTCCAATAACAATTACCACTTATACTGGAACTCTAAATTCTCCACATTACAAATACTAAAATAAAAAATGAGAAGAATGAAGTTATTGAAAATATTGGGATTTAGGTAGAGAAAGACTGAGAGAAAAGAGAGAACAAAACCCAAATGATGAGTATAAATTTATAATATTCATATATGATGTATAACGATGTGTTACAACTGGCAAATCACTAACCCATATTACTAAGAATGAACTCCTAACCTTAATTAGATAAGGAAAAAAAATAGAATGAAATATCGAAACCTCTCCCAAACGCTCTAGAAATAATCCTCAAGAAAAATTCCAAAACACAAGAATGATAGTGAGATATTTTAACACTTCCCTCAAGTTAAAGCTTTACTAAGCTTTAGGCTTGTTACAATTAAAAACACTAAAATAAAATAAAATAAAAATGTAACAAACTGGCAAGTGTCTCGGACTGGAGAAGGAGGGGCCAGACTGCAATTAGGATTAGAGACAGAAGCCAAACTGCATCTGTGGCAAAGCCGGGGCCAAGGCGTCTGGGATTGGAGACAGTGGGGCCAGACTGGGTGATCATCAAGAAGAGTCACAACTGGTATGTTTGTAAGTGGCCTACCGGAGTCAGCCAGAAAAGAGGTCACTTTATCATTCCTGGTGTCTCTCAAAGAGCCATGCTGGCAATGGAAAAACAAAAATAGTTCCAAAAGGGGAAGAGAACAAGGCAAAAAAAAAAGCATTAGTAATTGAAATTGGTCTAGGTTTGGGTTTGGGTTACTGAAATTTGTGCAGTGGGAAGAGAAGTATCACGAAGAAAATGACATTGTTACAATAGAGTTCCAAACTTTAGGAAACTCCACAGTGGAGTAATGAGAAAACGAGTCACAGAGGATGGTACTAGCTATATATTATGTTGAAATTATAAAGATAGATTTAGTCAAAGGAGGAGGAAAAGAGGATGATAGAATATAAAGTTATTACATGGCCTGTAATGATGTGTTACAAAAGACAAAGAAAGAACTAAATTATACCGATATTAGACTCCTATTCCAAATTGAATAAGGGAAAAAAACCATGAAATATATAGAAACCACTTCTAAGAGAACATCTAAAATACTGTAAAATATTGTATACAATAATGATATATAGAGATTTTTTTTAAATATTCTAAAAAGATAATAGATATATTAAGTTTACCTTTAAATTTTGTATTTCTGTAGTAAGAGCCTCAACGTTTTCAGTGTCTCTGACAGGACTAGAGGAACCCTGATAGCTTCAATGGTGTCATTATCTTGGAAAGAACTTGAGCATTCTTCTTGGAAAGAATTTGAAAATTCTTCCACATAACGACTTTCATTTAACACTGATATCTCCACAACCTGGCAATCCATGATAGCAAACCGGTTGTCAGCAGCAAGAACTTCAAGAGAGTTATGCCAAAAAGGTTTGTTCAGGTTTTTCTGTATTCATTTTTGGCGTTGCCATTTACTGACAAAGACACTCCTAATGATGTTTCTTTCTTAGAGAAAGGGAGTAGTAGTCCTCCTAATAGTTTTAAGCTGTCAGGAGAAGGCTTTGGAATATTTTGAATTCTATCTTTTACATTTACATATTCCCCTATAAAGCTTACTAGTTGCTACTAATTATAAAGACAAGATATATAAGAAATGCAAACAGATAAGAATTTAACAATGGATTAAGTAGTTTAATATAGAACCTCATGTTCATCTTTTTCACTGGAGTGATTGACACTTCTTGACGCTATCTTAAGGTTCTGATAGTCAAAGAGAGCTTTATGTCGGCGCCAATAGGACTGCATTTTTTCATTACTAATACTTCAGGCAAGGCAACACAAAAGTATTTTGAAAAAAAAAAAAATATTAACACTACAAGGACAGATCTAACCTGAATACTAGTAGATGCACTAGTTTTCTTTCTATATCTCAATTTATCACGAGCAGCACGAGTAGCAATTGCCCGTAAACCTGTCTGCAGGACAATAGCGGAAATTCTTGTTCTAGTGTAGCATTTTCTGGCTAACTTTCCACGTGTATATGTTTGAATTTTGATTGCAGCTGCTTCCCTCTTCATGTGATAATATATTCTCCGCCCCAGTTGTCCTAAAAGTCACAACAGTCATGTGTTTCATGAAATATATTGATTGAACTGGAATTCTGTATGTAAAACTTCTCAAATCTATGCTTCAGTGTTCCGTTCAAGTTGTAGAGAGCATGCAATGAAGACACTATGTGAAAAAAGAAATGTCAGACAGACTGAACTACAAAAGTCCAGATACAAAGTTTTTATTGTTCAATGTCAGCTTATAGACACTACAAGCACCTTAAGGACATTTGTGAGATAATGATCCTCATACAAAGTTTTTATTGTTCAATGTCAATCATAGTATGTACTATGTATTAGACGTTTAAATTTGAAGAGATGAAATGGAAAATTCAACACAAGGCCATAAAAGATGGTATCAAGAATGGATGAAGAAGTGAAAGACAAATTCCAATTTTTTTACGTGGAAAAAAAACTCTTATTTTTCTGTAACAAGAAGCATTGTCTATGGAGAATGATTTTTAAAGCCAAAAAAGTCACTGGATGTCTTTGGAGTTACTCAGCCTCTGAGTAATCAAGGCAGAGACGATAATCCTTTCATCCTTCATATAATACAAAAAATACAAATAACTGACCTCTGCAAATGGATTGCACAAAGATAGAGGACTTTAGCAGTGCAATATATGCTTTCCGACTAAAATGAGTTTTAATCTGCTTTTGGATAATTGTTGCAGAATTGCTAAGCAGGTATGCTCGTCGAGCATCCAATTCTGCCATTTGTCCAGCTCTTAGAAATATTTGTGTTTGCCCTATCTGCAAAATTAGACCAATAATAAAAGTTCTGCAAAGTGCTAACCATACAAAAGCATCATGCAATAAAGCAGTTTGGTTAACATATTTGAGCCAGAAGATACGTCTTTCATCACAATTTGAATAGTTTACACGTTTCATTTCATGCCCCAATCAAAAGTCAAAGAACAATACAAAGACTCCAGGAAAACACTAACAGGAGTATCTAATGACAGAAATTTTAATCAAAGTTAAGGGATTACAGATTCATTTTTTATTTATTTGAGGGTGGCAACAAATTAAAATTCAATTAAACCCCAGTTTTACCTGATAACCTTTAAGCCCAATCTTCTCTAAAATCTTTTTACACAAATCCTTTTCTTCGAAGCTGCATAAATACAGATAATTTTCAGGATGAAAAATCAGATAAATGTCAATGCAGAAAGCAATGGCATCAAAATAGTAGGTAAAAATAACGCATATAAAATTGTCGCAAAGCCACACTTACTTCCCTCGAAGAACCTCTGGAGCAAGAATGCCTGCTCGAGTTAAAAATTCATTAAAGGTCCTGTGAGAGGGGAATCCAGCACATTTTATTCTTACTGCTTCAAGAACACCCTACAATATCAACAACAGGGATAAATTCTAGTTCTTTTTTCTGAATAGCAATAATATATAAGCAAGAGCACTAGGGGTACGACAAGTTCACAACCCATTTACAAGCCATTCAAGGAGAGAAACAAAACGAGGAGGATAAATTTTAGTTCTACAAAAGCTAGTTCAATGTAAACAAAGGGCTATAGGCACTCGTTGCTTATTCACATTTGTCACACTACTTTAATTGCAAAATCAGGCTAGTGGAAGAATGTGAATAGGCAATGAATGTGCCAGAAGTCCAAACCTTAGAGCAATCACAGCATAACTTAATTTCAAAATCTACTTACACCAGAGCGTAATTGATGGATGGCGTTCATATTCTCAAATGTGCCAGGTTTTAGTAAATTATTTGGCTTCACACATCTAATATAATGGGGCTCTGTCAATTTGAGGGTCTCCATCAATTGTTGTAATTGTAGCTGCACGAATTAGCACAACAATATCCACCTTTCAATTGTAGTAAAGCTTATCAGATAGCATATTTCCTTTTGACAAGGTAAAGAATCATATTTTAGATACCTTAAAACGAGAACCAATAGAAGAAAACTTGGCAGATTTGGCTGTCTCCTCAGAAAGTGGGGGGAAAAGGCCTGATACAAATGGACATTTGGAAGTACTTAGCATGTCTTGATGTTCAGGAACGACATAGTCTTTGTTTTTGTCTATAAAGTGCTCAGACTGATATTTGACCTGAAAAGAAGTGCATAAATAAAAACTTAGCGAAAACCCACAATGAAAAATGGTAACTTGCATAGCAATGATGAAGAATCAAACTTACCTCCCCAGCATAATGAACAATAGTGAAATCTGAGCGTGCCAACTTTGGCTTGATGAAGCGCTTGTGATCTTTGAATGTCTGATAAAGCTTTTGTGCAAATGTTTCATGAGTTGACTTGGGAAACATACTGCAAGCAGACAACGATCATGAAAATAGAACAAAACAAATTCAAAATTGTAACAAGAAGTTTACACATAGCTTATGAACAATTTTGCAAATATCATCAATGACTCAATAGGATGAATTATCAGGAAACAATCAGAGGATGGTGTACACTTTTCTAGGAAAAAGCTATTAGTGAAAGAAACCAAAACCTACCTTTTTTCACCTCAAACTCCTACGAATAAATACTAAACTCTAGGTTAATATCAATGTTCACATCCCATTACTTGAAGATGTCTTAGACTGGCATTTACGTAAAATAGCAACTAACAATTCATAGATATAATGTATGGCAAAGTTATGAACTTAGTCTAGCAATTGGCCAAGCCTTACGTGACATAAAATTACATCTTGGTAGCCCAAAATTTATATATTGCTATAATCTGCCCCCTCCTACCATATACAAGTGCATACATGGTATAAAATTATAAGTAGTCGTATCATAAAAAGAAATATAAGAAATAAATTTGATCATACCAAGCCTCATCAAGCAGAGCAATGATTCCACCTGGTTTCTGTAGAATAAGAAGCTTTTACTATCAAAGTTATAACATTTTGAAAGCAGAATCAGAGGATATAATCTTAAGCAAATTTCAAAATAAATTTCCATCAATATTTAAAAACAGAAGTCCTGCATATAGCAAAATGATGTTGTGAGAAAACTTCATTGCATGTGTCACGACTATAAAATGTGAGAGGAAAGTCACATGATCTTATGACTGGAACAATCTCCATTATCAAGCAGTATTATGACCACTCTTTTGACACGAGGATATGTCTCAAACTCACTCAATTAGGATGGTTAACAATATTTGTTGTAACTACCACCAAATATTGTGGAAATTTTGAATCAAGACTCTCTCTTGAAGAGAATTTTGAATCAAGACTCTCGCTCCAAAAGGAATGAGACAGTACAAGGTTTCACAATACTGGTTCTTGACCATGTGGTTAAGATCTGGATACTTGATGGGCACATTCTTCATAATTACGTTAAGCTTTAGATCAAATTAAAATAGACCTTTGCAATCATCCACACACTCAATCTCTCAGGCTCTTCGGTGGAGATTATTGATTTCATACTGAAAACTGTCTTTTGTATTTTCACTTGCACAAATCAAATATCAAATATAAAATACATACCCAAGTATGCAACTTGCAAGAAACATTGAATACTAGATTGGATTTGCTCCAACTAACTTATTGGAACCTAAAAAAGCTCATATATTGTATAACTCCCTCCGTCTCACTTTGTTTGCAGTTTAAAGTTTTGACACACTCTTCAAGAAAAATGATTAGGAATCTAGATTTTTTAAAAAGTGTTGTTTAATTTACCATTTAACCATTTATCTCTCTACATAGAAAAGTGTGAATCATTTGTTGGATGTAAAAAGTTACTATAATTAATAGGGGTATAAGTGGAAAAGGATATTAAAGTTTCATTGAAAATCTAAAACAACAAACAATTTGGGACAAATTGATTTTGCTAAAACAACAAACAAAATGGGACGGAGGGAGTAGATTTTGGCTACATTTGGAAGAGCTTATTTAGATTTATCATATAGTATAAGCACTTATTTAAGAGTTTGGAAGAGCTTATAAGAAACTGAGATATATCCATAAGCTATTTTTAGCTTATTCTTATAAGCTTCAAGATAGAAAATAGAAACAACTTATACAAGGTTTATGCATAGTTTACCCCCATTCTCTCTTCAATGGTAGAAATAGCTTATAAATAAGCTCTTATATGATAAACGTTAAAAAATCTCTTAACTAAGATGCTTACCCAAACTCCCCCATGGTAGTGTTAGTGCACTAGAATGTAGGTCAAGTTCAGCAATTTTGCCCCTCAGTTTCAAAATGATTACTTAACATGAAAAGCTATAAAGTTTGCTTTCATAAGTTCAAATAAGAGACAATAAGCCAAAACTAAGTTTGTAGAAACCTTTTCAATGAGATCTAGCACATCTTGATTATCTACAAATTCTAAGTAGCTCCAGTCAATCCCCTCCTTTGTATATTCCTCTTGCTCCATCTTAAACACATGCTGCAGGATATCATGGAAATCAGATTGCTTGTTAAAATAAACGTGACCGTCGAAGTTGACAAATATATGAAAAACTAACCTCATACCTGGTTGAAGTGTTGCTGCAGCTTTTCATTCGTAAAATTAATACAAAACTGCTCAAAACTGCAAAGTGGAAATTAGATATTAGCTTGGGTATATTTGCCTCAGTCTAAACTGTACCTCCTTGAAAAGGGTACACAAGTGGCAGTAATCCCCTTCTATTGACAGTTAATTTATTATTCAGAAGGAAAAAACATGAATGGCATAGATTAACGTTATCAACTTTTAATCATAACGGCTCATAATTTTTTATTATAATAATCTGACAGTTATCTATAATGAAATTACTAAGGATCTCTTTTTTATGGAGATACCTTACATGCTGTCGGACATAATTAAGTTACTAAAAGCAAAGCTTTTGATACAGGCATCTTTTCTAACTCAACAATGTATATCAATGGCATTGACGAAGAAGGGTAATATTGAGGATAAGAAATTCGAACCTAAGCATGATGAAATAAAAGTAAGGAAGCTCTGCAGCAAGGTACAGTCAAAATATATAAATGCACATATGTATTAGCAGGAATGTCATTGAATGTGAAACCCTGTGTAGCTGTGTGCTTGTCTGTTTCTTATCAAATTAGAGTACGCAAATATACAATAGCAAGATCACAGTAATATGATCTATTCTCACCTATTAGTTTTAAAGCTTTCAAATCCATATATGTCAAGAACACCAATGAGACATTTTGAGCTGGGATCCTGCCCAATGGAGATATTAATTTTTTGCACTAACCTGGACATACAAAAAACACAGATGATTGTAATTGATGTTTCGGTCTACTCATTCTTCAGTGAAATAAGAAAACATTTAACTTCAATAGCAATGATCAAACATTCGACATTTTTTTAATTATATTTACAGAGACAAATATGTTACCAGTCAAATAAACGAGAATATAATGTCTTGGCTAAACCATCCCTGCTCACTGTTGCACCAAGCGGATCAAGACTTCTTTCGATGATTTCTTCAGGGGTAATCATCACGCGCTTACAAAGTGCAACTTCCAAAGCATTAGGTTCACACCTGAAATATGAATAAATTCAATACATAAACAAATAATATTATTATAAAGTAAGATATTCCACAATGATAACAGTAAAAATTCAGCCATACATGAGAAGTTCTGCTGTTGTGTGGAGATGGAAGTGGAATCTTCATCTGCTAAAACTGATGAATCAGTTTCATCTGATTTTGCAAAGTTAATGTTTCCAAGATGGAGAATAGAAGCAACAACTCTGAAAATTGCATCCTGAGAGCAAGGAGGAAGGAGATATATAGCTAATTTTACTTGAAAGGTTTTGTTTGGGGAGATCGAGAGGCAGCTAAAAGGATTATTAGAATCACTAACGAAGGTCAAAGTCAAACCTGCTCCTCCTGACTAATTCCCACAATGTCCATGGCTCTCTTGGTGCTAAGATACTCTTGAGCAGCATTAACACCAGCTAATTCGTAGCAACTGGACTGATTAAGATAGTGAAATGACCTCGGATCTCCCAACTTATATTTCTCCTTTTCCTAACAACAGCAGGAATGTTGCCAGTAAATTTATGCGAGACATGAAGAATAGCGAATAGGAAAGACCAAGCTTTGACTTGCCTACCTCAGGAGGAGAGGCACAGAGAAGATAAAAACAGTGATAGTTACGCTCAGGATCTGAGATTTGGCAAACACGAGATTTCTCAAGCAGATAAGTTCTGATAGCTGCACCGGATATTCGTCCATACTTATCAAATTGAATCTCAACAAATTTTCCAAAACGGCTGCAGGAAAATAAAAGAAACAGAAGTAGGTACAGAACTGCCACTTGTTATTGAATTTGAAATCATTAATTCATAATGAGCAAGAACCTTTATGATATTAAGTGATTCTCTCTCATCTTGAAAATAAGTAGCATGAAATGAAGGAATAGTTCCTAATGTTATTTTCTAAGAAATGGAAAAATCTCACCATCTTTCATTTCCATGAACTAGATTTTTCCCGATAAAATTCATAATGAACTAAAAAGAATAGAATATGTATATGATGAAGTCAACAGGATGAAGAAAAAAGAGTAAGACAAGTACTCAAATTTTTTTCACATATAATTATAAAATGTACTGGAAATCTCATACATGGAATTGTGGGTAGAGTGCCCATGTAAAGACATTAACTAGAGAGTAAACTTATCACAATCACTATGTAACCTTAACTACGTAACATTTCTTACCTGGAATTGTCGTTTCTTACAGTTTTTGCATTACCAAAGGCTTCAAGAACTGGGTTTGACTGCATCATTACGAGTTGAAAATTTAGGGGGAATCATGATTTTAACCCACACCAAGAATTACCACGATTGAAGTACAAATTAACATAACAAAGAAGGAAATCAAAGATTCAGAACAAGGATTTTTTCTAGTAGGAAAACTGCTAATCTTCCTATTTTAATATAAAATATATATTATTAAATACAATATAATGAAAATTATATATGAAGACAAAAAGTGAAAAAGACTAGAGAAGAAGCTTGAACTAGTTTATTGCATGATCAAATCAAAACTTAAATCCAGATATTAGTTAAATAAGGTGAGACAATTTCAGCAATGTCTCTCTTGAAATTATTCAAACTAGCCTCACTTGCTTGATCAAAGGTCTGTAACCTATTCTTATAGTGTCAGTTGTTTACAATAAGTACACAGTAGACAGTAATAAAATAAGCCAAATCCACCTTGAACATGAAGTGAACTGTTAAATTCATGAAAAACCTTGTTGCATGTGTTGCCCAAATGTTGCAGCAGCGTGATACACATAAACCAAATTAGCAATAAATGAAAGAATAATAAATACCAGCTAACTGCTACTCCTATATATTTAAGCTTAAACATCTTAACATTTCAATCTATCCTTTTCAGTTTTTAATTTTCATTAGTTCACATCAATTAAATATTTGGTCTTCCTCATTTTTCTTTACACTTATTTACTTTTGTTCTTCAACAAAATATTTTTCAGGTATCACTGTGCAGTTCTTACTTTAGCCGAGAGCAAGAGCAAGCATGCAGGTGGTGTAAACAATATGTCTCATCATGAGCCACAACTAAACGTGTACACACAATAGAAAACATAACCCATAGTTAGATAACCTTCTTACTTCTAGAACTTGTTGTTCAACAGTCCGTCCTTCAGATGCAGTATCAGTATGACCACCCAAATATGCCAAGTAAAGCATAAGCATTTTGGTAGTTTCTGTCTTACCAGCACCGCTCTCACCACTAACCAGAATAGAGTTGCTCTTATCCTCAGTAATCATAGCCCTTTTTTTAAGAAAACAATCTATGAGAATACCATTCGATAAGGAAAAGTTGACAGTAAAATCAGAGCAAACTCACCTATATGCTGCTTCTGCAATAGCAAAAACATGTGGGCTTAAATCTCCTATTTTTGCCCCCTTGTACCTTTTCATCGCATTAGCATCATACATGTGTGGAAGACTTTGGAAGGGATTGATCGCAATAAGAATATTTCCAGTATAAGTCTGTCATGATGTCAAATTAACATAAAAAAGATGCTCATAGATGCAGTGGCAGGTCACTGTCCTCAATAAAAGATAACATAACTGATTTCAAGCTGAACATGGGGCTAATCTTACATATATTTCATTGATCTTGTATCTAGTTTCCAAATTATGCAGCACTCCTGGCTCATGCAAATAAGCAAGCTTGGTCATGTCATCAACTCCGTCTATAGGAACATCTGTATCCTTGGGATGTAATTTTGACAAACGGGAAACAACCTAATGAACATGAAAATAAAGCTAAAGATGATTGATCGACATTACATGACGGAAATGTGTACATACATGTTTCTAATGTGAAGAAATATCAATTGCAAACATAGTGTCCTTTGATATAAATAAGTGTTCAAATTGATGTCTTCAAGCCACTTCTTAATTTTCTTTTTCTTAGCAGTAAACTTTAAATTGGTAAGAAGTGAGGAGTGACATAATTCTGTGTTGCATTGAGTTACAATGGTTTCGTGAAAGTTCTAATAGGGAGCGAAAATTAACTTGTAAGATCCACATACTGGAAAAGAACAGAAATAGTTATTGTGGAACTTACAACCTATCTTTTATAATGAGTGATAATAAATGCTGTGCCCTGGACTCCTGAAGAAGTTCACAGGAAATGTTAAAGAAAGCCCAGTTTTATGAAGTTTCCCAGTCAACCTTTTCTGTGTATTGTGAGGACAAGACCCACCTAAAAAATTCATTTCAAACATCCACGTTTCTTAAAATGTTGATAAACATTCATGCAAGCTCAAAAAATGACGGGGGAAGTTGAAATATCTAGAATCCTTGTAAATATAGCTTCACAAAGTTGAACTAGAGATAATTAGAAACCTAAGTTTCTAACCTAGATAGTATCTCAACTTACCTTCTTCTCATTGCTAGTTTCAATCTCAGCTTCTTCTCCATTAATGTTCAGTACTACACCATCAATCCAAACTAATTCTGGATCTCCAACCCAAACGTGAGAACCAACAATAATGTTTTCTGGAATTCCCTGTATCATTTGTAATCAAAAGTATTAAGAAAGTTCTTAGATTTTAAAATATTTAAAAATTAAACATTCATGTTTCTATTTGTTAGCAAGGAAAATATGTAGAATATTTGATAACCAAAATTTATGAAGTATGATTACAATTACCATTTTCTGAAGATGAACCTATGCTGAGTAGGAATCACAGTCCAACGGTATCAGGCGGGTACATTTTTAGCGGATTGAAATCAAGAATCGGACACACATTGAACTTCAACTCGGAGAATCGCACTCGATCTTGGATCAAGAATCGCATAAAACGTAACGTTCTTAACAGATCGGAAATCGATGCAGAAAAATTTGAGTCGGAAGAAATAATGCTGCGATGAAGAATCAGAGACGATGGAACGAAATTGATGGAAGAAGGTGAACGCAAAAGTTTTGTTCGTCTGTGTGTTGCGCGATTGGTGGAGTGTTGGAGTTGTGTAAGGGTTTGTGGAAGCGCAAATCTCCGAAGCCCCTGCAAAATCGCCATGTTTGTGGACATTCTTGTGGCTCGCACTCTTCTCACTCCGTCCCGCATGGACTTCGCGGTCGCGCCCATATATATATATACGTTTCTAGATCAAAATGTTACAATTGTTTTATTTTCTATTTCTATTTCTATTTCTGCTGTAACAAAAATAAAAATAAAATACCTTAATGATAAATGAGAATTAAATTAAAAAAAATTTAAGCTTTGATTTTATGTTGATGTTAAAGCTTTAATTTTGATGTTAGTTTTTCTTTTTGGCTTAGACAAATGACAAATAAATATCATACATACACAGTCAAATTCGAGTTTAAACTTGAGAGTCGACGTCCTCATCATATCGTTGGAATTGTCAATCTGATCGATCTTCGATTAGTGAATAACTTTCTTATATGTCATTTGAACTTTCATATATCAAATTTCGATATTAATTTTTATCATTTTATTGTTCTGGTTTTCTTTCTTTTAAAATTAAAGAAAAAAAGAAATTTAGATCTAATTTTACCAAATTTAACACATAAATATATGATTGGATCGAGTTTTTAATGAGTTAAATTCAATTGGATCGAGTCTTTAAATCATCAAAATTCACCCAAGTTAACATACGCCCACCTTAATGAAATGAAATCATATAAAATTCATCCATTTAGTTTTGTCTCATTCTTCTTGGAGTACTTTTTTTTTCTCTTTGGATCTTTTTCCTATGGGTTTTGGCCCAATGAAATTTTAATGAGACTCATTGTGTTTGTACCGGTTGGGATGCATGTTTGCATCATTTTAATAAAAATTTTGCTTATCACAAAAAAATTGAATATTTGTGATAAGCAAAATTAGTAACAACAACTTTGGTTAAGAAAAATAATCTAAATAGAGCTGTCAAATAAAAATGTTACAATATAGAGTATACAGAATGCTTGGAAAAATAAGACTATATTGGGTTGCAAGCCTATTAATTAGTAACAACAACTTTGGTTAAGATTTCGTTATATATTCAAAACATCTCACCGAATAACAACATGAATGAAAGAATGTTTGTTAAGGAAAAACAATAGTGTCATGGGTGAGCTATGAAAAAATTAATTAGATATTTATTACAAAGAGAATTTAATTAAGTTGGTCGGTAGATTATTGTATATTTGCGTTGCAAGTTGTGAATGTGTTAGCTCATGGATGAATTGGGTCAGGTGATGATGGCCTTGCTGGGCCACGTGGAAGTAACTGTAACAAAAGTCCATCAAATTCCCTCAACCTTTGATCATCTTGCAATGGTCTGCAACCAGCTCCAAATTGAGAAGAAACAACCAGAATGCATAATATCATCACTAGAACTGTGAAAAGAATCCTCCTAATACAAAAAGACATCCCCATATTCTTCTTTATGTAATGTAATTGATTATTTTGAATGAAACTATAAAAAATGCTCTTTCTCCTTTTTTTTTTTCTTCTTTATTTGCTTGGTGTATAGAACTGATATTGGTGATTTGAGAGGTAGGGGCATATGTATATATATATAGAAAGAGAAGAGAGGTGCTAGCTTTGTAGTTGGGATTGTGTCTTCTTGACTCTTGACCAGTACCCAGAATTGGTTAATTTTGAAACTCGTTTAGCTTGACTGAGTAATTTTAGAATATAATGGTTTGAACTTGAAGGTTGACAATTGAATGAATCAAAGTTTAAAAATACAGAGCGCCTTGGGCACCAAATTAAACATCAAAACAAGTAGTATTGTGATTGTTAGACAAGTAAACAGAAACAATAATGCTACTATTATTTGTGTTACTCGACAAACATGTGCAGAGACATATGGTGACATGAACTTCTTTCTGGTTTCCCATTGAAAACAAAACCCTTTTCCTCGTTTGAAAAGGACTTCTGGTTAATTAGTTTGTAAACTAACACAAAGTCAATCTTATTTAATCATCAATATATTGAATCACATAACAAAGGACACTATCATGCAGCGTAATTCACATATTTGTCACCATTTTACAATTAAAATTTAGGTTAAAATGTACTTTAAATTATTTATTTGTTCTCCTTTGGTCTTTTAAGTTTTTTTTCTTAATTTTGTTCCCTCAAGTTTCAAAATTGTTACACATAAGTCCTTTACGTTACGATTGATTACATATACATTTATATCTTTGATGTGGCACCTCTTGGCGTGATGGCGTATTATTTTTAAAAATTAAAATATTTCTCTCAAAAAATAATAGTGAGGTGGCAATTATTTTTATTCATTTCATTTTGGTCCTCTAAGTTTGTTTAAGGTTTCATCGTAGTTAACTAAATGATTGGTCTACTTTTTATTGGTTACCTTTAAGTTAGCCTTTTAGGTTGTGTTTTTATGTAATTCAATTGATGTTTTTATTAGTTTTTATATTTTTGGTTGAGTTCACTTAATAACACAATACAAATTAAAGGATCAAAATGAAACTAGATGACATACTTGAATCACCAAATTGAAACATGACAAATATAATGAAAGGTCTAAATTGAAACCACAACACATACGTAAAGGATCCCTAGTTGAAATTGTAGCATACATAAAGGATCTAATTCAACCATAACATAAGTCACACATGTTTGTGTTCATCATAAACACGCGGATCTTGCGAAAGCATGCCCAAAAAAGATTGGGGGATCCAAAACAAGCCCAAATATATCCAAACATCCAAAATAGATCCTAAACATGAACAGCACAAATTTGTTCCAAATTACAAACTTTAAAAAAGATTCTAAACATTAAGTGTCTGCTTTTTTCCACCAGGTTGGCATCTTGGGCCTGAAACTTTATCTTGCTTCTTGTGGAGCTTAAGCAGCTGAAGACTGAAGTGGATTTGCCTCTGGTGGCTGCAATGGAGATGGATTTTTTTGCTTTTGACAAACCCAATGTTTTTGGACAAGTAGCTTTTGGTTGTGATGAAGATTGAGGGTGCGATTTCACTTCTGAAAACCTTGTTTTAGCCACGGCCCGGTTGCCACGGAGCTTATTAAAGTCGTAATTTGCCGCAGTTTGCGGCGGCAAGTGCAAAATATATGTGTGTGAAATTTCCGTTGGTGTTTGCCGCGGGTTTGCCCCTGGACATGTGAAAGGACAAAAATTTGCCACGGACATGCGTGGCAAGTCGTGGCAGCCGATGGTAAAAGTCACTTTTATTTTTTCACTCTCGCGTTCTCGATCACTCTCTCAAATCTCTTTCTCACCCTCTCGTTCTCGACCCTCTCTCGTTCTCAACCACTGTCCTCTTCACTCTCATCAGCATCGTTCTCTCACTCAGACTCACCCTCCTTCCTTCGGCCTCGCCTCGCTTTCAGCCCTTCACCAGCTCTCTCACGCCCCGTCACTCTCTCTACGCTCTCTCCTCCTCACCCTCTCGCTCTCTTCGCCGTGAGCCTCTCTTGCAGACTGACTCTTCTTCTTCGTTCTCTCTTCTTCCATCGTTCTCTCTTCGTTCCTCCATCCACTCTCGCTCACTCTCGCTCATCACCCTTCTCCCCCAAGTACCCCTGAACCTTAAGATTCCCCAACCCTAACCCCTCGGTCTCTCGACCAGCGGCGCGAAGTCAACCTCAGTATCAAGATCCGTCTGCATGCAAGCTCAACATCCATACCTCTGAAACTTCCAAGGTTAGAGTTTTATGTTCTCTTATAACCCTTAATCACTAATCCACGATTACGATTTCTCTTGTGATAAATGTTGATAATGAATGCATTGATGTTTAATTTAGGGTTTTATTCATGTGAATCTGTTGATTTTGATATGGATCTGTTCTTGTTTTATTTTCGTGTTTGCCACTATCTAATTTGCCTCTCTTTACGTATTACTGTGTGTGTGTGTATGTGTTTGTGTTTGGATGCGAGGAAGTTTGTGAAACGAAACCAGTGACAAAAGCGCGTATGATTGGTAATAAGCTATGAGATCGAGGGCTTTTATACTTTTTCTCTAATTTTTACGCTTATAAATGTGAATGTGAAATCAGATTTTATTTCTCTTTTTATTGTTAATTGAGTTTCTTTGGATGATACATGCTTTGGGCTCTGGCGGTTTCAAGCTGCGATTTTGATTGAAATGCATTGCCTAGAAAGCTATATCGACACCTTATTTTTAATTTATGCTTGTGTTATCTTATTATATTAAGAATAATAATTAATTATTGACATCTTAATTAGTCTTTCTAGTTATGTTTGATCTTTGAAATATTCGTTCTTTCTATCTTTGTGATGCTCTCATATTTTTATAGTATTTGGAACATAAATGCCTCTGATTACTTGATGATGTACACATAAACTATTGATTGGCTACGGTTTTGTTCATAACTTTGATTGCACCTCTCTCTCTCTCTTTTACTATCTCTCTTAACTTGTGTGTGTGTGTGTGTGTGTGTGTGTGTGTGTGTGTGTGTGTGTGTGTGTGTGTGTGTGTGTGTGTTTAGGGTATGTTTGGATACTTGACTTAATTAGGTGCAAGATGGTTATGAATGAAACCAGTGACAAAAGCCAAAGATGATTGTATGAAGCTATGAGATCGAGGGCTTTTAATTCTTAATTTTTAATCTGTTTTTAATCTCTTTAAGCATTTACAGGTTGTTAAAATCCTCTTTCCCAAGCATGTTATTTGATACTTGAATTATTGGCTTTGAGTAATGTCATATTTTTGAAAGTTGGTAAGTAAATGGTCTGTTTTAATAATTGTATGCACTTTGAGGATTGGTATGTTTAATTTGCCCAATGATGATGAATAAATTGACTATTTAGCCTATATGGTTTTGTTTATAGCCACTGCACCATTGCCTCTCTCTCTCTCTCTCTCTCTCTCTCTCTCTCTCTCTCTCTCTCCTTCTCCTCCTCTTTGCTAGTGCTGCTACTACTACTTCCTCCATACTCGAATATAGCGAGCATGCATGCATACATATATACATATATGAACATATATATATATATATTTATTCGGATGGTGCCACGAAAGGTGTGAAACGAAACCTATGTCAAAAGCTATAGATGATTTATAGTTTACTAAAAGTTACGAGGGCTCTGCATTTTAGCGACACAAGTGTTATTTATAGTTACGATCATAACATGGTTGCTTCCTTATGTATAGTTGTGGTTTTACTATTGATTAAGCTATAATGCAAATCTCAACCTTTCAATGTTTTTGATCCTTATTATGCTACAATCAAATATTTTCTTAATTTTAGCATGTCTTTATTATCTATGAAAGGCAAAAGTTCTTAACGTAAGAACTTTATTTTGATTGAAATGATTAAAGTTCTTACCGAGAGAAGCTTGTTATACTCGATGGTTTCTTATATAATGCGACTTGTTAAATGCATATTTGTTGTTTGTTTGGTTATGACTTTTGGGAAATGATGAGATTGATTCAAACATAGGCAATAGCTCTTTGAATTATGTTTTACCGCGTCGATCGATTCGAGAGACCTTCATGTTTATTTACTTTGATTCTCATTGCATTTAATTCTCCTAGTTTTTAAAATTGAAAATTTGTTTTGTTTTCTTTATTATGCCATCTTAACTTTTATTGTCAATTTCATGTTTGATTTGTTTATATTTCTAAAATCTAGAATATCGGGAACCAAATCATGTTCAATATAATTTTAATTATAAGAACCAAATCATCATGATTATTTATTTATCTGAGAGAAAATTCCCCTTGTGATGGTGGTAGTAGTAGGCTGGTGAAGCTTGAGAAGAGAACTTAAATGGAAGTAAGTATTATTTTCTTTCAAATGGATAGGTGTTGCTGTGAAAAAATCCCGAGGGGTTTTCTTCGTTTACAACTTTTTAAAACAATGAAGTCGCCACCAATATTTTTATAAGGAAAATATTGAAGAAAAACCTTTTGGAAGCGGATGGTCTTTTGGAAAGCAGGGAGATTTGGGTTGGGAATTCGGTTAGGTATGGGGAAGGTATTAGCACCCCACATCTCCTTTCTCTTTGAAAGGAACCTTTAATTAAATGTGTGGTTTTAAGTGTTGATTTGGAAAATACTTAAATTTGCCTCTTGATTGAAAAGACTTAATGAATTTTTATTTGCGGCGCTTGGCGAGTTGGTAGCTTTGGTTTTTTGAAAGAAAATGTTTTTAGTTTGTTGTGCTTAGCGGAGGATCGCTCCTACGTATCTCGGTGCGATGGAGAATTCAAAGCTACGTAGTTACGGGTTTTGGTTTTTATTATTGTTGTTTAATTGTGGCGAGCTTTCGTGATGATCAATCGGCGAAGGCTCCAAGTGACCACCATTAGCACTCCATTGTTAATAATCGTGCAAAGCAAAGCCGCGGGACCAATAACAAAGTTTTGATTTAATGAAAAGTTTTTAGGAAAATTAGGCGTTCATGATGATCAATTGAGCAAAGGCTCAAGTGATCACCACTAGGTCCTCATTGTTAATGATCATGCAAGCAAAGGCTTATGCAAGACCACTAACAAAGTTTTTGATGTATTGAAAGTTTTTAGAAAAGTTAGGCATTCATGATGATCAATTGAGCAAAGGCTCAGTGATCACCACTAGGTCCTCATTGTTAATGATCATGCAAGCAAAGGCTTCACAAGACCACTAACAAAGTTTTTGATTTATCGAAAGTCTTTAGAAAAATTAGGCATTCATGATGATCAATTGAGCAAAGGCTCCAGTGATCACCACTAGTTCCTCATTGTTAATAATCATGCAAGCAAAGGCTTACGCAAGACCACTAACAAAGTTTTTGATTTATTGAAAGTCTTTTGAAATAGGTGCTACATAATAATGAATTGATTAGAGATTGTTTGGAAAATAGGTCGTTCGGTTTTGATTTAAAAGTGGTTTAGAACCAAGTTGTACAACTCGGGTCCTTAAAAAAGCGGTGTCGTGGATTTGATAAGATGTACATCTCAATCAAATCCTAATTATAAAGTGTCACTAATTTATTTAACAAATAAATTACAATAAAATAAAACTTAATGAGATTGATGTGAGAGAGAAATGATGTGAAAATGGGGTAAGGGTGGGGTTTAGAGTGATCGAGAAAAGTAATAACTTACCTTTATTTAAGTTTGACCAAAAATAATTAGGTGAAAGGAAAGAAAAAAGGAAAAAAAATAATACACAAATAATCAATAAAATAAATGAAAGGACAAAGGTGATGATAATGACATGAAAGCAAGTGGGAGCCAACGGCTACCCACATGATCTGATCTTTCATAAAGAAGAAAAAAAATATATTAGAGACATATAAGGAAACATGCAACATCATTTAAGCCTAAAATCACTCCTCCCCCAAATTACATGAACCACTTAAAAAAAAAAAGCAGAGAGAGTTTTTATGAAGAGAGAGAAATAGTGGGGAAGAAAGAAGGAGGAGAATGGCGGCGACAGGGTGAACGGCCACTGCCCGTGGTGGTCGGAGTTCGGAGGTGAGTCTTATTTCTTTTTTTCTCTTCATCTCTTCTCTTCTACTTCTAAATCGATTTCTCTTCCCTTTTTGAAAACTCTACTCTAATTTTTAACAAATTTATTACATTAACTAGTTATTGACTCATTCTTATTTTTCGTTTTCTTTGAGACTTATTATAAACCACTCCATTTGTTTTACATCTCGGATCTGCTATATTTGCATCAAATCATAATTTTTACGAGATCATGAAAACAAAAAAGCGTAAAGCGAGAAAAGGAAAAGACCCAACCTAACTCTCGGCTTGAGAAATGGCTTCTAGTGCTATCGTTCTTTGCTTGCTTATGCTCTTTATTCTTCTTTGAAAAATCGATTGTTGGTTGCTTCTCGGATCTTAAAAATGTTTGGATGATTAGGTTTCAAGGCAAAACCCTAATCTGTTTTATTAGTGAGGATTTCAAGGTCTGCTTTGCTTCTTATGCGTGTTTTTGACTCTCTTGTTGTCTTTTTTATAGCTAAAATTAGGTCTTAGCATTGATTACGGTTTGGCCAGGGCTTTGATTTTTAGATTTGGAGTGGAGCGGATCGGCGACTACTTGGAAGCATTTCTTTGGAACCCCAATTTCTTCTTCTTTGCCTTTTATTATTTTTTTGTATTTTGGATTTATTTATTTTTGTATATTTTGTGTTATTATTTTTGTATTTTTGGACATTTGGACATTTGAACACTTCTAATTTGTAATAAAAATTAAATAGAATTTTTTTGACCTTTTTGTATTATATAACACTTTTAAATTGTAAATAAAACTAAATAGAATTTTTGATATTTTGGACTATATATATACGCTCAAAGTAAATTAAGCGCACAAAAAAGGAATAATAATAATAAAAAAGTGCGGCCAAAACAAAAAGCGCGAAGCAGGCGGACTAAGCGAATACGCTAAAGCGAGACTCAAATAGAAGAAATGAGCTCATTAACTAAAAACACTACTTATATGCGACTAAACCCAAATACGGAGATTAAATTGAAGAGCATGCGAAAAGATCTATCATTCGTGTGCTGCTTAATTTAAGCAATGGTATTTCGATTTAGTTGAGTTCCATGATTGAAATTGGCTTAAGTTAAGGGACGGACAAAATTGGGGTATTACAGTTTTGCCCTCTTTATTTCACATTTCGCAAAAAATATGAATTGGCCTTTTCATATTTGTTGGTGAAATGGAAAATAAGATATAGAAATAATACTAATTTTGTCAGTCTCGAGAAAAACTCAACTCTTTTTGATATTTTCTTTTTGGCGCGGGGTTAACACTTATCGCGTGCGAGAAAGCAATAAATTGGAAAAAGCGGTAAATTGGGAAAAGCGGTAAATTGGGAATTCGGAGGTTGCCTAAAACCTTCTAACGGACTCTTGTCGAGTCAGGAGCTGCGAAAGTGGCCTTTTCGGCGGCCGATCAACATCGGTCGGGGCGGATTTGATCGATGGATTTCTGTTGTGCCTTGGTGACCTGACTAATCAGAAGGACTTAGCGAAGTCGATGGATCCATCGGCGTGCTTTCGTGCGATGTTGTGATGCGTGGAAGGAGTTCACTAACTCTGTGGGAGTTCACTAACTGCGGGTTGATGGAGTTTACGAACTGCGGATTGATGGAGTTCACGAACTGCGGGGGTGGCCTTTTCGGCGGCGATCAACATCGGTCGGGGCGATTTGATCGATGGATTCACGTTGTGCCTTGGTGACACACTAATCAGAAGGACTTAACTAAGTCGATGGATCCATCGGCGTGCTCGTGCGATGTTGTGATCTGTGGAAGGAGTTCACTAACTCTGTGGGAGTTCACTAACTGCGGGTTGATGGAGTTCACGAACTACGGTTTGATGGAGTTCACGAACTGCGGTTTGATGGAGTTCACGAACTCTGTCTTTGATGGAGTTCACGAACTCTGTCTTTGATGGTGATTTTCTAAAAATGGGATTCTTGGGACCCTCGGGTCGAAGTAACTTTTCTCTTGAATGGTGCGTGAAATGCATGCACTTGGGTATTTGGGTGCATATGAATGCAATGATTGATTTTGGTGGGATCTTCTTACTGTTTGATTTTCATTCTCTTCTTTTTGTTATTCTTTTCGCTCTTACGAGATCACGAACTTGAAAGCGTAATGTCTTGTTTGATGCCATGGGGTGATGAATGGTATGAATGATATGAGAGCGATGAATGATATGAAGATGTTGTGTTCTTTTGTGTTTGCTTCTTCTTTGTAGTTTATGTGATGCAAATATCAACATAATGCTTTGATGTTTGAATGCAAGTGTATGCGGTGATTGATGCTTTGATGAATGGAATGCTCTATTCTAACCGGTTTGTTTCTTTTTGCTTCTTCTATGAAATCACGGACCTTAATATGATGCAAGCGCTTTGATGTTTGATGCAATGATTTTTTCTTTTTCTTTTATGGGAATGCTAGCATTAATGTGATGCCAATGCAATGCAAAGATTTCTGCTTTTTCTTCTTTACTATTTTTTCTATGAAATGCAAGTATTAGTATGATGCAAGTAGCGTGGACCGTTTTTGCTTTTTGCTATGTAGTGAATGCACAAAATGTGAAGATGCAAATGTAATGCTTTGATGCATATGCCATAATGAATAGATTGAAATGCTAGATGCATGAGGTGTACATTTTGGTGATGATGAGATGTGAGACTTTGGATGCAAGGAATTGAGATGATTATTGACCATTACTGTTGAAAAATTGCATTTGATTCAAACTACGGTGTTCTCAAGGCTCTTATTTACAAACAATCTCACTTGTTTTCTCTTTCTTTCCATGATGGTGAATTTTAGATTTCACGTAAACAACTTGTGTTCTCTCTTCTTGAAGCATCGTCTAGTAAGCATGCATATGAGTGCAAATGTGAATGAATGAGTCGACTAGCTTGGCATTGGTTTAGGGCATGGACATTTATGGCAAGTGAAGGAATAGCAGACATGGTTGTGCAGAAGCTCATGAGGATCAAGAGATACAATATTGCCCCGATTCGAGGTCTTTGATGAGTGAATAGCTTGCCCCTGTCTAGTGGTGACAACAATTAGGGGTGTAGAAGATGATGAATTGGGAATGCTTGGCTTTTGAAATGAAGGGTGGAAGCGAGAAGAGATTTTGTCTCTCGACCCGTAAAGTTTGATGTTGCCCAGTCATAACGAGGACAAAGCTGCCCTTGATTAGAATGACAAGGCCTTGTTTAGGATAGTGAGTTGAGAGATTGCCCGGTGAGGTTTTATGAGATGAAGGAATGGGAGCAGCACTTGCCCCACTTTGAATGACATCTCGAATGGTTTCTTTGAGTGAGGTTGTGAAAGGTGCGGAGTTATGGTGATGGTTATGGCGAGGGTGATATATGAATGGGGTGGGCAATGAACAAACCTCCCCAAAGTCGAGCGGAGTGAGAGGTGAGGGGAATGTCTCCTAGTACACACTTTTGGTTCTCTTTAAGAACAACTCAAATGCAATGAAAGTTTTGACTTTTTAGTATGAGGAGAGGCCCCACTTGGTGACCACTAAACCTTGTTTTAATGCAACATGAATGCATCTTGGAGTGCAAGTCCTTATTTCTTTTTACTGACTTTCTTTTTGATTTTTTTTTTTTTTTGAGCAGCTTTCTTTTTTCTGCTTGTTTGTTTTTCTTTTTGAGCAAACACGTCGTAGATAGACAAACTTATTTGTCCTAAGATTAAAACTTGAGAGAACGAAAGCAATTGGTCATTGATCGGAATGGGCTTTTTAGGGTTGTGATGTGGAGAAGGGGATGGTTGAGCTTAATGAAGTGTTTGGTTGATGGGAGGATGGGTCTTATTCGGTGTTGGCCGATGGTCAGCAGTTTATGAAGGAAATGATTATTAGGTTTGATGAGGTGTTTGAAGGTTATTAGGTTTGATGAGGTGCGAGGAAATGGTTATTAGGTTTGATGAGGTCTTTGGAAATGGTTATTAGGTTTGATGAGGTGCTTGAAGGTTTTATGAAAGAAAAGATGGTTAAACTTGATGAATTGAGGCCTTTTTGAAAGGGAAATGATTGAACCCATTGAATTTGAGGGCCTTGGAAGGGGAGCTCTTATGCTTCACGGCAAAATGTATTGACTCTTAATTTATACTCCACTTTGTCTTCCTTTCTTTGTTTTGGGATTCTCCTTTTTGAAACTTTGTTATTCCCCTCCTTTTGTGAATTTTCTTTCCTTTCGTCTAGGGTGAAAATGATATACCATATTTGATGTGGAATTAACCACTTGTCTAGGGTGATGGAGATATCTTGGGCTTTTCTTGGCTTAAGATGGGGTAAAGGGTATTTTGTGACTTTGAATCTTTGGCTTAAGAGGGTAGGAAATGGACTTTTTGGGATTTTAGGTTTTGAGGGTATGGAGAGATGACCAAACTTCATTTCAAATCCCGATTGCTTATTCTGTGAGACTTAACTTTAGGACAATGATTCATCTATCTTCATGTGTTTGCTCTTTTTTTTTTTTTTTTTTTTTGTACTTTGATTTTTGCTGGACCGCTCTTTGCGAGTTTTCAATCCACCAGGCGCTCTTTTTACCTAAGCGCCCTTTGCGGGTTTTCAACCTAGCGGGCTTATTTTATCTTTTTATTTATTATATACCTTTTTAGAAAGACTTGCACTAAGGAATATGATCTTGACAAGGAAAATTAGTGATCACGAAATTGCCTGACATGGAAGACTTAAAGTGTTAGTGAGAATGAACCAAAAAGTCAAGTATGTCTTGATGGGAGAAAAATATGTGCTTTAGGGGTGGGCCAGGCGGGATTAGACTTGGATGGGAATGATGATAAATGAAGGAAATTGGTGACTCGAACAAGAGAAACTACATGTGGCATGCATACTTACTACTAGAAGCGCTTCTGAGAGAGTTAACATTGGTTAAAACATGATATAAAAACTTTTTTGATAAGCGGTTTGATCTTTTATCATGGCATGGATGAGATGCAATGCCTTTTTTGAAGGAAATACAAATGAGAATTGATGGGAAAAAGCGGCGCCTTGGAACACCTTGAGTTTGCAAATGAGTAAGGGTAAACCTTTCCAAAAAGAAAGATTACTTTGCAAGAACATCCAGTCTCTCATCACGACATTTTTGTTGTATGCAATGCATGGATGAAAACATTATGATGCATACATGATGAAAATGAAATGCATGAATGCATGTTCACTTGAAAAGTGTGATTATTCTAAATGTTTTTTTTTTTTTTTTTTTTTGATGCGAGGCGAAATATGAGATGCGATGCATTTTTGGATGATGAATGATGCAAGAATGATGCTTCTTTTCAAAATGATTTTTATAGGGGCAAGACAGAGATGAAATGCGATGCCCCTTTTCTTTTGAATGATGAAAGATGCAAGAATGGTGATATGAGGCAAGCGATTATCGTTACCACTGAGTAACTTTGCATGAAACATTGAGTGGATCGACCCGATACTTCACACAATATCTTTGAAAGCGTTTTGACAATTAGTTGACTCGACTTAATTTCCTACTTGAAAATAAAACACGTGTGGTGGGTCAAAGTGCCACGATATCGTAGAGTAACATCTCAAATTTGTAGTCGACAAACAAATTTGAGATATTACTACTCGTCGTTCAAAGGTGCCTTACACCCATTAAGCCATCACATGAGGAAATTTTTCTTTGTTTGAAAGGATGCATGCGGGGAGAAATGATGTATTCGAACAAAGTGATGAGGTTAATGAATGATGCATGAATGCTACATTTTGAATAAATTTGATGATGATTTTTGTTCATGATTATGAATGAGATGCTTTCTTGTTTTCATTTTTTTGTACAATGAAATGCATGATGCTCATGATGATTTTTCAAAATTTTGTTAGATGCAAATGCAATGGTGCAAAATGATGTGAATGCGAAATGATGTGGATGCGAAATGATGTGGATGCGAAATAATGTGTTATTTATATGGAAAAATGGTAAGAAAATGAGGTTTAATTGGTGGTACTTTGAACATTTTCGAAGATACAGCTGCTGCATGCCACCTCGTGTAGGTGTTTATGAGGAAAAGAAAAATTACTTTCTACAACTTTTGAAATAAAGTTTGAGAAAAGGAATGCTTAAGCTAAATGCAACAAACAGGCGTGCCCCGTGTCCCTCTGAATGGTGGGAATCCTAGGGTCTAAAGTCGGCGAAAGGGTAATCCTCCCATGTAGGTTCTAATCACTTCCTCACTGATAGCAACCAAGAGCTAAAGTCTTTCTCATGATGACATCCTGATCGTGAAAGCTCACAGAGTGTGAGGCATCATGACAAAGCGCACTCTTGGCGGAACTTTCATGAGAGCCATACGGACAAAGGTCTACGAATGGCGATCACTGTCGTTCCCCACTCTCCTAGGTTTTTCGTTCGGACCTTGGGTTTTAGGCCCCACTCAAAACATAGTAAGCATAAGGTGTGAGTGTGTGTAGCGAGGACATAACGCCTAAAACTACCCACATATACCTCACTGCGATGGAAAACCCGAGCAGTCCAGAGACGGTAGCAAGCAATAACATGTCGTCTACCCACAGGGTTCAATATCAAATGAGCTAGCCTAGGGTTTCAACAATAATCAAGTGTATTGCTTACCTCGAGAAGGGAGCCAAGAAAGGGGATCATGATAGAATTGGGGAGAAATGCATGAGGTTACCTTGAAGAAAGGAGCAAAGAAGAAGGGAACATGATTGGGATTGGGAAATGCATGAGGGTACTAAGCACATAAGCAAAAGGAGGAAGGAAAAACAAATATAGAAGGAGAGAAAACAAAAGCGCTTTGTATCTGACATGATAAAAAGAAGAGAAAGCGAGAAGGGATAGAGGCAAACAAAGTATCCAAATCAAATCAATAACACAAACCACACATTTAATTAATTAGGCTTGACCCACTAAAAGGAAAAGTCCCGGTGGAGTCGCGCGGTATTGCTTAGAAAAAATCCCAGGGGTTTTCTTCGTTTACAACTTTTAAAACAATGAAGTCGCCACCAATATTTTTATAAGGAAAATATTGAAGAAAAACCTTTTGGAAGGCGGATGGTCTTTTGGAAACCGGGAGATTTGGGTTGGGAATTCGGTTAGGTATGGGAAGGTATTAGCACCCCACGTCTCCTTTCTCTTGAAAGGAACCTTTAATTAAATGTGTGGTTTTAAGTGTTGATTTGGAAAATACTTAAATTTGCCTCTTGATTGAAAAGACTTAATGAATTTTTATTTGCGCGCTTGGCGAGTTGGCCGCTTTGGTTTTTGAAGAAAGAAAATGTTTTTAGTTTGTTGTGCTTAGCGGAGGATCGCTCCTACGTATCTCGGTGCGATGGAGAATTCAAAGCTACGTAGTTACGGGTTTTTGGTTTTTATTATTGTTGTTTAATTGTGGCGAGCTTTCGTGATGATCAATCGGCGAAGGCTCCAAGTGACCACCATTAGCACTCCATTGTTAATAATCGTGCAAGCAAAGGCGCGGGACCAATAACAAAGTTTTGATTTAATGAAAAGTTTTTAGGAAAATTAGGCGTTCATGATGATCAATTGAGCAAAGGCTCCAAGTGATCACCACTAGGTCCTCATTGTTAATGATCATGCAAGCAAAGGCTTACGCAAGACCACTAACAAAGTTTTTGATGTATTGAAAGTTTTTAGAAAAGTTAGGCATTCATGATGATCAATTGAGCAAAGGCTCAGTGATCACCACTAGGTCCTCATTGTTAATGATCATGCAAGCAAAGGCTTCACAAGACCACTAACAAAGTTTTTGATTTATCGAAAGTCTTTAGAAAAATTAGGCATTCATGATGATCAATTGAGCAAAGGCTCAGTGATCACCACTAGTTCCTCATTGTTAATAATCATGCAAGCAAAGGCTTACGCAAGACCACTAACAAAGTTTTTGATTTATTGAAAGTCTTTTGAAATAGGTGCTACATAATAATGAATTGATTAGAGATTGTTTGGAAAATAGGTCGTTCGGTTTTGATTTAAAAGTGGTTTAGAACCAAGTTGTACAACTCGGGTCCTTAAACTGGTGTCGTGGATTTGATAAGATGTACATCTCAATCAAATCCTAATTATAAAGTGTCACTAATTTATTTAACAAATAAATTACAATAAAATAAAACTTAATGAGATTGATGTGAGAGAGAAATGATGTGAAAATGGGGTAAGGGGTGGGGGTTCCGAGAGTGATCAGAAAAGTAATAACTTACCTTTATTTAAGTTTGACCAAAAATAATTAGGTGAAAGGAAAGAAAAAAGGAAAAAAAATAATACACAAATAATCAATAAAATAAATGAAAGGACAAAGGTGATGATAATGACATGAAAGCAAGTGGGAGCCAACGACTACCCCTATGATCTGATCTTTCATAAAGAAGAAAAAAAATATATTAGAGACATATAAGGAAACATGCAACATCGGCTAAGCCTAAAATCACTCCTCCCCCAAATTCGTGAACCAAAAAAAAAAGCAGAGAGAGTTTTTATGAGAGAGAAATAGTGGGGAAGAAGAAGGAGGAGAATGGCGGCGGGGTGAGCGAGCCCCTTGCAGTGGTGGTCGGAGTTCGGAGAGTGAGTCTTATTTCTTTTTCTCTTCATCTCTTCTCTTCTACTTCTAAATCGATTTCTCTTCCCTTTTTGAAAACTCTACTCTAATTTTTAACAAATTTATTACATTAACTAGTTATTGACTCATTCTTATTTTCGTTTTCTTTAGACTTATTATAAACCACTCCATTTGTTTTACATCTCGGATCTGCTATATTTGCATCAAATCATAATTTTTACGAGATCATGAAAACAAAAAGCGTAAGAAGCGAGAAAAGGAAAAGACCCAACCTAACTCTCGGCTTGAGAAATGGCTTCTAGTGCTATCGTTCTTTGCTTGCTTATACTCTTATTCTTCTTTGAAAAATCGATTGTTGATTGCTTCTCGGATCTTAAAAATGTTTGGATGATTAGGTTTCAAGGCAAAACCCTAATCTGTTTTATTAGTGAGGATTTCAAAGTCTGCTTTGCTTCTTATGCGTGTGTTTTGACTCTCCTTGTTGTCTTTTTATAGCTAAAATTAGGTCTTAGCATTGATTACGGTTTGGCCAGGGCTTTGATTTTTAGATTTGGAGTGGGCGGATCATTGACTACTTGGAGAAGCATTCTTTGGAACCCCAGATTTCTGCTGCTTTGCCTTTTATTATTTTTTTGTATTTTCGGATTTATTTATTTTTGTATATTTTGTGTTATTATTTTTGTATTTTTGGACATTTGGACATTTGAACACTTCTAATTTGTAATAAAAATTAAATAGAGATTTTTGACATTTTTGGATTATACATCACTTTTAAATTGTAAATAACACTAAATAGAATTTTTGGCATTTTGGACTATACATATATACTCAAAATAAATTAAGCGCACAAGACAAGATTAATAATAAGAAAAAGTGCGGCCAAACACAAAAAGACAAGAAGCGGGCGAGACTAGGCGAATACGCTAAAGCGAGACTCAAATAGAAGAAATGAGCTCATTAACTAAAAAAACACTACTTATATGCGACTAAACTCAAATCACGAAGATTAAATTGAAGAGCATACGCAAAAGATTGATCATTGGCGTGCTGCTTAATTTAAGCAGCGGTATTCGATTTAGTTAGGTTGGATCATTGAAATTGGCTTAAGTTAAAAGGACGGACAAAATTAGGGTATTACAATAGGTTCATGACATCTAGCGATTTGTCTTTGGTTTCTAATTTTTTGGAGTGGACATCATCACGGTTGATAATTGCCATCCTTCTTAGTGTGTGACCTTTTATCTAATTTTACATCATTTATACTAAGCGAGGCCACATAAGCTTCTACTTTTAGGGATGCGGGGCTATTTTCACGAGGAGATGCTCTTTTAGGATCGAGGTTTTATATACCGATTTAGAAATTTGTTAAAAGTGGTTTGTCTTTTTATTGTCAAATATTGATAATATGTTTTCAACGGCCGAGAAATGTTGGATATTGCTTCGGATACTTCTTGTTCCTCTCAGCGTGCGGTGGGTGATGTCTTGTTGCCACACTTGGAAATGGCGTCACTGAAGAACTTTGCCATTGGTTAATGCTAGCGGACATGTATTTTCCTTCTCTCCCAATTTTCCTCCTTCATCTTGATGGCTCCAATTATTCTTTGTTCTTTAATCATTATCTTGAGGGGATGGGAATCCTTCTTCACATTTTTATTCTGTTTTCCTATTATGCTTCTATAGTTATTTCAATATAATTTCATCTTTGTTTTACCTTTTCCTTTCAACTTATTTTAGACCACTCTATGCGATAAACTTTATCTAATAAGCTATACTACTATAATAACTTATTAAAGGTGTTTATCTGGATGGGTTGAGTGGAATGTCTTTTGTTGTAATGCTAGTTGATCTCAAGCGGACTTTAGTATTAACTAAGCGATCTAGAATTGGGCGCACAATTAGTTGGACATATAACTAAGCGATTTAACTAAGCGATCTAGAATGTCTTTTCCTTCCTTATCCCCTTATTGGCTGCTAATCTAAATACTTATGTATGTGTTTGGACTTTGGAATTATACATTGTTTTCTAGCTTACACCGCAAAGTGCAAGCCTTTTACGCCCCTTAGATAGTGTTGAGTCTTGAATGGCTTATTGGAATATCTTATTCTTAAAAAGAATCACCTCTAATATCCATTCTTCACTTTCTGTTACTTACAAACTCATTAATTTATCTAATGGCGGGCAATATTCGTTCATACATGAAATTAATAAAGCAGGATAACAATCTAGGCAAAATGCGATTTTTATCCTTTACTTTTCTTGAGTTCATCGGAAGGGAAATATGTTGTTGATATTGATAAAAGTATTGACATTACAAAGATTACTCCATCGACGAGTTGCTCTCGCAATGATAGTTATGTGCTTCATTTAGTTACGCCAGAGCAAAGTCGATCCATTGGTCAATCGATGAAAGTTGAGAAAGTTCTGATTCTACATATGACATGATTGGTGGTTTAGACCAACAAATCAAAGAAATTAAAGAGGTAAGTTGCATGACATTCTTTTGATATTAGTACTTTAACTTTGAAGTTCATTATCTATTGAGTATGAGAAGTATCCATATATTCATGTATGTCGACCATGCATCATTCTGTGTGTTATATTACGTATATATGTATATTTTAGTATAGTATTATATATTAGAAAAAGCTATTCTTTGTTTTTGGCCTCATGTATGTGATCAAATTTCTGAGTCATTGAGCTACCAATTAAACATCAGGGATTTGTTTGAAAGTCTTGGAATAGCTCGACCAAAGGTAATATTCCCTACGAGTTATATTTGAATTTTCCATTTTCCATCGGCATGCACACACAGTGTTGATATTTCTTTTTTTTTGCTTACTCTCTTTTACATATCCCGGGGTGTCTTGCTCTATGGGCCACAGTACTGGGAAAAACATTGTTGGCTAGAGCGGTGGCACATCATCTTGTATGTCGTTCATCGGGATGTGCAGTTACGAACTAGTTGAAATACATTGGAGAAAGGTTCTAGAATGGTCGGGGAACTTTCGTTATGGCGAGTTTAACCTCTTTACCATGCCTCACAATTTTGATCCATGAGTTTCCATGCTCGGTTCATGTAGTTCATGTAATGTAAAAGAATGGCTTTGAAGACTTGCTTAATCATATATATATATATATATATATATATATATATATATATATATATATTATATATATTATCATAGAATGCTACTCTTTTCACGAGGAACATGCTCCATCAATTATCTTCATGGGCCGAAATTGTGATGCTCGGATCTGCACGGATGGAATGCTGGAAGTGGCAATCTTGATAGTGAGGTTGAGCGCACTATCTTTGGAACTTCTCAACCAGTTGGATGGTTTTGAAGCTTCCAATAAGATCAAGGTGAAACATTTGCTTTATATTTATGATGCTTAGTGTTTTAAAGGGGTCTTAGTGCCTTTGATGAATATAAATCATAGCAGATGGACATATATTTTTAATTATATACGAGTCCTTTGGGATATCGTTCAAAATTTTAAGGATTTACGAAGAGAAATATGCAATTGTAGGTTTTGATGGCTACAAGCCAGGATTGACATCTGGATCAAGCACTCTTGAGACCTGGTTTTCACGGCCTTGGGGTTTTCCTTTTTGTATCACCTCTTTTTCTGAATATAGGTTTCTACTAAGTTCCCTTAATTGAGGAGTTTTGTAGCTTAAAAATAGCCATTTGAACAACTCAATGACTCGTAACTTCCTATTTGTTTGGTTTTAGGTTTTATTGATTCATCTTTCTTAACTAATGTGTTCAAGCATCGTCTTTGTTATTTGTCTCTCTCGATATTTGTTTATAATTTAGGACCTAGAGGGACATACCTAGAAGCCTTTCTTGTATCTGTCACTTTGAAGCAACTACTTGAAGTAAGCAATATATAGGTCCATTGTTTTTAAAGGAGTGCCACAAATAGTTTCATGATATTTTTGCATGTGTTTAAAGGAGGTGGCTCTAACTGGTATTGTAAGGCTTAAATATGTTATTCTTCCTGCCTGCTTTACCTAGTCTTTAAGCCCACCATTTATATTGTTCTTCTGAGAAAAAGTCCTATGGAACTTAGAGGATGAGAGAGTAACACAAATTTGTTATATGGTTTCTTTGGCTAAAATAGAACATAACAACAAAAGCTTTTTCATTAAGTGGAGTTAAATTTTATTTGAATTGGTTTATGATTATGTGACATTCTTGTGAATTTCTTGTTTTTGACAAGCAAGCCACAACAAATCTTGTATGATTACTTGATTAGAGCATCGGCATAATTGAATTTCTTTTTGTTAATTTTGATGAGATGTATTTGTTCACGGTGATGATTCACTCTTACCACTATTGAAATGAGTGCATTTGTAACTCAAGTCTCTCACCAATAGAAGCAGTGATGTTCTTCATGCTTTTTCATGTTATATATGTCAAGTTTTTATTTCTAGTGATCTGTTCCTATTTGAATAAGATAGTTCCTTGTTCTGTGTCAATTTGTCTTTTGATTTGGTATTTGCAATCGTAGTATGATCTTGATGATCTTGATGATGAGAGGTATGTGCAAATAAGCTATGTGGGTTTAAAGTTTGATTCTTGCATTATGTGGAGGGTGGTGTATGTTTACATATTTGTTATAAAATTGTCTATCAATGGGACATTGGGACAGTTTACCATACCATGTACTTAAATATCTGCTATTAAGCTTTTTAGTCCATGTCCTTTGAATGTACTTAAATCTGATATCTGCTACTTACAATTCTTTTTACTTTTTGCAATAATTTTGCGGATATGCATAGTTCTAAACTTGGCTATGGGAGGCTGGGATGAAGTGTGAAAGCGACATTTGAAATCGGATGTAAAGAGTTTGTAAATCCGTGTAGAAATCCTTAGCGACTTAGTTCAATTAATGTGGAATCCTAGCTTTAAACTATTTTGTAGTAGTCATGTATTAGTCTAATGTTTAGTTTCTTTTCTCAATTAGTATCTGTATTAGCTAACATGTTTATGCAATAGGTTATTAGATAGATAGTAATTAAATGTTTTGCACATGGATTGTACTCATTTATTATTGTGGTTATTATGTTTTGCTTTATATAAGTTTATTAATTATGATGTTGGAGCATTTATATGTTACGTATAGATATCACTATTAAATAAAATTTGGAGGCATAATTTAATTTTTTTAATTTTTTTAAAATTTGCGCGGATTTGCCACGGAAGGTGTAAGAATTTGCCACGACTTTGCGGCGGAAATATTTTTTTATTTTTTTAAAAATTTGCGGCGGGTTTGCCCGCAGATTTGCCACGGAAATTTGCCCGCAGTTTCTGACGAAAATTTGCCCGCAGTTTGCGACGGAAAAATTTGCCGCAGTTTGCGGCGGAAAAATTTGCCACGGAAATTCCGTGGCAAGCGATTTCGCGACAGCGTTTTTGCCACCAATTTTTGTAAAGTGGCAAATCCGTGGCAAATGTTGTTTTGCCGCGGAAATTTGTGCATTTGCCACGGAAATGTCCGTGGCAAATCAACGATTTTCTTGTAGTGTTTGGGTTGTGATTCAAATTTGGGTTTAGGTGTAGGTTTGGGTTTGGGGTGTAGGTTTGGGTTTCGGTGCAAATTTGGTTTTTGGTGTAAGTTTGGGTTTGGGTTGTGATGTTTGCGTTGTGTTAGTTTGGATGGTGGTAGTTTGGGTTATGTCAGGGTTGTGGGTGGTGCAACATGTGTGTGATTTGGTTTGTAGTAGTTTGGGTTGTGGCAGCTTATGGTGCAACATGTGTGGCAATTTGAGTTTTCATAGTTTGGGGAGTTCCAGTTTGTGTGTGCGTGTTTCGGTTTGGGCCTCTGTGGTAGGTTGTGGTGGGGAGTCGTGGGGCTGTTGGCCATGAGGACTTTTTGTGACCACTCTACGTATGTGTCGATGTTGCATCTAAATGGCAAGCCTTTTATAGTGAGATTTATTGTGTCATTTGTCTTTTCACTTGGATCATTGTTCATGGACCTCTTAGGTCTACCTACATGTTTACAAAAGCAAGCCAAACAAAATAGAAGCTAAACATAATGAATTATACTAGCCTAGTTGCAATTTTATTGCAGAAGCTAGGATATCCGGAGATGGTGTTATAGGCCAAACATTTTCATCATTTGTGGATAAATATGGGGCTGATAGCATGCCTCATATGTCTATTTCTATAGTAGTTGGAAACTAACTCCTCAGGGTCTTCTCTTATGGAATTGCGTGACTAACAACATGGTATGAGACACACTAGTAAGTTGTCCCTTTCACTATACGTCATGTGATCAATTTGGTCCTTTAACCATGTCATCTAGTTTCATTTTCGTCTTCTATGTTGTGTTATCAACCAAAAAAATTAATAAGCCAATAAAACACCATTTGAATCACATAAATAGGATTACATCAAAACACTGCGTTAAAGGCAAACTTAAAGCTAAACAACACAAAAAACAAATCAATCATTTAGTTAACTACAATGAAACTTTAAACAAACTTTGAGAACCTATTTAATACAAACTTAGAGGACCAAAATGAAACGAATAAAAGTAATTGCCACATCGGTACTTTTTTAGAGAGAACAAAAAAAGTAAAAAAAAATAAAAAATAACATGTCATTATATATATTCCACATCAGCAGGTGTCACATCAATACATAACGGACACTACAAAAAAATGAGTATTAGCGACAGATATTAGAGAGTGAAAATGAATCCCTCGCAAAAAAAAAACATTAGAGAGGGAATTAGCGACGGACAACATTGTCGCTAAAGGCTAGGCGCTTTTTTAAAAAAGAAACAGAAATCGTCGCTATAGCCCTAAAAATCCGTCACAAAAAACATTAGAGAGGAATTAGTGGCGTGGCGCGCCGTTGCTAAAGACTAAGCGCTTTTTTAATAAAAAGAAAGCAGAATTTGTGCTATAGCTCGTAAAATCCGTCGCTAAAGGTCCGTTGTACCTTTCTAACTTGATGGGACAATCTTTTGTTCGGCGTCGCTAATAATACTGAATCTCTCACTAAATGCCAATGTACCTTTTCGACTTGATTGGACAATACGATTCGTCACTATAGCCCTTATATACATCATTAAAGGGCTTTTAATGGGTTTTATCAAATCTCCCAACCACATCTCTCTCATTTCCATTTCACTTCATTTTTTCTACCCAACTCTTCTCTCTCCCTCTCTCTATCTGAATCTCTTCACCACCACCACCACATAGCTCCTCCCAGCCCCCCTCTCTCTCTCTCTCATTCACACTCTTCTTCTCCTTTACTCTTCCCCTTCTATTTCTCCCTTACTCTTCACCACCACCACCACCACTACCACCTCCTCTCATTCCTCACCCCCTCTCTCACTCTCTTTCTCCCTTACTCTTCTCCTTATCTCTCTGCCCTAATTCACTCTTCACCACCACACCACCACATAGCTCCTCTCATCCTCTCTCTCTCTCTCTCTCTCTCTCTCTCTTTCTCCTTTACTCGTCTCCTTCTCTCTCTTCCCTAATCCACCACATAGCTCCTTTCATCCTCACTCTCTCACTCTTCCCCTTCTCTCTCTACCTGAATCCACCCTTCACCACCACCACGACCACCACTCTCACTCCTCTCTCTCTCTCTTTGGAAAGCTTCATAATAATAATAATAATTTAATAATATAATAATAAATATATAAAAAAACAGGTTGAAAAAAATTAAAACAGTACTTTATACAAGCCATTCGGATTTGGACACGTGGTTGTGAGACTTAGCGAGGAAAATTTGAATCCCTCATTAATTAGCGGGGAATTAGTGACAAAATATTCCCTCTCTAGTTAGCGAGAGATTCAAAGTTCCCTCGCTAATCCATTAGCGAGGAGCAATTTAGCGAGGGAACTAGCCCCTCGCTAATTTCCTCGCAAATGGTCATTAGCGACGGAGATAGGATGTTTTGCGAGAGAAAAATCCCTCGCTAATAACCTTTTTTTGTAGTGGGACACCATCAATTGTTAAGTCTGGTGGAGGAAAAGGACTTATCTGTACGATTTTGAAACTTGAGAGCAGCGAGAAGAAAACTTAAAGGACAAGGAAGATCAAATAAATAACTTAGAGTAAATTTGCATCTTAGCCTCAAATTTACAATGAACATATATCATATAAAAATAAATATTACATTTATGTACTTGGAAACGAGACACGTCATCAATCGTTGCATGGGATCCATTTGGAAACGAGATGCACACAAGCAAACGAGACACGTCATCAATCGTTGCATGGGATCCTTTGGAAGCGAGATGCACACGGGCATCAACCAAAATACTTCACGATGAACCCAATGTGTTCAAGCGCTATGAATAGAATAACTTCGACCTTGATTCCATAAGCGTGAAAGTAAAATGCTCGTGACATAGTGATATGATCACCGAGTTCCACACTAAATTGATGTGTACATATGGGGTTTAGAAACTTGCTTGAACCAGTTAATCTTGAAAAATGCATTACAATTGGTGAACTATAAGTTTTGTTTAGCTCTCACAACTTTCCCTCTTTCTAAAAACCTAATCTCTCTCCTTGCTCCACTCTTGGTGAGATTATAAATCAGAAAATGAATGGTAGTCTTACTCTACCTCACAAATTTGGTTTCTTAAAATAGCAAATTTGAGTGTAGTTGTAACTTGTAAGTTGTTGTGAGATAAGCTAAACTCCAACTAATTTACCCAACCCATACAAACTAACTAGAGGTTGCTACAATTACATAACAGAAAATTACCTAACTAATTAGCCACTAACTAACATACATGTACAAAGAATTTGTATTATATATGTGCTCTTACACTAGCTCGGTGAAACTTATTAAATTTTACAAATTCTAACTAATTCTAAGCGCTTCTTAACTGAAGCGTTGGTTAATTAAACACTATTAAGGATATGACGGTGAGCGCGAGGATATCCGTCATTGTTTTCGATTTACACATGTAGGTAGTCGGCCCGGTGCGGCGAGTCGACTCTTATCGGCATCTGATTCTGCAGGTCGACATTTGGGATATGAGGAACCGCTATATCTTCGTTGGCGCCATACCTGATTTTAGGAGATCCATCGACCGCATTATTTATCTCTCGTGGAGATTGTTTCTGAATAGGAGCATCTCTTCGTGTTTATTTTATGAGTAGTCTGTTGATCCTATTGATTGTATCTCCAGGAGATAACTACTTTTGTTTCTCTTTTATTTTCCTCTTTTTCTCGCTTTGTTTGGCTTGTTCCTCTTCTCATTTGATGTATCACGGTTGAATACCCATTTTACTTAACTTTTTCTGTTTATATATATATCATAACTATATTAATTCACAAGTTGTACACCTAAGCGTCCACGTAGGACCAATCACAAAATGACACACACATCTCACGAGAAATCGTGCACGCCGCCATTTGTACATTCACCAGCGACCGTTGATCTATTCGACGGTTCTCCTTCCATCACGTTTGCCATGGATCGAACGGTTACAATTTTAGACCACGCATAGTACATTAATGATCCCAAGACAGCATAAAACACCATTTTAATGATAATAAAATGGTTCTCCTTCCACCACTGACGGTTACAATTTTAACAAATGACCCCAAGATAGCATAAAACACCATTTTAATTAATGATAATAATAACACAATAAACAAATCCCCCCAAATATTGGATCCCAATTTGACGGTTTAACCCTCACCCAGCTTGCAAAGAAAGCCAAGCGAAATGAAATAAAACCAACATTAGACCACGCATAATTGTGAGAACAGAGCTATGTGGTCTCGATCCCCCATTCATCAAAAAACGTTTCCAAGATATGGGTTACATTCGTTTTAATAAAACCAACATTTGACTACTCTCTATGTTTTTGCATTCGTTTTGTAAAATTGATATGGGTTACATAGTGTTGTATGAATTGTGACGATAATTGATTCATTTCTTAGTTTAGTCAATGTTTTATGGTTTTTCCATTTGCTTTCCAACATTTTCAGAATTCATTTGTTAGAATTTGGGTTTCTTTTATGAAATTTATTTTTGTTTTTGATTTCATTTCTTTGCAATTTAGGATTGCTTCACATAAAAATATGAACTCTACTTTCATTGGTTCCTCTTGCAGAGGTGGAAAAAGGTAAGGGCTTCCCCTTTCTCATTTAGCCAACTGTACAAGTATATGCTTCTTTCAAATTCCATTAGTTGTCTCTACCATCTCTATGCATCTTAGTAAAATGTGAACTTCTCATGAGTTGGCTATCATGAAGTTTTAGGTAGTCGTTGGAGTTTTGACATTAGATGTTGTATATATAGTTTTCAAGGTGTACCTAAATGTATATAAATGATAACGAATCTTTCTTGAGTAAACTAAGCTAGAGTATATATGAGTTTTGGAAGATATGTTGCTTATTGGTCGAGTATATATGATTTTCTAAATGATTTTCTAAATGTCGGAGTTTAAGCTTGAGAGTATCAAATCTCTTGGTCTTTGCATAATTGGATGCATATCCTATCTATATGATTCACTAAAGCAAAACCATTATAGTATTATGGAAATATGTCCCTCGTATCGATCCACAAAATTATAACCATTAAATTTGGAAATTGTAATACTTCATGTGATAAATGTAGTTCAAGGATTTAGTAGTAAGTATCTCATTCTCTCATTCTCACTTTTTAAACTAAACTATAATATTTTTAATGTTATTTATAACTTTTTGTTGCTAAAGTCTGTACACATTCCAACATGTGTAGTTCATATTAATTCCTTACGCCTTTTCTTTGTCGTTCTTTTTCTAGGAACAAGACTTTTACTTTTCAGATTTGATATATAAAACTCAAAGGAATGAGTACATATTGCTGATTTTCTCCCACATATATGCCCCACAGTACACAAGTTTTCAAGGTAGCTTTTTAGTATTTTATTTCCCCCACAGTAGTAAGATATTTCCCTACTTTTTATTTTATATTGCTTCTCTTTTTTGTTATAATGTGTTTCTTGGAGTTTATATTACTTTACATTGTAGTGGTGGCGGAGCATTTGAATGTTTGGTTGAGATGGCGGCAAAGCCAAGCAGTAGTGTTCTGAAATAGGTTGATTTAGAATAATTTTGAATTTTAAGTTGTTTTACTCTAATTTTGGTATATTGGATTTTGATTATACTCTTATATGAATTTTAAATCTGTTTTTCATTTCTAAAATGTGTGATTGATTTGGTATTTTTGTTTTTACTTGCCTTTGGGGTTTACTTTGATTTTGATGAGCATGTTCGGTTTAGTACAAATTGTAAAGTGTGTGATTCGATTTGGTTTGTTTTGTAATTCTTTGATGACCATAAGTGAGTTTAAGTGGCGAGTATCAAATCTCCATGCATGTCCTATGTATATGATTCATTAAAGCAAAATCACTATAATATTATGGAAATATGACCTCACGTATATGATACACAAAAGTATAACCATTAGAATTTGGAAATTCTAACACTTCATGTGATAAATGTAGTTGAGTGATTTAGTAGTAAGTATCTCATTCTCTCTTAATTGTCATGCTATTTCTTAATTAGTATATACAAAAAATGATCACTTTTTAAACTAAACTATAATATTTTTTATGTTATTTATAACTTTTTGTTGTTAAAGTGCGGGTAATGGCGGACATGCTCATGGGATCTTGGTGCCCCGGAGGATACGGGGATGGACACTACGATACCACTGCCCATACATTTGTGGGCTCGGGGCGGACACTATAGTACCCTGTCCAAAGGGTACCCATTGTCATCCCTAGATGTTACAGGATGCTAATTGATTGGTTAAGTATACTTACTAACAATTAATGTCATAGTATGATGTTTTTAAGCCGATGCAATGCTATTAATTTTTGTTTCCGTCATTTGTTTATTTTTATTGCAAATAAGTCATGAGGCAATGTGGCAAAAATTGGGTTAAATATTTAACCTAATGCATGATTCATCATGTTATACACGTACATAATTCAACTTTGCACTTGAGATTTTGATTTTTTTTTTAACCAAATGTGCTTTCCCTTTCAAACTGGAGCAAGGGCGAGAGAAGAGGAATCCATTACTTGGCGAGATCAATATTGAGTCAACAATTGCAAAGGAAGAATTGGATTTATAAAACTGACCATTTTTCTCCTAAAAAATTATGTTACATTGAGATTGAGATGTCGATCCTTAAGTCTTGATGCGGGTATAAATCATACTAGTATATATACATATATATATATATATATATATATACATATATATATATATATATATATATCTTTATTATATTTAAATGAGAGTTGCCACATAGACATTCAAAATTCCACCTAATCGACATAAAAAGCCACGTTGTACATTCATAATGCCACGCCATCACTACTAAAATTACGTGGCCAATCACAAAAATAAAATAACTTCCGTTGATAATGTCTGGTCTTCTCTCTTTCAAAAATAACTCCGGTAATAATTAACACTAAAAACTATTCGGTAGTTACAAAAATAATTGTGATCTCCAATTTAAAAATAATAAAGATTACAATTAAGTGTCAGCCGTTATGATTTATTCATTTAGCACGTTATGATTTACATTAACAGTACTAAGAAATTATTTCCGTTTTAATTTACATTAAAAACGATTCAGCCGTTATAATTTTTTTTTGTCCATAGATCAGTGCTGAACATTTGAGAGGGATTCTATCCAAAGGCCAATGTTTCTTTAATAATTTTTTTTTTACAATTGAATCACATCTGGAACGTTAGATGGATGGAAAATAAAATACAATCTAACGGCTAGCATTGTTTAGAAACCGCTGACCAATTATATCTCATTATTACTATTATTATTGTGTCCATACCATGTCTCTCACAATTCATTCCCACATACATGCATCTGTAGTTCCAGACCACGGTTGGAGGACAAAGGTAATCAAAAATTTAGTGTCCCTTCTCTTTCGGTTATCTTGCATAGTATCGTAACCATTTTTCTACGAATAATTTCTATGTGTTATTTCTCTTTTGATTTCCTATAAGAAAAAGAAGTGACACTAAATTTTTCTACGTTTCATGCGAATAATTTCTCTCTGAATAATCATTTTTTCTACTGAATAATTTCTATGTGTTATTTCATGCTTCTATTACTATTTGAGTTGTCTCATAATAATTTCTCTTCTGTTCTTTCCTTCCACACTAGAATGTCTCATCATACCATGTGTTCTTTCCTTCCACTGCCACACTAATCTCATTTGAAATTTATATTAACTTTTTTTTAAAGGTGGAAATCATGGATCACCACCGTTCATACTTTGATGATTTCTTTCAACAATACGAACGTGTTGACATTGCCTATTTGAAGACCGGGGTCCAAGCAATGGTAAGAATTCTTTCAACATTATAACCATTGAATAATACGTCTTTTTGCTTGGATTGATCTATGTCCTATATTTTCACCCTTGATATGTTTGATCATCTAATTTAATCTTTGCGTATATGTTTGTTGTGACTATAAAAACCCGGTAAAATTGAATAGATTCGGTGCTATTTTTTTATGTATTTGTCCATGGAAGGAATCGCATACTAAAAGCGATAAGGTGATTAAATTTTGTGATTTCGGTCTTATTATATATATGTGGCTTTTACACAAAGAGTATTAATTTCTTTCGGTGCAAAAAACTAGAAATACACAGTCGTTAGGCATTTCACTATTTTTTTTCCCCATGAGATATGCGCGTATAATGATTTTTAAGTGCATGTAGGGTAACTAAAGAAATAATATGAGTGCATAGGCGGGTGTCTGAGATTGAAAATATTGTCACAGTGAATTTTCAATACTTTTTTCATCACTATTTTAAGTGCATGTAGGGTAACTAAAGAAATTAATGAATGCATACTATTTTGAGAAATTTGATTATAGTGCTGAATCTTTTTTATCTTTAGTAATTAGTAGTGCATATGTAGTATAATTTCCCTGAGTAGATAATCGTTTGTTTACATATTTAGTTCGGTTGCCTCTTGATTGCAGGTAAGCACCATAGTTAAGGGCAATCACTGGCATTTATCTAAAAATATGTTGCATTATATTTTTTTTCACAGGTTGGACTTTTTACTTTAAACATTAACAGTATTAGACTTTTTTTGTCAAGTTAGTTCTTTAAATTTTAAAAAGTGAACCTCGAGAATACATGAAAATGACCAAAAAAACTAACATTATTAATATTTTAATACTCAAAGGAAAAGGACTAAAGAGAAAAAGTATAAATGACTAATATCAAATTTTAAATTAAACAAAAAGACCTTTATAATAATAATAATAATTTTGTCTATCAAGATTAATATATATATATATATATATACAGTTTAGTATATACATAATATAATATAACATATGCAATATAATAAAGCATATATATAAAATAACAATTGAGGAGGAGAGGGGCACTAACCCTTGCTTGCCACCATCTCCCTCCGTCCCTGTGGTGAAACATTTGCGTACAAGAAGATCAATGTAAGCTATAACTATATATCTTCAATTAACTAGGTTTCTGTCTTGTACGTTTTCATTTCAAGTGATCATGGCTTAGGGTCAGAATTGGATCAGGACTGGATGGCTTGGGAGGGCCACGTGAAAGGAGCTGTAAACAAAAGCCTATGCTGATCATTATTATCATGCAAGGGCCTGCAGCTAGCTCCATGTTGAGAAAATCCGACCAAAACAAAGAAGAAGATCACTAGAAGTATGAAAAGGACCCTCTTATTAGAGAAAGCCATGCCCATAATCTTTATGTAATGTAATTGATTAACTAATTTGAATGACATAATTAAAACTGTTACTGTTTCTGCTTTTGCCTTTTACTGGATGATTGGTGATTTTGAGACAGAGAGAATGGAGATGGTATTAGTGGTGGTGAATATCAGAGACATGCATATGGCATATATATATATATATGAAACTATATATATATATATATATATATATATATATATATATATATATATATATATATAGTTTCATATCAGGGACATGCATATGCATATGCAATATATATATATATATATAGTTTCATATATATATATATATATATATATATATATATATATAGTTTCATATATATATATATATATATATATATATATAGAGATTTTATAAGTATAAATGTTTGATACTCGTTTGTTGTTTGACCGAGCAATACGTATGTTTGAACTTGAAATGTTGAAAACTATATTGAACCAATCAATTAAACTTCATAATAAATAGAATAGATATAGATTTTTTTTTTTGATAAGTCAAAGTTTATTAATAGTTGCAAGTATTTAAAGTGTCCTCAACCCATTTTACAACTATCATGAATAGGTTGATACAATGATGAGGGTTGTTATTCCACTCCTCATAATCTAAATTGTGTTGTACTCCCAATCTATGTGCTATCCATCCCCAAGATAAACCCTTTACATGATCTAACATTTGTGATACACATGGGACACCCCCTCTAAATATTACCTTATTTCTATTAATCCACAAAACCCAAATTGCAGCAACCCATACCTTGGGCGCCAAAACATTATAACAGGTTATTTTTAAACAGGTTACCAACTAAGGACAATCTCATTAGAAGACTGGTTATTACTAATAGTAGGGGTCCCTTATGCACCACCAGGATGAATATGTTAATCACACGTTTTTCAATTACGCCTTTTCCAAAGATGTATAGAAAGAAGTACTAAGTTGGTAATTGGGAATTTTTGATGATCTAGACTTCTATGGGTCTTAGCACATTCAGACTTATTTGGATTAGATTTCGCATGTCAACATCATGAAAAATCTGCGGTTAATTAGTCTTTTGGATGGCAACAATGCAGTTGATTTGGAATGAACGAAACATTGTTATTTTCAAAGGGGGGTAGTCGAGATCCTCAATATAGGTGTTGTAGATGGTGCCTTAATTTCTAGTTGGTGGACTTCTCCACTATCTTGTATTAAGACTGAAATCAGTAGCAACTGAACTCATGTAATTAGGTTGGAGTACTTCCAATACTCCGCCTATTTATATATTTATATATATACAATATTCTAATAAAAAAAATACAGTAGTATGCCTCATATGTCTATTTCTATAGTAGTTGGAAATTAACTCCTCAGAGTCTTCTCTTATGGAATTGGTAGCAGACGCCTTAGCTAGTAAGTTGTCCCTTTCACTATACGTCATGCTTCAATTTGGTCTTTTAACCATGTTATCTAGTTTCATTTTGGTCATTTATGTTGTGTTATCAACCAAAAAAATTTAAAAAACCAATAAAACATCATTTGGATTACATAAATAGGATTACATCAAAACACAACGTTAAAGGCAAACTTAAAACTAAACATTACAAAAAACAGATCAATCATTTAGTTAACTACAATGAAACTTTAAACAAACTTAGAGAACCTATTTAATACAAACTTAGAAGACCAAAATGAAACAAATAAAAGTAATTGCCACATCGGTATTTTTTTAGAGAGAACAAAAAAAATTAATTTTTTTAAAAAATGACACGTCATTATATATATTCCACATTAGCAGGTGTCACATCAACACATACACATCATCAATCATTAAGTCTAGTGGACGGAAAGGACTTATCTGTAACTATTTTGAAACTTGAGGGACGAAACTGAGAAGAAAACTTAAATGACCAAAGCAGAACAAATAAATAACTTAAAGGAGTAAAAGTGCATTTTAGCCTCAAATTTACAATGAACATATACCATATAAAAATAAATATTACATTTATGTACTTGGAAACGAGACACGTCATCAATCGTTGCATGGGATCCATTTGGAAACGAGGTGCACACAAGCAAACGAGACACATCATCAATCGTTGCATGGTATCCCTTTGGAAACGAGATGCACACATGGAGCATCAACCAGAATACTTCACAGTGATCTGATCACCCAGTTCCAGAATAGTTTTTTTTTTAAAAAAATTTGGAGAAGGGAAAATTTCATTAATCAAAGTGGCACTAATGACCATTTTACAACTGTTCCTGAAGGGATTTGAACTCATGAGGATATAATGTTAAGCTCTTACCACATGAGCTAACACCTCAAGTGTAAGTTCCAGAATACTTCAAGAACGCTATGAATAGAATAACGCAACAACGGTTCCAGAAACGTGAAAGTAAAATATTTGTGACACAGTGATCTGATCACCCAGTTCTAGTTCCACACTAAATTGATGTGTACATCTGGGGTTTAGCAACTTGCTTGAACCCGGATTAATCTCGAAAAATTTGTTACAATTTGGTGAACTAAGTTTTTGCTTAGCTCTCTCACAACTTTCCATCTTTCTAAAAACCTAATTAATCTCTCTCCTTGCTCCACTCTTGGTGAGATTATAAATCAGAAAATGAATGGTAGTCTTACTCTACCTCACAAATTTGGTTTCTTAAAATAGCAAATTTGAGTGTAGTTGTTGTTTGAACATTTACGAGCACAATGACGAACACGAACAAAATAGGCTGAGTCGCGGACTAGATCGCTCTCTTTCAGACGTTTCGCGGCTCTGTCCAAATTGTGCAAGCAGTCTCTCCTAGCCTGTCGTCCCCAAGATATATAAAACAGTCTTCTCCAAAATATAATATGATTTTCCCTACACCTAGGAAAACCACCAAACTTACACTCCCTTATCTTTACTTTACTGCTCGGAATACTTATTCATTTTTCAAAATTTGAGAAGAATTATGGGATTGAAAAACACATTGTTTCAAAAGGAAAAGTCTATTTTCTCATATTATCAAAGTATCAAATATGTACTTCCTTCCTATTTTTTTCTTTTTTCGTTCTGGTTTTTTTTTCTCTTGTTCCATTCCACAAACTCTATTTTATAAATCAAAACAACCACAAGAAGTCCGTTGCAAGAGAGTTACACATTTATTGAAATAATGATAAAAAGAAAACGGAACAAAAGAAGTGAATACCCATAACTATATTCTAATGATTCATTGGCTGATAATAAAAGGATTCAATAGCTAATAAAAGAGCTTTTAACGTCTGATATAAATAAATATAGAGCATTACCAAAACAAAACGTACGGTTTATGCAAATAAAATACATTCACTGCATTGATGTACCTTTTTTTTTTGACGCAAGAAACTTAATGCATTTCATTCAAAACAAGTGCAAGAATACATGCTGGTACATTAAGTAGGGTATGAGAATGGCCTGAGCACAAGGCTACCCATGCTAAAGTATGGGCGACCTTATTTGCCGATCTCCTAGTGAACTCAATATGAGAGTTTAAATTAAAAGAAAGATAATGAAAATTATATCCAGAATAGCTAGAAAATAATGAATTTATGAAATGGTTTCAAAAGTAAATTCAATGGATGAACATAAAAATTAGTTTCAAAACAATTGATGCTTTTGAAACATAAATGTTGAAAATGTAAGATTCTTAGAATAATATCAAATAAATTGGTTTTATTTTACACACTTGTAGGGACCTGTTTGTTTATATTTTAATTTAAACTCTCATGTAGAGTTCTCTAGGAGAGAAACCAACAAGGTGGCTCATACTCTAGCTCGGGTAGCCTTGTTATCTGTATCTACTCAGACTTTTTTTGACATACCAACATGTATTTCTTCTCTTATAATTAATGAAATGCAGTAGTTTCCTTTGGTAAAAAAAAAATCAAATAAATTGTTTTATTTAAATAAAACACAAAATACAACAATCCCCCACTTGTTTTCTTTCAAAAATTTCATCGAGCAGTAAATCTTCTTTATATAAGATTGAGCATAAATATTGGTGTTCGTAAACTATTTTTTTAACCAAATAAAAAACTAATTTATTAAAAAAGGAGAAAAACGAAGACAAAAAAAAATCAAGGGGGGACTAGACCAAAACCCAAGGTCAGAGAGCGGAAATCAAACGAAAAATAAATAAAAAACGGCTAAAAAACATTACCAGATCAAAAGGAGTCAGAGACAGAATTTGCATTTGAACGAGTATTGTATCCAACGACCAATTTCTTGTATTGCCTTAATTTTTTCTTCTGAGTCTTGGACACAACCGGTTCAAAGTAATCATAACGCGCAAATCCATATGGGAATCAGAAGCCACAGTATCACCAATATCATCTGATGGCCCACCCCAAAGTTTTCTTAAAATATTCATGTCGGATTCATGGTGTTCGTAAACTTGAAACAATACATAGTGTTGATCGGGTTACCCTTATAGTTGTAAGTTGTTGTGAGATAAACTAAATTCCAACTAATTTAACCAACCCATACAAACTAACTAGAAGTTGCTACAATTACATAAAGGAAAATTACCCTAATTAATAAGCCGCTAACTAACATACATGTACAAAGAATTTGTATTATATATGTGCTCTTACACTATAGCTCTTAAATTGTACACAGCAAGAAATTCGCTCCTCTAAGACGTAACTAAATACAATCTCCAAGGTCATATCCATGGAGGACAACAAATTAAAACCCCTTCTCCATATCCAAGGCTGAATCCTGTTTCTATTCCTCTTCAATTTAGTAGGAAAAAACGACCAGAGATTTTCGAGAAATATATATAGTTTAAGAGCACATGTTACGAACGATGAGAATATAGAATGCGTGGAATAAGATCAAACAAATCTTCAAATAATATATAATAATATGCGTATGAATCAATATGACATCAAAACAACTTGATATATATCATTATTATTACGTAAAGAAATCTGAATAAAAGAATATTTGGTAGGAAAATACAAAGAATTGCGTTAGTTAATTAGCCATGAAAAGCATGGTGATTAAACATTTACAAGAAGATCAATGTAAGCTATATATAACTATCTTCAATTAGCTAGGTATCTGTCTTGTGCGTTTTCATTGCCAGTGATTATGGCTTAATTAGGGTCGAATTGGATCGGGACTGGATGGTTTGGAAGGGCCACGTGGAAGGAGCTGTAACAAAAGCCCATACTGATCATTATTATCTTGCAAGGGTCTGCAGCTAGCTCCATGTTGAGAAAAACCGACCAAAACGAAGAAGATTATCACTAGAAGTATGAAAAGGACCCTCCTGTTAGAGAAAGCCATACCCATAATCTTTATGTAATGTAATTGATTAATTAATTTGAATGAAATAATTAAAAATGGTCTTTCTGCTTTTGCCTTTACTGGATGAGCGAGTGGTGATTTTGAGACAGAGAATGGAGATGGTATTAGTGGTGGTGAATATCAGGGAGATGCATATTGCGTATATATATAGTTTCATAATTGGGGTTGTGACTTGACCGGAGGCTGTAGAGATTTTTATAAGTTTAAATGTTTGTAGTTTGACTGAGCAATACGTAGTATGTTTGAACTTGAAAGGTTGAAAACTATATTGAACCAATCAAACTTCATAATAAATAGAATAGAATAGATATAGATAGACCACCTTGGGCGCCAAACATTATAACGGGTACGTACTTACTTATGTCAAAATACGTTTAGAGTGTGATTGGATGAACGAATTTTTGAGGGTAATGTAATTTAAGAAGGTGATTCAAATGCTTCAAATCAAATTAACATATTTACATAATAAATTTGGAGAATTTTCAAAATAAATGGATTTTATGAGGTATTTTAATATGTCTAAATTTAGAAAATTTGAAATACTACCAAAAAGTGAAGAATTTGAAATTCATTTCTCGCTAAAAATGTTCTTTAAAAAAAAAAATTTTGTTTTTTTGCACAATTATTTTCTTAAAAAGAAACTCTCTCTCTCTCTCTGCGTGCGCGCGTGAGTAGAGTAGTATTTTATTTGTAAAATAAAGGATATAAATTTAATTTTCTTTTTTAAATAAAATGTAATTTGGTTTTCTGTCTGACCGTCTACTTACTTTACTGTACTGCACTTTTTTTTATTACATACGTTCGGTTATTTCTGTTGAAAAAACATAGGATATAATATGCTATGTATGTAGTTGTACACAGCTAAATTTTTCCAAAATGATATTTGAACAAAAAATTTAAGATAAATATAGCCAAAAACCAATTCACAACACATAATTAACCAAGTTTTTTAGACTATTAAACGAGTAACCAATTAACCAAGTTTTTAGTTAATGACTTAAAAAACTCTGAAAAGATAGGTTAGTTAATAGTTTAAAAAACTTGGTTAATTCGTGTTGTGAATTAATTTTTGGCTAGATTTGTTTGAAACTATTTGTCCATATAATATTGCTCTAAAATTTTTTTCACACATAAAATATACCCATAGCTACGACAAATGTTTGGCCCGTAGAGTATATTACCCATAGCTACGACAAATGTTACACAAGTTTTATTTTTTTAAATATTAAATTCAACATAACAGAAACTGTCATATTTTTTTTTAAAAAAAATTTATCCTTTTTAATTAGCACTATAGAAAATGCGAGCTAACCCGAAAAGTCCACGACCCGCATAGGTTCGGGCTTGGGCCAGACATCGGATGGATCGGTCCTGTCGGTCGTTGAACTCGCATGTCATTCGATCATTGGATAAAGTGAAGAATTTAAAAAAATAAATAAAAAAATGAAGAATTTTAATTACTCTATCTAAACAAGGAATTTTAAATATAAAGAATTTTAATTATCTCATCCAAACAAATAATTTTGAAAATGAAAGGATTTCAATTGATACATATGAATTGCCTAAAACTTAAAATTCTCTAGAATTCTCAAATGCCCCATCCAAACACGCTCTTAGTATAAATAAATTTCACTATGTATACCCAAAACTGATGTTGTTCGATTGGACATATTTTCCGTACTTGGGTTTGAATTTGGAATCTCCAATTTGCGTGTGTAACAACCAGAGAATACTACTATGTGAAATTTTTCTCTCAAGCACCCCATGTCCCAGTATGTCGACACCCTTCAAAGAAAATATTTATAAATTACATCACAACACTCTAAAACAAGAATATAAGAGAAAAAATGTCAAATACACTTAGGGTGTTTCTGACCGGTGCATTTGTAATGAAGTACTTGAGTCCATTATATAGCATTGGTCTTCCTCTTCCTTCACAAAACTAAGCAATGTGGGACTTTTTCAATAAGCTAAAAATCAATCAACTCCAACAAATAATGGCTAGCAACTAAACTCTTATTTCAATATAGACTAGCAGTATACTCGTGCATACACACAGATTCCGTCGTGTTCGTTATATTTTTTAATTAAGTTAGAAATTAATTAGTCTGATCCGTAGACCTAGCTCAACTGGCAAATGTCTATATTGTCATATCATGTCTCAAGTTCGAACCTGGGACCTCATAGTTGTGTGTGGGTTTCTAGTGGTATTGACCACTCCGTCTACGCACAAAAAAAAAAAGAAATTCATTAGCCTGAATATATAAAAGTATCATTTTTCTTAACAACAACATATAAGGTCTCACATCGAAACTTAAAAACAATATATATATATATATATATATATATATATATATATATATATATATATATATATATATATATTAGTGCAATTATCCTCTATTTTTTTATATATATCAGTGTTGTTAATTATCCCGTATTTTTTTTATAACAGTGCAATTATTCAGTGTTTTTTTATATATCAGTGCAGTTATTCTGTGTTTTTTATATATCAGTGCAGTTATCCCGTATTTTTTATATATCAGTTCAGTTATCCCGTGTATTTTAAATATTAATTAGTAGTTTAAATAGTTATTAAATCTTTTTATTTTTTTTATAGTAGATTTACTAGTCTTCAAAAATTATAGTTATAATAACAAATATTTATCCCGAATTTTTTCTATGGTCACAGTTATTTGTCTTTATTTTGAATTTTGAGAAAGAGACGGAAAAGATAAAGTGAGAATATTTGAAATTTGAATTGAGTTGAATGTAAGAATAGAGGGAAGAGATTATTTTGTAGTGAACTTTTAATTCTAAAAGTCGTTTATGTTGTTATGGGTAAATATGTAATTTGGTAATTTTTTTGTTGGGCAAAGGTACTTTTAGTTTGGCATGTTTGCATGAACGGATGTGCCCCTACGTAGAAGATTTAATTTGTTTTTAATATATTAATTGACACTTAACAGAAAAAATGAATTTTTATGTATATTTGTTTTGACTGCTGCATTTAAATTAAGGGTTTATTATTTAAGAATCGGTAACAATATGACTGAGTCACTAGTGAGGCATATTCATCTATTGTTTGAAATTGAAAGGGTTTAACAAGAATGGTGCAAATTAAAATGCGTAGTTCGACCGGCGTCTCACAAACTGAGGAATTCAAATAAGGTAAAAATCTTTTGACTGAAAGAAATTGGAAGTAACACGTTAAAGAGAATACACAGGAGACAGGACCTAGTCTCATCTCATCTCATCTCATCTCATCTCAGTGTCTTACATTTCACAACAAAGGCAGCTATATGTAATTGATGCCTGCTACGCCCAATTGCCAATTTCACCAAATGTATTGTTGTAAAACGGGTCGACTTTTCTGGGTATTCATATATCAGGATATTGTTGACCAAAAAAAAATATATCAGGATATTAAATACAAATGTATTGTTCTAAAAAAAAGTACAAATTATTACATTTAAATTAAATTTGCATCAACTCAATCATTTTTTTAATCGATAACAATTAGGATGTTTTTATTCGAGGGTGTTCACAACCGGACTGACCGGTATCTAGAAGGCTCGGCCGGACATACTGCACTCGAAGGAAGAAGAACACAACAGAAACTCTCCTGCACTCGGCCCACATTCCTCGGATGGTCGGTCCACAATCCACATTCGGTCATCGGTTCGACCACCTACATCATCTGTTTGGCCTATCTGTTCGGCTAACCACAATGTTCGGCTCAACCTATTCATGACCGCGGACAAGCATCAATGAGAATTCCTGTAACTGCTACTTAATGAAGGCTCGTCATTACTAAACTTTAAGTTGAAGATTTGCCAGATTAAGTTATTGAATCCAAGTCTCTGTCGGCATCATTCCCCAATCTGGACGTGACTACCGTCTATGACAATGCACCAATGGAAATTGCCGAATTGCACCACTTGATGATTGGAAAAATGTTGCTACATCCGATGTAATAGAAGCTTTATTTGTGAAACAACTCGTTGGCATTCCAAGAGTCAGAGCTCCATAATGACGTGAAGAATCAAGAAGACCATCGGCCAACCAAAAATCAAGGGAAGACCGAGCACTGCTGCCAGCCTCGCTCACCAAATTCATGCTGCCAAAACCTAAATCACACAAGGCTCTTCCTGTATAGAACTTACCTATTGAGAAATGAATTGTAAAGCTACCTGGATCTTTTAGCTTCCTTGGTATTTTGTTTTGCAAAATCAGACTACATTCTTTTGACATAACAACAGTTTCAAATGCTACATTCTTTTGACATAACAACAGTTTCAAATGCCCCTAGTCTTCTTATTTTAGAAATTAGCACATCTTTCATGAATTTAGCATAATTTGGCATTTGTTGAAGTGCTTAACTTACCCTCGTTACTCACCGAGCACAGCTTGCGACCATGACGAAACCAACAGTGCGACCTGAACAGGGAAGTTCTAGTTCTTCCTCCATTATATTTAAAATTCTAAAATTACCCTACTCTTGTGCAATTAAATTTCATAATCGCATAATACAAACATGGCGTTATGCAATTTTCAAATACTGATAGCAAGAGAGCATGTAGTTTTAGTACTATTGAATGTCATCATGCATCACACACATGAAGTTTTGTTTAAACAATCAACAAGTCCAAGAAATTTACATATATTGATATAGGAACTCGAATACAAATTGCTTACTATCATGCTGAGGTTCGCACCAATATCTGTTGTGGTTATACAAGAAAAGTCTGCTGTTATGTCTTAAGCTTCGTCTTAGGTCGTAAATTGCAAATATTCCTGGCGATTGCATCTAGTAATTGGAAACTACTTGAAGATATGTTGAAATCATCCTCATCAGTTAGTTTATATATATAGATACACTCACTTCTATTTACTAGTGACTACACTACTTGCAGGATCCATTGAATTCGCAAAAGACGACATAGAAGGCAGAGATCAAAGTCAATGAAACAGAAATGTAAAGGGGAGTTTCCCCCATGAACAAGCAGCTATACAACCATTGAAGGCTATGTCAGAAGTAAAAACAAATTCAGAACAAGCACAAGGAAGAAACGACGAATCTGCTCAAGGAAGTACTCTCCAAAGAAATGCATCCTTCAAACATACTTTGGATTGAAGTTAAGAAGTTTGCAAAATAAACATCCAGAAACACCTTGAGTCACATGTTTTGAGAGCTTCCCGCCATTGTTGACTTCACCCATAGAAATAGTTTCAAAGGTCAAGGAATAAGTGTGAGCACTTAGAGCCTGGTGGACAAGCATTCAGTAGCTACTTGAAAGAACATACAACAATAAAATAGCTAGCCGTTACAAGGTCAGAATGGGAGAAAAGGTAGCGGCAAAGCTACAAATAATTGGAAAGTTATTGACATCAATCATCTAACGTGTCAAAGAGTTAAGAAATCTCGACAAGACATGTCACTCAAAAAGAAGTCGCATAATGATGGTTATGTAGGGAGTACATTCTTTTACATTACATGACCGCGGCAAAGCTTTTCTCTTAGATCTCTATGCAACTTCAGTCAAGGGTTAAAAATATATATATATATATATATATATATATATATATATATATATATATATATATATATATATATATATATAAGTTGGTCATAACGACTGAGCAAAAATGGAGAAGCCGACCACATAGGTCGAGCAAAAATGAAGAAACTGACCACATAGGTTGAGGAAAAAGAAAGAAAACCGATCAACAAAGGATCAAACGCATGAATGCCACCAACCTTCAGTTTCAATACAGCTGAAGAAGACAAAATCTTCAGCCTTCCCAACAATGCCGAAGAAGAATAACTGATTCTCTAATCTCAATAAATGTATCTTTGTAGGGGGCATTAGCTTCCCAAATGTACTGTTGTTTATTGAATAAAGAGAATCGATGATTACAAATGCGTGAATGCGCAGGAAAAACAAGTCTCGAAACGGCAAGGACCGAGTAGTTGGCTCGATGTTGACCCTGGGCACCGAAGACAAAAGGACCTGCCATGCGTGATCTGGACCGACGAGTTCATGTATCCCTTGGGTGCACTTCGCTTGACTATGAGGTGTTCTCGCTGAAAAGTGATCCACGGAGTCATGAGAAGAACCCCTCTTTGCATGGTAATGTGCGGACCATGAGCTCACTCGCGGGATTGCACTTGCTCGTGAAATCAACGCATTTTCACACAAAGAGGAACAAACAACAAGACCGCGGTAGATGCGCAAGCATCCCGGGGCACAAATCCGAGCGATCTTTCACGTAACCCTCCCTTTACAATATCAAAGGGAGGAAGCAAAACCCGACGATGAAAATCGTGCGGAAGAAAAACTAAATTTGTATACCTATTTAAGGTTTTACAGGGAAAGCATTCAAACAAGAAGAAACATCAAAAGAAAGTTTCCAATCGATCGTGCTTAGCGCTCGGAAAAGCCTGCAAATGAATCACCCGACCCAAAAGAGGCAAACCAATTTGGCTGTCTAGTGAGGATACGCAAAACGACCCCAGGATGGTTCAAAACAAATTCGAAAGACGATTCAAAACAAACACATGAAGACCTGGTGAAACCGATCATCTCGTGTTTTGTTAATTTCTAACTATTTTTATTTTGTAGACTTAACTCTAGAAGGACAATAAGGAAGAAACTAAGACGATGAGATCAAAGCCAAAAAGTCAAGCAGTTAGAAACATGTCATCAATCACAAACTATAAAGTAACAACAGCACATGAGGGACTACCAATCATGGAACTAAAGGGCTCGATAGCCGAAAGAGTTGACACGCGAAGGACTCGTGCAATACTTGAAGGATTTGAAAAAAACATAACTGCTCAAACACAGCCGAGCCTATCTTAATATTTAGAACGACTTCACACTTCGTGCTCGCCGCTCGAAGGACTATGTTCACAACCGGGCTGACCGGTATCTAGAAGGCTCGGCCGGACATACTGCACTCGAAGGAAGAAGAACACAACAGAAACTCTCCTGCGGGCGGCCCACATTCCTCGGATGGTCGGTCCACAATCCTCATTCGGTCATCGGTTCGACCACCTACATCATCGGTTTGGCCTATCCGTTCGGCTAACCACAATGTTCGACTCAACCTATTCATGACCGCGGATAAGCATTAATGAGAATTCCTGTAACTGCTACGTATGTCTTGTAACGGCCACAACGGCCATAATGTGTAATAAATAGGAATAATCACCAATGTACTATATATATCGCCCTCAGAGGCTAATCAAAGGACAGACATTTTCTGGTTTCTTCCAGTTTACTCATTCTATACTCTCACTCTCTATCTTTGTGTTCTTGCTATATCCTACTCTAGGAAAATAGTTAGGAACAAAGGGTAATCAAGAATTTACCTTAACCAAGTGTCGAGGGTTCGATCCTCGCATTGGGTATAGAGCAACTTTAAATTCCTGGGTCAGTTGTCCCACTCTTCGAGGTGTCTCCAATCCAGCGAGGGGATTAGTCACTGCGTTCGGCAGTGGATACCCTGGTCTCGACAAAAAAATTCCAAGAATGTACCTTATTTTGATTGCCCTTTAATCAAAAACTATCCAAATCATTTGGGTTTTTTTTGTACCCCACCCTTTACCCCCTTACCCCCACATACATACGAACTTCCCAAAATACCCTTGTAAAAAGGAATTTTTTTTAAAAAAAAAATACCCAATCGTATATATATGTGTTGAACATATATACGATGGTAACAATTATGGGCATCGTATATATGTTTTAGTGAGGTATATACGATTGGCTACAAAATTTCAATCGTATATACATTTTTATTGTGTATATATGATGGTGTATTTATAGGCATCGTATATATCTAGGGTTTAGGATATATATGATGCTAGTGATATTTTCTTTATTTTAGTTTTTTTTTAATTTTAATGGTTAGGATTTCACTTTCAATTTTGATCAACAGTGTAGATTGCACCGACAAAATCAACGGTTGATAATCTTTGACGACATCTATAAATACCCACTCCCACCCTCACTATTTTCACACCAAAAATTCAACTTCTCTCACACAACACAAGTCAAGGTGATGCAGGCTCCTAATGAGCTCCTAATGGCATACTACGAGCCTTCTTCCCTCACTATCGTTCATTCTAATCTGAGGCTCATTAATCATCAGGGCATCATCTTACAAGATGATGGTGTAGGTTTTCGATGGAAGAGATGTTATGCGGTGTAGGTTAAAACACTGCATATCATTTGCTGCTATTAAACAGAAACTACTGCGGATGGTTCAAACTGAGAACGACGAACATGAGATAATTTGTATCGTTTATCGGAAACCGGAATGGACTGATAGGTATTTACTGGTCTACCATGGATGTCAACAACGAGGATGACCTCCGAGCCATGATGTCCATTCATATTACGTTTATATGGAAGGGTTATATTCATCTGTACGTCGAAACTAGAAGGATCGTCGCTGAGATCCTTCGACGATTAACTCCACCAGCTCAGTAGTTTCAATTGTATTTTCTATTTATCTATCTATTTTTATTCTAGTTGTTTATGTTTTATCGCTTGTGTAAGTTTGTTTTATCGAATCAATGAAATCGAAAATTTATGGAAACTCGTAAAATATAACAACCGAAAAAAAGTAATAATAAAGTGCAAGAACTAATAATAATAAAGTAACATGAGTACAAACATCAAAGTACAAATACAAAATCCCCTAACGTCGCTTACGTGGTGGTAACGGTCTGTCGGGCGGTGCCATCCCCACCAGTTCATAGAGTCTCTGAAATGTCTCAGTGCCATGACAGATATTGCCTCTACGAAGCCCGCGCCTACAAATGTCCACCAGCTGCTTTAAGAGGTCACCATCTTTGCTTTGTGGTAGTCTGCCGCTCATCCGATCGTATCTTGGTGGTGGTGCTTTGGAGCCGTGAACGATCTCGAGGATAGATACACGGACGTACCACTCTTAGTACGCTGATCCAACCTCATCCGCCACCGAGAGTAGCTTCGAGTAAGGCGCGAACGCCACCACACTAACCATGAAGGTGGCGATCTGAAAGATGCAGTCGTCATGGCTCAGACAACCTGCAAGAGGGTCACGTGGGATGAACTGAACGTACCCAAACTGTCGTAGGCACTTATCAGGCATGTAGCGAACTCTGAAGTCGCCTCAGCTGATGAAGCCCCTTGTAAAGTGAGATCTGCTCAAAGGGTCTAGCACCCCGGTGCTCCTCAAATGGTCGCCAGCAGACATCCTTCGGTCTGAGCTCATCAATCATCCTCCTATAATGGCGCAGCTTCAGCTCATCTGTCTTCTTCTTCCTCCAGCGCCCAGCCAGTGGCTCCGCAGTCGGTATATGACCAGGCCTCCTCTCCCCCATCCGAGGGAAATACCAAATAATCCAAGCCTGAAATGCAAAAATAAAGTCGGTATATGAAAGCCTGAAATCCAAGCCTGATGCGGATACTGAGCCAGCTGCTGATGCTGAGCCTGTCTCCTAGCCTCATCATCCCAGGCAACGTCCCTGGCAGCCTTCGCCGACGCATGATTTTGAAGATGCCTGCAAGTCCGCGTATTGGGAGCAAACGACGAAGACGATCCCTCCCCTCTCCCTCTGCTAGGATATGCCTCCCCTCTGCTACTCTGACCTCGGTCCCTCTGACAACGGTACCTACCAGACACTGCAAAAAAAACACAATTAGTAAAATAAAATTAACCAAAAAAAGGCCATCGTATATACATAAGAGTAACGTATATACGATGCTTACTTGAACAGGCGTCGTATATATGTGGTTGTGAAGCAAATACGATTGAGCAATTTGGGGGTCTATCATATATAAATGGCTTGCAACGTATATACGATGGTGAAAATTTTGACCATCGTATATAGCTCTAAAAAGGTATATACGATTTTGAAACAAACACAATCGCATATATCTCAAATATGCTAAGTGAACTGTGAGTTTGTAAAGCCTTAGGGGTATCTATTCAATGGGTCTGTTGGGGTAGGGGGTAAAGGATGGGGGTAAAAAAAACCAAATCATTTTTGTCTAATTTTGATATTGGGTCATTGGAGCCCATTTTTTTCCTTGTTGCAAGCCTATTTATTAATAAAAAATGTTTTGGCCAAAACTATATTCTTTGTCATTACTTTTTCCCACACCCCTCTCTACTCACCATGCACCCCCCAAACCTCAAATATTCCCAAATTACCCTCGCGTGGAACACGCGTGGAAACCTCCCCACGCAGTGTTTTTGACGGGTTCGGCTCACACACACCAAACATGTTCAGATGGGCCTGACCGAACATTGATTTCACATTGCAATAATTTTCTTTCTCTGTATTTCTTATCTATTTAGCACTTTTCATTTTTTTAGAGAGAATAATCTCCATATTTCCCCCCTTCCAGTATTTATAGAGTTGTTATCTGTAATTTCTTCTTACGGGACTGATGTTAATTACACTATCATTCAAGGAAAGAGAATTTTAGTAAAATTCAGAAATGTTGCATACTTATACCAATTGTGAAGTCCCTGTCAATATGTTCATGGCTTTTATTATTTAATAATTGTGGGCCCTTTTTGTCTTACCTTTATGCAGGAGAAGACGGCTCAGAAGGAAGAGAATTTGAAGTGTTGCGTTAGAATTTTCTCTAAATCAAATCTCTTACGTTCGGTCACCATGACCTGAACTCGTTCGGCTGAGACTTAGTTCGAACGAGTTAAAATCAAAACTTTGGAGGTGTGTCTAAAAAAACACTTGTTTGGTTGCTCTTGGTGGAACTAGATAAGTTTCCCGCATCCGAACTGGAGAAAATTGTTGAAAAAAAAGACGCGTTGCCATTTCACTAATGGCTTTTTGATCTTTTCGCAGAGTTATGAGGTATTTTCTGAATAGGAGGGAGTCTGGGAAAAGCAGTGGTCTTTTTTTTCCGGTCTGACTTTTGTTTTGGGCCGTGGACCCATTTTCATTTTAGGTTTTTTCAATATAGGGAAAATAAATAAAATAACTAAAAAACAATTAAATAAAAAGAGAGAAAATTTTAGATATTTTCTTCAAAAGTCTTGGTCTACGGCTCAGCATAGCAGTTGCACAGAGCTAAAGTAGATAGCAAATTTGTTACTTAAAAGTTATAATTTTTGCTTTATCAATAAGTTTTCTAAGAAACTTTCACACTATAACCATTCTCAAGATGAAGGGAAAAAAAACGCATACACACAGCATTAGTACTCACACTTTATGGCTACCACCAATTGAATAGAGAATAAATCACACTATAATCGGGGGTGGCTCTGAACATAGGCGAGAGGGGAAACCGTCTAAAGTCTCATTTTGTTAAGGTACTAAAAGTTTTTTTACTTAGTAGTATGTAAATACATTTAAATAAATATTTTATGCTTCTCAAAAAAAATAAAGATTTTATGTTATTAGAAACATAATTATATATTTGAAGAATCGGAAATCATTCATTAGAGAGAGATTTTAACAACCGAATGAAAATAAGTTATATAATATTGACTTCTTTAAAGACAATTAATTGTTTCCTAATTGTTGAAGATATATAGCATAATATTAACTATTCCTGTTACAAAAAAAAATCTAAATTGAAATTGTGATTAAGTAGTCTCACTTTAGTTTATGTTGAAAACGACTCTTAAAAAAACTTTAATTATGAACGAATTATTAATGATTTTCAACAAAAAAGGAATAAGAATATTATTCAAATAACTACATAGGACATTGTTCCGGACTGGGCCTACCCCAACCCAGGGCGAAGCTAGGCCCAATCCCACGCTGACTCCAGCCCAATTATTGGCTTCAAAGGTGAAGATCAACACCAACGGCCAGGATCGATGAGGCCTCATTTGACGGCTCCATGCTCGCTCCTACGTCTATAAATAGACCCTCACGCATTCCTTCATGCTTACCTCTTCCACTTTCCTTTGCTCACTTATGCATCGGAGTTCTTGCAGATACTGATCGTCGCGGCGACCCTAGCATTGGAGGATCGCTTCAGTCCCTTACCGTTCAGACCTCGGGCGACCCACCACTACAACCACCTTGGATCCAGATCTTCGGCTACCGACCCTAGTACGAACATGCATCATATTATTGGTTCGTTCAGGATAACCAAATACCAAAATCAAGTGTGTCCTAAGGCAGTGAGACAGCAGAAAAATGCATAAGATCGAGTATGCAGCTTAGTGTTTAGTTCCCTAGCTATGCCATAATAAGATTCTTTTAAATTTTATTTTACTTATCAATGTACTTTTTTTATGAGTACTTAGCAATGTATCTTTTAATAGGCTAATAAAATAAAAAAGGTTAACGAATTACGTGTTATTTAAAATGCTATACAAGTCACCTTATGTCTTTGTTTATTTTTTACTTTAAAAAATACCACATTAGAATTGCGTGTTTTTTTTGGAATTAGAATTGCATGTTTACCTTATGTTATACCCCAATTTTTTCCGAGTTCTTATATCATTGTAATATTTTTTATTTATTTTATTAAGTAGTGTATGTGCAACAAACATTTCTATGTACTCAAGTAAAAGATAAGTAGCTTGTGCATATCAACCACAATTAATATAAAATTGAATAAAGATGCATGATTTGATTCTTGGTCAATCATCCCACATGTTATTTCCTTTTGACCCTCTTTGAGTAATTGAAAAAGCAAGTGAAGCAAAGCACAAGAGCTTACAAAATAAGAACAAAAAGATGAAATACCCAAATCTGCAGCTCTATTGCAAAGGCAATTTCTCTCTCCTCAGACCTCTTTTCGACAATCCGAACGGTGAAAGAGGAGATATATGTCTCACGAACCTACTGTCGAAAAATGAAGATGATCCAATGGTTAACGAATCCGGAATCACACTTTTACGGTGAGGGGTTTGAGAAAAACGAACCAAAAACTGCAGCTATTGCGAAGGCAATTTCTCTCTCCTCAGATTTCGTTACGACGATCCGAACAGTGAAAGCAGAGATATATGTCTCACGAACCTACTGTCAAAAAAGGAAGACGATCCAACGGTTAACGAATCCGGAATTGCAATTTTACGGTGACAGGTTTGAGAAAAACGGTAATTGTGTTTTAAAGGGGAATTGTTTTCTCTACATTGTTTTAGTCTCACATTGCTCGCAAGAAACAAGAGCTCCCTAGCAATTGGATATAAAAGGGGTTGAGAGGTGAAGATTAGGGGGGAGATCATTGGAGGGTTAAGTGATCTTTTGGGTCAAAGCGTTCGCGGCCCATTTCACTAAAAGCCTGTCTTTGATCATTTGGACGTTTTGAGTCGGCTTTTCGATTCTCAAAGCGGTTCTTGCGGTCTTGGGGTCAAAATGGACCAGATAGGAGCCCGGTTCGCGATTGACCTGGTCAAATTGCTCAGTCCGGTTCGGCACTCGTCGAGTCCAGGTTAGTTTTGTATTTATTTTGTTTATTTTTATGTACATATTTATTTATCATTTATTTATAATATAATCTATTTATTTATTTATTTATTTATTTGTTTATTGTTTATTTATATATCTATTCATATTTATTTATGTATATATATTTTTTTTAGCCTAGTCTTTATTAATTATCAGTTTTTGTCTTTTTATGCACAAATTAGTTTATTTCTTCAAAAATCAAATAAAAGACTAAATCGGTTGTACAACCGGGTTAGTCATCATCCTAGGACCAATGAGTTGTACAGTTCAGTAATCCTAAAAATTTATAAAAATATAAATAAATCATTTCTCCCAAAAATAAAAGACTAAGTCGGTTGTACAACCGGGTTAGTCATCGTCCTAGGACCAATGAGCTGTACAGTTCAGTAATCCTAATAACTTATTTTTTTGACAAATCCTAATAACTTATAAAAATGCAAATAAACTATTTTTCCTAAATTGGGAAACTAAGTCGGTTGTACAACCGGGTTAGGCAGCGTTCTAGAATGAGTGGGCTGTACAGTTCAAGAGTCCTAGAATACCTATCATAAAACCAACCCACCTCACATCAAACTAATTTCTCTCAAAAACTCAAAAAAAAATCATTTTCAAAAAGTAGGGGACTATGTCGGTTGTACAATCGGGTTAGTCAGCGTCCTAGGATCAGTGAGCTGTACAGTTCAAAGAGTCCTAGGACCCCTACACTAAAAAACACCAACCAACAAACCTTTTTCAGGAAGAACTACGTAGCTTTGATTCCTTCATTGCATCCGGAGGTACGTAGGAGCAAGAGTCCACTCTTGTCAAGCGCTAAAAATTAAAAATTTAATTAAGTCTTTTTCACTATAAATAAAAAGGGTAAATATTAATAAAGCATAAATAATTAGACAAATGATGTCGTGGGGTTCTTCCCCACACATAACGACTCCGAACCTTAAACTTGCCTTGTCATAAACCTAAAGGGATTTTCCGAATTTGCCCTTAAACTAAAATTTGGTGGCAGCTTCCTATGAACCTTTCGAAGAATCCTTTGCCGGATTTTTCGATCGCTACACCTTATAAATGGTAACAACTTTTAAATAGAAAACACAATAATGTTGCTTGATATAACAAACATGATTATCACGTGATACACATATATACACGATAACAAAGCCACTCTACCTTATAAAACATTATTCAGTCACCTCTTCTCGCTCATTAACTTGTTTACTATATCTTTTCCCTCTATTATCACTGTCTTCTATTTTATATTAAAAAATTAGTGTCTAACTCGTGTATTGCGAAAATAACATTCCATATACTAAACAATGATAAATATGGAATGTATTTTCTATTTTATTGAGAAAAAATATTTTGAATAACAATGATAAATACATAATTTGAAAAATAAAATTCTAAATATTTTTTTTGTATACAAAAATATTAAAATAAATATTTAAATTTATATTTTATATGAGATATATTTATAGAAAATAAAATAAGATTGGATAAAGGTGCCACATAGATATATACTAACAATTTTTTTTTGACCAAAATACACTAACAAATTACATCACATATTATTATGGAATTTAATAATAATAGCATTAATAAATTTTAGACTAAAATATATTTTTGGTCTTGTGTTTTCAAAAATCCAAACTTTTAGTTTTTGTATTTTAAAATTTAGACATTTAAGCCTAAATTTTATAATTATGGCGTCATTTTGTTGGTTCGTCCAGGACCTCCAAAATCTCAGTACCGGCTTTGACTATAACTATTTGGTATACTCACACTTTTTGGGTACCAATGGCATATGAAAATTGCTTAGTGTTGCTAGGGTGTGCTTGGTACAAAAACCATACCACACCACACCATACCACTCTCAAATCCAGTTCTGGTTTATCATTTTTAAAAAAACCGCTTTACATTCTTATTAAATCGGTTAAAAACCTGTTCAAAACTGGTTCGCCATTGCAAACCAATTTCCCGTTTTAAAACCAGTTTTCTCTTCCAATAAACAGTTTACTAGTTTTGAAAAGCGGTTTTTGCTACCAAAAAACGGTTTAACGTTTCCTAAACTAGTATTTGTTTCAAAAAACCAATTTTTGGTGTAAAAACGGTTTACCACTTCTCAAAACTAGTATTTACCACTTCTCAAAACTATAAGTGATCAAAAACATAAGAGTCAACAACAATATAATTCCTCAGAACAAATAAAATAGGAAGAAATCACACAGCAATTCACTCAAAATACAAAAAAGACTAATTTTGCGAAACATTGGAATCAACAAATAGCTACAAAAATTAGAATATGGAAATTAAATAGCTAAACGTTAACGAGATGATTAGGGTAATTAGTTCTTTTGAAGGTTATTGCAATGAGTCTTTTCTATTGGTTTCTTCTTCTTCTGTTACACGGTGATATTGTTTTAGAGATGATAATACTAAAGGACTAGAGATGATAGTATAACAAATTTCCTATATTGTCTTCAATAATATCCGGTGTAATGAGCATTATAATCAATAAAACATTCTTCTTCTTCTGTTTATTTGTTTTTTCAGGTGATTGTTGATGGTGTAAGTTGCTACGGGGGATCTCAATTCTTATGATTTACTCCGAAATAAAACATTCTGATGGTGCCATTTGGTTTATAGAATGGTTTATATGTAGTACACACACAAAGCAAGATAGTTGATATAAGTTTTTGTGGCAAGAGCAACAACGAACTAGCCAATGAACCAGACCACTAAGAGACTTGGACGCCACATCTCTACCCAAAATCTTAAGGTGTCAAGTATATATGGGTCCCCCTCTCTTATATATATTTCCTTCATATAGCTCATTCATAGTCGATGTGGGAGTAACCACTCACACTTGAATTTTCAACATCTCCCCCCAAGTGTGATTCACCCACATCGCTAGCCTTGGCCCCATCAACACACCCGTGACTTTGAATTTTCAACAAGCCAAAATTGATTCTTCCATCAAATTTCTCTAAGTTAAACTTCATAGCACTTGAAAAATTTAACATTCCAGCTATATACATATAAACCGTGCACCGAGTAGGTTCCCAAGAAAGAAATGTGTGTCACAATGGACATGCTTAAATACCAACTATTTCCTTATCTAGAACCTTTCTCAAACAACACTTTCACAGTATCAAACTTCTTTTTTGATGTGAAAGATTAGACAAAGCTGCAACCATAGAGCGTAGTGAGAAATTTATACACTGCCTCTCAAAAGGTTTTGGGTGGAGATGTGGCGTCCAAGTCTCTTGGTGGTCCAATTCATTGGCTAGCTCGTTGTTGCTCCTGGTGCTCCCTCGGACTCCCCAACAAGTGGTATCAAAGCCATGGTTCGGTTTGGTGGGGGAGTACGGGAGTTGGATCCTGGTTTGGATCACTAGTGCAGAAAAGACTTTTAGTATCGGTTATTTGGCACTTTTAGTATCGGTTATCTGTCGATACTAATTCGACCGATACTAAATGTCTGACATTTAGTATCGGTTAAATAACCGATACTAAATGTGACTTTTAGCATCGGATTTTCAAAAAACCGATACTAAATGTCGTTTTTTGGTGTTTTTTATGCCTTGAAAACGTACTTTTAGTATCGGTTATTTGAATAACCGATACTAAATGTCACTTTTAGTATCGGTTATTTATATAACCGATACTAAATGTCATTTTTTAGACAGCAAACACAATGTTGAAATGACATTTAGTATCGGTTATTTAAATAACCGATACTAAATGTCACTTTTAGTATCGGTTATTTAAAAAACCGATACTAAATGTCATTTTTAGACAGCAAACACAATGTTGAAATGACATTTAGTATCGGTTATTTAAATTAACCGATACTAAATGTCAAAAAGGGACCTTTAGCATCGGTTATTTAAATAACCGATACTAAAAGTCTATTTTCTTAAAAAAAAAGGTTCTCGGTTCACATTTCTACACACACACACTACATATAGTAGTGTGTGGTAAAAATGAATCGAGAACCAAAACTAACATCAAACAACTAAAATTGAACATGAAATTCATAAGATTTCATAAATTTAACTATGGATCGTGTTAGTCAAATAATCACAAAAAGTCACAAAAATCATTTGCAGTTCAAAAAACCCCAAAAAATCACAAAAAACCCCAAAAAATTTAAACTTATAACAAGACAACACTATCTGAAAATTAAAAACAAAAAGATGACAGACACCAGTGTTGGAACATTTTTCAGTGTTGGAATATTTTGCAGTTCAATAGAGAAAATGAGTAACATGCCGCAGGAGCTCATGAAATCACAAAGACTCTTAGTTCACCTCTATCTCCTCTTGTGATACGAGTATCCGTATCAAGATATGTAACTTCAAATTCACCACTTCCTGTATTAGATGGAGGCCTAAATGAATCGGGAATTCGAGGTAACTGTGATCGGTTATTAGTATTTACTATGGTTAAATAAAATTACTATTTACTGTGTTTTGTCTCGTTTGCTTTAAGAGTACTATTTCAGTTAATTGTACTAGTTTTATTTTGCTTCTAGAAGGTGTGAGCTGTACTAGCCACCTGGAGTATCTTGTACACTGATTGTATTGAGACTACTATTTACCTCTTCCATGATGGAATGAAGGAATACAATCATTCATAACAGAATTTCTCTCTCTCTTATTTCTCTCTCTCCTTTTAGCAATCCATAGATTTTCTATAGATTTGCTGAGATTTGCTTTCCGGATCCCATTCTAAATCCATTGGGGCCCCTTGAGCAAATTGTGAGCTCACAGTTCTTCATTCACCAAGAACAACCGTGACAGTAACTCTAATGGTGGCAACTGTGACAAATTCCCATTTGCCCTCACAGTTGTTTTCTCAAATATTATCTTGACCTTTGAAGATCCTGAGACATCACAAATGCACACATAATATGAGGCAGACTCATGAGATTTTAAAATACTGAAATTCTAATATCTGGCATGCAAAAGTTACTATACTTTTGCAGATAATTAGAAACTAAAAGAACAAAACATAAAACCAACCTTCAAATTTGTGAGCTAATGTGGCTGTAACTTCAAGGGGTGGTAGGGGCCATGGAGCACCCAGTTGAAGCTCTACTATATTATCAAAATCTTTGCTTATGATGTCAATTCGTTGAAAAACCTATCATCAAAACAAATCATCAATTCAATAATTAATATTTTGGAGATAAAAGCACATGCATACAATAGGACCCAAGTCAAATTAGACCGTAATTGGTAAAAATCGAACACGTTGCTCGGCCTAAGCTTCTGGTGAAAATTGAAATATTTCTTCCAGAAAAGATCGTAAAGAGCGATCAGCAGTTCAGCACAAATAATTTATCATTAAAATGACAGGTGACAATGAGAATAAATCAGTTTCCTAAGGGAGGTTTCATGCTCTACTGAAACCGCAATAAATAATCAGTACCAGACCTGTCCAAGGGTTATAGAAAGGAGCCTTCCTAAGGGAGGTCCAGGACGACTTCCACCTAGAGTACGAGAGGAGAATGCACTGCTATATATCAGTTTCCATCTTCCTTGCAATTTATCAAGGTCCACTAATCCCGAGAGGTCGACTAATCCTCCAAAGAGACTTCAAGTTCCTTAGCTGCAGATATCGCCTTTGTATGTCTTCTTCACTTGCAAAGCAACACCTCTATTTAGCCCGAAACAACACTCTGCATTAATGAAGAAACAAGTACTCAACAAATATTTATTTAGGCATGAAAGTGAAACACATAAAGAAGGTATTTGGGTGAACACCAAATTATGCACTTATGTGAGAGTAATCTAAATAAACAATTTGTAAATTATTTCAATAAGCTATAGTAAAGAGCATATAAAAATAAGCTAACATTAGCTTAGCTAGGGACATATAAGCTGTTTTTATAAGCCCTTGCTAATATTTATTGATGCATTTATTTAACAAGACAAGGCTAAATAAGTCATTTGCAAATGCCTAAAAATCAACTCATAACTACCTCCCCAACATTTTCCCTCTTTTAAGTTACAACTAATTATACACACAAGAAGATAATAGTCCTAGTTAGTCATGAAATTCACCAATTAATTTGTCAAACAAAGCAGTTTCAACCAATTCATTCATTCATTATTAATCCCATCAGCATGCGAAGGTCCAGCAAAAATGATTCAATAACTAAATTCGAGAATGTGTACATAGAAAAAAAGTAAAAAAGAAGCAACACTTGACATCCAAGGAAGGTAACAAAGAAGAATACCAGCAGATTGAGCTTGAAGGCGGAGATAGAATCGAGAGGCATCCCCGGGAGAAGAAGTTGAAGGAGGATCAAGAACAAAAGCCTCACCCAAGCAGATTTGACAATGAGGTTGAAGGAGATTTGATCAATGATTATAACCCTGCAAAAATCACAAAAATCACAGACCATAACCATGTGAACCTCTCCCCTGTCACCAATAAGACACTTTGCCCAAATGAAGTCAATCTGTTGCTATTCCAATTGGTAAAAATTACACTACTTAACTATTGGCGGTGTTTGTACGAGAAAAATAATAGAGAATTTTCTCCATCTGTTTACAAGATCGATAGGAAAAGAAACTAATGAATGGAAGAAACTGGAAAAAATTATGTGACACGATATGAGCACCATACAACTACAAGTCATATGAAATGTATTTGGTAATTTTGCACAATCTATTTTTATCCACAAAGATAACATTCTCGCATAACGGATTAGGTTTCATACCTTCTTGATTGCCTTGTGAACATAGTTAGCTTTTGCTTCACATCATCAACTTTGTCACAGAGGAGATATGGTATATATATGTAAAATGCTCTTCCTAAAATAAAGAAAGGCAAATGATGAGTTAAGACACATCTAAATTCCCATTTCGAGCAAAGAAACATGAGGCTAAATTTAATTATAATAATCAGTAATCTATCAAATTATGAACCTCAAAAAGTATCACTAAATTTTCATAGTGCATTTTGATGCACGAAAACGGAAGATGTTAGCAATACTTTGATAAAATGGTACGATCAACAACTTACTAGGAGTTGCGCAAAATTTCTCAACACTAAAAATGTTCAACTTTATAACCAATTTACGCTCTAGCATATGTCTAAGTGGATCGATTGAAATCAAATATAAGAGCCGCTTAAATAAATAATAGTCGGAGGAGAAGGATTCACTGGACCTTGCGCAAGAGACCACCTCTAATTTCTCGCGCTTGGCAGTGACTGACTCTCTATCCCGGAAGAGGTAGAAAAATTAGTTTCCTTTTTATGAGTCCTGCACCTTACAAAGCACGAGAACAATGGAAGTTAAGGGCGATATAAGGAAATGCAATTCTTTTGGAATCCACAAATTAGATAATTTCTTCCATCAAAGTGTAGAAGAGAAAAACTAGGGGATCAATCCAATAATACAACATTTATGGTGGAATTGACATGAAACATTGCAAATGCTTGTATACTAATCTACTAATCTAGTCTTCATCGATTGATTTTCCCTAATAGCTCGTGTCTTTTGAACCACAATGAAGGACAAGTTTCTCCAACAATCACCTCGAGCCAACAATTGAGGGGCGATTTTGCTTAGCCAACCGACTAGTTTGTAGGTTTCATTAGTGTTGAACCCTTCCTCATAGTAGATTTAGCCTTAGAAGTCATACAGTCATGGATTGTCTTTCTTTGCTAAAGGTCATTTCTAGAAAGAGGGACAAACATATGTAAAGGTCAAAGAAAAAGGAAATGTTGAGACGCAGAACAAAAAAACAAATACAGATGCGATAGAAAGAGTGCAAAAGCATATAAAGTTATAAATAATAGAAGCGAGAATCTAAAAATAAGAAAAGGAAAAGAATGCGTTCACACGAGAAATTGTCATGGCATAAAAGTTTAACTCCAAAAAAAAGCGGTGTGAGTATCTCGACTATAGATTGAGTTTGCGAAACAAATTAATCAATGAATTAATGTGTGAGGAAGGATTATAAGATGCAATGTCATTGTCGTCAACAACAAAATTACGATATGGACAAAATGAATTGCGATATTGATATGAATGTGCTATACAATACAATGTGTTTACATACAAAGGAGTGTTAATTGGTTTAACTAACTCAGTAGAATCTATAGAGTTAAAAGAGCACCAAGATTCGATGGAGTTAAATATCTATCGATTGTTTACCTAGTTGCACAAAGAACATTTCTCGACAACTCCTCCCTAAAATCCGAGAGATATTGCGAGTCTCACGCACCGCTTTTGAATCGGTATAGCAAGTAGAAATCGAGAAAACCTCATGATGAAACCACAAAGACATCATATATCAATTTGAAATCGGTGAAACAAAAGCAGTTAACGCAGATGCATACCGTAATGCTGAAAAACATTAGGTTTCGGATCACCTGCTGGGAAACCTTACTATAACACAAATAAAAAGATGCATACCGTAATACTTGACCCATAATAAGCTAACCACAAAATCACCTGCTGGGAAACCTTACTATAACACAAATAAAGCATTAACGAGAGGCCATAGCTTATCATAGCTTATCAGGGAACAATCGAACACACAAACACAAAGAACTTTGACTAAAATCAAGCAAATCTGCAAATAGAACACAGTTTAGGGTTTCAAATTCAAATACCATCTTCTCTTTCTTTTAGGGTTTCACAAAAGCAATTAATCAAATCAGAGAAGAATGCAAACCATGAGCAACGAAGAGAAGAAGGCGTTTCGAATCAAGGGAAGATTTAAAGCTTGCTTAAAACGAGGCGTGAGAGAGCATTTCGTGAGAGAGCGCCATTCTGAAAACTTAGGGTTTCATGAGAGAGCCTCGTGAGTGAGAGAGAGTCGTGAGTGAGGAAGACGAGAGGGTCGTGAGAGAGAGAACGGAGACGGCGAGAGAACGGCAAGAATGGGTTTCTGGTGAGGAAGACGAAAGGGTCGTGAGGAAGAAAGAGACGAAAGGGTTTCTGGTGAGGAAGACGAAAGAGTGAGAGAGCGTTGTGTTTGTGAGTGAGAGAGTGAGACTAGAGAACACACGCGTTTGGAAAATTAGACGTGACCTTTAGTATCGGTTGTCTTAAAACCCGATACTAAATGTGTTAAACAACCGATACTAAATGTAAGCGTGAAAATTGAAAACTTCCATTTAATTTCAAAATTGCCACCGCACCTACATTTAGTATCAGCTGTTTATATAACTGATACTAAATGGTGCTTCCTAAAGCCAATTTTGCACTAGTGAAGGCTAGCGATGTGGGTGACTCACACTTGAGGGGGAGAATGTTGAGAATTCAAGTGTGAGTGGTTAGTCCCACATCGGCTAGGAACGAACTATATGAAGGATATATAAGAGAGGAGACCCATATACTTGACACCTTAAGGTTTTGGGTGGAGATGTGGTGTCCAAGTCTTTTGGTGGTCTGTTTCATTAGCTAGCTCGTCGTTGCTCCCCCGGAGTCCCGGACTCCCCAATAAGTGGGTGTTGTTCCACAAGGTGCTTCTTTTGGGTGGAGATGTAGCGAGTGGATCCTGGTTTTGGATCAAGGCTAGCGGTGTGGAGGATTCACACTTGAGTGGGAGATTGTTGAGAATTCAAGTGTGAGTCACATCAGCTATAAATGAGTTATAAGAAGAATATAAGAGAGAGGGCTCATATACTTTATGCCTTAAGATTTTGGGTGAATATGTGACATCCAAATCTCTTGATAGTTCGATCCATTGGCTAGCTCGGTGTTACTCCCAGTACTCCACTCGATCTGCACAAGAATTTCAAGTCATTCATTATGGTAAAGACTACTCTGCCATATATTACTGGTGAGAAAATGTCGGCCTTGTGTGGTTCTAAAGAGAACCAGATTTTCAATTTGCATGAAGCCTATTTCTGCTGCATTAGTTGGTCTTGAATTCGCTTAATTAATTTGATTACAGCAGAAAGGGAGTATATATGGCATTGTCTACGGATTTATTGTAAGTGACATATGACATTTCAACATCTGCTTTTCCGGAAAGTTTGACAATTGGCAAAGAATGTGAGCTTATTATTGGAAAAGGAAATTGAGCTTATTAGTGGTTCCTCATGGGCTTAAGTGCAAATTGAGTTCACATTCTTTTCCAATTGGAAAACCCCACATTACGTACTGCGTCTGGTGGTATTTGATCAAAGGATCAACTCCTCCACAAGTACATGTGTGAATCGACTTGTATTCACCAAGTTCTCCTCAAAGAGCTTTGAATTTAGTGTAATAGACATTAATAGAAAGAGTACTTTGAGTGCAGGTCAACATCGAACAGTGTAGTTGGAAGATGCGAGCGCCAATATCGTGTTGGAAACGAAATTGAAGGTCATTCCAGATAGAAGATGTTGAGTCAGACAAGATAACACTGGCAGCAATTTCCAGAGAGAGACCGAGTGTTGATGATCCATGAAACAACAATGTGATTGTTGCGACGCCAGAGAGCGTGATTTGTGGATGTTTCTTCAGGTTCTTACCATTGACAAACCCTAACTTGTTCTTCCCGGAGAGGGCGAATTCCATTGCTCTACACCATATGCAATAGTTGTTGCCATCGAGAGGTATGGTAACAAGAACAAGGTTTGGATTATCAGAATGGTGTAGATAATACGGATTTGATAAGTCTTCCATGATTTGATCAGAGAAATCAAAGACAGAAAACGAAGAGAAACAAAGGGAAATCGAACACAGAACGATTTCAAATTCAAGAACGATGAAACAAATCGAAGAACGAAGAGAAGAAATCATAATTGAATTGCTGAATGCACAAATGATGAATCGCAAGAAGGAAAACAATGAGAAATCGTTAATCGGAAAGCAAGAACCATCGCGAGAAGGAGATCACTTCTGATATCATGTTAAAGTTTGCACAGACAGAAAGTGGAAAATCTCATTTTCATTCAACTAAGCAACTATACAACTGGGAAGAACAATATATACGAGGCTTAATTACAGTTTTAGTCCCCTTATTTTTGCCAACCACGATTTTAGTCACCTAAGAATTTTTTTCACAAATTTAGTCCCCCTATTTTCACCAACTCACCCCAACTCATGATTTTAGTCCCCAAATAATAATTTGGAGGGGGACTTTGATTTTACAAATTGAGAAAATATGGGGACTAAAGTCGTGAGTTGGTGAAAATATAGGGGGACTAAATTCGTGAGAAAAATTCTTGGGGACTAAAATCGCGAGGTAGTGAAAATAGAGGGACTAAATTCGTAGAAACAATTCTTGAGGATCAAAATCGTAAGTTAGTGAACATAGTGGGTCCAAAATTGTAATTAAGCCCATATATATACAAAAGCTAATCTACAATGAGTTGACAGTAATGCCAACAGAATCTAACAAGAACCCTAACTAACCAATTGAACAGATTAACTTAACTTACAACATAATGACTAATTGACTAAAGTTAAATAACCATGGTTAAGTCAAGATAAGTCATGAAGAAGGTAAAAGCTCGGGACTACAATGAAAATTGGATGTCAGTTGTTAAAATCCTTGATGATGATGACACACACAAAGATATACAAAAAGTTCTTTGCTATAAACTATCCGACCATGACCAAGAAAAAGCTTTAATAGTAGGAGATATTCCATTGAACAACATTATTCATTCATTATCATACATATAGAATGTGCCATCATCTTTCCACATTTAACAGTACCAAGATCGATCTTGCCATCTTTTCATTTCATTATTGAATAGTAGTAGCTAGGTATTCCAATAATTAAACAGCATTATTCATTATTGCATAATACATATACATAGTTTATTTATATATAATAGAATGTGGCATGCTAGGTTGCTAGCCTATCTTTGGCACACGAGTGACTCTCCCATGTTTGTCGACCCAAACCCAAACTCTGGTGCACCTATAATCCATTATCACTGCATGCCCTTCCAACACCACAATTGCATTAACGTTCTCATTCTCTCTTTCAATCTTCGCTGCTGCTACCTCCCCATCCACTCCCACAACCTCAGGCCACGACTGCTTCCCTAATTAAAGTAAATTAATTAAAGTCAACAAACCAAACATCAAAGCTAAATCAAAAATATAACATAATAGTATATATATGATTATCCACCTCGACATCGACTTGCCATTTTTGCTTTTCTCAGTTTATAATGTTGCTCCTTCTAGTGATTACGATACTTTGGATGTGTGCCCAAGAAGCGTGTACTTATATATATTTTGGAGACGTAATCAGATGATATTATAATATGTCAATCGGTAGAATAATTTGTTATTCAATTGATTGTGATTTGTGTCTTTATATTCTCCAGATAAAGTTTAAGTTCCTTGAGCTACTATCAATTGATTGTGATTTGTGTCTTTATATTCTCCAGATAAAGTTTAAGTTCCTTGAGCTACTATCACACAACTTTGACTTTGGTATAAGTTTCAAGTTTGGAGTTAATTACTAGATAGCAACTGCGTGTATCTTTGACTTTTTGTACATTTTTTTGTTGGTCAAACACTTCTTGTACTTATATTCAGTTGTTTTCATCCGGAAAATTATGATGAATGGTGTTTGCAGACAAAATTTTGTATACTGTCGCTATATTGGATTGTTTTTGTTCGTACCCGGGTCGGGAAGGAGATTGGACCCAGGGTAATCTGCTGTGGTATCTCGGATGGATTAGTGATGGCTCGGACGTGCCCGTTGTAGCTCGGATATGAGGAGATCTGCCGAGGTTGAGCTTTCATAGAAGGGGTGAGACTCACACACACACTCGATCGCCAGCTCAGTCGAGAGAAGAAGGAGAGGTATATGCAAGAAATGAAAGCAAACATCATGATAAAAAGCTATGAATCAAGACAAGTAATTGTTGTGAACAAATCTAATCCATACATATGCGTATATGGGTTTTCTGTCATATTAAAATCACAGACATTTGGAAAAAACTTAGACAAACAAAGGTTGATCACGTTTCTCTGGTCCTTCAAATTCTAAAATATTTTTTCTTTTTATTATAATAATAAGAAGAAGAAAAATAAAGATAATAATAATAGCAATACTTACTGGGTATTCTAAACGAATTCTACATAAGATTCAAGATCATCTCTTCACAAACTGCACGAATGTCACATACTTATTGGGTATAAACGAATGTGATGCAACCTTCTGGGCACAACCTTCCAGCCGATTAAACACATGCGATGCAACATATAATTATTGACGGTAATTCTTAGATTGATAGAGCTTCGTGCTGATAACGTGTTATAAAACAAATCTGTTGGGATTCAAACACAGAGTTATGCAGAAACACTGTTCTGCAGAAGTATCAATGGAACAGTAACCTGATACACCAGCAAAGATTGAATTCACCAAGAACGCGTTACAGATCAAAGAAAGCGATTAGAATCGATCTAACAACTAACAACGAACACTAACGAAGATTCAATTGAACAAGAATTGTTCAATTGATCACCAATTCAATTCAATTATGCGTAAGAACCCTAATTGCAGAAATTGGGGAAAAACTTGTAAGAAAATCACAACACAAAGATTTGTTTACCCAGTTTGATTTCAATGTTAAAATCTACTCTGGGGGACGAAACAATTGCTTTTGTCCATTATCATTGATCAATTTTGGAATTCCATTGAGTGTTACACAATTGAGCTAAGTATTCCCAAGTGTTTCCCCCTCACTTCCCAAATCCCACAATTCCCAGTGTTTCTCTCCACTTCCCTGTGATCTTACAAGTCTGTTCCAATCGCAATACATCAATCTAGCTTATATAGAACGAGATACGAATTTGGCGCCAATAACCGAGTCTTCAAAATTCGATTGAAACAGTTATATCCGTTATAGCTTGCTCAAACCAGCTGCTAAATCTGATGTGTGAAGAAAACTTGCCATGTAGGATTACTTGATGACTTGGATACACATTGGTAGTGCCACATAAGCAACAAAATCAAAACAATAGCTAAAGAAGGACAATAGAAAGAGAGAAGATGATTCTTTGTATTATTCATTCTCATTACAAGTGGGTATCTACACATAAGATTGAGCCCTATTATAGGGTGTAGATTAGCAAGTGAATGGACAACCATACAAACCACTACTAAGGGAAGTAATGAAGGAAGAAGGAAAGCTAGTGGACATCCACTAATATATATTATTCATAACAAAGTATATTTTTAATTGATTAGATATATGTCCTTATATATAAGAGCATAGTGAAATAATTTCTTTGTGGAGTAAGTGGTTTATGGCATAAGATGCATTTATGCCATAAGAGCTTGTGATGAATAACCTTTTGCATTTGGATGTATTAGAAAGACACCGAGAAGAAGAAAGAATGAGAGTAAAATGAAACTTGAAACAAAATGAAATTGATTAAAGAAAAATAAAGAACCTATAGTGAAGAGCAACAGAAGCAATCTTCATGGAAGATACCATGTTTGCTCTGATACCATATTGAAGAATATGGTATCCATAGAAGATAGGAGAGAAAAGGTTAAAAAACTAGATCTAATATTCATTAAAGTGAAATTGATACAAAAGGTAATTGATTACAATGAGAGTTTGGTCTTTATATATAGATCCAATCTCACCTAAATAATATGTAATAAACTAGCAACTAGAAAACTAACTCTAACCGAATTACCTAACAAATTAGTAACTAGAAAACTAACTCTAACCGAATTACCTAACAAACTAACTATATTTCTAACATATTTCTCTATAGTTAGTATTAGGAATTAGAAAATTAGTTAGTGTCTAACTAACTTAGTTAGATTAGTTTAGAAGTTAGTTAGTGTCTAACTAACTTAACTAGATTAGTTTAGAAGTTGTTACAAGTGTAGTTAATTTTCTATTAGAGTTAACTAAAGTTAACTATAGTTAAACACTTGTATATAATACTATTGTACTATCAATCAATAGAATAGAGTTTATTTTTCTATTAGTGTAGTTGATTTGATCATGTAAATTTGTATTGTTCATTCCAAGCTAGAAGCCTTGTGAATGCCTTCTAGCTTGCGGGGGACTATTAGAAATATAGTTAGTTTGTTAAGTAATTCGGTTAGAGTTAGTTTTCTAGTTACTAATTTGTTAGGTAATTCGGTTAGAATTAGTTTTCTAGTTGCTAGTTTATTACATATTATTTAGGTGAGATTGGATCTATATATAAAGACCAAACTCTCATTGTAATCAATTACCTTTTGTATCAATTTCACTTTAATGAATATTAGAGTTTTTTAACATTTTCTCTTTTATCTTCTATGGATATCATATTCTTCAATAGGATGTGTATAAGAAATTCAAAGCACCTAGACTCTCCATTTCATTGGATTCAAAGCCATCAAACTCAATCCCTAGCCTCAAGAAAATCCCAACTACGCCAATGTTACGAACTAAGCATAAAAAAATAGCTAGAAAGCACATAAAATCGATCTGTGTTTCAAAAATGAAGAGGAAATCGAGTTACAAAAATGAAAAATGAATATTTAACTAGGTTGCAAATATGAAGAGGAAAATCAAAAACTTGCATAGATGAACTCACGAGATGCAACAAATTAAGGGGTTTACTTTTTGAGTAGAGAAAAATGAACTCGAAGGTTGCACAGAGAGAAATTTCAAGTGCTTGAAAATTTAAAACAAAAACATGGAAAAAATTCATTGCACGGTGTCGAACATAGGTCGGAAAGTTAATGAAGCATAAGCGTTAAGTTCATCCATTATGACAAAACAACTTATAGAGACATAAGCTCTTATGATATCTTCTCCAAAATAGATACATAAGAGCTTACCATAAGATAAGCTCAGGTAAGCCCAAAACAAGTTGTTCCAAACAGCCTTAGGTCTCGTGATTTAATTGATTATATCGTGCAAAAAAGTTACCAAACTTCTCATTTTGACTTGTTACATTCCAAACCATTTTTGGCTATATTAAGCTTCATCTTACATACAAATTTGTCATCCATAAACCCAAAAAAGAGTCTTTAAACTTAGTAACAAAAAAAAAAGAGTCTTTAAACGTATCTCTCAGGGTATTACACTCATAACTAACTTTGAGAAAGAGGTTTCACTCTTTGATTTATAAATAATATCTTGAATTATTTTGAGAATTGCATATTTTTTTTATAAGCTTTGAGAAGAATTGTTTATGATATATCATCTTATATTTTTGTTTATGTCACTTGCTTTACTTACTAATGTAATATTCTTATTGATTATATATATTACTAGTTACTATTCAAGATTCATTTCACAATTAAAAAATAAATATATTTTTTTCACAATAGGTATCTCAATTTAATAATCATCATTTAAAGTTATACTCTTTTGCCATGAGATCTAATCAATTAAAAACAAAAATGAAGTCAGGCACTACAAGAATTGAGAATAAAGGACGCCACTTTTAGTAGCGCTTAAAATAAAACGCCACTGAAAGATAAAACACCAAAAAGATAGGTAGCGTATTATTAGAAAACGCTACTGAAGCCCAAGATAATAGGTAGCGTTTATTTAGAAAACACCACTGAAACCCAAAACACGCTAAAAGACAGGTAGCATTTTTTTTTAAAATGCCACTGAAGCCCAAAACACGCTAAAGGATCAGTAGCGCTTTCTAAAAAATGCTACGCAAGGCCAAAACACGGAACCATTGATCCGTAGCGTTTTCTTAAAAACGCTACCCATGGCCGGAACGTGGAACCCATGATCTGTAGTGTTTCTCACTAAAACGCTACCCATTCCCACTAACTCATAGTGTTTTCACTAAAACGCTACCCATTCAGAAGGAAAGCTTCGCGTGACAGTACCAAATCCAAAGAAAACCCTCTCTACGTGAAACCAAATCTCTAGAGAAAACCCTCGTACAGAAGAAAACCCTCTCTTTCACTTAGCTTTGGACCAAATCCAGAGATCGTTTTGCTGTGAGGTGAGCTCCAAATCCAGAGATCGTTTTGTACAACTAAAACCCCCAAATCTAGAGATCGTTTTGTTGTAAGGTGACCTCCAGAGATCGCGAGTGAGTTGCAGCGCCGTATTCATCGTTGTGGGTTCTGGATCGAAGTGTGTTACCACAGAACCACCGCGAGGTAAGATCTACGGCATCTCTCTCGATCTCATTTGAAGTTCCTTTCTCCAATTTTCATTTATATCATTCACCTACTGTCAAAATACCAATTTTGTACTTTTTCCAACTAAACAATTTGAGAATATTTAGGTAATTTCACTGTTTCAAACTTTTTCACTTTTTCATTCTCTCTCACACACTTTTTCACTTTCACGCATTTTTTCACTCTCTTCTCCTCTTTCTTCCTTTAATTATCTCATTTCTCTATTTTTCACAACATACCTACTTTAATTTCCTCTAATTCTCTCATTTCTCTATTTTTAATATTCGTTTTTTTATGCGAATTAGTGTTTGGACTAATATGCTCTTATGACTTTTCTCACACCTGATTTTCTCTTTCTTTCATCACATCTCTGATCTTGTCTTTCTTTCTATAGCCATTATGGAGTGTGAAAAAATCATTTGACCTCGACACAAACAGAGTAGGGGATCAGGGCAGAGTAGTGGTGAAAGAGAGATGGGGCTATATAGAAGATTTTGACTTTCACTCCTGCATGTTTGAGTTTCAAAGATTTTGCTATTAAATATTCTGCAGATAAGGTAGTGCTGACATGATATGGGATTTCTTGGATTGCAGACTCCACGTGATGAATAATTTTTTTTTAATTAAAGTATCATCGATTGTGAGGATGAATCTTTCCGGTATTAGAGATCTAATTAACACATTAATTTCTTCCTAACAAATACTCCCTCAGTTCTTTATTACTTATTGTTTTTGGAGAAAATTTTTGTTTCTATTTACTTGTCATTTTTAAGTTTTTATGCATCATTTATTATTGTTTTCTCAATAATACCTTTAAGTATTTATTGTAGAGAGAGAAATAAATGAAATGAGATAATAAATTATTAAAGGTATTATAGGTAAAAGAGAATTAATTGTATCAATAGTAACAAAATTTATTAGTCTTATTGGTATGTGTAAATAGTGAAAAAATGACAAGTATATAAGAACAAATGAAGTATTTTTCCGTAAGCACCGACAAGATATCGAATCTAATACAATGTGATTATAAGAACCCAAGTATCTATATCTCATTAATTATGTAACAATGTTATTTAGACATAGGTTTTTAGACAAAAATCGACAAAAACCAACTCACAATACCAATTAACCAAGTTTTTTAGACTATTAGTCAAGTGATCAATTAATCAAGTTTTTAAACAACGCCTCGAAAATTGTGAAAAAACATGTTGACTAATAGTCTAAAAAACTTAGTTAATTGGTGTTGTGAGTTGGTTTTTGTCGATTTTTGTCTAAAAATCTATGTCTAAATAACATTGATGTTAATTATGTTGGTGTGTACCCAATAATTAAGGACCATTCTGCACTGGATTTGTCCAAAAGTAGGTTCACCTACCGATGATCTTTGCATGGCAGGAGCTTGAATGAAGAGTTGAAGACATGTTTACGTTGCTTTAAATTCAGAGGTTGCCAATTTATAAGCAGTAACCAAAATTTTGACCATGCGTAAAAAAATGTAATGCTTTGTAACTCAAGGTTGATATACTAAATCATTGTACATAAAGAAACACAAGCTGAAAGTTGTAAATATAAATCATTTTCGGTTAAAGCTTGATTAACCTGTAGTAATTAACAGCAGCAAAAGGACAGGAGACGTGACAAAAGTCATTTAGAGGGAACATTCTATATTTGTAGAGCAGTTACTACTATTATTATTCATTCATCCCGCTTCTCAATCTTTACCGGAAACCCACCTTTCATCAACGACGTAAGTGTCGCAGTAAACTCCGGCACCACCCCAGGTTCCATCACCGGCACCACCTTAAACCTCTTCATAATCCCAGCCACCATCCTCTTCATCTGCAAGAACGCCATTTCCTTCCCTAAACACACCCTCGGCCCAGCTTGAAACACCGGATAAGTAAAAGAATCCACTCCAACAAAACTCCACTTCCCATCCTCGACCCGATTTAACCACCTCTCGGGTCGAAACTCACTCCAATCGGATCCCCATATCTTCTCAGACCTTCCCATAGCATACACATGATATGCTATTCTCCACCCTTTCTTCACTAAAGTACCATCCGGTAAAACGTCGTCGTATGCTGCTTCTTTCGTGTCTACTGGAACCGGAGGGTATAACCTCATGCTCTCGCATAACGCTGCGTGTGTATAAACCATTTCCTTCACTTCATCATAAGCAATGGTTTCCGATTTTCCATTAATCTCATTAAGAATTTCATTTTCAACGTCAGGGTGATATGAGAGTAACCAAAAGAACCACGTCAGCGCCGCAGAAGTTGTGTCCCTACCAGCAAGAATAAAGCTTATAACAATATCAGTTACAAAAGATTCATCTGAATAACCAGAACTTAAAAACCGTGATAAAAGATCTACTGATTCCAACGCCGCTTTTTCTTTAAGCTCTTTTTTCTTCTCTTTAACTATTTTCCCCGCCAGTCCTTTTTACTTCTGATATCGCTTCTTTTAACCGCCGTTCTGATCCTATGTTCAGAAGCTTCTTCACTTTCCATATTAGTGGAATCGCAGCGTTGAATCTCTCGCTGCTGATTCTTGTGCCGTCGTCGAAGGCTTTTACGAAGGAGTTTCCGGGAGAGAGGGGTGGAGATATTCCGGATCGTAACCGAACGCGATTCTGCATATATTGTCGAAGGTGAAGCGTTGGAGGATGTCTTGGAAATTACGGAGAGTGGTTTTGTTTCGAGAAGCTTCGGTGAGGATTGGGAGGAGACGATCGGAGAGTTCACCGTCGACGACGATTTCGACAAACTTGCGTAGAGATTTGGTGTTGAATTCGTGGCTTGAGATTTGTCGTTGGAACTTCCATGTTTGACCGTCGGCGTTGAAGATGCCGCTGCCGAGAAAGTCGCCGAGGGATTGGTGAAGGGTGAGGCCTTTGCGGTAACAGGGGAAGTTAGTTTTGAGAATGTGTTGGACTACGGCGGGGTTCGCTGTGAATACTTGACGGGAGCCAAAGGCACGGTGGAGAACGAACGTGGAGGAAGGGATGCTGTGGAGAATGTCGGAGATCCAGTGCACGCGCCGGTGAGAGTTTGATGCAATAGAAAATACAGAACCTATTATTGGATAAGCTTTGGGAATATTGGCGGTGGTAGAATAGGGTGTGTTTGGAGATTTTGATGATTTTTTGACTAAGAACCAAACTAGAGTTGCAGCGAGAAGCAGTGATGTAAACAAGTTTTGGAGTTCCATTTTTGAAGTTTTACTAGTTTGTTGGGTGGTCTTGAATACGAAGAGGCAGAGCCACTGATTTAGTTAGTTAGCTTATCTGCACCTACTATATATAACAGAAAGTCGCTGTCAATATATAGTATATTTCTAGGATCTAATTTCTAAAAGTAGCAAAATACGGAAACAAAGTAGCAAAATATGTTAAGCAATAATGTATATTAAAAGTGGCAAAATATATTTTTCTATCGCAATAGGTGTTGCCCACTTGACATGCCAAAATAAATTAACTGGTATGTATCACATGTATGTAGCGCATGTATACACGTGTTATCGTAAGTTAAAATTTTTAATTCATTTTGTATGTAGGATTATGATTTATACGGAGGTGCTCTTCATAAAAATTGAAGGCTGACATTCCCTTGTAGGGAAGACACTGTAGTACATGTGTGATTCATAACCCTAACTTCAACACCAGACCTACAAACAAAGTAGCATTAAATAGTAGTTCTAACCAATTCTTTCTTGCATGTTTGAACTAATAAATTCTTATAAAATTGGTATCAATTTATAGCATTTTTTCTCACCAGCTACTTGCAATTAATGGAATCAATGATATGAGCTAGGAGCCTAGGACAATATAATGTGGATCCTGTAACAAATGATAATTAGCACGTTAGTGGTTACAGTATTTTTAGTATTCTCGAAACGTGTAACTGAAAGTGAAAATAATTAGTCCTACATGTAACATAGAAAAGTGTTTGATCAAGAGTTTACATGCATATCGGGATTGTTGATCAACTGTTCCATTAGCATTATTGTGAGCGAGGACGGATGTACTCTATAGACAAAGTGCGGTCAAATGCCCCAAAGTGATTTTTCGGTTCCTTAATTACTAACTATATGCAAATACATCTAGTAGTTATAATATATATTTTTTTGCTAAAAAAATAATATATTCACTTGATTATTTTTTCGATTCCTTAACTAATTTTTATTTTCCATTGATTAGTAATCAAAAGCGAAACAACTATTTTAAAGGTGATTAAAAACTATGATTAATCATTTTGGTTGTCTAATTGACATTGAATTTCCGTTTAATATGCATTTGAATTTCGCATAACTGTCATAGTTGTCGCACTATGAATAAATTTGTTGCTCTTATAATAACTCACATTGATTTACTCATAAATATCAAATTATTTGGATTTCGTCATAATCATTTTGTACGCTAGTTTGAAGTTATTGGAATTTTTTTACAAAGATATAATAATTTAGTTTAAAAAACTGGAACCTTCCGATAACCAAATGTATTGCGATTTCATATTAATATTAAACGAAAAAAAATATTTGACCAACATAATTCCATATGTTTACTAATTATTAATTTACATTAAATCACCAAATCAAATTAAAAAATTGAATGGTGGTAATATATGATTAATAATTCTGTATGAGCAAATACACTAACCAAAATCTTGTAAAACATTCAATTTTATTTCTCCCGTATTGCAAATACACTAACGCAATGCAACTGAAAAGGGGCAAAATACAAAAATAAATTTATTAGGCCTTTGGTAACGGGATGTTACACGATATTATTAAGACACAAAATTTGTGATAGCATTGCTTTCGCTATATTTGGTTAGAGCTAAAAACGCACTTCTTGAAGCTCGTGTTGATAACGACACAATAGTGAGTTCCTTGTGGCGTCTGTAGCCTTCTCAAATGTTCGGTGGTCTTGAGCGATAATTTGTGATTTGTTGCACGATAGCATGCATATTCCTATATTCATAGACAAAATAAAGAATTAAATAAGCGCAATATAGGATAACAAATTAGTTAGTTATTATGAAAAAACATTAGTCAAGGTGATCACCTCCTTATTCATTCTATACTGGAAGTGATCGACTATATCACTATCCATACATATGTTCGAAGCAAGATGTGCATGATCGTGAGAGGATTGGTGATGGGGAGAAACTTTAAAAGTAAGCGAGTTTTTAAAATCACCGATCCAACGAAATACGCAAGGCACCTACGGAAAATAGAGAATAATCATTATAAATATTTCAAACAACGCATTGAAACGATTTATATGAAAAATGTGAAAAAAAATAACTACATCATCTTCTTTGGAAACATAAGTCATATGACTCATATCCTTTTCGTAAAAAGCACAAGCTAAAGCGTTCCCAATGATAAAAATAGTAGAACCCGAGTGATCGAACACTTTCAGTTGGATTCCAAACCTATGGAGAACAAAACGACATTAAGAAAAAAAAAGGAAGAGAGATCAAGGGAAAAATAGAAAAAGCATAGTGGTAATAGAAACAATAATTAAAATAAATATTTTGGCGGAAATTGTACATGTGTGTTTGAACAGTTAAGTTGAGCAATGTTAGAATTGCTGTTCATCAACAGGAATTCCACAATCAATTTAGCACTGAACTCCATCACACACTATAACGCAAAAACAAACGAAAAAAAAATGATTCGACCAAAAAAGAAAGGATAATCGAATGTTTAGCACATCCACCCTAACACCCTTATATAATGGTATTGATACTAAAGATTGGTGGAAAAATAAAAAAGTGACATTCGAATTTGAAATTTAAAATTTAGAGCCAAAGAGGGTGAGAGAGGCAAATTTAATTTGAATTAAAAGTTTTAAATGGTTAACAATTAACACATTAACATATATTAACATATATAATATAAATAATATGTTTGGTTTCAAAATTTATCCAAATGATATCTAAAATCTAAAATATTAAAATATTGATTTGAACGTGGGCTGATATCTAAAATATTAAATTTTATATTTAAAATTCAAATGCATAATTTTTCATTTTCATTAATGTTAATTGCTGAATGTGATTCTTTTTAATATTAAATGGTCAACCTAGATATTATATTGGCTGGAATAAATTAAAATATGATTAATATCATTTAATTGGAATTGAAGTGCACTTATTGACCATGTTTTCTTGTCTTCATCGTATTAAATGGAGGGCGCCGAAATCTATTTAATTGAGAACCGTTGAAATTAACTTTGATGTGTGTCTTCCGTTGATTGAATTTGAGGATGCAACATCTTACGGTTTGGATCACAGTGGATGGGTTAGTGTGGGAACGATCGCGTGTGCATAAAAATTCCGATTGAGTTGCATCCATTGATTCATGACCGTCCAAGATGCCATGTATTATTTCAGAAGCTGGCGTGGAAATGACGTAATGCATTGCGTCATTTTTTTGGTCTGCTGACGTGTCATGCACACGCCAGCTATTAATGGTTATATATTATTAAGATATTCGTTATTTTCATTAATGTTTGTTCCTAACTATTTCCTGAGGTAGGATATAGCAAGAACACGAAATATAGAGAGTAAGAGTAAAGAATGAGTAAGATCTCTGAATCCAGAGAATGATCGTCCTTTGATTAGCCTTTGAGGGCGATATATATAGTTCGATGGTGATTATTAGTATTTATTACACATTATGGTGCGTTGTGTAGCCGTTACAAGACATAAGGAGCGATTCTGAGGATTCTCATTAATGTTTGTCTCTGATTATGGATAGGCCGAGCCGAACATTGTAGGTGGTCGAGCCGAACATATTGTAGTTAGCCGAACGGATAGGCCAAACCGATGATGTAGGTGGCCAAACCGATGACCGAATGAGGATTGTGGACCGACCATCCGAGGAATGTGGGCCGATCGCAGGAGAGTTTCTGTTGTGTTCTTCTTCCTTCGAGTGTAGTATGTCTGGCCGAGCCTTCAAGATACATGTCAGTCTGGTTGTGAACATAGTCCTTCGAGCGACAAGCACCAAGTGTGAAGTCGTTCTAATATTAAGATAGGCTTGGTCGCACTTAAGTCCTTGACCATCAAGTCCTTCACTATTTTAGTCTTCGAGTATCAAGTCCTTCAGTTCCTTGAGTCGTAGTTTTTCATGGGTTACATGTGTTTCATAGGTGCTTGTTTTCGTAACATCTTCCTTTATACTTTGCTCCGTTAATTTTGACATGACTGTGCATCACTCTCAGAGCAATGAGCATGTTGTCTTCATTGCAGCGAGCGTGTTAGCTTCGCTTTTTATCTAAGAGGACTTCTCATGGGTGGCAAGCGCATTGGCTTTGCTTTTTTCCCATGAGGTTCGTCCAAGGGTACTGCGAGACATTGCTCGGTTTTTACCGTGTATCACTCTCAGAGCAATGAGCACGTTGTCTTCATTGCAGTGAGCGTGTTAGCTTCACTTTTTAGTGTTATGGTCGATTCCTTCCATAAACCAACGCAAAGTCATTTAATTGGATTAAATAGGAATCATGTTGAAAAGGTCAGAACATCCGATGGTTTCAAAAGGCATGGAAGTCAAAATGCTAAACAATGTCTCGGACCATAGTAGTTACGAAGTATGGCATGTGCAGATCGATCGGTAGTATATCAGACTGTATTATAATTTATCAGAGAAAGAGGAAGAAATACTTTTAAACCTTTATACAAAATGTATCAACTTGATGAATCAATTATTTGAAAACTAGTGTTGCATTAGACCCAACGGTGTTTCTGAATCTCAACTATCGGCCTCCCTTTACAAATCGGTCATTGAGAGATTTGTTCATCTTCTTCTATTTCCTTGTCTCCCGCACACTTCCTCCCGTTCTTGTCACGCATCTTCAATCAATGATTTCGAGAACATATGGTATTTGGGTTTTGTGAATAGATTTGTCTTGATGAAAGTGAAAGGTCAACATTTTAGTGATTTTGTCACCAACTCCAACAACAATGACAAGATGCAAGTGATCCATCGAGGCATCACCAGGTAGAGATGAGGTTAGATGAGAAAAATGTCCATCGGACATGTGTGGTCGAGGAAGAGTTTTACCGCACTTACCTGGTGTGCTAATGTTCTAACTATTTTCGAGGTAGGATATAGCAAGAACACGAAATATAGAGAGTAAGAGCAAAAAATGAGTAATATCTCTGAATCCAGAGAATGGTCGTCCTTTGATTAGCCTCGGAGGGCGATATATATAGTTCAATGGTGATTATTAGTATTTATTACACATTATGGTCGGTGTAGCCGTTAAAAGACATAAGGAGCAGTTACAGGATTCTCATTAATGTTTGTTTGCAGTTATAGATAGGCCGAGCCGAACATTGTATGTGGCCGAGCCGAACATTGTAGTTAGCCGGACGGATAGGCCAAACCGATGATGTAGGTGGCCGAACCGATGACCGAATGAGGATTGTGGACCGACCATCTGAGGAATGTGGGCCGACCGCAGGAGAGTTTCTGTTGTGTTCTTCTTCCTTCGAGTGTAGTATGTTCGGCCGAACCTTCAAGATACCGGTCAGTCCGGTTGTGAACAATGTGTTACTAATTTCAACTACTACTAGTAGTAATGGCATGGCCGTGACAAAAAATGCAAAGCAAAGAGGAAAATTGTTTCTCTGTCTAATTTTAAAAAACGTGAACAGAAACATGCAAAGTTAAATGCCGACGAGATGAGAGTAGCTAGCCTCCACTTCTACAGTGGCATGCCATCGTCACTACTTAGCTGGATTGAGTTGCAATTGCGTTCCACTTTCAGCGATTGGTATTACTCATGTGATGTCTCCGCACACGTCTTGCCCACTAATAAGGAATTTGTGGCTCTTTGTTTGCTTCAACAGCTTTTCCCGTCTTTAGATAAAATAATAAAGTATTAAAAAACGACGTGTTTGATTTCCCACCATAATTGATTGATTTTATAAATGAAACGTGCGAAATTGGTTTTGCCTTCAAATTTTGGTTTGGTTTGGTTTTAGTATAAATGATAAAAAGCACCCACTCTTTATAAATAATCTCTTAATCTACTCGATAGCACTTGAATGGGATACTAATTAAGAGTCTCTTCTAGTAAGGTCGAAATTGAATTCGATTTTGGGCGTGCAATGATATTAAATCTATCGAGTTGAGGAGAATTTTGTTGTCTATTGTGATCGAAGAGTTAGTCTCGGCGATTTGCGTCTGAGAGCTTTGGATTACATCACTAAACCAAAAGTTTAGTGATAATCACTAAATGAATACTAATCATTGGATGATTAATTTATTACTTAAATTTGATCCAAGGGGTGTTATTTTTTGGTCCAGGGTCTTTGACCCCTCCGCCGTGTCCGGGGAAGAAGCGCGAATAAATCGGAGTTAGTAGGGAAGTAAGTAAGCGCTGGCTCCAATTTGTTCCATCAGGGGATCGAACTCTGGTCTTAGCCGAATCCGCGCTTTAGATGAGTCATTAACCACTGCACCTGCTTGGCGAGTTTGGAGTTCAAGGGGTGTTATTGTAGAAAGGTAATTATGTACTATCCAATATCAATTATATAAATTAATTAATTATAATTAACCATCCTAACTATTATTGTTCCTATCTTTAAGGCAATATATTCTAACGGTTACGAGTCAATCAATATTCCTTTATTATTGTTATTTAATTTCATCTAATTAATTGCACTTTTTTGGCAACAATAAAACAAAAACGTAAACATAATTCATCTTTCTTCCTTCTTCCTTCTTAACATAATTCATCTCCTTCTTAACATAATTTGTCCTGGTTTGCAGACATGAAGCAAAATCTAAACTTTGGATAAAGAAATAATCAACACCTAAGAAACCCTAAAGTCATCAATAAAATCAAACAAATTCCTAAGTTTGTAACAATCTAACCACAGATCATACAAGATTGGTTATTCTTTGACTAGCCAAAATATTTGACAGGATTGGTTACTAACGGACTAACCATTCGCACTACTAATTTGGCTATTACCCAACATACCCATTTCAAATTCAGACCATCACCAAAACGAAAAGACTAAAAAATTAAATGCTTGAGAGAGTAAAAGTTTAGTGACCTAGAATATTACAGAGAGTGAGAGTTTAGTAGAAGATTGAAAACAGAAATTCCGCACTGTGAAGCCTGGGTTCCTCCTTTCTCGTTCACTCGTTTTTCTTCCTTTCTTATTCGCTTGTGTTCTCGCTGTTCCTCTTTTCTTCTTCGCTTGCGTTCTTGCTGTTCCTTACTCGTTCGTTCGTTTCTCTGGGTATCTGTTTGTTTTCCACCTTGTCTTCTTCGCTGGGTTCCTTTCTGTAAAGAGGGTTTTTGTTTTTCCTTTTCTTCTTCGCTGGGTTTCTGTAAAGAGGGTTTGCGTTTGCGTTTGTGTTCTTCGCTGTGTTTCTAATTTTTGGGGTCGTTTGCGTTTTTGGGGGGTTTTTCATCGGTTACTTCTTTTCCTTTTTTTGGGGAATTAAATTTGCACGTTTTTTTATTAATAAATACCATAACTCATGCCTAATAATTAGGAAATCACAAAATTGCTGAAATATTATATTTTTATTGATTTGTATTTTACATATGTACCCCTTTAGTGATAGTCACTAAAATGGTCCTTTAGTGATCTAAACTAGTCTCGTGTGATTCTCTCTTCCCAACAGAATTTTTGCTACACCCAATATTAGAACTTGAAATTTTATAGTGACATCAGAAGTCTGATTCTTTGCTTGGACCTACCTTTCTTGGTTAGTTTTCTTCTCTTTTCTTATAGTACTTTTGAAAATATTTAAAAGGATTCAAATACACGGGTATGGTTTATTGAGGTTAGGAAATGTTCTCAACTAAATCCTAGAGTAGAAATTTTGCAAGAACACGTTGAATAGAGAGTAAGTGATTGTCGAGAATGAAATCCAGGTCCTTCTCATTGGTCTCTGGGGCTTGTATTTATATTACAAGGCGTAATTTATACCCATTTCTTACGGGAGGTGGAGTTTGGTCCTCGGTGCGGTCGAGTCGGTTAGGAGGCGAAGTATATCCCGAGCCTTCGGAAGTGATCGGTGGGAGCAGAAAGTTTCAAGGTACTTTTGTCAACAAAAAAAAGTTTCGAGGTAAATATTGATTTCATATTCAACCACTATCGAAAATACCAAACAACTCGTGTCTAAAATATATATCTAAGAAAATAAATAACTAATCAAATTACCAATTGCCCACTTAATTTTTTGTGTTTTGAGGGAAATTTAGAAATCCATAGTTATTTCTATCTCATTTTTATTTTTGTGCGTCTCATATTCTCTCATCATCTCTTAAATTTTTATCTCACATTTAAAACTCACTTCTTTACCTCTAACTCACTCTTATCTTTCCAAAGTTTCACTCCATCTCTCCCAACTTTATTCTCTCTCTCTCTCTCTCCCTCTCCCTCTCCCTCTCCCTCTCCCTCTCCCTCTCACTCTCTCTTCACATTTAATTTTTTTAATCTATCTACTATCTATTTAATCAAAACACTAATCTTACACTATCTATTTATAAATTATTTTATCTTCTTTTTTTAGTTTTAATGGATAAACATTACAATTGTTGATACAACTAGTATGTGTCACCCGTGTCAACACGGGTATACATCCTTTTTTTAATTTAATTTGTAATTATTATTTTGTTAAAATATTATGTATATGTATCGTCGATGTTTATGATTAGTAAAAGATGAGTCTTATTTGATTATGGTGGAAATTTAATTAAATACAATCATTAAATTTGTATAAAGCGTATATGCATTGCATTCACACACGATATATAAGTCGATCGATAGCAGCGTAGATTTGGTGTTATTTTTCTAATAACCACACACGAGCACCAACTCCATTCGGTATGCCAACGATATCTGCCAAGACACAACATAATTTAGAGATAATATGAACAATTAAATATCGAACTGAACATAAAGATTACATATATGCAATACAAATATCACCTTACCTACTAAATAGTCAGAGTCAAATCATGGTTCAAAGCGTTCCGTTGGTGTAGTGAAACTGAATGGGGGATAATGAACCACGTATGGTGATCGATGTTGGCCGAATTTTTCCCGCTAATGCGAAGTTCAACCTGTACTTTTGTCGAGCTAGACATACAACATGAGAACAGACATGCGTAAGTTTATGAAGGTGATTAGGGACGACAATGATGTGGGCGGGGTCGGTGGAGTACTCCCCCGATCTCCTCCACATAGAGTTTTTCTCCCTGTCCCCATCCCCATAGTCTTCAGGAGTTTACTACAGATGTAAATTAAAATCTAATAAATTGGAAAAAAATACAATTGCTGAACTAAAAAAGTATAGGTTAATATTTTAATATAAAATTTAGTCCTTTTATTTTTTGATATTCAAAAAATTAAAATTAAGAGTAAAAGATAACAGTTAGCACATTATTATTATTATTTTTATTTTTATTTTTAATTAAAAAACACATATAATGTACTCGGACAGCGGAATTGTCCCCGTTCCCATCCTCATCCCCAAGTTGACAGTGAGGGAATTATCTCTCTCGTTCCCGTCTCCACGTGGAAATATTCCTCACTCACGAATCACTGTTGTAACACCCCGATTTTCGTGCATTGTGGTCCTTTTAGTAGATGCTTGTTTTATGAACTATTTTGAACTGATGAAATTTAATCATTTTAATTTATGTATGGTTGAGTTATTTAAATTAGTTAAAAACCACATTTAAATGTATTTTTATATGCTACTAGTAACTAGTAATATATAGTTGTCGTTGTATATTTATTTTAGTTTTAAAAATATTAGTATTGTCGATGTTATTTATTTAGAAAATTGTTTTGGGATATTGAGGTCTCAAAATAATAATTGTAATGAAATTTGATTTTAAAATGAGTTTTTGGCTGTTTTACTCGCATGCATCCCCCATTCCTCTGCTAGTCGCACCTCTATTCGCACACTTAAACAAACAACACTTAAACCATCCCAACGTTTTCCTCTGGACCATGAAGCGACAAAAAAAGCTGGGTGAAACAACAGCTCCAAACCCTCCCACCATTTTCCTCTCTCCTCCGCGCTCTCACTCCCCTCACCACGTCTACCCTCGAGACATTGCAGAACCACTTTCCAATACAACACTTTTTCCAATTGAAGAACTCGATGGCAATTAGTTTCGGCAGCAATGGACATAAATTTGTTATGCATAATTAAATAAATTGGAGTTGGAATTTGAAGCACCAAGGTCTTAGGTCCTTATGCATTCACTACGTCATTTCTCCTTGCCAGTGGTAAAGCTATTTTGAAAGGCTTTCAATTATATATTTATATATTTCATTCATATATTTATAAGAGATTACCTAGGGTAATATTATTCATATTTATGAAAGCCAATGAATTTATGTTGAACCTAGAATGACTTAATATTTGGAGTTTAACTTAATTTAAGTTACAAATATTTTAGTATATCATTTTTAAACTATTTTGACCATGAAAAATGGATTTTATAGTTAATTCATTAGAAGAGCAATTGAGTATCTTAATAATTTTAGTGTATGACTTTTGGACTATCTTTGTTTGTTACATAACCGTACGTGTTTGAGTCAAATATTGTCCCGCTGGAATTAAAGTGCACTCGGGAACTCATGTTTTGTCTTCATCGATTCGCCATTGGAGTACACTCCGATATCGGTATGGGGGAAAGGGTTTCTATCCTATATGGGGAATAGAGGATAGGACTTTAATAGTACTGAGAATCACTATTCCTATTTGTTTGTATTTATTATTATTATTTGATTTATTAGATTCGGATGACTGTAAATAGTTGGATGACTATAACTATATGATTCAGATGATTGTAGCTATTGTACCGAGTTTAGGAAATGAAGCCAATTGCATGTAAAATGACATAGTTTGATAAACTGTGAGGAACGAAGGGTCGGCATATGAACATAGAATTAAGTTGTGATCGACGTGAATTTAGAGTTAAAAGCGGAGTAACTATAAGGATCGGTGTCTAAAGTTAATTTGCGATGTATTAATAAATAATAGAGAATGGTTAAAAGGATTGAGACTGAGGAAGAACTTTGATACATGACTAGTCGGTTAGTAATTACATCACAGTAACGAAAACATGATAATGGGCTTTGAGAATAATTTTTAGTGATGAGAAGACACGTCGAGCTAGTTGCAAATCACAAGTAACATAGGGAAATAAATGAGTGAGGTCCATAGATAGTTAATTAATGATTTAGTGCTAGCTAGCTTAAGAACACTTTATAACTTAACAATGTTAATTAAGTTATAGATGATAGATGATGACTCTCAGACATAGATGAGAAGATATAGCATGGATGTAGCGTGAGAATTACCCCTAATTAAGTTTAATAACTTAAGTGAGAAGGAAGAGTTAGTTACAATAGTCAAATGATAGTTGATGATGGTGATGTTTAAGGAACCTTGTCGCGGTATGGGCAAGGAATAGTTGATGATGATGATGTTTAAGGAACCTTGTCGCAGTATGGGCAAGGACTCGTCGCAGTATGGGCGAGTCGTACCTCAATAGTTGTTGTCGTTTCGTCGTTAGTAAGGGCATTATCGGGCAAGGTATCCCGGTCCTAATAGTCCTCTTTTGGGTGTTCTTCAGGGCATTATCGGGCAAGGTATCTTGTTCGAGTGTCTCGGTCCTGTTGTTCTTGAAGGACATTATCGGGCAAGGTATCCCGTTCGGGCAAGGTATCCCGGTCCTATCGATGTTGTTCCATATAGGGCGTTATCGAGCAAGATATCTCGTTCAGGCAAGGTATCCTGGTCCTATAGTAGTAGTTGTTGTTATTGTCGTTGATGATGATTGTGAGGCAGTATTTGGCAAAGTATTCAGATCTTGTTGTTGTTGTTGTTGTCGCTGCTGCTTGTAGTCCTAAGACCATACGTGAGGTCACGACACTAGCATTAGCTGAAGATTAGTTAAGGATTATTTGCGCATGTGTGTTATGAAAATTGTAACCATTACCGCTGCTTGTTTTCTTGTTATGTGATATTTTTTGCTGTTTTAGTTTCGGTCTTATGTTCCTTATATAGTTTTGATGCCTTTTCTCACCTGTGCACCACATTTTTAGATTGAGTTCCAGGTGCCGTTGGAGTGGTCTTCTACGATCGTTCAGTGGGCGAGACGTGATCGTACAGTAGCTTGCAGGACGATATCTGTGTCAATGTCACTTTGTTTTTATGACTTTGAATTAAAGGTTAATTGCTCTGATTATGTGACCTCGGGATTTGAGTTGTAATTTTAATATTATATTTAAAGTTCTTTATTCACGATAGTGAAAAAAATGTTTTATTCTTTAGGCCTTATTATTTTTACTATTATTATTATAAGTGATGTTTATGCGATTTTTAAAAGATGGGCGACATTCTTTACTTGCGAAAAATATTTGAGAAAATGATTTGGAAATCTTGTCCGAAAACAAATTCACTCGTTTTCACACTTTTCACTTATAGTTACTTTCGGGGTAAATGGTGTCACAAGCGTAGGGCAATCCGTCAAGATCCCCACATGGTAGGAATTGTCGCCTCAGTGACTCTCCTTATCCCGAACAACTTAACTAACACTAATTTTTTTATGTATGAGTTCGTAATTTTTACTACTTTCGGATGCATGTATATACTATCTTGTGGCGATTAAATATGCAAAAGTGTAAATTTTCAAATAACTATTTTTGCTATATTGTTATCCAATTTGTATATGTTATTGCTATAATTTTTTGACTATTATATTTATATTATACTCCCTCTGTTCCTATTTACTTGTCGCTTTTTCACTTTTTACACATACCAATACGACTAATAAGTTTTGTTACTTTTGATACAGTTAATTCTCTTTTACCTATAATACCCTTAATAATTTATTATCTCATTTCATTTATTTCTCCCTCTGCAATAAATACTTAAGGGCATTATTGATTAACTGATTTCATGTGAACTGGATTCATCTGCAGAATCGGTTTGCCATTATAGAAAGTTATGTTAGAGTATGTGGTATACATAGATATCAATTGAGACACATTTCAGAAATATATCTTTGAATTCCCTCTGAAACTTTCTCTTAATTTATACCACTTGCTACATTTTCTTATCTGCACAAACTCTAAAAGAATTGATGATTTGCTATTGCTATATGTATCTAACAATTAGAGCAAAAATTAAAGCTAAAATTTTGGTACCTTCTGATGGGCATATGTGCTGTAAGACTGAAGCCAGAACGGCAAGAGTTTCTTCTGGCCTAGTTGGAACAATTGAGCTTGTTTGCCATAGTTGGAGATACACTCTTCACAATAGTTGAGCTTATCTTCTGGCTTAGTTGGATACCAAATTTGTGTTCATTGCATGCCTTTCGACAATTCCCTTTGCAACTCAACATCCCATATCTATTGGTTCCAAAGTCTTAAAAATTCTACAAAAAAATTCACAAAGTTTATTGTTATTGTTCGTTTCTTTCAACATTTCCGTCTACATTTATATCAGATTCACAGTTAACATCCACCATTGACTTTAACCTCTGACCGTCCTCTAATTACATTGGCGAGAATATTGTTTCTAAGTGAAGAACTACAGAAATTAAAGGGTACTACCTTCAGGTTCAGTAAAATCAGAGTTAAATCAGAGTTATTCTATAGGCCAACAAAGAAAGAACTCAACCAAAACAGTAAAAAGGAAAAGTAGGTAGAATCATAGATATCGTATTATGAATCGCTCACCTTGAAGCTGACACCATTTAAGATTTTCTTTTCCCCAAAAGATTTGTAGACGTCTCTACACTCAATAAGAACATCAGGTTCAGTAAGATGATTTTTATTCCAGGAGAATCATATTAATTCAGTAAAATGATTTTCTTTTATCTGTGATACTCAATAAGAACACGAGTTCAAATTTAAAATGATTTTTATTCTACCATTTAGGTTCAGTAAAATCAGAGTTAAATATATCTTTCATATTGCATATCACAAACAACAATGGCGAGATGGGATGTTTATATTTTGAATTAACCATGGCAGCACTCCATTTTGAATTAACCATGGCAGTTTTTTTCCATTAATTCTAATTAAGACTTAATTATATTCTCATAATGGGTTGTTTATATTTTCATTTATGGTGATTAAAAATCCAATTTTATAGGAGCCGAAATTTTAAAGAAATCCCACCGTTGAGATCGGCTCCTCAAGTCATCATGCAATGTGATCCGTCGGCTTTGAAGTATAGTGAGTGCGGTTATGGGTGATGTGGTCAATATGTGGCACTGGAATGATGATGTGGAATGCACAAAAATGTGATGTGGATGCCACCTATTTTATTTGTGTATTGCGTGGCTTTTTTAAAAAGGTGATGTGGAAGGCCTATGTGTACAACTCATGGTTGTATATGATAATGATTTTATTATTTTTGATTTCTTACGGAGAAATGTAACATAATGTCGATATAATCATTTTTATATTTGTTTTCATGAATGTCTTTATTTCTTATAAACTAGCAGTATACACGTGCATACTGCGCAAAGAACATCGTATTCTTTGTATAAATAAATAGACTTAGATAAAATTCAATTACAATAAATCTTTTAAGTTCATAAGAAATAAAGTTTCATAACTTAAGAGTATTTTTTCACTTGACTTTTTTATTGTTAGGTAATTACCAATCATCTAATAATAATGTAGCTCCATGTGAATAAATATATGAAATATATTTTATCGTTATAAAATTATATCAATGATATGTAACATTTTCCGTCTAATATTTTATCAAGGTTAAATAGAAGAAAGAAAAATAGAGATTTTAGTAGTGTGTGTTTAGAATAAAGAGATTTAAGTAGTTTTAAAAAATAGAAATGTGAAGAGAGAGAGAGAGAACAGAGGGAGAGAGATAGAGCACAATTGAGAAAGATAAGAGTGAGAGAGGAAAAATAGAGTGAGAGATTATCTCATGGCTTTCCACAACATACAGGCATAGCAAAAGAATGATACATGATTCTTTCATTTCATTTGTTTTCCTCATTCTGCATTCTGATCTTGCATACATCTGAAATTGTCACAAAACGTCACCGGAAGAAATGAGAATACCACCTCTACAGAATTATGTCTGATTGTCTGTTAGGCACTAGACAAGTTGTCATTAGATTTTAAAGCAAGACGAACAATAGAATCGGTATTTAAAATGTAACCAAGACTTACAAAATTGGTAAAATCTGTTCATAAGTTTCCGTAATCATTGAACAACTTCACTCCAGGCAAAAAAACATGTTCTCCATTCTTTATATGTCTGCGTTGAAAGAGAAAAAGTATACATGTCAAAGCAAATGGAGAAGTATAGACAATGTATAATAACATGCCATATGAAAGAAAAGCTACAAACACTTCTGTTTTGAATGCTTACCATCTCGATTTCGTTCCGACTTTTCGTAGCTCATGCAGTTGATGAGCTATGTCTTGAATTAACTGTTTTCCATCAGTTCCATTTTTAAGAGAATTAATTATGCGCTCAATAAGATCATGATCAAATTCGAGTGCCTCCAACCTATCATTAAGGTCTGATAGTTCATTTTCTAGTGAAACCAAATCAACTTCTCTTCTAGGCATGGAACTTTGTTGTCCCACAGATGTTGAATGATTGCTTTCAGTATCTGAAGCTGCTGAGTCATCCTTTCCATTATGACTTCCATTTGAAATTACATTTTTCTGTATGGACAAATCAGTCTCTTCATGACCATCTAAATGTGGTTCTTCTACAAAAGAATCTCCTTGTTGATTCAATTCGACGATTTCAACCTTTTCAGGTTTAACATTAGGCATTTGGGAGGAAATCCTTTTACTAGAAATTTGATGGAGCTTCTTTTCCAAGCTTTTCAAGCTTTGGAGGATGTATACTTTTTCCTCTTCAAATTCTAAAATAGAGGTTTCACCAGCCTCAACTTCATCACTGGCTTTGGATGCCTCGGAAAATTCTGAATGGGGAAGATTGTTTATAGTATCTGTGGTGTTATGCAGACCAATACTTTGTGCCGTGGCATTTTCTTCTTTTGAATCCCTACTTTCATTATGCATAATTGGGACCATAGGCCCATCTGTCAAGTTTGAGTTTGACCTATAATATTCCAGCTCGGCTTCCAAATCCTGTATTTCTTTTTCCTTTTCAGTGAGTAGATCATTAACTTTCTCGAATTCTTCATTATCGTATTCCGCTTGCTCTTCCATCATTCTTAAATATTGAAGAGCCTCCATTTGCAGTGCTGCCTTTTCTTCCTGTAACCTTGTAATCATAGACATTGCTTCATTTGCAGCAATAGCAGAAGCATTTCTTTCTTCCTCCAGTTCCTTATGTAAAGCCTCCATGCATTTCTTGTCATACTCAATCTGTCGCTTCAATCGATCAACAATAGGCTCCCCTTCAATTTCAGCAATATTGCTTTCATCCAAAGATTCAAGACCAGATTCCACTGAGGCTGACTTTTGAAAGCCTTTCATTCCATTTGAACTAGAAGCCTCAACATGTATCTCAGGGGAGTGATCATGATTTATGGAAACAACTGGTGACACATTAGACTCATGAAGAGGAGAATCGTGCGATGGTGATAGCTCAAGTTCCTCCACTGAGGCTGACTTTTGAAGGCCCTTAACTCCATTTGAACTAGAAGCCTCAGCATGTATCTCAGGGGAGTGATCGGGATTTATGGAAACAACTGACGACACATTAGACTCATGAAGAGAAGAATTGTGCAATGGTGATAGCTCCAGTTCTTCCTTGATTTTATCAACTTCCTTGGTGATTGATTGTTCTATGACAAAATCAGGTACTTCTCTTCCGTGATTTATGGAAACAACTGATGACACATTAGACTCGTGAAGAGGAGAATTGCGCGATGGTGATAGCTCCAGTTCTTCCTTGACTTTATCAACTTCCTTGGTGGTTGATTGTTCTATAACGAAATCAGGTACTTCTTTTCCGTGATTTATGGAAACAACTGATGACACATTAGACTCATGAAGAAAAGAATTGCCCGATGTTGACAGCTTCAGTTCTTCCTTGACTTCATCAACTTCCTTGGTGGTTGATTGTTCTATGACAAAATCAGGTACTTCTCTTCCTTTAGTGGTGACAGATGACTTAATCGTGTTACTTGAATTCTCTTGCATAGGACTTTGAGGAGCAGAGTCACATCCGATCAAATCAGTTTCAGTAGATGCGTTTTCCTTTCTATCGATCTTCTCTGAGATTATCTCATGCTTTTCGGATTTGATTCCGGTATCATGTGCTTGTGTAACATCTACAGCTGGAAACATTTCAGAAAGCAACTGTTAGAGTATTTTGAAGTAGAAAAACTGGAAAAGCAAGAAAAGAGAAATGTTACATTTTTCTGATGCTGCTCCAACAAGTGTGTGACTGCCATCAAGAGTCATAAGCTCAGATAGGGAATCAGAAAGAGAATTCACATAATAACCACAAATCTTACTGTCTTCTGATTCCGGTTCTCTATTAGTAACATCCATGACAGCAGGTGATGGTGAAACCTCGTCTAGTGAAATGAGCTCGGGCAGGTCAGATCTTGATGACTCTTGATTTTCTTGCTGCCAATTTGTTTCCAACTCACCATTGTCAATCACATCCTGGTGCTTGGGAGAAATACCGTTTGGCTTTTCTGTATTCAAACCACAGACAGCACATTTTGTGGGAGTTGGTGATGTAAGTTGAGCTACGGGATCATTGCCAACTTTAATGTTTTCATGATATACACTAGCAACATCTTCTTCATCAGAAAATGGAAACTCGGACTCAGAATCAGAAGAAAGTCTCAGTACAGAATATCCAACATGAGATAGTGGGTTAAAACTGCTTTTTCCTTCAGATTCAGAAGCTTTACCCCTTATTTTCTTTATGTTATCTCGGTGATTTAAACGGCTTTGCCTCGGTACATGTGGCAAAGGAATGTATGGCTTAAGAACAGCTCTCCCAGGTGATTTTACTTGGATAGATCTAGGAGAATTCTGTTCGGATTTCCAAAGCTTACCACAACAAGTACATGGCCTTGAACCCTTAGATCCAGTAAACAAATCTCTGCTCAGCGACGAGTTTTGTAACCCACAACCACCAAGAACAACACCCAGTTTACCTGCCAACAACCTTTGAGTTTTCGTGTTTCGCCTAGTGTTCGCAGTAAGCGACAGTAGACAATCATCGCACATCCTATGACCATTCACAAGCTTACCATGAATATGACACCAAATCATAGACGATATTTCTGATTTGTGATTGCTGCAAAATAGATTCTGATAATATTCTGGCTTGTCACCATCTAAGATATGATCAAGCCTAGAACATAACAAACAAGGCAACTGCAACTGGCAATAAGTTGCAAACTTTTTGAGCAGATATGATAGCAAGGCATCCAATAGTAGTAGGAATATCAAAAACCACTCACAAGCTGCAGATGTGAGAATGGCAGTAATCCCCTTCATCCTCTTTGTTTTGACAAATGAAGTTCCGCTTTCACCTGCTTCCATCTCCACTAAATTTGCTCTACAAATCCCAGAGATCCATGACAGAGAAACTCATCAATCAAATCCCCATCCAAAAATAGATAGATGATGTATCTATCTATCATAAATCTCAAGGACCCAGTGATAGAAGAAAGCTGCTACAAACACATAACGAAACAGTCACCATTTGCATTAGATCAAAAATCAAAATCCTAGCTAATTGCATTACATTTAATTGATAACAAACGGCAATTCCATTTTCCTAACATCATTCATTCATAGACAGTCCAACTACAACAACATCATCAAATAAATTCAGCAACAGCATAAATCCTCAACTCTTTAGACAACGCCCAAAAACACAAAAGAAATCAGAGAGAGAGAGAGAGAGTAAATGATGAAAACAAAATATAACCTTCCTCTTCCAACAACCTAATAATAATTGTTTATTAACCGTGAACAGAAACGGAAAATGAATTCAAACCAACCCAACCGTTACACATTTAGGTTGTTAACTACCAACTGCAAATTTAGTTACAGGAATTAAATATAAATATAAGATGATTGCGGGACCCAAAACATAATAATTCAACGGACGCGAATTTCAAGAGAGGAAGAGAACAAAAATCTAAGATTGCATTCTGATTAAAATGCAAACTCATTAAATTAAAAATAATAAGCACAATTGATAAAAGATCATGGATAATTCAGAAATTTGAGTGAATTTCGTTCATGTTTTATATAGGAAAAATGCAAGAATGCTACCTGTTCTGCAGCTTGTAGAGGGAAAGAGAGGATGAAGTACAGAGACAATTTCTGATCAGAAAATGGTAAAGAAGCTGTCCTTTTTAGCCGAAAAAAGAAGAATAAAAAAATATTAATAAAGTAAATAGTAAATATAATGAAGATTGTACTATAAAAATAAGGCGCGGAATTACTAGTAGGTCCCCTTCCGGTTGATCGAGTGGTCGTTGAAACCAACGGTCTTTGATTTGTTTGCTAGCAAATGCAGGTGAAATTATGAAATTGCAATAGCCTTTTTTTTATAAATGAAACTAGTCAAATACCCGTCCTACGGACGGAGGGCAGTTAATATATATGTTTAAAGCATACTCGACATGATTAGGTTAACATGAAAAGAACAAAGTAGACATCTAATATGATAGTTTACATAATTACCATTATAATTATAGACTAATTTGTTGGTGATAATAAGTTCTAATTAGTATAGTAACATGAACATACGGTAACACCATATAACCGACTAAAGTACACACACACACAAAGGTACACGACATAATAGCAGCAAAAGATTAACATCTGAAGTCGAAGCATCATGCAAAATCCGCGTAGATGACCATGGGTGGGGAGGCTATGAATAGTGAACTCAAGAACATCCCCTATGCGGAGTCTGTTTTCTTCCACAAACCACATTCATTCATCTCCTGTTAGAAACTTATCATGTTCACAACGTTTTGATGTACGAATATCACAAAAATATGAGGTTTCAAATTTGGCAAAAAAAATTAGTGGAATGTGAGTCTTGGACCTTGGAATGATCTTCGCAATTCTCCGTGGGAAATCTTTGACAAGTAACAATGTAAAATATCAAATTATTCAAAAAAATCTCATTTAATTATTCAAAAAAATCTAATGGAAAAATTTAGAACAACACTCGGGATATGCACTCGGCTACCAAGAAAAAATATCTCATTTTTTACGTAATGTACCTTCAGATGGATCATATCAATGTGTGCATTCACTACCCCTTATGTACCCTCTAAGCTGAGTCACTGCCTAGGAAAATGCAATAGTATGTTTCTTTTTGGGGCATGCTTTTGTACTTAAATCTGCAGTAGTTAATGTGCAAGAGGGTGAGAGAATTAAAGTTTTGAAGAGATACCATGTGGGGACGGATTGTAGATATGTGTAAGGGTAGTTAATGCTCTCATAGGTACTCATACCCTACGTAGTAGGCACTCAATACTCCTACTCATAGGTACTCAATACCCTACGTAGTAGTTTAAATGAGTACCTATGAGAGCATTAACTACTACTCCTACTTACGCATATAGTAGCACTCATTTAAACTACCACCCCATCTTACACATACTTCTCTCAATCCCCTACTATTCCTAATAGACTACTCAATACCCTACTACTCCTACTTGAACACTCATTTAAATTCCTCCACAACCTTACTTTTCAATAAAGGCTAGTGATAATTACTGTTTTCACACATGGGGTGTACTTCCCAATGCCCAAAAAAAATCTTACAAAAGACGAAAACTACTTTGTGATATTACATTGAAGGTAATTATAGAGATCTCATATGGGGTGCACTATCGACTACTAAAACAACCGTTTCTCATACAAGTTAAAATTAGCTTCTACTATTTGACTTTATTGAAAAGTAGTAAAGTAGTAATTATGGGGTCGAGTAAGGGTATTGAAGTAATAGGGTACTATTTGATCTACTTAGGAGTATTAGGGTTTTAAGTGGCCTAATAGTAGCAACTTGTAGGAGTACTATTTATCATATTACGCTTCCCAATGTTGAAATGGTAACTTAACCTAATGTTGGATATGTATGATTACTACCCATAAATCCTATTTTATTTTATGAAGTAAATTTCAGACTGTACAACGACGTAAGAGAGGAGGGTAAAAATGATATGGAACGTTATTATTAAGTAGTTCGTTAAGTAGTTAATCAAGCAAACACTAATTAGTTTGATAAGTACAACCAACGTGATTGTAGATAAAATTAATAGAGGAGGGTAACTTATTGTTGAAGGGGGAGTAGTAGGGAATTGAGTGGACTATGAGAAGACTAATAGTAGGACTATATACTTTCAAACATAGAATCCATGTGCATAGTAAGTAATAGGTTACCCCACATATAGGAACACTACCAACTTCGTTTTGTTGTCTAACCCAATTGTTCCTTCACTATAATCTTTTATATTGATGTTTATATTTAGTAAATTTAAATTTATATTGATGTGAATTATTAGTATTAAGGAGCTTTTGTCAAAAAAGCGTATTAAGTAGTAAGGAGCCCATTACTTTCATCAACACAAAATAGCCCATAATCCATTATCAGCCCATATGCTAAACAAATGTGCCCCGTTCCTTTCCCCTTACTCCCGATCGCGCAACAACAATTCCAAAATCTCCTCCGTTTTTTTCTTATAGCTTTTTCTCTTCTTCTTTACACATCAAATTCCTCTTCAATTTTATTTTCCTTCTTCCTCCTCACTTAACGATATCCACACAGATCTGAATGGAAACTATTTGCTGCTTGTAGAAATCCATGGAGAAATTCATGCTTTGACTAGAGAGATAAAAGAGAGAGGGTAAAGCGGCATAGAAGAGAAATCAAAATAGAAAATCGGTTATGGAGAACGCGAAGCTATGATTTGTAAACCGGTCTTGCCGTGATTTTTCGTGGATCGCTGCATTTCTGGCGAAAATCGAGTGGGAAGAACACCCAAACATGAAGGAAGCGCTTTTTTGAAGTTGGACGTGTGTTTTTAAGGCTCCACCGTGCAACCAAACAGGCACGGAGAGGATTTGAGAAATTTGATCGGTGTGAGAGAAGAAGAGAAGAGGAGTTGATGAGAGAGAGGAAGAAGAAGAGAATCCTATGAAAGAGAAGAAAAGGAAGAGGGGCGGATGAGAGAGAAGAAGAAGAAGAAAGGAGTGTGTGTCACAATGTAGATATTTTTTGGTTGAAGCAAAAGTGAGTCACGTGAGAAGAAGAGAGAGAGGCGATATTTTTTTACGTTACAACGTTTCCTTTGGAGGATTCCGCTTCTCACCTCTTTGCTTTTTTCATTGCCTTCACAAACTTACACTATTCTGCATGTTATTTTAGCCTAGTTCACGTGAGTTAGTAATAAAGTTGCTATTTCTCCCGCTCTTAATGCAGCTTCACTTCCTGCTTATTAGTGTGCGGGATTGCATTGCTAAAATTGGACACGTGATATTTTTGTTTTTAATCTTAATTTTAAATTTGTCAAAAAAATCTTAATTTTAAAGTCTATTATAATTTTAAATTTAATGGTGGATGCATTTATTTATTTATATACTTTTCTTGCAACTTTTATAGAGTTGAATCAACTAAGTCCATAACAGTCAAATTAGTTGTTAAATATAGTAAAATACGTAATGTTATGAATGACTCTGATTTCACATCATAAACTAGGCATGGCAATGAGGCGGGGAGAGGCCGATTTTTACTCCCCCGACCCCGACCCCAAAATTTGTCGGGCATGAAATATGTGTCCCCATCCATCTCCGCCCCTCGATGGGGGTCGGGTTTCCCCGCCCCATCCCCGCTCCAATGTCGAGTAAAAAGGCAAATCTTCATCCCGAGGGAAAAAACCCGACTCTCAAATCCGATTTCCTTGGGAAAAAGTACTTGTTTCCAAACCTAATTATAAGTGTTTAATTCTACATTGTAATTTGTAAAAATTGTTGAAAGAGCCACATAATCATTAAAGATGTTCAAAGTATAAGGTGAAGTGTTTATTATGAGAGATGAGATGAGACTTTTTGGTTAGACTAATCTATCACCATACAATTCAACCAAGTTCTGAATTATCAAAACAACAACCAACATTACAAAATACGGACCAACAAGTAAAAACAAGTGTCACAAATTAGCATCTTCAAAAAGAAAATTGTCACATAACAAGACATCTATCGATTATCTTCATTGTTCAAAATGAGTCATAACAGAGCTTGCAAGTTCACCTGTATTATTATTAAGACAAAACAAGTGTTAAAATATAAACATTAAACCTTATAAAATTTGAAGCAAATAAATTAGAGAATACATTTATCATCAAACTCTATTTGATCGAGTAAAGTGGCATATGCGTTGCATAATTTAGAATTAGAACCACCTGTTAATGACAAGATAAGTTTGTTTCGTTTGGTTAACCTGGTCTTTGTACAACCCAAGTTTATGCACTTATCTTGAATTCACATGTATTGTACTGTTCTATAAAATCACTGTATGAAATGGTCCAAAAACTATTATCTTATTTAGCATGAAGAAACTTATACAATATAATACTCTCTTGCACGGTGTGCTAAAAATGCCATGTCATTTTAAGTTCACCATGAATTTATTTTCTACATATATTGCTTTGTCGAATTTTGTTTTTGTATATAAGATTTTGCGGTTTGATTTGGTTTAGTTCGGTCTCTATAATCAAAACCGCAAACCGAACCGCGCGGTTCGCTAATGAAAAAACCGAACAAAACCAATAAAAAGTGATTTTTTGCGATTTTCGATTTAGTTTGGTTCGGTTTTGAACAATTCTACACTCACGTGCCATACATGATAGTACATCCTAGTGCACCGTATCTAAGTCCTTGATTTCCATTCCCAAATCCGACGGTTCACACACTATCTAATTCTCCCTGCACCTTCACGCACAGAATCATTCATACGCATAATTTCTTCGATCCTTCAACCACCACCAGACACTGCAGCCAAACAAGCCACCGCGCCACCTAGAAATCCGGCCACCTTCAGCCTTCTCCAAATCCACCATAACCAGAAATCACACGTCAACACCTCACTCAGAGAAGATCCCTGGAGAAATTAACACGCATTCAATATTGAAGCTGGGAAAAGTAGCAATCCATATACTCATCAGTGACGAAACGCCGTTAGGGGTTCACAGAACGGTCTTACTTAACAGAAATTAACGTTCATGGGTAGCAATTGACGATGAGGCCGAGGGTGAGGGAACTGAACATTGAATCAATTAGCTATATTTCATTTATTTATCTGAAATGTTTTTGGTGATTATATTGTATCGTTTCGTTGTGATCAGTTTCTGGGAAGTGTTCGGAGTTACGCGAAGCATCTTCGCATTGATGGCGTTAAGCATACTATAGCCGTTGCATCCGGTAAAGGTGGTGTCGGCAAATCCACAACTGCCGGTAAAACCCTTTAATCACTTCCTTTTAATTTTACTGTAGATTTTATCAATGCGTTGAGTGTTGTTTGAATTGAATTGGATTGAATTGACAGTTAATTTAGCTGCTGCGCTTGCAAGTAAGTGCCAACTGAAGGTTGGTTTGCTTGATGCTGATGTTTATGGACCCAACATTCCTATTATGATGAACATTGACACAAAACCTGAAGTTACTGTAGGTATATCTTTCACTCCATTTACCTTTCAGTGGCATAATTTCTACATGTAACTAAGTCAACATTATGTTATGTTAAATGGAAAGCATCAATTTCAACCAAAGTTTTGCTTTCCATTCAAGCAATTGTGGTGATAATGTTAGAGCAATAGTTTTCACATTCAAAATTTTACTTTTTAGATTTTATAGTAATAGAGATATAATTGGTAGAGATTAGTAGTTAGTTTGTTAGCCTATATAAAGGCTTGATGTAATCACTTTGTGGTTCTCACCTTTCTCATTTCTAATACAATTACCATTTTTTCATTCTTGTCTTATGTATTTTCTCTCTTCTATGGGCTCTATCATGTTTCCTAATATATATAATTTAACCGTAAAAGTAAAACAGTGACTGCTACTCAGTTAACTTCCCAGGCATGGTGAGGTTGATAAACTTATCTTTATGTAATATTTTCGGATTATCATTAAGAAAAATGCACAGAGAAATATGACCATATTGCGAGTGGTAGACCGTAAGGTTGCTTGAAATCATCAACTTCAGTCATTTATTTTTTCTCGGTTGGATGGAATCCAGCGATAATTAAAATTCTGAACTCTTTTTCTCTTTCTCTGTAAATTCTTTTCTCATTTTTAAGAACTTTTTTTCTTTACTTGAAAATTCTTACTTATACATAAAATGTTTATCAAGCTCTGTTTTATAGCTAAGTTTCTTCCATCTTCTATTCCTGTTTGTGCCAACAATTTTCTGTTCTTGCAATTTCAGATAATAAAATGATTCCCATTGAAAATTATGGGATCAAGTGTATGTCAATAGGGTTCCTTGTGGAGAAGAATGCCCCGATTGTCTGGAGGGGTCCCATGGTATGCCTGTAACTGCAATCTGTTTTTATTCTTCACCTTTTCACTTTACTATTTCTTGCTTTACGCGCCGTCTTCAACTTTAGGTGTTGTTTTATTAGTATATTTGAATATTTCATAAAAGATTTCTCATTGAATACGTCTTCTAGCAAAACAGCATGACCCCTGTTTTTTATTTGAATTTCTGGTGCCCTATTATCATAGGTATCAAAGGCTCTTGAGAAAATGACAAGGGGAGTTGACTGGGGCCACCTTGACATTTTGGTGATGGATATGCCTCCCGGCACTGGTGATGTCCAGATATCTATGTCTCAGAACCTGCAATTATCAGGTAGTTAACAACTTTGTAATTAGGAAGGTAGTTTTAGTTAGAAGCTTTTTGGGGATCAAGCGTTGGCGATCAGCTTGGACATTTACATTGTTTGGCTGTTTGCGTTTTAGTCTTTGTGATTCGATCTGCCTGATAATTGTAATAAACCATAGTACCATACATAAAGAAGATTGTGCTAGGTCTGTTTACCATGCCCTGTTAATTCGGAATGGAAACATTTTCGGTAGAATGGTAGTCGAATTATGATCATTCAAAGATACAACACATTGTTCTTATGTTCAAATAAATCAATCACAGATAAAATTGAACAGAAATGTCATGAGATTTGGATATTTTGTATTATTACTATAAATGTCCTTCAAGTTGACCTTTCTTTTCTAGGTTCCGTACACTTAACATTTCATTGTTTTTTTATTGTCATGGCTTCTTGTATACGATAGGTGCGGTGATTGTTTCAACCCCTCAAGATGTTGCATTAATGGATGCCAGGAGGGGAGTACAAATGTTCAATAAAGTTGATATCCCGGTACAACAATGACTTAGTATACTTTGTTTGCCTGTGTATGTGCTTTGGTAAATTGATATACACGTCCGTGTATTCTGCTGATGTTTGTCAATTCAACATGTATGGTGTGCTTGTACTAAGATACACCATCCACTATGGGTTTCATTCAATTCAACCTGTCAATCATCTGAAGATTCTGAACGATTGTTGGAAAGTTATTATATTCATATGATCATGCTAAAAGAATGTGTTATGCTGTTATTACCTTTTGCATGGTTTTTGAGCAATCTAGTGGCGCACAAACAATAGCTTTCCTACCTCATTAGGTTGTCTGAAATCCTAGTTCTGCTTAATTGGTTGATTGCTTTTAGAAATCTTGTTTCAGTTTATTATTTAGAGAAATGATAATAGCACACTCTCCAACACACTAGTCTCTCCTACTAGTTGAAATTCATGTAGGTCCCACCCATATGGGACTCACATGCATAGTTATCAAAATCGGGATTTAAATCCCAAAATCCCACGATTTTACGATTTTACCAAGCCTCAACGATTCAAGATTGCAAAAAAATCCCAAATTGAAGTGGAATCCCACGATTTTGAGTGAAATCCTGCGATTTTACGATTTTACTTACGATTCCACTAAAAAATCCCAAATTGAAGTGCTACTGAAACCCTAATTTCACAGATGATTTGGGCGGGTTTTTGACCCGATCTCGACCGGTGTGCATATAGTTCACGCACGCCTTTCTCTCTCTCTCTCTCTCTCACGCTCTCCTCGCGCTCTCGCCGTTTCTCTCTCTCTACAGATATTGAAGATATCCATGAGGAAGATAATTGGATCACGGATCAAGATGCGGATGGTGAGGATGGTGCGGACTTTGTTGATTTACATGAAGACTTGATTGGTAATGATATGATTGGTAGTAGTAGTGCTATATCCGGTGAACCTTTGGATGAACTTGATGTTGATGATGGAGGAGATGATGGAGGAGATGAAGATGGAGGTTATGATGAAGGTCGTGATGGATGTGATGATGAAGATCATAATGTAGATGATTATGTGAGGGATGATTATGAGGGAATGATTATGGGAATATGATGCTATTAATGAAGATGAAGATGAAGATATTATGGGTGATATGCCTAATATCACGTTGAATGATTTGATTTAGGCTTTATGATTTGGTTGTTGCTTGTTAGTTGTTTAATTTTGATCAAGACTTTATGATTTGGTTGTTGCTTGTTAGTTGTTTAATTTTGATCAAGACTTATGAATTTATGCATTATATTAGATAATAGTAATGTATGCATTTTATTAAAATCTTACGATTTTACTTACGATTTTACGATTTACGATTTTGTTAACCTCCCGATTCTACAAATTCATACACTTTTGTTTGAGTAGAATCTTCCGATTTTACTTACGATTTTGCGATTTACGATTTTGCTACCCCCCCTCCGATCTGGAGTAGAATCCCGATTTTGATAACTATGCTCACATGGTTTTGTGGAACCCATATGAATTTCAATCAATGCGAGTGTGTGTTGGGAATTGAATGTTAAGAGTGTGTTGCTAGCACACTCCCTGTTGTTTATGATGCTAAAATTTATGATGCTAAAATTATTTTAAATATAAAGATAAAAAGCATACCTGGTATCAAATGTGATGGAAGCACATTCGTATGTGCTTCTATGATCGTTTCGAGGAATGTGTTTTTATTTATTTCATAGCACTCATATCAGTCATATGTCCAATCTAGGGTTCTGAGAATGAAACATGTAATGCCTACATTGATATATCAGCCATTTCTTCTGATGTGGTGTTCGCATGTGATCTTAATAAAAAGCCATGAGCATGTCCTAATTTTGATGTCGGTTAATATGCTATCTCCAACTTTCCTTACAGATTTTGGGAATTATAGAGAATATGAGCTGCTTTAAGTGTCCACATTGTGGCGAATCGTCAAACATATTTGGTAAAGGAGGGGCTCACAGGACAGCTGATGAGATGGGATTAGAATTTTTGGGCGAGGTATGTTGATTATCCATATGTAGGTTTACTTTTAAAATTATAATTTCACAGTTCATTGGTCTTTATTGAAGGAATGAATTGAAAACAGACTTGTTTATTACTAAGTAATCCATGTTTTTGTAATTTTTAAGTGACAAGTGATCACTTTTTACTTTTTGTTTGATATTACTAGAAAAACTGTCTTTGTACATGAACAATATTGGTGTTTAACTATATCTAATATGTAAAACAAATCCACCAAAAATTTAAATGATGCACGGTTATTGCATTTACTCATCCATCTCTTCCAAGGATGCACTAATGTCTCTATCTCCAAATATGTTTTTTCACCCAGCATCCATTTATATTTGACCAATTAAGGTGTGTGAAGTCAAAACATTATTCTTTTCTTCTAAATGAAATATAAGCAAATCCATATCCCCGTTTTCTCTTCTTATTGGGCTGCCGATGCTTACAAATAAGCAAGTTTGACATAATCTTTGGATTGTGCTATGCCACTGCACCAAGAGACATACCTGGTAGACTGTTCAGATTTGTGGTGGGGGGGGGGGGGGTTACAAATTGAGAACGCCAGCTCTCTTAGACTACTGTGTAATATGTCTGGAATTGTTGATAAAGAAAGCCACGCTTTTTTTTGCACTCTTTTTAAGCGACGCCTGCAAAATTTATCTATTGGCTATTTTTGACAACTTATCAACTTAATGATTCCAGATACCACTGGAATTGGAGGTCAGAGAATCTTGTGATCAAGGGCACCCAATAGTGTTGGCCGCACCTGATTCAGTAGTTTCCAGAGCATATGGTAATATAGCTGAAAAAGTTGTTCAGAAACTCAAGGAGCAACAATTTCAACCAGAGATTATACTATGAATTATGAAATGCCGCCATTTACGATAATAACTTCCCAGCCCGTGAGCAACAAAAGAGGACCGAGCTGTCTTCCCTGATGCTGTGTACAGCGGGATTTGGCTACTTCTGAATTTTGTTAAATTGTGGTATGAGATGCAGGCCTGGCATACGATTTAGAGTTATAATTTGAGCATCTTCTTCAATTTTGTGAAATAAGCAGTTAATGGTTCTTTGATGTCACATAAGTGCTGTGAAATTAGCAGAAACACTGATATTGTTGCTCCAGCAGTCTCCTGCTGTGCAATTCCATAAGTTATATCCTTCTTTTTTGTGGTTGCTCTGGATGCATTGTGATTTGTGAGAGGGTTATCTTTAGCAAGAGCAGCATATTGTTAACCATAATGTACTGAAAATTCGGATTATTGACCTGGTAGTGGTAGCTATGGTAGATTTTACGTGTGGCTATGGGAAATTTATTCTTAGATGATATGAGGAAAAGAAAGTGGAGTGGATTCGACATGCGTCTTTTTTTTAGATAGGCAATTGTTAGTGGGGTGGGGGAAATGTTAGTTTCCGGGACTTGAACTCGGGACCTCCTTCTTGGATTGATTTGGTGCACTCTTTCGGTATCTCTTAGTTCGCCAACTGAGCTACCTATTTGGGATGACATGCGTCTTCTTAAATAATGATCCCTCAATGTGATTAGGATTTGGCCGATTCCCTCGATTTAAAAACAAACTGAAAATAGTAAGTAACAACTTTTTGGACAACTTGGAATATATTACTACTTTTTTTTTTTGACAAATGGAATATATTACTACTTGCTATTTATTTTTTCTTTTTGAAGCAACTACTTACTTTTTATAGTGTATAGCAAACTAATATATATGATACGGGAATAATTTTTTTTCCCTTTTTTTTTCTTAAAAAGTTGAAGAAACATTATATTCGCTTCTACTTTTGATATTTACGTAAAGAGTGGGGATTAACTTATTTCAAGAGTAACTCTTGTAAGAGTTACTCTACTTAACATCTCTTCACACACTTTATATTTTGCCGATCCAACCGTTAAATTCATAGTTCTAATTGAGTAGATCAAATATGCAAATTCTTATAAAATTATAAAAATGTTTGATACTTGATCAAATAAATTTAATTCAACGTGTATTATGATTTTAAAAATACAAGTAAAATAGGGATTATAAGATTCTATAGCTACGGATATTCAATTTCAATAGTTTTTGGTATGCACGATCATCATGATAATATGAAAGTATTCAACGGTTGGATCGGTAATATCTGATGTCTACAAAGAGATATTAAGTGGAGTAACTTTACAAGAGTTACTCTTGGAGTAAATTGATCCCCACTCTTATGTGAATGATTTCGTTTATGCTAGGCTTGCAAAGAGAAGGGAAAATATTATATTTATTTTAATTTTTACATTTTTAATTTATTTTTATCATATGACTAGCGGTATTTGGTGGGGTTTTTGAAAGAAAGTGTTTTTCTTGTGTTATTTCTATTTCTCTAATGTTCCAATCACAATTGAATAGCAAACAAATATTTATTAACCCAAAGAGTGGGAGTGGTTAACGCATTCTATCTTAAGAAACGGACTTGGTTAGTACACGAGTTTGATCCCCAAAGATAGAACAATTTATGGCTAGGCTTTACTTATCGCTCAATTGAACTATAGATTAGTTAAGGTCTCTTTCCCTTGGACATCGGAGCGAGTCAAAGACCTCTAGACAAAAAAAAACAAACAAATATGAATTATTTACTAACCTTATTATACCTTATTTTTCATTTTTGCTATCCTATATTATTTTTTTGGGTTTTTTTTTTGGACCCCCACCCATTCCTCTAACACCCCCACCCACCGTATGAAAAGACCAAAATACCCCTGACTGTTTACAAAATCACCATTTCTTCACATAATTGGTCATACCTACGTTTGACCACCTTCACTCGCATATACGCCACAGAGACGTATATACGATCAGCCCAGAAATCCACCAATCGTATATACCCCACCACAGCCCTATATACGACGAGCAATTTTCTTCACATCGTATATACCCCTTTCCAGGCGTATATACGATTAGACAGAAATCACCACTCGCATATACGCCCAGAAGACCCTATATACGACGAACAAATCAGTAAGCATCGTATATACACTTGTTTTGATGTAAATACGATGAGAATTTTTTTTTTTTTTACTAATTTTTTTTTCTTCGCTTGCAGTGTCCGGTAGGCATAGAGGGAGACGTGAGGTCTCTCCGATCAGAGAGATATAGGAGTCATCTCATCGCTCCGAGCACGAGGACTCGGAGGCATAATCGACTCCATGCTTGGCGAGAGCGAGACAGAGAGCGGCTGAGCGGCTCGATGAGCTACCAAGATCACCGAGCTGAGCCAAGATGTCGGCCACTGGAGCTTTCTATCTCGGGGATTACGCAGCAGCACGCAGCAGAGGAGGATGGCATAGGAGGCGGTTTCTCCGGTATCATTCCCCACTTACTCCTCGATATCATCCACGGTATCCTCGATGACGATCCTCAACCTCTTCATTACCATCCCCACCTCCGAGTATCGCAGAAGCGGCCAGCCAGTCGATGCTTATTACTCGAACGATCTATATCCGAGTATCATGAGGTGCCTCAGCGATGATCGGGAGGAGCCTCGGGAGGAGCCTCGACCTCTCTTTTCACCGACTTGGCAGATCATGTCTGCAGATTCTATACTCATTGACCGGTAAGTTTTGCATTTTTGCTTAAATAATTTATTTAAGTCACATAGTCCGCACTTTTTGCTTACATTATTTATTTATTTTTATTTCAGAGTAGTATCGTGTTGTCAAAGTATGGGCTCATGGCAACAAAGTCCATACTAGACTCCATCTTCATTACTCGACCTACTTCAACGCACCTGCGTGGTCGGGGACTCAGATTGGCCCCACTTCTCCCGATCGCCACGCCCGATGAGACCATGAGTTCTTTGTCGGCTTTTATCGAGAGATGGCACTCGGATACTTCGTCATTTCACTTGCCATTTGGTGAGATGGCGATCACTCTGGATGACATCTCTTGTCTCTGGCTGCACCTTCCCATCCGGGGAACTATGTCACACCTCCCGCCATCATTGTGAGCTCGGAGTTTGCCACACGACTTGGCCGAGACATATCACAGGTGTGTCACGGGTTGAGGTCGCTAACAACACCCGTGAAGTCCGTGTCATGACTTCAAATGGTTGGAGCGGTGTATGCGCGCGTAACATGGAGGAGGGGGTGACATCACTTTATTCTTTGTGAGGGCTTATCTACGCTTCGCCTTCCGACTACTGATATCTTCACTACGAAGGCTGGAAGCAGAGTGAGGCTAAGTGGCTAGTCTACTGGATGATCCGAGAGCGAGATGTTCTTGAAGGCTATGCATGGGAGTGCAGTGCACTACCGCCATGTATGAGTCCTTGAACATTGCGTCTTTGAGGACTACGCAGTGCGATGTGGAGGTATGCCGGCCTATTTCAGTACACATTTTAACTTCTTGTATTTTTGTTAAATCGTGACCGACTTTTGGTAAATTCTAGTGAATTAAATATGTTGTTTATTTTCGCATTTGGGCTTGGATTATGTGGTATTTCCTCGGATGGCGGAGAGGTTGCCGGTCATATCCGGTGCGGAGCCACTCTTGGGCGCTACTGAGGAAGAAGAAGTCGACCACCGAAGCTCGGCCACTACTGAGGAGGATGCTTGATGAGCCGAGGCGAGAGGATGTCTGCTTGGCGACCATTTGAGGAGGGGGCGGTGGTAGACCGCTTTGAGCGAGATCTCCTCTGCAGAGCTTCATCACGGTGGTGACTTCGAGTTCCTTACATGCCCGATAGTGCTGCGGCGGTTTGGGTACACGCAGATCATCCGCGTGACCTACCGATGGCCGTCGAGTCATCGATCGATTGCGCGTGTTTGGATCGTCCACTTCATGGCATCTGTGGAGGACATCATGCGCCACTACTCTCGGGTTGCTTTCGTGCCCGATCGGTATCTGGAACTACTTAGAGTGGTACGTCAGGGCTTCTATCCCCCAGACTATTACCTGGCTCCACCATCACCTAGAGCTCATACTGGACACCTCCCCGAGATACGCCACGGCGATCATGACCGGATTAGGGAGGTTGTGAGGGCTTGTAGAGAGGGATTCGTGGATTTGGCGACATCGCGCATGGCGATCCCGGACACTCCATAGGTCGAGTGGGGATGCAAAGACAGGATGGCGTGGTGGGAGCTTAGGCAGCGGGGACGAGGGGCGAGGGGACGCCGTTAGGGATTTTTATTTGTTTTTGATGTATTTGATATTATATTGGCACTTTATTATTAACTTTTTTGGATGTTTTATTTATTTTACGAGTTTCCATGAATTTTTGATTTCATTGATTCGATAAAACAAAGTTACACAAGCGATAAAACATAAACAACTTGAATAAAAATAGAGCAGATAAAATGAAAATACAATAGAAACTATCGAGTTGGTGGAGTTAATCGACGAAGGATCTCAATGACGGTCCTTACGGTTTCGACGTACACATGAATGTAACTCCTCCATTTAATTGTAATATGAATGGACATCATGTCTCGGGACGTCATCCTCATTTGTTGACATCCATGGTAGACCAAGTAAATACCTCCATCGATCGTTTGGGTTTCAGATAAGCGATACGAATTATCTCGTGCTCGTCGTTCTCGGTTGAACCATCGCAGTAGTTTTTCGCTTAAGAGCGAGAAAATGATATATCGTGTCTTAACCTACACGAAACAACATCTCTCCCATCGAAACTTACACCATCATCTTTCAAGATGATGCCACGATGATCAACAAACCCCATATTAGAATGAGCGAGTGAGAGGAAGAAGGCTCGTAGTATGACATTAGCGAAGAAGCTTGCATCATCTTCACTTGTGATGTGTGAGAGAAGGAGGAAGTTGAAATTTTGGTGTGAAAATAGTGATGGTGGGAGTGAGTCTTTATAGATTAGGTAAAAGATTATCAACCGTTGATTTTGTCGTGCAATCTATACAGTTGATCAACTTCGAAAGTGAAATCATGGCCAGTTAAAATTTTTTTACAAAAAAAAAAAACAAATTTAAGGCTCATCGTATATATGTCATTTTGGGACATATATACGATGTGTATTTTAAACATCGTATATATCTTGCGAAGAAGTATATACGATTGGCTTTACTGATCAATCGTATATACTTCTTTGAAGCATATATACGATGTTTAAAATACACATCGATATATGTCCCAAATGACATATATACGATGAGCCTTTTTAAAAAAAAAAATAGAAAACAAAGGGCATTTTGGGGATTTCAGTGTGGGTGGGGGTTTAAGGGGAGAGGGTGGGGGTACAAAAAAAAAACCTATTTTTTTTGGTTAATATTTACATTTTTGGTTATGCAACAAAAAATTGATATCTCGAGATAGTAAAACACATTGATTTCTTTCACAGAAATGACGCGCAATGTTAAATAGTGAAAAAATTATTGAGGATATAATAATCGACTAATGTATTGTCACGGCTCTTAAATAATATCTATAAATGATTGTTGAGCGCGGCTAACAACATTCCCTAGGGCTTGTTATGCCCTTTATCCTAATTCTTTTATTTAATTCTAATTTTCTTAACCAACCCACTACTTCTCTCTCACTCTTGCACACCCCATGCCACCTTCTCCCTTTCCCTCGCCATGAACCCTCACGTTGCCCCTTTCTCCTTTTTCTTGGGTCCTCAATCCCTTTGTCACCGCCTAGAGTTCACCCTATATCTCTTTAATCTCACCCACGCCTCACATTCCCTTTGTCTCCTACTCGTGCACCATCTCCCTCATATTCTTAGGTACTGCAATTTCATTTTCCGTTTTGTTCTATCATTTCCCTTCGTTCAATTGTGCTACTTTATTGTGTCCCTAGTTCTCATAGGCATGGTTCGGACTATGATTGCCAACCCCAAGGTCGTCCAATGGTACACAACCCTCTGATGGCTTATGCACGTGCACCTAAGAAAATGTGTTAGTTCCTCCAAAACTCATGAATAATCTCCAAGTTCGCAGGCATGTGGCAGGCTGTGTTGTCCTAATTATGCATCACAAACGAACTTGTCAATACCAATGTACTTCACAGTTCACACTATCAAACTCGCTGGCAATGTGCGTCAATGCACTCAAACCCAAGTTCGTGCAAGTGATCGTACAATTTGTCCTTGTGTCGATGCTCTAATGCATGTAAACGTTTTCTAGAATGATGCTTTGATTTGATTAAATTGTAGATAATGCATGTAAATTGTACAATTAGTCCAAACCCGGTTTGAACTAATTCTTTCATTATTACTAGCGGTTTTTTTTGTTCTAAGAAATTCAAATTTTGAATAAAAAATCGTGTGTATAGAATAGTGTTAAAGTGAGATAATAATCACCTCATCTTAAATAGTAGAGTTATAGATAAATTTAATTTAAATTTAAACTTTAAGTTTAGTAAGGGTAAATTCTAATTCAAATATAAACTTTCAAAATTAGAATTATTCATTACCAATATTTGAATTTAGGTATGGATAATTTTGCTCATCATGGAGATACTTATAAGAAAATTATAACACCAAACTTCATTGTCAAGCATGACCAATTTCCATTATATGTAACAAGCAATAGATATAGATTTTCAAATTTTTAGTTTTAAATATAAAACATATTATTTTAGCCAATTAAAAGTCCAATCATGAGGTATAAAAATACTCTATTTAACATTTATGTTATTTTTCTATCTAATGAAATATATATATATATATATATATATATATATATATATATATATATATATATATATATATATATATATATCATTAGACAAAATTGTAGATTATGTGCTGATATTTCTGTTATCTTATCACAAGTTTTTTTGACAAACTGTTATATTTTATTTACTTTTATTACTAAAAACTGAAAAGATGGCATTAGCAGCGCATTTGTTACTCTGTTTGCTTTTCCCTCTTTACTTTCCTTTCTTTGTTCTTCGTTCAAAGTCCTTGACTCGCTCACTCGGTATCCATTCCATTCCACTCCATCGACACTTGTCATATCTCTCTCTCACTCTCTCCGGTGAGTGAGAGCTTTTAAACTCGCTGAATGCCTCTCCCACTCCCACCCAAACCCCTTAAATCCCAAACCCCAACCCCTTTCTCCATCTCCCATGGACCTTCCTTCCCCAAATTACAATCCCACTCAAAACCCTCATTGATTCACTTCTCCCTCACTCGCCCCCAATCTTCCTACATCTACGCCTGCAAAGGCATCGGAATCGCCGTACCGAAACCTATTTCCGCCTCGCCGGATTCCAAGTTGCGCAGCGTTGGAGCCAAACACGTGGACGTTGCTACTTTAGGTAATCTCTGTGTTGATATCGTTCTCAATGTCCCACAGTTGCCTCCTCCTTCCCTCCATGAACGTAAGGCCTTCATGGAATGCTTGGCTTCCTCTCCTCCTCCCAAGGTATCTATCTTGATTCCATACAAACTTTGTAATTTTCGAATTCAATATAAGGTAGTAATTTCGTTTCATCAATTTGTTTTTCAATCAATTAAATAGCGAGAAGTAAAATGATAATTGGATGCTTTTGAAGGTTAGGATAAAACCTAAGCTAAACTGCCTGGTGGCGTATCCGATGAGGTAACCTGGATGAGTATAACGACATAATTTTTTTTTAACAGCGACATTAATTAAATTATATTACATACATATTCACAATTGTTCTCTACCTACCATATATTATAAAGTAATTAACATTATCTTTTTTTGTTGAATACTATTAGAAAGAGAGACCAGAGAGATAGAGAGAGAAAACGAAAGAAACAGAAAACTAGAATTGGTATATTGATTGATACTGTTACAACAGAGTGAGGGTTTATGTATACTGAACAAGATGAGTCAATGCTGAGTCAGCAGACCTAACAACTTTTAACAATATAGCTGACATGGGATAAGTATTGTTAGCCATATCAACCAATAAACAGTATTGTTAGCCAAAATATAAGTATTGATCCTGGATTTTACTGTAGGAATATTGGGAGGCTGGTGGGAACTGCAATATGGCTATAGCAGCTGCGAGGCTAGGGCTTGACTGTGTATCAATTGGTCATATGGGTAATGAAATTTATGGGAATTTTCTCTCGGATGTGCTTCGTGATGAGGGCATTGGTATGGTTGGGATGAGTACTCGTGATGAAGTTGTCAACAGCTCTGGTGTCTCTTTAGAAACGCTTCTATGCTGGGTTCTTGTTGATCCTTTACAAAGACATGGTTTTTGTAGGTAAAAATCATTGTTCTTCTGATTTGTATTGTTGCTATCATGGTAGCAGTTATTTTTTTTTCCAGATATTTTGCTTTCTAGAGGTGTAACAGAAAATTGTTTCTTTGCTACTAGTCGAGCTGATTTTTTCCAGGAGCCTGCATTTCATTGGCTGGACAAAATGTCCAGAGAAGTTAAAATAGCTATTAAAAATTCAAAGGTCTTGTTCTGTAATGGATATGGCTTTGATGAGCTCCCTCCTGGTTTACTGCTCTCGGTAGTGGAATATGCTGTTGAAGTTGGCACATCAATCTTCTTTGATCCCGGGCCACGTGGAAAGAGTCTCTCCACTGGAACCCCAGAAGAACAAAGAGCTCTTAACCAGTTTCTAAGGATGAGTGACGTTCTTCTTCTAACGTCTGATGAGGTTTCACTTATAGCTCTCCTCACATAGCTTCTATCCTTAATAGTATTGTGATTGCGTCTAATTGTATTCTTTAAGCTTGTCCTCTACTATTTGTGATGCGTTGTTCTTTAAGTTCTCTTTTCTTTGCTTTATAAACTACGAAATCTTTCTTTATAACTCTCATTTGAGGTATATATTACTATTTGCATTTTGCTTTCAGATGCATGGCCAGTGCTCCATGTTTATCTCTCTCCATCTTTCATTTTCTTGTTCTGATGTTAGGGACTGATGCAGTGCAAAGTGGCTAAACCAAGCTAACGGATAATATCTTTTTGTTTTTATTTTTAGATAAATACGTGAATGAACAAAAGATACTATTTGTTAGAATATCAATCAGTTATGATTTACTAGTTGTCATATTAATTAGGTTTAACTAGTCTGCAGACACTCAAACACAAATCACAAATATAACATGGTATCAGAGCAAAAGGTTTTGTTCTGTGACCTTTTTTTTGTGATTCACTACCGTTGTTGCAGCACCACCTTTTGGTTTTTCGATTTACCCCTTTTATTTACTACCGTGGTCACTCTTTCAACAACTTTTCACTATTTTAGTCACTGCTGCCGTAAACCGCCACCTTTTCTGGTCTCTGCATCCTATCGCTGTATACACCCTTTTTCTGGCGTGTTTTCTGGTAGTACTGCCGCCTACCACCGCACTAGACAACTTCTGATGAGATTTTTTCTGACAAAAGCCCCACCATCTTGTGCGACTACCTCCGATATACCTAACCTCCCCACTGCAGCAGCTCACGACGTATCACACACTCTTACGTGCCGCATTTGTCTCTGTCAATTTCAAACATCGTGAACCCTAAACGCCGCACCTGGAGGCGCGTCCAACCATGTATTCAGTCACCCTGTTGTCTCCTGAGTCGCCTTTCCTCACTGGTTTTGGGTCTGGTCATAGTTTCTTGTTACATGCTACGAAAACCTAGGTTGCAGTTCAAATAGTCTGTTACCTCTCTTTTTTGGACTCGTTTTCTCTCTCCTCTTCTAGCATCTGCTCGTCTGGTTCTATTTTTGTTTATCATGTCTTCTTTTCTCATTAATAGATTCTATTGTGGTGACTTCTCTTCCCACCGACGATATTTTGGTGGTGACTCTTCCCACAAATGAATTATTAATGGTGATTTCTCTTCCCGTCAATGATCATCTTGATGATGACTTATGTCGGTTAGGACTTGTAATATCCCAGCCGCTTTCGAACCTAGTTTCAAGTTTTGTGGGAAAATGCTTTCTTTTATTGTAATAAGCTTAAAACTTAGTAAGCTTTAGCTTCATGAACAGATGTTTTCTCGTCTTGTGATCCATAATTCCGGCAGCTGTTTTCTATTTTTTTAGGGGTTAATTTGTTTTTTTGCTACAAAAAATAGTTTTTTTATAGTTTGAATATTGATTTATTTTGAAGTTCATATACAATATATTAGTTCATGTCTTTGATTATGTTACTTATTTTTTATGATGCACAATTTGAAAAATAGGTCTAGTGATTAACAATATGTATCCCTATTTGATAACCATAGTTATTCGAAACTAGAAAGGCATTTGTTTTCTCATAACAAGCGTAAAGCTTAGTTAGCTTTAGCTTGAGTGGGAGTGTTAGAATTACATGGCATCCTTAGTTGTAAGTAATTGTATCAATTAGGATTAGAATTGCCAATTAGTATTTGATCCGTACCAGATCGTTCTGAGGTGTGTCCGGTTTTGATACTAGGTCGGGTTGTTGTAGATGAATCTGGTGCGTGAGCACGTGCAGGTGGTACCCTCTGTAGTTAATAGCAAATAGCGTAGCGTAGCGGCCGACCCTTAAAGGGCTATTGCGGTGTAGCGGGTAGCGGTATGACCGCTACGCTGAAGTCTAGGCAAACAATATACCGGATTTATACCATACACATATTAAGGCTAAAAAACATAAGAATACTAAAAAATGAAAACATATTCATAAGTAATCATCAAAGTCATTGCTACTAATAGTTAGACCTAACATAAACCAAATATAGTAAACAAGTTCTAGCCTCCAAGGCTCAAAATAGCACATAAACAAGAACAAGTTAACAAAATAGTCAATAAGTCTTAGCCTCCTAAGCTCAAAATAACACATCTAAAACATTTAAATACTATCACTATCACTAAGTGTTTCCTCATCATCTTCAAGCTCTTCTTCATCACCATCATCTTCAAGCTCCTCCTCATTATCATCATGTGCAATTTGTTCTACATCCTCCTCTTCTTCCTCTATAGGGGCAGCTTGCTCTTGTTATGCCGCCGTTAGTTGTTTTGTTACAAAAATCACATGTAACACTCCTCTTATTGTTGATGTCTTTAAGACTATTCCATTGCCAAGCTTCATCAATGTTATCCCCTGTGGGTTTAACCAAACCACTAGGGGTTGTGTTGTTCACTTGTTGAGACTGAGATGATGCCATTACAGGTTCTGTTTGTTGAAAAAACAGAGGAAGAGAGATACTGATACTGGTTCTGTTTGTTTAAAAACAGAGGAAGGAAAAACGAAAAACAGAGGAAGAGAGATGCACCTTGAAGAAGAGAGTAGAGGCGTCGCTGTTGGAGAGTGAGATGATGATAGGCGTTGAAGAGAGTGAGAGGCGTTGAAGAGAAAGAGAGCGCTAGCTCTCTGTTTTTGAAGAATGAAGAACGTCTCTGTAACAGAGACGGCGTGAAGAAGAAGGCTTTTTAAACGTCTCTTGTCAAAAAAAAAATAGTAGGTGAAAAACAAATAATAACTGATGGTTAAAAGTAAAAACTGATGGATAATAGAGTAACAGTAAAATATTTAAGGGTATACGCGTCTTTTTAGTTTTTAAAATAAGGGCAGAAAAGTAATTTTCATTGAAAAACCCTAAAACTCATCTTCTCCGCTACTGGAGCAGATCCAACCCGCGAAATAACCCGCCTCACGCAACACAGAAACGCCGCAATAGCGCCGCACCAACCGCAATAGTGAACGGCGACGCTCCGGTGGTTAGCGTCGCGCCGGACCATCGCCACGCCACGCCACGCCGCGATTGCGGCCGCAACCACCGCTATTAACTATAGAGGTGGTACCTACAAAGACACTCTGACGCTCAAGTCAGAGAGGGATCGGTCTAAGCAGGAGGATATTAAGGGTATTGAAAGTGTACCTTTTCTCGAGAGTTGGTCCCTATTTATAGGGGTCGGAACTGCATAGTGACCGTAGGATTAGCTGGGCCGATCCTGGCCGTAGATTGCATGTCCAGACGCGCTCCCTGAAGCGAGGGGCTAGCTTCGTGGGCGGGCCTCAGCCCATGACGTCAAGTGGGTCCTCCTTGGATTTAGAAACACAAAACCATACCAAATCTGAATTTCCGAATGATGGTCTTGGATGGTAGAGAAACAGGCCTATTATTGCATCAGATTGAGAAAAATAAAAAAAAATGCAGCCCTAGCTACCTATTATTAATATTGTGTCTGTCTCAACTCGTACCATCAAAGTTCTTCAGTCCACATCAGTGCCTTGCTCGCAATAATTATGATAGAATTTGTTTCTACTCCACATTTTATTAAAAAATGAATTTAATCCTTGCCAGTTGCCACACAACTGAAGTTCACCTTCTCTGTTTTCTTTGGAATCTGCTTTGCCTCCAGAAACTTTGCGTACCATAGAATCGCAAGGCAAATAGCCAGTAACTAGATTTTATCATTCAAATGGAAATGGAAGCTTGCAGTTTAGTCCCTGTGCATCCATTTCCAACTAGCCCCGGTGTCTTCAATTTATGGTCTCACTGTGTTTTAATGAAATTTGAACTGGTAGTAGTCTTGTCCAGAATGTTTCCATGTTTATTAATAAGTCATACCCCATATTTATTTCGTAGGCTTAGAATTGATCAAATTATATAAATCTTGTGTCAGTTTTTGGTTTGCCTGAGTCCATTTGTCGTCAAGCTTCCTGCTTAAGCAAAAGGTTTTTGGAGTTTTTATTACGGGTGAGATTTGGACCAAGCAATCTCATAATTTATGTACTCCTCTTCCCATAAAACAATTATGTGATGCAAATTAAAAATGTTTATACCTTGTAGGTAGTTGTACAAAATACTTTTCAATTTAATGACTCTTTGATTTTATTGTTTCACATGACAGGCAGAGTCATTAACTGGTATAGGAGATCCAATATTAGCTGGCCAAGAGTTGCTCACGAGAGGGATCCGCACAAAATGGGTGATTGTAAAAATGGGTTCTAAGGGTTCAATTTTAATATCTACATCAAGTATAGCGTGTGCACCTGCATTTAAGGTATTAACTTCTCATTTTATATTCTCTCTAAATTGCTTCCATTAGATTCTTACAATTTAGGAACATAGACATAGTGGTTTTTTCAATTTATATACTTCCATTCTGCATAACTGTGCTATGGCATACTTAGTATAAATAATTTTATATGTTCTTGACTTAAAGGTTTGAAGTTAATGAAAAATGTGGAATTAAAGCTATAATCAGTTAAGCACTGTTTATAAGGCCATATTACAAAACAAGATGGCCTCGTGAACATTGCACGTAATTTGTCCTACTAGAATATCTTTTTTTCTTAATGAGTCAAACTGAAACATGCATCTCCAACATCCTATTATCAAAAGAATAATCATGCTCAAGCGTCTGATATACTCCAAGTATAACTAGTTACATTTTCTGTAAGTGTTGAAAGTATTATACTTTCTCTCGTAGTAACATCAAATTAAATTTATGTTTGACAATTCTTTTTATTCTTTTTTTGTGATAACTTTGAGTGCATACTAATTGGATTTATAAAACATTATCAGGTGAACGTTAATGACACTGTTGGGTGTGGAGACAGTTTCGTAGCTGCTATTGCATATGGATTCATACATAATATGCCAATGGTTAATACATTAACAATAGCAAATGCAGTGGGTGCGGCAACAGCCATGGGCTGTGGTGCTGGTAGGAATGTAGCATCAATGGAAAAGGTAGTAGATATATTAAGATCATCAAACCTTAACGAAGATGATGAATTTTGGACTGACATTCTTGAAAAGAATGTGGTAGCTCAGGAAGTAACATGTCTGTCAAATATTTCAATGAACGGAAACAGAAATCATATCAACTTTGTCCCATTTGACAAGGTTGCTTCTGAGCTCTTGCCCAAACTTGAGCTTCCACAGACGGCGGAGAATTTGTCGGAAAATGTGTCGATTGCTGCCACTGTTGATCCATTCATTTGAACATACTCTTCTTTGATATCGAAGGTATTTTTACTGATACAACGGGTGAGACAAAGCTTTTATCCTCTGACAGATTTTCAATTTTTGGCTTCATTTTTGCACGAATGCTTCTCAAGCGGTGATATGTAATAGTCTTCGTAACACACATTGTGATAGTTAGCTGATGATAGATAGAGAAATGCTTTTTGTGACAAGACGAATTGTACGAGTCGGTTTAAATCATTCACACGGCTGGTGAATTATTATAAAAACCAATTTGTAGTGTGGTTTTATTACATTTCATACAAAAACCGTACCAAATAGCATTTTGTATGAATTTCAATATTTGAATAGGGATTACCAGTTTATGATACTTTATGGTTAGAATTAGATGCAATACGATGTGACAAATGGGTTGTATGAATTTCAATATTCGAATGCTAATATCTGTATCTGTTATATTGGCACTAAGGTCTTCTTTTACTGCATATAGAACAACAGAACCAATGAAAGAAATGTATTGGTCGATATTATAACAATTAACAGCACCAAAAATAAGCACCACACTACTTGGGTACAAAGCCAAGAATTGTCAATACAATCAATAGTGGGAATAATAATTGAGAAAACCAACTATTGAAAGATATACAGGAGTTAATATTTTAGAGACTAAAACCACTGACAAAAATAATTGTTGAAACTAAAAATCAATAAAAAAATAAAAAAAATTCTAGAGACTAAAAACAAAACTGAAATTTTAGGACAGAAAACATATTTAACCCTTTTTAATTGGCTTTATTTTACTCCAGAAAAATATAACATTATCAATCTATGTTAATTCCAATATTGTATATTATTATATCTTTGGTATCACCTGTTTTATCACGACGGTTAAATTTTTTAACTAAGGTGTTGAGACGTTCATTAGTTGATCTGGTTGATTAAAAATGATGAACGAAACCAACATAGCAACCATACTAAGTTGAAAAATGCTACCAAATCCTCTAAATCCTATGTCATTCAACCAAAAGTAACACAACTAAATCCTATCCCATCATTACACAAGACTAAGACGAGTTTCAAGCTTCACCAAGGGGCTCGGTTACAATAACAACGAAACTAGAACCCAAACTAAAATTGAACTAAAATTGAACGAAATGTTTACAAAATGTAAAGCTCCTCAACTAAAATCGAATGAAATATTCTCAATAGCCATAATTGGAACCATATACTGGGCCATAATCTGCAGAAGGCACATGGCCAGCATGACCACCGGCGCCTGATGGCGGAGATGCATAAACGGGAGCATTAGAGGGATAAGCATTGTAGCCTTGGTTAGTAGATCCCCCCATATGATCCTGTCCCTGTGCCTGTGCTTGTGCTTGTGCTTGCGCCGCAGCTTCCGCCATGAAATTCTGTATCAGAAAGATTGTGAGCGAATCAGATAAAAACACAAACACCAAATACAATGGCAAAACATGCACCAAATCCATTAACTGTAACTTCCCATTCAAAACTCACGAAATACAATAAATAAACACAGTTAGAAGTCAGCTGAATTCCCTCTCCCTATTCAATGTTATTATTTACTTACAAAGTTACAATTGAGTGCAAAAAATGGATAGCAACACAACACCTGCTACCAATTGACAGCTAACATGCACAAACAATTTGTAAACGATGGGGAAAAAAATCATCCAAGGACAAGCATCTACCAACACATGCAAGAAAAAACAAAATAATAGACGTGACATTAACGTCCACTTCCGAATACCAATCAAAAAGCATTAATATGCATGAAGCTACGAACACATGCAAGAATAAACGAAATAATAGACATAATATTAATGTCCACTTTCAAATTCCAATCAAAAGAATTCAGTTAGTCTCTATCGAACATTAATTAATCATAAGACAGTTAACAAGCAAATTCGAAGTCTCAAGGAACCTTCAAAATCAAATAAATACCTGCACCAGCTGTTGGGCCGCCTGTATTTGTGATGCAGTGCCACTCATCTCCACAGTCATCTCCCCTGGCACACCCCTGGTCTCTTGAATTGTAATACTTGCACCACTAGCACGACGAATGTAGCTAATATTTGCTCCTGATGCCCCAATAACAGCATCTGCATAGGACAGAGGAATTTGCATGTGCTGTGTGACCTGCATAGTGAATAAAAAAGTACGCCAGTTAGAACAGGTAAAAGTTGAAAATCAGTATTGCTCTCTGCAAGTCTAAAGCTGGGTAAACAAACGAACCTTAGTCACAACAGATTGTTGAGACGGTGCACTAGATGAATGAATTCCCATAGAGGGATCTCTTGCATAGGTTGGAGGTGGACCTTGATGAAGGTGCTTGTCCATTGGAGGCAGGTCTGCAGGTGGATAATAATTATCATAGTTATGTGAAGGAGGTGGCATAAATTGAGGATTCGGTGGAAAAGCAGGTCCACCACCGCCAGGACCAGCAAACCCTTGAGGGGGAGGTCCCCAAGGTTGTTGGTGTGGTGGAATATTCTGGTTAACTCGGACATCTGGCCTTTGCATCTGTAGTTTGGAAGAGAAAAAAAAATTATTCATACAAAAGAATTATAGTAAAGATGATCCATACAAAGCTTTGTGTCAATCCAAAGCATCTGAAAAGGGTCATTAAGCTTGAAACAAACATTATTGATACCCCTTCTCAAAATACAAAAATAAAATGTAAAAGTCGGGCATGCATATAACATGCAGTTACCAATAGCCTATCAGCCTAGAATGTTTTCCAGTTCACCCTATCACTAACTTATCCCAATCAACTTTTCCCAGGTAAACATATCTAACTTATCCCAATAGCCTACGCTAGTTAAACATCAATTCACAAATAGCCTTGATGGCTCTTTGTGAATTGATAAATCTCACAAGATAACTTATCTGCTGCATACATTATAACCTGCCCCATTCATCCCATTTTGTTTTGAAAAACAATTAGGAAAAAAAAACTTACCTGTGTTTCAAATACTCCAACTATGCTGCGGTCAACCAAGAACTTACGTAGATGAAGTGCTATAAGTTCAACTGCCTTGAGAACCCCACCAGGTTCCCCTTGTATTTCAACAACACTATCATCTCGCAGAGCAAAAATCGGAAGGTGTTCTGATGTATACAACACAATATTCAGATACAGTAATGACAAACTTGCATATCATTAATCATGTTTCTCCCATAGAAGTTTTGCACTTTTGCTAAATATTACTTGACCAAAAAAACATAAATTTCTAAATACATATTAGGAACAGCAGTAAGAAAATTAGTGCACCTGCGAGGGGCCAGTTTTATGATACCAAATTACCAATAACATGTAACAGTGAGGATCAAAGCAACTTGGGATATTATGCTAGAGATGACAAATAAAAAACACCTCTGGAAAAATATATTTTGAAAAGGAAAATGTTGAAGCAATGTTTCCTAATATAATTTATAATGCTGTTGAACGCACCTGAACCAAGAACGCGTATATTGCAACCTGTGGCATCTTGAAAGATTTTTATTGTGGACCCCTGTTTGCCAATCAAGCTTCCTGCTTGAGTATCAGCCACAAGAAGGCGCGTAAGACCTGGGCGTCCTGCACCTGATGCATTCTCTGCAGGATCACGGTCTACACTGACAACTTGTTTATGAACCCTTAACAAACCCTCCACAGCAGGTGGTATGGGACGATCTGGCTCTTCTTTTGCCGAAATCATTACCTATAACACGGTATATGGTGAATTTAGAACACATTCAAAATAGTGGGCTTTCATAATTAATTTCACTAATGCATCACTATCATATTGATCTAAAACTTTGTTTAGCCTTTTCACTTTATTTATTGGACCACTGCATCTCTGGTTCACCAAACTAGAAATTATTTCACTGCGTGAAACTAAATTTTGTTTCAACTTTATTTCCATTTCTTTGGACAAGTGCTTAGCAATTGTTTTAACCATGTCTAGCATCAATGAATATAAATATTTTGATTTGTTGATTGATTAATAATTCTAAATCTTAGGTGTAATTTAATAATGATTGATATCTCTGGAGTGATTGAATTGATCCAGAAATATTTTAGTTTTATAAATTTTTATGACATGGTGTCCTGATTTCTTCTAACAGTTTTAGCGTACTTAGAAACATGTGGATCAAATTTCAGAAGCTCTTTTTTCGTTTATCATTTTAGTGACTGCAAGTTGTTTTCTGTGGCAAGACACCACCAAGTTCTGAAGTTACCAGGTACAGTGAAAGCTTCTTGCCACGAAAGTCTCCACAAACTATTTCTGATTCTTATGTCAAAAACAGCATTTCAGCAGTTGTATATGCTCGTTGCTGTTTCCCTGCAGCCTGAACTTTGGCTCTTCAGTTTGAAGCCACTTTGTTCATTCATATTTGCTGACAACCTGCACACATCCATTTGGTTATCGTGACAAAAGACATCTCTTTTTTATATATTAACTTGTTTGATTACTTGCCATTTCTTATGTTCAGCTGGATTATGAATATTTTTATAGTTTAAACCTCCTTGATAAGTGTTCTCTTATTTGAATATATGATAATATGATTCCTTAACAACAGTAGTCAAACGTGTTATCATATTTTATTTTTCATGAATGAACCATTAGGATTCAGTTTCGGATTATTCAGGAAATAAGATGATTGTTTCAACAAGAGGTTTCCCATATCGAAGCACAATATAGTTACCAAAAGATATAGAACTAGGGGCTATTCATAAGCTTGATGGGACTTAGTTTTCATAAGCTTGATGGGACTTAGTTTTCATGAACTAAGTGTAAAAACTATCAAGACATGAAATTGCAGCCCTAACAATGGCAATTAAGTTTTACCACTTTACCAGTTTAAGCTACAGATTTTACCGATCTTTATCAGTTTATAGTACAGAGGACAAGACAGTAAACCGATTATCCAATAAAAGAACTGATGAATCAAACAAAAAGGATAGAAGGCTAAATGCTAGCACAGTGGAGAATATAAAGCTCGACCTAAATTAAAACCAGACAACATGCCCCAGCAAGCAAAAAGAACAATATATGCATAATAAGCTTCAAACAGAGAGCTAATAAACAAGATTATCCCTCACAGCATGAATACCAAGAACAGATTGAAAAGTATACTCACAGCTCTTTCTGAAGTTCCGGGCGGACCATCGAGAATTTTAATGCGAGCCTTAGTCTCTTCAGTAATTTTCTTAATAAACTCGCCTTTATGCCAATGATACTGCCAACCTTTTGCACAGGAACCAACATCCTGAAAACATTCTCCCCAGGCCACCCCGGCCACTTTTTTATTTCAATTCCTTTTGAATCTTCACCAGCTCCCTGCTTTTCTGGAGAGGCAAAATTCTCAGTCACACCACCTACATCATGTTGTTCCTCGATATGCTCTAGCTGAGGAGCATCAACATTTCCAGGCAAATTTTCAATATCATGACCATCAACATCATATGTATTTTCAGGAGGATTGATATGCTCAGCCAAACTGTCTATATGTTCATCAGTCTGCAACTGAGGAAAGCCAGAATCATCAATCACATCTCCTCCATCATGTTCTTCTGAATGGTTTTGCACAAATTCCAGATTCTCAGGCACATAGCCTAAGTCTTGTTCTTCAAAATGTTCCCCAGACATTCCTGTAGCTACAAAAGCAGTCAGGTGAAACAAAAACTCATCAATATCATTCTCAACAGAAACTAAAACTAAAAACTAAAATTAAAAAAACAAAGAATGCAACAATCACCCCATCTCGTTCACACTTTCTCCCAAGGGAGAGGACTGAAAAAACCATCAATAGACATTCAATATTCATATTCATATAAACCCTAAAATTTAATACAGTAACCGCCAATGCGTTGAGAATTGAGATATTGAACTAAACAACTGTTGCATAAAATAAATTGCCCAGTCATAAATAAATAAATAAATAAAAGATTCATCAACAACTGAATAATAAATCGCACAAAACGCACAGCAAGAGTTCTGACGGCGAATGATTGAAGAAGGCGAATGCAACTCAAAGAGAACGCCGCCACTCACGTTTGAAATTTTAGAACAAGAAATGAAAAAGAAAAGTGGGAAAATAGAAGCGTGCGGAAACCCTAATGTGAGTGGAGAAGAAAAGAGTGGTTAAGGAACTTACTGTGATTCTTGAAGATTGTGAGGAGGGAAGGAGGGAGGGAGGGAGAGAAAACGCGGGCGATTGAATTTTGGATTGCGGTGATGAGTTTAGGTTTTTGCTATGGATGAGAGAGATAGACTAACCATCGCAATCTTCATATTTGCTTTCTACACCACTATTCTACTCATATTCACTCCTTTTCCGGTTTTTTTTTGTTTTTTTTGACCAATTTTTTTTATTTCTTCGTTGTTGGGTGGTTCTAGAGTGAAATAGCAAACTAAATGTTTCACCGGTGAAACATTAATTTTAGCCGTCCGATTTAATCTAAAATAATTTTAATGGTTGAGATTTTTTGAGATTTTTCATCTTTACCTACTAATGTAGGTTAAGTTTAAATTAGTATTTTTGCCCAAATCATTTCTCTCGGTGTCTTTCTTGTAATTTGAAAACATTTCATATCCTAAAAAATTGCAATCGAAGTCTCATTGTTCATCTTCTTCTTTTTCTCTCCCTTTGGAAATCTGAGAATGAGAATTGTGGTTCTCACCTTCAAGTATCTTTGAGATTAGTTTCCCTTTTGTCTTTCTAACTCCCCATTCTCTCTCTTCAATTCTTCAACCATTCAATTCAATTCAATTTCTTTGCTCACCATGGGCTCCAAACCGTGGCTCTATCCTCGCTCCAAATTATCGAACTATAGAAAGCTTCGGGACACCGATGACGACGCCCGGTCCTCGTTGTTCATTTTTGAAACCCGGATGATGATGATGATGATGATGACGACGCTCACGAAATCATATATACAAACCCGATGACGACGCTCCCGATCCTCGTTGTTCATTTTGAAACCCGATGATGATGACGATGGCTTATGGAATCATATACTTACAAACCCGATGACGACGCCCCGGTCCTCGTTGTTCAAACTAAGAAGAAACAACAAGACCAATGAATGAATATCAACGAAGTCTCACTATTCATCTTCTTCTCTTTCAAAACCCAAAGTTTGTTTTTGCTTCTCCATTCCCTAAAAAAACTAAACCCCTTCTTCCGATTCCTCAAAAAGTGCTTTTTTTTTTTACTTTTCTCTCGAACTCGATTTAGATTTTCAAGTACCCTTGATTTCTTTTTTTGGTTTTTATTTGTGTATGTAAACTGAATTTTATGGGGACCATTTAATTGTTGTAAAGTTTTAAGCTTTTTATTGTACTTGTTTTGGGTCTCAGTTTTTTTAAGAGCTTGTTTGAATCAAACAGAAGCTCTTTTTTTTTTTTGTTTCAATTTTTCTGGTGATCTCGTTGGAAAACCCGAGCTTTTCTTTAGGCTCGGGATCCGAATTGTGATGGAGATGGTAAAAGAGAAGGCTGCAGAGTGTGTCTTTGTTGTTGTTGGAGATGGAAATGAAGTTGACCCCAATTCTTGCTACATGCGTAAGTTCAGCTTTATGAAAACTCGCTTTCAGTAAATTTAATCCTCTTTTCACTACCTATCAATGATGATGATGATGATGATGATGATGATGCATGCATTGGTCTTGTTGTTTCTTCTTAGTTTGATCTGAATGTGAATTTTGTTTTTGTTTGTTTGAAATTGTTACCATGTTTTTAAGATGTTGTGTTGTTTGTGTTCAATTTTCTCGCTTCACGTTGTTTTTGACCATGTTAAATTCAAGTTCATGTGTTGTGTTCTTTGATATTCATTCAAGGATATTGAAGATTTCCCCATTGGGCAAAGGAATCAAATGGGTGTGTAATGATTATTCTTTATGTTTATATTTTTAGCATGAGTGGTTTTTCAATGGGGATTAAGATACTTCTTATCATGATGGTGGACTTCATGAGTGTTTGACGTTTTTGTGTATCCGAATTCCAATGGTTTTCGTGAAGGAATCATGGATCTAGGTTTCTTGAAGAATCCATTGATCCAGTTTCTAGCTTCGTTTGGCTTGAATCATTATAATTAGTTTTTGGTTGTTGTTTGTGTTTTCTTTTTCATGATGCTTGTGATGGTGAATAACGATTGTCCTTTGTCAAATGGTTTTGCAAAGAAATGGCTTATGGAATCATATATACGTGTCTCAGCATTTTTTTTTTTATCGACCATCTTTATATTGGCATTAAATGTTGGAATTTTATACGGTGATATTTTGTTCCATCCGAAGGATAGCTACTACTTTTCCATCCTTGGCAATATTCAGTAACCATGTGAACATATCTGGAAAGTTTGATGAAATAAATGGGGAAAATGCCAATTAAGGAACCAATTTGATGAAATAAATGGGTATTATCATTTTTATGTACTCAGAGATTCTATATGATTGGAAGAGACAAGAATAGAACGTTTTGGAAGGTCTTGAAGATTGTGATTGGAGCTATCCGAATTAAATATCACTTCAAGAAGATCCAACAGTATACTCAGAAAGTGAGTGTTGTGACCTTTTGAGGCGTATACATGAAGGAAACAAGTCAACAGGGGGGCTTAAATTTGTAACAACTTGCTATGGAATCATCGGTATTTTCCATTTTATATATAGTAGGAAAATTGTTAATACTATCTTCGGTTTTGTTTGCGCGCATTATTTATCAAACTAAGGTATCTTTTTTGTTTAGGATTCATCAAATTTCTTGAGCCATACTACATGCTTCTCATAACAAAACGAAGGAAGATTGGCACTATATGTGGGCACACTATATATGCCATCTCAAAGAGCGAAATGATTCCAGTTCCCAATGCAAATTTGCTATCAAAAATGGCATTTTCTAAGGATGAGAACAGGTCTTTAGTCAATTTTGCATGTAGTTGTAATGTGTGTATGGTAGATTTAGAGAGACATATGAGAGTAGCATTAAGAACTATACAATCGTCCGTTGTACTTACTAGTTAGATGAGAATTGTTTTATGAATTACGTTTTTATCGAGTTCATTATATCGTAGCGGAAACATACATTCTGTTATAGCATCATATTATACTATATTTATGATTGCCTCTCTTCAAAGGCGTATATGCACAATGGACTTCCTCGAGTTCAACCCTCTCTCATCTTTCTCGTGGTACTCTCTATAATTGTCTCTCTTGAAATAGAATCAATAAAGCTTCTTGTAGATTTTAGAATTCGATATTCTCTCCACTTTGCTTCTCAGCCATGGCTTTAAATCTTTTAAAGATTTCAAACACCTCGTACTTCCTCTTGATTAAGTAAATCCGTATCTTCGTTGTAAATCCAAATCTGTCTGAAATGGTCCACATACATCTGCATATAATACTGCACACACTTGTGATTTATATCATCACAAATGCTTATATACACAGAAGAGTACAAGAGTCCCACAGTGGATAGACTCCACTTACTAATACGACGCTTTCAACTAACTCCTAACTATCAAAAGAGTAAAATCCAACTGAATTAAATAACTAACTCTTAACAAGATTGACACGACTATTCTTTTATTTGTTAGGCCAACTATTAAAAGATCACTATCAGATGGCAACATTCTCTGTGAAAGTGACACTACAATTAGGAACTTGCATGCTATGTTTCCTAATAAAAAAATGCCCAAAAACAAGTTTCCTAATAGTCAAAAACCAACAAAACAATACTTCAAAAGGGAAATGATCCAAGAAATTAGTTCTGATATAAGTTGCCTACAATGTCTCAGAAAAAATTAATTGAAACTTTGTCATTACTAAGTCTCTATCATAGTGCGCCATGCCTTTTCAGCCTTATCCACCAGGATGTCTTTATATTCATTGTGGTCACCCAACAACAAATCAATTGCCACCTTAATTCTCACAACATCTTCTTTCATCTATCACAAAAAATGGATACAATTAGTACTCAGACAAAGAAATAATACGAAAGAAATAATGACATGTTAAGTTAATATGATACTCACTGTGACATGAATGTTTGATGTGAAAGAAGAACCCATTGCCAACCATTGTAAGATCCACACTGCAGAATGCTGACTGTTTATTGAAAAACGCACAAATATTACATGTTATTAATATTAATAGGTGTACACATATAGAGGATGAATATACATTGGTTGAAGTAAATTTAATTTTTTTTACCAAAATCCTTCATAGACTTGTCCAATGGGCTCGGCCATTTCCCAATGCTCTGCCTGTTGCACTTCATTTGCAAAGTTGTGAGGGAAGTAGTCTGTTTGCATTATCTGGGTGATGACTTGCCACTACAATTGCACCAAATCGACCAACAAATTCAGGAATTCCAACGTTGGACGTTGCATTATGAATTAGATGCCAAGCACACAACCTATGATAAGCATTCAGAAATACTCTTTGTATAGCATTCTTCATTGCAAGAGCACCATCAAGAATAGCGGATATAGGTGACTTACGACATCGCTTCCAAAAACTGTTCAAGAACCCACACGTAAGTTTCTTCTGATTCATTTGCAACAATTGCACCAGCAAATATAATACTGTGATTATGGTTATTAACTCCAGAAAACACCACTAACGGGCAGCGATATTTGTTCTTTCCATATGTTGCATCAAATGCCAACACATCACCATAAACTTTGTAATCCATTTGGCTTATACCATCGCACCAAAACAAGTTTTCAAGCCTACCTTCGCCATCAATAGTGTGACGATAAAACATCAAAGCGGTCGTGTGATGCAGCCTCTTTAAGATAATGTAAAGCGTTTTTACCATCACACCGCTGCAAAAGGCGCTGTTTTCCCTATCGATTATATATATCTTTTTTACGAAACCCTATCTTTTTCGTAACCTCCGATCGCTCACAAAACAACCATAGACTTGAGATGGGCCTATACCAACCTTTAACATGTCGTTCACTGCATTATATCCGACTCTTTCATTCTTCGATGCGCAGCAAGCATTCCCAGTACTCTTTATGTAAAAGCTCATGGTTCAGGTCGATCAAGAAAACAGCTTATCCGCCAACGTTGTGACAACAAATCAATATGCACCCGAAATTTCGCTTCACATCCGCATCGAGTCTCGGGTTTACACTTACGCTACGGTTTTCTATTGTTAAACCTCTATCTTCCCTAAACCCTTGTATGCGTGGCGCACAAACGTTCACGCAATATTTCATTTTTATTGCTTGGAGGATATTGCTTTGCGGATCGCAAATCCATTGATTTGGCATATCTTTTGTAGAACTCATATGCGATATCCAAGGTTGCAAACTCAAATTTACTTGCTTTGCTTCATGGGGGCTTAACTCCTTCAGATCCATACTAAGAATATCCTCCATGCTATCAATATTTATAATTGTTTGATACCTTCGTCATCATCAACACTAATGGAATCATTGTCGGTGATCTCACATGTCGCTTCATCTTCTACCCCAGCACAACATCAATACTAATGGAATCATCGTCGGTGGTCTCACATGCCACTTCATCTTCTACCCCGGTGACAAGTCTTCAAGTCCCTACCACAACAAACAATATAATTTCAACAATAGTATCAATCAAATATAGTAATATTAGAATTATATACAACTTCTCATTCTACCTTCTATAAAATACAATAACATCAAAATTAATACAACTTCTCATTCTACCTTCTCAAATGCAATTGATTCATCCATCTGCATGTGTGCTTCAACCCGAAAAGATGGAGTATGGATTCCTTGAATTCCTGCACATTTAAACCATTTAAGTAAAAGATAATCAACTATGCACATGCAACAAGCAAAGAGTGGGGTAACACTCCTATGTGTGCCTTCTAATCCAGAAACAAGACAAGACTAGCAAAACACAAATAAATTAAGTAAATCTTGGAGACCATAGTTGCAAGTCTTGTACATACTTCTTTTGTGTTACTGAGAAGTTGCCTTTGGCCGAAAGGGCTTTTTAGGATACTGTTGAGTTGGTAATTTGACCGTCGTAAAGCTTAAGGGAGGTTAACAGTTTCCTTTGTTATTGTCACATCTGATAGCATTAAAAATTTCTTACTAATAAATGGAAAGATCATATGCTTGTAGTAGGTGTGGTTAGAGACTATTTCAATAATAATGTATTATAGCCTAGGGTACCTAGAGTCTTGGCATAAAGTAAATATCATAGCTAAAATTGTGACCTGTCACAGTGCCACTCATCCAAACACTATTCTCATTCTCATTAAACACATCTCATACAAAATAGAGTCTGTCTTTCATTGTTTTAATCATTCATCACCACAGTTAACAACTCTTCTCAATAACTGAGCAATCAAACTTAAACATGACCGAGCAATTCATCTGTTGTAGGTTCTCTCTCAGTACCCAAATTGTGGAATACTTATCAGAATAATATTTATCATAACAGTACCCAAATTGTGGAATACTTATCAGAATAATATTTATCATGTTTGCTTGTAGTAGGTGTGGTTGGAGACTATTTCAATCCACTAAGGTTTTGTATTCTAATTGTCTTTTCTACCAACCAAACTAATACTACTTCATCACATTATGAGGCCCTTTCTGCCACAAATCACAACCATCGGCACACGCTATAGCAAGTCAATCAAACAACACAAACGTTCAAATTCAATTCCAGTAACAAAAATAGTAATATAATAATAATAATAATAATAATAATAATAATAATAATCTAATATAAGGTGCGCTTCACTCTCTCTTTCAATTCCTCTTCATCTTCCTTCCATATATACTCACAATTCAATTCTATACATAACACTCTGTTTCTTTGCGTACATATAACTTTCCACAACTAGAATTCAATTTAACCATTCTAAATTTCAGATTGCAAGCATAACTTTATCATCATAAGAAGAAGTAATGACAAGGAGACAAGCAAGTTCCACGCACGTGGTAGTGGAAGCTTTCCTTTTCGTGAGTTTTACATTCCAAATCTAAATCTTCTCCTTATCCATCAACAAACCCGACTCGTCACCATTTGCGAGAAAAGTAGATCCAACAATAAATTCATATGCCAAAACGCTAAGAGTGAAAAAAAAATGTTCAAATGAAAATTGAAAACTTAAAAAGAAAACGTAAGGAGTTTCTAAAATATCCCGTGCAATTGAATTGCAATGCACGATAATCAATTTTTGAAAGGAGATAGATAAATGTTACCTTAAATGAGAAAAACGGGAAGTGGTTCGTAGAAACCCTAGAAAAACGGAACCTAGAATGGAAGTGGCGGAGACAGAGAATGGCGGATGCGAGAGAAGCAACGAAGAGAAGGGTGCATGATTAGACTGCAAGTAGATTTAACGAAGAGAAGGGTGCAACGAAGAGAAGGATAGAGGTTTAACGAAGACAACGGTGGAAGAGAAGTTAGAAAAGATTGGACCTAAAAGTAATTTTTTAACCTATTTAATTTTTGACAATAGGATTTTAAAATTATAAAAGATACCCCATGTTTACTTACAATAGCAGGTCATTTTGATGTTTCATGGGTGAAATATTTGGTTTGCTCTTTCACCCTAGAATCACCCCTTATCGATCAATATTGAATTATAAAATCGGGTTCTTCTATGGTGAGAGAGTACTGCAAATCCCTTATCAATTAATCACTAACTTTGATCGTAAGATATTATTTAAAATGTTATGAGTGATTAAGATTGAGTCACAAAAAAATAAAAATAATTATTTGGGTTTTTATTTTTGTACCCCCTCCCTCGGTCCTTGGACCGTATACCCCCTTTTTGTCCCAAACTTCCAATTTTGTCCCTACTAAAAAACAAAAAACGTTACTATTTTTTATTTTTTTCGGAAACATCCCTCTAAGATAAATTCGGAGTCAAAAAAATTGACTACGGATTTATCTCTTGAGGATAAATACGGAGTTAAAAAATTGACTACGGATTTATCACCAAGAGATAAATCCGGAAATGGACTTCACCTTTCTGGATTTATCTCTGGAGGATAAATCTGGAGTCAAAAAATTGACTACGGATTTATCTCTTGAGGATAAATCCGGATTCAAAAAATAGACTACAGATTTATCATCAAGAGGGGTATTTTAGTATTAAATTGGTTTATGGGGTATGGAGGCCAATGTGGGGGTACAAAAATTAAAACCCAAATTATTTTAACAGTGGCGTGTATGAGATTTTGAATGGTGAAGTGGGTAGATGACAAAAAATTTCATTTATTTTCTGAGGGAAACAAAACTTGAGAAATTTTACTTAGGTCCCCGTTCGGGGTGGTTTTCTGTTTTGAAATTTTCAAAAACCAAACCAGTTTCTGTTTTAAGTTTTAAAAATTTCAAAAACCAAAACCCAAACCAATTTTTAATTAAGAAATTTTCAAAAATCAAAATCACTTTTAAAATAAGTTTATTTTAATCAAAATAATATATAACATTATGTTTGAAAAAATTAAAATATTACAACTATATAATCTATTTATTATTTAATAATACTAATAACAAAGGTTGAAAGTACTAATTATCGACATACGCAGGTTAGAGTGGTAATCGATAGTGGTCAGATTGGTGGTGATGGTCATAGTGATCGTAAAAGTGGTGTTTGACCGTGGTCAGAGTAGTGGTTGGCAGTGGTCGACGGTGGTCAGGGAAGTAGTTGGTGGTCGGCGGTGGCCAAAGTAGTGGTGTTTGACGATAGTCAAAGTCGTGGTTGATGGTGGTTAAAGTGGTGATTGATGGTGGTTAAAGTGGTGATTGACGGTGGTCAGAGTGGTGGTCGGTGGTTGTGGGTGGTGGGTGGTTGTTGACGGTGGAAAAGTGGTGGTCGGAGGTGGCCTGAGTGGTAGTCGATGGTGGTGGTTGGCGGCCGCGAGTGGTGGTCGGTGGTGATGGTTGGCGATAGTCGGAGTGGTGTTGGTGGTGGTCAGAGTGGTGGTTGATGGTGGTCAAAGTGGTGGTTAACGGTGGTTGGTGGTGGTCGGAATGGTAGTTGGTGGTGGTCAGTGTGGTGGTTGACAGTGGTCGGAGTGGTCAAAGTGGTGGTTGACGGTGGTTAGAGTGGTGGTTGGCGGTGGTCGGAGTGGTGGTTGGCGGTGGTCGGTGGTGGTTGGCGTGGTCGGTGGTGGTTGGCGTGGTCGGAGTGATAGTTGGTGGTTGTCAGATATATTGATGATCAGTGATGGATGAAACAAAAACAGAAACAAAAATTATAAAACCTATTTTTGTGGTTTTGAGTTTTGATGGAAAACTGTTTTGAAATTAAGGAAAAAATCAACTCAGCTCCATTTTACACGAACATGTTTCTGTTTTGAAATTGACTTTCAAACCAAAAACCAAAAATTCAGAACCACCCCGAACGGGCCCTTAAGTTTTCTCCCAAAACTAGCTTATTTGTCCTACTAACAACCATTGCCTTCTAAACACAATGTAATCCACACATGCATCATTAAATTTTGGATTTAGAAAATTACAAGTCTATATGAATCTCTAAGTCATGAAGACAAATATGAACACAAATGTAAAATTAGATCATGACACTTACTTTGAAGAACACAAAAGTGAAGAAAGAATCAAGCGTGGAAAGAATAGAGATGAAGTAAAGAATGATGTCCGCCACTTCGTCCTTAGGAAGAAGATGAAGACCACACGCTGCTTTGAGCATCTCCAAGCCTTAAAGGTAGGTGTGCTCAATGTTCTATTCCAATAACCAAGGAGAACATGATGAACTCACTTCTACAATGCACTCAAGCTCTCACGTCTCACGCCTCTTGATAACTCTATTTTATATAGAGTATTTCATATGTTTAAACTTAGTATTTGCTCTCTTTCAAGTAATAATAAAGAGTTTATATAGTATTTAGTGTGATATATGATATCTTGAGTGATTTGAATGGTTATAGTTAGTTATAGGCCATTTTGGATATATTGTGGTATGTTTGATGTTTTTGTTCAGTGCAGTCTCAATGCTGTCTGCATCAATGCTCCTGCACTAATCCTGCATCAATTCTGCGCTACTTGATGAATAAGCAGCCTGTTTCATATGCATCCACATGCAATGTGATGACCTCCTGCCTGCTTCCCTGATGCCATCCAACCTTGTATAGTAGGCGCCTACCATTCACACATAGCTATAGGCATAGCTTTGAAGAGTCACCAACATAGGGACACATGTTCTATCACCATGGAACCGCCCTATGTATTAAGTCAAAGATTTCAACATGGGATTAACTTCTGAAAAGCAACTACAGCTATGATCCACTCAAGATGACTTCAACATGAAGAAAGGAAGCACCTCACTTGAAAGCTATAAAAGGACCTCACATCTTCATTTGGAAATATATCACAATCCATAAGTTAGATCAAAATTTCAATATACATAGTTAGTTTTTATATTTTTAGAGGAAGAGGAAGGAATTCATAAATCCTCCTTTACTCGTTTTCATAGTGTTTGTATAGTGCTAAGGAGTAATGCTAGTGTATTGCTAGAAGACTTCATACAAAGGTTTTCAACATTTGTAACTTTACTCTTGTTGTTTCTCTTTTGTGATTTCTATATATATAAACATGGTCTATTCAGCTTATATATATCTTGCAATGTCTCTTGTTAGCTAAACCTTTCTTAGTTGGAATGTTCTAATCATTTAATGAGCTTTTAAGTAAGTATGTTGCATGTATGTATGTTTGTACTTTAGTTCTTGCTTGATAATCTTTTCAAAACTTATTTTGAACTTGATCACTTAGAATAAGTAGATTTGTAAATGACCAGACATGGCTTACAATTAAGAACTCAAGAACTAATATGGGTGAGTGTTTTACATAAAGAAAACTTTGTGAAAACCATGCTAAGTCCTAGACATAGGATAGTATAGTCCATAGGATAATTGTGGGTACTTAAAATACAAGAGTGAATTCACTTAAGCAAAGTGAATACTTGTTAGGAGGCAAGATTGGCACTAACACCCCTTTCTTTCTCGTGATAGAACAAGAATCATAAGAGCTGGTAATGATACTCTGAAGAAAGTGACCGAAAGGCACATAGCTAATGCAACATCATTCAGTGCAGCTGCATCACATACTGCATCATACACTTATAAGTAAATTACTTGATGAATACATTCCAACTAGCTTTTCTCTTTTACACTATCAACATTTTTTACTTTGCTTTCTTTCTAACTTAGTTGTGATCATCAAACAAAATCCAAAATTATTTTGTTACTTAGTGACTTTACACTTTATTACTTTATATTTGTTTTAAAAGTGAGTTTTTCAATCTCCGTGGGTTCGATCTTTTTACTACTTGTTTTTGGACAAAGTGTATACTTGCACTCAAGTGTATGTGGCATTTCCACACACACCAAGTTTTTGGCGCCGTTGTTTGGGATTGAAGTAAATTCTTTTTAAAATTACGATATATAGTAATTTAGTGTTGTATATAATTCTGGTTTTTAGAGTTTACAACAACAAAGATTACATGGTACTTAGTATATGTACAGAACTGTAAAGCAGAACTCCGAATATAGTTTAGATTTAGAAATAGAAAGAAAATTCAGGAGATTGTTAAGACTCCAGAAACAGAATCAACAAGCTAGCAACATGTCATTCAGTGAAGAACAAAGCTCAAGGCCACACTCAGTGAGAGGAGGCCCCGTTTCACAAAGATGCTCTTGAAGAAGAAGTTCATAGAGAAAATCTCATCCACATGGATCACATAGGTATGATTAATGATAGAGATAGACCTATGAGGATTATGCTCGGTTTGATCATCAAAACATGCAAACTAGTATAAACAGACCTCATATTGATGCCATGCATTTTGAATTTAAGCCTATGATGTTTCAAATGCTTCAAACTATTGGTCAATTTGGAGGATCTCCTCATGAAGATCCTCATTTGCATTTAAGGCAATTTCTAGAAGTATGTAGTAATTTTATTTTACGGTGTCGGTGAAAATGCATTTAGATTAAGGTTATTTCCATATTCTTTGAAAGATAGAGCCAAGGCTTGGCTAAATTCTTTAGAGCCTAACTCTATCCATTCATGGAATGAAATGGCTGAAAAATTTTAGGAAAATATTTCCCACCTATCAAAAATGCCAAAGTTAAGAAATGATATTACATCTTTTAGACAAAAAGAGTTTGAGTCTTTATTTGAAGCATGGGAAAGATGGAAGGAACTTTTGAGAAAATGTCCTCATCATGGTTTACTGTTATTATTCAAATGGAAACATTTTATAATGGTTTAGAACCTCAAACCGAATAATGCTTGATGCATCATCCGGTGGAGTGTTATTAAATCATCATACAATGAAGCATGTGAATTAATTGATAGAATAGCGACTAATAGCTCTAGTTGGCCTCATCGAGAGGGTAAGTGCCCAAAAGAAACCATCGTGGGTACATGAAATCAATGATATATCTCGCCTCTATCCGCTCAAGTAGCCACTCTAGCTAATTTGATGAAAAACTTCACTACAGCAATGCTATCGCATCTAATGCAGTGCATCACCGTAAAGCAATCGCATTCTGTGAAGAGAACAAGTACCTCCGGGCACACCTAGTTGTGTGTACTTGTGGAGGAGGTCACTTGTATGAGGAGTGTTCTAGCAACCCTATCTCTGTAAATTATGTAGGTTATAATAGGAATAACAACCCTTATTCCAACACTTATAATCCCGGTTGGAAAGATCACCCAAATTTTAGATGGAGCAACAATAGTGCACACTGCACCTAGAACCGCTCCAACTACACAAACCAACCCACCAGATTCCCCACTGAATAACCAAAGAAACTCTCAACCTACCACCGATAATTCTCTAGAATCCATGCTTAAAGCATTTATAGGTGAATCTAGAAGCGCTAGACAAACCCAAGATGCTTCCATTAAGAACTTAGAGAATCAAGTTGGTCAATTAGCCATGACTCTGTATCAAAGGACACAAGGAGCCATACCTTCAAATACTGAAGCTACTCCTTCCCAAACCAAAGGAAAAGAAGCGAGTTAAGGCTATTTCACCGAGAAGTGGTAAGGATCTTGTAGAGTTAAGCGAGAAGGAAAGTGTAGAAAAGGGAGAAAAAGCCAAAAATCAAAAAGAAACCAATGCAGAAGCATCTAGTACTCTGCATCACAAGAAGTTCAAAGTCCACTACCTAAGTTAGTACTGAATACCCTCCTCCTCCTTATCCTCAAAGACTGAAAAAAGCACATGAGGAGAAGCGGTTTAGTAAATTCTTAGAGGTACTAAAACAATTACACATCAATGTTCCCTTAGTAGAAGCCCTCCAACAAATGCCAAATTATGCAAAATTTATGAAGGATGTGCTTACTAAGAGAAGAAGATTAGGTGAGTTTGAAACTTGCCATGCCATGATGAGAAGATTGTAGTTTGCTTATGCAAAATAAGATCCCTAGGAAATTGAAGGATCCAGTAGTTTTACAATTCCATTTTCTATAGGAAAATCCTATACTTTAGTAAAGCTTTATGTGATTTAGGTGCAAGCATCAACTTGATGCCTAAATCTATTTTTGACCGATTAGAAATAGGAAATGCAAAACCAACCATCTGTAACACTTCAATTAGCGAGATAGATCAATAGCCTATCCTCGAAGGTATCATAGAAGACATCCTAGTTAAGGTAGACAAATTTGTATTCCCCTGTAGATTTTGTTATCCTTGACTTTGATGCGAGATAAGGAAGTGCATATTATCCTAGGTAGACCATTTCTAGCAACCTGGTAAAACCATAATTGATGTGCAGAAAGGTGAACTCACTATGAGAGTGAATGATCAAGAGATAAAATTTAATGTAATGAATGCTATGAAGTATCCTGCAGAGGATACAGAAGAGTGTTCATCCTTATTCTCTCTAGATCAATTGGTAGAAAAACAATTTTACAAGCAGTATGATCACTTAGCCAATGCAGATGCATTAGATGCAGCTGCATTGCTAGATGATGAAATACTAGAAAAAGAGAATCTACCAATAGAAAACTCTTGTAAGGAAGTATGGGCTAGGACTTATGAACCACTCAATCTTGAGGATCCAATTCTCAAGAAGAATTTACCCTCAATAGAACAACCTCCTAAGTTAGAATTGAAGATACTGCCTGAACACCTTAAGTATGCATTCTTAGGAACAAATGAGACTTTACCTGTTATCATTGCTTCTGATTTAACATCAAAACAGGAGAGTGATCTCATTAGTACTCTCAAGAAGCATACCAAAGCTATAGGTTGGCAAATGGCAGATATCAAAGGAATTAGTCCTTCTATATGCATGCATAGAGTCATTTTGGAAGAAAATTCCAAAAACAGCATAGAGAGTCAAAGAAGATTAAATCTTATCATGAAAGAGGTTGTGAAAAAGGAAATTATTAAATGGCTAGATGCTGGAATCATATACCCCATATCAGACAGTGCTTGGGTAAGTCTTGTCCAATGTGTACCAAAGAAAGGGGGTGTGACAAAGAATAGCCAATGAAAAGAATGAGTTGATACCAACTAGAATCAGCATAGGTGGAGAATCAGTATGGATTACGAGAAAACTCAACAAAGCTACCAAAAAGGATCACTTTCCTTTACCATTCATAGACCAAATGTTAGATAGATTAGCAGGGAAAGAATTTTATTGTTTCCTAGATGGCTATTCAGGCTACAATCAAATAGCCATTGAGCCTAAGGATCAACATAAAACCACCTTTACATGCCCTTATGGAACCTTTGCTTTTAGAAGGATGCCATTTGGCTTATGTAATGCACCTGCTACATTCCAAAGATGCATGATGTCTATATTCTCAGATTTCATTGAGCAATCAATGGAAGTATTCATGGATGATTTCTCTATCTTTGGAGAAACATTTCAAGTTTGCTTAACAAACTTGGAACAAATTCTCAAGAGATGTGAGGAAACAAATTTAGTCTTAAACTGGGAAAAGTGCCATTTCATGGTACAAGAAGGCATAGTGCTAGGACATAGAATTTCAAAGAAAGGTCTAGAGGTAGACAAAGCTAAAGTTGATGTCATTAAGAATTTACCACCACCAAATACAGTTAAAGGTATCAGGAGCTTCTTAGGCCATGCTGGTTTTTATAGAAGGTTTATCAAAGATTTTTCAAAAATCTCAAAACCATTATGTATACTTCTGCAACATGATGTAGAATTCAACTTTGATGAATCTTGTATAGAAGCTTTTGACAAGCTTAGAAAGGCATTGGTGACAGCACCAATTATAGTAACTCCAGATTGGAGCAGGCCATTTGAATTAATGTGTGATGCTAGTGACTTTGCAGTAGGAGCAGATCTAGTAGGCAAAGGTATGATAAAGTCTTTCATTCCATATATTATGCTAGCAAGACATTAATTGAAGCTCAGTGAATTACATCCACACGTAAAAGGAATTATTAGTTGTGGTCTTTGCATTTTGAAAATTTAGATCATACTTAGTTGGCACTAAAATTATTGTCTATACCGATCACTCGCCATTAAGTATCTAATTTCAAAGAAGGATGCAAAACCAAGGTGATAAGGTGGATTTTACTCCTACAAGAATTTGATTTAGAAATTAGAGACAAGAAAGGAGTAGAAAACCAAGTAGTGCAGACCATTTATCAAGGATTGAAGGAGAATCACTTGGTACACTAGGAGAAGAAATCAAGGAAAGCTTTCGGATGAGAAACTATTGGCAATCACAATCAATGCAAAACATGAAACCGCATTTGCTATAAGCAATGCAGAGCATCAAATGCACCGCACCATGGTTTGCTAATATTGTAAATTTCCTTGCAAGCAAAGTAGTACAAGTGAGTATGACATATCAACAAAGGAAAAAATTCTTCCACATGGTTAAACAATACTATTGGGATGATCCATTCCTTTACAAGATGTGCCCGATCAATTAATGAGGAAATGCATACGAAGAAGAGCAACAAGCGATTGCTTCTCGCATTGCCATTTACGCACCTTATGGAGGACACTTTGGAAGTACTAGAACAAGAGACTAAGGTATTACTGATCTGGTTATTTTTGGCCTACTTTATTTAAAGATTCTTATTTTATGGTCAAATCTTTTGTGATAAATGTCAAAGAGCAGGAAATATCTCTGATAAGCATGAAATGCCTAGAACAAATATTTTAGAAATAGAATTATTTGATGTTTGGGGCATGGATTTCATGGGACCTTTTCCACCCTCTTTTGGCAATTTATATATCTTAGTAGTGTTGATTATGTGTCCAAATGGGTAGAGGCAGAGCATTACCTAATAATGATGCTAAATCGGTGAGTAAGTTTCTTCAAAGAAATATATTCACTAGATTTGGAACTCCTAGAAAGCTATCATTAATGATGAAGGTTCACACTTTTGCAATAAAATCATAGAAAACCTTCTAGCTAAGTATGGAGTTAAGCATAAGATAGCTACAACATACCATCCTCAAACTAGTGGACAAGCAGAATTATCCAATAGGGAAATTAAGAGAATGCTAGAAAAAATGGTAAGTCCAAATAGGAAAGATTGGTCTTTACATTTGGATGATGCTTTATGGGCATATAGAACAAACATTCAAAACACCTTAGTAGAATGTCCCCTTACAAATTAGTCTATGGAAAAACATGCCATTTACTGTAGAATTGGAAAACAAATCTCATTGGGCTATCAAGAAGCTCAATTTCAATTTGAACAAGGTAGGTAAAAAGAGAATGAAAGCTTGATGAGTTGGAAGAAATTAGGCAAACCTCTTATGAGAATGCTGAAATCTACAAAGCTAAGACTAAGAAATGGCATGACAAGAAAATTCACAATAGAGAATTAAAAGAAGGAGGACTAGTTCTGCTATACAACTCTAGGTTGAAGCTATTTCCTGGAAAACTAAGGTCAAGGTGGTCAGGACCATTTAAGTTGATAAAGGTTTATCCACATGGAGCAGTAGACTTATTTGATAAATCCTCAAATACTGTCTTCAAGGTGAATGGTCAAAGAGTTAAAATGTACTATGGTGAACATGTGGTGAGAGATAAAACCACCACCTATATATTTGCAAAATCTCTAAGAAAAAAGAGGTAGTCAGGCTGACAAGACTCTTAAAACAAGCGCTTAATGGGAGGCAACCCATTGTTTTTAATTATTTTTGTGCAATTTTATGTTTTTAGTTGTTTTGCAGAAATGCAGGAAACTAATGCAGCTGCATCAAATGCACCTGCATTGAGAAAAAACGTGCCCTGCATCAGAAAATTATAAACTTGAAGAAAATTGGTTAAGTGTGAATCATAAGGCTTTAGGAAGATCAAAGGAGGTTAAGCAAGATTAATGACACATTGGTAGCCAAAGCAAGACACTTGGCATGATGCATGCGCAGCACGCAATGCTAACGGCTACCTAATAAATCCACTAACTTCCCTCTTCCTGAAACATAAAGCCTTTTGTTGTTACCGTTACCCCTTCATTCGCAAATTCTCACAAATTTCTCTCATCTGAAACACGAACCACATTTCACATTCTCAATCCAATTTTTTCTCAAATCACACAAGCAATCAAAAACCTAGAAATTCAAAGCAATTACAATGGTGAGGAAGCAATCAGCACAGAAATCATCGTGCAAGGTGCCAAAACTCCCAAAAAGAGAAGAAAGCCATGCATGCAGGATCATCATCAACAAGGAAAGGCAAAGCCAAGGATTCAATAAAGAAGAAATGATGACAATGTTCATCTCTCGGAACATGCATCTATTGCCCGAGAGAGGTATGATTTGAAGAAGGCTAGCCCATCATTCATGTCAACGATGGCCAATCTCAATTGGGACCACTTCGTGCTACCAAGAGGAGGCTACATTGAAGACATAGTGAGAGAGTTCTATCTTTGGAATCACACCACAAGAAGGAGCGAGAACATTCCTACACTTCCATGGTGAGAGGTAAACTTGTACACTTCCATGCCAAGAAATTGAATGAACATTATATGTTGAAGTATAATGGAAATGATTTTGAGAATAGAGTGGCCAAGGCCTTTAAGAAAGAAATGGAAGAAATAAGGAATAGGATTGCTATACCAGGGGCTGTTTGGGAGAAATTCACACCTAATGAAATTAAGCTTAGAAGTAACTATTTGATAAATGCATTAGGTAATTGGCATTTGTTCATAGCCAATTCAATTCTGCCTACATCACACACATATGCTATGACCAAAGAGAGATTGATCTTGCTAGATACAATTCTCTCGAGGGAAATGTAGACATAAGTGATTGATAGCAAGGGAAATTCTTGCATGCTCAACAAAATCAAAGGGATTTCTGTTTTTCCCTTGTCTTAAACTGAATTATGCATGAAAGAAGGTGTCCCTATAGCTGCAAATGAACAAAGGAAATTTCCCCTGGTAATTTGAGTGCTGAAGTGAAGGAAAAATTGAGGAATGTAAGAGGCCCTGCACTGCAATGCAAGAGCATTACATGTAGAAAGAGGAGGGTCTGGAAATTTCAAAATGATCAACATGACTGGCTTCAATTGGTCTTTGACAAGATCTTTGATCTTGTGGGCCAAGTGAATGCCCCTGAATTCCCAACTTGGGTACTGAGAAGTGAAGGAGAAGAAGAAGAAGAGAAAGAGGTTGAAGAAGAAGGAAAAGGAAAGGAGAAAGTAGAGGAACCTAGCACTAAGAAGAAAGTGACTAGGAAGCAATACAAAGTACAAAAGAAGGTTGTGGTAGAACCTGTTGTGGAAGAATTATATGATTCGAATGAAGTGAGGATGAGGAATTAAAAGAAATGGATAAGGAATTAGAAGAAGAAGAGGAGGAAGAGAGTGGTGAGGAAATTGATGAACAAGAGGAGGAACATGCTAGAGGAGTGATCTTAGAAGAAATTGCTAGGCAAAAATATGCCAAACCTCAAAGATCAACCTGACAGAAACCCTCATACATCACAGGTTACCAAAACACCCATCATCTCACCTAACCAAGAATCCTCCTCCATTCCAAAATCACCATTACCCTCCTCAATGATCCACGGTCCTATCACAATCACCACCACAAACAACCCTCCACCACCCTCTCCAAGAAATGAACCACAGAAAACAACTCACACTGGAAGAACCAACCCTGTTATGCCAACAGAACAAGCAAAGACCTTCTAGCCCAAGCAACATTACTACTAATGTTATTTCGCTCTTGAGAAAGAGATTTTGCGGGAAAGAGAAGAAGAAGGACTCAACAAAGGAGATAAAGGAGAAGAATCATTCATGAGGAGCACGTTGCTCAAACTGTTGAGATGCAGAGAGTGATGCTCTGCAGATCACTTTCTTTGCATCATCACAACAGCAACAATCTGTGCATGATGAGGCAACAATTAAAATGGTTACGGAAGAAATGGCTAAATGAGAAGAGGATGCTCTGCACAACACTCGAGAAGTTCTTCAAGCAACTGCGGGAAGGCAGCAAAATTAACACCTAAAAGGAAGAAATCTGATGCAGTCAAGACTGATGCACCTGCATCAGTTCAAGAACAAATTCCTGCAACTACACCAGAAGTAGGAGGTGCATCTGCACCTACAGAAGAAACTCCAAGCAAGACACCCAAGGAGAAGAAGCAGAAGGTGAAACACACTCCTCCAAGCAGACATAGCACCAGAATTAGGAGTGGAGCAAAGAAATGAGTATCAATTTACAAGCTTTCACCTACTACTACTAATGCTTGTTTTGTTTTTCTATCTGAACTATTTCCCTGGTTGTACTAATCCCTCTCCCCTATTTTGAACAAATGATTTGTCTTTTCTGAACAAATTTGCAGTGAGGGCACTGCAACCTCTTAAGTTTGGGGGGGGATTTGCATGTTATGTTATGTTTTAATATGTTTTTATCTAAATATGTTGTGTGTTTCAATTTAAATGTTTTATTTAGTAAATATATATGTTTGTAAGTAGTTTTTAGTTTGTTTAAATATTAGATGTACTTAACAAAGTAGTATCTAAATATTTTAGTAGAAAAGATCAGTTTTTCAAAAATATGGTGAAAGCCCTATGGATGGAATTTCAATGATAAAAAAAAAAGAGAAAAAGAAGCCTTATTTCTCAGAAAAACCAAAATTATTTTCACTTCAACACTTCAAAACTGAGTTTGTGAAAAGAACCTTGCTATTTAAAAGATCAATCTGATGCAAGGGAAATTTTTGGTAAGCTTAGGTCAAAACAAAGCTTTACTAAAAAGAAAGAAGAGCTTAAAGAATTAAGTTTGGGGGTGTTTTATAAAAAACAAAGGCTGAATTTCAAAAGTGTAAAGAGTAAACAATGTAGAAAAAGAAAACAAAAATGTGGACAAGCCATATCTCGAATCTTTTGAAACTATACCGTGTTTAAGTACATGAATGCATCTGGAGGTCAAAGACACGTGCCATGCAGAATAAATGTATCCGGAGGATAGTTCAATAAATCGAATCTGTGCCAAAGTGCAAAGAAAAATATATGCATCGGAGGTCAAAGACTGTGCCAAAGTGCATTTGCATCGGAGGTCGGTGAGGAAGGTAATATGAGCTAGAAAAAGAAAAGCATTATCGGTCTGTTTGCATCAATGTAAAGCGCAGATGAAGAAAAACAAAATGCGAGAAAAAATCAATGCATAAATCACTTCAAAGAAGTATTGCATCCGCTCAAAAGATCCACACAAAAAATAGAAAAATTGCATTGGCTCAAAAGCTTTGAAAGATTCAATCAAGCCCTTTGATTTTAAAACTCCCCAACACTTGAGAAAATTTTGTGAGTCTAAACTCTCTTTTGAAAAATATTTTGGTGTGACTAAAGATGAACCAATCCTTTCAAAGGCTAGGAGGAAATTTTTCACTTAGTCTTGGAACCAATCTCAACTCGGTGGGTTCACACACACACAAAAGAGTTTGAATAGCTTTGGTAGTTTTGAAGAAATAAAGGCAAAAGAAAGATTGTTAAGAAAATGAAGTTCATAGGAACTCCTCATGAAAATCCAAAAATCAAAGTGATCTATCTTCTAGAATTTTAGTTTTTATAGTTTGTCTTTGTCATTACTTGCGGACAAGCAATGCTTTAAGTTTGGGGGTGTGATAACTCTATTTTATATAGAGTATTTCATATGTTTAAACTTAGTATTTGCTCTCTTTCAAGTAATAATAAAGAGTTTATATAGTATTTAGTGTGATATATGATATCTTGAGTGATTTGAATGGTTATAGTTAGTTATAGGCCATTTTGGATATATTGTGGTATGTTTGATGTTTTTGTTCAGTGCAGTCTCAATGCTGTCTGCATCAATGCTCCTGCACTAATCCTGCATCAATTCTGCGCTACTTGATGAATAAGCAGCCTGTTTCATATGCATCCACATGCAATGTGATGACCTCTCCGCTGCTTCCCCGATGCCATCCAACCTTGTATAGTAGGCGCCTACCATTCACACATAGCTATAGGCATAGCTTTGAAGAGTCACCAACATAGGGACACATGTTCTATCACCATGGAACCGCCCTATGTATTAAGTCAAAGATTTCAACATGGGATTAACTTCTGAAAAGCAACTACAGCTATGATCCACTCAAGATGACTTCAACATGAAGAAAGGAAGCACCTCACTTGAAAGCTATAAAAGGACCTCACATCTTCATTTGGAAATATATCACAATCCATAAGTTAGATCAAAATTTCAATATACATAGTTAGTTTTTATATTTTTAGAGGAAGAGGAAGGAATTCATAAATCCTCCTTTACTCGTTTTCATAGTGTTTGTATAGTGCTAAGGAGTAATGCTAGTGCATTGCTAGAAGACTTCATACAAAGGTTTTCAACATTTGTAACTTTACTCTTGTTGTTTCTCTTTTGTGATTTCTATATATATAAACATGGTCTATTCAGTTTATATATATCTTGCAATGTCTCTTGTTAGCTAAACCTTTCTTAGTTGGAATGTTCTAATCATTTAATGAGCTTTTAAGTAAGTATGTTGCATGTATGTATGTTTGTACTTTAGTTCTTGCTTGATAATCTTTTCAAAACTTATTTTGAACTTGATCACTTAGAATAAGTAGATTTGTAAATGATCAGACATGGCTTACAATTAAGAACTCAAGAACTAATATGGGTGAGTGTTTTACATAAAGAAAACTTTGTGAAAACCATGCTAAGTCCTAGACATAGGATAGTATAGTCCATAGGATAATTGTGGGTACTTAAAATACAAGAGTGAATTCACTTAAGCAAAGTGAATACTTGTTAGGAGGCAAGATTGGCACTAACACCCCTTTCTTTACTGCATAGAACAAGAATCATAAGAGCTGTGTTTGCTGGTGTTTTTAGCAAACAATCACTAGTTTTCAATATTAAGACTGTGAGATCAAACTAGAAAATCTCTTTGACAATTGCCTAGAAGTTTTGTGTCTTTTAGCGTGTGTAAGAACAGAAAATAGTAGAAAGAGATAGTTTGAAAGCAGAATGATAGCAAGAAGTGCAACAAACGTAAAAAACAAGTAAAAAGTGCATTAAATGATAGAGAGAAGAAGGTGGTGCACCAACACGCACAATGTAATCGATTCACTCTTGTTTCGCTTTGGCTTGGAAGTTGAGTTTCACGAGTTTTTGTAAAGATGTGGTGACCCCGTTTTCCTATTACAAGGGAGTATTTATACTCTCATATACAATCGTGGGCAAGCACGATAACCACTTCCTAAAAACTAGGGAAATAACCGCCCACTAACTGCTGCTCCTTGCGCTCGACCGACCTTGTTGTCGAAGAATTTGGTGAAGCATTGGACCCGATTTTGTCGAACAACTGGGCCTTCTCTTGTCGAAGGTTCTGGCCTTGCCTCGTAGCTTGAAGAACTAGGTGCGCCGAAGTTTGCTTGCATTGTCGCGACTTGTACAATCGCATCGTTGAATTCATGGTATATTGACTTGCACGTTGACCGCAACCCACAGTAATATTATTAAATGTGCAATCAACACCATTTAAAGCTTAATTTAATGCCCTTGCCGAAAATTTTGAGGTAATGATTACCCCAAAAATGTTTTTTCGACGGAATAAGGAATGGAGGAAGAAAAGGCATTTTTGAATCTCAGGCAATGGTCACTTCTACGCGCTTTTTGCGTTTCAACAATGGTCGAAAAGACAACCATCATTACTTGCACGGGTAAAACGAACCGTCTTATTGGCACACGTTGCATAGTTGGTGGGCCATCACGCCTCTCTCAAACGTCGCGAACGCGCGAGTTATGGCGAACGTGCCAATAAGCGTAGCTTCCCAACATATATAAACGGCTACAACCTTTCATATTCCTCTTTACTCGGTTTGAACTCTTGTGAAACCTATCTCGTATTCTTCATTTCTCTGCATTTTGCAAAAATCCCCAAAATCACTAAAGTTTCAAACTTTCATTCCTTCCTTTCAACCTACGCTTGAATCTCGTCTCGCATTTGCTTTTATCTCTCATGGCTTCCTCATACATTCTTTGAATGTTCAACGAAGAACAGCGAGACCAACAGACCTAAAACCCTTGATGGCTTTGTTGATGAGCCCGATATTCGCGATAGTCGAGCGGTTCACCGGGCAAACCTGTGTATTGATTCCCTCTAATGCTAGGGTTTATACTCATGCATATCTAGGTCCTCTTCCTAATACCCTTTTAGAGAACATCAAGTCTCTGAAATTTTCCCGATCATGCTTGTCTTGACCCTGAATTTTCACCAAGACCCCTTTCCATTTAGAATTTCGAATAGTCCTTCCAGGTCTTTAGAGTGCGCTCCAGCTCGACCAATGATTTACATAGATTGGCTCGACAAGGTAGAGGCTAAAAAGGCCGACGTCTGGAAAAAACAAGGTATTTTTGACCTTATCCGGTTGTCTAGGTATGGGCCTAAGTATGTGACACCTTGATATTGGTCGCTATGCAGTGCAGGGACTGTGCCACTCATAGTCTTCACTTGAGATGTGGCATGCCGACTCCCACTTTACTAGATGTTCTTTGCCATCATCACCGGTCCGAAACCCCTAGGTGAGACTTTTGACCCCGCCAATCCACGAGTATGTATACCCGTTTACTTTCAATAATGCCACTTTTGCTCCTTACATCACGAACACCATAACCGTGACATCGATACGGTGTCTTCTAAAGAACACGTAGCCTTCTTAACCCTTTGGTTATCTCTTTTTGTTTTTCGCACCCGTTCACCCGGGTTTCTAAAACCTACATTCCACTTTGGCAAAAGCCCAACTCCACGAAAGAAAACATTAATCTTGCCAAACTCATTTCTTTGGGTTCTCTCTATCGGGAGCTTGACAATGTTGTCTTAGAACTGAAAGAAGATGAACCCACCAACAAGTTTTCGCTTCGCCCCTTGTGGCTATTGCAATTGTGGCTGTTAGCCACTTTTGAGTCTAGACTAGGTCTGTATATCCCTAAGACTGTTCACCCAACCTTAAAGTCTAGGAGGACTGAAGGGATTCGACTGGCTCAGTTGAAACCCAAGCAGATAAATATTCCTCCAGAAGAGTCTTTCGAAATTCACTTCGACATGTTCCTGAAGTGCACAAACTTCGTAGACTCTATGGCTCCTTTTGTGCAAAGGCCTTTCGGTCCAACTTGGTTTCGGCAACCATTTCCCTCTTCTTCCGTCGAACAAGCTGAGGAGATTTCCCAAATCTGGCAAGCCTACCTCTCTCCTGCTATTCTTTCTACCAGACTTACCCCTTGCAAAGCTAAAGCGGCCGGAATTAAGAGATACTTCCCAAGTTATTCTGCCAGACAGTTTGGCCTTTGTCAGATTCGACCTGCACCAGTATGTTTTCATAGGCGAGAATTTTCGAATCCAGACTCAGCGGCAGCCTACAAACACGCCTTCAAGAAATTCCACTATAGGGCCTTGAGCTTCGAGCCCCTCAAATTCAACCCCAGATTTTCATGTACTAAGGAATTTCATGAATGGTGGACTAATTACTATACCACATTTCTTTGGGAGGCTAGTGACACCTTCGCAGAAAATATCATGAAGAAATTGGTGGCGACCCTTCCTTCGAACAACCCGGTATTCACTTCTTGATACCTAAATCTCCCGAGTCTTGAACATCTATAACTTAGTTTTATTTCGTTTTCTTACCAATGTTTTTTTCGACGCCAGTCAACTCGCGCCCAAACTGAAGGCCAAAGCAATCAAGGCTACCACAGCACCATCTCCTCCAGCAACCAAGAAAACAGTGGACACGAGATCTACTCCAGACATTGTCCTGAAGAAGGTATGTTGCCATTCATTCGCTTCAAGTTATTTTTGATTACGACTTTTACTTATGTCGAAAACCTTCTGTTTAGAAAACAACTCAAGCACAGTCCCCTCAGCAGACCAAAGCTAAGAGGAAAATGGTCCTCCCTGAAGATGAGGTACTATACTCTTGCCTTGTTAATCCGTCGAAATTTCTCTTCCTTCGTCATCCACTTTCTGTCATAACCCAAATTCTTTTTGTAGGACACTTCGAAAGTGATGATAACATCCCCTCACTCGAGAGGTCAAAGAAAAGAAATCTTCCCGAGATTCAAAGGGCACTCAAGGCATCACTATTGATGAGGCTCCTGAACCACCTTCTTCTCCTCCAATCAAGAGACTTAAGGTACAAGAGGTAAACTCCCTTCGACATTAGTTTAAACTTCTTCGATCTCACCTTTCCCACTCTTACCTTAAATGATACACCTTCTTTGTGCATAGGTGGGTGGATTGCTCGTGAACAACCCTGAAGTTCAGTCTATGGTTGAGGCTGCTGATCTAGAGTTGTCAGGCCCTATGCTTCCTTTTCCTTCATCTCCTCAAGGTGCAACTGCTGAAGAAACTTTCCAAGCATTGGAGAACCCTGAAATTCCCATCTTCGAAGAGCTTGCGCCAAGTGCTGGAAATGTCGAACAAGAGGCGGTCGTCGAAGAGAATGCTCCTGTTATGGAGGAGGCTACTCCAACTACTGGTAGTAGCGTCAACCGGAGGCTGTTGTTGGAGAAACTGCTCAAGTTCCAGAACTTACTATTCCAACAACTGAAGGACCAGAAGTAGCGGCTCCCTCCGTCGAACTTCCTGAAGCAAATATGGTCGATCAAGAACCAGAGGAGCCCAGAGTAGAGGTAGCTGCAGATCAAGGTGTTTCTACCAAGGAGTCATCCAACAGCGCTGTCAGTGATCAAGAATTGGCTGAGTTAAAGAAGACGGATCCCTTGGCAGCCTTGAAGATCATGCTAAGCCTCAAGAGCTCGTCGAGCCGTTTGGTTTGCAGTTCCTCAAACAATTCTCTGAGTTCTATCAACCAAGAGACGGCCGCTTTGCTTTGCGGTTGAAGACGAAGGTGTTAGAAGGGGACTTGGTGGCAACCATTGAGAATGACTCATCTGTGTATCTTGAGGTAAAATCCCTCATTCAGAAGATCACCAGATTAGACCCTCCTCCAAATGTCCTTGCGTTCTTCATGGAATTTGGCCCTATTTTTGAGCAACTTTCTCTTTTGATCAACCAACGGTCGACCACCTCTAAGCGCAAGGTTCAAGAGACTCAACTCTGCGAGGTGGAACTCGCCTCTCTTAAGGGTGATCAAGGCGACATCGAAGCTCTTGAGACCAAGCGACTAATGATGAGAAAGCAATGTTTGAATGGGATGCGAGATTGCGCGCATTGAGGAAGAGATAAAGACCCTTCAACTCAAATTGTCTAATGCTAAGCATCGGAAGGCGTGATCATCGAACGCATGAGTCTTCGCTTCTTCGTCCACCAAAACTACCAAAGCAATGGCGCTATAGAGCACTTGGAGAAGATTTGGCGGGCACCAAGCTATTATCGATCTCGACAAAAGAGTCATCTTCTCGATACCTCCATTTCTCTAAGTGTTAGCATTATGAGAGGCATAAGGCTACCTTTATCGACCTTCTAAGACTCGTAATAGCTTAGCATTACGAAAATGGTGTGTAACTTTAACAATTTCTTTATACATTGCCATTTATGAGCAACTTTCATTTACTTACAATTGCTCGATCTTTATTTCGATTAACGTTGGCTTGTATCGTTTTAAATACTTGCCATTTATTCTAAAGGTCCTATTTTCGTCACCTAACTCTTCGATTTCATAAGCGCCATTCGAAAAGCAACGCAACACGCGAAATGGGCCTTCCCCACAGTGACCATTTGCCCAAAACCCTATCTTTTTATCCATAGGTAATAGGACTTTCCACACTAACTCCCCTTCCTCAAAGGTTTTTAACTTAACCTTTTATTGTAAGCTTTAGCTACTCTTTTTCTGTCGAATTAGCATTTCTAAAGCTAACAACCTCTCTTCGTCTACATCAACTAATTCATCAATCATCATATTCCAATAATGATCAAACGGAATTTCACACTGTTTTTGAATCCTTGTTGATTGTAAACAAATTTCGACAGGTAACACTGCATCATGTCCAAATGTTAACCTGTAGGGAGTGGTGTTTATAGACTCTTTAGGTGAAGTTCGACAAGCCCATAACACTTGGTCAAGAGAAGCGTGCCAACTTCTAGGCTTACGTCCAGCGTGCTTTTAATCAAATTAATAATGATTTTATTGGCAGCCTCTACTTGGCCATTGGCTTGTGCGTAGTATGGCGTCGAAGTCAATAACTTGAAACCAACTTCAGAAGCGAAATCTACCATTTTTCGACCAGTGAACACAGTACCTTGCAGTGCGTAGTAATGGTTTACGGAATTCCATATCTATAAATGATATGATTTTGAATAAACCTTATCATCGCTTCTTGATCTACATTGGCTAAAGGTATCGCCTCTACCCATTTAGTAAAGTAATCAATCCCCACTAGAATGTATCGTGGCCTTTTCGACGAAGTTGGTTTTATTTCTCCAATCACATCTAAAGCCCAACCCCTGAATGGCCAAGGTTTCACTATAGAATGCAACTCATTTGCAGGCACATGTTGTATTCCAGCATGTTTTTGGCATTCTTGGCATCCTTTGGCAAATTCTATACAATCTTTTAGCATAGTTGGCCAGTACATTCCTTGTCGAAATAACAACCATTTCATTTTGTGGCCTACTTGATGTGAGCCACATGCTCCACTATGTGTATCAGAAACTGCCAAATATGCCTCGTTTTCACTAAGACATTTTAGTAGCACCCCTTCAGGAGTTTGTTTGTACAATTCGTTTCCAATTAACACGTAGCTTAGAGCTCTGTACTTTACTTTTTTGTTAGTGTTCCCTGTAGGATTTTGCAAATATTCTACAATGGGTTTTCGCCAATCATCATCAACCATATTGTCAATAGCAAAAATTTCTGCCAAGTCAATACCGTCGAAAATGTGACGTTCTTCGACGCTCACTTCACTTGTATTTATTGCCCCCCCAATTTTTGGTGTTGACAATAACGTTGAAGGAGTATTGTAGAGAGAGAGTCTCTCGAGATTAGTTTATCTTTTATCTCAATTAACTCTTCTAGGCTTTGCTTCGATACTTTGTAGTAGGAAGCAATTTGTGCCAGTTCATTTGCCACGTGATTTTCAATTCGTGGTAAGTGTTCTAGGTGAACGAATGTAAACCTTTTTAGCAAGGTATTGGCAATAACGAAATATTTAATAAGATGTTCATTAATACATTTGTATTCTTTAGTCAATTGTTTGACCACTAGTTGAGAATCACCTTTTATTTCGACATAACTTGCCCCCAATTCGAGTAAAATTTTAAGGCCTACTATTAAAGCCTCATATTCAGCTTCATTATTTGAGCAAGAATCTCGAATTTTAAACTTATACTTCGTTGGAGTATTTTCTGGAGAGATAATCAAAATTCCAATGCCTGCTCCATTCTTATGGCTTGAGCCATCGAAGTATAATCTCCAAGGACGTACGTCTAATGAATGTATTTCACATTCGACAACGAGTAATGGTCGCTATAAAATCGCAACCACTTGTCCTTTAATTGATTTAAGGGGTTGGTAAGTTGTTCGTACTCTAGCAAAGCTAAAGCCCATTTGCCAATTCGACTATGCAACATTGGTTTTGACAACATATGTTTAATAACATCAAAATGCGAATAAACATAAACATCTGCTGATTTTATATATTGCTTCAATTTTGTACAAGAAAAATACAAGCAAAGGCACAGTTTCTCAATTGGACTATACCTAGTTTCAGCATCAATCAAAACCCTACTAAGGTAATAAATGGGTCTTTCGACACCACTATCATCCTCTTGCGCTAGCATGCTACCTATTGTGTTATCAGAAGCTGCTATATACAATTTCAAACAATTTATTTCCAATAACGAGCAATAAAATTGGTGGCCTGACCAAATAAGACTTGATTGCGTCGAAAGCATCTTGGTGAACCTGCTCCCACTTGAATTCATCTTCTTTCTTTAATCTCAGTAATGGCGAAAAAGCTTGTGTTTTGCCACTTAGATTTGAGATGAATCTTCGAAGGAAATTGATTTTCCCTAGTAGTGGATTGCATTCTTTTTTGGTCGAAGGAGCCTTCGTTTCCATAATTGCTTTAGTCTTATTTTCGTTGATCTCTATGCCTTTCTTGTGTACTACAAAACCCAAGAATTCACCGCTGCGCATACGTGAAAGCACATTTGGTTGGATTCATTTTCAATCCATATTTCCTCATTCGTTCGAAAGAACGTCGAAGATGGTCTAAATGACCACTTTACGAGGATGACTTAACCACCACATCATCTATGTATACTTGCATAAAATCATCAATAAAATCGTGAAACATAGAATTCATTGCCCTTTGATAAGTGGCACCAGCACTTTTAAACCAAAAGGCATGACCACCCATTCATAAACACCTAATGCCCTGGACATCGAAAAGCCGTTTTCGACCGCGTCTCTTCGGCAATAAAGATTTGATTATACCCGAGTAGCCATCTAGGCGAGATAATCAAATCCCGCTGCCGAATCTATTAGCATTTTCGCTACGGGCATAGCGTATTCATCTTTAGGTGTTGCATTATTTAAATCCCTAAAGTCTCACGCAAACTCTAAGTTTTCCATTTTTCTTCATTATTGGAACTATATTGGCTAACCAATCAGCGTACTGGCGATTCGATGAATTTGCTTTTGAACGACCTTTCTATTTCTTCCTTGATCTTAGCCAATATCCGAGAGCAAATCTTCTTGGTGTTTGCTTCATGGCTTCTTCCCAGTCGAATGGGTATTTGTAATTCCACCACTTCTCGACTCAAGCCGGGCATTTCATTTGTACTCCCAAGCAAAGCAATCCTTGAACTCCTGCAGTGAGTGAAATGACTTGGGTTCGAAGGCGACATCAAGATGTGCACTAATATAGGTTGGCCTTTTGATCAAGCCATCTCCCAAATCCACCTCTTCGATGGATCTTGAGCTTGCATGCGCTTTGTAGAATCTCTAGGGTCTTTTTCAAAACCCAATGGTTCGTCGTCATAAATGCAATCCGGTTTGTCATTTATGACTTCACCATTTTCTTCAGATGAAGTTATGGCTTCGGCGACCATTGTTTGTTGATTTAACTTCGGCTTCCAAAGCCGTTTTATTTTTATTTTCGGCCATGTAGGCGTAATTCTATCCAAGCACCGAGTGCGACATCTAAACCTTCTAAGAGTCGGTGTCCCATCCCATTGGAGGTAACACACCATCGGGATAGACATTAGCACCTTCTATTTCCTCTCTTTCCCACACAAAACCATGTGTTGGGTATAAGTGAATGGAGGAAAGCACATTATCTCGAGGAGGTGTATGCTTGGCTCGAAGATGAACATGGCGCAATGTTCGCCATTTGCTTCTCAAAATTCTCCTGGTGACGTTGTTCACGTCAAGAAGGAAATAACTCAGTCCGCTTGACGTACTCTGCGGACCATCATCCTCCACATTACAGTTTTGGTGTAGGCTTGAGGGCACGGCTCCTACGCCATGTATCCACTCTCTCCCAAGGAGTAGATTGTAGCTTGCTTTTGATGCTATCACAAAGAAGCGTGGTGGTTCTTCTCACATTACCTACCACCACCTCTACCTCGGCGACTCCCAACGACACGCGATTTCCCTCATAATTGGTTAGCATAATGTTATGAGGTCTAAGGTCTGTATCAAAAGCAGACCTATTGTTTTCGGCATGGCACGAGGCATCAAGTTAACCGCAGCCCCTCCATCGACCCGATTATCTTGTTAATGCCTACGCCATTAACTTTTGCTTGGGCGTCTGAGGGCTTCAAATGATCTTTGCATGCCCTCGCCCGGCCTCTCGAAAGTGGCCATTTGTTCTTCTACGCACCATTGTTCATGACATAGTAGCATCTCGGCTTGTGGTTAGCCATATCCCCAATGAAGTCCTCTTCGACGTCATTTGGGATCAGAACGAAAGATCGTACTCACTCGGCAAAGCGGATACCACGTTGCATTACGCGAAGCTAGCCTCGAGTCGTCGAAATCGATGTGACATCTTCGTCCATGTCGAATGAAGCACTTTTCTTTAAAAAGTCATTAATGGAGGAAAATCCTCTCCATAGCGCGAGCCTTCTTGGTTCCTCTATAACAATAGATTTCCCTTTAGCCTTGTTTCCAACCCTCACTTGATTGGCAGCTCCTATACTTATCTTTGTGTTCCCCACGGTTTTAGGAGTTACACCCTTAACCGTTTTTGGCGTTGGCTCGTTAGCAACCTGTGTTGCCTTCTTTTTCGAGCTAGTATCGACGCCATTGGGTCTTCGTCATGGGATTCTTCCCCTTATAATTGTTTTTATAATTATACTTTGAAGCCTCGTCTGTGATTGGCTTGGCTGTTCCAGTCTGTTGAACAGCATTTTTGTAGTGTCTACATCCAGCGTGTATCCACTTCTCATTTGATGGATCTGTTCTTGGAAAAAATGGTTTGGCGAGAGGAGACAAAGACAAACTCCTTCTTGGCTATACCCTTGCAAAGTGGCTGCGGCTTACTTGTCAAAGCCCCGCTCGAATTCTTTACCTTGTAAGGAGGTCCCCTCTTTGAAGTTTGAAATTTGGCCTTTTACTTGGCCATTTCCTTTTCGGGGTGGTCGAACTTTGCGAGATTCGACACTCTTAGTGCGCTTCTTTGTCAAACACAACACCGCACCTTGGACATAACATGACCTCGAGCTCAATTTACACCGATTCGGGAAGTCTATCGGATCTTCCTCACCTTAGGGGTACACAGTTGTACCTTTTCCTCATATTCTTCTTGAGTAACTTTGTTGCGCTGACCTCACTCTTTTCGTACCACACTTTTGATTTTTTCAAGTGGGAGGTTTGGTAGACTTAGGAGAATCCACCATTTTTACGTCTACCATATTGATACTCATCTCAATTGGTTCGCATACATCGCCTCCACTTGATGGAGGGTCGTATCGATCTGCATCGGTGCTTTATTCTTTATCTCCAAACTTGAGTCTTCCTCTTCAATCGCTTTCAACCATATCCACGAAAAGAACACAGCGGTCGGTTGTATGTCCCAAAAAATTATGAAACTTACAATAACCCTTTTTCTTCCTCTGTTCGAGAGGAGGAACTTTCAGGCCATTTGGCACTATTATTTGGCCATCAGCCACTAGCAAATCGAAGATCTCATCACATTTAGTCACATCAAAAGTGTATGTTTTAGGCACAAATCTATCGTTTTTAGGCTCTACAGGATTATTCCCATTTGCGGGGCCTTAATAATTTGCAAGCGTAAGGAGGACCGGGCTTGAGTTCACCACGTCTATCTCCTCATTCGACATCACTAAATGCGAAGTCGAATTGCTCGTCTACATAGGCTATCTTTTCTTTTTTGTGAAAACCCACTGAGTTTTCTTTTTTATTGTACTTATTCACTCTAGCCTTTTCCTCTTTAAGCCTTTCGACTTGCCGAACTCTATCGGCTAGTTGGGCCATGTCTCTCAAATGAGACGTATCCAATTTCTTTCGAATTGAATAGTCAAGGCCACCTGCCGCCATTTCGACAAGCTCATGTTCGGGCACTTGTGTAAAACATCTTGCCTTGATAACTGAATCTATTCAAATAATCATCGATAGCCTCGGTACTTTACGCCGAACACCGCCAATTCTTTGAGGCTAATCTTGGTCGCCCATGTAGAATTGCTCATGAAACGCCTTTTCTAATTGCCCCCATGTGTATATGGAACCGGGGGTAGAGTGGTAAACCACGTAAAGGCATTTTTAGTTAGAGAATTTGGAAAATACTTCATTTTCAAACTCTCATTTTGAGCTATGTCTCCGCCTCGATCGTCATGTAGGGCAATATGTTCGACGGTGGACTCATTGGTATCACCCCCAAACTTAGTGAATTTAGGGATTTTCCAACCTCTTGGCAGTTCTCGCTGCAAGATATACTCACACAGGGCGATATGAAATTAGGCCTATGTAAACCTACGTTAAGGCCATTTTGCGCCATTATGGTTTCGACCAAAGTGGCTATGTTGTCTTGAGCGCAAGCGTTATTTCGTTGCACTTGTCGAACAACTTCATCAGCGTTTTGGTTTCGATTCACCATAACTACTTGAGGATGTGATTCCCATTTGTTGCTCGCCCATAACCGCTGGGCTTCGGCGATCAGCGATCTCGTGGGGTGTTAGGCATATTGTTCCCACAATTTGGTAGCGCTGTTGTTTTTCCGTAAGCCCCAAAGAAATCTGCAATCCTACCCATTTGGTTTGCTAACATCGATCGGTATTTGTGTTCGAATCAAAGGATTGAACACGGTACCAATTTGTTGAGTCGGCATATTAACCATGTCATGATTGCTTTTCGTCCACTTGTTGTCTTAACGCCAACAAGGGCGCATTGGTTAATCTGAGTAGGATTTCGACCAAGTACACCCTCGGAAGAAGCGTGTGAAGGAGAAAAGGTCGACACATGTGGCATTCCGATGGGCATGCCATATACCCCAAAAGGTATGGTGGTAGACTCATATTTTGGAAACGTGTTTCCAAACTATTCCCTGTTGCCACATAAGGACTCGAAGGAAGTCCTCACGCTTTGTGGCAAGGCCATGAAGCGATGTCGAACCAACATTGGTCATTGACATCGTGGGGAGCGGTTATTGATGTCACCGGGGCGTAGTCACGCAACATTTCCACCGCTTACATTGGTAGAATCTACCGTTGTTCCTTGCACTTGTGATATCACGAGGTGGAACTAGAGGCGTTGTTAGAATTGGTACGTGCCATTCTACCACTCCTCAAGTGCATACAAATTTATACACTTATGAAAGCGACACAAAATAAGCGGCAAGGTCCCACCGCGTGCCAATTTGTTTCTTTGGTGTTTTTAGCAAACAATCACTAGTTTTCAATATTAAGACTGTGAGATCAAACTAGAAAATCTCTTTGACAATTGCCTAGAAGTTTTGTGTCTTTTAGCGTGTGTAAGAGCAGAAAATAGTAGAAAGAGATAGTTTGAAAGCGAGAATGATAGCAAGAAGTGCAACAAGCGTAAAAAACAAGTAAAAAGTGCATTAAATGATAGAGAGAAGAAGGTGGTGCACCAACACGCACAATGTAATCGATTCACTCTTGTTTCGCTTTGGCTTGGAAGTTGAGTTTCACGAGTTTTTGTAAAGATGTGGTGACCCCGTTTTCCTATTACTGAGGAGTATTTATACTCTCATATACAATCGTGGGCAAGCACGATAACCACTTCCTAAAAACTAGGGAAATAACCGCCCACTAACTGCTGCTCCTTGCGCTTCGACCAGCTTGTTGTCGAAGAATTTGGCGAAGCATTGGACCCAGTTTTGTCGAACAACTGGGCCTTCTCTTGTCGAAGGTTCTGGCCTTGCCTCGTAGCTTGAAGAACTAGGTGCGCCGAAGTTTGCTTGCATTATCGACGACTTGTACAACTATCTTTGTTGAATTCATGGTATATTGACTTGCACGTTGACCTGCAACCCACAGAATATTATTAAATGTGCAGTCAACACCATTTAAAGCTTAATTTAATGCCCTTGCCGAAATTTTGAGGTAACAAGCTGGTAATGATACTCTGAAGAAAGTGACCGAAAGGCACATAGCTAATGCAATGACATTGATGCGATTGCATCACATCTTGCGCATCATACACTTATAAGTAAATTACTTGATGAAGACATTCCAACTAGCTTTTCTCTTTTACACTATCAACATTTTTTACTTTGCTTTCTTTCTAACTTAGTTGTGATCATCAAACAAAATCCAAAATTATTTTGTTACTTAGTGACTTTACACTTTATTACTTTATATTTGTTTTAAAAGTGAGTTTTTCAATCTCTGTGGGTTCGATCTTTTTACTACTTGTTTTTGGATAGTGTATACTTGCACTCAAGTGTATGTGGCATTTCCACACACCACCTCTCTTTGGCTCTAGCCATTGCAAATGTAGCAAATGATTTTCATTCATCCAAATTCTAACAATTACACTAGGAGTTCAACTATTTATATTGTGGACTTAATTGGATCATAGGCCCACAACTAAAGCCCAACTCAAAGCGCAAACTAAGGCCACAGGCTGAAATGACTAACACTAAGGTTGTAGCCCACTTACAAGCCAACAAGGGAAAATCGAAAAGCACAATTACAACTAAAACACGAATCCTAAATTTATTGAAAACAATTACAAAGAAATAGGGAACACTAGAGTTTGGGTATTCTAGAAATTCTCCAAGATATCACTGGTCACCTTTAGTGTGTCATTGTCAATTATCAAGGTAGACACATTAAAGTATATTCCCTTTCAATGTTGAATCTCTTTTTGGTCTTTTGAGTCTTTATGTTTGTGACCTCCATCAAGCTCTATGATTAGGTTTACATGAAATATGGACAAAAATCACTTATTTCGGGAAAACAAAAATAACTACACTAATGCAATAATTTCTTAGATTCCACCGAGATCAAAAGAAAAGTGAGTGATCTCAGATAATATCCTAATCATGCAAAATTTGAGCACAACTTTCCTTAAAGCACAGTGCATCTTACATTTCCATTTATTACCTTTGTTTTGCAACACTAACAATCATTTCCATTACCTTTTCCTTACTAATTGGTGGCTCGCCTTTGGAAGGTCTTTCTAATTCATTGCCTTGTTCAGAAGAGAGCGACTTAGGAAACACATGCATACATTCCCTTAAAAAGGAAGTCACAAAACTTTATGCAATAAAAGAGTTAGTAGCAAAAACCATTCTATCATTTGGAAACTTAACTCCTTCACATCCTTTTCTTTTATCATCTTTGTGAGGGTTATGGTCAATATTAGGGTTGCTTACCACAATTATTCTTGTAATGTTTTTGTTCTTGTGTACCTCACAATTTTTTTTCTTTTCATTAAATTAGTGCTCTCGGCCACCACACTCACTTGGGCCTTCCAACTTGAGTTTGGCCTTTTGTTCTTTTTCCTCCTCCTCAATTTTATTTTTCAAAATGATTTGGTATTTCAAAACTTCTTGAGGACTAAGAGGAGAAAGTACAATGTCTAAATTGTTGTGCATAAAGGAGTATTGGTTAGTAAATCCATCATGAAATGCTTTTATATCAATTTGTTATGGGCTTCCTAAGATTAGCTCTACTTCTTGTGTTTTGTGCATCCTCGATCACTTTCATGTCAGTTGGGAACCTTCGAATACTTGAAATCGTCAAATATGAAACCTTTCTTCTCATTCTAATGCCCCTCTGACCTTCTAATTCTAAATATTGTTGCAGGAAAGACTGAAATGGAGCAGAAAATCATCTCTTGAAATTGTGATATTTTTTAGCACACCCAAAATCAGGACAAGTTGTACTAGTTGGTTGTCATCATTAAGGTCCCTTTTTATTCCCCTCAAATTGGATTCACGTACCCTTTTTGTATTGAATTAATATTATGTTTGGTAGGCATGAAACCAAAAGAAAAGAAAAGAAATGAAAGAAAAGTAAGGAAATATGTCATTTTCTTTTGTTTGGTTGTTTTATAAAATAGGAATGAAATGAAAGTTTTAGTGTTCCCCACCAAATTTTGTGTCCCCATGCTGTGAAGAAAAAGACGAGAAAACACCACTTTTTAAGTAAATGACATAACTAACATTGCACTAAAATTATTGCATTGTAATAAAAAATACTTTTACTTTTTTAAGAAATGTTAGTTTTGATATTTTATACATATACACTTTTCTTTTCTCCCACTTTTTATCCTAGCAAACAAGAGAATAGAAATTTTTTACCTTTATTTCCTTTCTCTTTCACTTAAACCAAACAACTAAAAAAATCATCTCATTTTTATGGGCTAAATTCTTGTTTTGGTCCTTTATCTTTGGCCTCGATTTCATTTTGGTCCTTTATCTTTTTTTTTTCGTTTTGGTCCTTTATGTTTTGATTTTGTGTCAATTTGGTCCTTTTTGTAGTTTTCTGTCTATGACCTTAACTGAGGCGCCACTGCTTGCCGGTTAAGCTGGCGGCGTGGCGTCTTAGTTTGTCCAATCGACGTGTCACTCATTTAATGACATGGCAGCGAGGACCAAATTGAAACTAAAATAAAACATAAGGGACCAAATTGACACAAAAAAAAAAAACACTAAAAATGAAATAATAAGTTAACGCATCAAAAACAAAAGCGGAAAAACAAAATTCATCTTCCTCATCTTCCTCCCACCCACCCCCTCATCATCATCACCATCTTCCTCCCATGAATCAAAAAACAAAACCAGAATCACTCTCATCTTCCTCCCACCCCCCTCATCATCATCATCATCAAAATAAACCCCAAATCATTTCCAACAACAATGGATCTGCGAAATATACAAATTTGTTCCAATATGAAGAACAAATGCGGGTAAAAAGCGAAAATGGGTAAAAGCGAAAATGGGTAAACGGATCTGCGAAATGAAGAAGCAGATCTGGGTAAAAGCGAAAAGCATCATCATCTTTCATCAACAACCCTACAAAACCCCAAATCATTTAAGGTCATAAGCGAAAAGCAATTTGTTCTTTGTTCTTCATTTTCCATCGTTTTTGATTTGTGATTTTGGGTTTCAAATTCAGGTTATTAGAGAGGAGGAGGAGGAGGAGATAATGAGTGATTCATATAATGGGTTTTGGGTTTCAAATTCGTTTTCGGATAATGGGAAAAAAGTTGAAGAACAAAAAGGAAAGAAATAAAAGGGGTTGAAATTAGGGAAAAAGAAAGAGAAGGAAAATCTGGAGAGAAAGAAGAGAAGAATAAGATAAGCGGCATTTACTGTGCTATTTATTATTATTTATGTAATGTTTGAGTATTCTGATATGGTATGTTTTTGGAAATTTTTGGTTGTGATTGTGTGTTTGGTTTCTTTGCGTTCCTCCTCTTGATTTACAAAAATATGGTATGTTTTTGGAAATTGCTTATGTGTCATTAGATTTAGAATTAAAAATACATTTTTGCCACCTCAATAAATGAATGCCACGTCATTTAATGAATTTGAGATGTCACGTCGTGATTAAGCGGCAGCGTGGCATCTGTTAGCTAAAATCGAGCTGCAGCGGGGACCAAATTGACACAAAGCCCGAAACATAAAGGACCAAAGCGAGAAAAAAAAAAAAAAGATAAAGGACCAAAATGAAATCGAGGCCAAAGATAAAGGACTAAAAGCAGTAATTTAGCCTTTTTATTCTCTTTCTTTCCTATCAGTTTCTCTTCCCTTACATTATTTTTCCTCTCACTTTCTTTTGTGAAACAAACAAAGCCTAAAAAGAGTGTAGTACTCCATCAGTTCCTAATCTTTGGTATTTTTGGCATTACACAAAATTAAGGTAATACTAATGTGTGCTAGTCAAGTACTTAAATACCCCTTTGTAATTGTCTTGGGATAATTGAAATCAAAGTAAAAGAGTCTTGAAATAATAAATTCATACTTTGAAACTCTAAATGACTCAATAAATATAAGGGGTATATATGGAAAAAAAAATTGTGAATTGTACATTGGGTTTTTAAAAGTACCATTGTTTTGGAACAAAAATGAAAGCACAAAAGTATCAAAGATTAGGAATGGGGAAGTACTTCCCATCATATCATTTGTCATAACTTATAAGTTCCTTAGGAATTAATGGCTCGATAGAAGTTTTTGTTTTGGTCGCTACTATTCATGAAATTGAACTTGCAAATGTAATAATGTCTCTTAACTTTGTTGACCATAGAGAAAGTTTTTTTTCGATAAGCGATGATTCATTGCAACAAGCACTAGGGGTGCTCAAAACCACAATTACAAATGGTTAATACATAAGGAGGCATTATGCCACAAAGAGGAAAAATAAAAACAAGAGTGACTACCCGACCTATAGATATACCAATTTCAAGATATACATTTGATATGCGATACAATAGGATCTACACTAGGCTCCTCCCCTTTGAAAATTAAATTGTTCCTAGCAATCCAAATACTCCAACAAGTTGCAAGCCAAATAATGTATCTTGTTCTTTGGGCCTTTTTCTCGGAAAACATAGCACCAAAGATAGAAAGTGCTCCACAATATTGACATTTGTACTATGATGCAAACCAAGCCAAACACTCACCTTTGCCCAAACTTGTTTTGCCAAATAACAAGTACAAAATAGATGCACTATATCTTGATTTGTTGATGACAAAATGGACAGCCCGACTTCTTCCTCGGATTGAATAACATGGCGGGATAACAATAACCCACGAGTAGAAATAGCATTGGGAAAAATACGCCACCCAAAAATACTAATTTTCGACGGCACATCCGAGTTCCAAACCTCCCGAAACACAATAGCAGATTCAGTACCAGCAGTAACTGACTGCACTGCTGCTAAATCTGAAGTAATTGCAGCTGAAACAACAGTCATGGCAGTCCTTCCACATGGCCATAAGATGATTTAACCGAATGATATTTGTGTTGCTCCAATGACCATTTCCAGCTAGCTTTAGAATGACAATCGGGCTTAACATTTTGCAAAAGATCCATCAAATTGTTAGCCTCCTCTTGAATAAGTTGCGTGCCATATTGTCTATCAGGGAAAGTCAACACCCACTGATCATCCCTCCAAAAACCAGCTTCAGACACTAGGATATTTTTGCAATCACAACCTGCAAATAAAAGAGGAAATATTCCAAAAATCCACACCTTCTCCATCCCCCAAACCCCTTCTAATACAAGCATTAAACCACCTAACACCAACCACATCATCACCAACATAGACTATATCCCTCCACCATAAAGAATCTTTTTTCCCTCCCAATCTAGAATCACGAATCATAAAAGATGAAATGTCTCCATATCTATGAGTCAAAATTTCTCTCCAACTAGCAAACTCATCCACCAAAAAATGCCACTTCCACTTTGATAAAAGAGAAATGTTGAAAGATTCCAAATTTTTTATCCCAAGATACCCAATACATTCCTCTACTATCTTCCTTTATTCCCCTCAAAAAGTCCCTTTGGATTTTAATCATAGCCTTAATCACCACTTTTGGTGCCTTATAAAAAGAGAAAAAATATAAGGGAAGACTATTTAATACTGAGTTAATGAGAGTTACTAGGCCTCGATTGAAAGATTGTGACCTTTCCAAGAAGATAGTCTAGATCAGAGTTTGTCAATAATTGGTTTCCAAGTAGCACCATGCCTAGGATTTGCACCAACCAGAATTCCAAGAAATTTAAAGGGAATAGATTTTGAACAACAATGAAGGAATGTTGAGGCATGCTCCAAAAAGACTTCTGATACATTAATACCTATGAGTTTGCTTTTGTGAAAATTAACCCTCAATCCGGACACTAGCTCAAAGCTTCTTAAAAATACTTTATACTCCAAAGATTACTCCAAGTCGCCTTGCCAATTAGAATGGTGTCATCTGCAAACTGCTGAGAAAAAAGAAGAGGAATTCGCTTTGGCAACAGACACCCTATCTTCCATCGCCATTGGTTCTGTGAATGACTTATCAGACACCTCTTTCAATTCATGAACAACTCGTGGAATTCTCCCTTTCCCCTCTCCATTTGTAGAGCCCACAAAAAACATCTTATCTTTTCTCTATTTGTCCCGTTTGTGAGAATGCACGTTAGAGGCAGTCAGCCGAATTGGATATGACCAGACCTCTTCTAATGGTTCATTAGAATTAAGCCCACTACCAGGTTGTAAAAGACGTTTGCTTTTCCCACACTCCCTCCTACTCAAAACACACCCCATAAGGGTGTGAAAAGACCAAAAGGCCAGCCAAAACCTCTTTTTTTCACGAAATTTCACTTGTTCGAACACGGGCCTTCGAACAGGTTCGAATGACATCGTTCGTGTGTGTTAAATCTTGACTTCACACCCTCTTGTGTCTAATTTCACTTGTTCGCATGGGGTCATGCGAACCGGTTCGCATGAGGGTGTTCGAACACCCTATTTTATTACAAAAAATAGACTCTCACACCACATTCACCATTTTTATTGCGTTCGCATGATGTTGTTCGAACGTGTTCGAACAAAGTCGTTCGAGCGATCATAAAACAGTCCTCACAGCGTTTCACGCGAGGTTATTTTGGAATAAAATTTGTTAGGGGTGTGAAAGAGTAGGAGGGTGTGGGAAAAGCAAACCCGGTTGTAAAAAGTCCAAACCGTTTCCTTCAACTTCATGGATATTATCTTCCAATTGGCCCATCTTTTCTGATGGGCATTGTGTGTTAGCTTTACAACCCGTATCATTGACATAGGATGCTGAAGTCAACTCTTTTGATTGTTGACCAAAAAAAAAAAACTCTTTTGAAAAACATTGATTATCATGATCACAAAACGGTGGAACCGTTTCCACATAATGAGAATTAATTCTCTCAACATTCAAATCCTTCTCATTATCCCTATGATTGAGGTGAGTATTAATTTCTGTCATTAATGCTCCCAAATCACCATCGGCTCAGCCTCTGCCTCACCATCTAAATTATCTCTCCATTCCTACTGCTCATGCCAAGATTTGCTATCCGTGGACTCATCACTATGATAATCTTTCGACTCCTATTTACTCCAGGGCAATCTTCAACAATTTTAATAGAATATGAGACATCTTTGATAATCACAGTAACCGCTTGATTCAAACTTTCAAATGATTTAGTTCGAATTAAAAACATAATTATATCCTATGGATTCTGGCAGGTTGTCTGTTTGATAAAAAAACTATATCCTATGGATAGAGGACGATCACTATTATGTGTAGTCGGTGAAGTCAAACACTAATCAACTGTTGTTGGATAAAATAACTAAACTGCCATGTCAATTTTTTTTCTTTTCTTTTTACTCTTTTCGTCCCATAGCCACACAAAAAACGTCCTATATTATATGACGTTTTACAATACTAATGCAGCATTATTGTTTCTTTACCTTTCATATCCTTCCTTATTTAATAACCTCTCTTCTTCAGTTCTATTAATTTATATTTCTCAATCATTAATGAGGGATAATTTTGTAAATTAACTCATAATTTCTCTTTGCCATACAAAATTAACTACATTTCTAAATTTGTGTAAAATGTCCAAAAGCGTCATATTATATGGGACGGAGGTGTAACTAAAAACTAAAAATACTCCTCATAGGTTCACAATATAAGAGAAAAAACACATCATTACACAAATCAATGAATAACATTGAAATTAGATATAATCATTTAATACGGCTAAAAGTTTATCTATTTTTCCAAGATTCTCCTTTAGATTAGATGATGATTTTGTTGGAACCAAAGAATGATGGAAAAATGAGTACTTCTTGTATTACTGAGAAAACAGAAAAGCTATATGTACAGGGGAGCTTCAACATATCAGTTGAAGGCTTGTAACTGAAAAACTGAAAAAACTAATTCTCATAACAGATGAGCATATATTGGAGTGGGCCGTGTCCACTATACAAAAGGCCCATTATTATACCAACACTAGATATTACTAGTTACACCTCTTTAAGGCCCAACATATCCTCCCTCAAACTAGATGCCTAAGTACATCCGGCAACTAGTTTGTCTCTTTGAGGTTGTCATCCCCATCCATTTCTGATCTGCTTTGGAAGTCCTTTAGCTTCAAGGCTTTAGTCATAATGTACGCAATTTGCTCCTCAACCTGCAGAACTTGATTTCAATAATTCTTTCTTTCACAAGATCACGCAAATAGTGAAATCTTACATCAATATGCTTGCACCTACCATGCAATACAGGGTTTTTAGTCACTTTGATTGTGGAACTATTGTCACACATGATTGAAGTGCTTTCATTCTGTTTTTGTCCCAAGTTCTCCATGATCTTTCTCAGCCATACTGCTTGTGTGGCACACATAAATTCTTGAAACAAACTCGGCCGGTGGTAGGCAGGTAACTCTTTGCTGTTTCTTTGAAGACCAGGAAACAGCTCCTGTTCCCAACATAAACACATACCCTCCAGTACTTTTTCTGTCATCTTTATCCCCTGCATAATCACTATCTGCATAACCAGTAATCACTGTGTCTTTTCCTCTGCTGTACTTGATACCTAAATCAACAGTTCCTTTAAGGTATCTCAAAATTTTCTTAACTGCAAGGTGATGTTCAGTAGTAGGACTTTCCATGTATCTGCTGGCAAGACAAACCGAGTACATTAAGTCGGCCTAGTGGCGTTGATATACATCAGTGCCTTTATCTGTTTATATCTAGTACTATCTCTTGCATCACCACTTCCACGCTCTTGTGAGGCGGTTTCAGCACTATAAGAGTCTTAAGCGCATTTACTTGGACATATCAAACCTTGACAAGATCTCTTTTGCATACTTTGGTGATTAATGAAGATGCCCTTTGTCATTTTGAACTACCTCTACTCCTAGGAAGTAAGTCATTTTTCCTAAGTCTGTCATATCAAATTCTCTCTTCATGGATGATTTAAAACTATCAAACATGCTTTCATCATTACCAGTAAAAATCAGATCATCAACATAAACACTTACAATCAGAGTTCCCTTGCCAATTACTGTCTTCACAAAGAGAGTGTATTCTGCATGACATTTGGTGAAGCCCTCCTTTGTGAAATGACTTTCCACCTTGCTGTACCACGCTCTTGGAGCTTGCTTGAGACCGTATAGGGCCTTGTGAAGCTTGAACACTTTGTCTTCTTGTCCCTTCTTCACAAACCCTTGAGGTTGTTCTACATATACTGTTTCTTTTATCTCACCATGGAGAAATGCACTCTTTACATCTAATTGATAGATGGTCCATCCTTTGATGGCAGCAATAGCAATAATAGTGCGAATGGTATCCCATCTAGCCACAGGTGCGAATACCTCTTTGTAGTCAACCCCTTGCCTTTGAGAATAACCTTTTGCTACAAGCCTTGCCTTGTGTTTCTCAATTTCACCTTTCTCGTTTAGCTTGGTCTTATATATCCACTTGACTCAATTGCCTTGTGTTGCTTTGGAAGTTGATCAACTCCCAAGTACAATTCTTTTCTATATTTGCTATCTCAACTTGCATTGCTTTTCTCCATTTCTCCTCTTTTCTGACCTCCTCATAGCTCATAGGATCATCACCTTGAGTAAAACGTGAGTTCAGATTCATCAAACTCTTCAACATTATTAGTAATGTAGTCTTGAAGATATCTAGGTGGCCTCCTTATCCTCCCCTGCAACTAGACTATCTTCTTTGTCATTCTCACTTTCGATGAGAGAATCTTGTCTACTAGTCTTTGCATTCACTGCGGTACCATTGTGATCACTCTCGGTGTCACACGGGGTTTGTTCCTCTGCGATTACGTATCGGTATCACTTTTGGCTCCTTCATCAACCACTTCACAACTATCTTCAATTGTATTTTCCTCCCAATTCCACTTTGCTTCTCTTCATCAAATACTACATCTCTACTAACTAGTATTTTCTTTGAAGAGGATCATACAATCTATAGGCTTTGGATTCTTCACTTACTCCAAGTAGAACACACTTCTTGCTCTTGTCATCCAATTTCTTTCTCACGAGAATCATGTATGTGAACATATCCTATCTTTGCCAAATGTTCTAAAACCGATTATCTGCGAGGTTTGAGACCACTCGAAGCTTCTTGAGGGTCAAATCTTTCTTTGCCACAGTAGGACTTACATTACGAACAAAAATAGACCGGTTCTGACACGGCGAGAATCTCTTTGGTACTTTCTTTTGAGATAATAAACATCTCACCATATTCATGATAGATCTGTTTTTCCTCTCTGCAACTCAGATTCTGTTGGGGTGTGTAACTTCTGCATCGGTTGTCTCTTGATCCCATTTGCCTTGCAATATTCATCAAATTCATGAGATGTGAACTCTCCTCCTCAATCGGTTCGTAAGCAAGCCATTTCTACACCACATTTCATACTCGACCTTAGCCTTGAATTGTTTGAAGCATTCAAAAGCGTGATTTTTACGTGAGGAAGTACACCCAAGTCTTTCTGCTTTGTAGTCATCAATGAATGTAAGAAAGTATCTCTTGTGGCTATTGGACTCGGGAGTTATAGGACCACAAATATCGGCATGCACAAGTTGTAGTTTACGGGAGGCTCTCCAAGTACTCTTCTTTGGGAAAGATTCTCTATGATGTTTACCAATTACAGTCGAGAACATATCTTTGTTGACTCTTGATTGCAGGCAACCTCTTACCATTCCCTTCTTACTTATGACTTTAAACTTTGTGAAACTTAAATGACCATATCTATTGTGCCAAAGCATGCTTGTGTTTTCGATGTCAGTAGCTTTAAGGCGGTTTGGTAGTATCAATTCAGTGATAGTTTTATACATCCTATTCTGAGACATTTGAGAATCAATCAACAACCTACAGTTGGATGTTCAATCTTACGTATTGTTTTCAAATGTGACCTTCAATCCCTCTCTCTTGCGGTTGCCTATACTTAACAAATTGTTTTTCAACGATGGAATATAGTATATGCCAGTGACTAATTGAATTATTCCATTCACCTTCATCTTGATACTACCCTTGCCCATAACAAGTACTTTGGAACCATCCCCCGATCTAATGGTTGTTCTAAAGTTTTCATCTAAACTAAAGAACCAATCTTTAACCCGCACATGTGGTTACTACAACTGGAGTCTAGGAACCATACCCCGGGTTAGTTGCTTCTCTGCAGGGGTTTTGAGCCATCAACAGTGCTTCTTCAATCCAGTACTTCAAGTCTCTTTCTTCATTATCTTCTGTACGAGCCATCAGTAACAATTCTTCTTCATCATTGTTTTCTGCATAATTTGCTTTCTCCTCAGCATTGGGACACTCATATTGATAGTGTCCCATCTTTATAATGGTAGCATTCAATACTTTCTTTGTTGAATTGTTGCCTACCCCTGCCTCTACCACTTCTTCCTCGTCCTCGTCCTCTTCCTCTACCAGTAGTTGTAACTTTTAGAGCATGATCTTCTTCTTTGGGCTTCTGTTCATTCATCAATTGTTCATGAACCAGAAGACTACTCTGCAACTCGTCAATGGAGAGAGTAGAGATATCATTCGCTGGACAATGGCACACACCACGTAGTTGAACTTGGGTCCCGAGGAGGCGAAGAACTTTCTCAACCACGGTTTCTTCGTCAATCTTGGAATCACCATGTGCTTTCATCTTTCCTACAATAGCGAGTTACGGAGAAGTAATCATCACACTTTCATTTTCTTTCAGACCTAATTGCTCGAATTCTCCACGCGGTGCTTGTAGTTGAGCACGCTTCACCTTGTTCGAACCTTGGTACTTCAATTTCATTGAATCCCAAATTCCTTCGCCGTTTCTTCGTGAGAATGGTTTCAATGATTCCCTCTCGATCGATTGAAAGAGGTAATTCTTGGCCTTTAGGTCTTTCAACCGCCTCTTCTTATCTTCTTTAATTGCTCCGGTCGTTGTCTGTCTGCCACCGGAATACCTTGCTCAACGACTCCCCAATACTCCTTAGATCGGAGCAAATTCTCCATTAGCATAGACCGGTGGTCATAGTGACCATCAAACTTTTGATGCGCGGTGCGAGAAATTCTTTTCTTACGCCATGGATGCGTAACGAAGCTTCGATGCTTTTCAGCGATTTCTTTCTTCTTGGAACAACAATTCGTTTAGGAATGAGTGCGGATTCGAAGAATGAGGCCCCAAGAATGGAGCTCGGTACCAATTGTTGGAAACAAAGAATGATGGAAAAATGAGTACTTCTTGTATTCTTGAGAAAGCAGAAAAGCTATATATGCAGGGAGCTTCAACATATCGGTTGAAGGCTTGTAGCTGAAAAAGCGAAAAAACTAATTCTCATAATGGATGAGCATATATTGGGTAGGCCGTGTCCACTATACAAAAGGCCCATTATTATACCAACACTAGATATTACTAGTTACACCTCTTTAAGGCCCAATGATTTACACTTCTAATTAATGACATATTTTTAACTACACCGCTTAAATAGCGGTCATTTTAGGATTGATCATTTAATGCACCTTAAAAATTGTGTTTTTTTATATATCGTGGACCATCAAAAGTCACTATTTTTCTTTTATAGTGTGAATGGAGAGAGTATTTTTCAATACACTAACCGCATATTTTATTATTTGTGCACTCAACCCAAATCCATAATTATAACACCTAAGAATATCAATTGCATAGTAATGAGTTTACCCAACTTTTTACAATAGAGGCTTGTGACTTGTGAGCTAATCCATCAAAATATTAATGATAACTATAGATTACCAACGAGTTAAGAAGAGAAGCCAAAAATGAGAAGTATCCAAATACTTTTTAAAATTATCAACACTATTTTCTATTTCTGATTTTTTTAAAAAAAAATCAGTATTCTAAATGGCACTGTGAGGAAAAATAAAAATAAAACATTGAAAGATTTGGCGACTTGAAGTGATTGATGATACACAGTTCTACAAAGCAAGAGGAAAATTATTCCAACATGATTTCACTTTCAACTGATTATGAATTTAAAAACCAAGAACCTTTATTTTGACTAGTACATGATTTCTTTAATTTTGAATAGAGATCATGATTTCAATCACCTTTTTAATGTTTGGCTAGTTTAGTGTTAGATTTATCTATAGCTCTTGGAAGTTATATCAACAAAACTTTATTCTCCCAGCATTTTAGGACAACTGCAGGCCCCTCAAAAGCTCATTTTGACTTAAAAATTAATCTATTCTTTAAACTTTATTCGTCTCTGTGTTATCCTTCACATTATGAAGATTTTTGGGCCACAGTGTTTTGGTTGTATTAGGGAAATGTCCTCAACACATTCAACAATTAGGTTTTTGATAATGAACTTGACGATGGAAAATTCATCACCAACACTTGTGTCCACAGGAATATGAAGCTATAGGTACATTATACACTTTCCTTAGCTGGATTACACATGCGTTACTCTTTTACAACTCTACCAAATTATGCATCTTATAATATGATGCAAAATCTCATGCTTATATACGTGTCTAGGTAAATGTCCAAAACCTAAATTTAATTGCAGCAGTTTTTATATTCTGCTATGCCCGAAAAAATTCTTAGTGAACGTTTAAAAAGCCTCGATAATCTCTGTACCAAAAAAAATTCTTGATATTCTGGTTCAATAGGAGTCATCTGACACTAAATTTGAGCGTTTCTCTAAATGAATATTGGACCGTAATTCGTTGTATAGGAATTAGTCCTTTTTTTCAAGACCTAACCCTTTGTAAAATCTTATGTTGCATTTGAAATATGCTCTCTCTCTCTCTCTCTCTCTAATACCTATACTCTTTTGGTTAAGCTTGTGAGTAAAGTTTGGTATAAGCTGCTGTAACATCACTAATGAAGGATCACCATCAGGTCCATCACTATCTTTTCTTTACCCTAGTGGCAAGCAAAAAGAAAGTCCTTTACTTAAGAGATGAGAATCAAACCAAGGTCAAAACCTTCAAAAGAATAAAATCCAATCACAATTCAAAATTCTTTGATTGCAGTACCAATTAAGAGAGTACCATGTGTCTCCAATTCCACAACATTGTTAGTCCTAATAGACAAATCGGACTCTAAATCGGTCGATATAGTGACCAAAATTTTCGATCAATCACTACTAAATAACAATTTTCTTTGGGCGTACGCGTTAACGGATTAACCCAAGGATCATTGAGAGAAAATAGATAAACACACCTCAAGAATAAAAGAAAGAAGAACACAAATAATTTACGTGGTTCAACACCTCTTGCCTACGTCCAAGGGAACACATCAACATAATTCATTCATTATCTCAAACATGATTACAACAAATTTATAACCCACCCCAATGTTTGTATCATCCTACAAGGCTCTCTCACTCTAAGAGTTACGAGGAATATAACGGTAACACAAAATTGGTTAGGTATATGGTATAATGCAATATGCAAGGTAGATTAATCAAGATGCATGCAAGAATAGATTATTTATAATTGAACAACCTGCAGACAGAGTTCTGAATTGTTCTAACAGAAAACCAATTTTAATCATTGATGTAAATAACTCATCTCTTACTATATGCTACGTGTGAAAAGCATGTTAGGAGTAGTGTAGAAAGTGGACTCATGTGACCAAGGAAAGAATCTCCTACTAAATAAAATAATTAAGAAAAAGGAAAAGTAAGAATCGCATATGAAACTTACGTAGTATATAATAAGGACCCCATGAAAAATAATGCATTGCATGGTCATATATAAAAAACTTTAGACATCTCTCTCTCTCTCACACAAACACAAACTTTCTCTCTTGTTCTCTTTTTTCTTTCCTCCCCTGTCTGTCATATCTACATAAAGAGTTGAGGGGAATGTTGTCTGGCTCGAGATCACTCATAAATAGACATAACTCTAGTGAGTGATTTGGATGAGAACTCATTCCCTCAACAACTCCATCTGAACACACTATTACTACTGATTATTCGCTTTCTCTTCTTGTTGTGCTCTAGAACAAAGTCCTCAGGCAATGGAACACCCAGAAATTGATTGCAATATTAGATAGTTCCAGGTGATTTTGACCCGAAATTGTATTTCTACTGCTAATTACATTTTCTTTTTCATAATAATATATAGATGTATTGATTTGTTCATAAACTCTTATAGTTGAGTTTTTTTTTGTTTTGGTTTCTTTGGGACTTGAACAGGCAAAAAAATTTCTTCTGCCTTGTGGTATTTGCTTATGATAAGATTCCTAATAATAACATATTTTTGTTGTTATTATCCCACATGGAAGAGCAGCCACCACAAGACAGACATAATTATGAAGAAGAGGCTTTGCCAGTTGGTTGGGCTCCCAATCTTATCCTAGATGATTTCCAACACAAATTAGCTTCTCAACCCTCACGCCTACCACTATTGGATTTAGCACGTGGATAAATGTTGCATGGCCCGATCAGTAGTCTCTAAAGTCATCGTAAAAATTGGACCTAACTCAACCATACAAAGTTGGTTTGTAAATTGTAAGGTGATGAGTGCCTTGTATATAAACTCCAGTCTTATCTATTTTTAATGCATGTGACACTTGAATATAAATATACTTTTATTAGCTGAATGATTGGGCTGTTTGTTAGTGTATATGACTATGAATGACACTGTTACTCATCCAATCATTAGCCTCTGAATGTAATTGAGAGTCCTCTTCCACATGAGTTGCACTCTAACGTCAGTGTATAGCAGTATTATCACAAAAGGGAGACAACATAGCCAAATAGAGAAATACTAGCTAGTAGGAATAGCTAAGCTACCTGCAACTTAAAGGACACAAAATCTCGTCAGATAGATATCTATATATACACTTTTTCGCCATAAATTACCTTCCAAAGTTATAAGGACGAAAAATTTTCACCTATATCAAAGTTATAGTGTTGTCATAAATAATATACTTCAGACTTTCATTGAGATGTCAGATGCTTTCTATTTATTCAAAATCTTCTAGTTATTATGCCTGCAAGTTAGTTTTGAATTTTTACCTTCCCACTCTCAAAATCTAGCAAATCAAATCAAGATTTTGAGTGAGTAAGTTCTCTAATTGCTTCAGGATCACCATACGGCAGAAGCATACTGATCGGGAAACAAACACACGCATTTTTAATGTTTCCTAATTGTTAAATATTGATGGCAACCGATGAACACGAGAAATCCTCCGGATTTTTTGGGCGCAACAACAAATTTTTAAGTTTTTAGGGGTCTCTTAGCCAAAGGCTACTAAAAAAAATTCAATTCATTAAGTGTAACTCATGGACTTTGATCCTCTTCTTCCCATCCTCTATCCTCCCTATCTCTCTTTTAATTTCACTCTTTCTCATTATTAAAGAATTATATATAAGAATGATAGAGAGAATAGGGAGAGTGGAAGGAAAGAATCCAAAGTCGTAGCTAACGCTGTATATCGAGTGCAGGGACATTTTGGAGTGTTGACATCATCCTTTGCAGACACTGCAGTTGCAGGTGACGGGAACATCAAACACAGTAAGGAACTGTGGACTCTGTAGTCTGTAGTAATCACTTTGCCTTTTATATTTACACAAAGGGTAAAAGAACAATATAAATGTTTGCCATGCTTCACCTATGATGGAAATAAAACCTCTGAACCAGATTCTCTACTCATTCACATTTCTTGCTTCATAAATTTGTAAAGTCATTTGAAAAAGCCTAGATAGCCGCGAACATCAAAATTCTTCAAATTGGTAGTATCTAACTAGAAAAGTTCTTAAACATATAGATATACTCATATACACACTCAGTAATAATAGTGCATGTGGCCATATTAGCGACCTCTGCTGAGTGTGACTTACGGTTGAAGATGTATGCAGTGTCTGTATTGATTGACTTCAATTCGCCCATTTTTAAATTATTACCAATGTCTATGTGTCCTTGTCCGTGTTGTGTCCCATATTCGTGTCTGTGTTGGTGCTTCATACTAGTTAGCATCAATGTGTTGATCAAAACTACTCCAGTTTCTTGGTTGGCCCCACATGCATGGTGTAATGAAATGCTTGTAGGATATATATTCATTTGTCATGATTTTATTTTAGTACATGGAAGAACAAGGAACAGTTACTACTACAGCCTTATAAAAAGTTATGTACGTCCTCCTCCCAATTCCCAAAGCAAAGGTAAAAAGAAGTTGTCATTATTGATTAATTACATTAGAAGCAGAGGTGGTTCCATGAAAATCAGATTCTCAGATCACTTACCTAAGTCAGCAAGCAAGTTTCAGGTAAAAAGAGACATTGTAGAAACATCATCAGATAACAAACTACAACATGTTTCTCTGCTGGAAAGCTGCCATGCATGACATATTCACATGCATGCACCTATTAAGCCACCAACACCTACGCCTGCCTTATGCACATGTCTAAACAAGCAAACAATGTGTACTCTCTCTCTCTCTCTCTCGTCTTTTTTATAAGTAGAATTGGTCGATGCAACTTGATTACTTGATGTCAACCAACTTCTACTTATAAAAGAGACCAGAGTAGTAATTAACTTTCATCTAATTGTTATCATGAGATTCATGGCTCAATAGGCAGCTAACAGCTAGCAGACAAGGTAGTTATGCTTTCAAAGGACTACAGCACATTACTTTATCACCATCCAAGTTTAGCTATTACTATCAATTAAAGGCTTACTCACTCCGGTTCTATATCGGTTATTGATAAGCTAAAAGCTGCAAATTTTTCTTATAATAGCATTTGCGGTGAATACGAATTTTCTCTATGGAAAATAATTTCTTCTTGTATGATTCACAATAAGTTATTAGAGTGTGTTACTTGGTAGTTATGTGTAACTGAGTTTGTTAGTTTGTTGAGTGATGTGAAGATAAGTGTGCGATCAGAGGCGCAAATGTTAAACTGAATATGCATTCTATTGATTTGTGCAAAACTTGAGATTACAAGTAACAGGGAACTTAACTCTACATAAATATACATGAGCAAAAGTGTGCCTCTCTATTAACATAACAGAAACCAAATACCTATAAAACTAACTAACAAACGGCTACAACAGTTAACGATTAACAAAATTTAACTGTGATACTCCCCCACAAGTTGGACCCCGAGGGTCCGTTTGGTTGAAGCGAGAGAGAAGAGAGAATGATTCTCTATTGTTTGGTTGAAGCGAGAGAGAAAGGTAAGAAAGAAAGAGAGAAGAGAGAATGTCTTTCTATTGCACTAAGAGTGTGTTTGTTTGAGGTAAAAGAGGGAAAAGAGAAGAAAACGTACCAAACAATATTCTCTCTTTCCTCTATCTCTTCAACCAAACGGACCTCAATATCTAAAAAGCTAAGCTTGTACGTAGAGAATGATATAAAGGACCAAGTAAAGGCTTTGTAAACACATTAGCAATTTGAGCAGCAGATGGAATGGGAAACAATAGAATAAGGCAAAGTTGGATTTGTTCTCATATAGCACGACAATTTATATGTTTGGTTCTTTAGCCGATTTGTTGTCACAAATCACAGAAGTTGATTTGGCAATAGTCAATGACAAATTTTCTGAAAACAAGACAGGTAGCCCAATCTGAATTTGCAAAACCATAAAGCTTAAAGTCAGATGAAGTAGAATAAAAAAGTCCCTTGGGAGGAGGATTTTCCAATACTTAATGATTACGGCTACTTGGTAGTGAACTTGTCAAGGTTTGGAGATGAATTAGCTCAATTGTTGAGTCGCAAATGAAATTTCAGGTCTCTTAGTGGTTAAGTATAAAAGTCTTTCTATAAGTCTTCTTTTATTTTTGTTTGATACTTTCCTATAAGTCTTCTAAACTGTAGAGGATCATCAAAGTTAAGAAAATTAATATATATATATATATATATATATATATATATATATATATATATATATATATATATATATATATATAAATAGAAACAAACAAGTTAAGTTAATGATGAGCAGAGATTTACCAAGAAACTTGGGCGTCATCTTCTTCTTTAAAATTTTAAGGCGTCGGATATATGGGTCCCCTCCTTATATATCTTTCATATAACTCATTCACCATTTGGCGTAGAGAATTGTAGCTCATGGCAATTCTCAACAACTTAAAGGTAGAAGATAAGAAGAAAAAAACATATTAGTATTATTATCAATTCCATAGTAGTGAAGGCCTAGTTTGTAGTTTGGACTGTGCATAGTAGAAAGTAAGAAGAGATTGACAATTGTTGGAAAGTAATAGTTAACTTTCTGAGTTGAAGTAGTTAATAAGCACAAATTGCTCTCCCTTATCTTACTGCAAGCAACACATTAACCGTGTGTGTGTTGAAGCCCTACTCAAATTGCTTTCACAAGTCACATACGTGTGTGCAACAAAAAGTTCCAACCATAGTAAAACTCCCCCCCTGAATTGTTGCATCATGACAGTTCCGTGCAATACAACTCAACCTTTCTAACCAACATAGTATTGTACATACTACATATATTAAATTCTATGATAGACTAGACTAGTTATCAAAAGTTTGATCATGACAGACATGTTTGAAAATCAACCATCTAGAGAAGCTTCAAATTATTCATCAAGCAGTGGAATCTCCGAGGATGATAAAGAGATTGGATATAGAGCTGCAACATCAAGCCTCGATATCTTTTGCCTAATAACTCTTCTCTTCACTTCTTACCCACCAAAATAGACTTCAATTTTGCTCGTATGGTAAGAGTATATTGTAATTAATAATGTTTGATAACATTATTAGACATTGAAATTGTTTTGATATGTAGGTTATGGCAGAGGTTGTGGGTACTTTTATTTTGATGTTTTGTGTATGTGGAATCATTTCAAGCACACAACACCAAAATGATGCAGTAGGACTTCTGGAGTATGCAGCTACAGCAGGATTAACAGTGGTTGTCATCATTTTCTCAATTGGACCAATTTCTTGTGCTCATGTTAACCCTGCTATCACAATAGCCTTTGCAACAATTGGCCAATTTCCATGGTTTAAGGTCCTAACACAAAACAAAATAATACTATCTCTGATCCACTTTATAAGACAGTGCAGTTTTTGGTTCATTGAACAACTGATATATCTAATCTATATTTTCTTCAACAGGTTCCAATTTACATAATAGCACAAACAATAGGTTCTTTATCAGCAACATATATCGGTAGCCTTGTGTATGGAATAAAAACAGATGTTATGATGACACAACCACTCCAAGGTTGTAACTCTGCATTCTGGGTGGAGGTTATTGCAACATTCATCATCATGTTTTTGATTACAGCTTTGACATCTGAACCTCAATCAGTAAGTATTGAGAAACATAGTTACATATTTACACATTCCTTAATAACAAACTATAATTCTATTTAAACATTGTGTGTGTAGGTGGGCCATTTATCAGGCTTTGTTGCTGGAATTGCAATTGGGCTTGCTGTATTAATCACTGGGTACCAGCTCACATACTAGTTTATTAATATATTAAAATTTATTTATATTTTCTTAATACCAACATTTGTAACAAAGTATTTTGTTATTTGGTGCAGGCCTGTGTCAGGTGGATCAATGAATCCAGCAAGATCACTAGGTCCAGCAATTATGTCATGGAAATTTAAGGATATTTGGATATACATGTTAGCACCAAGTGTTGGAGCTGTGGCAGGAGCTTTAATGTTTCGTTTCCTACGTCTTAAAGACCAACAATGCAGAACATTAACCTCCCCAAACAATAGTGATGTTGGTCGTCCCATACCCTTTTGTGCAAGTTAGTATATGAAGATGAAATACTGTGTTTTTAAAACCAACACAAAGAAACTACAAAATCAATAGCAATGGTTTCCTATTAGACAGATTTAGCAACATTCCTAATTGTCCTTTTTTCACTAGGGGCCATGATTTTGCTGGTTGAAAATTTGGACTATATTCTCTAAAAAGAATGAAAGAGTTTAGACAAAGATGTGACTTGAGAATAGTGGGAATATCATATGGTGTTTAGCATAAGTTTCCACTATGATTATTTTATTTTGTCTTAACTGTATGTTCAAAAAAAATATGTCAATAATGAGATGTAGTATACATTAGTAGCAAAAGTTCTCCTCAAATTAAGTAGAACAAATACACTATTCAAATGAAGCGATAGTGTTGTTATAATTTTCCATCACAGGTTCTTTTTCTAAAGAGAAAAATGTGCTAGTACGATAAGAATTGTAAGAATGATACTCGTGTATTTTTTTCAAAAGTTGCGTTTGAAATAGAAATGTGAGGTGATATACTGATACAGGGGAGGATTCAGGATTTGAAAATAGGGTGTTTCCTCAGAAATTCATCAATTTTGTGAGTTTGATAATAAAGGTAAAGAGGAGGTTACTTGCAAAAGCTTAGTGGAGGTTGGGTATAATGAAGTAAGAGGATGGTGCCCAAAATTAGGGCTTGTCTCTACTTTATTAGGGCTCTTTTGGACAATTGATTTCTTTACTTTCTTTTAGGCATCTTTTCTTGATTTCATTAATAAAATACTAATGGTCCATATCATACATGCATCACTTCAATAAATAACAAAATAACAGCTAACACATGCATTCTCTTTTCAATTACGAAAGCCGTTAGTCCTAATACATGGAATCACATCGATAGTTCTTACTTCTTACACTAATACCATAATCGGTCTAAAATATCAAAATTAACCAATATAAAATCTCGTATTTGGACTTGAGTTGTTGTCAAACTTTAAACTAGTTAAGTATCAGGTAAGAGTTTAGACATTGTGATTCCTTTCTTCAATTAATTGCATCGATGAATGAACTTTGTTCTTTAATTATGGATTCTCTAACTACTACAAAGAGTGTTAGAGTAGGTGTGGGAGATGAGTAACTAGTCTAAGATTATCTTAAGGCAGTGCATAAAGCAAATGGAAATAAAATGCTTGAAAATATAGACTTTTGATTGATTGTCGTGTGTCTAAAATATTTAAAACCTACATTTATATATACAAGGGTCTTCGTCAACCACTAACACTAGCCTACAGCTGACTATGATCACAAGCATTGTTGGATCAGCTAAAAATCGATGTACAATAGAGCCCATGTGCCCTAAAACATGGAAAAACCAAGCTACAATGTCTACTAGCACACTTAGTGGAAAATAACCATTATCGCTATCTTTTAGGTGCCTAAACACGTTCTCCTCAATGGCTCTACGTTTCGACATACAATCTTCAACGCATTTTCCGCGTGCTTCACTTGCTTTCTTCCAAAGCAACTCCTTTGCACCAGAAGTAGTACCCTCGATAAATAAGTCTTCGGCTACTAATCTCTCTGCTGAGTTATTCCCCAGTTGAGTTTCTTAGCTTCAGTAAATAGCACCATCCTCTTAGCAATCTCAACATAAGAATTGTGTCTGAGCATCACATTCAGGTTCTTCAATGGATTCTTCTTAAGAGTAGCCTCTTTGCTTCTTCGGCAAGGATTCTTCCTCTATTTCCTTAATTAGCCCCACAATGGACTGAATTGATATCCTTACCTAATCAGAGCTCACCAACTTAGCCTCGGAAACCAAATACTCTTCCTTCTTCTTAGAAGGCTTATCCTAATGGTCATAATTTGCTGAGGTTACCAACACTTCTTTAGTGATTGCTTACTTAGAAATCCTAACCCGTTGGCTTCTGCTTTTGTAAGAAACTTGAACAAATCAGCCCATGTAGACTCGACTGAGGCCTCCCTCGACTTGCGACTCAACAATTTAATTTAATTTTTAGGTGTTATCCAGAATTTGTCTCACTCCCAATTAAATGCAGGTTCGGATTGCTATATATTAAAAATGTACTAAAGCCAAACTAAATTGATTTACATTTTTATACATGATACGTACATAAAAATCTTAATATCAAATCAATTCGCAAGTGTGTACCCGTAGGTGCACCCAGCCACGTGTCAAAAGAACTCCTTCAACACAACAACAACAACAACAACAAAATCAAATTCTTCGGAAACCAAAGAAACCAACGAGACACAGAGTGATTGATCATCACGTTCTCTTACAGCTCCGGTGTCTCTGTCTTTGATTCATAAACGAAATGCAGAAAGGTACGTGAATTAGTATTAATTTTCATACAATATTATAAATCAAGTTTGGTTTTCTTTTGTTCATTGATGGATCGATGATGTGATAGGAAAAGCAATTAAAATTATGGAATACGATTTCGTTCATTCCTCACTAGTGTTGTATTGCACCGTTTCAGAGTTGACTAGCTTCACACAGATTGTGGTGGCCTCTTCCATTGGGCTGATATTTGCTGCAGCAATGCATTATCACCTGAAAAAAATAAGAGATCGAAAGATCATCCCACGTCTCAGACCTCCAAAGGCAGGCCATACTCCAAAGCTTGAGAGGTTTGCTCATTACGTAGGTAATTAATTAATTAATAATATCGCATGTAGATCCATGATGATACATTAATATATATCATTTGGGAAAAGATAACGTATATATGATATTCTATATATGATTTGTTGCAATGCAGCTAGGCAAATGGGGTTCAAAGACAAGAGGAGTTGTCCTAATCTATGTAAATTGGCTTTTGAATACATACAGAAATCAGAGGGTTGTGAAGATGATATCTACGCCTTCTTTGAGAATGAACCCAATGCAGATTCACTTTTTGTGAAGCTTGTGGAGAATTTGAGAGATGCATCCTTAGTTACTTTGCATTCCATTGGAGCCTTGGTGATTTATTGATAAGTCAGGTATTATTACTTTTCATTCCATTGGAGCATTGAATTGTTTATATAATATCCTAGGTGAAACAGGTATTTTGTTTTCATTTTGCTGATATTGCAGGTCTTGACCTCTGAGATTGAACCGAAAAGGAAGTTTAAGCACATAGTTATGCAAGCAACTAGGTGTGTTTATTACCATACTAATTAAACTATCTTTGAAACCTGTTGAATTTGTGATTCCTTGTGTCTTAATTGGATCACACTAGGTTGTATTTATAATAGAATTGCAAAGAAATCTTAATTGATTATTCTAATCCTAATTGATATGATAATAATCATGATTGATTGCACACCTAAGGAATATGTGTACATGACTAGGATTCTAATAAAACCGATGTGGCAAACAAGATGTGAATCTATGTAAAAGGATCAAAGATTTTACCACTCAATCTGTAATTTTTATTTGTGACCTCAGTTTCCATTGTTCTCATAATGCTTGGAATTAGTTTTAGCATTGTGAAAAGGAGAATTTCATGGTTACTTCCTGTTGAAGTTAAATAGTATTATTCCTTGCACAGGGAACAAAGGGTGGAGAGGGTAACCAAGAATCTGAAAGTAGCTAGAGTTTTTAATACATTAGTGGAAGAGATGAAAGCAATGGGACTAGTAACAAATGATGAGAATAGATGCACAGAGGTGATGGCACCAGTAGCTCACAGTGATCGGAGTCGGTGCTGCTTTTCATGGGGCGGTATGGGAGCTGGCAAGAGCACAGTACTTAAAGATATTCTCAAAGAGTAAGACAAGTTCTGAACAAAAATGAATCATCAAATTAAAACAAATAGAAAGATTCTGATGTTTTTTTGTTTTATGACTGAAATTTAAACAGACCTTTCTGGGCAGGAGCAGCAAGCAATGCTGTTGTCATTGAGGCAGATGCCTTCAAAGAATCAGATGTTATCTATAAGGCCCTTAGTTCAAGAGGGCATCATGACATGATTCGAACTGCTGAACTGGTTAGATGATTGAGACTCTTCTCTTCTATTCTGTTTAAGCATAAATTTGCTTGACCTTCTATACAAACAGGCCACATAGTAATCACAAACTAACTAAACGAACGATATCTCTAAGTACGAAGTACAAACACAGACATAGACACCTATAGACACCGACAAATGTCAGGCACAGAACATGTTTTTATTCTGAAGTGTCGGTGCTACATAATCTCTAACGGGGAATAATGACATTGACATTTAGTCAGAGTTGTGTAATGCTTATGGTTATTGCATGATGAAGTCATTGTTGGAAACAGGTACACCAATCATCAACAGATGCAGCCTCATCCCTTTTGGTAACAGCACTGAATGAGGGAAGGGATGTAATTATGGATGGAACATTCTCTTGGGTACCATTTGTTGTTCAGACAATAACAATGGCAAGGAATGTCCACCGTCGACGTTACCGCATGGGCGTGGGCTACAAGTTGAATAGCGATGGAACTACAACCGAGAGGTATTGGGAACGAATTGAAGATGAAGAACCTGAACAAGTTGGAGGCAAAAAGAGGAAACCATATAGGATAGAGCTGGTTGGAGTTGTATGTGATGCTTATCTTGCAGTCATTAGAGGCATAAGGTACACTCATCATTAACCTTTCTACTTAACAATCTTATAAGTTATAATTTATCAATCATAAGCTCTTCCGGTGAAAACGGATTCGGCTAACAGTCAAATTTGAATGCCAACAGGCGAGCTATCATGTGTAGAAGAGCAGTAAGAGTAAAATCACAATTAAAATCCCACAGGAGATTTGCTGATGCATTTCTGACCTACTGTCAACTAGTAGACAATGCCCGCCTATACAGCACAAATGCTTTGGAAGGCCCACCTAAGGTACACACATATTTCTCTTCTCTGGTGAGAAACACTCCCTCCCTCCCCCTTGTACACTCTCTTCTCAAGTAGAACAAATAACATTTTTAATCATGGATAAATGTAGTGTCAGTCATCCTAAATCTTAAATGAGGAAAATTACATTTAAGGTTTATGAATGTATACTTCTTAAGTCAAATTAGTTCTCATGTCATGAATCCTAGAAACTAATTTGATAAGGAAGTACGCATTCATGAACTAATATAACCAATAAGATGTATAGTTAGCAATCATAGATGTCATTTTCATCATTGAATAACTAATATGATTGATATCACTAGACCATTGCCCGTGCGGGGAGAAAAGTTTTGTGGATGATAAGACTAACGAATTGAACCTTAGAACAAAATGTCATGTTCATGATGTTTAATTCAGCTTCTGGAAAACCCTTACATTGCTTAGCTAGCTCTTCATCAAATTTGTAGATTGTAGTTAATAAGCAATACCTGTTCTGCCTTCATTCTTGTGGTTTCATCGGAAGTAGCTAGCTCTTCTCTGCCATAAGCGAATCATCGAAAAAATGTCCCTGTTCTTTACACCAGTGACAGTTAAACGCAAAGGAAATGCAATATTCCACGAACTAACTAAATACAACCAAAGGAATGATCATAAACCTGCAAGGGGGAAATTAAAATGGTTAAGGGGGCTGAAGAACAATTTAAAAAAATGACTCAAAAAGACAACTTTATATGTTTTCACAATTTGACCATCACTTAGTGATTAAAACCAAGCACTAAACAACAACATATAAGGAAACACATTTTGACATTTAATCAAACACATAACATGCTTGACATTTAATCAAACTGTTAATGCGATTTTTAGATATTTCTTGTACTAACCATTGACACTATTGTCATTTCTATATTCAACATCCTAGTACTGACAAGATAACTGTTGTTGTAAAGATGATAGGATGGAAAGACAGAGACAAGACACTACTAGTTGATCCAGATGAAATTGGTTGTTTGAAGAGGGTTGCTAGTTTGAATGAAGATGCTGACTCCATATATGAACTTTACAAGCACCCTAACCCAACTTGTGAAGCTGGATCTATATGGAAAGACATTGTATTATCTCCTTCAAGGTTGAACATCCAACAGGAGCTGAAGTATTCAATTGAAAAGATTGAGAGATATGCAATGCTAAATGCTAACTTGATGGAGTGAGTAGTGATAAACATTTTCAACCTTTAGTTTTTAATATAAGGTTCATAAGATGGAAATTATCAGTGAGCTTCCTTAGGTTATTCAAATTTGGCACCAGAGAAAATTTATGCATGTTGTACTAATGTGTTAATCTTGAATGTACTAATGTGCATTGCAATGGCCGCTCCCGAATGCCCGGTAATTTGACAAAAGTTTATAATTTTCTTTTGAAGCTTCCATTCACAATCAATATAATGAGCCGTCAAACTCATGTAAGTGAGATTTTGAGCCGAGGTCCATGTGTCTGTGGTAAGACAAACCCTCCCACAATGCTTTGAGAGAATTGCTTTCAACTTCAACTTCTCTTGATGTAAAGCTTCCAAATATCACGTCTCTCACCGTAGATCGTGATGGGATGTCAAAAGCAGGGCTGCATTATATTCAAAAACTTACGAAATTCTTCATTCTCCACAAAAGCGAAATGGGAGCTCCGCACTCACAATTGTCTTCATAAATTTGAACTCGGCATCTTTGCTTGGTCAAATTCGAGTAGCTTGGCGAAGATGCTACTTGTCGCCGGTAGTATTTGACGTTGCTTGCCTTTGCCTTTTGTTTGATGTATTTATAGGGGACTTCTTGCATCTAGCCAAATGGTTCCTCATTGAACTTGTTCCACTTTTATACTTTACTAGCAGTATACCCGTGCATACGCACGGGTGTTGTCGTGTTATTTTTGTTAATAGACTTAGACATAATTTAATTAGTCTGAACATTACCCCGTGAAAATGAAGACTACTTTAGAGTAGATAAACAAAAAGTTTTAAAATGTAATTGAGTTAAATCAAGAACATTACAGTGAACATTGACCAACAATACGCAATATTTCCTGTAGAGATTAGAAAACAAAATTGTATTAAAGTTTCAAACTATCCAAATTGTAATATTTCCCGTAGAGACGAAATAATAGAATATCAAAAAAATGAAGGAGACATGTAGATAAATTAAAGTAGATATATTGTAAGAAATAGAAAAATGAGATAGAGTTAATGGAAGAAAGAGAAGGAGAGAGTAAAAAAGTTTGAATAAAGTGTGTGAGAGAATTTGAAAAAGTTTGAAAAAGTATGTGAGAGAAAGTGAAAAAATTTGAAAAAGTAAAAAAGTTTGAAAAAGTGAAAAAGTCAAGTTACCAAAATATCCAAAAATTGTTTAATTGGGAAAAGGGTAAATTTGGTATTTTGGTAGTAGGTTAATGGTATAGATAGATAGTAGATTAAGTCTTCGCAATAGTTACATTTAGCGTACCATTCATTATTGAGTTCTTTCTCAAAGTGGTCCCACACATCGGATCTAGCCTTATGCTTAGGTTTCGGAAGAGGTGGTAATGTAGCTCCCGAGGCAACTGGTGTGGTATCTACCTCCGGCTCTTCAACATTTTCCGGCAGTGTAAAGTCTAAGATATGATCGTGCAACGACATTGAATTTTCCTACAACATAACAAAGTAAGTCAATTAAATTGAAACACAAATCTGCCCAACAAACTATGCTCTAATAACAAAACTCAAACCACAATTTTCATTCAATCATAACAGATGGTAAATGAATTCACAATACAAACACTGAAATTGAATAAGTTAGATGGTAATATGGTTTATTTTTTAGTCAATGAGGCTATCTTATGTATGCTCTCTGTTGCACTTTTTCCCTCTCCTATATCTATGGAGATAACAAAGATCATTCAGAAAAACAAAATGGACCGCAATCAAATGATAAATGCCACAAACCAAAACATTCCAGCAATCAATCACGAGAGAGACCAAATTTGATGATCCAAATGCTAGCTATATACAAGTATCTCAGACCCAACTAATTAAAACCTTCAAACAAATAACAACATTATTGACCAAGCTTCTATTTAATTCTTCTACTAACACACCCTAATTGAATAAGTTAGAATCAAACACTGAATAAACATAACCAAATCAAGTTCAGAATGTCACAAAATAGTTTCTGGAAATCATCAAATAGTATCTGAGGTTGAAGAGCTTTTTCCAAGCAAGTTAATTACTACTCTCAAAACATCACAAGAATAAAAATCAGAATCAAATTATCACAAACATCTTGCACAAAATGATACTAAAGTACTTTATTCAATAATCTCAAAAACAGCTTTACAATAATGCCTCATAGATTCATACGATACAACACACACGCAAACCAAATAAATATCAGGAATGAGTCCTAATACAAGCATTTCATCAAACAGTTCATCTATCTTAACAAACAATAACCAAACCCATTTTGAAGAACAACCCAAAAAAAACCATTCTGCAAGAACACCCAGAAAAAACCATTACCCAGAAAATGTTTACCCAGAATGAAGATGAAGTTCGCAAGTGGGTGTGATTTGAAGCTGAATCGCAAACTGAGACTGAGATTTGGGATTTAGGGTTCGCAGTTCATCTCCACTGTGTTGGAATCTGTGAAGCTGAATCACGAATTGAAGATGAGAGGGTGAACTCAGAACTGTGTTGGAATCGGTAGTGAGAGTGAACTGTGTTTGAACGAGAACTGTGTTTGAATCGAGAACTGTGTGACTCTGTGAACTGAGAAGTGAGAACCGAGAGAGAGAGAGAGTGAGAGTGAACGTTAAAATAAAATTTGAGTAAAATAAAACAGTTCGGAACTGAAGCGAACTGTTTTATTAAAAACAGTTCGATTTTGAATTATTCTTAAAAGTTGATTTTTAATAGATCGGATCGTGATTTAGTTCGATCCGATAGTTCGTTTGAGCAGTAGCTCTTAAAATTGAAAATTCTTGCATTTGTTTTTACGAAATTGATTACTACCTTGAATCAAATAACTATTAAGTAGAAGTGTCTGGTTTCAAAGTTGTTTTGGTCTTTAGGGAAGGAAAACAATTGATCATAACCTATACTAAGCGCCGATACAGACACGGACATAGATACCAGTAATAATTTGAAAAATGGGCATAATTGAAGTGTCAGTGTCGGTGTTGAGAGTCATTAGAGAGGGCTTTAACAACAATAGAATTAAAATCATGTTATATAATATAGAATTTCTTGAAAACAATTAAATTAACGGTTTCCTCGATGCATGCAAACATATAGAATAATATTAAGGCTTAAATATCGTTTTTTACACCGCAAATAGGGGGTGTTTGCTTTACCTACAAAAAAAAATTCTAAAAACCCCTTGCAAAATCAACTTTTTTTGTTTTAGTCATACATTAGATGGGCGTTACAAAAAACGTCATGGAGCGTTTTTAAATACGTTTTACCCGCTTGCAAATAGGGGGTGTTTTGCTTTACCCCTGCAAAAAAATCTAAATCCCTTCTCTTCCTCGGCCTGACCCGATCTCATATCAACTTTTCCATCTCAACCTGAACCAGCGCTTCCATATCAAGCGGAACTCATCTTCTCATCTTCTTAACCCGTCTCTCTCTCTCTCACAGAACCCGGCCAAACCACGAGCAAAACATGTAATTAACTTTTATTGCGATTACGATTTTAGGGTTTGTTTCAAGTTTTATGGTTCGGGTAACTTTTTGGCTCTCGGGTAATATGTCTTCTTAACCTAAAGCGCCCGGTAGTGGCTCGCACTTAGCGTATATGAACATCCTTCCTCTGCGCCATCGAGAGAAGTACCACATAATCAAGACTAAAATGCAAAAAATAAACAACGGTGTAATTAAAAACTATTTACCCAAAAGGCGGTGAATTAAGAAAAAATTAAGTTTACATTTATACAGAATAGAATAGCATACCTTCCACTGCGATGCATGACCTCGAAAGCGCGGTGTTCAACGACTCATACATGGAAGCTAGTGCACCTGCACCCCATGCATAGCCTCCAAGAACATCTGCACTCAGGCTCAGCTCTGTCTCCAGTCTTCGTAGTGAAGATATTGTAGGTCGAGCGAAGCGAGATAAGCCCTGCGGCAGTGCTGTCATGTCACCCCAGCCCGCCTTATTATGCTCAAAAATGCTGCGGTATGGCCGGAAGGCACATGTCCCGGACCCCACGGGTGTTGGTGCTAGCCTCAGTGTGTGAAACACCCGGATATGTCTCTGGTGTGTGGCATACTCAGGAGCTCGCGATAATGGCGAGAAGGCGGGAATAACTCCACGGATGGGAAGATCGGCCAGACGAGGCGTCATCGGGTGATCGTCATTTCACCAAATGGTAAGTGAAATGACGAAGTATCTGAGTGTCATCTCTCGATAAAAGTCGACAGGAACTCATGGTCTACTATGGCGTGGCCAGTGTAGAGAAGTGGGGCGATCTGGAGTTCTGATCATTTGAGGAGCATTTGAACTATGACCTCGTCTCTTATGCACACTTGCGATATTCTGAATTAAATTATAAATGATGTAGCAAAAAGTGCAGACTATGTGTGTTAAATAAATTATGCAAGCAAAAAATTCAACTTATCAGGTCAGCGAGTATAGAAGTGCCGACATGATCTGCCAGGTCAGTGAAGAGAGAGGGTTGAGGCTGAGGCTCCTCCTGATGCCCCTGATCCTGTTGAGGCTCCTCCTCCTGATGCTCAGACATAGACTCATCTGAGAAAGACATATCTGTCTGAGACTCCTCATGCTGTTGATGGTGATGCTGCTGACACTCGGGAGGTGGAGGATGGTACTGACGAGGTGTGAATGGTATTGAGGAGGCTAGGAAGTGTAGTGAGGAGGTGGGAGTGTGTGCGAGAGGCGGCCTCCCCGTACCAATCCTCGTCTCTGGCTGCTGCTGCGAAATCCCCATGATAAAACTCTCCATGGTCACGATACTCGGTGGTGAACATCATCAAAGGGTGGTGAAATTGAAGTGTCTTGAGTTAGGTCGGCTGTCTCATATCATGTCTCCTCGCCGAAGCATGTAGGCGATTATGCCTCTGAGTCCTCGTACTCGGAGCAGGCGAAGATGTCTCCCCTCTCTCTATGATAGGAGATACTTCCCATCTCCTCTCGGCATTTGTCCTACGGCCGCGATGTCTCAGGACAACTGCAAAGAAAAAAAACAATTAGCTTAAAAAAAATAACCAATCGTATATACATTGGACTTAGGTATATACGATGCCTTACTATTTCAGAGTCGTATGTATTTCTTTCTGACGTAAATTCGAGTGGCACGAAAATGGGGCGCTCGCAGTGACGGATCCAGAAATTTTCACTAGTGGGGGCAAAAAAATATCCTTTAGTATTGTCTTAAATGAATATTGTAAAGTTTTACAAAATACTTAATTTCATTATAGAGAAATGTTCAAATACCTACATTTCTACAAATTACATAGCTAAAAAAGTAAAATTAGTACCAATTTATTTTCTTTTTTATTTATCTCTTGTAACTTTCAATATCTAATTTATCTTATGGGGGCAACCATTATTTTTTTATGGGAGCAAAATAAATTTCTTATATATATTTCCAACCAAAATAATTTTTTAAGTGGGGGCATTTGCCCCCAATTAAGACCAAGTAGATCCGTGCCTGGGCGCTCGTATATACGTTTGGGGAGGTATATTATATACGAGTGAAATGTTGGTCAATCGTACATATGACCAAATCAGTAAAGAAATTGAGATTTTGTAAAAAATCAGGAGTATTATGGTACTTTCAATGGGTGTGTGGGGGTATGAGAAACTGTGAGGGTACCAAAAAAAACACCCTTTACTAACCCAACCCTGGCCGCGTTGTGGGCCAAAAGGGTTGGTCGTCCATATGCTAGAAACTCGTGTTCGGCTGATTTTATTTTAGACACATTAAACGATGTTAAAAAAAAAATTACACTAAATATATTTAACGTTTGGGGTGCAAATTGGTATATAAAAATATTTCACAATTTAAAAATATTAGGCCAGCAGGTTGATGTCCGTATAAAGTATGGTATCTGATGCGAGGCTCTCATCATTCCTTAGGAAAGAGTTAACGAAGAGAATATATTTTTCTGTCAAAAAAAAAAAAAAGGAAGGAGAATATAAAGAGTACTTATTAAAAGAAGTATAATTGTTTGTGAAAAAATGATCTTTTTTCCTTTTTGACCAAGTTATTATAACTTTATTGAAATCTTACAAATTAAACATAAATCAGAATCTTCGAATCAAAAAACATAAATCAGATTCCAAATTTTGCAATTTGCATGCTTATGTTGTAGGGTCCCAACTTCCTATAGCTTCCATCGTTTATTGAACATGGTGTTGCCTTGAATCAAAGTGCGCTTTGTTTTGACAGTAGTCATCATTGCATGAGTTCGGTCGACTACGGTCTACAGCGAATCCAAATCACTCCGCCACCGCTCTAAAAATCTTCTCGCAACTGAGTTAGATCGGAAATAACACAAATTAAACCAAAACAACAAAGCAAAAACAGAAAGCCAATGATCACAACGCGAAACTGCATATTCTTTCTCCCATTGCAAAGGTTGCACTTGCACATATACATTACGATGAGGAAAAACCTCACTCATGCGGTGATATAAGATTAACCAAATTTCTAGATTGAGAAAACAAAAAGATTAACTAATACTGTTATTGAAATGAAACTTATATATCTGTTGATCGGACTACAGCAAAAGATAAAGAACTTTAATTACAACAACGCTTAAACTACAAACTCTCATTTCCTTCCCCCTCTCTTAGCCGGAGACTTCACGCTCTTCGGCTTCACAGTCTTCACCGGCGCTTTCTTCACTGGCGCTTTCTTCACCGCAGCAACTTTCTTCGGTGCTGGCTTCGAAGCAGCCACTTTCTTCCCCGGCGTTGTTCTAGTCGAAGTCCTTGCAGCCTTCGCCGGTCTCTCCTTTGACTTAGGTTTCACAGCAGCCTTCGGCAGCAGCAGCAGCTTTAGCCTTTGGCTTTGGCTTAGCCGCAACAGCTTTAGCCTTTGGCTTGGCCGCAGTTTTAGGCTTCGGCTTCACAGCTGGCTTTGCTGCAGTTTTAGCCTTTGGCTTCACGGCTGGCTTGGCCGCAGTTTTAGCCTTTGGCTTAACGGCAGGCTTGGCGACAGTTTTAGGTTTTGGCTTCGCAGCTGGCTTGGCCTTCACCGCTGCTGGCTTGGTCACCGACTTGAGCTTGAATGAACCTTTAACTTTGACTAGCTTTCCAGAAGCGACGTTCTTCTTCAACTGTTGAAGCAATATCTTCTTGAAGTTTGAAGGAAGCTGCTTATGCTTCTCTTCAATGAACTTCGCAATTGCATATTGGCTTGAACCTGTTTTCTCCTTCAGCGTCACAATTGCATCCTTAATCATCTGCAATTCAATTCAATTCAATTTCAACATTACATCAGATCCAATTCAACATCAATTCAAATCACAATTGAAAAAAGGAAAATCAACTAAAACATAATTTGGATCGAATCGAAACTAACCTCTTCGTAAGAAGGATGTGAAGCAGCTTTTCGTGGTTTGGAAGCTCTCTTAGACTTGGTAATCTTCGCCTTTGCTTCTTCAGGTTTGGCCTCTTCGACCGGTGGTTCGGTGGTGGGTGGTTCAGGAACAGGTTCCACTGCAACAATAGGTTCTTCGGTGGCCATTGCTAGGGTTTGGGAATTGGATTATGGAGAAAATAGATGTATGTGATAGATTAGATGAAGAATTGAAGTTTTGGTGTGAGGGAAGATGAAGAATTTAGATTGTTTAAATAGTGGAGGGTAATTGTGGCAACATCTAATTCCTCAATTCTCATTTGTCCAGGACCACTCACACGGATTGACAACTTGGTTTGTTTTAAATGTGAGCCCTTAGATGGAACCTTTATCTACGGTTGATAGAGCCTGATCGTGGGAAGCTTTACACAATGTTATGGGATGTTTTAGATTTGCTGTAGTTGTTTTGGGTGTGCTTTTAGGCTAGATTCATTTGCTTATAACTTGAGCTGTGGTTCATGAATGTGAGTAAGGTTTTTTCAGTCTGTTAGGATTTTTTGTGAGCTTTCTAATGAGTATTCCTGCGGGTTGAATGGATTAGTGGTTTGGGAGAAATTTGGTTTTGAAGGCTCATTGGTCATGACTAGGGTTTTTTAGCATGCTGTCAAGGTTTTTCTCTAATTAACGAAAATGCTTTGATTGATGATGAAATTAATCCACCCCTTGTTGTAATAGGTTAACATTGGATTCCATTGCATCCAGAATCATGACAATCTGATCAGATTTGAGTATGGAACAATTGGCTAGAATGTCATTGAAGTTGAACAAGTAAAACTAAATTAAGAACATGTGTTTTCAATTATCAAGTGTTATGTACAAAACAGAGCTGTTACTCATATATTATGCTGAATTGTCATTTATTTGCACAAATTCAGTACTTTAGTAAACCAATGGTGTTTGATTCCTGCATATATTATGTCCCAAAAATAAATAGTCACAAAAAAGGTTTTATGTGTTTGGTGTCAATGCTTTAAAATGCAAGTAAATAGCTTTGTTGTGTAGAACTATGCATATGCATATTTGCTGTCAAGCTACATTGTTCCTTCACATCATTCAACTCTTTTCATGAATTCATACTTGAATCATACAAAAATTATAAATATGCAGTTTATATTGTTCTGGTAGTTTGATCTACAAAGAGAGACATTATTATATATACTAATTTCAACTCGTGTTTCACCTCTATGAATTTCTTTTTCATCCATAAATATTTCTCAGATGGACTCTTTAAATCTAAATTATTGTTTATAAATCTCCTTTACAACTAAAAAAACAAATTATACTATATATCTTATATCTGCAAATGAGGGTTAGTCAGTAGTAGCGAATTCGGATCTCACTTTTGAAGTCTCGAGTTGAAACTTGGGTGTGGCAAAAACTCTATTGGGAGGGGAGAACCACACGAGCCAGCAAAGCCAATAGAAACAGCGCGCCAATAACATAGTAACCCAAAAATATATCTTATACACATTGTATCTGGTATATCTAATAGTATATTCTAAACAAATGTATTAGTAAGAACTAACTCATACATGCAATACATGAACTCTCAATCAATTGATATAGTAAACCACCAAAAAAGCTACACACACCCTGGGGGGTACAATTTACAACAAACATTCATATATGCAATAGTACAATTTGCTTACAGTTTCCGATTAGCAATGCATATCTGTTCAATGAAATTGAGATCAGTTGATAGATTAGAAAAAACATGAAGCAAATCTGCAAAAGCAGGAAACAAATATGTGACTTCACAAAGCATCTAGAAAATAGAAGGAGAGGAATAATCTTCATATGTGGTTCTTGTCATGAAAGGAACCTCATTATCTTATGTTTAGTGTCCTACATATGTTCATAATAATTGAAGTTGTGATTATTGATTGGAAAGATTTGGCAACTATTTAGACTAGAAAATATGCACTATGCACTACAATTCATTTTAACATGACATATGCTTTCCCCCTCTTGATTTTCTCTCCCTTCTTTCTAGAAAATTTTTGGAAATAAATTGTCAAACTTTAACATTATTTGGATGAGGGAGAATGATGAGATGTTTTCCCCACCAAACTTAACCAGAGACACGGGGAAGAAAAATCCAACTAAAAATGTATAGGACATTTTTTTTAGATAAGCAAAGAAAAAATGTATAGGACATTATGTATGAAGCGAAATTGGCTTCGTGCTCAAGGGTGCCGGGCAAACATGGCAGAATCGGAAGTTACACAACTCATCCCCAAAACTTTGTATATGTCCTCTATGGTTAATCGTCCTACTTCATTAATAGTGTGTTGTCAAACTTTAGATTTAGCCGAGGATCGGCTAGGAGCTTGAACTCTTGATTCCTTTCTTCAAATGACTTCATTGAGGAAGGAACGTTGTTCCTCAGTTATGGATTTCCTAACTACTCCAAAGTGCGGTAGATTAGATGAGAGGAACGTGTAGCTAGTTCTAAGATTGTGTAAAGGCTATGCATAAAGGTAAATAGCAAGTAAGTTACTTGAGAAAATATGTGTTTGATTGGTTGCCGTGTGTCTACAAACTTACAAGCTACATACACACACACAAATTTTTCAGTCAGCAATTATCACTATCGGCTAAGATCAACGTACAATAATGCTCACTCGCCCTAAAGTCCAGGAAAATTGCTCCATAACGCCCACTAGCACGAAAAGTGGGTGGAAAACCTTTGCTTCCCATTTCTTAGATACCTTGATCACGTTTTCTCAACCTCTCCAAGTCTCAGCGTATTCCACTTACGTTAGCCCGCTTACTTTCTCTCAAAGCAAATCTCTGCATCAGTTAATACTTAAGCCATTAAGCGAGTCATTCTCTTAGAAAATACTAATGGCTCTGATCTTTTCTATTTCTAGCAGAGTCTTGCTAGAAATAGAAAAGATCGACTAAATGAGCTTTCGTGAACACTTACCTCAGTGAGGGCTCAATTATTTTAGGAGTTAACAAAATGCCCCATTTTTTCGTGGTTTCTTAGCGAGATAAGGATAATAGTAACAAAGCAAAACCCACTTGTAAAGACGGCGCAATTATGATTTGCTTTCACTCGATGCATTAGGGCTCTGTTTGGCAAAAAATAGCGGATGACGAATAAGCTAGCGGATAGCGGATGAGCTTATAGAGGATAGCGGATAAGCTAGCTGATAGCGGATAAGCTAGCTGATGACGAAAAAAGTGTTTGGTAAAATTAGCGGTTAAACTAGCTGATAAGTTTAAAATGACATAAAGGATATCTTGTATAAATCATTTTGCTTAATAGTCTAATTTATATACTTATAGGAAATTCTAATTTATTTTACTTTAAACTCATGATAGTCTAATATATTTATTTACTTTAATTTAAAGTATAATTTATTTATTATCAATTAATTAATTAATTAATTATTTTTGGTGATTTAATTATTTATTTTAATAGTCTAATTCATTGCTTCAAATTTATACTTTATATATTTGTATGTGAAAAAAAAAAGTTAACTCATATAAATAGAAAATAAAGGAATAGAATGTAAGTCAAAACAGACATCAGGTGTGTAAAAACAAAGGTTTTTTGGACCCCACCCCATCCCCATAAACCCCACCCATATGCTTGGCAAAATGTCGTAAAGCGTATTTTTAAAAAAATTTGGTGTCGTATATACACACAGGGGTATATATCGACCCTATTTTTGGGCATTGTATATACACCCCAAGGCGTATATCGATTGGCACACCCCACCATATGTCGTATATACGCCTTGGGGGTGTATATACGATGGGCAAATGTAAAATTCGTATATATACCCCCTCATGTGTATATCGATCCCCATTGTATTTTTAAATTTTTTAAGTCAAATAAAAATTATATAAGTCACGAAAATAGGTTTTGTGTGTAGTTCGTTAAAAGCGTGGCGATGTTATCGTCGAGCGAATAATTTAGGCTAAAAAATTGGTTTTGAGACAACATACTCCGATCGTAATGAAACCACGGTTATTAAATCCGAAAAAAATCAAGAATCAAGACTCCCTTAAAAGGGACTTCTTACGGGACTACGGCCTCAAAATTCCAAATTCCATCGTTTACTATTTTTATGATTTTTTTAAATTTTTCATAGTCTCCAAAAAATCTAAAAAAAATTGTATAGCCTTATTTTGGTTTTGTTAGATTTTTAGTGGTGTTTTTATAATTTTTTGGAGTAGTTTTGACTATTTAACAAATTTTTAGTAGCCTTTTAATAATAAAAATTAAAAACGAATTATTAAAAAAAATAAAAAAACCCATCGTATATACTCCTTTGAGTACGTATATACGATTGGACATAAAATAGCCATCGTATATACGTACTCAAGGTGTATATACGATTTCTTTATTTTTTTAAAAAAAAATTAATTTTCAAAGGGCATTTTGGGGATTTAAATTTGGGTGGGGTTTATAGGGATTGGGTGGGGGTGGGAAAAAAAAACCCCAAAAACAAATGTAAAAAGTAACCTAAAAAACAAACAACGGGTGTTGGGTGAGGTCACGTAATAAGGGATATAAAAAAAAATTACTTTAGTGAGGATAAAGAAGGAATACTATAAAAACTATAAGGGTAAAATTGATTAAAAAGATAAATCGCTATAAGCTATAAGGTCAAACGCTACTTGAAGTAGCATTTTAAAAATTATAATTTATCCAGAAAGCATTTATCATTCACTAACTTGCCAAACACCTCTAATTTTTTCCAACATTTATAAATTAATCAAATCCAGCTAGTCAAATTCGCTATATAAGCGTGGATATGACTTTGCCAAGCAGAGAGCCTAGACAATGGTTACCTTGCATTTTAACGCTAATTCCGGTAGCCATAATTAGCCCATTATTCAATTGTTGCAACTTTACTATTACCCTCTACAACCACCTTTTAATTACAACTATTTGTATATTGTTATACGGTCTATATTTACTCCTCCCACCCTCTCATATTAAAATTCCTCTTACTTGATAATTGAAACACCCATATATATATATATATATATATATATATATATATATATATATATATATATATATATATATATATATATATATATATATATATATATATATATATATATATATATATATATATATATATATATATATTTATGGGTTGCTTAGTTGGAAAAATACTATTAATTTTTTCTCCTTTCATAGTTTCCCAATTCTTTGAATTAAGAACTAAAATTTCATTATCAACCTCATTTTTGATTTTATTAGTGAAATACTTAACAAACCATTTCACAAAAGGAATATAATCATGTGTTATTGTCATGTCCTCATTATATATATATATATATATATATATATATATATATATATATATATATATATATATATATATATATATATATATATATATATATATATATATATATATATATATATATATATTGGAATAAATCGCAGTATCATCTGCGTGCAATTGCAGATACAAATCCCTCAAATTAGTAGGACCACAATGGAATAAATTGGGTATCCTCGATGGTGAATGCCTTATTTGGATATGGGACACAAATCTTTTGATTTGTGCATCTAACCGTTTGTTTAATGTTTCTATAAGTTTATACGTGAACACTTTTTCTAAATGGAGATACTAACTATAGGCTTAATCACAATTTTGGTCCTCCTATTATGATCAATTCACGATTTTAGTTACCCTATTTGTTTTCACGAATTTAGCTCTCTATTTTCCCAATTTCTAAAATGAAAATTTCCCCCTAATTTGGTCAAAATTGTTGATGAGTTAAAAGTCACTTAATCTACGCGGTGAGACAAGTTGGCTTGCCAAGTTTGAATGTAAATTGAAAATTCTTTTTATTTTTGTTTAAATAAGAAAGGTTTGAAGCTCATCTTCTTCTTCATCTTGACCAAGCTTGTATGAACCCAAACAACATAACACAAAAACCCACCTTCAAATTCACGACCCAGTTCCATCTGAATTCGCTTCGGTTACCTTTGCATTAGGCGCGACCCAATTTCATGTCTCAGATTTCTGTTTCGTCTCACGGGTATTCACTAAAAAGAATACCCATTCGCTGCTATGTGGAGAAGTAACCCATTGAATACTACTTGGATAAATGAGAACCATGGACAGGTTCTAAGAATGTGGATTATTTGAGGTATTTTTTTTGTTATATCATGAGGTTTCTTTACCCTAACATTGTTATTTATTTTTGATTTATGTGTTTTAAACTCTAACATTGTTTTTCAGGTACATGGCATCCAATAATATCCTTTTTTTTGACTGGCATAATGAAGAGACGAGTGCTAGAGCTAAATAGGTGATATTGTCTTTCATGAAGAGAGTTCATGACTTGAAGAACTGTTGCTAGATTGAACGACAATCATATTATATTAAACCATGGATGTTCCACATATGCATCCACCTATCCTTAGTTAGTCAAGCTGCACTTTTCCACAATTAATTTGAAATATATCACAAAAAAAAAGCGAAAGTAGGAATTGAACTCATTCCTCATAAATTTGCGAAGCCTCTGTGTGATTATTTAATTTCCACGTTTTGATTCTCTTTGAGCGTACTACATTTTATCTAGCCTATTCCTTCTTTGATTCCAAAACCCTTTACCTATTATTTATATCTATTTATTATGTGTTTTAATACTTATATATTTATTATTATATATTATATTTATTTGACATCTAATATTTTGTATCACATTCCATAGATTTTAGATTTTATATATTTATTAACTACAATGTTATTAAATATAGGTAATTTTATTCATTTTAAAATTTGTTTCTAATTTTCAATTATATTAAAAATATTGACTTATAATATCCTACATTTATCTAATTTTCATATTAATTTAATATCAAATTGATTGATACCTTTGCATTTATTTGTGTTTTCAACGTTGTATTTATCAGTACAAAACACTCACTCTCTCTCACCAAAATTAATGAGCTATAAATACTAATTCTTTATTTATTTATTTATTTTAAAAATGTCAGATTTAGTTTTACACTCCCTTCTTTTAATTATCTTTGCTTTCAATTTGAAAGCTCGATTCATGAGCTACTTTTTAAAAGCAGAAAATGTAAATTGGGACACATTATTCGCAAACCACATTAATAATACAACGCATTGCTCTAATTGCACCCCTGTTCTACTAATGCAGCCCCTTTTTGTTTTTCTTATTTATATTCTTTCAAAAAAACCAACTTCTTTTACAAAAAAACCATAAAATTAAATAACTAAATATTCTCTTCAAAAAAACCCATAAAACCAATATTAGTTTTTGATATGAAGTTCAATTTTAGTTACAATGTCATGTAATGTCACTACTAAATTTTAGAGTACTATTATGACAAAAACATTGATATGTGCGTCTCTCATAATATACTTTGGTACTCTTACTATTTGGAATTTTGAACTTAGTGGTGCAAAGGAAAAGATCATCTTCTCCAATTACACAATCTTATAAATATTTAGTTAAATCATATGCAGCAAGTAATTGTATTTTCTTTTGAAGCAGCAAACAACTGTATTGGATAACAGAGATCACTATATATAAACACTATTTTATGTTGATGGGTTCTGTCTATAATTGAGAAATGGGACAACATGAATGTATTATGTCCTACCATTATTAATCTAAAGTATGCAACTTGAGTCATTGTGGCAAAGAAATATACGATAACCCGTTTAAATTGCAACGCACATATGTTTTGATAGATTTTTGGTGGATTCTTTTTGATAGATTGTATTGTAAGCCATATATACAATGTAGTATAACCCTTTGAGGTATTGTATTGTGGTGATGGATTTTTAATGAGCAAAGTTATATTATAAGCGGGTATAAGGGATAGTCAAACTGTTTATTAGATATCATGCTAAATTAGAGTTTATTGTAGCGAGGATAGAAATACATTAAAGTTTCGCGTTGCTCTTTCAAAGTAGTGCGATGAAGTATTTAATCTTTTGGTTGTTTGTTTTTCATAAAACAAAATAAAGGAGGGTACAAAATCCCTTAATGAGAAACTAACAGCGTTAAATTCAACGATATAATCTACAATCGGAGAGAGGGGTCGTCATGATCCTCTCAAGGGTCGGGGGAAATGATGTCAAATCTATCATATTAATTTTTCTTAAAATATTTATTACAAAACATTATAAGAAAACAAACAAAATCATTTCCTTGACAAAACCTAACATCCCATTTGAAATTATAATATATAATTATATATATATATATATATATATATATATATATATATATATATAAGTCTAAATTTAATTCCTTACTATTATATAAATATTTAAAATTTTACTAAACAAATTGAAACAAAATGAAATATATATAATTGTCTAAATACAGTAGTTGAAGTAGCTACCTTACGGTGTCTAAACACATAAATATCGACCCGTGCTGGCACGAGTGAATTATACTAGTGTTTCCCAATTGAAGAACAATGCAGCTGAATCAAAGGAAGCAAAGAGGGCTCAAGAGGATGTTGAAGCACATGCAACTAAATTTTCTGAGTTAAAATCAATTAAAATCATAAAAAAAATTCCTAGTTTTTTAGAAAACTTCCAATGACTCAAAATCTTAATTAATAGTCCCTCAAAATCTTCTTATTCAATATTTCCCCCAAGTCACATTTCTCACCCTTAAGATTACTAATACTACACCAACCATTATATCAATTAAATCTGTTAAATATACTATCAAAAATATGATTGAATTAGGGGAGATGTTTTTTTGACATATTTTTTTTATTAATGGGAGTACAAGGGGTATTCCCCAATAGTTACGATGGGCCTCGTTAAAACCTCTCGAGACCAAAACTCAGCGGGAAAAAGACCCAACGAAGAAAAATAGTACCCAAATAAGAAAAATATGATAAACAATATTACTTAAATATTTGACTACAACAGTATAGGAATCCAGCACCCAATTAACAAACACATAACTGTCATCAAAGGAAACCATCAGCAAACCATGAAGGCAAGAACGGGGCCGAAACTGTCCCTCCAAAGGTGGCTTTCACCGGTCAAACAACAATCATCCCCACAATGTCGTAACAACTAAAATGATAATTTTTTTTGAAGCAAACAAACTTATGTCATTTCATTCATTAATAAAGAGAAGATACAATGTGGAATCCGCTCATGGAGCTGGTGACTAGCAAAACATTGAGCATACTAGCTAGGCTATGAGCTACACAATTGGCTGCTTGTCGAATGAATGTAGCGATGGTGCGATTATTTAAATTATGAAAAAAGTCTCTACAGCTAGATAAAATTGCTCCAAGTTCATTGAGTAATCTGGTTCCACCGTTGACGGATCCACTACTTGCTTGCAGTCAAACTCGATATCAACATCATGAATACCCAAATGTGTCAACCAACGAAGAGCCTCTAAAAGACCCGCTGCTTCAATTTCTGGAGGCCTCAAAAAACCTTCAAACCATACCGTTTTGGCGCTAATGAAGGTGCCATCATGATCACGAAGACACATTCCTAGACCACACCAAGTATGGTCTTCAAACCATGCCCCATCAACATTACATTTCTTTCGGCCAGGGGACGATTTCTGCCATCGGAGCTGGGGAGGTGGTGCTGCTGCGCGCTGTAGATGTGCAATGTGATGTTGAGCGCTTCTGTGCATTAACCGAGAGGCAATATAAGACCGAGCTGAGTGCACGGCATGTTGGGCTGGTTGTTCGCATTGTTCCAAACTTTGTCATTACTGGCGACGCCATAAGCACCAAATACCGGTGCAAAAGCGGACTTCTTTGTCATTGTCGAGGAATTCGGCGGTGGAAGATTAGTTCGTTTGCACCATCACCTCGACATCCGAGCTAATGGTGTCCCATAAACCAGAAGTAGCCCAAACTTGTTGAGCCTTTGTGCAGCCAAATAACAAGTGCCACTCATAACTAGAACGGCCCCACAAAGCAATGCATAACTCTAATAATATCCCCACCCGTTACCTTTTTGAAATCTCACCTCCAACCAATATGTAGGTTTATCTCAGTAACACCACTAAGCCCTCTTAGCTACAAGACTATTTATGCCAAGACAATCATCGGGGTTTGTGCTCCCTCATCATATGAAACTTCCACATTTCTTCCGGCCAAACCAACAAACTATCCCCAAGATAAAATTTACAAGCCGCTTAAAAGGGCTTGTGACATTCACAGGCACCCTCTGAAGATGATCTCATTTCTCGAACTGCAAAATACCCAAGTGCTTGTTAACCAAATTAAGTGTCTTACCTTCTTCTTCTTCCTTGAGATGGCTTTGTCGAACTGTAGAAAATTATGTATGGGGTCTATGTAGAAAATTCCCCAACCATTTGTTATCCACATAAAATGTTGCGAACAGAGTTTGGAAGGAGAACCCTTGCAGTGAGAAACTAGTATTGGTCGTTAAGCAAGGAAAAAATAGGGAGCGATTGTTGCTACAACGATGGTAAATGTCGTTTCACTTTTCCTCCATTCTCTACAATTTCAAGTGAATATTTATAGTGATGAATGGTTAATTTTATTGAAATTTCAGGTGGATGTTGAACCAGATGTCGCTAATAGCTAAGTACCCAATAAGTCTAGGGTACGAAATTTTTTGTTTCTTCTCGTGAAGGATTACTAGTCAAATGCCATGAACAAAATAAGATGAATTGAAATATGTGATGATAAGAGGAAATACAAGCTCATCAAGAAGAAATTGATCATGAGGTTGCTACTAACAAATAGATGAGGAGAAATAAGTTAAACAGGAAGGGAAGTGAAGTGAGTTGGCACCAACTTAGGAAGAGCAATATAAATAGGAATCCTCATTTAGAGGATGTACAAACAAAGAATAAACAAGTTGAGGATGCGATATGATCATTCACTATCCTCCAGGAACTAAACTCACTCCAACTCATGCCTCGAAGCATGGGAGATTGCTCCATCTGCACGCCTCAAAGCGCACTAACGATCTTTGAAGTTACCGGTTGTTTGCGCGCTTTCGGACCGTGTGGGTCTTCTCCACTATCAGATCTCAATGGTTCCATGCCAAATCAATCTGGTCCATTCACGCATCTTTTTAAACCACAACACACAGGGACAAAACACGTTGACGCTTCGTTGACTGCGAAAGCTACTTTTCCTTCACTCCTCAGTGAAAAAGCGCTGATGCAATCTCCTTTTAGCCGTTTGATTCCAACGGTACTATTAGGGAAAATCCCAAGTCCCACATTGACTAGTGATAAGGTCTCTAGAGGGTTTATAATGAAGAGGCAACCCTCACCTTACAAGTCGGTTTGTGGGGTTGAGTTAGGCCTAAACCACATTTTAAGATGGTATCAGAGCCTATCCTAGATCTATCGGGCCACCTTCCATTAAAAAAACACACTACAAGCCCAAAAACAAAAATAAAAAGGTGCTGCGCGTGAGGGAGTATATTAGGGAAAATCCCAAGTCTAGAGTGGCAAAATGGTAGGAGCTTGGGTAGGGCAGGGCTGCTAGCAGAAAAAACATAGGGCTTGGGTAGAAGAAATTGAGCCCATTTTACACCGGGCTTTTTAGCCCGATCCTAAAAAGCAGAGCGTCTGTGGGCTAGCCCGCTTCGGGCCATGGGTAGCCTGCAGCCAGTGATTAAAACAAAAAATGGTAAGCCAAAGTCACTCATGAGTCATTTCCCAAACCGTCTCTCGTTTCCCAAACCAAATTGATTAATTCTCACCAATTACCCAAATTAATTAATTTCCCAAACTATCTCCTCGTTTCATCACTCATCATCATCAGTCTCTCTCTATCTTCTACTCTTCTTGACTCGTTCCCCTCTTCTTTTTTTCTTCGTTCCCCTCATCACTCATCAGCCAACTTCTTTTTTCGTTTCCTCTCTCTCTCTTCTAACGTTTAGCTCTGACTACAAACCCGAAACTCGTTCTTACCGCTTTTCAATAGTAACACCTTTGGTGGAATATCGGTCTTTCAAACGAGGTAATGGGTTTCAGTCTTTCAAACTCGTTCTTACCCTTCGTTTAGCTACCGCCTCCATTTGGGTGTTCATTGATCTTTATTTATTTTTGGGTATTTGATTTGATATCTGTTGTTGGAGATTAATTTTCAGCTGATTATTTAATATTCATCTCAGGATCGTGGAGATTTGGTGTTGCTTTGTGGGTACTTAATCATCTGATTCCTCTTCCAAGCAAAGCACCGACACCACCGCTCCCCTCCTTCTCGGACAAGCAAAGCACCGCTCGGACACGAGCACCGTTCGCTCCGTCGCACGGCAAACCGATAAAGTCACGCCACAGTAAACACCGCACCACAAGCTCCCCACCGTACATGTACAGGGTATGTTTTGAAACGTTTCTAAATTTGACAATTTTTGAATACTCTTCTAAACTCTAAACTTTGCAATGTTGTGTTGTTCCCTAAACCTTAAGTCATACTGATTTAGTACTAATTTCAGAACTATTAAACCTTTGATTCGATTGTTTTGTTAAATGCCAAATGGTGTTGTTGTTTGCTTCTAATAAAAATTATTAAATGGTGTTTCTGTTAAATGTTAAATAAGTTTTTACTTGCTTTAGATTTGATCTCTGCTTTCCAAGATGGATTGAAAGTGGCTAGTAGTGCATTGAAGAAGATTAGGCAGAGTGTGTATTATGTGAGGGGATCTGAAAGTAGAACACTTCAATTTTTTCACTGTGTTCACAATGTTGGTGGGATTGATACATCAATTGGATTGAGGACCGATTCTCCAACCAGATGGCAATCAACTTATATAATGCCAAAGTGTTACCAATAACGGAATATCTGAACTTGATGCTTATTTTTCCGAGCCAAGGCTTCCTCCATGTGAGGGTTTTAATATCTTAGCTTATTGGAAGGAAAGAAGTCGTAGATGTCACGATCTTGCAAAGATGGCTTTTGATATATTGAGTATTCCAATAACTCTTTGTGGCGTCGAATCGCTTTTAGCATTGGCTCGTTTTAAACAAGTATAAAAGCTCTTTGAAAGATGATCTTTGTTCAAGTCCTTTTGTGCACCCGTAGTTGGTTGCATGGTTTTGTAGGTAAACTTTTTTCTTCTAGAATAGCAATTTAAAATTAAACAACTTATTCATATTGCAACTTATTGTCTATTCATTTTCTTTCTAGCATATGATAATGAAGAAGAAGAAAAAGAAGAAGAAGAAGATGATGAAAGCATCACCCAGTAGATGTAAAACTTTCTCAAGAAGCCTCAAATTCACATGAGCCATGATTGCACCACTGATTCTGCTGCTGCTGCTGTATTTTAATGTTTTTGCAGCTGATTGTTTTTTGCTACTAATTTTGGGATTTTAGAAGAAAAAAGTAGGCTACAGCTGATTGTTTCTGCTGCTGCATTTTTGGGATTTTTGCAGCTGATTGTACAATAGTATTGCCGTATTGGTACCCAGTTTTTAATGTTTCTTCCTGAACTAGTGTTAAAAGATTATTCATGGCTAATTGGTACCCAGTTTTTGCAGCTGATTGTACAATAGTATTTAGCTGATTGTAATTTATTAATCAACATAGAGTAGCATAATTATAATATGTAACAAATTATTCATGGCTAATCCAATAGTTGGATTTTATAATGTTAAATGTTAATACTCACATAAAATATGATTTTAGTAAAAATCAATAGTATTAAAAGATTGAAATTGAAAAGTGATGATAAATGATTAATTGTATTCAATTTTTTATACAGTTCATTGTGTTATAGAGAAATAGAAAAAATTGGGCGCCAATGCGGGCTGCTTGAAAAAGCGTGCTGCATAGAAAGTGGGCTTGGGTGAAAAGGTTGAGCCGAATTGACATCGGGCTTTTAGCCGGACCCATGAAGCCCGAGCCCGATCTTGGGCCGGCTCGATGTGGTAGGGTAGCCGTTTTGCCACCTCTACCCAAGTCCCACATTGACTAGTAATAAGGTGGAGTATATTAGGGAAAATCCCAAGTCCCACATTGACTAGTGATAAGGTCTCTAGAGGGTTTATAATGAAGAGACAACCCTCACCTTACAAGTCGGTTTTGTGGGGTTGAGTTAGGCCCAAAACCACATACTAAGAGGTACATTGATGGATCCATCTCCACCATCCACACAAGATTTAAACTTCAAGGCTAATTCAAATCCAATTAATTCTTCCTCTAGAAAGTCACCCTTGCAAGCTGTCCACCCATCTTTGAATGACTTGATGCCAGTGCCAGCAGCAAATCTGCAACAATTGTTGGATCTTTTTGCCAACACTAAGATCAAATCTCCTCCACCCAACTTGAGCTCAATCTATGTGCCTCTCCCATCAGCCAATCACAGCACGCCACGTCAGCCTTTGAACCTTGAGGACAAGGTTCCTCTTGGACCGTAGAGTTGTGTTAGATGGTCGAACTTTGGTAACTCTAAGCACTAAAAAGCCTAAATGGCTTAAGGACATTATTCAGTAATTTTAGGGGTGCGATTAGCACTTATCATTTATTTTCAGTATCTTTGTAATACCTTTAAGTGGCGAGTGGCGTGGTTATTTAGTCGATAGAATAGAAACCCTACCTATTAAGGTGTAATGTTTTCTCTTCAAAGGGCAGTGAAGTCTAAAGTTTTTTATGTTTATCTTTTTATTCTTGCAACCCTAGATCTAGTGATTAGCTTAGTGTAGTCTATCACCTCCAAATAAATACATATATTTAGAAAAAGTGTTCATATGTAAATTTTATAGAAATGTTAAATAGTAACTTTTATTTTTCACCACCAAAAACAATAATAACTTTTAGAAATATGCACTCAAGAGTTAAATTTCAAAATAAGATTCTATTTGGCAGTATACTGGGTGAAGGCAAGTTAGTTGTTTTAAGTCTAATCAAAGACGTAACGACAAGTTTAGCAGTCATAATTACGTCGTTTTTGCAAGCAAATTCCGCATGTGATTATAGCTCCGTTATACGGACTAAGTAACAACACAAAAGGGGTAAATTTTGTCAACACCCAAAATTGTTGTGACCCTACTTGAAGAGCCTCAACCGAAGTAAGTGCTCAGTCGAGTGTACATGGGATGATTTGTTCAAAATTCTAGCAGGGTAGAAGTCAAAAGGCTATGAAATAACATAGATTTCTATCATTCCTTTTATATTCTTACACTGTCTCTAAGAAAGCCACTGCAACAATAGATGTTGGTAGCCTTAGTAGATTGTGATAAATCGGATAAGCCTTTTTTGAGAAGAAGAAGGGTATGTTACGCCCCCAAGGCTAAAGTGGTGAGCTCTCATCAGTTGAGGATCATCAACTCTAATGAGGTTCAATCTGTTTTGAGGTTGTTTACTGTGATTTTTGGTAAACAACCGCTGGTCTTGAATTAATTACTTGGGAGATCAACCAGTGAATCTCAAGAGCATTTTGTGTTAATGTTATTTAGAACAATTTTGATTGTTCTTAGTGTTCTTACAGTTATTTTCCAGTAACTATAGTTTTAGAGAATTGAAACTGCTAAATTGCCTCGAGAATCAAGGACTTTGGAGAAATGTGTAGAAAACAATTAAATTGCAGAAAACAATTCAATAAACAAAGTAAAATTGCATTGAATATAAAGAGATTGGTACACAGATCCATACATTGCTTCTGTTACTCAGCTTTCTCTGTAACTTGGAAGTTTGAGCGTGAGAATATGTATGTTGTGATTGTGAACCTGTTTTCCTTCTCAGGAAAAACTATATATATTAGGAAGAAAGAGTAATTGCCTACAACGGCTAACATGTTTAAATTCAAATTAATAACTGTTGAGCCTTCGACTTCGACAGCGCTTGCTTTGACAATCTCTTCCTAGCTTTGGATCTGCTACCAAACTTCGCTTCTTTCCAAGTCGAAATGTTGTTTTGAAGTCTTCAATCCCACCAAGTCCTTACAGTGGTCGAAGGTCACCTTTGACACACCCACTCAATGTCGAAGACCAACATTTCATCCTTTGTAGTGATGAGTCAAACCTCGTTGACTGCACTTATTTAGTCTGTCGAAAATACAGGCTAACAGAGGCCAACTAAGAGTCAAAGGAAAAATCTTTGCCGAGAAAGGAAATGAGGGGTACTCTTAAGAAGAATTTATGGAAGAGCCTTAATGTTGTGCTCAGACTCAATCTTTATGGTAAAACTGCTAAGAGAATGATTCTGCTTGGTGAGGCCAAGCAGTTCGACCGAGGGATAGCATTGTTGAGAGCTTAGTTGCTGAGGAGTTTGCAGGTGAGGATACTTTAGGCGATGCTGATGAAGTTGCTTTGGGAGCAAACAAGTGAAGCACATGGAAAATGTGTTGAGGATGGCAAGTAAAGACATGGAGCAGTTGAGGAGAACATGGATAAAGCGCCTAGAAGATATGAAGTAGAGATTTCTACCCATTTCCATGCTAGTGGCCGTTAAGGAGCGATTTTCCTAGACTTTAGTGGCTGACAGAGACCCTTGAATATATATAGCTAGCTTGTAAATATTTTAGAACACACATCAATTAATCAAATCTATATTTTAAAGCATTTTGCTTTCCTTTTACCTTTATGCATAGATAACCAATCGTAGCCTAGTTATTCATCTGCCACACCTAGCCTTGCACTCTTGGAGTAGTTAACAAACCAATAACCAAGGAACAAAGTTATTTCCTTAGTGAAATTGCATTAAGAAATGAATCACAAGGTTCAAACTGTTATTCGATCCTCGACTAAAACTAAAGTTTGACAACATATGCTACATTTTTTTTTTGCTTTGTGTGTATGAGTGTACCGGTAATATTTTCCACGTCATCTATAGACTAAAATAGTACTATAGTAAATATAATTCAATTAGGACGCATGTTACTTTTTTCAGAAGTTAACTGAGTCAACATGTTACAAATAGTCTGAATAATAGGTTTGAAATATCATCAAGGGAATGACAATATAGATTTTGGCAGTTATTTCCTTATAAGAGAATCCTTTGTAGGTAAAGTTAGTACAATATTTAAGGTGTTTCTAGGGTGAGGGAACAAATCAAATTCCTCACTAGTGAACCATTAAATATGTAGCATAAAAATTCATCAACAATTGAGATTTAATGTTGGTTGTTTCAATCTTAACCACTCATAGCATTTTACAAAATTCCTACGATCAATTTTAGTGGTTTACCAATTAGGGATTTGATTTTCTCCTTCACCTTGGAAGCACCCCAATATTTATCACCAAAAAAAATTGGTACAATAATTAAATTTATTTTAAAATACTTAAATACAAAAAAGTGACATACCATTGAGTGATTGGATGTTGAGTATCATATCCAACAAAACTCAATGAGTATCAGAGTGTTCATCTTCCGTACATAGTTTAAGAGAAAAAAAATTAAATCAACTCGTGGTATGTATTAGTATATACGGGAGATGCAAATAGCAATTGCATATTTTACATTAGAATAAAAAGATAGTCCATTGGGCTGTCCAAACCGGTATCCCCAACCCTGTCCCTGTGTTATTGATATAAAAGGTTGCAGTCAGAAAGAGTGTAAAAGCCCTAGCAATCCCTGAGGAGCGAGTAGCAGCTGTTAACCAAGGAAAAAAGAGGGTTCGATTGTTGCTGCAACGATGGTATACGCCGTTTCACTTTTCATCATTCTCTTTCTCTTTCGCAGTGATTAAGTGTTGTTTTGTTTGAGATTTCAGGCGGATGTTGAACCAGAGGTCGCTCAAGGAGTCCCAAAGAAGAGGACATTCAAGAAGTTCAGTTTCAGAGGAGTTGATCTCGATGCTCTCCTTGACATGTCCACCGATGAACTCGTCAAGCTTTTCTCTGCTCGTGCACGGAGAAGGTATATCGCATCTTTCATTATCTTCTCCTTTTAAATCCATCTCTCACTTTCAATTTTACGCTTAATAAATTATCTCTTAATTTCAGGTTCCAACGCGGTTTGACTCGCAAGCCTATGGCACTCATCAAGAAGCTCCGAAAGGCGGTTAGTTTTCTGTTCATTCGTTCATTTACCTAATTTGTTCAATTTTCAAATTTACATGCAATTGATTTTGATTTAGCGGTTTTAGATCTGAGGCATCTGATAATAGGAAAATATGTATAACTGAGCTTGAACATGTAGATAATTGTTATTGTTATTTGTTAATTGTTAATTAGATCTAAGGCACTGATATCACGTAGATAATTATTATTGTTATTTGTTAATTGTTAATTAGATCTAAGGCACTGATAACAGGAAAATATGTAGATGGAAGAATAACGTGCTTATGGTTGAACTTGTACATTTAGATAATTGTTTATCGTTTATTGGTTATATATTGATATTGCTGAAATAATACCAGAAAACAAAAAAGAGAATGAGAGAAATATCAATCCTTAAGTAGTCGTTTTCATACAAGTTTTAATTGAATGTACAGTGACCAAAGCTTTTGTGTTTTGGTCTGTTTCTAATATGCCTATTACTTACAGCTAGTCTTGTTACTTGCTCATTGTAAATATCAACTTTTCATGTTTATTTTAGTTCTTTTTCTTTCTAGCTATTGAATTATTCTGTACTCATTTTACTAATAGTTGTGTAAGGCAAAATGTTGTATGCTTATATTCATGGACTTTATATTGTGTGCCAGAAAAAGGAGGCTCCACCAGGTGAGAAGCCAGAGCCAGTGAGGACTCACCTCCGCAACATGATCATTGTGCCTGAGATGATTGGTAGCATCATTGGTGTCTACAATGGTAAGACATTCAACCAGGTTGAAATTAAGCCAGAAATGATTGGCCACTATCTGGCCGAGTTCTCAATTTCATATAAGCCTGTTAAGCACGGAAGGCCTGGTATTGGTGCTACTCACTCTTCCAGGTTCATTCCCCTCAAGTGAAGATTATCACCGATGTCTCTCTATTTTGATGCAAGCTTTGAGGCTTGTTTTACTGGAACTATTATCTTTATTTTCTAGTTGGTATTGTTTTTGTCATCTTAGGATATCAATGAAATTAAGTTTTGGATTTCACTCAAGTTAATTTATGATCATTTTGGCGTTTTTGTTTCCTGCTTGATATGGTTTATAGATCACCGGAAATTCAATACTATATGTGCAGTGATTTCTTAAATAAATCTTACGATGGTAATATTTGGTAGACCTATTAGGTCAGGTAGACAAAAATGGGGCTTTTGGTTTGGTTTTGGAAGTACTTATTTGTTGGCATAAACACTTGTTTTGGCTAGAGCTTGTGAAAATTTTGATATGCTCATAAGTCAATTTGAGCTTGTTTTAGAGGTGTTTGGATAGAGCTTATTTTGAGTTTATGCAAAATAACCTATGTAAATAAGTAAACTTTTATGTATTATTTATAAGCTTGTCAATGTAGTTTATGGAAAAACAACGTATAGAGATTTAACTTTTGTTAGTGAGAGCTTTTGGGTTACATAAAAATCTATTTATCTCCATAAGTTGTTTTTCATAAGCTCAAAAATCAGTTTATCCAGACGGTGGCTTGATCAACTAAACTCAAGCTTCTAAAAACAGCTCATAACATACATAAAAAGGTTTTATCATTTCTTTTGATCATATAAATGCTTATCCTATAAGTGTATTTTTTTTGCATAATTAAGCCAGAGTTTTTATCATAAAATGCTTGTATTTTCTTAAATGCCTACTATTTTCTTTTTTTTGTTTGGCTTCCTTAGCAAATGTTACAAGCAGAACCCGAGATTGAAAGAGAGAGAAGTTTGTTCAATTAAATCTAATGTTGAGGTAACCAAAGGGAATCGATCAGATCAGAAGAACCTTGGTTTTTACAATTTTTTTGTTGATTCAAGAAAAAGTTGTATATTGATCCTAGGAACACAAATGATACATGCATGAAAAATTTGAAAAAAATTACGGGTTAATCGAACAATTCTTCTTTGCAACATTTTCAATTTTTTTTTTCTAATTCAAATCTTTTAGCATCATAAGTTGTTTTGTTAGAATTCAAATTTTTCTCTGAAGTTATGACCCCCCCTTCGTTTGTCATTTTTCCTATTTCTACTAGAGAAATGCTACGGTCACTCCCTCACACACTCGCGCTTGGATACTCGCCTAGTTATTTGACCATGTCACCATTTTTTTCAACCTTGCTTATGGGTTACCGATTCAATAGGTTTTATTTTAACTTGCAACTTACACTCTCTCGGTCACTCTCCACTCCAATACCCTCTCCTCAATTACCTCAATCAACAAAAACTCACCCAAAGCAACACACTCACTGTAAACAACACTATTGAGTAGGATTGGGGAAGAAGAAAGATTGGAAGAGAGAGAGAGTGAGGAGGGAGAAAGAAAAATAACAGATCTGGAGGATAAATGAAGAGTAAGGAAGAAGAAATGGTGGGAAAGAAAGCGAGATGAAGGAGGAAGGGAGGAGGTGCTGTCATCTGAGACCACCAACGGTAGTGGCGATGCCGCCGTGAACGAGAACATAATTTGTGCTGGTTATTGGTGGAGGTCTTCACAAGACCTTTTTTAATCCCTTTTCCTCTCTATTTGCTAATGTGGACTGATTTTTCATTTGGTTGAGGAAATATCATGGCTTGATGATTCCAATTTGGTGACTGTCTGTTGGAAAGCATTTGGAGATGAGGTAGCGGATTGAATTTAAAGTGTTTGATAAAATTAGCGGTTGAAATAGCTTATAAAAATATAATTACGTAAATAGACATTTGTAATTAATGTTTACAAATGAGAGATAAATTTATTTAATGGAGGATAAGTGAGGGATTTAATTAATGTAATGAGGGTAAAGTTGGAAGAACAAATGAAACACTATAAGCTTGTGGAAAAACGCTAAGACTCTGTTTGGCGTGTCCCATCCGCTAGCGGATAGCGGATGAAAATAGCGGATGAAACTAATGCAAGCGGGTGAAAAGTACGCGTGTTTGTGTAAGACTAGCGTTTAGCGTTTTTCGAGTAGCGTTTAGCGTTTTTTCAAACGCTACTTCAAGTAGCATTTCAAAAAATGCTAGTGGATGGCGGATAGCGTCTCACTTTTTTTGGCATTTTTACCCTTGTTATTTTTCTTAAATTTCTTCTCTATCCTTATTAAATAAATATAATCATGAATTAAAATACGCTAGTTTTACCAAACACATCAATTGTTATCCGCTATCCGCTACTTTTACCAAACAGAGCCTAAAAATTTGGTGTGTCAAACACTTACAACTAGCGGATCCATTATAAAATTTAGCGGATGAGCATTTTCAAACAGAGCCTAAGCATTTAAAAAAGTGCTACATGAAGTAACATTTGAAAAAACACTAAACGACACTTAAAAAACGCTAAACACTAATGATTACCAAACACGTCTATTAGTCACTCACTCATCAAATCCGCCATTCACTAGCGAAATGAGACTTGTCGAACAGAGTTTAAGTTAAGGTTTTACTCATAAATAAAATGAAAGTTGAATAATTGAGCTTCTTAGTTTCGGTTAATTAATTGAGGTTATTTGGAAAATGAAATTTCCAAACGGTTCTATAAACCATTGATCTTGATAATAATTATCACCACTGACCCAAGTTCTTAGGTCCCCACTAATGAAATATCTAGTTTTTAAATATCTGAAGAAAATACCAATGTGTCCAAAAATAATAAGGTACGAATTAAAAAAAATAAAACAAAAGATGTCTCATTGTGCGTTTAGATTAAGAATCAAATTTCTAATTGGTTTTCTCTTGCATCATCCTGTATTTAAAGCCTCAATGCGTGTTAAGTGTTGGTTTCTAATTTGACCAATTTAGTATTCTTATTCAGTCTAATAATGATAATTGATTTGATCTATTAATATAATATTTATTTGACAAATTTGTGTGGTGATTGATTAACAAAGTTTGGAGAGCTGATATGAACCATAAAGATTATGTGTAAACTCTCACTGCACTACCGCCGTTTCGCCTCTCTTTATAGTCGATGTTATGGGAATAGAGCATGTTAGACTTTTTATTGATAAAAAAATAATATTTATTTTTCCATCAAAAGTTATAAAAAACTTATCGAAAATCATCATCAATCTTTTGAAACAAAAGTCTACCCTCAAATGATCCTTGATTAGAATTATAATTAAATCATTATCCGGATACAACCTTCATTATTAAAGCAAATCCAAATGCCGATAGTGCCCTTGCACTATGCGTGGGATAGTTGAAGATACGTGGATAATTACGACAGAATCATTTTGTGGAAAAAATATTTAGTATTTTGGCATATTAGTCTAGAATGTTTTGTTTTTTTGAAGCATGGCATATTAGTCTAGAATGTTTAGTGATATCGATATCCCTTCTTTAAATACACCCAAAAAAATCCCTTCTTTTTCAGTTGTAATCCTGCTGTCATTACATAAACTTCACTAATTAATTCTGCAACATAATCATCGCAGGTAAATATTGGCATTTTTTTTGGAATAACTATTGACATCTGAAGTTTTACGAAAACACATATGTCGTATCAACAAGAGTTGGTCTAAGTGGTAATTGGACTTAGATCTCACCTCAATATCTCAGGTATGAATTTTGGGTGTGACAAAAACTCTGTTGGGAGGGGAGAATCACACGGGCCGGCAAAGTCGATTGCTTCGTGGCACGTGGGTTTTTCCGCAGATTATTCATCTAAGAAAAGCCTATAAAGCGCGCACCAAAAACATGGTAACCAAAAAAAACACATGTCGTACCAACAAGGATTTGTCCAAGTGGTAAATGGATTTGGATCCCACCCAAAGTCTCGAGTTCGAATATTGGGTGTGGCAAAAATTATGTTAGGAGGGGAGAATCACATGGGCGACAAAAGCCCAGATGCGTTCGTGGCGGTAGTGTTCTCCGCGTAGATTAGTCATCGGCAAAGTCGGTGGAAACTGCGCACCAAAAACATCGTGACCAAAGAAAAACACATATGTCGTTATCCCAAGTAAGTAGGTAGTTTAATTGACGAGCTAAGGGATATCGAAGGAGTGCACCAAATGAATGGAAGCAGGAGGTCTCGAGTTCAAACCCGGTAAACTAACATTCCCCCTCTCCCCACTAACATTTGCCTAAAAAAAACACACATCCGTTGTTTAGAAAGTTGATTTCTGGACGATAAATTTCTGATTTGTTTCATCCTCAAATTTTAGAAAAAATCTGTTTAATCTCTGACATTGACGATATTCCGAATCAGCTTGTGACATTTTTAAATGTTATTGGGTTTAGTCCCTCAAGTTCTCTGTCATATTGGTCAATTACTATTACAACTTAATATTAATTAAGCCTCTGCCTTCTACCACTTAAGATCAATTTGGTCCTCGGTAGAACCAAATATCAGGGATCAAACTGATACTAGGTTGTAAAAATTAGAGACTTAAATGGTATTAAATTTTAAAACGTGAGATCTGGAATTTTAGGCACCAAATTGAATAACGTTAAATTTCAGGAACAAATTAGAAATATTATTAATGTTAGAGTCCAAACTGAATTTTTCTTAAATTTGAGGAACCAAATTGACTATTATATTTCCATACAGTTTTTTGTTTGCAAAAAAATTGACATCGACATATTATTACCTAAGAGCACTTGAATGAGATGATATGGCTCTTTTCTAGCTTAACCAAAGTTTTGGGTTCAAATCCAGATTTGGATATGCAACAATGTTAAATCTCTTGCGTGACAGTTTTAGAAAAAAAATTGACATATTAGTAAAAGAAACAAGGTGTCGATAATAAGTCCCTAATCTTAAATTGCATAATGTAGTCAACATCCAAGTATATTTGGCGTCCACAATTATTATTTTTTCAAAGTGTTGAATGAATTGGTAGCGTTGGGGGGCAAAAGATAGAATTTATTCTCCAACAAAATTGATAACAATTGGTATTGGACCCAATATAACTATGATCGAACATGAATGCCCATATTGGTCCCCTTCCAACTAACACACATGCTTTGTTCAAATACTTCCACAAGCCAAGAGAACAGAACATTTCTATTCTATTACTAGCCAGCTTATTATAAATAACAGAGGGAAATTTTGCATGCTATTTACATTGGACTCAAGCATAAATCACTCATCACCGAAGTTGATAAAAGGAATAATAATCAATTACACATGTTTACCAAATTTGAACTTTTGATTTGAGTTTACTAAAATTAGCCTAATCAGTTAAAACCCTAAACCATTTTAAGTAAATGTCAAGTAGATTTTGCCATACTTTAAAAGATTGCGTAGAATCAATTGTTGTGCCTCATAACTCCAAGTTTGGGTCAGAGTGGTTAACGTACACCATCTAAGAGGACGGACTTACTTGGATAGTACTCCCTCTGTTCCTAATCTTCGATACTTTTAACCTTTTATTTTGTTCTAAAACAATGACACTTTTAGAAAACCAATGTACAATTCACAATACTTTTTCAAATACACTCTTCATATTAATTGAGTTTTTTTAGAGTTCCAAAGCATGAATTAATTATTTCAACACACCTTTATTTTGATTTCAATTATCCTAAGACAACTATAAAAGGGGTATTTTAGTCCTTAACTAACACAAATTAATAGTACTTTAATTTGTGTGTAATAAGCCAAAAGTACCAAAGATTAGGAACAGAGAGAGTACCAAAGTTTGATCCCCAATGATGTAACAAATTAGAACCAAATTTTACTTACCTCTGACCAAACCCGAATTTGTTCGAACCCCTTACCCCAGGCCATCGGAGCAGGGCCAAAAACCTCTAGACCAAAAAAAAGTTGTTGTCATGTATGATATACTATGCCTATCAATTTACTAAAATGTAGTAACTAAATTGAAAGAGCTAAACCATTTTTCAAAGATAATTTAATTGATTTAGAGAATCTTGAAAAGTTTATAACATGATTAAGAAAGACAAAATAGTTTTTACCAAATTGAAACTACCCAATTATACATAATTCTCCACCCTATAAATAAATGACTAGTTAGCCAAACAAACTATCCAAAAGCCAAAATCCGCGCCAACCCTGCTTGCATAACTTCAAATATGTACAGAGAAACATCTCAAGCAACTCACAAAAGAGGTGTTTAGACAAATTGAATGATGTGCTTGATTTTTGTTTAAGCTCTCCAATGTATTTCATGCATTTGCAGGTTGTGTTGGTATCTTAGGGTGGTTGTGCTCACCTTCATAGGTAACAATCAGCATTGTTGGCTCTTCCAAACACCTCTCAACATGTTTCCTAGCAGGGCAGCCTCTCATACTGCTGCACTTATAATATCCCCTGAAGAAAAAATAATAAGACATTACAACTAGTTTTCGAAGACCTAAATCGCGTTGTTCAAATTCATCTTCACCTTTCATCTGATTGGCATAATGTGCAAATAATAGAGGTTGAATCTTAAAGGTATTACGGAAAAGAGTTCACACCGAGACTAGCGAAATGGGACTCGAATTCTATGCAGTCGGTGACTAGTACAGTCATACAGTCAGTGAATCTTAACCGTCCAATCTTGATCGAAAGGTCTATATTTTTACTTTTATGTTTTAAATTTGATTTTAAGGTTAAAATCTAGACCATCTGATCAAATATTAAATGCTCAGGATGCACCGACCGCACGACTGTACCAAGTTCGTGACTGCACATAATCCAAATTCAACAAAATGCCAGCTTATTTTCCCAAACATGTTTTCAAATCAAAGGACTATGAGAGAAGTGTTTAGTTAATCTATAGCCAGGCACTAGATGTAGCTGGATACAAGATTTGTACTGAAAAATGAAGAGATACTAGTGGACATTGCATGAAGAAATTCAAGGAAGAATATAGTATTAGCTCCAATGAACAAATTCTATATCCTAACACCCCAGAAACTATTAAGATATCCCAACATGTTAGTGCATCAATATCATGTCAATTTACTTCGATGGTCGAAAGAAGATAAAAACGTAAATGCACAGCAAATCAATAGTCATACATAACAAGATAATTCAGAGATTCACAAAATTACTAGTTCATTGCAGCACAATTATATTCTTATGCTCCATAATCAATCAAATATATAGAAGCAAAGTTTTAACATACCTAGGGTGAGGAGAGCCCTTGATTGGCTTCTGCCCATACTTCCTCCACGAGTAGTCATCGGGAGGGATATCCGCGAGTTTGTTGCTGATAGCAGGCACCTTAATTGATCTCTTCACTCTATGTTTCCTGTCAAGAACACATAAAATTACAAACAACATATTAGAAGCACTTCAAAAATCATCGAACTAATAGAAATCAGTGATCAATGTCGTGAACACAATACAATCCACGAGTCTTACCTCTTCTTCGAGCAATGGCATCTAGAACTGCTCCCACATTTCAAACTCCCATCATCACCTTTAGCAGGACATTTTCTGTTATGCTGTTGTGAATTCTGATCCGAAGACGGTGGAGCTCCAATCAAATGAAACGAACTTCCATCTAAATTAGCCACACTTCCATCTATACTCAACGACGAAATGAATGACCTAGTAGATGACACTGTTGGTGTGCAGCTAGTACTATCAAAATTCAGGTTTATCCCACTATTGTTCCTTCGAAACATCATTTCCGCTTGATGCTTCATTTGTTGCTGCTGCAAAAACAACCTTTGCTGTTGCTGCTGCTGCTGATGCTGTTGTTGCTGCTGAAATAAGTGATAGTGTGCTGATGAAGCTTGTTGCTGTTGAGCAACTTGAAGAGGAGTTTGAGTTTTCCCACTAGAGCTCAATTCCAGAATAGGATAACTACTAGTTTGAGGAAACTGAGGATGTTTTGAGTGATGGTTGGTTTTGGAAATTGGGTTATCTAAGAAGATAGTTCTGTTAAAGGGAATTTGTTGATTCTTTTTAAGCTTTCTAACTCTTGCATGACCTAAACCATTGTTAAGCAAAGACACAACTTTCTTGAACCTCATAACAGCTTCACCAGTTTCCATCACTAAATTCCTATGCTGAACTTGATCCCTTGTTTGAGACAACATAGTTATAACCCTATGACAGCTTTCAACAGCTGTTCTGTTAGCTTGTTCAACTTCTTCCATATTACCTTCTCTTTCTCTCTCTATCATCTATCCAAAAAAAAAAAAAAAACTAAAACCCCAAATCACACCAGAACAGAACAGAAAGAAAACATCCTATTTAACCACAAATATATCAGACATTTAGGGTTATGCGGCAGATAAAAAGACCCAGATGGAAAAAATCCCATTTTTGGAGCAACAAAAATAGGATTTTTAGTTAAAGTTTCAAAATTTCAGTTCATGGAAACAAAAAGGTTGATTTTTTTGGAAACAAAGTAGACCCAACGAATCAGAATCAACTGAGAGTGGCTTCCAACATTAGAGATTGCAGCATTTATAAAAAAAAAAGTCGACCCAAATTTTCAGTTACAAAAAAAAAAGGGAAAAAAGCACCAAAGCACAGACCTTGATGGAATCAGTCGGTGGTGTCAAAACCCTAGATTCTTGTTTGCCATGGTTTTGAGATTGAAGATGGGAAATAGATGACTTTGGTTCCCTTGAGAATGAGAATTCACTCTACCAGCACAGCACTCATATGAATACAAAGCTTCCAACTTTAGACTAAATGTATATATAGATATATTAATAAACAAATAAATAAATATTTGTAACGAGAGAGAGAGAGAGAGAGAGGAAGGAGAAGAGAGAGGAGGTTTTGCTTAAATAAGCAAAATGCATACACAAGGGAAATGAAATGAAACTGCTGTCTCTGTCACAGATTTGAAGGAGGGACCCACATGAAGACCTTTGTTATTCTTTTTCTTCCCTTATTTCAACTTTAATTAATACTATTTTCTTAGACCTACCCATTTCAGCTTCACTTTTACTACTTTCACTTTTCTTTCGTAACCGTATAGTCTAATCTCTCGGGCTAAGTAAGATAATAGTGAATGGTAAAATTCTCTCTAAAGAGATTTAACACTATTACATATTTAAGACTAAATTTGAACTCAAACTTTCAGTTAAACTGAAAAAGATGATCTCTACTATCTCATTCAAGTGTTATTAGTTACTCGTTTCACTTCTCGATTCAAGTCATACTTTTATTTTATTTTTTCGGTTTTGCGTTTTGGATTTACCTTATGTGGTGCGTGGTTTCCGTGTTCAAAAGTTATAGTCACAACACAACGGTAGTAAAATGGTTAAATATAATTTCTCTTTTTTAGAAATATCTGATTGGATTAGACAAGTCTATATAACCGGTCTGGCTTTTAAATTCAAATTAGATATGCTATCAATCACTTTATTTTTATGATATTGTTTGAATTAAATAACGTTTATCATTAATTTGGAAGTTTTTATTGACAAAATCATTAAATTGAAAGTTAAAATCTGAATAATCATTATTTTAATAGGAGATATTTTACTAAGCTTAAACTTAGGGAATATGAAAATCCTTACTTACTTCTTCTGATTAGCATCCTCGTGCATACGCACGAGAAAAATTATTCATGAAAAATTATATCGATTAAGTGCTTAAAGAGTCTAAGTGTTTTTTCTTCCTTTGGACTGAGATGTCATTTCCTCGTTCAATCTAAAAGTTTATTCTAAAAATATTCCTTTAGAAATTAATTGAAAAATATACTTCTAGTATGTATTCTTAAGGGTACATTTGTTACAAATTTAAAAATAAGAGATTTTGTTGTCAAATAATTTAGAGATAAACATTTAGAATTTTTAAAAAATGGTAGAAGTTGTTTTGTGATTTCATAACATAATGAGAAATCAATTAAATCTATTTAGGTTCTATTTGACAAGTCTCATCCCCTGGCAGATAGGGATTTGACAAGCTGATGATAAATAGACGTTGGGCTTTTTTAGGTAGCGTTTAGTGTTTTTTTAAACGCTACGCATCGTGTATAGCATTTCACTTTTTTTGTCAGTTTTATTCTCATTATTTTTCTTAAATTCTTTCTCTAGCCTCATTAAATATTTTGTCATGCTTAATTAATTTGATCATGAAATAAATATGTAATTTTACATTCATCAGCTAGTTTAACCACTAATTTTACCAAACAGATAATTTGCTATCAATTGTGGCTTATCATCTATCCGTTAGTTTCATCAGGAGAGATTTTCATCAAAAGGTTTTAACGATGCTTCATATTCCTTTCTTTTGCTTAAAAAAAATCTATCCACTAATTTATTCGTTATCGTTACATTTTACTAAACAGAGCATTAATATCCCATTAGAATGAATATTGATTCAAACTCAATGGATTGGACTAGCAGAGTATGATGACATGATTGATTTTTATCTAGTTCCTAATTTAAATTCTCACTAATCTCATAACAAAAGAAATAATTTATTTTGTAAGTTTTCAAAGAGTATAAACGCTTTTTCTACTTTGGACTTGGAGATCATCCCCCACCCTAAAACTTAAATAAGAAAAAAAAATAGGAGCAGGGATTAAAATTTTGTGACGTTAAATTAATTGTTTATTCAAGTATTTTCTTTTTAGTTTATAATATCCAAACAAACATGACGTTAAACTCTAATTTTACCGGATTCTAAGGAAGGCTATTGTGCTATGTTATTGTTTGTTTATTTGATATTGATCAAAAAAATTGTTTGTTTATTTGATGAGTTAAATGCGTTTTGGAGTATGTATTTATCTTTTTTGTCGATTGTCATTAAATATTTTTTCTAAATAATAACCATAGATAGATAATTGTTGTATAAATACACAACATGTGAGATAGATAAGCAATACACAAACAATTTAAAGTATTCATTTAAATCTAAAAAAATAGGCTCCTAATTATACTTTTATTTTATACAATTTTTTTCAATACGTGTATACAATTTTTTTATGAATCATATCTAAATGTTTTTTCTAAACGCCAAAGTACCTCAAAACACACAGCTTAGAGCATCTTTAACGCTGGGTGATAAATTGTGTGAACGTCTATAAGCATCGATATTTATAAGCAACCTGCGCTAAACCAATCCTATGTGGCGATGCTTGTTGCAAAAACTGTGTCACCGGCAACAATATAAGCATCGGTGACAAAATTATCTTTCTTTCAATTTTCTCTCTCCCGCTATCTCCTACTATCACTAAAATGGAGGATACAAAATAAATATAAATAAAAAATATTAATAAGTGGGGTCATATATGATTTCTTATAAACAACTATCATTGGAGTAAAAACTATTTATATCAACTATAAATTTCTTAAATTCAATGTGGCAATTTGGTCCCACAAAAATTAACTGTAGTTCACCAAAATAAGCTCCCCCCATTAAAGATGCTCTTAACAGCGCACTTTACGTATTTTGTAATGAAATTCACTTTTTCACCAAACCAGTTATAAAGGAAGGCACTTTGCGTATTTGAACACTTAGGTTTTTTTATGAACTCTAAAGTAACCCAAAACACATTACTCAGCATCACACTTTGCATATTTTATTACGAAATTGATTTTTTTCCACCAAACCGGTTATATAGAAAGGAACTTTGCATATTTGAACACTTACTTTTTTTTATGAATTCTAAAGTACCCCAAAGTGCACTGCTCAACATCATATTTTACATATTTTTCATGAAATTAAATTGTTTTTTTACCAAACCAGTTATTGAGGAAAAAACTTCATATATTTAAGTATCAATTATTTTTTGTAATCTAAAGTACTCTTTGGGGGCCCGTAAAAACTAGATTAATTTGAGGCCCTGCATGCGGTTTGACGAAGGAACACCCCATGGGCGACCACGATGATGTGGTACTCAAGAGTACTTAGATGAGATGTTCAGGTCTTTTATAACAGTGTTAAAACTCTTGAGGTAGACTTTTGCCGTCTATTGTAAATTTACTAGAGTCGAGGGACGCACAGAGAATACGAGTTCACACTAAAAAAGACAACATGGCATGGTGGTGAACTAAGTATTTAATTATTTGGAAAAAAAAATATTTTTTACAAGGAGTATTAACGAATACAATACACCATACCAACAATTATCTACCAAGTGGTAATTAGATTTGGATCTCATTTCAAGGTGTCAAGTTCGAATTTTGAGTGTGACAAAAACACTATTGGGAGGGGAGAGCTACACAAACCGACAAAGTTTAGTACATGTGGTTAGTCAGGTTCTCCGACGTGGATTTGTCACCGATGAAACTGGTAGATACTACCCACCAATAGCACGATAAATCCTGGTCGTATAAGTTGTGACAGACAGTATCATTTGTGAGCTAGTTTTGCAGCCTCGTACTTTTTCCATTTCAAAGGTTGCTCATGTGGATTACATAGAGGCACCGCTCTAATTCAGTATTCGTAACTTACAACACTGCAAGAGGTAATCGCTCAAACCCTAAACATTATTGTTCCTATCTGATTTCCTGGGTAGGAAATAGACCGAACACAAATATAAGAGAATGATGATTATCGTAAGAGTAAAGTGCAGAGAACGAGTGAAAATAGAGAGAATAAATATATCCTCTTCATTGGGCTCATTGGGCTGTTTATATAAGACAATGCTCATTAATGAGATTAAATGGGTATTATGGTCATTATGACTGTTATAGGATAAGGAGAGAAATATCGGGAATTCTAAAAATGTATTAACTGTCATTATGATTGAGTCACCGCGCGGATATAGGCGAGAAGACACTGTCCAATAGGTGAGCTTGATATGGGAATTCATATTCATTCAGCTGAGCAGAGATGAAACCGAACTCTCGTATATACTGGCCGCTCCGATTGGGAACAATTTTCATTTCGCAATAAATCCCGAATGAGAATTTGGTACTTTTGCCGCGCTTATACTCGTGTATATGTGTGTTTACCCTACAGGTTGTGCGATACTTCACTTGTTTAAAAAAGTAGGGCATTTTTGAGAGGGATTATCTCCATTGAACTTTTCACTTGACACTTTCAATTGTTAAATCTGCACCATTCAATCCTCTCTCACTTCTTTTAATATTTCTCTCCAACTTTTTGTCTTAGGATTTAATTTATATACACAATAGGTGTATGTATGTTGTACATTATCTACCAATCACATAGTGACACATCATTAAAGAGAAATTGTTGAATTGGTAACCATCAATTAGTCAATTAGTAACCCTAGTCTATAAATTGTGATTGATAGTGGTTGTAAAAACCCATACACCTATTGTGTATGCAAATTAAACTCTTTGTCTTATTTAATAGGTGATTCAGATTTCACCGTACGATAAAGTAAAATCCATTCCGAATATTTTTGTATTTATTCAGAGAAGTGGGGTATTTGGGGTATTTTAAAAAAATAATCCAAACTATGCGTAGGAATTTCCATTGAGAAAAAAAAACTAACCGTTGAAAGAAAAAGCGGCGAATGAGAGAGAAGCACCGTAAAAGTAGGCACGCGTTATCCCAGGTTAGTGCTTCACTTTGACTGCTCTTACCTTACGCACTTCGCTACCGTGCGCCGAGAGAATACCGTTGCCTCTGACAAAGAAGCGAAGTCATGGCCCAGTAGTTGACTTTTTTGTTGCCACAGCCTTTGCCTTTGCCATTGTTGCAAAGTGAGTGGGTTTGTGTAATCAAGTGGATCACTACTACTTAGTACTTTGATTATCCATAACAACAACATAATAACCCCGTGTGCTGTGGTGTGAATCTCAATCTACCTTCTCCAATGCCACCTCACACACACACTAACTATATGTTGGATTTAGACCAATCTTGCACTAACTAAACTCTATCATAGTCATTGCCCACTCATCTTCTCATCTCTCTCTCTCTCTCTCAAATTATTATACAAATGCAAATATGTGGTTCGATAGTGGGTGGTCCAACGAATCTTGTACAATCTTAGAATTTGGGTTGAGTCTAACTCAATTCTATAAACCGACTAAAAAGATGAAAGATGTTTCCCACTTATAACTCTTTTTCAAGAAATATCACATCTGATGTGAGACTCTTAACAAACCGAAAGTCTCACTGTTGTGTGTGTGAGAGAGAGATTTTGGTGGCACTAGCTACTTCGTCTATAAAAAAACACAGATGCAATAACAAAAATGGGAAAACACTATCCCAATTAGTTTGATGTATTCTTTTTTGAAAGAAAATTTAGGATGATTAGTGAGACTTCGAACCCAAAACCTACTAATATAAATCATGTAATGCTTCACTAGACCGACACTTGGAGTTAAGTAGTTTGGTTTGATGTATTTTGTTGTGTTGTGTTTAAATTTGATTAATTAACTAATTAATTAAAGTAAAAGAAGAAAGGATGGAACCATCATTAAGCTATATGGCTAGGTAGCACACAATAGCATATGCTCGCACAGGAGGAAACAAGCATATGTTATAGAGAAAAATATATACTTAACGAGTAAGATTGCATAAATTCGGTGCTAGGTGATATATATTATATAGTTTAATTAATTAATTATTTGAATCGATGTTAGCTTAGATGGTTGCAGTTTACCTAAAAGGCATATTTCTGTTCAGGTCATACAATTTGTCTCGTTAACACACGCAACCTTAATTCAATTAACTATATTTCTATCATGCGAGAGAATAAGTTCTACATGGCTTAATTAATGTGCAATTCATATGCAATATTTGTTTTATTAATTATTATCACAACACAAGCAACGTTTTTTTAGGTATGCACTTATGCTTGTATACAGATCTATGGTTGAATTTTATCTATAAAAAGGTACAAAGAAAGGAAATATGTCTCCACTTAATGATATATATTGACTTATATAGGTTTGTATTAAGTTTCATTATAGTTTAAATTCCTTATTTTTGTTAGGTTAGTTGTTAATATATGTGTTGTGAGTTGCCCCGGTTCTTCTCTTGTTGAGTTCACTTTGGTATTTGCCAACTAATCATTGCCCCATTCCTTACTTTCCTTCAATCAGGTGACAAATGACACAGTGCTATCACTTTATCAGGGCAAAATCTCCTTCTCAATCGAATCAATAGAGGTCACAATACTAATGTCTCTTTCGTTTTAGGGTGATTGAGTCATTGAATTTGTGAAATTGATTTTATAAAATTAATTTTAGTTAAAAGTGAGTTAAATATAACATAACTTTTGTTTGGTAGAGAAAAGTGATTTTTAACAATTTTGATTGTTTGGATAAGTTGGGTCAATCACCATCATAATCTCTAGAAAAGATGAAAAGATTAAAATAGCTATGGTGAAGATTTTTATACCCCACACACCTAGTGAAATACTTATTTTACTCTTAATTAAAACTAGGACTCTCACCCGTGCTCTGCACGGGGTCTCAATTATTTTCATAAATATAATTAAATATTTTTGCATTTTTTTCAAAATGATTTACATCTTTTTTATACAAACTACAAAAATGTCATTACATATTTTTGTTTTTTCTTTTTTGTAAATGATTTGCCTCATTTTTCTATCAAAAGTTCAATAATATCATTACTTTCTTTTGGTCTTTTTCCTGATATGATTGCCCTTATTATTTTATCAAAACCGCAAAAGTGCCATTTGTCTCTTTCTCAAAATGATGATATTTATTTGTTATCAAAACTATAAAAATGTCATTACTTTTTTTATTTTTTATCGGATATGATTACCCTAGTTTTTTTATTATCAAAACCACAAAAATGTCGGTATTTATTTGTTATCAAAACTAAAAAAATGTTATTACTTTTTTTTTATCTTTTACCGGATATGATTACTCTCATTTTTTTTATCAAAACCACAAAAATGTCATTACATACGTTTGTCTTTTTTCAAAATGATTTCCCCAACTTTTTATCAAAATCACAAAAATGCCATTAGTTTTGTTTTGTTTTTTACGTGAAATGTTTTCTCTCAATTTGTTGTCAAAACTACAAAAATGTCATTAGATACGTTTGTCTTTTCCCCCAAAATAATACCCCTAATTTTTTATCTAAACTACGAAAAAACCATAATTTTTTTTTGTCTTTTACCGAATATAGTTGCCCTCATTTTGTTGTCAAAACTACCAAAATGCCGTTGCTTTTTTTGGCTTTTTATAACTACGTATTTGTATACGTATAGGTAAAAGTTGATTTTGTACATGGATTCACTATCTAGCTTTATATAAGGGGGGATTGTATATGGATTTATCTATTAAAAAAGATAAATCTGTTTATAAGATAAATCTGTAGTTGAAAAATGCACAACATATTTATTTATTTAATAGATAAATCTGTAATGTAAAAATATATTACCGATTTATCTATTAAATAGATAAACCCGTAATTATTTCTAATTTTTTTTAAAATTATAATAAATTTATTTTTTTGAAAAAAATAGAACATATATACTGGTGATCTTTTGGTTCCTTACACGTGACGATGTTGTATGCTGGGCTAGATAATCTAGGCAAAAAAACATTTTTCGGGCAACCTGTTCGGATTTTCCGGATACTTTTCCGGAAACCACAACCATTATATCCGAACAAATCAGGGACCATAACTCTCGAAAAATAGACTTCTATCGAGACAAGGGGGCTCAAAATCCCAACTTCCTTTGTATACTACTTTTTATTAATTTTTCTAAATTTTCATAATCTCCAAAACATCTAAATTTTTTTTAATAACCTTTTTTTGATCTTATTAGATTTTTAGTGGGGTTTTATAATTTTTAGATTAGTTTTGATTCTTTAACGGATTTTTAGTGGTGTATATAAAGTTCCTTTGTTTACTAGTTTTGATTCTTTATAATTTTAAGATTATTGAATAATCTCTCATGACTCCGGAATCGTACTTTGAGGCCCTAGTCATTGGTTGAATCTGCAATGGATTGAAGCTGATCTGTCGATTTGAACCAAACGAACAGTGAAACAAGACAAAAAATCAAAAACGCCACAAAAGGACAACAAATAACAATAACGTCGTACTCAGACGACGAAATTAAGGAAAAAATAAAGCTAGATCCATGTGGGAACCACTTATTTAGAGAAAAGAAGAGAGGAAAAAAAGATAAATAGTGGATTCCAGGCTAAAAAATTGACCTAAAACTACCTGTCTCTGGTCACTTTAGATCATCTCCTTCTATTTTCTCTACATCTCCCTCCACCCTCTCTATGTCTCTCTTAGTTGCACTCTCTCTCATCATTATTTTATTATTTTTTAATGATGAGAGAGATTGAAATTAAAAGAGAGATAGAGAGGATGGGGGAAGATGTACGGAGAGTGAAAGGAGAAGATTAAAATTCGTCTCTGGTGTGTGAGCAAGAAGGAAAAGAAGAGTAGAGAGTTTAACACTACTATTTATCACTACTATTTGAAGTTTATAACTTATTTCTATCATTATATCTCATACATTTTGATCAATGTCTTCATCTACTCCAATATTAAATGAAGAGGATTGCTATTTATCGCGAGCGATTTTTCGTGAAATCACTCGTGAAGCTGATGTGTAGCGCTTCATAGAAGTCCTGTTATAGCCAGCATTTCTCTTAAATAAAACAAACATCTCTATTATATTTTTTTTTGGTTACAAAACAAACATCTCTATTATATTAAACCATATCTATACATTCACATGTCCTTCCACGTCACTAATTACGTCACCTTCCTTTTAATCCACGTCAGCATGTTATTTCGAAATATATTACCAAAAAAGTAGAAGTTGGGGATCGAACCCATTACCCCACACTACAACCTCCTGACGCTGACCATTTGAGCTACCGCAATTTCATGCTACTAAAGCGTATTACATAATGTTTATCCTATTGTTTCTTTTATTGCAAAATCTTTTACCTACTTTTTATATCTATTTATTATTATATATTACATTTATATATTATATTTAGTTGACATCTAATATTTTGTATCACATTCCATAGATTTTATTCTATATATTTACTAAGTAGAATGTTATTAAATATGAGTAATTTTATTCATTTCAACTTTTTTTTAATTCTCATCTTATAAATAATGTTATATATTAAAAATGTTTGTCACATATTTTTGTATTCAGCTTGATGCACATACAATTAGAATCAGTGGCGGATCCAGGACCCCGAGGTCAGGGGTGTCAAATTTTTTAAATACACAATTTACTAAAAATATAATTAAAAACGACTATAATATATTTAAATAAATAAATTATACATTTCATAATTCTCCTCTACGTGATTTCATATTCTGAAATCGTTGAATAATAAGCTCAGAGTCAATTTTATTGAATACATCACTCTAAATGTACGTCACCAAACAATCGTTCATCCATGTATCCCACATCCGATCACGCAACCTTTCTTCACAATATTCATAGCGAGAGAAAGTTATTTCTACATGTACGGTTGCAAATGAGATAAAACTAGTGTCGACTTCAAAAGAAGACTTTATCGAGTTCAACTTGTGTTGCACTAAACCAATACAAATTAAATAGCACAAATTAAATAACACAAAACACAAACTAAATAATACTAATAGATTCAAAATTAGGATAATAAGAACAAGAATGGATCCAAGGAGATAGAGATCAGACAAAAACTTTTTTAAAATAAAATATAGTAAGAGTGTGAGTGATTGTGTGAGTGTGGTGCATTAGAGTGGTGCAAAATTAGGAACTTTGGTGCAAAACTAAGAACTTGGGTGCAAAACATATTTTTCAGGGGATGCAAAAATATTTTTCCCTAAAGTATCGGTGCTAATTTTATTATTTGAGGGGGTTCACTTGAACCCCCTCAAATATATGTAGGTCCGCCACTGATTAGAATCAATATACAACTTTGATCGATTAGTATATTTGTAGTTTACAACGTTTGTGCTTAATATTCTTCTATTCACTACGCTACACTTGGAAAACAAGTAGAGAGAAGAAACAAGATGACAGAGAACATTGATCCTGCGGTTGTCAACGTCAATCACCTTAGTCAAAAGCAAACTAAATGTCTTTATGCAAAGGTATATTTGCTATATATTTGTAAGTTACTATTTACTATTACTATTTTGGACCGTATAATACTTATAACTAATTCCTGTTGTAATAACATCTCAATATGAAAATACCATGAAATTATATACCCTGCGGTTGTCACTACTAAATTTTAGAGTACTATTATGGCAAAAACATTGATCATGTGGGTCTCTCATAATATACTGTGGTACTCTTGCTATTTGGAATTTTGAATTTAGTGTACAAAAGAAAAGACCCTCTTTTCCACTAGCTACTCTTGGTTACTCTTGCTATTTACATGTTGAAAGAGTGGTATCACAAAAAGTATAGATTTTGTATTCTTTAGAGTCTCTCTTCTCTTTCCATTTGTTCCCTTCCCCAATTTTTACTTTTGAATCTATTCAAACTACTAACATAACCATATTTTTTTTTAATTTGTTTTTGTCCTCCAAGGTAATTTTCCATCTTTAGGTATAAATATTATTCATTTTTGGTATGGTCATGTGCCAAAGTCAAGGACACATATGTTATTCGTCTCATTCATGATAAGACTGAACCCAATTACACAATCTTATAAATATTTAATTAAATCATATGCAGCAAACAATTGTATTTTCTTTTAAAGCAGCAAACAATTGTATTGGATAACAGAGATCACTATATATAAACACTATTTTATGTTGTTGGGTTCCGTCTATAATTGAGAAATCGGACTACATGCATGTATTATGTCCTACCATTTTTTATCTAAAGTATGCAACATGAGCCATTTTTGCAAAGAAATATACGATAATCCTTTTAAATTGCAACACACATATTTCTTGATAGATTATTGGTGGATTCTTTTTTGATAGATTGTAAGCCATATATACAATGTAGTATAACCCTTTGAGGTATTCTATTGTGGCTGATGGGTTTTTTTAATGAGCAAAGTTATATTATAGCGGGTATACAGGGTAGTCAAACCCATTTATTAGATATCATGCTAAATTAGAGTTTATTATAGCGGGGATAGAAATACATTAGAGTTTCGCGCTGCTATTTCAAAGTAGTGTGATGAAGTATTTAATCTTTTGATTGTTTGTTTTTCATAAAACAAAATAAAGGAGGGTGCTAAATCCCTTAATGAGAAACTAACACCGTTAGATTCAACGACATAATCTACCATCAGAGAGAGGGGTCGTCCCGATCCTCTCAAGGGTCAGGGGAAATGATGTCAAACCTATCATATTAATTTTTCTTAAATTAATTATTAAAATGTATTTTTAAACAAAATAAATGTGGACACAAATATTTTATAAATTCTTAAAAAATAAATTTGTCATTCTTAATATGTTATATGAAAATATATTTTTAAAAGTGATGCCCAAATGTCTATTTAAGAATATGGAATCAAAAATAAGATTAAAAATAATTTATTGGCCATTTTTAAGGTATGCCAAAAAAATGTGGCTTGTGATTTTATACATACTATGCCTATTTTTATCAATCATTAGTACTGTCACGGGTCATGTGGGCTAACTAATGACGCATTGGTCCGGCCATTAACCCAGTGATCTGATCGGGTCGATCACCGGGTCGGTTTTAATAACATTGATAAAAATATAGAATTGTATTATTTGTTTGTTCCAAATTAGCTTATGGATTTCAAATATTTATTGTCATATCAGTTACTTAGCCAATATTTTTGCAAGCACATGATCATGTTGGATTTCAAGATATATATTTGTATCATATGTTTGCATAGTGTATCCAAGCTATATGTATTAACATCGGAGTCATGAATAGATAATACATATTAACAGATCTCTCCTTGAAGGGTTTGTATACAACATCTCTAAATTTGCAGTAGCTCTTAATTCTGGGAAGTATCGTGCACGAGACACGAGTACAAGCTGAATTTGAAGTTGCAAGCTATCATTATTTTTTGTTTTTCATGTGGGTCTTTTCCTCGAATATCAATTAATACAATTCGAGAAAACAATATATATATATATATATATATATATATATATATATATATATATATATACGTTTTGACAAATAATTTAATATACAAATTTGTATAAAATATTTATAAATATATGTTGATAATACATTTTTCTAAAATTATTATACAACATAATAGCTAAATTTTAGATAGTGTCTAGAGTATTTAATATTTCACACAATGCACTTAAATATACAACTTCTGTTTTTTTAATTCCTAAAAAAGTTGTCAATTTTTTAAGTTACAAGTGAATGTCGACCCGTGCTGGCACGGGTGAATCTTACTAGTATTAGAGAGTATGTGTTTATGATAAAAAATAATGGGGAATATATTTATCTACAAAGAAATAATAAAACTTATAAAAATCATATTAAAATGTCATTTAATTTATATTATCTAATTACATTTTGATAAAGATATAAAATCTGTTGTATGATAAACATATATTTAAAAATGAGAATAGAATTATTAAAAATGATATTGTAAATTTGAGATGATAAATAATTTAAAATCTTTAACTAAAGCATAACTATTATAATAGATGAATATGTAATTTTACAATTAGTCACTAGTTTAAATTTAAAGTATATTTTATGACACTTTTCCAATTTGATTAGATAATTTTTCAACTATAAACTTTCTGCTAAAATTTAGTGTATTTGCTATCAACTCATTTTTCTGATTTTTTTGACAAACAAGAGTCCTAGTAAAATTAATACAAACCAAAAACTTTTTCTCCGTACACGCCAAAAAAAAAAAAAAGTTCTCCGAAAAATGGGATTTCTTATCATAAGTGTATGCTTGATAAATTGTCATTTAGCTATATTTTTCTTGTTCCAATTGTAGAGGATGGAAGAGAACATTGCTATGACAACTTTTACAATCATGTGAAGCTGTAAAAATGGAGAGCCCCCCCCTACACGACACAAGATGTTGGAGCATAGTCTAGTGATGAATCAAAGAAGTTGAATTTTGCTTCCATTTGGAGGCCAACAATATTGCGATTCCTCATATACCACCTTTTGTCATATTGCAAAAGCTCATCAAAATGGGATTTCTTATTGCATCACGCACCACATGTAACTGTATATTCCACTGTCCCTCTTTCATTCAAATGATACTAAGCATAGCATTGACCTTTCTAGACTGCAATGTAGTTCAACCACTACAATGTGCATTGTTTTTGTTTTCCCCAAACATTTTAGGACTCATTTGGGGTTGAAATGAAATTAGGATACAAATGGGAGGATAACTTTGTTTAGGTTAAACTTATGTGACAAAACGAAGTGACAAAGATTAAGTCTCAGTTAACCGTGGTAATAAGACCACTCTGCTACTTATGATATTTAACTCTAGTCCAAACTTATTGTGGCCCTTCAAAATTTGTCATTTTTTTTTACTATTTTTATAGGCTTGTCATTTTTTTACAATTGTATACACGAAAAAATAGTAATTGAAAAGATAAATTTTGAAAATAAAGAACACGAAAATCAAAATATTCCATTCCTGTTTTATTTTCCCTCTTTTACTGATTTAAAATTTCTTACCAAATACATTCAAAGGTGGATTCATAGACCAAAAGATTAAAAGATTAATGATTTTTTTTTTAAAAAAAAAAGAAGAGACAGCGACGCTACAGTATTCTTTTGAACCAGTTAAGATAAAACTAGATAGATGTATAAAATCCAAAAGGCAACTTTTACTCCAAAAAGTACAGCGATTAAAGATTTAAATCTTTTATACTTCACCAACCAACCATGTGTTGAACTGACATAAACATCGAATTTTCACCATTAAGCACTATGGTTTACTGAATTATTCATTTACTTACTTGTTCAACATCATCCATAGGTGGATCGCCATATTCTCAAATCACCTTTCTTTTTATTATTTGTGGCCAAAAGCGGCATATTCATAATCGACATTCTTTTCAAAATCAAAGAGCATCACTTGTATTCCTTCAAACAAATCATAATAATTAGCTAGCTTATTCTAGCTCAGTCTTTTTTCCTTTATTCACACATATTTTCACCCTTGAAAGGAACGATCCGGTTGGTGCGCAGTCGGGACTGCATGCAGTCAACAAACTCGAAGCCGTCTGATGTTGATCAAATGATGCGGACTTCAATTTCAAAATTTTATATAAAACAAGAGTTCAAAACTGTTTTTAAAAACTCTGAACTGTTTGATCTTAATTAGACGACTCTGAACTTTCCAACCGGACACAAATTCGAACAGCATCGGATCCAAATTCTGAAAGGAATCCTAAAAGCCTTGATCCATAAACTCAATTCCCTCTTGTCATTGCATTTTTGTTTCAGGATCAAGAAACTAACCTGTGCACTCACTCACATCCAAGACCAAGCCTTCAAATGATGTCATAAACTAGTAGTACTGGCCAAGAGTACCCTTGGTCTTGGAGATCAGGCCCCCACTTATCTTGGAACAAATCACAATAAAAATAAAGCAATGCACTTTGTTCTGTCCTCTGGCACATTACCCACGAAAAAAACATTCTTCCCCCATATGTGTTTTCCTTTATTTGATTGAAGAATATTTTCCAAATTGCCTTTGTATCTTTACAATCTTTCAATGGAGGGGAAAAAAAGAAACAAGTTAACAAGCTTTTTAATGGCACATGGATTCCACGCTTTAACTTTTTAATGGGGCAACAAAGCAGATAAAAGAAAATAGTTAACATCGGGATCTGGTGAAGAAGCAGTTTTAGGACTGTTCTAAGTACTAGCAATAGCTTGGAACCTGAAATTGTGGTATGATACATCATCCCAAAACTTATCAACTTGATTTGTGCCTTTGGCTATTTGAATCACCAAGTATCAATGCCTGAATGGTAAAACTGTAAGTTCAATAACATTAGTGGAGGTTGAATGTGAAAAAGAGGGTTGCGGGTAGAACAAGCCTTTAAAATATCATGAGGAAAGCCAGAGCCTGCTAGCCCAACTTAATATTAACAGCCCAGCTGGTTTGGTTAGTGGCTTGTTGGTTGGAAACTCATCTTTCCACTCTCAGGTCCCTGGTTCGAACCTGGCACACGGAATGGACAATGGCTCAAAGCCCTAAACCCTGCTACTTTTACGACTGTTGGAAGATCTCAGTCAATAGAAAGCTAAAATAGACCCCTTTACTCTCAAATTAGAAGCCATAGCAGAATAAGGAATTACATAAAAAACGAGGGTGTGGTTAAAAGTGGACTATGGTTTTAGGTAGAATGGACCAGGCTCGACATATGAGGCGACCGACCTAGCCCAACTTGATGCTACAATTCCAGTTCAACCCCCATCAATCACACTTTGGACCTCCATGAGATATCTCATCTTATACTCTTAATACACGTCTTATTCTCACTATCTCTCAACTTTCTCAAACACCTTGGTCACTTAAGCATCATAGTGTCTTTGCAAATACATTGCCAAGGTCTCTCTCAGGAGTCAGCAACAACCCCTGTTGACTGTTGTTCGAATCATTGCAATTGTGACAAATGCAATCTTAAAAGCTAAAATTTAATAACAAAGGTAGTGCCAATTTGCCAATGATATACAAATAATTTTGTTGTAGCCAAACCCATACACGAGATTAATATATGGGAAGGGAGAATTCTAAAAACAAAAAATTATGCAAATGCAATCAAGGCCTTGCAGTAAGAGTTTGGAATGGGTATAAAATCTATCAAATCATCACTGAGTTCCTAGGATTCATGGTCTATTTGAAAGAAAGATACACCCGTTATTGTTTCCTTCCTCTTCCTCTTTTGACCACGAGTGCACCAACTGGCTCTTTCCCAGCGACTTCCAAAAGATCCACTGCAGAATTAGAGAATACTTGTTTTAGTTATTATTAATGTCAAACAAAGCAAGGGATAAAAATCAATCCTGTAGGCAAAAGGAGACATGAAAAAAACCCTAAGAGTATGTTTGGATCGAGGATTTAGGAGGGTATGGGAGGAGAAGACTTGATTTTCAATTCGTAATTGAGAAAGCTATAAATTGTTTCTAAACAAAAATGATTAACAATGTATTATCATTATCTATCATGTTATTCTTTCAATTTTTTAAAATTTCAAATAGATATTAAAATATAGTACCAAAGCCTCCAGGCGTATCCCATGGAAGCATCACACCAAGAAGCACTAGTTTACAATTGAAAAAGTTGGCAGTTTAACATGCTATTAACTCCAAGCAGCGATGGCCTTTTAAAGTTCTACTCATTATTTTTCACATGATTTCAATATTTACTGGTATTAAAGGAAAACAATTACAAAATTATTTCCCATGCAAAATATATCCATCTTCAAATAAATGCCAAAAGGTATGTCGGTCAACAAAACAAAATGCATTATACATACCATCTGGTCCCCAGGCCATCAAAGTAAAGAATATATTATTGAGTTTTTCCATCTTCTTAGCTTCCTGTGCTTGCTCTGTCTTATACTTCAGACACTGGTCAAAAACAATAACAATCAACTTTAGGAACATTTCTATGTGAGATGTGACTTACGGAAATATGGAGAGGAGAATAGAATAATTTGTTCAAGTAAAAGTAATATACTCTAAGCAATATATACACAACACTGCAGCAATGGGCTTCATACAAGTGACAAAATTATATTCTAAGCATGACAATTGGCTCAGCAGAAACAGAAAGTCGACATCACAAAATTTATCGATGCAAGGAGTCACATCTTGCTTATTCATACAGTTTTGTTTTCTCTAGTAACAAAAGAAAACAAGTTTTGAAATGTGTAACCATCAATGAATGCCACCTATGAGAATCTCAATTTGGTAATTTCCAATGGTACTCAGCAGGAAATGGAACATGTGAAAACCGCCAATGATGTACAACTTGTCATCCATCACTACTTTCCGAAGACGAAAGGAATACAATGATTTATTTATAGTGCAAAAGCATATGTAAATCAGGGCCACTGAATTAATTCCTTTAACAGAGAGAATCCTAGAGAGACCATCCTGCTGTCATCCTCAGTATAAGGCATAAGATGCCATACAAAAATTTAGTTTTGTTGGTGTAATGGGGTAACACGTAACCTAGAGCCTTATCTATCTTCACTATTTAGTTTACCCGTCAAATGTAGAGGGAAAAAAGAAGAAAAGAAACATGACATGAATATCTAATCACAGTACTTTTGCTGCTTTTGTCTTTAACTACTCTTCATCATCTCGGGAAGGCTATCAAACGGAGTCGTTATGCACATAACTCATAAAAGTAAATTAACAAATATGAAGATTCCTACAAATATAAGCTACTTGGGAGATTTATGTCACAACACCACAACTTGAACCCAGATTCTTGAAGTCGTTGTTCATAGAGTTACATGGATATATGCTTGAAAGAAATTAAACCCATGCAGAATACTTAAACTGTTTAACAATAGTTCAATGATCTCTTGACCCTACATAACATAAATTAAACAAATATGTTTTAACTTGTATGCCATCTAAAAGACTAACTACACTTTCATGTTTTATTTACTACATATTGCATGCAATGTGACATCATGTTAAGTCCAAACTCTGAAGTTTGAAAAATAAATAAATAAATCAGCCGTGCTCAAGACCAAATTAGCATCCCTCAAAAGCATCAACATTCATGCATCCCTTTTAGAGATTACTTAAGCATAGATCAAATCAACATTTCCGACAGGCGACAGGGCTGTATTTCGGTCTTTTTTTGCAAATAGATGTTATCCCATGCAGTTTAACACTTAAATTTTTTATGTAAAGATATATGCATGTTTATGACATCAATCAACAATGACTTCCTAGCAATTGTTTTGCCAGTTTAAAAAATAGATATTGTTGAATTGTGTAATTCAGGTTAGTAAGAAATAGATATGGGCAGTTAGTTGATAGTTAAAAGTGAAAACATAATTACATTTATGGCGTGTTTGGTAGAAGAGAAAGAGGGAAGAGGGATTAGTAAACAAATGATAGAAAATCACTCACTCTTCTCTCTTTCTCTTCCCTCTTTCTCTCCTACCAAACACACTCTTAGTGTAAAACAGTATTAAACTAATCCCCTCCCTTTCTCTCTATCCTATTTCTCTCCTAAACCAAACAATAGAAAGTCACTCTCTCTTCTCTCTTACTTCTTCTCTTCCTCTCTCTTCCCTCTTTCTCTTCTACCAAACACACCCTTAGTATCTGTAACTAATTTCTATTTCTATTAGTGAAGCGTAACCCAAGTGGGGTTGGGTTACCTAATTGTGTATAAATAAGGGATTCAATGAATGAAATTTCTATTAACCAGTAATTTTCTGATTCTCCCTAAATTTCTGTCTCCTTTGTGAGTGGCACAACAGTGTTTAGTGTATTCTGTGCCAACAGATATAGATGGCACAATTCCTCGACTTCTAACAATGTCACTCTCTCTTCTCTCTTTCTCCTAAAATTAAAAGGCATACATGTATAGAACTACTAACAATGTCAGGTTGTGTAAAACTTAAACAAAGGTTACATAATTTTATTCTTAAAGTTAAACCTCATATTGATGAGCAACACAGGTTGGAAAATCAAGGAAGTTCTGGACAATAAACATAAGAAAAAGACATTCATTTCTCAAACACACAGAGAGAAATTAAAAATAGATAAGAATTGATACCTGACGATTATCGGTGACCTTGAGTACCAATTTCCCATCACAATGCCGGTACTTCATGACATACCGCGTCTACAACTCGAATTTAGTCCAACGATTATTTCAGGAAAATTAAACAGACAATTTGTTTGCGTTGATTATATCGGCAATTAAGCACGAATGGGAAAAGTAGAAGAAGAGAGTAACTTACAGAATCGGGATCTTCGCGGAATAACGTAATAGATCGCTCCACAAACTCTTCCCAGGAAGTGATGTAAACCATTGCGCCTTACGCTCCGATCACACAGAGAGGTCTCAGGTTTCGTCGAGCAAAGGGATGCAAGCGAGTGGAAGTGGAACCCACCTTCGGCTTCAAATTTCAATAGGGTGGACCCCGCCGTAGCTGACGTTTCTTCTGCTTCGTAATGTGTACGTCTGGCGTCGGAAAAGCCCTAACACCTACAGCTATCAAGTTCGGTCTGGCCCGGCTCAGTCCGTCCATAGGCCCAAATGTAAAAATAAGTTGGATCAGGCTAACCTATATATGGTCCATGTATTTCCCAACACCCACCTACTCAGCGCACACCTCCAAGCCTCAAAATTCCAGAAATACATTCAATGAAACACGCTTCCAAACACTCTCACGTTGCATTTTCGTTTGGTACGACACCTTAGTACCAAACTGGTTCAGCACCAAGGAACCGAGCTAGTTTGACACCAAGGCACCAAATTTAACTCTGATATTGTAATAAACCAAGGAAATACAATGAAGGAAGAATCAAAGAACTGGTTCGATAGACATGCCATGAACTGATTCAGCAGTAAGCAACTGGACCAGTTAAAATCACAACATTGTGGGGTGTTGGGTTCGGTCCTTGGGGGTTCGAACAGGTTTGGTTCTCAGGGTTCGAACACATGAAAAATCTGGAAAAAAATAGGGACGCCCTGGGAACATTTTTATTCATTGATGGTAGTTTGGTCATTTCGCATGGTTTGAGGGTGTGGGATGAGTAGGTGGGGGTTGGGAAAAGCATGAGCTTAAATATATTGGCCTCATTCTTTTCTAATTCTTCCCTTACTCTCCCACTCCCCGTAGCAGACGTTTCTTCTGCTTTTTTTGTGAAGAAGAAATTATTGGGCAAGGCCCAAACCGTTACATCAACTAGTGTGACCCAAACCCATCACGGGCAAAGCAAAAGTCACTAGAGGCCCATACTAGTCCACCCAACTTGATTCTGCTTCTTAAACATATACGTCCGACGTTAAAAAAGCCCCCCCCGCCCCCACACACACCATATGAAATACCCATTTTACGCCTTAAAAAATGTAAAATGGATTTATCTGATTTTAGGATAAATTCGTAGTATTAAAAAAATTGGAAAACAGATTTATCTATTTAATAGATAAATTTGGTTTGAAAATTGCAAACCGAATTTATCTATTAGTTTGCAATTTTCAGAACCGAACTAGTAGTATGCTCGTGCCTACACACGGGTATTGCCATTTTATTTTTATGTATGAACTCGACAAATTTAATTAGTTCGAACATTATCCCGTGTAAAATAACGAAATATTAAAATTTTGTCAAAATTTCAAAAATATTTAAAATAGTAAAAAGGAAAAATGAAGGAGACATGTAGATGAAATTTAAGTAGATATATCGTATAAAATAGATAAATGAATCAGTTAGAGGAAGAAAGGAGAGAAGAGTTAGTGAAGAAGTGTGCGAGAGAGTGAAAAAATTTGAAAAACTGAAAAAATAAAATTACCTAAATATTCTCCAATTGTTTAGTTGAAAAAAAGGTTAATATTGGTATTTTGGTAGTAACTGTGTGAATTTAGACAAAATTTAATTAATCAGAATATTATCGCGTGAAAATTAAGACAATTTTAAAGTTGACAATTTTAAATAGTCCAAAGATTACCCCGCTAAAAAAACAGATATTTAAATTTTGTTAAATTTTTAAAATAGAAAAGAGGAAAAATGAGACTTGTAGAAATTAAAGTAGGTATATTGTGAAAAAAAAAAATGAGAGAATTAGAGGAAGAAAGAGGTGAAGAGAGTGATAAGGTGAAAAAGTGAAAAAGTTTGAAAAAGTGTGTAAGAGAGGGTGAAAAAGTGAAATTACCTAAATATCCTCCAATTATTTAATTGGAAAAATGACAAAATTGGTATTTTGGTAGTAGATGAATGGTATAAATAGATAGTAGATTTATTTATAGATAAGTCTGTTTTTCAAAAAAAATTAACACTAGGGATGTATCCTAAAAAATATAAATGTGTTTTACATTTTTTTTGTACCTACGGGTTTACTATTAATTGATAAATTTATTTTTCAATTATTTCTAATTTGTTAAAAATTATAATTAATATTTTTTAAATGAAATAGATTTGGATATCAGTGATCTTTTGGTTCTGTTTAGTGTATAAATATTCGTTACACGTAACGATGTTGTACGCCGGTTAGATAATCTAGGCAAAATATTCGATTTTCGGACAACCTACTCTGATTGTCCTAAAACCACATCCAAAAAATCTAGAAAAAGTCAGGGCTCATTACTCCCTTAAAAGGGACCTCTTACGGGACTTGGGAGCTCAAATTCCCCAATTCCATCGTTTACTGTTTTTTATTATTTTTTTGAATTTTTCACAATCTCCAAAAAATCTAAATTTTTTTTGCATAACCTTCTTTTGACTTTATTAAATTTTTAGAAGTACTTTTATAATTTTTACACTAGGTTTGATTCCTTTTTATTCATTGCTTGTTACAATATTTTATATCTTTTTATTAGTAAACACTAGAGAGGACAAATCTATATGCGCCCATATTCGCTATAAGAGTTTTTCATCTTCTTCAGCTTCATCAACTAATACAAGAATAGATGGTCACACTTCACACCGACAGAGACGCGAATTGGCACGACGTGACGATCACCAGTATTTATAGCATAAAAGAAATAAGGATAATTGTGGGTCGGTATTTATCGTGATTGCCATTGATTGTGCACAGTAGATCAAGATAAATTATGACCGTTAAAAAAATTTAAAAGTTAAAAAAATATTTTAATACAAAATAGATTTACCATTTTATTTGATAAATCCGGTTTGCATATTTTAAAATTGGATTTATTAATTAAAATTATAAATCCAGTTTGCAAAACAAAGGATACTTCTCTCTCTCTCTCTCTCTATATATATATATATATAAGCTTCTAAGGATATAATGATAATTTCCCTCAAAAAAAGGATATAATGATAATATCTCACTATTAAAATCCCTCTTGAAGCAAACTGACCAATAGAGTCATCTCTGTCAACTAGTGTGGCTTTCCTTTTGTCCAAGGTTTCGGCTCCATGTAAGGAAAAGTCAACACACACACATGGAGAAGAAATATGCATATGTTTAGATTTATTTATATTTATATCAGTCAGTCTATGAAAAACTAATGTTGTAAACTCCAACTAAAATATGAAAAGGAAGAAAATCATTGACTGTATTAAATACATAAAGATAGAGGGGAGAAGCAGAATCATAGTGATAGGAACTAAAATCGAATGGGTTCACCAAACCGTAGGTCAACGCCAGAGGTAGTTAGAGAAGCAGAAGAAAATGGTGCAGAGGAAGAAGTAAGTGGTAAAGGAACATGGAAGCACGCAGCTTTTCATGTTGCCACCACAATTGCCACCCCTGCAGCTTATGCCCCTTTACCTTTTGCTCTTGCTTCTCTCGGTTGGCCTCTTGGTTAGTCACTTCTCTCTCTCTCTCTCTCTCTAAGTTAATGTCTTTAGTCTAAATTTTGGACGAAATATATCAACTTTTGTTAACTCACGTTTGCTTATAATGTGCCAGGGAGGGAGTACTGTTTTTTTTTTGTCAGTTCTTATAGCAGTTCTCAATGATTTCAGGTGTGAGTAGTCTAGTGAGTGCAACACTAGCTACCTGGTACTCTAGCATTTTGATTGCTTCTTTGTGGAAATGGAATGGGGAGAAGCACCTTACCTATAGACATCTTGCACATAGTATTTTTGGTTGGTATTAATTACTAGTAATGTCATGGAGAAGCATCTTATCCATCACAGTAATAATATTCTTTGATTTCTTAAAGGATTCTGGGGATACTGGTCTATTGCCTTTTTCCAACAGATAGCTTCTTTGGGAAATAACATTGCTATCCAGATTGCAGCTGGTAGCAGCCTTAAGGTTATGCATCAAATCAAACCAGATATTCAATATAAATGTTTCATGGTTTTGCCCTTTCATTTATATATTCTTCAAAGGAAAAAACTCATCTCTTCCCTTTTTTGGTTTGAAACAGGCAGTATACAAGCACTATCACTCAGATGGAAAATTAACCCTACAACATTTTATTATGTTCTTTGGAATCTTTGAATTAATGCTCTCTCAGCTTCCTAATATTCACTCACTGAGATGGGTAAATGCATTGTGCACTTTCAGTACAATTGGTTTTGCTGCTACAACCATTGGTGTCACAATTTATAATGGTAGACTGCTTGTGATGAATTTCAATTCCTGATCTTAATGTGCTTATATCATATTTAAGTTTCTAATTTCCAACATTTCTTAGGGAAGAAGATTGATAGAACATCAGTGAGTTACAGTTTGCAAGGTAATTCTGCCACCAAGTCATTCAAAGCCTTCAATGCCCTTGGAACTATTGCCTTTTCATTTGGTGATGCAATGCTTCCAGAAATACAGGTACCTGAATCTGCAACACCGATACTTCAGGTTGAAAACGTGTTTGGTGTCCGACACGTGTCGTAGGACACCGACACATTAATAACACTTCAGTTATTTCTATTTTTCAAATTATTTTCGGTGTCTACATGTCAGTGTCAGTGTCAGTGTCGTATCCGGTTTCTGTATCAATATCTTATCTTTTTGGTTCATAGTTTGAGTTCGAAAAATTCAAACACTTTAGCCCCTATAAAATGACAATTTATGATTCCTTTCCAGAATACAGTGAGAGAACCTGCAAAGAAGAACATGTACAAAAGCATATCAGCAGCATACACTGTCATTGTTTTATCTTATTGGCAGTTGGCTTTCTGTGGATATTGGGCTTTCGGATCACAAGTCCAACCTTATATTTTAGCTTCTTTGTCTATTCCAGAATGGACTGTTGTTATGGCAAATTTATTTGCAACTGTTCAAATATGTGGATGCTTTCAGGTAGAGTATCTTGCATACTTCTACAGTTTATTTATGATATGCAGCACCAACACTTCAGGTTAAAGACATGTCTAGTGTCCGACACTTATTGTGTCGGACACCAACACCGACACTGACACTTCAATAACACCTTTTTCTCAAATTATTATTTGTTTGTGTTAGTGTCATATCTGATGTCTGTGTCTGTGCTTCATACAAATCTATTATGGTTCAAAGGCTTTTATTAATGAGATTCTTCATTCTTGCATCATTTTTCAGATATACTGCAGGCCAACATATGCCTATTTTGAAGAAAGAATGGAGTTTAACAAATCTACAAGCCATTTTCGTCTAAGAAATTACCTCACAAGACTCATTTTTACTTCCATATACATGATTCTTGTTACTCTTATTGCTGCAGCTATGCCATTTTTCGGTGATTTCGTGTCTATCTGTGGAGCAATCGGGTTTACTCCTCTGGATTTTGTGTTCCCTGCTTTAGCATACCTTAAAGTTGGAAATATAGCCAAGAACTCCAAACTTGGCCTTTTGATGCAGCCATTAAATGTCTTAATAGCTACCTGGTTCTCAATTGTTGCTATCTTGGGTTGCATTGGTGCTGTCAGATTCATAGTGGAAGATATCAAGAACTACAACTTCTTCTATGATATGTAAGATAATCTTTTCTGTATTTCAGACCCTCATATTTTTTATGTGTACATACTACGATACTACATATCCATCCTCTAGAGCCAGCTTAAAAGATTCAAATAAGTCACTGTTGTTGGTAATCTCATTAAAGTAGTGATGAACAGATTATGCTTCACACATCACACTTGTGAAAATTTTCTTCAGCAATTTTTTTTAGACCAACGTGACACCCAGCACTTTCTGTTGCTTTCTTTTAACCATATTATTACATGTAAAATTCACGTACTCGTTTGTATGAAGAAAAATATTAATGCATATTGATAAAATCTAACAATTTTATGTGAATATTGAATGGTTTTGTGACTTGATTATACAATTAAGATTTCAAAATTTGATTCAAACACAAAGTTTTAATGAAAAAATAAAGTAATTTGCCTTTTTCTTTCTTTTGTGAAATATATAGTTGAATCTCTGGTTTTCTTCAGTCTTCTTTACAAATATTCAACCAAGTAATCATGTTCATTTGATCTCTACATAAAGATCTCTAGATCTGCAGAATACAACTGAGGTAATAATGATTATGTTGTCGTGTGCAAATTTGGTGCCTAGACTAGTCTTTTGCTCAGTAGATCGGATGATTAGTTGTTTGTTCGATTGATCAGCCGTTTGCTCAGCTTATATATCAAGTTCTATGTCAGCTGACTCGCACCATTAATATTGATCTCTTTTTTGATTAAAGCAATTATACCGAGAAAGAAACTATGTTTTTCGGCAACGAAGTCCCAAACTACTCTAAAAAGCGTCTAGTGTGAAAGGTTGAAAAAACCAAAGTTGCATGAAAGTAAGTGATAATGGTAATTGACTTTGTCTTTTTCATTATGTTTCCTTTTCATAAATAATAAATAAATAATATATATAATAATAACTTGGGCCTCTAATTAACAATCATACAAGCCCAATAAGACCAAATAACAAGCTCCAAACCCATATGAATTTTGGACCAAAAAAAAAACATGAGTTAGCAGCTACGTTCAGCTGATTCTTTGTCAGTTGATTTCTCCATTAGGTAACTCTAGGTCAGCCACTTTTAAGCTGCTTATCTATGTTAGGTAGTCATATTTGGTCTATTAGAACTTAATTAAGTAGTTTATTTTGAATTTAGTCAACTAGGATTTGTTCGATCTAGATTTAGCAAATCTTAATCGAGTAGGATTTGTTCGATCTAGTTTTTTTCTTAAAAACAAGTTTGAAGTAGTAGTTAATACTACCTCCATTTCATTTTATAAGTTGTTTTAACAAAAAAAATTGTCTCAAATTGATCGTTGTTTACATTTTTTGATAAATGATTCACATTTATATAGAAATAGTTAAATAATTAGACACACTTTTATGAAATCTTAACCACTAATATTTTTTTTAATGAGTGTGTTAAAATCTTAAATTAAATATAAAATGGGACAGATGTAGTAATAGTCAAAGGTATCGGTGTTTTGGAAAATATGAGTATGACTTCTTATAATAAGTTTGCAGAGTTGGTGTGCAAAAAGAGAAGAAAAAAAAAGCAAAACAAAATCTAACACCGTGTTTGTTTCGACAGAAAGTGAGAGGAGTGATTAAGGAAGGAGGGATTGCACAAATTTCAATATCTTTCCACAGTTTGGATCACTCCAAAAAGGTGAAGGAATGATAATATTTAGGTGGGTCCCATGCCTGACCAGTTTCTCCTCGAAATGTAATAAAGGCACTTATTTTAATGGAAAAGACAAAAACAACCCCACAACTCAAACTACTTTCTCAAATGCTATGTATTATTTTTTTAATTAAAAAAAACTAAGACAATTGTCGTAGGAACAGTTTTAAATATTTTTATATACAAATATTTTTTACATTCATATATTACAATAACTTAGTTATTTCTCACGAACAATTATATTTTATAATAAAATTATTTATATAAATATTATATGTACATGACTTATTTTTATATAAGGGCATTATTGTCAATTAAAAAGTATACTTCTTTCTTTCCTCCCACATTCTACTCTACTTTCTCACAAAACAAACAACCAAAATAATCCTCTCACTTTCTACTATCTTTCCTTCTTTATACAATCCCTCCTTCCACTTTCTTTCCTCTCACTTTCCTTTGCAAACCAAACATAGCCTAAAGTCGTTTAAAAAAAAAAAACTAACGTCGGTTGCTTATTAGTCAAAGCTTAGTCAAAAGATGAAATATCAGAAGGTTCTACAAAAAAAAGAAAGGAGAAAAAAAGGAGTCAAGAAGAAGACGAAGGAAGGAAAGTAAGAAACCAGCGTGACACGACATTGACACGGCATGAGAAAGCGCAACGCGACACTCACACAAAATTGGGGTTAGATTTGATCTTAATACTACTAATATACTAATCTCTCTTCCTCTACAAAAATACTACTAATAGAAACAGAGAGAGAATAACGATCTTGATCTTGATCTTTGATTCAATGTCTTCCATTACTCCCACACCAACTTCACCCACTTACAACTCTCTCCCTTCTCATTACCTTTCCCCACGCGCTACTACACTCTCCGACTACCCCACGCACCGTCCATGGAACGAGTTCTTCGCTCTCCACTCCTTCACGCGCCCTTACTCCTTCAACGAAGCCACGCTCCGGATAAAACACAACCTCAACCACTTCCGCGTTAACTACACCACCATCATCCTCTTAATCCTCTTTCTCAGTCTCCTTTGGCATCCACTCTCTCTCATCGTTTTCGTCGCCGTCTTCGCCGCTTGGTTCTTCCTCTTCTTCTTCCGTGACCGCCCTATCGTGATCCTCCGCCGCACTCTCGACGATCGCCTCATCCTCGCCGCCCTCTGGATACTCACTGTCGTTGCCCTAATCTTCACCGGCGTTTGGCTTAATGTTTTGGTGTCGGTTCTTGTTGGTGTGACGGTGGTTGTTTTGCATGCGGCTTTTCGGAGTACTGATGATTTGTATATTGATGAAGTAGAAGCCTTCGATGGTGGTTTGCTTTCAGTTGTTGGTGGTAGTCCCACCAAGAGAACAGGGTACACTAGAATATAGTTTTTTCGCTTTCTTTCTCTCTTTCTTGATTTGCATATATGAGTAGAAAAATAGAATCTCACTTTTTAGCATTTAGTTGGTTACACGAAAATGTGAATTGTCCCTGCACTTTATAGTTTTACTATGTTGTTAGTTTGGAATGGATTCCCTTTACAAAACTTGTGTAGTTCTTGGATTGATTGAATTGAATTATTCATTTTGTGTAATTTGAGTTCCAATTCTTTGTGTCCCTATGACCTTTTTGTTTTGATGTGCTTTTGAATTGCATTAGGTTCAATATTCATTGGTATGATTTGTTTGTTATTTTGATTCGGTGTGATTGTAGCTAGATTTTGCTCTGGTTGCTTTGAGGAGTGGATTGTTTTGGTTAGTCATTTGTTGTGTCTAGCTCATTAATTATTTCTAGGTGTTATGTCTATATACATTTCAGTTTACAATCCACTATCTATCCTACTGCCTCCCTTCAGTGTTTTTTTTCCTTCCCTTTTTGGCTTTTTTATAGTATGATCAATATAAGAGTACATGTTCCATAATGGTATGCTCTGTGATGTATGTAAGAGGTTTGCTGCGTGGTTGTCGCTACTCGTTACTAAAGATGCTTACGTGGGTAACTTTTTTTTTCTAAACGGGGAAGGGTTCATAGCAGCATTATTTAAGTGACACTAGTGGTCATATAACAATTGTCACCAAGGGGGTTTGACACCCCCCGTCCCCCCTCGGGTTTACAAGGTAAGCACTGGCACCCCATGAACAACTGTATGTTCTGTTTGGAAAACTTGGTGAGCTCACTTGAGTACTAGTGGCTTCACATCACAGTCTGAAAAATGTTCTACAATATTATTGTTGGAGACTTAGAGAGATATAAAAGTATTGTATGCTTTCTCCTACTAGTTAACTCCTTTCTTCTAATAAAAATGTTTAAATTCACCAGAAGATAATATCTCTGCTGTTATATAGGTTTTTTCTGTGGTTAACATCTCTGTCAGGCATTTCTTCTTCATCTGCTTTGCATTTTATCTTCCCTTGTTCTCGTGAATTTCCTCTCCCCTATTGTCGGAATTTCATTTATGTTCTTTGTTCTCTGTCTTCTTTATCTCGTAAACTCTGGTTCTTTCTTTACTCTGGATCAAAATTAAATATGGTTGCACAAAATCTTTTACTCCTAGAGATTCTAAGACATACAGTGTGTCCTTAGGTAAAGTTACATGAATTATTTTATATCTTTAACATATCTCTTCATGAAAGAGTCATATTAAGCATGGAAGTGCTTATGCTCACTCTACTTTGTGCACTTTTTAAACTTACTCGTGAAATAGGGACAGCAATGGTTGAATTCTTGACCAGTTGGTCATGAAAGTTATATTACCATGTTAAGAATAAGCTCTTATAATAAGTTTAGCTTGTAGATTTAAACACGTGAATGGTTTTGTTATATATCTTTCTTGTCATCAATACTTTCTCATAGATGCATGGTATGAAATTATAATAAGTTTGTCACAAGTTTTCTGTATCATTAGGGTGAAATACCAGAAGATATTGATGTTCTTTTTCACAGTTAGCTGATGATTAGATGGACATGTGCATATTAGTTATTATCACATCTCACAAAAAAGTATACGGCATCCAAGTCTGTATTTCATGAAAATGGCATAATTTAGTTGCGAATTATAACTAAAACCAGCAGAGGCTTCCTCAAAATGAGGATGGGCCTAAGAGATCAAGTGTGTCAGCCTTGGTTAGTTAGGCCTTGTCAGTCGAGACTCGAGAGTAGGCCTGTTAAGAAAGTATAGGGAGGTAATTAGTTGAAAATATGATTCAATATTCACTTGTCAATTTCATCCATTTTCTGCATGCTGGCCTCCCTGTCCATGAATCAAGGAGCAAAGCCTTCCATCTTCACTTGGGGCCGTTTACTTTTCGTTTACTTTCTTCACTTGTTTCCAGATTTCATTTTTACTTATCTCCACTGAAACTAAGAACATTATATTTCAGTGTTTTCAGAAATTTTGAAAATGACACAGTTATTTTCATTGTTTTCTAAAAGTGCATTATTTCTAGTTAGCCCCCATTTTTTTCTCTATCACAAATGTTCACTACAAGAGTCTTCTATTTTTTTTTTTCAGAATGTAAATGGCCCCAAGCATTTGACAGCAATAATTGCCGGAACCAAAAATTCACTATTTCACTAAGAAATGAAGGATTCTGGCAAGTGGAAAGATGCGAGTTGTTTTGGAATCAGCAAAAATGGTTCAATTGATTTTGCTTTTATTTGATCCTAATATTTAATGTATGTTCTGCACAAAGAATAAAAGTGGTAAGTATGCATGTCAATTAACTAAAAGTCTGGGGATTTAGGTACTTGAATCATGATGATTCTGATGTTACCAGGAGAGTTCGGGTAGCCTAACTCCTAAGCAGTCAAGTTGCTCATTGGTGGAGGCAGGAACATATAATTTTCGATCTTTGGTTGTTAGGACTCGTCTAGGAGAAGGGGGCAGATTTGTAATTCAATAAACTGTTTAGTAACTGAAAATTAGTTAGCAAGTTGTTGAGATAGTTTTAGGTTGTTAGGGGTGGTTATTAGTTGGTTAGGTCTTTTTCCTTCTACTCCCTTGTATTGGAAGCCTATAAATAAAGGCTTCCACCCTCCTTTTTGAGATAATTTTTGGACTTATTGTGTAATTGTAGAAATTATCTGGATCCAGCCAGAAATTTTAGCCGGGTTATGCCGGGGGCGGAGAGCCTTTACTCTCCAGCATGTGATATATCCAATGAATCTCTTTTCCCTTTTCTACTCCATATCCATTCTTTAGTCCTTTTGATTGTGTGGATTATAAGGAACCTAACATTGGTTGTTTTGAATCTTTTGCTTCAAAGCAACTGGCTAACTTTGGTTTTTGTCTAGCACTTTTTTGGAAAAAGATTTAGTGATTTGAGTATTAGGTGTCTTTGGTATTTTTAGATTTATTTTGGCGGGAAAAAGATGAGAGAGAAATTTGTATAAGATGAGAGAAAAAAATATTTGAGGAGTGAGATAGACACAAAGGGCTAAAGGTATAAAAGTCTTTCCCGTCCTAAAGACACCCAATCCCTCCCCCTCCTTTTTCTCGGAGCGTTGCTTTATGGGTCTCACTGCAAATTCACCTTTGGTTATTTTTTGAAGAAGCATCCTTGAATAAATGGCAAAGAAGAAGGGCTTGATGAGAAGGAAGGAGAAAAGTAAAGTAGGTAGTGACAGTGTTGAAGGTGGTAAGAGATAGTAAGCATCTCTCGTTTTTCACAACTATATTTTTGGTAAGATTTTCTAGAAACCCGGGGGGGGTGCTTGGTGGTTTTCGGTTGTCTAGGTTGGGGAATTGTTCATCGAAAAGAGTTAGAGGATGATAGAGGCGTGTTGCACCCGAAAAATCCGGTTTGGGTTTTTCAATGTACAACGTGGAAAAATTATGGAGCCGCCACCAATATTTTAATTTTAAGACCAAAACATTGAAAAAGGTCATTTGAACAAGGCGTATGGTCTTTCGAAAACTAGAGATATGGGTTCTGGGGTCGATTACGTATGGGAAGGTGTTAGCACCCCACACGCCCTCTCTCTACGAGAGGAACCTTTAATTAAGTGTGTGGTTTTAACGTTTGATTTGAAAGATACCTAGATTTGCCTATTTATTTCTTATTTGGAGATAACTGAGAAAACTTAATGAAATTTTTTATTTTTGATGCTTGACGAGAATTGGCTTCTCGCTCCTACGTATCTCCTAGTGCGATGGAGAATTCAAAGCTACGTAGTTCTTGTTTGTCATGAAAAGGTTTTTGTTTTTATCTTTTAGTGAGTTTTGAAATATGGCGAGTATTCGCGAATGATTAAACTAACAGAGGTTATGGGTAATCACCGCGAAGTACTCTTGAAAATGAGAGTCACTACCACTGGTCAGACGAACAAAGGTTCTGATTGACTGTTAGTAGCAACTCGTTTTTATTTGCTCTTTTGAAAATGGTTTTGAAAATATTGATTGGCACAAATGATCAAACTAACAGAGGTTATGGGTGATCACCGCTTTATTGTTCTTTTGGGAAAAGACATTGCCACCAATGGCTAGACGAACAAAGGTTCTGATTAGCCACTAGCAACAATGGGTTTGAAAATAATTCTTTTCGTTTGTTTTATGAAAATGACTTTTGTTTATTGCGCTTGGCGAAGCGAGACTCGCTCCTACGTATCCCAAATGGGAATCAAAGCGGCGTAGTTCTAACTTGAAGATGAAAATGTTTTTGAAATGGTTTTGGAAAGTGGAAGAGCTTTCATAATGACCAAGCAAGCAAATGCTTTGAGTGATCATTACTAATAACTCTTGATAGCGTTCGTGACAATCAAACAAGCCAAGGCTTTGGGTGATAGTCACTAATAACTTGCATTAATTAGAAAAGAGTTTGAATGATTTTGGGGGAAAAGGGTGAAGTTATTATCAATGATTGGTTACAAACTTCAGGCGCATTCAATAATCAAATAATCGTGCATATGTCATACATCAACTAATATTAAACATGCCGATACAATCAGCGATTCAATTGTCAAGGATGCAAGGTGAATTTCTCAAAACAAATGTGTGTGTGTGAGGAGAAGTGCATTTACCCTAATGACTCTACGCTACAACAGGCATGTAGGCTTACGTCTTCATTAGGAGGTCATACACATTGAGGGAATGGCACACAGTTAAGTCAAGACAATTTAAGTAGCATCGAAAACAAGTAAACAATTGATTATAGGCATAGAATGATCTTAGTTAAACTAATGACATGTGAGCAACAATTTCTTAAACATCATCAAGCAAGGAACAACAACAAAATCAACTTGACAATATTTTTAAACATAAGTATGAGAACCAAAGGAAACATGAGTCCACATTTTATTTAAAAAAAAACGGGTTGTAATCAAAACATGGGGGTGTGATTAATTACAGGGGGTGGTATCATTAAGCAGGTGGGTGCACTTGGTAAAGCCCAACTTGTTTTCTTTGTTGAGCTGACCCATGTTCAAAAAATAAAAAAAAATAAAAATAAAAGGCTTGAGTTGGGGGTGCATGATTTAACCTGAGGTGTGTATGTAGTAATCAGAAAATAAAATAAAATAAAAAGACAAATAACAAAAGCAAAAACATTAAGATCAGATCCCTAATTTTCTCCCTTCTTCCCCCACAAATGCGCCGCTCCATTCCTTTCCTTAGAGAGAGAGGCGCGGATCGAGAGAGAGAGAGAGAAGTACCGTGCGAAGGTGGAACGGTGAGAGAGGACGACGCCGGTGGAGCGCCGGTTTGTTTCACGCGACAATGGAGAAGGGCGACGGTGGTGGCTCCTAGATGACCACCATTCACGGTGATGACGCTCACCGGAGTTCAGGGAAGCGACGACAATGGCGGCTTTGGCAAGCGAAGGTAGTAGTTGAAGAGAATGACTGAGGTCCAGGGAGAGGGGAAGAGGACGCCGTGAGAGGAGGTGCGGCGGCGACGGCGGTGGTGTGGTGGTTTTGAGGTTATTCCGGTTCTGTGCTCTTTTTTTCTGTTTTGCGTTTTTGTTCTCTCCCACAACCAGTTCTCTCTTCTTGCTCTATCTCTGTGTGATTTTTCTCTGTGTTCATGCGTATTCTGGTTTTTGTTTTTTTTGCTGTTTTTTTTCCTTGTTTCTTAGTGTCCCTCCCTCTCTTACGTGTCTCTTTGGTATGAATTTATAGTGTCTTTGGTGGTGTGGTGTAGGTGTGGTATTGAGCATAGAAGCAAAACTCATGGGAGACAAGGGTACCAGTAGTCTCTCGAAATGCAAGCGGCGGGAGGCGGATTGTTTTTGCTCAAAATGGGAAGAGCAAAAGAGACAAGAAGAAGGGACTTAAGCTTCAAGCTCAAAGTGTCTCTCTTTGGTTGTATCTGTGCAGCGTCTCTCTCTCCACGACCTTGTTTTTTTGTTTTTATTAAAGAAGTATTATTTTGCTTTTAATTTTTGTCTACATGTGTAACAACAAGTTGACTTATGTATTTGTACCAAATTAAAAACTCTTTAAAAGCAATTTTGAAATCTGATTTGTTTTATGTAAAAATAATGATTTGATACGCGTAAATGACGAGACGCGAGCGCGCGTACACGCGCACGAATAGAAATAATACGCGCGACAACGAGAATAAGAAATGCTAGATCGATAACGAACGCAACTTGAACATATTCGTGCAGCTGAGACCTACAAAACGAGACACATATTTTGGAATTTTCTGGAAACGAGAAAAGAATACCCGTTAAAATTGGGTGTTTACTAAAATACAATTTTATTCGATTTTCAACTAGTCGGACAAAATTGGGGTATGATACTGCCCTCTTTATTTGGATTTTATCAAGAAATATGAATTGGCGAGACATATTTGAAGATAAAATAGAAATAAAGAATTCATAAATTATACCGATTTTGTCCACTTGGGGAAATCCGATTTTTTTTTTTTTTTTTTTGAATGGGTGTCAGCCTTCGGCCGACAAAAGCAGAAAATAAGCTTGGTACCGACCCTCGATGGTGGCGAAAGCGATAAAGACGGCGGAAAATCAATTGGTGCTAGCCTCAGCAAAGAAAAGCAAGAAATAAAGCGATAAAGATGGTATCGACCTGCGGTAGGCCGACCTTTGGCGGGAAATAAAGAAAGTGATAAAGAATGCGAGAAAGAAGGAGCGCTTGTGGCTCGGAAGGAACACTTGGGTTACGAAGGAGCACTTGTGGCTCGGAAGAGCACTTGGGCTCACGAAGGTGGCTCGCTTTCGGCGGCCGAGGTTCAATATCAAGTTGTGGGGCGATCGTTTTACCTTGATGGACTTACGCTATGCTTTATACTGACACAGCTAGTCTGAAGGACACGAAGTCTAGGGGGCCGATCCGTCATGCTCAGTGATGACTTGGCGAAATGAAGGTCGAGTTCAAAGTCGCTGCTTGGACTGTTGATTTGAACGGTGAAGGACCACAGGTGCGATGATTCGTCGATTCGCTTGCTCGATAACGACGGGATCTGAAGGGACGTATTGGTCCTGAAGGGACACGTGGGTCCTGAAGGGATTCACAAATCCTGTTGATTGACTGATTGAGATGGTCAATGCTGGCGTATTGAATTGAGGTACCTGCATACGTCAGTTGATGCAAGAGATGGTGCATGTTGTGCAAAGGCGTGGTATACAGGAGCATGTTATGCGAGTGCATGCAATGCTATGATTTTGGTGTGATGATGCATGTGGTGGAACACTCTTGAGGTTTTCCTTTTGATTTGATTTTTCTTGATCAGCTTTCTTTTTTCTGATCATCTGTTTTTCATTTGCTCTTTTGCTCTTTTGGCTTTTTCTTTTGCTGGTTCGACCAACCCGTGACACAACTGTGGAGCCGATTAGGATTGTGGTGGCACATGAGCCAAGTGCAGATTTGCTTTATAATTTTGCCATTTGGCGATGATTACGAGCATAATTGTTTACTTGCGAACTTAATTCGCTTTGAAAAGTTGTTTCCTTTCCATGACTTTTAGAAATTTCGCAATGATTGTGATGCTTTATGGTTTATGCACATGTTTTCTGAGATCAATGTCACCATCATCATAAAAGCGCTTATTTTGAGCGAGAAAAAGCGGGGAAATAGAAAAACAAGCGGATGTGAGAAAGAGTGAACTTTATTGATGTAAAAGTCGATCGCATGAAAGTTACGCCATTATTCAATACATTTGAAAGTTTAAACTACAAAAAGACACGAAAAAGAGAGAAGCTAATTTACATTTGTCCATCTGCACGGGGGCGGTGCCAACCATTTATTTCCATGACTTTGACCACCCTCTTATCCGGACTTTCGGGGTGTTGTATGCCTTTGTCTACTTTTCATGCCCAAGCTTTCGACCTAATTTTTGCTGGATCGCCGCTGCGGGTTTTCAATCCAGGGTCGCTACGATTTTGCCTAGGTCGCCCTTTCGGGTTTTCAACCTAGCGAGCTATTTTTACTTGGCTTATCTTTCTTTTTTTGATTTCTTTCGGGCATAATACTTAACTTCACCGATCGTAATTAACTGGGTTCCTCAGATCTTCGCCGTCCATATGAGTATCAGCGCTCCTCCAGAAAAGGCTTTCTTGACTATATATGGGCCGTCGTAGGTGGGAGTCCATTTTCCACGGGGATCACTTTGAATAGGCAGGATCTTCTTGAGCACTAGGTCTCCCTCGTTGAATTCTCGGGGACGAACCTTCTTGTCGAAAGCGGTTTTCATCCTTTGCTGGTATAGCTGCCCCTGATACAAGGCTGTGATTCTCTTCTCCTCAATGAGATTTAGTTGATCTAGGCGAGCTTGTACCCACTCTGCTTCCTCCAGCTTAGTTTCCATTAGTACCTGCAGGGAGGGTATCTCAACCTCAATTGGGAGGACTACTTCCGACCCATATACCAAAGGGAAAGGGGTTGCCCGGTTGAAGTGCTTGCTTTGGAAATGCGGTAGCCATGCAAAGCAAATGGAAGCATTTCGTGCCAATCCTTGTAGGTTACCACCAACTTTTGCACAATCTTCTTGATGTTTTTGTTGGTCGCTTCAACCGCCCCATTCATCTTGAGCGATAGGGAGAGGAATTATGATCTTTGAATTTTGAATTCTTTGCATAGGTCCTTCATCATTTTCTTTATTCAGGAGTTCTTTGCCGGGTTATCAATGGTGATCTTGTTTGGAAAATCATCTTCGGGACTAGCACGATTCAAATCTCGGTAGTTAACGCACATTCTCGACCTTCCCGTCCTTCTTGGGCAGGGACAATATTGGCAACCCATCTGCGGGTACTTGCCACCGCTAGAATCGGCGTCAAAGCGCTTCTTCACCGTCTCGATTTTGAGGACATCTCGAGCTTCATCCTTCTCAACTTACATTTCTGAGCGGGCATTGAGTTTGTGGTAGCTTGTGTATCCGCAATGTCGGTGTCCAACCAGGCATATCTTGGTAGGACCATGCAAACACATCCACATGATCGTGCGCAAAGCCCGAACCAACTTTATGCGATCTTCGTCATTTATGGCGGTACCACGCTGACCTCTTTCGGTTCTTATCTCGTACCCAAGTTGACCATTTCGATAGATTCTCCGTGTGGTGAATTACCCTTTCTTCTTGTTTCATTAACCTCATGAGTTACGGAGGGCTTCCCGGTCTTCCTCAACATCCCCCTCGGCTGATTGATAGGGTGATCAAAGTCAAAATATGGATATGCCGACATCTGCTTTTTCGAGAGACTATTCTTTGTGGATCCGCATTTTACGGGCGAAAAAAGCGAGAATGAATGAAAGCGAAACAAGCAAGCAAATAATAAAGCGAGAAAAAGACTCACGCAATGAAGAGAGAATGATTTTTATTGATTGAGAAATTCAAAACAAAGCGTTTTTATTGATGATGATGATTCTCGAAAATAAAAACATGAGTGCCCCTAGCAACTTGTCCTATGGCCTTGGCGAGCCACGAGGGTTGCATTACAAATAATTACTTTGGATTAAAGGTCACGGGAAGGTCAACGACTTCCCGATTCTTCAACTCGTCTCAAAGAAGGCAATGGTGAATCGGACTAACATCACCCTCTTTGACTTCAAGACCATCCCCGATGACAACAATTTGATTGGAGGTTATGCCGGATTATTCTGCGCGAAAGAGAGCGGTTGGCGTCAATCAAATCTGGACTACATGTTTGAAAGCCTTGCAATCTTCCACCGTGTGACCGACCCTCCATTATGAAAGTTGCGGGTAGCATTAGCATTGTATCCCCTAGGAAAGGGAGGTTGCATAGGCTTCATGGGGCGAGTATTGATCAAATTCTTTGAGACAAGGTGATTGAGCAACTCGGTATAAGTTATCGGAATCGGATCAAAATCGCGCGCCTCTTCTCTTGATAGTTACGGGCTCTGTGACTGAATTAGTTTCTTGTGGTTTGGTGGAACAGAAAATGGCATTGTTTTCTTTGTGGAGAAGTGAAAGATGGGCCTCCCACTGCAGTAATAACATTGGCTTCCCTTCTTTCTTCTTGGGGAAGTCGGAAAGTGGTTTCTTTTGTCCACTAGAATTGCTAAAACCGCCAAACAATCTTTTCATTTGCTTGTAATCCAGGTGCTCTAATCGTTCTCCAATGACAACCATATATCGAGAAACTAGATGAAACATTCCCACCAACCTATCATAATATAGCCTGGAAGAGTCTCCATAAACATGTACACCATCTCCTTTTCCGGTTAATGGCGGCTTCACTGAGCAAACTATGCTCCTCCACCTTTGAGCATATTCTTTGAATGATTCTCTATCTCCTTTACTCATGTGCTGTAACTGAGACCGGTCGGGAGCAAGGTCCATGTTATACTGGTATTGTTTCAGGAATGCTTCAGAGAGATCCTTCCAACTATGAATGTCGGAGGATTGTAGTTGCATATACCAATCTAACGATGCCCCAGTCAGATCCTGTTCGGAAATAGTGAATGAGCACCTTGTCATCATGAGCATACGCGGCCATTTTTCTAACATACATTGTCAAATGGCTCGATGGACATCCAATGCCGCGATATTTATCAAAGTCAGGTGCTTTGAATTTAGGAGGGATGACAACATCTGGGACAAGGCACAAATCTCGTGCATCCTTGGCTCACAGTACACGATCCTTCCATAGCTCTTAAACGCTCTTCAAGCAAGTGATACCGATCCTTATCTTTGAGTGTTCTCAAACAAATGACCTTGTGGATAGCTCCCGCATCGTGATAATAACCCCATATCGGCGGGGTTTCCCATATGATGGACAACATTTTGAAGATTTACGCGACTCCCGAGTAGGACTAGGTGAACTTCTTGGCGGACAATCACTGGGATTAGGAGTATGAATTTGTGGTCCAATAGCAGCTCCACTAGGTATAACCATGGCGAGTTGACTCGACCCCACAGAATAGCGGCGAATGGACGACACATAACCCATGGCATCCCCGGGGATATGCACGTGCATTGGGTGATTCTCGTCCGCTCACCCCTGGAGAATGGGCAAAGTGGTGACCCCCAGTCCGGGAGGAGTGTGAGTAGTTGTAACTTCGGCGGTCACCGGAGAGAAACGAAAGTAACAACCCGCCGGGATTCATAACGATGGCGGCCCAGTAGCGGCCCCCCCTCGATTTTGTAGCATACTCATTACTTCGGCCATCTGCGCTTCCATAGCCTGAACTTTGGTTTTCAAAGCCTGATTCTCTTGAGCCAGCTGCTCAGGGTTAAGAATCTCCACAGCCAACTCATCTTGACCCGGGCGGTCCTCAATCTCGAAATCCTGATTGCTAGCCATCAATCTTGCTTGTAGACGAGTGTAGTATCGGTGTTGGCGAACCAGCTTGCCTTTCTTTTCTGTTGGTAGAACATTTTTATGAGTACAAGTATGAATGCGTAAATGAATGCAGTGCATATGCACATGACTTTATTATTATTATTATTATTTTTTTTTTTTTTTTTTAGAATTTTGCTTATGTAATGCATGATGTTATGATGCAAAATGCGGATGATGAGGATGCTTTTTCATATTATTTTCATAAAGAAAGATATTTACAGGTAGTGGTTTGAAAAATTTAGGGCAGTATACCCTATTGCCACCTCATATAGGTATTTATGAAAGAGGAGGAAAAATATATTCTTTTGTGTTTTTTTTTTTCAAAAATTGTTGAAGGAAAAGAACTAAGCTAGATGTAATAATGCAACACACAATTTTGGAAAAGCCCTTGTGACCTAAAAAGGGGTGAGACCTACGATCTAGGGCAATTTAAAGGGTAATCTCCCATGTAGCTCTATTCACTCCCTCACAAGGCCACCAGAGCCACAGTCCCTTTCACAAAATTCCCCACAAATGCAGCAAACTGCTAGGTGTGAGGCATCATGAAAGAGCACAACTCTGGTTGAAACTTTACATAAGTAGCCAAGCGGACAAAGGTCACGATGGGCTCTCACTACTCGAATCCACTCTCCTAAATTTTTGCGGACACAGGTTATGGTCCCACTCAAAACATGTAATCAAGAGGTATAAGTGTAGTGTGTGTCAAGGGCATTTTCCTAGCACTACCCCACCGAAATGAAAACCAGGAGCAGCCTGCAGGTTGCAAGCAATAACATGTTTGTCTACCCACAGGTTCAATATCGATCCAATATAAACTAGCATAGGGTTCCCACAACATTGCACCTCTTACTTTAAGAAAGGGAGGCGAGGAGAGGGGAACATGATAAGAGAGGGAAATGCGTGAGCTTACCTCAAGAAAGGGAGCGAAGAAGAAGGGATCATGGGGATTGGAAGAATGCATGGGCATAAGCAATAAAAGTGCTGAGAGTAGAAAAGGAGATAGGAACAAACATAGAAGAAGACAAATGTATATGCCTACAATCAATGATAAGAAAGAAAGGAAAAAGAATGAAGGCAAACAAGGTATTAGTCAAATCAACAATACATTAAACCACACATTTTAATTAGTTAGGCTTGACCCTCGTCTTTTAAAAAAAGTCCCCAGTGGAGTCGCCAGCTGTTGCACCCCGAAAAATCCGGTTTGGGTTTTTCAATGTACAACGTGGAAAAATTATGGAGCCGCCACCAATATTTTAATTTTAAGACCAAAACATTGAAAAAGGTCATTTGAACAAGGCGTATGGTCTTTGAAAACTAGAGATATGGGTTGGGGGTCGATTATGTAATGCGGGGAAGGTGTTAGCACCCCACACGTCCTCTCTACTGAGAGGGAACCTTTAGTTAAGTGTGTGGTTTTAACGTTTGATTTGAAAGATACCTAGATTTGTCTATTTATTTCTTATTTGGAGATAACTGAGAAAACTTAATGAAATTTTTATTTTTGATGCTTGGCGAGAATTGGCTTCTCGCTCCTACGTATCTCTAGTGCGATGGAGAATTCAAAGCTACGTAGTTCTTGTTTGTCATGAAAAGGTTTTTGTTTTTTATCTTTTTAGTGAGTTTTCGAAATATGACGAGTATTCCGCGAATGATTAAACTAACAGAGGTTATGGGTAATCACCGCGAAGTACTCTTGAAAATGAGAGTCACTACCATCAGTCGGACGAACAAAGGGTTACGATTGGTTGTTAGTAGTGACTTCGTTTTTATTTGCTCTTTTGAAAATGGTTTTGAAAATATTGATTGGCACAAATGATCAAACTAACAGAGGTTATGGGTGATCACCGCTTTATTGTTCTTTTGGGAAAAGACATTGCCACCAATGGCTAGACGAACAAAGGTTCTGATTAGCCACTAGCAACAATGGGTTTGAAAATAATTCTTTTCGTTTGTTTTATGAAAATGACTTTTGTTTATTGCGCTTGCGGCGAAGCGAGACTCGCTCCTACGTATCCCAAATGGGAATCAAAGCGACGTAGTTCTAACTTGAAGATGAAAATGTTTTTGAAATGGTTTTGGAAAGTGGAAGAGCTTTCATAATGACCAAGCAAGCAAATGCTTTGAGTGATCATTACTAATAACTCTTGATAGCGTTCGTGACAATCAAACAAGCCAAGGCTTTGGGTGATAGTCACTAATAACTTGCATTAATTAGAAAAGAGTTTGAATGATTTTGGGGAAAAGGGTGAAGTTATTATCAATGATTGGTTACAAACTTCAAAGCGCATTCAATAATCAAATAATCGTGCATATGTCATACATCAACTAATATTAAACATGCCGATACAATCAATGATTCAATTGTCAAGGATGCAAGGTGAATTTCTCAAAACAAATGTGTGTGTGTGAGGAGAAGTGCATTTACCCTAATGACTCTACGCTACAACGGGCATGTAGGCTTACGTCTTCATTAGGAGGTCATACACATTGAGGAATGGCACACGTTAAGTCAAGACAATTTAAGTAGCATCGAAAACAAGTAAACAATTGATTATAGGCATAGAATGATCTTAGTTAAACTAATGACATGTGAGCAACAATTTCTTAAACATCATCAAGCAAGGAACAACAACAAAATCAACTTGACAATATTTTTAAACATAAGTATGAGAACCAAAGGAAACATGAGTCCACATTTTATTTAAAAAAAGCGGGTTGTAATCAAAACATGGGGGTGTGATTAATTCTGTGGGGTGGTATCATTAAGCGGTGGGTGCACTTGGTAAAGCCCAACTTGTTTTCTTTGTTGAGCTGACCCATGTTCAAAAAATAAAAAAATAAAAATAAAAGGCTTGAGTTTGGGGTGCATGATTTAACTTTGAGGTGTGTATGTAGTGTCAGAAAATAAAATAAAATAAAAAGACAAATAACAAAAGCAAAAACATTAAGATCGGATCCCTAATTTTCTCCTTCTTCTTCCCCACAAATGCGCGCTCCATTCCTTTCCTTAGAGAGAGCGCGGATCGAGAGAGAGAGAGTACCGAGTGCGAAGGTGGAGCGGTGAGAGAGGGCGACGCCGGTGGAGCGCGCGGTTTGTTTCACGCGACAATGGAGAAGAGGCGACGGTGGTGGCTCCTAGATGACCACCATTCACGGTGATGACGCTCACCGGAGTTCGAGGAAGCGGCGACAATGGCGGCTTTGGCAAGCGAAGGTAGTAGTTGAAGAGAATGACCGAGGTCGGGGAGAGGGAAGAGGACGCCGCAGAGAGAGGAGGTGCGGCGGCGGCAGCGGTGGTGTGGTGGTTTTGAGGTTATTAGGTTACGTGCTCTTTTTTGCTTTTGCGTTTTTGTTCTCTCCCACAACCAGTTCTCTCTTTGCTCTCTATCTACGTGTGATTTTTCTCTGTGTTCATGCGTATTCGGTTTTTGTTTTTTTCTTTTTTTTTTTCCTTGTTTCTTAGTGTCCCTCCCCCCTCTTACGTGTGTCTCTTTGGTATGAATTTATAGTGTCTTTGGTGGTGTGGTGTAGGTGTGGTATTGAGCATAGAAGCAAAACTCATGGGAGACAAGGGTACAGGCCGTCTCTGAAATGCAAGCAAAGCGGGAGAGGCGATTGTTTTTGCTCAAAATGGAAGAGCAAAGAGACAAGAAGAAGGGGACTTAAGCTTCAAGCTCAAAGTGTCTCTGCTTTGGTTGTATGCAGCAGTCATCTCTCTCTCTCCACGACCTTGTTTTTTTGTTTTTATTAAAGAAGTATTATTTTGCTTTTAATTTTTGTCTACATGTGTAACAACAAGTTGACTTATGTATTTGTACCAAATTAAAAACTCTTTAAAAGCAATTTTGAAATCTGATTTGTTTTATGTAAAAATAATGATTTGATACGCGTAAATGGCGAGGCAGCGGCTGTTGGTACTGCGCGCCGCGAATAGAAATAATACGCGACAACGAGAATAAGAAATGCTAGATCGATATGAACGCAACTTGAACATATTCGTGCGGTGAGACCTACAAAGCGAGACACATATTTTGGAATTTTTAGAAGCTTGAAAAGAATACCCGTTAAAATTGGGTGTTTACTAAAATACAATTTTATTCGATTTTCAGCTAGTCGGACAAAATTGGGGTATGACAAGCTGGATAGGGAAAGGACAATGTGAGAGAGGCTAGAGAAAGATCATGAATCGAAGAGACAGGTTCAGGAACGTAAATATACATCCATCACATGAAGTTGCACATGGTGCATGACCGAGATTGGTCCCACACCTAAACCGGTCGTTGACTTGGTCAAGCTCTGTGTGTGTCAGGGTTAGGGAATCGATCGATGAGTCACTAGTTGAATCATGATGATGTGTAGAAATATATAACTACTTTTAGTTGATATATATATATATATATATATATATATATATATATCATTTATTTGTAGACTATGTCATGTGCAGTGTTGGTGCAATTACAAAGTGATGGATATAAACCCATATGTCCGTCCCGGGTTCAAACTAGGCGACAGACTATTTTTTTAATAAAAGTATTTTCTTTCATTACTTGGCAATGCACAACGTTAAAATTGTGTTTGGAGCTACGTGTGCATGGGAATGACATTAATTAGGTTTGTAAGTGAGACCAACAACAACTACAATATTTTGACCCAAAGGCAGCGGTTGATAATCTTGTGTAAAGCCAAAAAGCTGTTTTTACTTTTGGCAGCGGTTTTAAATCGTGGTATTTGTAGGAGTTGCCTATTCTTTCGACAACAATTTTTTACTAGCAATGGCAATGCCATCAAAAGCGATTGCCGTTGAGGCGGAAAGACAACATTTTTGAAATGTTCATTGAGAGCAATGTAAAACTGTTGTAGTCAATGGCAGCGATTTTAAATCAATTCCTTATGTAAAATTGTTGTCTATCTTCATCATATACAACACTTTAAAACCGTTGTCATAGATAATAATTTTTTTTAAAAAAATTAATATTTTTTCGAAGGCCCATTTATTCATATGCAGTGAGTACAAAAATTAGGTGTTATTATATTACTAAAATTTATGACAAAATCACAAAATCAATGTATGATACAAACCAACAAATATTTGTACTATACAAGCCTAACTATTCTAAATTATTGGTTTATTTTTGGTGAAGAGACCCAAGATTACAATTCACAACAAAGCGAGAAAAAAATTACCAACAAAACTCTAGAAAAGCCTATTACTTAATGTAACCAATTATCATAAGGAAGGTCAGACGCCCAATATGAGACACATGCTCAACCTGAGATTATTGTGCTGCAAAAGAAAATATGGTATTTGACAAGTTTGAATGTTCAGATTTTGTATTATTTGTATTATTTTCCTTGAGCAATAAAATATGTCATATAAATCTTGGAGTCTAACAAATCTGTAAGGCATAGATCCTATAAAAAAAGTAAGATAATACAATTCTACTTGAGCTTAGAATCAAGTAGAAAATTAAAATTATTTACAGATAATACCTGGAAAATTAGACAAAATTGGGGAACATTTCAATCCATCTCTAAAAGCAAATTGGTCAGGAAATCATCAAAAATATTAATAAAAAAAACGAAAATGTTAGCATATAGTCTATCAATTGTTTTACTAATATTACGAGTAAGCAATGAGACCACCGGCTATTATGAGGGGAATGAATCCTCTAACATTGGATCTCCTAACTTTCCCTACCTTTAGAGTATGTTTGGATTAGTGGTATGTGATGGCATGGGATGAAATGGAATGGAGTGGAATGATGTTCCCTTGTTTGGTTAATTTAAAAACTATGGAATGGTAAGTGATGGTAAATATTCCACCCAATTCCATCCCTTCCTCTCATTTTCCTTACCACCCCCCAAATTGGGCGGAATAGGATGGAACCACTAACACTAATTATATTATTACATATTTACCCTTTTATGTTATACTACATTCACACAAGCAAGTTGTTCATATTTCTATATTTTCTGCACACTCCGCTCCTCTTTTTGTTTTCCATTACTATTCAACTTTCTCATATACTGATGAATGTCAATGACAAAATCACGACATTAAATTGAAAGGAAGCTACCATGTAATCACGACAATTTTGCTGATGAGCCTCAACGACAATATTATTCCATTTTTCATGAAATACAGACTTGGAGTACCCCTCCTAGTACAATATTTTTGTGAGATGAGAGAGAAAGCAAAATGATAATGATATATATATATATATATATATATATATATATATATATATATATATATATATATATATATATATATATATAAAGTGAAAGGCGAGGGAAAGTTAGAGGATCCGGTGTTGGAGGATTCATTCCCTATTATGAGGAGGTATTAAAAATTGGCACTAAGCATGGGAAAACCGCATGTGAGTGAACAAAAAGGCCGAGCCAATCGAGTTGGAGCCGAGTTAATGACGCAACATGTGCGGTGTTGGCGAATTGTAAAGTTGGATATAAACCCTTATGTCACCGGTTCAAACCCAATGATGAGGACTCTTTTTAATAAAAGTGATATTTTCCTTCATTATTTGGTTGTGCATAACATTAAAATTGTGCACGGAGCTACGTGCATGGGAATGACATTAAATAGGTGCGTAAGTGAGACCAACCGCGTTATTACGAGGAAGCATTGGGACCACTAGCTATTATGAGGAATGAATCCTCTAATATTGGATCTACGTGCATGAGAATGACATTAATTACGTCTGTAAGTGAGACCAACAGTTATTACGAGGAAGCATTGGGACCACCAGCTATTATGAGGGGAATGAATCCTCTAATATTGGATCTCCTAACTTTTCCTACGTTTAGGAAAAAATGAGGGTAATATAGTCATTTAAGATGGAGAAATATGAGAGAGAAAGCAAAATAAGAGAGAAAGAGAGAGATAAAGAGAAAGGTAGGAAAAGTTAGAGGATCCAATGTTGGAGGATTCATTCACTGTTATGAGGAGGCATTGAAAATTTGCTTTGAAGCATGGGAATAAACCGCATAGCAGGTGAATAAAAAGAAAAAAGACCGAGAGCCGACCAGATTGGGAACCGAGTTAATGACGAATCATCGGTCTAACTTATCCATTATGATGATCCGAGCCATCTAGGGTTCCGGTTCCCGACCGGATCGGTTCAAGCTATGCAGTGCGAGCCGAGTTTTAAAACATTAATCACCCCATCTTAGTAGGTTCATGCCCAAAAAGATTCAATTATATTGTTTTTCACCAAGATATGATATGATAGGTGAACGTTGAGCTCTTCATCTGCAATTGCATGCTTCTTGTAAAAGTAAATCATAGATTCAACCAAATTTTTAAACCACAAAAACAAACCTTTTCCCACGAACCAATCCAACAACTCATCTGATGTCAATAAGTTATATGTTCAAATGTCAAATAATAATGAAAATATACAACAACGGACGGTACTTATGTGTCCAAGTCACATGGACACATAAAATTATTGGAATGATAAAATAAGTAAAAGCACAAAGTATCAGGAGCTAATGACCATAACAATGATCAAGCAAATCAGCATACAACCTCTTTATTCTATAAGAAAAATAAAAGATATGCTCCATATCTTATCTCATCCTCCATAATGCAGCACTTAGGGAACCATGATCAAGGGGATAGGACCTTCCGACCATAGTGTAGGAATTTGAGACATTCATCTTCTATGTCCCCAACCTTTTGAGGTTTGCATCCCCCAAATAATTCTATCCTCTGCAGCCACAAAGCACTTAAAGCATCTGCTCGCATTTCGTGGGACACTATTTGTCCCAGACATTTAATCTCAACCTGCAAAAAAATAAATTAGTAACCTATGATTGAACATTGAGCAACATGTAAGGTAGCATATTTTGTGTTTTGAAATTATTACAACCAAAAAGAACCAAATGTTTTGACTCCCAACACAAAAACACTACAAATGAAGATACTTACATAAGATGCATGTATTATAGTTGTGACTCAATTATGAGTGCATGTCTTAGAATAATGTATTATTATTGATATTTAGGCTCTGAATCCATATCACAAAATTGATTTGACTCAGACACACCATAGGTAAAATAAAAACTAGACAAATGAAGAATGAAATAAGCCACTATAGTGTGTGTTTGTATAAATTGTATATTCACGTTTGCAGATTCTCAAACGCGCGTTTACTTAAATCCTACAAAATGTAGCATCCACTTCAACGCACGTCTAGGAGTGTGCCAACGCAAAAAACATGCCAATAGTCTAATTTGATGCTCGTATGTTCTTGAATCATATTAATTAATGCATGTTAGATATACAACTAATAAGACTGAAATGTACCTCATCTTCAGATTCTAAGCCGAGTTTCTTCATCAGAAATCTGCAGATATAAAAGACAGTCACACTCTCATCCCTGTAGCAAAATGTAGAGATAGACTGTGAGAAATCATAATATTCCAATCTAGTTAGATCTATATTTTAACAACTTCGCTACATATTACACTACTAAAAAAATGAAATAACGAAGGTAACTAGAAACAAATTAATTTTCAAGTTAGATGTCGCTAACACTTAAAGGTGGGATTTCGACTCGTAACTTAGGAAAATCTATCACATCTAACCTATTTTCACCCTTATATTGCATGGTTATCTCAACTGGATGCATTGCTTTGAAAATAATATTTTCATTTGCCAATATACAATAAAATTAATAGCACAGTCTACATGCATGAGTTCAATAAATGTGAAGGAACTTACCTCATTTTGACATAACGAGTAGAAATTTGGGGAAACGGTGGATCTCCTTCCCTAAAACATATTAGTCTAAAATTAGTATATATGCAAATATTCAAATATGATTTATGACATGGTTTCAATTTCAAGATATAAACTTTCAATTAAAGTTCTGAAAGTTGCATTGTTTCCTTACTGGTGATCAGAAGCTATCAAGGTGAACCAAATTTTTTTAGTTGATGGTTTATTGACAATATCATAAAATAATGCCATAGGTTGAATGCTTTCACCCCCAAAAATAGCTTCATGTATCGGATAACCTAGTGGCAATCTCGTAATCTCCAAATCTGAGTCACTGTCTTCTTTTTCTTCCACGACTTTTTGTTTAGATTTGAAAACTTTACTCGCACTTGCAGCCCCCGTTGAGGTGTTCAAATCCACCTTTGATTTCTAGAGTTAAGCAACAACAATGAAACATATAAAATTAAGCAACATAGTATAATAAACTAATGCTAACAATACAATCAAGGAACACATGTATTGGAACCAAGATATATTGAAACATTATTGGAGATAATTGTGTTAATAGTTTGTTATAGTTTAGTTTAGAGTTAGTGATGTTAGTTATTATTTTCTTCATTTCTATATCGACTTATATGTATAAATAGGGTCCATTATATATTCATAGTTAATTCAAATGGATCACCTATCAATAATATTTCTTTATTACAGTTCTCTATTTTTCCTCCATATGTGTTATAACAAGAATTGTAATAAAGATGCCAACCACTAACCTTTCTAGTAGCTAGTGATAGTGTTGAAGGTAGTTCACGAGCCTCGTTTTCTTTCCCTATAGGAAATGTTTTGTTCCTTATACTTTGTAGAAGGAAGTCTGGTCTGGTAATCAGAAAATCAACAAAAAATACAACTTAGCATACAAAAATTAGCATTGAAAACATGTTTTTAAAAAGCTAACTAGTTGTGTACACTTTAATTTATAACAAATGCATGCATGATCATATGGAAATGGTGAAGGAAAACTAACCAAGCATGGGGTATTGCACGGTAACTAGTTGTGTACACTTTAATTTATAACAAAAGTATAATTTCACACTTCGCTGGCACGCTGCGCCTTTCAAATTTTCACCTGTCGTCGCCCAAATGTCTTCTCTTTTTCAGAGTGAATATTTAATGGATATACAATTGTCATTTCTTTGAACTTTTTACTTGTTCGCATACTATCTTAGTTTTATGGATGGGCTTGGTTTTGGCGTCTGGCATGGAGGCAAAATTTGTTTGTTTGGGAGGAGGATCTGGTACAAGATCTCTTGATACTCCTGCAACCTATGGTCCTTAACTCAAATGTGGATCATTGAGTGTGGGTAGGTGATGTCTCTGGTATCTACGTTAAACCAGGCTATTCTTGTCTTACGGAGGAGTCTTCTATAGCCTCAAGATTTTTGGATGAACAGGTGGCGATTTTGGGATGACCATTGCGGAGTTTGGCTCTCTCGAAGGTGATTTCATTTTCTTGGCAGCCTCTCATCGATAGGGTTCCCACTTGGGAGAATTTGGTCAGTCGTATAGTTATCCTCGATGATGCTCTGGCTTCGTGGGCACTCTGTGGAGGCCACGAGGAGTCAACTCTACATTTGTTCGCGTGTGCCCCTTCGCCCAGACTAATTGGTATGACGCGCCTTCCAATGGTTGGGGTGGCAGTTTCCTATGCCACCATACTTACTCTCTCCCCCCCCTCTCTCTCTCTCTCTCTCTCTCTCGACAACGGTTCGTGGTTTTTCTCCGATTTTGCAGTTTTCCTCGTTAAATTATTGTGTTCCGATTGTGCTCATTTTATTTCTCAATGTTGTTTTCTCCATATGTGTGTGTGTGTGTGTGTGTGTGTGTGTGAGTGAGTGAGTGATCTTTTGCCTTTAAAAAAATCCAATTTACAACAATACCATTCATGCATATTTTTAACAACTTACAACCATATGTACTCAAAATAAAAGAAATAGGTTTATAAAATCCCCCTTCTCTTGAAGAAGAATGATGTCTCATAAATTTGTCAGAGGGACTAATTACCTCAATTTCTCAAAGGGATTTACACCCAAATGAATGTTGCATACGGGGCAACATACCAAATCTTCGTCTCTAAATTTTGCATGGATGCACTCCCTGCAAACTAAACAAGTCCAAAGGAAAAAAGATCTGTTAGAAATTTTACGATCAATACTCTAGTTTTTTAAGCATTCACAGGAAATTCTAATTTCACGGATCAAACTCTAATAAATACTACTCTAGTTTCAAATATAAGTAAAAAACAATACATAATATTTGATGGTAAAAAGTCTAAGTTAATAAATTCTACTTCATTTGTTTGCACATTGTGGATTTTCAATTATTTTATGGTATGCTATTTGATGGTAATTAAAAAAATATAAACAAATGGGTGATTTTGATCCAGTTCAGTTCTCTATGAACTTTGCGTGCGTGTGTGCGCATGAGGATGAGAAGAGTAAATTAAGACCGTATACATCATGACTTATTATTTTAACCTTGACAATTCATGATTTTGATTTATGGACATGATTGTTTCTTCTCACCCTCTCATTATAAAACTTCTCACATAATCATTTGACCACACACACACACATATAAATATCACACAAGATCTTATAATTAATTATTGTTGATTTTAATCTAACCGTTTTAACTAAGAGTTCTCATTTTTCACGGTAAGCATTAATTCTCACTTGATTGTCTCCCTATATATATATATATATATATAGTCAAATGATTATGTATTAAAAAAAATTGACTCAATTAACTAAAAGAAATTAAATAGAAATTCTCTCACATGTATGAAAACAGTCAATGATCTTGGTGGCGTCCACGAAGAAGTGGTTGCAAAGGACACAAGTCAAGTATGCTGTAATCTCATCGCTCCTCACTTTAATCTTCGTGGTTGACTTCACCATCATGCGATTATTCTTGCTTCAACAAATAATAACACAAAAAAGTGAACAATATTGAATATTAATAAATAATAAAACCCAAATTGAGTGTCACATCGATCATTCGAGCAATCAATCAATATATCAAAATAACAATGTAAGAAAAACAAATTGCACCCTAAAAGAAATGAGATTTAGAAAAAGAAATGAGATTTGAATTTTGTGAAGATTTAAGAGTAGATTTAACAATGAAGGTGGAAATTATATTCAGACACAGTTTTGTACTTGAAGGAGCAAAACATGAACTGAGACACTTACCGTTGGCTGATCTCTCTCTCTCTCCTTTTTTTTCTTGACCTTGTATAAGTTGTACTAGTATTTATATTTATCATGTTAGAGTGTGTTTTAATGTGTGCTAGGGTCCATTCTCCATTGTATTTACACCTGGGCTATCTCTTTTATTTTTACTCTATTTTATTTAAATATTACCTTTTATATTATTATAAAAAACAAGTAAATAAGAAATTTAATTTTTGTCAAAAAAGAAAATAAATTTAATTTATTTCTAGTCAATAAAGTAAAAAACATTTAATTTTTACGCGCATTCATTTAATTGAGGTTTAGAATTTATAACTTTTTTTTTTGTAGTAGATTTTATTACTTAATCTATTAAGTATCCAGGTTTAAATGGTATGTACCATTGTTGTAAAAAAAATTATCCCATCCAAAAATTAAAATTCATGGCATAAATGACTTTTAAAGTAATTTTTTTTATTAATCGAGTATTTTCTGCGCGCAATTGCAACGATTAATTATTCGAGCCGGGTAGGACTACAATGGGCGGTAAAGCTCTCTATCGAGAGATTTAACATTACTGCATGTCTAATGCTGAATTCGAAACCAAAAAACTTTGGTTAAGTTAGAAAAGACCTCTACCATCTTATCCAAATGTTATTGAGTGACTTTTAAGGTACTTGAGATAAAATAAAACATTAATTTTTTGTGGTGTGCATGATTATTATTATTTTGTTTTTTTGTTAATAATTATGCCATACTTTTTAATAAATGTCTTTTGATTACACTTTTTAATAAATGTCTAATACCATATTTAATTATTTGGAGGCAAATATTAAATACTTGTATTTTAAGAAAGTCAAATTATATTCCCTCCGGTCCTTATTATAAGAAGAAAATACAAAAATCATTAATACCAAGGAACTCATTTAATTTTTGTCTTTTTTAAGTTAAGTCTCCAAAATATCATTCATTCAACTCAACAGATTTATGTGCACTACTCTCACTCACTTTGAAAATTGAAAAGACAAAGCATTCAATGAGGGTAAAATTGGTATTTAAGCGATAAATATACACTAAAAACTAAAGTAGTTTCTTATATTTCAAACTAAAAACCAGAGAGAGTATTTAATAAATCTATTTTGAAATAATAATAATAATAATAAAAACATATTTCTATTAATAATTTATTAAAAGAAGAGTTGTCATTAATTAATATAGGTATGGATAGAGATTAGATATCTGTAAGCAAATGTTAGTGGAGTGGGGAAATGTTAGTTTTCGGAATTTGAACATTGGATCTCCTTCTACAAATCAGCTCTCCTTCATATCCCTTTAAGCTCGTCGTCAGTGAAATAAGTTATGTGAGGCTATTTAAGGGAGACATTATAAGATACTAATCATTGGAGCAAAATGAGTGTGCGTCTCTTAAAAATGATGGGAAATATGGGATCTACTTTAGGGACTTCAAATAAATTAGCTAAAAGAGCATTGGAGATGCTCTTAAGAAATTGTACAGTACGTGTTGCGTCAAAAAGTCGTAAATTGTTATACTCATTATTCCCCAAGCTTGTACGGAAGATTGGACTATCTGAATTTTATTTTATTCCACGATGACAATATATGTGCAGATTTAAATGCATTTTTGTTTTAACAATTATTTCTATTTAATACATATTTCTAATTAACTTTTTTTTGGGTACAAAGATAAAATATTTCATTATTTAAAGAAAAATATTAAAAGCGTAGATTTTTAAAATATTAAATAAGTTTTTTTGTTTACTATGTTTTTGGTGTACAGTTTCCGCCAACTTTGTCAGTGACTAATCTACACTGGAGACTTGGTTGGCCACGAGTAACCGGTTTTATTAGTGCTCGTGTGGTTCCCATCGCAAATGTGAGTTTTGTCACGCCCAAGATTCGGACTCGAGGCGCAGAGTGAGATCTGAGATCTAAGTCAGGATTCTACCACTTGGACCAACCCTCGTAGTAATATTAAATATGTTTAGTAATGTTTGTAAACAAAAATGCAATTAATAGTTCTATTTTGTAATACTAAAAATTTCACTTAACACATTTGTCTCAATTTGATAAAAAGACAAAAGTAATTTGCAATCTCTACCAATATTAATTGAATGTGTTCAATGAACCCAATAATATTTCTACTAATATCAATCCGCTAACTTATAGAAGATAAGTGTTTTGTCTGAGTTTAATATGACTAGTTTATAATATATTTTTACCTATGAAGCCCCGATACTCCAAAATAGGCCACGTACCCGTATCCGATACGTATCCGATACCGATACGTGTCGGATACTTCCGGATACGTATCCTGAGAGTATCCTAGAATTTATATTTATTTTTAAATCAAAAAAGACCAGATACTTACCGGATACTTGCTGGATACTTACAGGATACGTATCCTGATGGGAGTATCCTACAATTTATATTTATTTTTAAATCAAAAAACGATTAGATACTTACTCTTTTATCCTTTCTTTGAAGAGAAAAAATGGATCCAAAAAGGGCACAAAATTTGGTTTATGTGCATACTTAGCTTCATCTTTTGTCTAGAAAAGATGAATTATATGGTAAAGTAGAGACAAAGATGTGGGACATTAGTGGAGATACACATGATCCACTTGATGTTGTTGGAATTGAATTAGCAGAGATATCTGTTGATGAACCAGAGTTTGAAGCTATGTTATTTTTTGATGATGGAGATGGAGGAGAGGAGAATGACACAGTTAGTATTAAATAGTGAATAGTAAGCAATTGTATATAACCTAAACTTATTTTGTGACATGTTCGTAGGAGGAAGAATATATTTTAAAATGGGTGGGGAAAAGACATTTAACTATGCTTACTAACTTTTTTGGCTTACCAGTGTTTTTGGTGCGTAATTTCCACCGGCCACGATAACTAATCTACGCTGGAACCCAAGCTAACCACGAGTACATGTGGTTCTCCCCTCCCAATAGAGTTTTTGCCGGGAGGGGAGACTATGCTTACTTATTTTGATCAAAAGTATAATGTTTTATATTTTTAAATTTTAATTTAATTTTTTATTGAAGTATCCCTGCCGTATCGTATCTTGATTTTCTAAATTTTTCCGTATCCACGTATCGTGTCGTATCGTATCCCGTATCGTATCTCGTATCCGGGCTTCATAGATTTTTACTAACTTATAGCTTTTTTCCAAACACTATTTTAAGTTGTGTTTTTTTAAACTTGTAGCTTATAATATTTTATTTTTATTTTTTTTTCGTTTTTACCCTTATTACTTTATTTAAATCTATCATGTATCATTCACTAAATGAATATTTTTTCTCATTTTTAAACATTAATTAGAAACTATCAGGATATTCGTGCATTCGCCTGGGTTAGTTTGTTTTTACGCATTTTTGGTATTTACTTTATTTCTAAAATTAAATTTTATATCCTAAAACATATAATTAATTGTTTTAGTTCTTTAGAAATGTAGAAAGCTATGAGAGTATTCTAAAACAAAATAATATTTCTCCATATTAACTCAAAAATTAAATATTTATACATAAAAAATAATGATATTTATAAATCAAAATACAAAAGTTGGTATTCGTCACTAAAACATAATTTTCTCTCAGTCGAGCTCAAAAGCAAGGTAATCAAGCATCGAGAATAAATATGTTGATGAAGATACATATAAAAAAATTATTGTATCAACAATAGTAATATTTTCCCATATTTATAAAGGCAAGATATTAAAAATAATTATAAAGAAAATTTGTAATATTTTTCGTTCGGAACATATATAAAAAAAATATTTACTTATAAAAAACAAAGACACTTATAAAGATAAAATATAAAAAATAATTAATTTTAACGACAACTTATAATGTTTGCCGAGAGATTGTTTAAATGAAACGAAATTATACCGACAACGGGAATCAAAACTAATATAACTCATCACATGTAATTTAGTTATTTCGACAATATTTAATGTTTTCTAGTAGAGACTCAAACATAAAATAAAGCTTTTTTTAAAAAATACTTTTTTAATATATTCCTTTATTTACTTCATTTATTTAAATTGAATATATTTATAATGGGAAAATACAAAAACAATTGTTTCATGGCATGTGACTTTTTCGCCAAGACTCGAAAGGAAAAAAAAAGTCATTTATAAAAAAGTCATTCATGAAGATAAGATATAAAAATAATTCTATAAATAATAGTAATATCTCTATTGAGACTCAATAGCAAACTAATTGTTTAAGAAAAATAAAAACATATATAAAGATAAAATATAAAATAATTTACCGACAATATAAAATAATAACATTTAAATTATACTATGGGCTCAAACGATATTTATATATATATATATATATATATATATATATATATATATATATATATATATATATATATATATATATATATATATATATATATAAAAGTGAGAAATTTCATTAATCAAAGTACAATGAATGATCATTTTTTCTGATAATCCCCGAGGGAATTTGAACTAAGACTGAGGATGATCGCTAAACTCTTACCACCTGAATTTAACAACTTAAGTGTAAAATATAAATATAAATATAAAAAGACATTTATAAAACAAAAATATACAAACACTTATATATAGAAGACACTTACAAAAAGACAAATATAAAACGTAAATATACCGTGACAACTAATGTTTCCCTGTGAGAACTCAAAAGCTAAATATTAATTTGTAAAAACAAAGACATTCTAATGACAAAACTCAAAATAGTTAGTTTCGTTATTCAAAAAATAATTAGGTTCGGTATTCATTGATATGATTTGTTTGTTATTTTGGTCTGATGTGAATGTAGCTAGATTTTGCTCTGATTGCTTTGAGGAGTGAATTGTTTTGGTTAGTCATTTGTTGTGTGGAGCTCATGTGTTTAGAAGCTTATATTCCCTCTGATTTTGTCTCTAGAATTCATGCCTTATTATCCCTAAATTTGGATTATGGTAATGATTTGGGATTGTGGCCAGGTAATAGTCTCAGTAAGTTCTCTATTGCTAGTGGTTTTCATCTTATTTCGAATTATGGTGCGCCACCAATTAATCCTCTCTTGGATAAAGTTTGGAAGATTCAAGCTCCTGAGAGAGTTAAAGCCTTTGTTTGGCTTCTGGTACATGACAAGTTGCTAATTAACTGAAGGAAGAATGCTATGAGGTTGGGAAGTTCATTTTGTTCTCATTGTGGCCCTGTGGCAAAATCAACTCTACATGCGCTACGTGATTGTCCTCGTGCTTCAAATTTGTGGTTGGGTTTAATTAAAGTTGAAGCATGACCAGCGGCGGTTCTTCTAATGGGCTGGGCAGGGCCATGGCCCGCCCCAGAAAAAAAAAATTTCATATGCTGGAAATTACAATAATACCCTTAATGAAAAATTAAATTTACAAAAACAATCAACCAATAAGAATAAAACAACACAACACTCAAGTCTCAACATTGCCTCACGTCTTCCCCTTTCTCTCCCGCTCTCGGCACCACAGCTCCTCCTCTGTTCTCAGTTCTCACTCACTCAACTCACTCAACGCACGGTTCCAGTTCCTGTTCCGTTCCGGCGTCGCGGCGTTCCAGCAACGTTTCCCCTCTTTCTCTCTCGCTTCCTCTCCGTTCGTTTACTCTCTCTCTCTCGCTAATTTATTTTTTATTTGTTGTTGCAGTTGCTGATTGTTGTTGGCTTGTTTGTTGCTGATTTTGGATTTTTATTTTATTTTATGAGTTGTTGTTCAGTTCATTTCATTGTTGTTGTTGCTGATTGTTATTCTATTTTCTGAGTTGTTGCTGATTTTGGATTGTTGTTGCTAGTTTTGTTCTTTGATTTTAGATTATTGTTCATGGGGAAGAAAGGAAAGCGATTTTAGATTATTCATTATTGTTCATTTCATTTCATTGCTATTCAAGAAGCTCAGTTCAGTACAAGTGTACAACAAAAATCTGATTTTAGATTTTGGATTATAATAACTCAGTTCATTTCATTGTTGTTGCTAGTTTTGTTGATTTTGGATTGTTGTTACTAGTTTTTTCTTTAATACATCTTGCTGTTTTTCTATTGGCTTCTTTTTCATTTATCCTATTGTGCTCATTATTGATTATTGTTGATTTTAGATTTCTAAAGATGAAGAGTACTAGAACAATTGATTATTTTTTTAAGAGGAAAGTTTGTGAGGATGAAAGAGATGAACAAGGGATAGCTTCTACATCCAAACCGGTTAAAGTTCCAAGAATTGAAGAAGTCATAACTTCTACGCATCAACCTATTGAAGTTGCGAGAGTTGAAGAAGTGATAACTTCTACTCCTCAACCCGTTGAAGTTCCAAGAATTGAAAAATTGAATAGCACAAATGATTTTTTGAATTCTTTAGAACGTGATCCTGGAAAGCGTTCTCCAATATGGACATATCCACCAAATCAAGTCGATGAAATACGAAGAGCTTATCTGAATTGGGGTCCGTATCAAATTCATCTTGAAGAATATCCTTTGTCTGGTAATAAGAAACATCCAAGACGGTTTCAAGACACTTGGTTTAGTCTCTTTCCTGCATGGCTAGAATATTCACCTTCAAAGGATGCTGCATTTTGCTTACCATGTTATCTTTTTAACAAAGGAGCAAGTGGACGTTCTGGATTAGATGTCTTCGTTACTGTAGGTTTTAAAGCTTGGAAGAGAGTCAGAGATGGAATACATTGTGCTTTTCTTAAGCACATTGGGCAGGATCCTTGCTCACAACACAACAATTCAATGAAAGCTTGGAATGACTTGATGAATCAAGAGGGACATATTAGGCATGCATTTGAAAAACAAGACTCGAGTCAAGTTATGAAGAATCGACTACGGCTCAAGACTTCAATTGATAGTGTTCGTTGGTTAACACTTCAAGCTTGTGCTTTTAGAGGTCATGATGAAACTAGTGAGTCAAAAAACCAAGGTAATTTCCTTCTTTTGATAAAACTCTTGGCATCTTATAATGATGAAGTTGCAAAAGTTGTGTTGGATAATGCTCCATATAATTCCAAATATACTTCACATAAAATTCAAAAAGAACTCTTGAGTATTCTTGCTAGTAGGGTGAAAATGCATATTCGTGAAGAAATTGGTGATTCCAAGTTTTGTATCGTTGTAGATGAAGCTCGTGATGAGTCAAAAAAAGAACAAATGTCTCTTGTGTTAAGATTTGTTGATAAAGTGGTTTAATACAAGAGCGATTTTTGATGTGGCACATGTTAGAGACACTGCAGCTTTAACTCTTAAGGAAGCGGTGTGTGATATACTTTGTAGACATAACCTTGATGTTTCTAATCTTCGTGGTCAAGGGTATGATGGTGCAAGCAATATGAGAGGAGAATGGAATGGTTTACAAGCGTTGTTTATGAATGATTGTCCTTATGCATACTATGTTCATTGTTTTGCTCATCGATTGCAACTTGCCTTGGTTACTGCATCAAGAGAAGTCACTCCGGTTCATAAGTTCTTTGAAAAGTTGACTTTTGTTGTCAATGTTGTTTGCTCTTCTTGTAAGCGCCATGATGAGTTACAAGCTTCCCAATTAGAAGAAATTGAACATTTATTAGAGATTGATGAAATTGTAAGTGGTAAAGGTCAAAATCAAATTGGTACTTTGAAGCGAGCTGGGGATTCTCGTTGGGGATCACATTTCAATTCTATTTGTAGCTTGATAAAAATGTATGAAGCAACTTGTCATGTTTTAAAAAAAATTGCAAAGGAAAAAGGAACAAGTTATTCTTCACGCGGGGATGCTGATAGTGCTTACAATTACTTGAAGGCATTTGATTTTATTTTTATCTTGCATTTGATGAAAGAAATGATGGGGATAACAGATGTGCTTTGTCAAGCCTTACAATTACAATCTCAAGACGTAGTTAATGCTATGTGTTTGGTTCGTAGCACAAAAGCTCTTATTCAAGAATTGAGAGAAGATGGTTGGGATAATTTGTTTACTAATGTCATGTCTTTTTGTTCAAAACATGGTGTTGAGATTCCTGATCTTGATGATGTTCATTCAGCAACAAGATTTGGACGCTCTCGTCTTGAAGAGAATCAGGTAACAATAAAGCATTACTTTAGAGTTGAAATATTTTTTACTACCATAGACAAGCAATTGCAAGAGTTGAATAGCAGATTTAGTGAGCAAGCAATGGATTTGTTAACTCTAAGTTGTGCTTTGGCTCCTAAGGATAATTATAAAGCTTTTAATATTGATACTATTTGCAATTTGGTTGAAAAGTATTATCCCATGGATTTCAATGAGCAAGACAAGAATAATTTCCCTTTTCAACTTCGGCAATTTATCCTTCGTGCCCGCCAAGAATCAAGTTTGAAGAATTTGTCAACTATTCAAGAATTATGTTCGTGTTTGGCTGAAACTAACGAGAAGGAAATGTACTTCTTGCTTGATAGACTGCTCCGCCTTATCATGACTCTTCCGGTTTCTACGGCCACAACTGAGAGGTCTTTTTCAGCAATGAAAATTATCAAGACTAGGTTGAGAAACAAGATGGAAAGTGGATTTTTAGCTGATAGCATGACAGTTTACATTGAAAGGGGAATTAGTGAAAACATTAGTTCCGAGTCTATTATTGAAGATTTCAAGTCACTTGGATCGCGTAGAGCATTACTTTAAGGTACACAGTTTAATGTTTTGATGATCAACTTTGTGTTTAATATAAACTGTGTATTTAATTTTATATTATAATAGTTTATTTTACGGCCTCCCTAAGTTTTTTTTCAAGATCCGCCACTGAGCATGACGTTGTTTTTTTGGTGGTGACTTGATGCAATGCCTTCATTTCAATTTGGTTGAGTGGGCATCATGTTGGGCTGTGGGATGTCATCTACTTTGGAGTTGGAAAAATAAAGAAGAACATGATGTGTCTTATATTCGCCCTTTTAGACCTTTTTGGTTGTGGTCACTAAGTGTGCGAAGGAGTATCATGCTGTGACGGTTGCTTCTGAGTCAATGCAGGATCGTGTTATGGATCATGTTAAGTGGGATCCCACTGACGATGGTTGGTTGTGTCTTAACTGTGATGGTGCCGTAAAGGCTTCTTCTAAGGTTGCTGGTTGTGGTGGTCTAGTGAGAAACTCTAATGGTGATTAGCTTGCAGGTTTCTCTTAACATATTGGATTCTGTGATCCTTTTGTTGCTGAACTTTGGGGTGTTTTCATTGGCTTAAAACTTGTTCGCTCTAAGGGATGGGATAGAGTGGGGTGCAGGTGGATGTGAAGGTGGCTTGTCATGTAATCCTTGGTACGAAGAGTGGATGCATTTCAGGGTGGAGTATTGTTGGAGAGATTCGCAAGTTGTTGCAGTTGTCTTGGGAGGTCCGTTTTGTTATCTTCAGATAAGCTAATCGTTGTGCGGATGCATTGGTAAATAATGGGTGTTATCAATCTGATGATTTGATTTTTATGAGCAGTGTCCTATTTCTGTAGGGTCATTATTGCTTTCTGATGTTGTAGGGAATTCTATTCCTAAACGTGTTCTTATTTAGTTCTTGTTTTCTCTTTGGGGCTTAGCCCCCGTTTTATAACAATAAAATAAAATAAAATATGCTTCTCCGGGTAGCTCGAATTGTTGTTGTTTTGAGATTTGGTTATTTTGAATTAGACTTGCATATGTGGTGCTTTGAAGGTGCATTGCAGTTGCAGAGCCCTTTTTAGACTCCATTTATTGAAATAGCCGAAAAAGAAAACTGCAGGAAATCAATTTTGCGAAATATTAAATTTTAAATACATTTTGGATATTTAGATATAAAATATCTAGTTACTCCATTTTAATATTAAATTTTTTGGTATGTCACGTAATGATTACTCCACACTTATGTCTAGTTTAAATTGTTTGTTCTGTTTTTTCTAAATAGGGGAAGGGTATGTAGTAGTATTATTTAAGTGGCACTGATGAGTAATGACGATGTCACAATTGTCTCATAGGAGATTTGAATCTCGTCCCTTAGGTTTACAAGGTCAAGCACCGGATGACAGTGTCATTTCCCATTACTTGTCGTTACTTGATGGAAGCCATTCGGTGTTTGACCTTGTCCATGTGCTTGACCTTGTATACCTAAGGGACGAGATTCAAACTTGTTGGGCTTTCCAATAGTTTTATCAGAAAGCAACCATGACAGTGCCATTTTCCATTACTGGTGGGATATAAATCCTACAAATGCCACCAAAACCATTGCTGAAATAGCGGTTTGGAGGGCATTTTAGTGCTCAGAAAAATGGGTCTACTTTTGATGTGCTACTTAACAACCCAAAATCTTAGGTTTCTGCTGTGGTTACCATCCATGTCAGACATTTCTTCTTCATCTTCTTTGCATTTTTCTTATCTCATGATGTATGGATCAAAAATCAAATATGGTTGTATGAAACCTTTTACTCCGTCCTTCTTCTCTTTGTCTAAAGATGTAATAATCACTACAAGAAAATCGCTGATTTGCCACGGACATTTCCGTGGCAAATGTACAAATTTCCGTGGCAAATCAACATTTGCCACGGACAAAAATTGGTGGCAAAAACGCTCGTCGCAAATTGTTTGCCACGGATTTTCCGTGGCAAATGTTTCCGTTGCAAATCCGTGGCAAATGTTTCCGTCGCAAATCCGTGGCAAATTTTTCCGTCGCAAATCCGTGGCAAATTTTCGTCGCAAATCCGTGGCAAATTTCATCGCAAGTCCGTGGCAAATCCGTCGCAAATTTTAAAAAAAAAATTAAAAAAATAAATGGAGCAGTAGTTTCCTACTACTCCAACTTCTTCACAAATTGGGTTATCTTTCAATCTGCAGGTAAACATGCAGTTAACAAGTGTAATTTTGCGTAATTACTGTGTATGTAAACAAAGCACACATCCCTTCTATTTATATTGTAATTAGAATAATTACATATCTATCTATCACAATGAATGTGACTGAGTCATTCATAAAATAAGTCAATTAACTATTCATTCAAACTCATTTTTGAGTATAAGCAGTCCATTATAACACTAAAATAGATAGAACAATAGATAAAAATCAAGCACAAAACAAGATAGCTCAACATCAAGAACTTAATAAATGGCTCCAGTATATGAACAAAATGCTGCTCCGGACAGCTCTAGGCTCTACACTTTTCTGTTTGCCCATTTCAATTGAAAAGCATATGCAAATCATGCTAACAAACTAGAAGACCTCGTCAAAATACAATTAAAAAGCTTAATGTAATGGATAGAAAGAACATTTCACCATCGTGACATCACATTCCTTGTTCGCTTTTTAAGGATAAAGCTTACATATAATCAAATTCAGATATGATTAAGATATCAAGTAATTACAGAATAACGTTCTTTTCCTGTTGGTATAACCCTGTGAAGAGTTGACCTGCAAAAGTAATGACAGAAAGTGAGAAAGAATGATATATATATCAGTACACTAAATCTTGCTTAATTAGTATTTGCAAAATATCCACTAAAAGTTGCTTAAAACTTGTATTAATCTATTAATAAAGGCAAGAAAATGACATTGAAGTTGTTGAATGATGGATTTTACCGATATAAACAATTTGTCCACCTCTCCATCATGTCTCCGATGTTCACAATTAAGGCCCTGCAGATACAAATTAAGTTAAAACACCTAACATTAGGAAGAGCAGGTAAACTGCATAATGCATGCATGCATACATTTCAATAGAACAATAATCAAGATTTTCTAGAAAATATGATTAAATTCCAATTCAAAGAGACGTAAAAGTAGGAATAAATTTCTTAATCACTATCTTACCCTTCTACATGAGACACGTCTTCCCAGACTTGAGGTTGCTTGAACTTTTCCTTGCATATCTTTAAATATGAATTTTTAAGTCTTCGATTATATAGACAGATAATATGGATCAATATGAAAGGGTGGGTAAATAAGAACCTGCAGTCCTGGAACACCATCAGTCATTAAGAGAGTGATCATGCCATAATCTGAATGAGGAGATGCGCCAAATATGTCTTCATGAGATCCTATTTAACCAAATATAATTGGCAGACATGTATTATCAAAACTAAATGGCTACATAAGATAATTATAAGTGGTTTAATACTTTGTCAGTCTCTACTTATAAAACAGCAGAAGATGGTTCAGAAATGCTAATAAACCTGGATAGCGCAAAAGGCGAAGAAAAGCGCCTGGGTTGTTTAAGACCCCTGTCTTCTCAAAGTAATGTTCATCTAGATTCAAGGACAAAGCAATTAGGGACAGCAGCTCTTTGCCAGCTGACCTGTAGTGAGTGTATAAGAAGAATATTGAATCTAAACTTGTAAACAAGAGAAATCACATTTGAGCTAGGGATAACAAAACTTACAATAGTTTCCAAAATAAGGATTCCATTGTGGGTCTCCAATTTGGCAGTAGTTCTGGAGTGTCCTTGCCATTAAAACATCTCAAGTTATACACAAATTGGAGCACATACAATACAAGATAGTGACAAAGTTTCACTCCTAAAGTAATGAATGAACAGAAAAGAAAGGCATAATACCCTCAGAAGGGACCAAATCATTCATCAACTTCAAAAGCTTATGAATAAGGAAATAAGCACACCTTGATAAATAATAGGTGAAGTCCACTACTGATCGACAATGATCTTACAAATTAAATCGTCCGATCACAATCTTCTTCACCTAGAATAATTGTCAACAAGGGAACTTGGTGAAAATATAAGGACAACTTAAAATTCATACATAGTACAAAAGCACAAAAAGGAGTCACAATACTCATAATGGTACCATACATAAACTACAATCCACCAATTCAAACATACATAAACTACACTAATGTTAAAAGTGTCAAACATACAAAATATCAAATACCAAAACATATCAATAATGTTCAAAGTGTCAATACAAACCACAAACTTAGTTAAACATAAACTAGACTAATATTAAAAGTGTCAAACATACCAAATATCAAAATATATCAAAACATACCACTAGTTTATGTCAAACATACACTATTTGGAGAACTAGTATTGCCAAAATGAAATGCTAAGCTAAGAAATTTAGTTCACTTCTTCATGCAGAATCACTCTGATTCCTATTTCTCTCTACTTCTAATATCGAAACAGATGCTACTATACCAACTCACACTAAAGCTTGGTTCTACTCTGAACATGGGAAGCCAACTGAGATTCTAAGGTTACATCTTAATTGTCCATACCTCAACACTAGATTCTAAGGCGATCGATCACGTAAGAACGGAATCCATTGAAGCGTTTAAATCCATGAATTGACCATGCATGTTTCCCACACCTTCATCAAGTGTCAAATGTTGTTCCTGAAAGTGGCACAAGTCACAAAAGTAAATCATTCAAGTCTGGCAAAGTAGCCCCTAATATAAATTTAAGAATGTAAGATTATACTATCCAACTATTTAACTCTCTCTCTCTCTCTGTTTCATTTTTTGGTTTTTCCCCATAGAAAATCCATCTATCCAACTTCATAATGTGCAGAAAAAATAAATTGGCCACTTTTAAATGAATAAAAAAGGATGAACATGATAAATGGAAGTTGGCTTTATCTCACAGTGAAGCAGCAAGTGTATTGTAGCAAGGTTTACGCCGAAATTATGAGATAAAAACTAACCAGCTTGTGCAGCAGATTTGTCCAGCAGATTATTGCACGAGTCAGAGCCCAACCAAACGATCCCAAACTGCTCCTGAGAAAGATAATTACTATATATGTATATTCTCTGAAAACATGCAAGAATTCCAGTATGCTAATAATTACACAAAGACAGAAAATCTAGAACACTAAGTTATTAAAGTAATAAACCTAAAAAGTCTGTCTGAATCTTCCACCAAATTTTCCAAGGGCCACAATCCATACATACATACATACCCCTGTAACACGCAAATAGAAATCACAGAGAAGTACAACTAAGAAAACTAGACTCAAAATCAAGACAAGATAGAAACAAAAGAAATTAATTCAAATATAGATCACCAAATTAATCAAAGCTCCATCCTTAGCAGAACTTCATTCAACACACAATGCTGTAAAAAACAGCTTCAAAATTCACATGGCTAAAAATCAATGCCACAATGTAATAAGACGAAATAATCTAACTTGAGCAGTGAGTTGTTGAAAAAGATCAAATCGAAGCTGACCGTTGTTCTTTTTTGCCACTTAATCCTCCAACATCCCAAACTGAGATAAATAAAAACAAATCAGGAAGACCAATCATACGTGCAAACAAATGAGTATAATAAAGTTTCAAAATTTCCCAAATGAAGTAGATTATCAATACAAATAACCACATCCAGCTCCAGTTCCACAGCTTCAAATTAGAGTGTCAATGAGTAAGTAGAACAGAAACAACGTCCTTCTTCATTTTCCCAATTTTGATGTCAAACAAAGAAAACCAGATGATACACACTAATCAAGAACAAATAGAATCTAATATTCTCAAAACCAAGAAGAAGATCATTTGTAAAAGTGTAAATGCACTCATCTCCCTTTCCTCTGCTTCAAGAGCAAATTAACGGCAAATCAAGAACCAGATGATAACACCAATCAAGAATAAAAAGGCATTATACTCCAATCTATGATAGAGAGAGATGAAGTGTATGCTTGCGTGGGTTTCTAGGAGGTTTAAATTCAAGTCCATTTTTATACCCATAATCCAAGCAACAATCACACATAGAGGAACCTATATTGTAATCAAATTTACTTGATGTTATAATAAGCTTTCATTAATTCAACAACAAAGCTAAATGAGATGGTAGATAATGAATTCTTACCACAAACATGCTAATTTGAGTAAATTTGAACCCAAAGCAACACCCAATGATATATCACGGTGTAACATCATTAGGTTAGTTTCAAATAAGTATGAAGTATATGGAATTTTCATAAAACCATTGAAATTCAAACCAGACTTGTTCTTGAAAGCAAATATGATAGCTCCTGCATGTTCAATTTGCATTTCCAACTATTGGTAGCAATATTATGCTGAGAAAGCTCACAGATAAACCCCATGACTCTGATGCTTCCTGTTCACATTCACATTTTTCTTGTCACCAAGTGTTATAGTAGTCAAATCAAATTAAAAGTATAATACATAAGTCTTTTTCCTTAACAGGCAGAACATGTTTTTCTCAAAAAACCGAGAAAAATTAAAAAGGAAATGATGATATAATGACTTTGTAAACTTCATATTTTTCAAATTACCTAATAGTGATAAATGTAGCACATACAAGAAATCAATATCTGAAGATGAGACTAAGTGATGTGAACTATAAGAAAAAGGAAACTGTGTAAGTATATCAGTCACCTCACGAGAACTTTCAGCATTGCTAGCATTGAAATCCGCAAGGTCGCACGTTTCACATCTTTGCAATGCAATGAAAAAACGAGTCCATGGTATGAAAGCAAAGTCATGCTTATGCATTAGAATTGGTTTATGCTTAAAAAATTAGAATTGAAGTTACCACTGACTTACATCTCTTGTCGAAGTCTTATGCAAAGAATAAACAGCTTGAGAAGCAACCTGATATAACAATATATGGAATATAGATATATTAGAATTGGCATCAGTCATATATGTTTACAATAAGGCATCAAACATCCATTCTATTGCTTACCTTTAAAGCAAATGAAAGAAAATCCAAATCGGCACCCTTTTTCCGAGTTCCAAATGGTGGATTCATTATAAGCGTGTGTCAACAATTGGACTCGGAGAAAACACCAAGACGACCTATGAATTTCTTACAGAACCCCTATGAATTTCTTACAGAACCCATTTTCAGCAACATCCAAAATCGAGATTCAAAATCGAGATTCAGAATCAGCCAAAAAATTTGGGATTTAGGGTTTTACAATAACTGAAATTGGGGACAAATTAATGATATTGTAAAGTCTTACCTGCAGTAGAGAAGAGGTCGCGAACGGAGGAGAACGGTGGCGAACAGGAGGACGGTGGTGAGCGGAGCGTAATCTGCTGGGAGGAAGGATAAAGTAAGTCGCTTTCGGAGAGGAGAGAGAGAGCGCGAGAAAACGGGTTGTGGCTGTAGAACGGAGCAGAACGGGTTGTGGATGTAGAGAACGCTTATCGACGGAGGAGGTCGGAGGAGGACGAAGGAGAATGGAGGAGGACGAAGGAGGGAGGCATGTGGAGGTCGTGGGTGGGAGAGTGAGGTATTCTGCGTGTTTGAGAGAACTGCGTATGAATCGTGATTTTAATTTGGGGTTTATTATTTGCCACGGGCTTGCGACCAAATGTCCGTGGCAAATTAGCGACCAACATAATTTCCTGGCAAATTAGCGACCATTATCATTTCCCGTGGCAAATTTGAGCGGGATTTTTAGCGCCTTCTCCAGAAATCCCTTTCCGTCGCAAATCCGTGGCAAATTAGCGACGGCCAGTCTTCCGTGGCAAACTTTGGTGGCAATGCAAGCTTATTCTTGTAGTGAATTAGGCCTTGGTTAGTTAGGCATTGTCAGTCGAAAGTAGGCCAGTTAAGATGTTAGAGTAGTTTATTGTTTATGGTAGAACACCACCACATGCTAGCTAGAAAACCAAGCAAAATACCAACTCAATCTTTCATGACAATCACAAGAAGACACCTGGCAACCTTAAGATAGAAAACCACCTCCTTTGATAACACCAATTATATGCACACTGATAATAACCATATGCATTACTTAGTTTGATACTGATAACACCATTTCGTATGGACTCTTTTATTCCTTGAAATGAAGATGTCTTGAACCTCTCCAATATGTTGAAAGGCTTTCCTCAACTTGGAAATCACGTATATAATCATATGCATTACTTAGTTTTTTCTAACCTTTTGTTGAGGAAGTTCTAATATCTACCAAAGTTTCTTCTTTTATTTATTTCTTGAAAGGTTGTTCAAATCTATTAAAGCTTCAACTTTTATTTTACATTCGTTACAAAAATTTAAAAAGATTGATACTTTATGTTTTTTTGGTATCTTGGTGAGTGAGTTTGTGTTATAACTAAAAGCAATGAAAAAATCAGATGGAAAGGGCCAACATATATAACAAAAAGGTTGATGATCAGTGAAGGGCTTTGTAATACCCCAATTTTGTCCGCCTAGTTGAAAATCGAATAAAATTGTATTTTTGTAAACACTCAATTTTAACGAGTATTTTTTTTTTTTTTTTTTTTTCTCGTTTTCAGAAAACCCCAAAATGTGTGTCTCGTTTTGTAGGTTTCAATTGCACAAATGTGTTCAAGTTGCGTTCGTTATCAATCTAGCATTTCTTATTCTCATCGATGCGCGCATATCATTTCAATCGAATCGCGCTCGTCGCACTTTATTCTCGTTGTTTTGCGCGTATTATTTCTATTAGGTAATGCGTGTTTTGATTAACGTGTATGCGTATTTCGCGTCTCGTCGTTTACGCGTAGTGGCTTCGTTACTTATTATTGTTATCCGTATATTTTTGTTAGTTTATCAAATCATTATTTTTATATAAAACAAATCAGATTTCAAAATTGTTTTTATTATAAATAGTTTTTGGTACAAATACATAAGTCAACTTTTGTTGTACATATGGACAAAAATAAAAGCAAAATAGTACAAAAATTTATTAAACAAAACAGAATGCTGAGATGTTTGTGGCTTGAGGTTCTTATTTTCAGAATGAGGTCAAAAGCCCCTTCTCCTTGTCCTTTGCATTATTCCCAATTTGCTCAAACATTTCAGCCTTTGCAAGCACCACCTTGCAAGTTGCTGCTCCTTGTCTCCACTACTTCACCCCCACGTCTATGTAGCCACAACACAGCTCCAACAATTCTGTCCATAATCACATGCTGAAAACTTGTACATTTTGGTATTTAGCACACCTATACCACACCAAAGCCACTATAAATAAACACATCATCTATCAGCAGAGGGGGGAGATTGGAGGAAAGAAAACAGAAGAAAAGCACAAACACACATAGAAACACAAACACACGCAACACACAAAGACAACACACAAAAACACACACAGAAACGCATAACACCACCACCATTTCCATACAAACGCAGCACACACACTGAACCAACACACACACACAGATACAGAGTGAGGAGAGGACACAGCAAGAACAGAAACACAAACAAACATTTCCATACAAACACAACACACACACATAGAGCAAGAAGAAAAATCTGAGAAAAGGATCCAAGAGTAGTAAAATAGAGAAGGGAGGGTATGAGCCTTACCACATCACCACCATTTCCATAGGACCACCAACCACCACGAGCCACCGCACTCCACCTCCATCTCCGGCAAACGCTCCACCGTGAATAACACCAAACTCTTAAAAGCTTCTTCCAAACCTCCACCACTGTCAACGACCAGAAGCCACCACCGAACACCACCGCGCCGCACCTTCTCTCGCTCTCAGTCGTTCTCGTTCTCCACCGTCACCGCCATAACCGCCGCGCCGCACCTTTCTCTCTCTCTCAGTCGTTTTCGTTCTCCACCGTCACCGCCGTAAGCCGTCGCGCCTCCTCTCTCTCTGGTTCGCCTTCTCTTCCTCACCGATCTCTCTCTCTCTCTCTCTCTCTCTCTCTCTCTCTCTCAAACCAGCGGCGCTGGAGAGTGGTGAATTAGGGTTTTTTTTCCCTAATCTGTTCTTAAATATTCTTATCATGTAACATTTTTTATTTTAACTGTTTTTTAAATTCGATTTGTTATTCCCACCCCCTCGTTTCATTACTACAACATCCCCCTTTTGTAAGCCCATTTTTGCGGACTGAGCCCAAAACAAATACTGGGCTCGTTATTTGCACCCCCTGTTTAATAATACTATCCCCATTGCAACTAACTACACCTCTGTTTATTAATATAACACCCAGCAGCTGAATAACACCCCATTTTTACTAGTGTCCCCTTTCCAACAATTCCTTTTTGAATAACCAAACTCTCCACAAAAAAATATAATTTCTTGCTAATGATCACTCTGGATTTTACTCGTTTGATCGTTAGTAACAACCTTAGTTTTCAAGTGGGTCATTAGTGGTGACCACTCTTCGTTAGCTCCCGATAAAAATTCAATTGCGAAAACCCTTTTGATGACCTAAAATAAGAACCAATTATCATTAATGATCACCGCGCTGTAGATTCTTGCCGTTTGGTTGTTAATGATAATTTTCACTTTCGAAAGAGTTAGTAGCGTGATCACTCTAAACCGTTGTTGTTTGGTCACCGCGAACCCTCACTCCTATTGCGAAAACTCACCTAAATAAGACTGCCTCTGATCATGCATTTTGTTTCTTGCTTACTTATTCATGCAACCTAGATCATTCTATACCTCTAGTCACATTGCATTAAATTGTTTATGATGCCTGTCATGTTCTCAAGTTGATTGTGTGCATTCCCTCTTCCAATACTTTGCCTCTTACATGAGATTGCTACTCGTTAGTGGTGACTCTCATTATAGGATTCCCTGAGCATATAATGAAGGATTACTCGTTAGTAATAGCCTTCATTACAAGAACATATGCTATCGCAAGAGATTGTTATTCGTTAATAACAATTCCCATCCCATTCCACACACACACAATTGCATTTTTAGAATTTGATTTGAATCACAAATGATTTGATTAATTGGCTTGAATTGGTATGCTTGTTCTTAGATGTTTGTGAGTATGCATTTGTAACTTGCATGAGTTGTTACTCGTTAGTGACAATCTCCATTTCAAAAACCTATTTGCATCAAAAACCCAAAACAAAACCAATTATCATTAATGATCACTCGCGCCATTGCCGTTTGGTTGTTAATGATAATTTCATTTTCAAAAGAGTTAGTAGTATGACCACTCTAAACCGCTGTTGTTTGGTCATCGCGAACGCTCGACCCAATTGCGAACCCTTTTTCCAAGTTATCGAAACATTTTCCCCAAATCAAACCAACGAAACACTTTTCAAAAACAAATCATAAAAACATCAAAATCAAAACTAATTGTCATTGACGATCACTCGAGCTAGTTCTTGGTTTGATTGTGGGTGATGATTTCATTCCGTGGGAGCTAGTAAGGCGGCCACTCTAAACCGTTGTTGTTTGGTCTTCACAAACGCGCTCCCTTCAATTGCGAAAACCTTTTCAATAATCAAAATATAAAACCGGTTGTCATCAATAGTCACTCGCGCGCTGCTTAGCCGTTTGATTGTTAGTGATGATTCCATTTTCAAAAAGAGTTAGTAGTGTGACCACTCTAAACCGTTGTTGTTTGGTCATCGCAACGCTTTCAAACCCACTGCGAAAAACTCTAAAAAAAGATTAAAAACAAAACCTTTTTCAAGACAAACAAGAACTACGTAGCTTTGAATTCTCCATCGCCTTTGGGAGATACGTAGGAGCGAGAGGCTAACTCTCGCGTCAGCGCCAAAAATAAAAATTTTCATTAAGTCTTTTCATCCCTTTTTCAATAAAGAGGCAAATTTAAGTATTTTCCAAATCAACACTCAAAACCACACACTTAATTAAAGGTTCCTCTCAGTAGAGAGGACGCTGCGAAGTGCTAACACCTTCCCAAGACGTAATGTAGACCAGAACCCATATCTCTAGTTTTTGAAAGACCATCCGCCTTATTCCAAAAGACCTTTTTCAATGTTTTGGTCTTAAAATTAAAATATTGGTGGCGGCTTCATAATTTTTCCACGTTGTACACTGAGAAACCCAAACCGGATTTTTCGGGCGCAACAGGCTTCCATAGAAGTATGCATACCCTATTATCATCTTAGACTTGCTTCTAGTAAAAGTAAATCACAGAGTAAACCAAATTTTTAAACCACAACAAAAACAAGCCTTAACCAACATGAGAGAGAAAGTAGAGAGAGAAACAGTGGGGAGAGGGAGAGTTCTGGAGACAGGGAAAAAGAGAGAGGGGGAGAATGCAAGGGGTCACGACGATGGGAGGGAGAATATAGAAAGCCACGGCCATGAGAGGGAGGAAACAGAAGGTCACGGCAGTGGGGAAGGTCTCAATGAAGGTTGGAAAACAGTCCAGTACAAGAAGAAACGTCCTAACGGCTTCAAGAGATGGATTGATATTGCTGGAAGTTGGAGAGGCGACGTCAGAGATACTGTTTCATACTATTTCTCTGATTTTCCAGATTCTCATGGTGCAAAGGAGATGTACAGGGCTTTTGCTTTGTATGAGAAGGTGGTGGAGGTTGTCATACCTCCAAAAACTAACAAATGGGGGAAACGTTTCGGTTTCGTGCGTTTCACGGAAGTGCAAGAGCCACATTTGTTTGGAGTGAAACTAGATAACATTCTCTTTGGCAATGACAAGCTCCATGTAAATCTACCAAGATTCAATAGGAGCAGCCATGTTACAAGCGTAAGGCAGGGGCAGCAGCGGAAGGAAGTCTTGGCGGCGGTGGTGGGAGAAAAGCGAACGAGAGGAGGAGGAGTTGAAAGCAGTCCAAGCCGAAGGGTTTTGTTGATAAAACACCAGGCGGGCTCGGCGTAAGGCTGGAAAACGTGGGGAATGTAAACAGACTGAAAAACATTATCAAGGAACAGCACGTAGGTGATGTAGAAAATATTCACAGGTCGTGGAATGGCATGGGTAGTGGCAAACTCAATAGGCACGGCGGTAAGGGAGGAATGCATTCACAGGGTGGGTGGAAAGGTTGGAAGCCACATCAAAGAAAGTCCGGTGTTGCAGAGAGGTACGTAAACCATACAATTCAGGACCAAAAAATTACTTATTTCAGAAAAAAGAATCTGTGTGGTGTGTGGTACTATGCTTCACCCGAAGAATTGGATGGTTTCAAGAAAATGTACGTGGGTATAGTTAAACATGCAGGGAGTACTCATACGGTCCAAGAATGGTTCAATATGCAAGGTTTTTTTTCTATTAAGGTAACACCCATGGGTGCTAACCGGGTTCTTCTTGAAGAGATTGATGAAGGAATAATACAGGCCCTTATTGATGATGCGGAGGATTGGGTGCTTGAGAAATTTGAAGATATTAGACGATGGACTCCGGATGAAGTAGACAATGAAAGGTTGGTTTGGATTCGCTGCCATGGCATACCAGTTCATGCGTGGAATAATGAGTTCTTCTCAGCACTTGCCCGAAAGTTTGGCACTTTTATGAGTGTGGACGAGAACACAAGATTAAAGAAGTCTTTGGATGTTGCAAGAATTTTAATCCGAACAAGATGTTTTGATGTCTTCAATATGCTGGTAGACGCTAATATTAATGATTCATCTTTCAACATCAAGGTTCTAGAAGAAGTGGTGTGGCCGATGCCATTGGGAGGGTTTGTCCTCGCTTATGGCCCTGATAAAGTGAAAGATAAGTATACTAGTGACTCTGATAGCTCAGATGAGGAGGGGCTGCCCCTATTCAATAATGAGGCCCATCCTGATGATGTGGATGAGATGGAGGAGGAAGAGTTAGTACAAAAGTTATTGGAAACGGAAAATTTGAATATGGAGAGTAGGAATGTCAATGCTGAAAATGTAATTGTTGAAGAAGTGGGAGGACATAATGATATGGTGGGTAATGTGGACAGTCAGGAGGTGGAGGAATTAAAAGGTAAAACCATGGTAGATGTTGAACAAATGGTAGTTGCACCTAGGGTAGATGATCATAGCGTTGCACCCACGGTGGTGGTTGAGGATTGTAACTCAGGGGTACAGGCAGTGGAAAATGAACATGTTGAGAACAAAATAGTAAATGGACCTAGTAAGGCGCTTGAAAAGAAAGACACACAGGAGGTGGCAACAGATAGCCTCACTGTTAGTAACTCCTTTGGACCACTTTTGAGGAACAAAAAGAAGTCAAAAAGCAAAGGTAAGTCATCTGGTTGTGCTATGGCCAATGAGGAGGAAGTAAGCCAAGGGGTGCTTGTAGGTATCATAAATGAGGAGGCCAGGAAATTGCTTCCATCTGTTTGCCTTTCGAGTGGGTCGAATGGTAACTCGAAGTTTCATGTTGTTACACGTAATCCTCCAGGATCTAATGTATCTTTGTCTTACAGTTGTGATACGAATGGGGCAGCCATAGGGGATGTGTCTGTAGGGGACTCTGGGATCCAAATGTGTAATGAAAGATTTTTGATCGATCATGAGTTGTCTGTTGCAAATAAGTTGTGGAGCTTTGCCAAGGAGAATTTGGGTGTTACGGGGAAGAATAGAGATGAGGTCTATGTGGGTGAAATCCAATCCTTGGAAGCCAGAGACCAGAATGTAAAGTGAAAGAAGGGGAAAAGCAAAGGTTCCCAATGAAGATCGTAATCTTGAATATAAGAGGGTGGGGGGCGTAGCAAAAAGGAAGCGCCTCAAAAAATTACTAATTAAGGAGAATATTGATATGTGTATGATTCAGGAAACAAAGCATAGTGACTTGTCCAAAAGGAGGGTTGGTAGTATATGGAGGGATGGTGATTTTGATTGGCTGTGCAAAAATGCCAATGGTATGTCAGGAGGGTTGCTAAGTGTATGGAAGTCTGATATAATGGAGGTTATGTTTTCCTTCTCAGGTGATCACTTTGTTGGCATTTGCGCCAAAATCCAAGGACAACTTTGCTATTTGGTGAATGTCTACTCAGCTTGTAATATGTCAGGGAAAAGGAGATTATGGGATAATTTGAGGTGCTTGAAAGATGACTTTGAGGTAGGAGACTGGTGCATTGCAGGGGATTTCAATGCAGTTTTATCTAGGAGTGAGAGAAGTGGATGCTCCTCAAGTTTCAATAACGTAGAGGCAAGGGAATTTTCGTCGTTTATGGAGGATATGGAGGTGGTGGATGTGCCGGTAATGGGTAAGAAATTCACATGCTATGGCTCGGATGGGAGGCTAGTAAGTTTGGGCGGATGTGTTTCGTTGACTGAGGGGTTAATTACAAAGTGGAACGTCAGTGCTCAGTGGGTAGGTGATAGAGACATCTCAGATCATTGCCCAGTTTGGTTGGTCACTTCGGACTTGAATTGGGGACCTAAGCCATTCAAATTTAACAACTGTTGGTTGGAACATCAGGATTTCATGAAGTTCATCACAGAGTGTTGGAACTCATTTAAGGTGAATGGTAAGGCTTCGTTTGTATTGAAAGAGAAGCTGAAAATGTTCAAGGAAAAGTTAAAGATATGGAATCGAGAGGTGTTCGATTTTAAAGACTTATGATTGAACACATAGTGCGGGATTTGAATGAAGTAGAGCGGATTGCCTCGGAAGGTGGGGAGTTGATGATGATCAAAGAAATAAAGTGAATGAGGAGTTTTGGAAAGAACTTTTTGCCAAAGAAAGCTTGCTTGCTCAGAAAGCGAGAGTTAAATGGTTAGCGGAAGGGGACTCAAACAGCCGATTTTTTCATGCGTGTATGAGAGGGAATAGGAGAAGAACCCAATTATTGAAATTAATGGTGGATGGGGTGTGGGTTGAGGAGGTGGGGGGAGTAAAAAAGGCGGTTAAGGAGCATTTTGAGGAGAAATTCAAGGAAGAAGGATATAATAGGCCAACACTCGATGGAGTAAACTTTAATAAGATCTCTAGAATGGATAATGAGATGCTAGTTGAAAAGTTCTCACGGGATGAAATAAAGGAAGTGGTATGGGAATGTGATGGCAATAAGAGCCCAGGGCCGGATGGTTACAATTTTAAGTTCATAAAGGAGTGTTGGGATATAATTGGGACGGATATTGTGTGTTTCTTTGAAGAATTTCATAGGTGTGGAACTTTCCCTAAGGTGGTAGGTGCGTCCTTTCTAGCACTCATCCCCAAGACTAGTAATCCTCAAGGTCTTGGGGAATATAGACCTATATCTCTGATTGGATGTTTGTATAAAATGCTTGCTAAGGTGTTAGCAGGAAGATTGAAAAAGGTCTTGAAAGGGGTTATCTCGGAGTGTCAAAGTGCCTTTCTGGCTGGAAGAAATATTTTAGATGGGGTGGTAGTGGTTAATGAGGTGATGGATATGGCAAAGAGAAAGAAGCAGAAATGTGTAGTCATGAAAGCAGATTTTGAAAAGGCGTACGACTCCGTCAACTGGGCGTACCTGGACTACATGTTGGAAAGACTTGGGTTTGGGGGTAAATGGAGGAAATGGATGCGTACATGTGTTTCATCTAATTCTATTTCGTATTAGTTAAGCGGAGTCCAACAGAAGAATTCATTGCACGTAAAGGATTGAAACAAGGGGGATCGCTTGCGCCTCTTTTTATTCTTGATTGTGGTGAAGGGGTTAGCGTGCCCTGGTAAGAAAAGGAGTTGAATCGGGCAACCTCAAAGGATATATCATAAACAACACTAGAGCGGTTGAGATCTTGCATTCGCAGATGACACAATACTATTTTGTGATGGGGGTGACAAGAGTATTCAGTCTTTGGAAAGCAATACTAAGGAGTTTTGAGATGGTCTCGGGATTGAAAGTCAATTTTGCAAAAAGCAAGTGTCATTGGGTGAATATTGATGAGAGGGTTCTTGAGGATATCACATTTCTTAGCTTGGTAGGTGGGTTCGGTCCCATTCAAGTTCTTGGGGGTACCGGTGGGGTGCGAACCAAAGCGGGTGAGCACGTGGCAACCAATCTTAGACTCTATAAAGGCAAGGTTGTCTAGTTGGAGGAGTAAACAACTATCTATTGGTGGTCGTGTTGCACTTATAAACTCGGTGCTCGCCTCTCCCTTCCGTTATATTTATTTTCCTTCTACAAAGCACCAAAGAAGGTTATTTTGAGATAACCAAGCCAGAGAAGATTTCTATGGGGAGGATGAAGACAATAGGAAGATGGCATGGGTGAAGTGGGAAACAATTTGTTTACCTAAAGATAAAGGTGGGTTGGGAATTAAAAATTTAGAGGTATTCAACGTAGCTTTGTTGGCTAAGTGGAGATGGAGAGTTTTGGTGGAGGAAGGCAATCCTATTTGGAAGGAGGTGTTAGTGGAGAGATACGGATTAAAAGGAAGATGGCCTGAAATTGATGAGAGTAGGAGAGGGTGGGAAAAGAAATCATTATGGTGGAGGGATCTATCTCTCCTTGGAGAGGACATTAATTTACAAGAAGATTGGTTTAGTGGACTAGTGAAAATAAAATTGGGGAAGGGGAACATCACAAAATTTTGGAGAGATAAGTGGATTGGAAGTGACAAACTAGCTGACTTATTCCCGGAATTATTTGTTTTCTGCAAGTCCAAGGAAGCCACGGTAGAGGATCACAGTTTTTGGACAAATTCGGGATGGCGATGGAATTTGGTTTGGACCGAAAACTTGCGTGCATCTGCCACGATTTCGGTTGTCTCGCTGAATATTTACTGGCCGTTTTTTGCGATCTGTGCGGCTGTTTGTCCCGAGAGCGTGACGATTGGGTTTTGGCCCGGACTCGTTGACAGGTTTCACGGTCAAGAAATGTTACGAAATGCTGTCAAATTACACTGCTGCAGGTTCGGTTCTGCTGTCAACCGTGGCAGCTGCTGCGTGTAATTCGGTTTGGGTTTGTGACGTTCCGTCCAAAGTTCAAATTTTCGCGTGGAAGGTGTTGTTGCATCGGGTTGCTACTCGGCTTGAGCTACATAAGAGAGGTATAATCCAATCTCCAACTGAAATAAATTGTATATTATGCAACACGGAAATTGAATCAACAGAACATTTGTTTATGTCTTGCGGGGTTGTTAAATTAATTTGGGGGAGAATCTTCGCTTGGTTGGGGGTTGTGATGGGTGAAGAGGAGAATATTGTCAACCACTTTACGGAGTTTGGGGAGTTTGTGAAAGGCAAAAAACGCAGCAGGGTCAGACATCTCATTTGGATGGCGGTTATTTGGAATGTTTGGTTAGCACGAACGAGTTATTTTCAAAGGGAGGTTTTCTCCGCATCGTATAATGGCAAGAATTAAGGATGTGGCGTGGAAATTTGGTTCAAGGCTAGGAGGAGGCAGGAAGCTGCAGGTGACTTAGTCGAGGTCGTATAGTCGCCCAATGGGTTGTTTGGACATGTTATAACAATTGTCTTGTATGATTGGATTTTATGTTTTTTAGAAGGGGAGAAACAAATGAACTAGTCATCTTTGTTGTGCTTTTTGCACTGAGTACTCTTTTTCCTCATTGAGTCTTTTTCCCAATGGGTTTTGGCTCGAATGAGGTTTTTGAAGAGGCCTCACCCTTCCCTTAAATTTTTTATAAGGGGAAGGGATGACACCCTCGCGCTCCTTCAATGAAAGTATTGCTTATCTAAAAAAACTAGGTGGGGTAAACCAAACTATCCAACAAATCATCTTATGTCAATAGCATTTTTATACGTTCAAATGTCAAACAATGAAAATATCCAACAACCAAAGTATGAAGGTACTTATGTGTCTAAGTCACATCGACACATAAAATTATTGAAATGATAAAATAAGAAAAAACTCAAGTTCTCAAACTATCAAAATCTAATGGCCATAACAATGATCAAGTAGAGCAACATAGCGCTTGGGGCACCATGGTCAACGGGATTGGACCTTCCGACCATAGTGTAGGACTTTGAGACATTCATCTTCTGGGGGCCCAACGTTTTGAGGTTTGCATCCCCCGACTGATGCTAGCCTCTGCAGCCACAAAGTACTTAAAACATCTGCTCGCATTTCATGGGACACTATTTGTCCCATACATTTAATCTCAACCTGCAAAAAAAAAATGTAACTTCTGATTCAACATTGAGCAACATGTAAAGTAGCATAATATGTATTTTGAAATGATTATAACCAAAAAGAACTAACTGTTTTGACTCCTGCCAACACTACAAATGAAGATACTTACATAAGATGCATGCATTATAGTTGTGGCTCAATTATGAGTGCATGTCTGAGAATAATGTATTATTATATATTGATATTTAAGCTCTGAATCCATATCACAATATTGATTTAACTCAGACATGCCATTAGTTAGATAAAAACTAGACAAATGAAGAACGAAATAAGTCAATATAGTGTGTGTTTGTATCCACATTTGTGGACTATCAAACGTGCATTTACTTAGATTTTACAAAGTGTAGCATCGACTTCAACGCACGTCTAGGAGTGTGCCACCGCAAAAACAAACATGTCAATAGTCTAATTATACGCTCATATGTTCTCGAATCCTGTGGAGGATCCATGATTAAAAAAATAGTGTGTTCCCTTCATTAACACTAAGGCATGATGTATTATCACCAAGGCGGGATGGTGTTCCTTCAATGACACTAAGACATGATGTATAATTACCACCAAAGCAGGATGTTTGGAGTGTATTACCACTAAGGAATGATGTTTCGGTGTTCCCGGGAACACGGGGAGCACCCCCTGAATCCGCCTCTGGTCGAATCATATCAATTAATGCATGTCACGTATACAACTAATAACAATGAAATGTGTACCTCATCTTCAGATTCTAAGCCTAGTTTCTCCATCAAAAATCTGCAGATATAAAAGACAGTCACACTCCCATCCCTGTAGCAAATGTAGAGATAGACCGTGAGAAATCATATTCCAATCAAGTTAGATATCTATATTTTAACAACTTCACTAGCATAACAAAGGTAATTAGAAACAAATTAATCATCAATTTGGATGTCACTAACACTTAAAAGGCGGGTAGGATTTCACCCTTATATAGCATGGTTATCTCAACTGGATACATTGCTTTTAAAAATATATTTGCATTTGCCAACATACAACAAAATCAATAGCAAAGTCCACATGCATGAGTTCAATAAATGTGATTACCTCATTATGACATAACGAGAATTAATTTGGGGCAACGGTGGATCTCCTTTCCTGAAAGATATTAGTCTAAAATTAGTAGTATATATAAAAATATTCAAATTTGATTTATGGCATTATTTCAACTTCAATATATAAATTATCAATTCAAGTTCCAAAAGCCGTGTTTCCTTACTGGTGATCAGAAGCTATTAAGGTGAACCAAATTTTCTTAAACGAGGGTTTATTGACATTATCATAAAATAATGCCATAGGTTGAATGCTTTCACCCCAAAAACAGCTTCCTGTATCAGATAACCTGGTGGCAATCTCGTAATTTCCAAATCCGAGTCACTATCTTCTTCTTCTATGAGTTTTCGTTTAGACTTGAAAACTCTACTCCCACTAGAAGCCCCCTTTGAGGTGTCCAAATCCACCTTTGCTTTCTAGAGTTAAGAAACAACAATAAAACATATAATAAGAAGCTAGCATTGTATAATAACCTAGCTAATAACACAATCAAGAAACACATGTCTTGGAACCAATATATTTTGAAACTTTATTAGAGATAATTGTGTTAAAAGTGTTTTAGCAGTTAGTTTAGAGTTAGTTATGTTAGTTATCATTGTTAGTTATTATTTTCTTCATTTCTATATCGACTTATATGTATAAACAGGGTCCATTGTATTCATAGTTAATTCAAATGGATCGACCATCAATAATATTTGTTAATTACATTACTCTATTTTTTATCCATATGAATTATATCAAGAATTGTAATAAACATGTGAAACACTTAACCTCTCTAGTATGTGGTGATAGTGATGAAGGTAGTTCACGAGCCTCGTTTTCTTGCCCTATAGGAAATGCATTGTTCCTTATATCTTGTAGAAGGAAGTCATGTCTGGTTATTAGAAAATTAACAAGAAATACAACTTAATTAGCATGCAATAATTAGCATTGAACACATGTTTCCAAAAACCCAACTATAGTTGTCTATACTTCATTGATAACAAATTCTTGCATGATCATATGGAAGATAAAGACAATAACCTAGCACGGGGTATTGCATGATATCGATTTGAGTTAGATGCGGTCAAAGTATCCTATAGTAATTATACATTATTGTCAACATACTTCAATCATTGGATCAAGATCAACTATTGGTATTTCAACATTACCAAATTATATTTCAATTACAAATTTTGAAATATCAATAGTTTGATCTGATTAAACGGTCGAGATGTGATGATCACGACAACTCCATATCGACTGCAAGGATACATATATCAATTGTCTAATCAATGATTTATCTGATATTTGTATCCTTGAAGGCTTGTGAAAACATAATCTCTTCTTAACAACTTACAATCATATGTCAAAATAAAAGAGATGGGTTTATATAATTCCCCCTTCTCTTGAAGAAAATGTATAAGAAGAGTGACATCTCATAAATTTGTTAGAGGGATTAACTACCTCAATTTCTCAAAAGGATTTACACCCAAATAAGTTTTGCATACGGGGCAACATACATAATGTTCGTCCCTAAATTTTGCATGGATGCAATTCCTGCAAACTAAACAGTCCAAAGGAAAAAATATCTGTTATCAATAGTTAATTTACTAAGCATTCATGTACGACAAATGCAAATTTCACATATCAACTCTAGTTTCAAATAGAAGTAAAAAAGAATACATACTCGATGGTAAAAAAATATTAATATAACAAATCCTACTTCATTTGTTTGCACATTGTGGGTTTGCAATTTTTGTATGTTATGGTATATACTTGATGGTAAAAAGTATAAAAAATGGGTGATCGATTCTCTCTCTCTCTCTCTCCCTCTCTGTGTGTGTGCACACGCGCGCATTCACGTGTCTGTCTGTGTGTGGTCAAATTATTATTTTAATCTTGATCATTCATGATTTTGATTTATGGTCATGATTGCTTATTTCCACCCTTTCATTATAAAACTTCTCTCATAATATTTATGTATGTATGTATGTATGAGAGCGTATATACGGTGAAAACTAGTGTGTATTGTGAGAAATGAAAACTCTTAATTATAACTGTTACATTAATATTAAGTTTTAGATTACGTTATTAATTACAATATCTTGTGTGATTTTTAATTAATAATGAAACAATCACACACGGGATATTATAATTAATGACATAATTTAAACCATTACTTTTAATCTAATGGTTATAATTAATAGTTCTTATTTCTCACAATACACACTAGTTCTCACCTAATATGCTCCATATATATATATATATATATATATATATATATATATATATATATATATATATATATATATATATATAATGGTCAAAATATTATGCATTAAAAAATCTCTCTCAATATAAAACTTCTCTTTTAATAACATATTATATATATGGGATCAAATGATGATTTTTTTTTTAAAATAATATTTTCTTACTCAACTAAAAAAAAATATTAAAAAGAAATAGAAATGCTGACACGTATGAAAGCAGTCAATGATCTTGGTGGCGTCCACAAAGAAGTGATTGCAAAGGACGCAAGTCAAGCATGCTGCAATCTCGTCGCTCCTCTCTTTCATCTTCCTAGTTTTCACCATCATGCGTATTCTTCCCACACTCACTGCATGCAAATTTGAGTTCACTTCGTTACATTACACAAACAGATCATAACACTAAAAAATGAACAATACTGAATATTATTAATAAATAAAACACATGATCGACGGATGCATCGATCGATCAGTCAATCGATATATCAAAATAACAATCGAAGAAAAGAAAATTGCGCCTAAAACGAAATGAGATTTAGTTTTTCTGTATCAAAGAAAAAAGAAAAATTATTTTAATTTTGTGAAGATTTAAGAATAGATTTAACAATAAAGATGGAAATTATTTTTTTGACGCAATAAAGATGGAAATTATATTCACACACAACTTTGTACTTGAAGGAGCAAAGCATGAAGTAAGAGACTTACCGCTTGGTCTCTCTCTCCTCTTTTTTCTTAACCTTGTATTGTATAAGTTGTACTGGTACTTATATTTATCATGTTGGAGTGTGTTTTAATGTGTGCTAGAATCCATTGTACTTGCACTTGGGCCATCCCTTTTATTTTTAGTCTATTTTATTTAAATATTACCTTCTTTAGAAAAAGAATTAAATAAGAAGTTGAAATTAATATTTTTATTCAATAAAGTAAAAATACATTTAATTTTTATGCGATTTCATTATTTGTTTGAGTTTATATGGAAAGTGTCTTATAAGGAAGGTACTGTGGGGGTCAATTTGGAGATTTCTCTGAAATCATAATTTATGAGTTATCTATTAAATATTAAGGTTTAATTGGTATGCACTGTCGTTGTAAAAAAATCTTCCCATCAACTAATTAAAAATCATGGTAGAAATGAATTTTAAAGTATTTGAGAAGAAATCAAACACCTTTTTTTGACTCATTTAAGTATAGTTTTGATTTTTGTTAATAATTATGCTATACCTTTTAAAAAAATTCTAATAGCATATTCAATTATTTAAAAGAAAAACATTAAATACTTGGTCAAAAAAAAAACATTAAATACTTATATTTTAAGAAAGTCAGATGCATTTAATAAATCTATTTTAAAATAATAAAAAATTCATTAAAATAATTTTCACTAACCATTTACAATGGAGGTGTTGAATAAATTATTAAATAGTTGAATGGTTGTAATGGGGTGTTGAATGGAGTGTTGAAAGTGAGGTGGATTCATTGGTGTTGAAAAGATTCAACATGTTGAATGAGGAGGGAGTGGGGACATCGCGAAACACTTGGCGAAATCTGATTGGCTGTTGTGATTTTTGAAATTTTTATCTCATCCTAATTATTTGGGGTCAATTATTTCATAGTAAATCAATTTTTTTTCACCAAAATTCATCATTTTTTTTGTCTATAAATAGAGACTTGGTTTCTTTGATTTGGACACAGAAAAAATCTACTTTTTTCCTCTAATTCTCATAAAAGAAAATAAAAATATGAAATAAAAGTGATGGGGTAGGATGTTGAATTTTATTAAACAAAACCATTGTAGTGAGTAAAAGTTGAATGGGTGTTAAATTATTAGGTGGAAGAGAGAGAAGATGATGCGGAATGTTAAAAAGTGAAAAATGAGGGTGTTGAATATCACTACAAGAATAAGCTTGCATTGCCACCAAACTTTGCCACGGAAGACTGACCGTCGCAAATTTGCCACGGATATGCGACGAAAAGGCATTTCTGGAGAAGGCGCTCAAAATCCCGCTCAAATTTGCCACGAGAAATGATAATATATGTAAACCATTTACAGGTATAGATAGAGATTAGATATCATAAGAAACCGTAAAGTGTTGCGTCCAAAAATCGTAAATTGTTATACTCAACAGTCATAAAATGCTTATCATCAAATAAATCCTGAAGCTTGTACGAAATATTGGAGTCTTAAGTTTAGGGTTCCTCGATGTCAAAATATGTGCAGATTTTTTTAGTCAATTATGGGCACCAGGGCCGGTCCAAGCATAAGGCAGCCCAAGCCCTTGCTTTCGATCTCAAAAAATAACATTTTTGTATGCCTAAAAAGGGGCCTCAAATTAAGTATCATATAAAAGAGGCCCAAATATTTTTGAATTGTGTGTAGCGCAACTGGCAAAAGTGCAACATCCTAAGTTATTGTTCATTTGTTTGTGGGATCGAGTCCCATTAGGATCTTCTTCTTTTTTTGGAAATTTTAGTTTTGCATCCATATTAAAATTAAAAAAACAACAACAGTTATCTTTGTGGGGATTTGAACACAGGTCTAATACTATTAAACTAGCTAAAAGCTTACCTTGCATCAACTTACAAATAACAATATTTTGACAGAAATGAAATATATAAACTAGAAATACACATATATTGATTATTAAATTAATATTCTATTTTATAGTATAAATATGAAAATTTATAACTATGTCTATGTGAAATTCTATTTCATTTTTAAATTTTCATAAAGCCTATAATTTCTATTGTATTCCCTCACTTTAAAAGGTTTTAATTTCTTATAATATTTCTCATCTTTATGTTATCTTCTTTTTTTTTTGGTCAACTTGTTATCTTCTTCTATAAAGGGCCTCACTCAAAAGTTTACTTTAGGCCTCCAAATAGGTTGGGCCGGCCCTCATGGGCACAATAGCCCTTTTTCTATCACTATTATAGACATTCCTATTCCTCCTCTGAGTATTTATTGTTGACGGGAGGGAATGCATTGTAAAAAAAATGCATTCTATTAGATTCGTTGAACACCTTCAATTAATATTTATTGTTGTTTGGGCTTAGTCCATCCCGTTTATTTTATTAATAAAAAAACTCGTAAATTGTGTTTGATACCCTTTTTTATGTGTTTTATACTTTTTAAAGAATTCAGTGTATTTTTAAAAAGATTTATTAGATTGGTCAAAAAAAATATTTATTAGAAAAATAATATTTTGAAGATATTTTAGTTTTGGAAGTTATTATAACCTACCATTTTTGTTTGAAAAGTTTAAATACATTTTGGTTTTTTTTCAACAATTATTGCTATTTAATACATATGTCTAACAACATATTTAATTATTTAAAGCACAAATTTAAAGAAAAATATTAAACACTTAGATTTTAAGAATATTAAATGTGTTTAATAATGTTTGTAAAAAAATGCATTCTATTTTGTAATATTAAATTTTTTGTTTATTTACACCTTTATCTGAATTTGATAAAAAGACAAAAGTAGTTTTGCAATTTCTAATAATATTAATTGAAGGTGTTCAACGAACTCGCTAATATTTCTAGTAATATTTCTAATAATATCAATCAAAACATAATTTTCTCTTGGCTGAGCCTCAAAAGTAAAATGATCATGCATGAAGAATAAAATTAATCTAACACTCAAAAACCAAATAATAATTTATAAAAAATATACATCTTTAAATAAAATACAAAAAATTACATCAAAGATGTATTGTTTCATCACCAAACTCCTAATAATAATAATAATAATAAAATTATATCAACAGCATGCAATATTTCTATTCCTGGGTGTATTAGCAAGTACGAGGATCGCCAGCAAAGCAATTGGACTGCGGCCCAAACCCATCTCGTCGGCCCAAACACGCCGCTTGGAGCGCATTCTCGCCGGCGAAATCTTCGCGAAAGCAGTCGGACCTCGCAGTATATATACGCCATTCGCATATGGCATCAGGTACGTTCTCTAACCTTGTGCTACCTGCCCGAGCGACCTCTCACTAGATCGTCGGAGTGTCTTTGCAGGTACCACCCGAGGCATTCAACGCGTGAAGCGAGGCCCGGTCCTTTCACTCACTCGGCACCCGGCCCATTTGGCGAATCAATCAACACTTCAACTCTTCATTGGTCAAGGTGCGATCAATTGGCGACCACGATGGGGAGGCGTGCGCGCTATCCTACCTCTTTCATGGCTCCACGCGGCCGGCCCCGAGACGCGGGCCACTTCTCGACTCAATCCCCTCGGCGAATCGCAGCAGAGACCGGGGCGTGGCGTCACGATCCCGCAGTCTCAAGGACTTCCACGACAAGAACCCCGGTGCCTGGCGGTCGTGGACTATCCTCCAACGAGTTCACCGCCCGTTCTCGGAGACTTGCCGCCCGGCTGGTTGAAGCGGGCATTCGTGAACCTCTACCCGATCATGTCATTTCAAGCCGTTTTGCAGATCCCGCAAAACAAAAATCAAGTGATCGCAGATCGAGATGCGCTCATCTCTCGATGCGAGAGGTTCGATTAAGGCGCCCACGGGCGGAAGACGGAGAACCATACGCTCGTCGCCGCCGCGCGAAGACACCGCTCTCCTCCTCGAAGGAGCATTTCGTAGAGAAGCACTACTCATCGCTCTCCGGCAAGAAGAAGCGAGCGCCACGGATCGCAAGCAGAGGAGCAGCGTGAGACGCCGTTCGATGTCCTATGATTATGAAGATTCTAGCTACCGTCCGGCACCGGCCGCCACCTACCAGTACTCCTCCAATGAGTCGTCCGGTCACGTCGGTCGAGAAGCGAGATCTTGGGATTCTCGTGAAGAGTGGAAGATTACGAAATGGAAGAATTAGGGACGTTTCGCATCGGCCAAGGAGGGCCAAAGCGGCGACCCGAAGGCCTCCTCGCCTTCCACCAACCGCCCATCCAGGAGGATTTCTATGGAATGCCGGCAACGAGGCGTGCCTCGCAATGCAACCCTTTGGGTCGAACGGCATTCGAGAATGAACACGCCCGTTCTCCGGGGAGATTAGGCGTTACAAAATTCCGAGAGACCTCGCAAGCCGCCCAATCTCAACAAGTTTGTGGTACGAGGAGATCCGGATAAGCATCTCCGTTACTTCAATAATTCTGCTGGCTGCTATAGGAATTGGGACCGACCATGAAATGCAGGCTTTTTCCCGATCTACGGACGGCCGAGCATTGGAATGGTGGGAGTCTCTGCGACCCAATTCCATCTCCTCATGGGACGACACGATCGAGAATATTCTTGTCTCACTACACCGCAAGCCGCGCCAATATCGGTATGAAAAATACTTGGACTCTCTGTTGTTCAAGGAGATAATGAGAGACGAGGCGAAGATATCGACCGGTTTAACACCGAGGCCGAAGTCCGTTCGTGACTTGTCGGACAATGACAAGCTAAAATATACGAGCGTGGTATTCGATAGGACCACCGGTTCGTAGAAGAATTCACTCTTAACCATTACCAAGATCTCATTTACTTACTTAACGAGGCTAACGTCCACATGGCGTCACGAAGAAACCTTGGCAAAGAAGGAAGGCCGTCCGCGCACGCGACCTAAAGAAGAAAATAGTAAAGCGGCCAAAGGGCATGAAGGTCGCGCGCGACAATCGGTCCGACTTTCGTGATAAGAAGTTCGATCATCGCACTTTCGGCTAAACACCTCTATTGCGCGGATCTATAGCGAGTGCGAATAATGAGTTTGTGGGAGTAAAGCGGCACGATCCACTCGTGCTCAAGAAGGGGGCACGACCAGACCAAAAGGTATTGCCGTTACCACAAAAGCAAGCGGTCATGACACTAATGACCGTATGGCCTCAAAGACGATATCGAAGAACTCATCCGAGAAAGGAAAGTTGGGAAAGTATGTGAGGTCGGAGGAAGGCGACCGACCTCAAGAGAAGAGAAGAAGTCGATCCGGGCCAGGAAGGGTGCTCTAGTTGTTTCAAGCACCCAAGACAAAGACCGGTGCGAGGATCGAGAAGCTCCACGATCCGGGGGCCGCAACGTCGCAATGGTCATTCACGGTGGAAATCCGTTGGATCGTAGAGAATCAAATAAAGCTACAAAGAGGAAGTGGGACGAGCTCTCGATGGTCGGTTCAACGTCACCGCCCCCACCGGTCTCGAATAGACCCCATCTCGTTTGAGATAGCGACTACACGCAGGGTAGCCGAATAGTTATGTTAGATTGGTGATCGAGGCGATTATGGCCAATCATCGAAGTTCAAAGAATTCTAGTCGACCGGGGTAGCTCGGTACCGACATCATGTTTGAAGGCTTGATTGACAAGATCAAGGTCGATCGGCGAGATAATTCCCTGCCGAGCCTACTCCCTAACGGGCTTCAATGGAGCGATCACCCACCCTTTGGGGGACGATTGAGCTAATGGTCACATTTGGTGGCGACACCGAGATAGCACTCATGCGGGGACGGTCCGCGGCGTTCGCTTGTACTCCCCCCTCAAATCATGCTATCGATTGCATCATTGGTAGGCCGACCTGGGCAAGCTAGGCCGCGTGGCATCAACAAGACACGAAGATGAAATTCTACAAAGCAAGGGCGCACGTGTAGTTACCCTGGCGGCCGACCTAGAGGCTGCAAGACGAAGCCACGACCTGTATCAGCAAATTTGTGATGAGGTAGATCTTGGCCCAAACGTTCAAAGCACTGGTGAAGGCCATCAAGTCAATGTCACCGATTTGGATGCTCGGTATGATCCGCATAAATGACCCGAAGATAACGATGATGACTTAGCCCGAGAGCTGAAAAACAGGTTGAAAAGGCCAGAACCTCATGGAGAGTTAATAGATGTGCCGTTGGGACACGACCCAACGAAGATAGTCAAGCTCGGTAGCGACCTACCAGAGCAAGTGAAGCAAGATCTTGTGCAATGTTTGAGAGACTATCGCCGACTGTTCGCATGGCGGGCATCGACACGCCCGGCATTCCTATCGGTAGCACCGCCATCAACTTTCGATCGATGAAGGGGTCAAGCCCGTCGCTCAAAGAAGACGTACTCAGAATGAGGAAAAATCTCAAGCCGCTGCAAAGGCCGTTGAGGACCTCATAAAGGCCAATTTCATAGAAGAGATCAAATACACGACACTGGCCGCCCAATGTCGTCTTTGGTTAGAAAGAAGAATGGAAAATGGAGGATGTGTGTAGACTATACCGATCTAAATAAGGCATGCCCGAAGGATGCCTTCCGCACTCCAACATCGGCATAAGTCGGGTCGATGGGGCCTCGCCTACAACCATTGTCTTTTTCGACGCTTACTCGATACAATCGAGATCACGATGTATCCGCCCGATCGGCACAAGACGACCTTCATGACCGATCGGAAATTTTCAAGATAAGGTGATGCCTTTCGGCCAAGAACGCTTTTGGAGCGACCTACCAAACGAATGATGAACTAAATTTTCAAGAGGCGGATCGGTCGCATCTCGGAGGTGTATTTGGACGACATGATCATTAAAAGCGAATCGACCCAGATCATGTGAGCGACCTCGTGGAAATATTTGAAGAAGCTAGGAAGAACTCACTTAGACCGAACCCCGAGAAGTGTACCTTTGGGGGGAGTAGGCCGGCAGATTTTGGGCTTCCACCGACCGAAAGAGGATGAAGCAAACCCCGAGAAGTGCGTGTATGATCGCCGATATGAGGCCGCCCACTTCTAAAAAAAGAAATACAACGACTTAATGGCATGGTGGCCGCTCTCTCCGTGTTCATCCCTAAAGCGGCCCGCAAGTCGCTTCCACTATTTAGGCTCTTCAAGAAAGTGGGTGGATTTTGAGTGGACCGACCAATGCCGGCGGCGTTGGATGAATGAAGCAAGCTTTGACCAATCCGCCAATTATGACTAAGCCGCCACAGGCGAGACATTGTACTGCATTTTAGCTATCACGAAGAAGTTACGAGCGCCGTGTTGGTCGAGAATGCGAAGTGAAACAAAATCCGGTCTACTTTATTAGTAAAGTGTTGCAAGGGCAGTGAGCCGAGGTACCGAAAATAGAGAAGTTTGCTCTTGCACTCCTAATAGTTGCTAGAAGGTTGAGACCCTACTTTGTGGCCCATCAGTCGTGGTAAGGACCGATCACCTATCCGGCAAGTCCTCCATCGGCGGACACGGCGGGACGGATGATAAAGTGGGCGGTGGAGCTCGGTGAGTTTGGAATTAAATTCGAATCCGGATCGGCCGCAAAGCGCGGTGTTGGCGACTTTATAGCGAGAGATGACTCTACCCGTAAGATCGCCGGAACGATCCGGATCTTGCACGTAGATGGGTCGCCTAATAGTAAAGGAGCGGAGCGAGCCTAATATTGGAAAATTCGAAGGCCTTGCCGTTGAAGTCTCTTTAACCTTTGCATTCCACACTTCAAACAACCAGCCGAGCACGAGGCATGCATACCGCCTTCACTCGCGAGAGATTTCAATGTCGGCCAAGGTTGAACTCGGATCGATTCCTTACTCGTAGTCTCGCAGATCAAAGAATTATATGATGCTAAAGACGACGTCTTTGAAAAAAGTTATCTAGCAAGAGTGAGAGAAGCGCTCAGCGATTCGATTCCCGAGCTAAAGTGGTACATGTGCCTCGGACCGAAAATGTTCGAAAGCAGATATATTATCAAAGCTTGCAAGTACCAAGACTCGGAAATCACAGGAGTTTGATTCAGAGGCGTTAAATCGCCGAGAGTGTGTCGACCAAGCCAACCCGCCACCGCCGTTCTTTGTGTCGATTCGATTGATTGGATCGCCTATCCTAAGGTACATCGTTGAAGGTGAAGAACCGAAGCGACTGAAGCAGCGAAATTGGTCGGGCTCGGGGCGACCAAATACTCGTGATAGAAGGAAAGTTATATAGAAGGGGTTCTCGCCCCATTATTAAGGTGTCTTACGTCGGTCGAATCCGACCATGTATCTTGAGGACATTCATGAAGGTATTTGTGGGAGTCACTGTGGCGCTGTTCCATAGCTAAGAAGGCTCTGGGCCGCTATTATTGGGCGACCATGGACGAAGATGCCAAGAAGCTCATTGAAGTGCAAGAAATGCCAAATACATGCGATGTCCACATTGCACCTTCCACAGAGTTGCAAAGTCTTGTCTCACCTTGGCCGTTTGCTTGGTGGGGCATGGACTTGCTAGGCCTGCTCCCACCGCTCCGAGCCGTTCAAATTTACGATCGTGGCGGTAGATTATTTCACAAAATGGGTCGAGGCCGAGCCTCTTGCGACCATCACCTCGGCGAAAGTAAGCAAGTTCTTTGGCAGGTGTGTTTTGGCCCGTTTTGGGATCCTCAAAGAACTAATAATGCATAACGGCACCCGGTTCGCGCAGACAAGAGATTTAGAGAAATGTTGGCCGACTTAGGGGTAAAATGCGTTTCACCTCGGTCGAGCACCTCAGATAAACGGCGGTAGGCGGCGCCAGCGGGGTAATTTTGCGTGGATTGAAGCGAAGACTCGATGAAGCGAAAGGGAACTGGGTCGAAGAGCTGCAATCCGTTCTATGGGCGTACATGACAACCCCTCACTCAACGGATCGGGAGTCCCCATTCGATCGGTATATGGGATCGATCTTTGTGATACCCGTAGAGATGGGCGAGTGAATTGGAGAACTTCGAGTCCCCTACGGTGGTTGATAACGGCCGGGCTATTCGAGAAGAGTTGGACCTAATTGAAGAGCTGCGCACCCAAGCATCGCTAAGAGAGCAATTGATCAAAAGCGTAAGGTCGCAACGGATACAACACTCGCGTGCAAAAAGAGACTTCACGGTCGGTCACTCGTTTCTAAGGCGGCCGACGTGGGAAATAAGAATGCACGCCCGAGGAAGCTCGCACCGGTGGGAAGGTCCATACAGGTCATCAACAAGCGGAAAAGGGGCTTACGAGCTGGAAACCATGGATGGGGCGACTATCCCCAGAACGTGGAATGCAGAAAAACTTAGGAAATATTACGTTTGAATGTAACAAAGATTTGAAGGTAATATCGACCGACCTATTAATGAAAAGCAGTGCAGGCGCTCTTTTTCCCACTGGGTTTTTTACAGAGGCCTGACCTTTAGAAATATGATGTGTTCTTTACTTTCTCGCAAGAATGTATGACCGGTCGCTCAAGATTGCCCGTGGCAAAGGAGCGATCGAAGATTTATCAAAGTTGATTAGATCGTCGAAACGATCTACACCTCGAAAGCCATCGAAATGGCCCGCGGTTAGATAACCCGCAAACCGCAGTCGTCGAACGATGCGTGGCATGTGCCACCGAAAGCCAAGACAAACGACGGTCACCGAAGTTGACTCGAACAGCGCCATCGAAAATGGCCCAACAACGCGGCTGGATCGTCGAAACGATCTACCTCGAGAGCCATCGAAATGGCCCCGAGGTTAAGTGATAACCCACAAACTTTAGGTCGCATTTAAACGATCTATATAGGCGCCATCGAAGGCCCCGAGGTTAAGTTATAACCCATCGCGATAGGCCGTCAAAGCGACCTATCTCAAGTGCCATCGAAATGGCCCGACCATAAACGGCCGCTTATCGAAATAGATTTAAACCGCCGCGAGCGCCTACAAGTTCGAAATGACTAAGGCGAATAAATGTAAGAAGTACACACATAGCAATGTAAATTTGAACAGCGTAATTAAAAGCAAGTAAAAATTGTCATTACAAACACGGACGCCTTGGCCGGCCGAGCGCCACGAATTGAAAAAGCGCGCACGAAGGCGAGAGAAATTGTTGTGCCCAAGGCAAGTTAAAGCGGTTACAAAAATTACACCGCTCGCAGCGGGCTTTAAAAGAGAAGAATGGTGGTAGGCGAACGACATTGCCTTGCTCGTCGACTTCGCGGGCAACATGATCTTGTTTTGGTCAACATAGTGCGTGGGCTTGATCATGTTGTCATCGAAATTGATCTTGATCTCGAATTCAATGCCCGCTTTTGCCCGAGAACATTATAAAATTGCTCAATTGCAGCCTCGACCGGCACGGGCCACCATTCGGATCTTTTCCTCCGGCTCGCGGCCTCGCGCCACCAATTGGCCTCTCGCCTCCCCATGGTGGCCTCGAGATCGGTTTTGAGTTGTGACTGAGCAATGAGCCTTGTTCCTCTTTGCAAGCTTGGCACGGCCGCCCTCCCCGTTTGAGGGCCTCCTTCTTCGACTGGGCGAGCTTGTCATATTTTTGCTGCGCCTCGGCTAAAGCCTTGTCCTTTCCTGCAAAATTCAGGTCAAGGGGTTGTCGGTCGGTCGAACAAAGGTAAGATGAAGAGTACAAGACTAAGAAAATAAAATTACCATCAGCTTCGGCCACCAGCTCCGCCATGAATTTTCGACCCCATGCAGAGAAAGCGCAGAGCGCCATGGGTTTCATCATCCAGGTCCAGATCGGCCGGACCCAAGCTTTCGAGCGAGATGATAGGAATCTCCTCGCTGCAGGGGCGGAACCCGACCATCATGCTTGGCCCGTTTGGGGGAGCGATCAGCGGTGTGAGGAGGAGGCGGGCACATTGGCTGGTTTCTTTCTTCCTTGGCTCTTGGGAGTTTGGGGCACCTTAGAAGACGATTGGAGCATCCGTCGGCCGAGGACCTTCGTACTTCTTAGCTCCTCCTTCGGAGCTTCAAAACAAGCGAAGCGAGGTCCCGATTTTTGCGGCCATTCTTTACGCAGTACCGAGTCATGAGTTGAAAGAAAAAATCAATAATGAATATAAGGACAAAAAAAGGTTCAAAAAGCGAACCAATCTCGGCCTCGGTCTTGGCCTTCGTGATAAGAGACAAAGGGTCGGCAAGGTATGTCGCCCTTAGGATCTGGACGCATCATACTCGCCAACGACTTTATCATCTCCAAAGTCTCCGTGTCGGCCTCGCCAAGTCTTTCATCGAGTAGATGTAATCGCACGCCGCTGCAGAAATGAGCCTCATTCCACATGATTGGGAAGTAAGGGGGACCTAGCATCCCGTCCGGTTGAACCTCAGAAACGGCCTTGCCAGCCTCCTCGGTGGGAACGATCCAGATATACTGGCTTTTCCAGGCCGCTCCCAACGACTCTGGAACGCTTTGAAAACCGGTGGTGAGTCTTTCGCATCTTAAAGGAGACTTGCTCCTCTTCTCCTTGTTAGCCTTCTCCCTGAGCCAGCTCAGCTCAAAGAGAGTAAAGAAAAGCATGACCGACACCGGCCGACCCAGCTTGGTCAAAAGAACTTCAAAGGTCTTCAGAAACGCCCACGCATTAGGGTGAAGTTGGGAAGGAGCGACCCCAATGTGGCGCAGGACGTCACGCTGAAATTCAGTAAAAGGAGGGGTAATCTTCATCTTCTCGAACACGAGCCGATACATCGTGAACTTGAAGTTGGAGGAATAAGTCGCGATATCTTCACCGTCCTTCATGCCTCTCACCCTCGGCCGGTGAGTCCTCGAGGCGGCTCCGCAGATCGGGCAAAGCATCGTGGCGACAAGTAATAATGCTCTATGAGAGCGAAGAGTTTCCGATACCCAAGACATGTCGACACATCTTGAGCTACATCGGCTTGGACTTGGCCGAAGCCGCTCGTTCGACCTCCAATGTTTGCCGGGACGAGAGCTATCGATCGCGGCCGAGTCACTTCCTCCTCATGGGCCGCTTCATCTCTGACGCCCGGCCTCTACCATTTCTTCGTCGCGACGGGGCGGCGCTAGGCTCTTCATCATCAATGATCACCACCTCAACGTCTTCCTCTCCTCGGTGGGTGTTACTGGCCGCACTTCGAATGAAGCGGACCTTGACCCATAGCTCTTTGAACCGGCCGACCCTCACGGAAGAATGGAAGTCGAGCTCGCATCGCTCGAGGAACTACTCAAGAGCAAGAACCTTTGTCGCCCAAGGCGACTTAGACTCGCCTCGTGGAGATTGGGCTCGCCCGGTCTCGACATGTATGTAGCGAAAGATTGCGGTGGTTTTCCGAATACGGCGGTCGGTGGCCCGTGGCATGCAAATACACCGTGATAGAGGAGCGAGTTAGGTCGTTCGAGCAGAGCACTCATGAGAGGGGCGATTTGGCCATCCTCGACTCGACACCCCTATCACGAGGCGTGAAAAAGCACATAGTACTTTCAAGTAAAAACTCAAGTTTAAAAGATAAAGGGAAGATCGATCCATACCTTAAATAGAATGTTGAAGATCGGTCGCAAGTAGTACGCGAAACAACTATGAATGCAAGTCGGCGGCAAAGCGAAGTCGGTCGGGCGAGCAATTCTTGGAAGTGAGAAATGAACTCGCAGAAGGACTATTTATAGTGCGGACTCATGACGCCGAAGAGGACCAGGGATACGGCGTCACAACGTTTTCGTCTTCTCACCAATGGTTGTCTCCGCATGACCTCGGAAACACCAAACGTCACGTCTTAAATGTCAGTAAAGACCAACCGTCACGACAGCACGGCCGATGGTTGACAAGCGGTCGACACCGCCCTACAGAGAAAGCGAACGGCCGCGTCCGTTTCGTCAAGATAACTTCACTCCTGGGGGCATCGATTCAAGCCTCAGCCCGCTCTTAAGCGACCTAGGCTTGGGGGGCAACTGTTCCTGGGTGAATTAGCGAGTCACGAGGATCGCCAGCAGCAATTGGACTCGCGCCCACCCCATCTCGATCGGCCCCAAACACGCCGCTTGAGCGCATTCTCGCCGCCGAAATCTTCGCGAAACGGTCGGACCTCGCAGATATATATACGCCATTCGCATATGGCATCAGGTACGTTCTCTAACCTTGTGCTACCTGCCCGAGCGACCTCTCACTAGATCGTCGGAGTGTCTTTGCAGGTACCACCCGAGGCATTCAACGCGTGAAGCCAGGACTGGTCCTTTCACTCACTCAACGACCGGCCCATTTGACGAATCAATCAACACTTCAACTCTTCATTGGTCAAGGTACGATCAATTTCCTTTATCCAACTTTTTAAAGAATAAAAAATAATAGATAGAATAAGCAATTAAAAATAAAGATGGTGATTTTAATTTAGAAAAAAATGTAAAAAAGTTATATAGTGTGCAAGATTTTGAGACACTTTTGGTTTGGAAAGACACTTAGACACATGCATTACATAAGAAAAGAAAGAAGAGCCAACATATAAAACATCAAATAGCTGATAGTAAATGAACCCTTAAGGACACTTGTGCGGAAAGGGTTTAGCGAATAATCTAATATCAAATAGCTGATAGTAAATAAGTTAGTTGTATGGATTAAAAATGTTTAATAAAATTAGTAGTTGAACCAACATATGAATATAAAATGACAAAAATGAGCATTTTTTATTAATGCTTAAGAATGTGAGAGATTTATCATTTATCGTTGGATCATGATGTTTCACATGAAGTTTTTGTTCAACCATATAAAGGAAGAATGGTGGTTAACAAGGACTCGTCGTCTTATAAGCAAGAGTGCTTGAGACTGTGTTATCGAATGACTATCTCTTGCTTTGGTTCATCTTTACTGGCCAGTGGCGTAGATACAAATGTGACACTCTTCGGGTATGCCCCTACCCTATCATAGGATGATTTATCCAATGCTCAAGGGGCAAACATAATGAGGAGGTTGTGACATAGGTATGATCAACCCATAAAACTGTGAAATGAGATAATAAATTATCAGGGTATTATAGATAAGAGAGAATTAATTGTATCAAAAGTAACAAAATTTATTAATCTCATTAGTATGTGTAAAAAGCTAAAAAGCGACAAGTAAATAGAAACAGAGGGAGTAAGTGGTACATTTTATGATGGGTAGTTAGGGGTTTCCTCTATCCATGTGAATCTTAAATTAAGACATCTATCATCGATGAACAACTAAGAGTGTTGAGGATATCTTGTCCTTCCTAACCATGAACAATTTTCATGAGTGGACTTGAAAGTTCTAAGTGTATGTTTGGTTCTGCGGTGATTAGAATTGATTGTGCAGAATTGATTTTAGTTAAAAGTGAGTTGAGCGTGACGTGATTTTTGTTTGGATATTTTTAATGAACTCAACATTTGAATAAAAAGTCGGCGACTGAAGGACTCAACATTTGCACGCTTTCGCGCTACGTGCCTGCCGCTCGAGGGACTATGTTCACAACCAGATATTCTGGGTTCGACCGACCGATTAACTCAGTCCAATAAGAGGCCCAATACTCGCAATGCCTAAATTAAGAACGCCCATATAACGGGTCTCACCCACACTATCCAAGTATGCCTAAAACCCTACTACAATACTAGAGGGAGACCTAACTTGGGTGTCAGAGTGGCTTTGCAGGTACACCCCCAACGGTACTTCACCTTTGATCGACAGGGCTCTCTCCATCAACGCTCAACTGAGGTATCTCACACGGTTCCAGAATGGAGCTTCCATACAAACCAATCATTGGATTCTCCTCATATTATTCATACTTGTGTTCAGTCTGGTTCCTCTCCAAGAAATAGACTGGAACACTAAGCAATATTGTGGACTTTTTCAAGATGCTCAATTTCAATCAACTCCAACAATCTCCACATTGATTGTAATTGATCCACGAAACACTTTTCTTTCATTGTCTTCACCGACAATCATAGTTCAAAAGAACTATCATACTCCACCATAAAGAGTATGCTTCACTTAAAGCTAAACCACTACAAGAGTTTCTCTATGTCGAAAGTCACCCACATAATTTCTTCAAAATGCTCAATTTCTATCAACTCTAACAAATTATACCTTTTATTATTTATTATTGGCTTAAATATATGTTACCCCATGCAAATATACTCATTATCCATTTACCCCCCTGTAAAAATAAAACTTTTAAAAAAGACCTTGCAAATATAAATTATTTCTAATTACCCCCCTGCTGTTAGATTTTGTTAACAGCGTTAAGTATATGTTGAAACACTTATTAATTGCAGGGTGGTAAATGGATAATGAGCGTATTTGCAGGGGGGTAAATGGATAATGAGGATATTTGCAGGGTGTTTGCTGGTGTTTTTAGCAAACAATCACTAGTTTTCAATATTAAGACTGTGAGATCAAACTAGAAAATCTCTTTGACGATTGCCTAGAAGTTTTGTGTCTTTTAGCGTGCGTAAGAACAGAAAATAGTAGAAAGAGATAGTTTGAAAGCAGAATGAGAGCAAGAAGTGCAACAAACGTAAAAACAAGTAAAAATTGCATTAAAGTGAAAGATAAAAGAAGTTGGTCCACCAAAGACGCATAATGTAATCTGATTCACTCTTGTTTCGCTTTGACTTGGAAGTTGAGTTTCACGAGTTTTTGTAAAGATGTGGTGACCTCGTTTTCCTATTACAAGGAGTATTTATACTCTCGGATACAATCGTGGGCAAGCACGATAACCACTTCCTAAAAACTAGGAAATAACCGCCCACTACTACTGCGCCTTGCGTTTCGACCCGACTTGTTGTCGAAGGATCTCGCGAAGCATTGGACCCGATTTTGTCGAACAACCGGGCCTTCTCTTGTCGAAAGTTCTGGCCTTGCCCCGTAGGCGAAGAACTAAGTGCGTCGAAGTTTGCTTGCATTGTCGACACTTGTACAATCTATCATCGTTGAATTTATGGTATATTGACTTGAACGTTGACTGCGGCCCACAGAATATTATTAAATGTACGATCAACACCATTTAAAGCTTAATTTAATGCCCTTGCCGAAATTTTGAGGTAGCAGTTGCCCCAAAAAATGTTTTTTCGACGGAATAAGGAATGGAGGGAAGAAAAGGCATTTTTTGAATACTGTGCAATAGTCACTTCTACCGCCTTTTGCGTTTCAACCGGTGGTCGAAAAGACAACCATCATTACTTGCACAGTAAAACGAACCGTCTTATTGGCACACGTTGCATAGTTGGTGGGCCATCACGTCTCTCAAACGGTCGCGAACGTGCGAGTTATGGCGAACGTGCCAATAACTGTAGCTTCCCAACATATATAAACGGCTACAACCCCTTCATATTCCTTTACTCGGTTTGAACTTTTGTGAAACCTCTCCGTATTCTTCACTCTTCGCGTTTTGCAAAAAATCCCCAAAAAAAGTTTCAAACTTTCACTCCTTTCCTTCAACCCTACGTTTGAATTTCGCCTCGCATTTGCTTCTGATCTCTCATGGCTTCCTCATCGCTTCTTGAATGTTCAACGAAGAACAGCGACACCAACGGACCTAAAACCTCGATGGCTTTGTTGATGAGCGACCTTCTTGATAGTCGAAAGCGGTTCAATGGCAAACCAGTATTGATTCCTCTACTAGGGTTTATACTCATGCATATCTAGGTCCTCTTCCTAATACCCTTTTAGAGAACACTCAAGAAGTCTCTCGAAATTTTCCCTAGTCATGCCTGTCTTGACCTGAATTTTCACCAAGACCCCTTTTCATTTAGAATTTCTGAATAGTCCTTCTAGGGTCTTTAGTGTCGCTCCTAGGCTCGACCAACAGATTTACATAGATTGGCTCGACAAGGTGGAGGCCAAAAGGCCGATGTCCGGAAAAAACAAGGTATTTTTGACCTTATTCAATTTGTCTAGGTATGGGCCTAAGTATGACAAACACCTTGATATTGGTGCTATGCGATTACGGGATTGTGCCACTCATAGCCTCCACTTGAGATGTGGCATGCGACTCCCACTTTACTAGATGTTCTTTGCCATCACGGGCACCGAAACCCCTAGGTGAGACCTTTGATCCTGCTAAATCGAGTATGTATACCCATTCACTTTCAATAATGCCACTTTTGCTCCTTACATCACGAGAACACCACAACCGTGACAATGACACGATTGTCGCTAAAGAACACGTAGCCTTCTTAACCCTTTGGTTATCCCTTTTGTTTTCTCGCACCTGCTCTCCGGTGTTTCTAAGACCTATATTCCATCGCCGCCCAACTCCATGAGAAAGAAAACCTTAATCTTGCAAACCGTTGTTGGGTTCTCTATCAGGAGCTTGACAATCTTTGTCTTGGAATCGAAAGAAGAGCGAACCCACCAACAAGTTTTTGGCTTCGCCCATTGTGGTTATTGCAATTGTGGTCATTAGCCACTTTTGAATCTCGACTAGGTGCAGTACATCCCTAAGTCTGTTCACCAATCCTTGAAGTCTAGGAGGATGAAGGGATTCGATAGCTCGATTGAAACCCAAACAGATAAATATTCCTCCGGAAGAGTCTTTGAAATTCACTTCGACATGTTCTGAAGTGCACAAGCCGAGACTCTATGGCTCCCCCTTTGTGCAAAGGCCTTTTGGTCCAACTTGGTTTCGACAACCATTTCCCTCTTCTTCATCGAACAAGCCGAGGAGATTGCCCAAATCGCAAGCCTACCTCTCCCTCGCTATTCTTTCTACCAAAGCTTACCCGCAAAGCTAAAAATAGCCGGAATTAAGAGATACTTCCCAAGTTATTACGCTGACAGTTTGGCCTTTGTCGATTCGACTGCTTGCGTGGTATGTTTTCATAGGCGAGAATTTTCGAATCCGCATACGGTGGTAGCCTACAAACACGCCTTCAAGAAATTCCACTATAGGGCCTTGAGTTTGAGCCCCTCAAATTCAACCCTGATTCTCATGCACTAAGGAATTTCACGAATGGTGGACTAATTACTATACCACCTTAACTTCTTTGGGAGGCTATTGACACTTTTCGAGAAAACATTATGAAGAAATTGGTGGTGCCCTTCCTTTGAACAACCCGGTATTTACTTAGCGATACCCACATCTTTCTCGAGTCTTGAACATCTCAGAATTTAGTTTTATTTCTGTTTTCTTACCAATGTTCTTCGACGTCAGTCAATCTGCACCAAGTGAAAGCCAAAGTGAACAAGGCTACCACAAAGACCATCTCCTCCAAAGAACCAAGAAAAAAGTGGACGCGAAGTCTATTCCAGACATTGTCCTAAAGAAGGTATATTGCCATTTGTTCGCTTCAAGTTGCTTTTGATTACGACTTTTACTCATGTCGAGAAACCTTCTTTCCAGAAAACAACTCAGCAAAAATCCCCCAACAGCCAAAGCTAAAAGGAAAATGGTCCTTCCGAAGATGAGGTACTATACTCTTGCCTTGTTAATCCGTCGAAATTTCTCTTCCCTTTGTCATTCACTTTCCTGACATAACCCAAATTCTCTTTTGCAGGACACTGAAAGTGATGATAACATCCCCCTCACTCAGAGGTCGAAGAAAAGAAACTTTCCTGAGATTCAAAGGGCAGCCCAAGGCATCACTGTTGATGAGACTCCTGAACCACCTTCTTCTCCTCCAATCAAGAGACTTAAGCTACAAGAGGTAAACTCCCTTTCGACATTAGATTAGACTTATTTGGTTTCACCTTTCCAATCTTTAACTTAACCGATATACCTTCTTTGTGTATAGGTGGGTGGACCGCTCGTGAACAACCACGAAGTCCAATCTATGGTTGAGGTCTGGCGATCCTGGAGTTGTCAGCCTCTATGCTCCCTTTTCCTTCGTCTCCTCAAGGTGCAACTGCTGAAGAGATTTTCCAAGCATTGGAGAACTCTGCAATTCCCATTTTCGAGGAGTTTGCGCCAAGTGCTGGAAATGTCGAACAAGAGGCGGTCGTCGAAGAAAATGCTCTGTTATGGAAGAGGCTATTCCAACTGCTGGCAGCGTCGAACCGGAGACTGTTGTTGGAGAAACTGCTCAAGTTCCAGAACTTACCATTCCAACAACTGAAGGACCAAAAGTAGTGGCTACCTCCGTCGAAATTCCTGAAGCAAATATGGTTGATCAAGAACCAGAGGAGCCTAGAGTAGAGGTAGCTGCAGATCAAGGTGCTTCCGCCAAAGAATCATCCAACAGCGCTGTCAGCGACCAAGAATTGGCTGAGTTAAAGAAAACGGATCCTCGCGCGACCTTGAAGATTATGTTAAGCCTTAAGAGCTCGTCGAGCCGCTTGATTTGCGATTCCTCGAACAACTCTTTAAGTTCTATCAACCAAGAGACGGTCGAAAGCTTGCTTAGCCAGTTGAAGACGAAGGTGTTAGAAGGGGACTTGGTGGCCACTATTGAAAATGACTCATCTCAGTATATCTTGAGGTAAAATCCTCATTCGGAAGATCACCGATTAGACCCTCCTCAACATGTCCTTTCGTTCTTCATGGAATTTGGCCCTATTTTTGAGCAACTTTCCCTTTTGATCAACCAACGGCCGACCACCTCTAAGCGCGAGGTTCAAGAGACTCAACTCTGCGAGGTGGAACTCGCTCTCTTAAGGGTGATCAAGAGGCGCCATCGAAGCTCTTGAGACCTGGGCGACTAATGATGAGAAAGCAATCGTTGAGTGGGATGCAGAGATTGCGCGCATTGAGGAAGAGATAAAGACCCTTCAACTCAAATTGTCTAATGCTAAACATCGGAAGGTGTCGATCGTCGAACGCATGAGTCGCTTCTTCGTCCACCAAAACTACCAAAGCAATGGCGGCTATAGAGCACTTGGAGAAGATTGACAAGCACCAAGCTATTCTCACGAGACCTCGACAAAGAGTCGTATCTTCTTGACACCTCTATTTCTCTAAGTGTTAGCATCATGGAGAGGCACAAGGCTACCTTATCGACCTTCTAAGCTGTAATATCTTAGCATTCTAAAAATGGTGTGCAACTTTAACAATTTCTTTATACATTGCCATTTATGAACAACTTTGGTTTATTTATAATTGTTCAATCTTTATTTCGGTTAACGTTGGCTTGTATCGTTTTAAGTACTTGCCATTTATTCTAAAGGTCCTATTTTCGTCACCTAACTCTTCGATTTCATAAGCGCCATTGAAAAGCAACGCAACACGCGAAATGGGCCTTCCCACCCCAGTGACCATTTGCCTAAAACTCTATCTTTTTATCCATAGGTAATAGGACTTTCCACACTAACTCCCCTTCCTCAAAGGTTTTTAACTTAACCTTTTTATTGTAAGCTTTAGCTACTCTTTCTTTTCTCGTCGAATAAGCATTTCTAAAGCTAACAACCTCTCTTCGTCTACATCAACTAATTCATCAATCATCATATTCCAATAATGATCAAAAGGAACTTCGACTTTGTTTTTGAATCCTTGTTGATTGTAAACAAATTTCGACGGTGTAACACCGCATCATGTCCAAATGTTAACTTTGTAGGGAGTAGTGTTTATAGACTCCTTAGGTGAAGTTCGACAAGCCCATAACACTTGGTCAAGAGAACTGTGCCAACTTCTAGGCTTACGTCCAACGTGCTTTTAATCAAATTAATAATGATTTTATTGGCGACCTCTACTTGGCCATTGGCTTGTGCATAGTATGGTGTCGAAGTCAATAACTTGAAACCAATTCGTGTGAAATCTACCATTTTTCGACCGAAAAAGCGGTACCTTGGTCCGTAGTAATGGTTTCACGGAATTCCATATCTATAAATGATATGATTTTGAATAAACCTTATCATCGCTTCTTGATCTACATTGGCTAAAGGTATTGCCTCTACCCATTTAGTAAAGTAATCAATCCCTACTAGAATGTATCTGTGGCCTTTCGATGAAGTTGGTTTTATTTCTCCAATCACATCTAAAGCCCAACCCTGAATGGCCAAGGTTTCACTATAGAATGCAACTCATTTGCGAGCACATGTTGTATTCGGCATGTTTTTGGCATTCTTGGCAACCTTTGGCAAATTCTATACAATCTTTCAAAGATAGTTGGCCAATACATTCCTTGTCGAAATAACAACCATTTCATTTTGTGGCCTACTTGATGTGAGCCACATGCTCCACTATGTGTATCGAAGCGCCAAATATGCCTCGTTTTCACTAAGACATTTTAGTAGCACCCCTTCGGGAGTTTGTTTGTACAATTCGTTTCCAATTAACACATAGCTTAGAGCTCAGACTTTACTTTTTGTTAGTGTTCCTGTAGGATTTTGCAAATATTCTACAATGGGTTTTCGCCAATCATCATCCACCATATTGTCAATAGCAAAAATTTTACGCCAAGTCAATATCGTCGAAAATGTGACGTTCTTCGACGCTCACTTCACTTGTATTTATTGCCCCCAATTTTTGGTGTTGACAATAACGTTGAAGGAGTATTATAGAGAGAGTCTTACGAGATTAATTTATCTTTTATCTCAATTAACTCTTCTAGGCTTTGCTTCGATACTTTGTAGCAGGAAGCAATTTGTGCGATTCATTTGCCACGTGATTTTCAATTCGTGGTAAATGTTCTAGGTGAACGAATGTAAACCTTTTTAACAAAGTATTGGCAATAACGAAATATTTAATAAGGTGTTCATTAATACATTTGTATTCTTTCGTCAATTGTTTGACCACTAGTTGAGAATCACCTTTTATTTCGACACAACTTGCCCCCAATTCGAGTAAAATTTTAAGGCCTACTATTAAAGCCTCATATTCAAACTTCATTATTTGAGCAGAATCTCGAATTTTAAATTTATACTTCGTTGGAGTATTTTACGGAGAGATAATCAAAATTCCAATGCTCGCTCCATTCTTATGGCTTGAGCCATCAAGTATAGCTTCAAGGACGTATGTCTAATGAATGTATCTCGCGATTCGACAACGGAATGGTCTCGCTATAAAATCAAGAACCACTTGTCCTTTAATTGATTTAAGGGGTTGGTAAGTTAAGTTGTACTCTAGCAAAGCTAAAGCCCATTTGCCAATTCGACTATGCAACATTGGTTTTGACAACATATGTTTAATAACATCAAAATGCGAATAAACATAAACATCTGTGATTTTATATATTGCTTCAATTTTGTACACGAAAAATACAAGCAAAGGCATAGTTTCTCAATTGGACTATACCTAGTTTCAAAGATCAATCAAAACCCTACTAAGGTAATAAATGGGTCTTTCGACACCACTATCATCCTCTTGCGCTAGCATGCTACCTATTGTGTTATCGAAAGTCGCTATATACAATTTCAAGCAATTTATTTCCAATAACGAGCAATAAAATTGGTGGCTTGACCAAATAAGACTTGATTGCGTCGAAAGCATCTTGGTGAACTCGCTCCCACTTGAATTCATCTTCTTTCTTCAATCTCGGTAATGGCGAAAGCTTGTGTTTTGCCACTTAGATTTGAGATGAATCTTGAAGGAAATTGATTTTTCCCAGTGAGGATCGCAGCTTTTTTGGTCGAAGGAGCCTTCGTTTCCATAATTGCTTTAGTCTTATTTTCGTTGATCTCTATGCCTTTCTTGTGTACTACAAAACCCAAGAATTCACTGCACGCATACACGAAAGCACATTTGGTTGGATTCATTTTCAATCCATATTTCCTCATTCGTTCGAAAGAACGTCGAAGGTGGTCTAAATGACCACTTTCTCGAGGATGACTTAACCACCACATCATCTATGTACACTTGCATAAAATCATCAATAAAATCGTGAAACATAGAATTCATTGCCTCGATAAGTGGCACCGGCGTTTTTAAACCAAAAGGCATGACCACCCATTCATAAACACCTAATGCCCCCGGACATCGGCGATTTTCGACACGCCCTCTTCGGCAATAAAGATTTGATTATACGAGTAGCCATCTAGCAAACCGAGATAATCAAATCCTGCACTGCCGAATCTATTAGCATTTTCGCTACGGGCATAGCGTATTCATCTTTAGGTGTTGCATTATTTAAATCCCTAAAGTCTACGCAAACTCTAAGTTTTCCATTCTTTTTCATTTATCGAACTATATTAGCTAACCAATCAACGTACTCGCGATTCGATGAATTTGCTTTTGAAACGACCTTTCTATTTCTTCCTTGATTTTAGCCAATATCGAGGAGCAAATCTTCTTGGCGTTTGCTTCTTTCATCGGCTTCTTCCCTGGTCGAATGGGTATTTGTAATTCCACCACTTCTCGACTCAAACCGGGCATTTCATTGTACTCCCAAGCAAAGCAATCCTTGAACTCCCGCGAAGTGAAATGACTTGGGTTCAAGGCGACATCAAGATGTGCACCGATATAGGTTGGCCTTTTGATCAAGCCATCTCCCAAATCCACCTCTTCGATGGATCTTGAGCTTGCATGCGCTCTGTAGAATCTCTAGGGTCTTTTCCAAAACCCAATGGTTCGTCGTCATAAATGCAATCCAAACTTGTCATTTATGACTTCACCATTTTCTTCAGATGAAGTTATGGCTTCGGCGACCATTGTTTGTTGATTTAACTCGGCTTCCAAAGCCGTTTTATTTTATTTTCGGCCATATAAGCCGTAATTCTATCCCAACTAATCGGTACCGACATCTTAAACCTTCTAAGAGTCGGTGTCCCATCTGTTGGAGAAAAGACACCCTCGGGATAGACATTGGCACCTTACATTTCCTCTCTTTCCCACACAAAACCATGTGTTGGGTATAAGTGAATGGAGGAAAGCACATTATCTGAGGAGATGTATGCTTGGCTAGAAGATGTACATGGCGCAATGTTCGCCATTTGCTTCTCAAAATTCTCCCTGGTGACGTTGTTTACGTCGGCAAGAAGGAAATAACTCTGTCCGCTTCGACGTACTCTGCGGACCATCATCCTCCACATTACCAGTTTTTGGTGTAGGCTTGAGGGAACAGCTCCTACGCCATGTATCCACTCTCTCCCAAGGAGTAGATTGTAGCTTGCTTTTGATGCTATAACAAAGAACGTGGTGGTTCTTCTTACAGTTCCTACCACCACCTCTACTTCGACCGCTCCCAACGACCTGCCAGATTTCCCCTCATAATTGGTTAACATAATGTTATGAGGTCTAAGGTCTGTATCGAACAGACCTATTGTCTTCAGCATGGCCTGAGGCATCAAGTTAACCGCAGCCCCTCCATCGACCAGTATCTTGTTAATGCCTACGCCATTAACTTTTGCTTGGACGTATAAGGGCTTCAAATGATTTGCGATACCCGTCGTCGGCCTCTCGAAAGTGGCCATTTGTTCCTCTACGCAGCCATTGTTCATGACATAGTAGCATACTGGCTTGTGGTTAGCCATATCCCCAATGAAGTCTTCTTCGACGTCATTTGGGACTGTAACAGCATCGTACTCACTCGGCAAGATGGATACGACGTTGCAGATGACGTCGAAGCTAGCCTCAGAGTCGTCGAAATCTGATGTGACATCTTCGTCCATGTCGAATGAAGCACTTTTCTTCTTTAAAGCTGTTAATGGAGGGAAAATCCTCTCCATAGCAGGCCTTCTTGGTTCCTCTATAACAATAGATTTCCCTTTAGCCTTGTTTCCAACCTCACTTGATTGGCGGCTCCTATACTTATCTTTGTGTTCCCCACGTTTTAGGAGTTACACCCCTTAACCGCTTTTGGCGTTGGCTCGTTAGCAACTGTGTTGCCTTCTTTTCGAGCTTTGGTATCGACGCCATTGGGTCTTCGTCATGGGGTTCTTCCCTTATAATTATTTTTATAATTATACTTTGAGGCCTCGCCGTGATTGGCTTAGGTGTCAAAGATGTTGAAAGCGGCGTTTTTGTAGTGTCTACATCCAGCGTGTATCCACTTCTCATTTGATGGATCTGCTCTTGGAAAGAATGGTTTGGCGAGAGGAGATAGCACACACTCCTTCTTGGCTACACCTTGCCAAAGAACCGCGGCTTACTTGTCAAGCCCCGCTTGAATTCTTTACCTTGTAAGGAAGGTCCCTCTCTCGGTTGAAATTTGGCCTCTTACTTGGCCATTTCCTTTCGAGGGTGGTCGAACTTCGCGAAGATTCGACACTCTTAGCCGCTTCTTTGTCAAACACAGCTGCACCTTGGACATAACATGACCTCAGAGCTCAATTTACACCGATTCAGGAAGTCTATCAGATCTTCCTCAGCCTTAGGGTACACAGACTGTACCTTCTCTTCGTATTCTTACGGAGTAACTTTGTCTCACAAAGATCACTCTTTTGAACAACACTTTTGATTTTTTTTCAGCAGGAGGTTTGGTAGACTTAGGAGAATCCACCATTTTTACGTCTACCATATTGATACTCATCTCAATTGGTTCCGCATACATCGCTTCCACTTGATGGAGGGGGTCAGCATCAATTTGCATCGGTGCTTTATTCTTTTTATCTCCAAACTTGAGAGTTTTACTCTTCTTCAATCGTCAACCATATCCCAGAAAAGAACACAACGGTCAGTTGTATGTCCCAAAAAATTATGAAACTTACAATAACCCTTTTTCCTTCCTCTGTTCGAGAGGAGGAACTTTCAGGCCGTTTGGCACTATTATTTGGCCATCAGTTACTAGCAAATCGAAGATCTCATCACATTTGGTAACATCAAAAGTATATGTTTTAGGCACAAATCTGTCGTTTTTAGGCTCTACAGGATTATTCCCATTTGCCGGCCTTAATAATTTGCAAGCATAAGGAGGACCAGGCTTAAGTTCAGCCACGTCTATCTCCTCCGATTCGACATCACTAAATGCGAAGTCGAATTGTTAAATCTACATAGGCTATCTTTTCTTTTTGTGAAAACCCACCGAGTTCTCTTTTTATTGTACTTATTCACTCTAGCCTTTTCCTCTTTAAGCCTTTCGACTTGTCGAACTCTCTATCGGCTAGTTGGGCCATGTCTCTCAAATGAGGCGTATCCAATTTCTTTCGAATTGAATAGTCAAGGCCACTGCGACCATTTAAACAAGCTCATGTTCAGCACTTGCGTAAAACATCTTGCCTGATAGAACTGAATCTATTCAAATAATCATCGATAGCCTCGGTACTTTACGTCGAACACCGCCAATTCTTTGAGGCTAATCTTCGATCGCCCATGTAGAATTGCTCATGAAACGCTTTTCTAATTGCCCCCATGTGTATATGGAACCCGGGCGAGTGGTAAACCACGTAAAGGCATTTTTAGTTAGAGAATTTGGAAAATACTTCATTTTCAAACTCTCATTTGAAGCTATGTCCCTGCCTCTCGTCATGTATGCAGGGCAATATGTTCGACGATGGACTCGTTGGTATCACCCCAAACTTAGTGAACTTAGGGATTTTCCAACCTCTTGGCAATTCTGCACTGCAAGATATACTCACGAGGCGATATGAAATTAGGCCTATGTAAACCTACGTTAAGGCCATTTTGCGCCATTATGGTTTCGACCAAAGTGGCTATGTTGTCTTGGCGCAAGCGTTATTTCGTTGCACTTGTCGAACAACTTCATCGCGTTTTGGTTTCGATTCACCATAACTACTTGAGGATGTGATTACCCCCCTCGTTGTTCGCCCATAACCGCTTTGAGCCGGCGATCCATCATCGATCTCGTAGGGTGTTAGGCATATTGTTCCCTGATTTGGTAGCGCCTATTGTTTCCGTAGGAGCCCCAAAGAAATCGCAATCCTACCCATTTGGTGCGCTAACATCGATAAGCGGTATTTGTGTTTCAATCAAAGGATTGAACACGGTACCAATTTGTTGAGTCGAAGATATTAACCATATCATGATTACTTTCGTCCACTTGTTGTCTTAACGCCAACAAAGACGCATTGGTTAACGCAGTAGGATTTCGACCAAGTACACCTCGGGCGAAGCGTGTGAAGGAGAAAAGGTCGACACGTGTGGCATTCCGATGGGCATGCCATATACCCCCAAAAGGGTATGGTGGTAGACTCGTATTTTGGAAGCGTGTTTCAAACTATTCCCTGTTGCCACATAAGGACTCGAAGGAAGTCCTACGCTTTGTGGCAAGGCCATAGGCGATGTCGAACCAACATTGGTCATTGACATCGTGGGAGCGGTTATTGATGTCACTTCGGGCCGTAGTCCCCGCAACATTTCCACCGCTTACATTGGCGAGAATCTACCGTTGTTCCTCGCACTTGTGATATCACGTGGTCGGAACCAGAGCGCGTTGTTAGAATTAGTGTACGTGCCATTCTACCGCTCCTCAAGTGCATACAAATTTATACACTTAACGAAACGACACAAAATAAGCGGCAAAGGTCCCACCGTGCAAGCAATTTGTTTCTTTGGTGTTTTTAGCAAACAATCACTAGTTTTCAATATTAAGACATCGTGAGATCAAACTAGAAAATCTCTTTGACGATTGCTAGAAGTTTTGTGTCTTTTAGCGTGCGTAAGAGCGAGAAAATAGTAGAGAAGAGATAGTTTGAAAGCGAGAATGAGCAAGAAGTGCAACAAGCGTAAAAACAAGTAAAAATTGCATTAAAGTGAAAGATAAAAGAAGTTGGTCCACCAAAGACGCATAATGTGTCTGATTCACTCTTGTTTGTTTGCTTTGACTTGGAAGTTGAGTTTCACGAGTTTTTGTAAAGATGTGGTGACCTCGTTTTCCTATTACAAGGAGTATTTATACTCTCGGATACAATCGTGGGCAAGCACGATAACCACTTCCTAAAAACTAGGGAAATAACCGCCCACTAATCTGCTTTGCTCTTGCGTTTCGACCCGACTTTGTTGTCGAAGGATCTGGCGAAGCATTGGACCCGATTTTGTCGAACAACTGGGCCTTCTCTTGTCGAAAGTTCCCGCCTTGCCCGTAGCGAAGAACTAAGTGCTGTCGAAGTTTGCTTGCATTGTCGCGACTTGCATAAATCTGTTATCTTTGTTGAATTTATGGTATATTGACTAACGCGTTGACTGCGGTGCAGAATATTATTAAATGTCTGATCAACACCATTTAAGCTTAATTTAATGCCTTGCGAAATTTTGAGGTAACACGGGGGTAACATATATTTCTGTGGGGGTAAATGCATAATGAACATATTTCAGGGGGTAACATATATTTACACTTAACGTATTTAATAAAATCTAACAAGCAGGGGGTAACTAGAAATAATTTATATTTGCAAGGTCTTTTTTAAAAGTTTTATTTTTACAGGGGGTAAATGGATAATTGGTATATTTGCAGGGGGTAACATATATTTAAGCCTTTATTATTTAAAGAAAAATAAGTGTGATGAGTAAGTAACAATCAATAACATTTGTAAAAAAATGACCAATAATGGGGGGAATATTAGTTTCAGGATTTGAACTCGAGACCTTTTTCTTCAGACTATAGTACAGACTCCTTCGTATCTCTTAAATTTCGACCGACTGAAATTTACATGCGACTAATTTGAGACTAATTTGAGACTAGTTGATTAGTAGTTGACTTATCTGTATAGCATCTGTAATCACTCGGTGTAGTTACTGTGACTCCAACTAAGGTTAAACTCCGTCCTTCCCATGGTTCCAGACAGTGAACGATAAACATCGACGAATCCAAGCTTCTGCTTCCTTCTTCTCTCTTCTTCGTGCGGTGGAAGCGTCGAACCCTCTTTACGATCTGAATCTACGAAATGCACTTCTCGAGAAAGCTCTAGAATCATAAATGAGGCAAATTCGTCAACGCCAGAGGATCCTCATCCTCTTTCTACTTTCTATCTCCGTCTTTGCTCCTCTCATTTTCGTCTCTCATAGACTCAATCTCCTCACTCTCCTAGGTACGTACTAATACTTTCTCTTTTTCAATTGCTTTGACTTCATTATAGCTTCTTCGCTTTTGATTCATTTCGTGCATTTCTGTTACCGTTGTTTCAGGAAGAAGAGATTTCCTTGAAGACTTGTATCGTGTTGTAAGAATTTTCCTTCTCATGCCTAAACAGTTTTGTTTGTTTGTTTGTTGAAATACGATTCTCCTTCACCACCTGATATACAGGGTCTTGGCAACAGGAATTTTAGTTAAGTTTTATTTTTAATTACTTGTGCGTTTTGAATTCTAGTGTTCTATTGTTGGCCAGTGGATAGGTCAATGGAATTTCTTGTGCTTTATCGGATATTAGTCGCGGTTAATCTAAATATTAGGGATTTATTCATTTTAACTGCAATGATATTTATTCTGCTTCCTCAGTAGCCAGTTGAATTATAAGTCATTATCAGTCATATTAGATAATCTTCTTAGCAATCACTTACAATTAAAATTATTTGCAATGACTAGTAGTAATTAGTAAAAACAACATTCTACATGAGTTGAAAAACATTTGAACCTCAATTTTCCAGTAGTTCTCTCGTCTCACTCTCATCTAGCTAGTAAGGGATTTGAAATAATCTTGCAAAGACTATGAGTTTTTCAAATAATAACTTTTTACATGACTTGAAAGTTAAAAAGCATTTTTGCTCATCAACTTAACAGAAGTTCTATCATCTAAATAATTAATTGGGGCTCCTTGTAACTCAAGAACCAAATGCTTGCCTCAGTTCAGTTACTCCTATAAGCTTATCCAAATACATAGATTTTCATGCTTGAATGTGGAAATTGAATTTATCTATTTATGTTTTGGTTTCAGACATACAGGACGGATACTTTGAAGTTAAGTGCTGTAAAACAGGTACCGAAAAATTTGATAAAAATATTCCTCGTCGTCTTGAGTTTTAGTTTTCTTTTGGCAATGTTCAAAGATAAATATTTTAAATTTGTCATTGTGATTTGGGCCTTTCTTTGAGATTCAGGATGGTGCTGAAGATTTAGGGGAGCCTAATCAAGTTGTTTATAAAGAAAAAGATGTTGTTTCAACTATTACTTACAATCCAGAAAAGAATGAAGAGCCAAATCAAGTTGTTTATAAAGATAAAGATGATCTTTCAACTATTACTTACAATTCAGAAAAGAATAATGATTCAGAGGAATCTAGAATTTCAGGGTACAGAAGTACCCCTTTGGAAAGAAATGGTTGGTTTATGTAGACATGTTTTATTTTATACTGTTTAATTTTGAGCTTTTCATAATACCACTCAAGTACTCAGCTGTGTTTGGCTTAAAAATGCACATTTATCAAGTTTCAGGATTCGACCATGATAAAAGACAACACCAGGGGGCTCAGCAGATAGATTTATCCTCCACATCCGAAGATACAGATATGCATGCTTATTCACAAAGAACAGCGAAGGAGAATATTGAAGTGACAAACCGGCCATCAGGTCGAAAAGCATCCCGTCAACATATTTTAAACTCTCCCCCTCATAAAGTGAAAAATCAGAAGGTTCAAGAGATTAAAGATCAAATTGCTATGGCTAAAGTATACTTGAATTTTGCACCACCAAGCAATAACCAACGCTTGAAGGAGCTGGAGTTGCAAATGAAAGAGTTGGAACGAGCAGTTGAAGGAGCCACCCAGGACTCAGATTTGTCTAGGAGGTAAATTCTCATGTAATTCTGTGCTTGCATTTATTCAGAAAAGTTTGTATTTAACAAATACAATTTGGAAATTTCAATAGAGAATAATGTTTTTAACCTTGAAAGATGTATATAATAATATATGACACTTTTTAGCCACAGCTACTAGTTTTTTCATTTGAATCCCCGTATATTTTTAATTTGCTTCACAGCACTGATCGAAGTGTGTAGGTTGTACCGAAGGCTTAGTTGAAGCAGATTAAACATACAAGCAGGATTCGTTGAGAGTTTTAAATGGAGAGATCATATAGTATTTTTCAAGAACCAAAACATGATTTTTTTTTTCTTCTCAAAAGTTCAAATGGTGAGAAACTAGTTAGTAGTCGTCCAGTGAAAAAGTGATGATGTAGAAATTTGATGTGATATTAGTTGGTAAAATTGACAATATTTTCAATCTGAAAACAAGCAAAGTTTCAGTGTTTTGCAGGAAATGGGACACATGGAGGCTTCACTGTCCAAAGTCAGCCGTGCTTTCCCAGACTGCTGTGCTATGGCTTCTAAGCTTCAAGCAGTGAAGCACAAAACTGAAGAGCAAGTTCATTATGAGCGAAATCAAGCAACATATCTTGTTCATCTTGTTGCGGGGACCGCCCCGAAAGGCCTTCATTGTCTTTCTATGCGGCTGACTGCTGAATATTTTGCCCTGAGGCCTGAGGAGAGAATGCTTCCAAATGAAAATATGATTAGTCATCCAGAACTTTTTCATTATGCTGTCTTCTCTGACAATGTTCTGGCATGTGCAGTGGTTGTTAACTCTACTGTCTCTACTGCCAAGGTAAATAGCTTAATTTGTTTCATATAGAATAAACTTCCGTTAACCCTGTCATGCGGGCAGCTTTGTATCACTAGGTTGTCCTTTTTTCACACTGCCATTCTTTACTTTTAACTTTCAGCTAATGTATTAGTTGTGACTCCTGATTCAACTGCTGCAAAAGCAAGTATAAAGATAGTAGCGAATACTATTAAGTTTAGCTATGAAGTCATTTCAATGTGTAGAAGCTTTTACTTAGTCCCTTAGTGGTTATTTGGACGGTTGATGTCCGTCAAGTCTCTTCAATATTGCCCAAAAGTGCTTGTTTTCTTCACTATATTCTTCACATTTGAGGTTGTGAACAAAGCAGCAAGTGGCTAGAGCATGTTTGTCCATTTTGAGTGCAGTTTGAAACCGGGGCTACTTAAAATAGTTATTGGTTGCAGCTTTGGGTGCTACACTTATTGCAAAATCGTGAAGCCAAGACAATAAATACTGGATATATAATATCTTTCACAGTTTTTTTTTGTTCGGACCATTATTGGCTATCCACGAAGTGTCCAACGCTTTCATCGAAAGATTAATCTCTGTTCGTGCTTAGGAGCAAATTTCGCACTAGCCAGCACCGAGTTTGTCACCGTAGGAATTGAATCTGGGAGCACGAGTCGACTCCCTCTGTCCCAGGATAGCTTATGTCACTTAGCCAATGGTGTTGGTTTAATGATCTTTCGTAGTAGTATATGTTACTAGGGGTGGTCCAACCCAAGCTAACAAATAGGAGAGAACCAAAGAAACCAAAAAAAGGGCTTGGGTGTGGACTGTGGACAACCCTACACAAAAGGAGGACTAAGTACCAACTCCTACCCAAACAACCGATAGGATCAACATGTCACTCATAATATAAATAGGATGGACTTATCCCTCACCAGAAACCGTTGCCAAAATAAGGACCTAATGCGGTCAAAAGCGCACACTGGATTGAGGGCCTCCCATCAATAATATATTGAATGTTATTGTTTCTTATATTTCTCCGTTTTCATTATTCTCAAACCTATAATTCCTCAACAGTTCTCATTTTTGACTCGATGTGAATGATGAAATTTGTATATAATTGCAAGAAACTTGACATTGACTTCTGAACTGCAGGAACCGGAGAAACTTGTTTTCCATATAGTGACCAATTCTTTCAACTTACCAGCGATCTCAATGTGGTTCTTAATAAACTCTCCTGGCAAAGCCACAGTCCACATACAGAGTATAGACAACTTTGAGCGGTTGTCCAAGTACAATATCTTAGGGAAACAAAATACCAGTGATCCAAGATACACTTCTGATTTGAACTACCTGCTTTTCTACCTGCCAGATGTTTTCCCTGCCCTAAATAAGATTGTGATTTTTGATCATGATGTGGTTGTTCAACAAGATCTCAGTGGACTATGGAATACCAATATGAACGGAAATGTAATTGGAGCAGTTGGAACTTGTCAAGAAGGCAAATTCCCATTTCATAGAATTGACATGTTCATAAACTTCTCAGATCCATTAATTGGAGAGAAGTTTAATGCCAATTCTTGTACATGGGCATTTGGGATGAATTTGGTTGATTTGCAACAGTGGAGGAGACTTAATTTAACTGATGTTTATCACAAATATTTGCAAATGGTATGGTTAAAATTTGTCTTTATTTGTAGTACTTTAGTATGCTTCTATTTTTTACTGCCCAATTTAATTTCTCAGTTAGGCTCTTGACATTGATGAGGTAATGGAGAGATAAAGAAGAATTGTCGCCATGGCATTTGAACTTGTTATTTCAAATTGACGTTTTGATATATCTAATTTTATGGTTGAATCACATTAAGGAATATTTCTTATCATTACAATTGATGTTTGATATTATCTGTTGGTCTGTTTGGTAAAAAGTGTCTTGTTATTCGATATTTTTCTGTTTCCCCTCATAGGAATGTCAAATAAGCAGATACTCATTGTTCGAGCAGGGTAGCTTATATTTTTCGTAGCTTATATTTTTCTTCCCCCATTATATATTTTAGATATAAATTATTATGCAGTGATAATCTAATACACTTGTCTGGGTGAATGATTGCAGGGTTCTGAGAAGCCATTGTGGAATTTGAATGTTGGACGTTTGCCTTTAGGCTGGCTCACCTTCTATAACAAGACAGAGGTGTTGGAAAGACGATGGCATGTTCTTGGCCTTGGTCATAACTCGGGTGTCGATCGAAATGAGATCGAGCAGGCTGCTGTTATACACTATGATGGGATTAGGAAGCCATGGTTGGATATTGCAATGGGCAGATACAAAGGTTATTGGACCAAATTTTTGAATTTTGACCAGCCTTTTTTGCAGCAGTGCAATCTCCAGGCATAGTTCAACATCCATATAATTTATTTTTCTGGACCTGGCTTCTATTGTTGACAAGTCCGATGCCACATTAATCCCTTGATTCATTTCATTCTTTCTGCAATTCTTGTAAAGCTCTCCACACCTCCCAAAAATGTGCCAGCTACATAATCTTTGGCGCTCTCTTCATTTATGGCAACTTTATTTGTTATGTTGTTACCTATAGCTTACATGGATGAACAAATCAGAGACAATGCCCGCTTTTTGAATTGTTTAGTGAGCATGACTTAATCTTTACCTAGTGGAAAGGAAAGACCAATACTTAATTTTTCCAATAGCCAGGACCATTTGAGCCTAGCTTGCTGTAATTCTCTGATGGTTATGAAAGTTCAGAAGAGCAACCAAAGGTTATAAAGTCTTAGGACGGCTGAAGAGAGCTGATACATCTCTCAGCATTGTAAGATTAGTTAAAAATAATCATGCTGATATTTGTTTTACCACGTGTTTTGAAGGTACTCTTGGAAATGTATTTTATCCACCGATGTTGTTATGTAATTATTGTTACTATTTTGAATGGAGTCAAGTGTCTCTGTGTTTGCTGGAGTTTTATTATGGTTAGGATGTGGAAATGTTATGTTATTGTTTTTTATTTAAATTTAAAACTGTCATTTCGTTTTTGCTTTGTTTTCTATTTTAAGTATTTGTATGTATAGAAAACAATAAAACTATTATTTGTTTCACTGTTTTCTGTATAAAATTCTAAAAAAGAAATTCAAGTACAAATAATGACAATTGTGTAATTGAAAAAGAAAAAGCAATATATATATATATATATAATAACATGTTTTAAAGCCATGGAACAGATTATTTGACACGTGGGAAGAAGTTATTGGACTGCTGCAGATAAGGCTATCTAACCAAGGGGCTGCAAATCTATCCTTGTCTTTGCACTGATATTATTAATCTTGACAAACTTAACGTGCTTGTGAGGAGGACACAAGTATCATTTTCTTTCCAACTCCATAATCATCTACAAACAACAGTTACTGGAAGGAAAAAATGGCAACCATCTCTGCTACTATCACAACCGCGTCGATCACCAGAGCAGGTTTTGGGCTTAAGCGATCTCTTGTGGCCCCATCTCCCATTCTTGGTGAGTTTCTCCTAAATTTCCATACTAAATACATGATATCTTTCTGGAACATAAGTCTAAGCTCTTTTAATGTCTGATTTGTTTAACATGTCATCCAATAAGGCAATCAAAAGAGAAAGCAGAGAGGAAAAAATTTAACAGTTTTGGAGTTTCCATTAAACTGATGAGTTTTCTTGATAATTTTAGCTCGTGTTTGGGTGAAAATTTGTATAATTTGATTCTGAATTACTAGATCGAGTATAATTGATTTTCATTTTTTAGTTAGTGTTAAATTGAGTTTGAAGTTAAGTTATTTATGTACAAATTAATGATTATGCATGCAAAAACAATTTTATCTTATAGTCACCAAACTTCTCTTTTCTTACTAAAATCACTACTTAAAGAGTCAAAATCAGTTGTCATTTTTTTTTTTTTTACACTTCTGTGGGCAAAGCTACATGTTTTAATTAATTGTTCAACTATGAATGATGTTGGTTGGTCAAACTGAACATTGAAACTCAATTCATTTATTTAGGGTTGCCAACAATGGCTAAGGTTGGAAGTGGAAGAGTGAGGTGCTCCATGGAGGGAAAGCCTTCAGTGCAGGAAAGCAGCTCAAACATAGGAATGGGGGCATCATTGGTAGCAGCTGCATGTGCTGCAGCCATGTCAAGCCCAGCAGCTATGGCCTTAGTGGATGAGAGAATGAGCACTGAAGGAACAGGTCTTCCTTTTGGCCTCAGCAACAACCTTCTTGGTTGGATCCTTTTTGGTGTTTTTGGTCTTATATGGGCTGCCTATTTTGCATATGTTTCTGGTCTTGATGAGGATGAAGAGTCTGGATTGTCCCTTTAGACCCTGTTTGCTTGGTTCATTCATGCATTGTAGAAACTCCACTCATTTTCATTTGTATTAAAACAACTTAATTGTGTTATATTAATTTCCTCTTCTGTCTTTTAACTCTTCATCTTCATTAGTTTTGTTTTGGTTGTTTGATTATTTGTGTGGATTTAAACATCCACATAAAGATAAGATGAATAGAAACTAGCAAAATCAGGATCTTACTTTATTATTAAGCATTAACAAAGTGGAGCCATTAATATATACACCCTCCGAATCAGAATATAAGCCAAAATGGATAGTCCAGAGTAAATACATCAACTTTCGTTGATTTACTTTTGTTAATATTCTGTTAACGATCGAGTATATAAGAGTCTAATTTTTAGGCATAAAAGCTATAAATGCCTAAGCCGAGACTGCAGAATCTACATCACCAAGGATGTTGTGTTTGATGAAACCAAGTTAGCTTATCACACACTCTTTAAAACTCTCCCACCAGAAAATACATCCCTTCAACCCTCACAAACCACACCAACCCTAACATGCCATTGCATTCACCTCCCAAACCAGCTCCTATTGAACCTACTTCTCAACCAACAACAACCACTGCACCTTCAACTCAACCTCAGGTCACTGACCAACAAATATTCAATTACCACCACAGCATCACGTAATACCCCTTTACCCAGTGCATCAGAAACGTCACACACTGAATCACCTCAGTCACCTGCCACATCTGCACCACAACTCACCCTTACTCCTCAACCCAGACATCATATGGTTACTAGATCCCAAACAAGTAACTTGAAGCCTCGTGTTCTCCTTACAGTGGCAGAACCAACTACTGTAAAACATGCTCTCGCTAATCCTAAATGGACTGAGACTATGAAGGCATAATACAATACCCTCATCAACAATGGCATATTGACACTTGCAACATTGTCTCCCCATAGAAAAGCCATAGGTTGCAAATGGGTGTGCTTAGAGTGAAAAAAAATTCAGATTGATCACTCAATAAATACAAGGCACGCCTAGTTTCTAAGGGGTTTCATCAAGTACATGGCAAAGATTTTAGTGAAACATTTTCACCCATGGTAAAATTTGTCACCATCAGAATTATCTTCACGTTGGCTCTCACTCACAAATGCAACAATTTGATATGAATATTAAATAATGCCTTCATTAATGGCTACCTAAGTGAGGAAATCTACATGAAGCAACATCCAGGATTTGAGTTAAAAGATAAAACTCAAGTGTGTCATCTCAACAGGGCCTTGTATGGGCTAAAACAGACACCTCACGCTTGTTATGCACTACAAGAATAAATAGATTAGGCATCGATTTGGTCTCAAGAACAATAAAGGGGTTGGTGAGAATTTGCACGTGTCAACAACATTTACTAGTTGTTGGGATAAGAAAACTTTTTCTTAACAATACTGTTATTGTTGACAAAAACAAATTTATCTCAATGTGATCGAAGTTGTTAGGAATAACATAACCCTTTGCCAACAACATAATGAGTCGCGGGAAATGCATATGTGTGTGTGTGCGCGCGCGTCTGTGTGAGTATGTATGGATGACAACAACATATATATGTTATATCACCCAAAAAGTTACACATATATATGCCAACCACTTCATTTGATGTTGAGATAAATAGTGTACAAGTGTATGCCAAAGTCGAATGCACAACAAAATATAGCCCCCAACTTGTCCCCTTTTTTGTTTCAACTACGTTTCGCTTGCTCTAAATACGTAAAATGCACGCTAAACAGTGGGGTTTGGGGTACTTTAGGGTCCGCAAAAAAAATAGATATTCAAATACGCGAAATTTGTTCCTCAATAGCAAGTTTGGAGAAAAAAATAATTTTGAGACAAGCAAAGTGAGACAGTAAGCAGTGTGTTTTGAGATACTTTAGAGTCCGGGAAAAAAAATTAGATGTTCAAATATGCGAAGTTTGTTCCTCAATAACTGATTTGGTAAAAAAAATCAATTCGTGACAAAATACGTAAAGTGCGACGCTAAACAATGTGTTTTGGGGTTTTTTTGATTTCGAATTTTTTTTAACTATTCAAATACGCAAAGGTCATTCCTCAATAACTGGTTTAGCGAAAAAATTAATTCAGTAACAAAATATGTAAAGTGAGACGTTAAGCAGTGTCTTTTAGGGTACTTTAAGTTTAACTATTCAAATACGGAAAGTTCGTTTCTCAATAGTCAGTTTATGCCAAAAAGAATCATAATATAAAATGTAAAGCGTGATGTTTTTCGGTGTGTCACTAGACTATTTTACAATGCTAATATTGTTTCAAAAAAAATATTTTCAATTAAAAAAAACAAAAAATTATTCTGCAATGAAAATAATGCAATAATTTTTTATGAGAAGGAGTCCAAAAGGCCGAAGAGGACCAAACTACAACTCCAATCTATCTCATGACCAAGTTGCGCAAACAAATGCGCCACCCAATAATGAAATGTTGTATTTGGATATAATATACATCCATCAATTATGTAGGATGATTACCGGGGATTTGGATCTTGTGCATTCAGTTGTGGTGCATTCAGTAAACATGTGTCTATCTCTCTCATCACATTACAAACACTCCCAATTACCACCGAGCCACACGTTGGTTTTGATATATTAAGGCAACAATAAATATATATTACATATTTCATTGTTAAAAATGAAATTAAACTCCCAGATCTCAGATTCATCTTTCCACCTTCAACCTTCAAACACAAAACCTGCAAATGAATCTAATACCTTCAAATTCGAAACTTCTTCATATATGCAGAAAAAACAAAATTCGAAATCCAATGGAAACGATGGGAAAATGAGCAAATTCGTTTCTGGGTTTCGATTCGCTTATGGGCTTCAATTCGTTTATGGGTTTCAATTCTGGGTTACAATTCTTTTATGGGTTCGATTCGTTTTTGGGTTTCGATTCTGGGTTAGGATTGGTTTTGGGTTTCGAATCTTCTTCTCTTTTTGTTCTTCGCAGATTCCATTTTTGGTTTGTTTTGTTCTTCTCTTTTTTTCTTTCTAATTCAAGTTTAATAAGATTTCTCTGTGTCTCTTTTTCTTTCTAATTCCAGTTTAATAATATATAAATAAAGTTCATGAAAATATTGTTGTTGTTCATGGTTGCAGAATGCAGATTAGGAAGATTAAGATGAAAGAAATGTTGTTATTGTTCATGGTTGTAGATAAGGAAGATAAAATTCATGGAAATGTTGTTGTTGTTCATGGAAATGTTGTTATTGTTCATGGTTGCAGAATGCAGATTAGGAAGATGAAGATGAAGGAAATGTTGTTATTGTTCATGGTTGAAGATTAGGAAGATAAAGTTCATGGAAATGTTGTTGTTGTTCATGGTTCCAGTTTATGTGTTTTTGTTCATGGTTGCAGATTAGTTTATGTTAATTTAATTTAGTTTTTGTTAATTTACAAGTGTAGTTTTCTAATTTCGTTTTTGTGTTTTTTATGTTTGTTATTTTTCAGTTTTGAGTTTATGTCAATTTAGTCCCTTATGTTTTCTTTTAGTTTCAATTTAGTCCCTTATGTTTTGTTTCAATTTGGTCCCTCATTTGTCACATCACTTAATGAATTCCAAGTCAGCCTGACATTTAAGACGTCACGTCGTGATTAATCGCGTGGCGTCGTTATAAGGTCATTGACAGAAAATTACAAAAAAGGACCAAATTGACACAAAAAGGAAAGATGAGGGCCTAAAACGAGAAAAAAAGAAAGATAAAGGAACAAAATGAAATCAAAGTCAAAGATAAATGACCAAAACAATAATTTAGCCTAAACTAAACTATTATTCTAGACAATTTAATCAAAAATATGTATATAATATTATGCATACTTTCAATAAAACTTGTGGATAGCAGAGTTCAAATCCTCTACGAATAGTGTATGGTGCAGCAAGTTGAAGAGTCGTTAAATTTAGAGAAGGATTTCTATGTAACGCGAATAGTTCGAATGAATTATCTCTCATGACTATATGGTACAGATTATATAAGACAAAAAATTGGATATATATATATATATATATATATATATATATATATATATATATATATATATATATATAGTTTAATTTATATACACAAATCACAGTACGTGTTTTACACTATCTACCAATGATAGTTTGTGAGTCATAAAAAGGATTCTTACTCAATTAAGAACCAATTTGATGATGTATTACGCCTACTAATGTATTGTGATTGGTGGATAGTGTAATAAGTTTTTACACATAATGTGTATACTTAATTAAACTATATATATATATATATATATATATATATATATATATATATATATATATATATATATATATATATATATATTAATTGGTGCAGATTTTTATTGAGAGAATCCTCTCTCATGAATAGCGAATAGCAAATAGCTAACTGAAAACTAATTGATCATCACACCGTGAGCCGTGACGAATCCTCCACCGTGCGAAATTCCAAGCTACTATAATAAGAAATATTCCGACGACCAACCAACGTATCTAAAGCATTTCCTGAAGAAGTAACGAAAGCGAATTATGGCTACTTCGCTTTCCTTCTCTTGTTCTCCCACTCTAACCCGAAACACTCTCTTCTTGACCAAAACCTTCCCATTTTCTCGCCCCTTTTCTCTCCTCCCTCTATACAAAACCCAAATTACTCTCTCCTCTCCTCGCCGCACACTCACCATTCACGCCATGTCTCAAAACGACGCCGACGCCTCCCGCCACTATGACTTCGACCTTTTCACCATCGGCGCCGGAAGTGGCGGTATCCGAGCCTCTCGCTTCGCCACCAGTTACGGCGCTTCCGCTGCTATCTGCGAGCTCCCTTTTTCCACCATCTCATCGGATACCACCGGAGGTCTCGGCGGCACGTAAGTCTCTATTCACTAGCTTAGGGTTTGTCTTTCTGTTTTAATTTCACATTTTAACTACGATAATGCACCATGAAATGTCTCAGTTAATTGATTATTGGTAATTGATTTTAGGTTTTTTCTTCCATACCCACCTAGAGTTGGGTGGGTATGATACCTTATAGGCAAAATACTCATTGACACCTTTTTTTTTCTATTTAAATATTTTAAAATAAAAATAAATATTGAACCTATTTTGCCTATTTTGTCTTGAAGGTATCATACCCACCCAACTTTGAAGGGGTATGAGAGTAATCACCTTGATTTTATTATTATTATTATTATCGACCCAAATTCGTGCAAAATGATTATCTTTACCTTCTCTTGTCTTGTCTTCTATGTGTAGTTGTGTAATACGTGGATGTGTGCCCAAGAAGTTGCTGGTCTATTCTTCAAAATTTGCTCATGAGTTTGAAGAAAGCAATGGTTTTGGGTGGAGATATGACACTGAACCCAAGCACGATTGGAGTAGCCTCATAGCTAACAAAAATGCCGAGCTGCAGCGACTTACAGGCATTTACAAAAATATTCTTAAAAATAATAATGTCGAGCTCATTGAGGGTCGTGGAAAGGTCGGGCGATTCTTTGTATCAATTTCAAATTTTTAAATAGCTTTCTAGTTGAATAAATGGTGAAGTTTATATGTTTATCTAATGGTGATTATGCTTTTGTAACCCACAGATTGTAGATCCTCACACAGTTGATGTTGATGGGAAGTTATATTCAGCCAAAAACATTTTAGTTGCAGTTGGAGGCCGTCCCTCCATTCCTGATATTCCTGGAAAGGAATATGCAATCGATTCAGACGCTGCCCTGGATTTACCATCGAAGCCAAAGAAAATAGCCAGCCTTGTTGGTGGGGTTACATTGCCTTGGAGTTTGCGGTATCTTCAATGGTTTGAAAAGTGAGGTTCATGTCTTTATACGGCAAAAGAAGATTTTACGGGGATTTGATGAAGAGGTGAGCAATCATAGACAATACAAAGTACTGAATCGCCACTTTGTGTTAGCACCTTCTTAACATCCAAATTGTGAATTATATCTGCAGATTAGAGATTTTCTTGCAGAAAATATGGCTTTAAGAGGTATTACATTCCATACTGAGGAGTCTCCTGTAGCTATCACAAAGGCAGCTGATGGTTCTTTCTCTTTAAAGACCACTAAGGGTACAGCGGAAGGCTTCTCACATATTATGTTCGCTACAGGGCGCAGTCCTAATACTAAGGTATACAATTTTGATTCTGAGTTATTTCCTTTTTACCATAGAAGATAATTTGGAGGGGTAGTTCTTTGTTTGTGCCTACCAAAATTGACTTTCAATTAATAAGTCACTGAATAAGGAATTGTTAAGAGAATATAAATTACCAAATGACCGTAATTAAAGCATAGCTTACTTATTCATTTAAATGTGAATATTTTCCTGAAATACCTTTCAGGATGTAAAGAACGTGTCCTTAACTCCTTATACCATTACATATGCAATTCCTTGCTTAGTTTTCCGTGAATAATTATATGCTGATGTCAATGGTAATGTCTATATTTATCAAGGATTGGGAACTTTTGAACTTCAGTGTATTTTACATGCTTATTAGTTGGCTCAATTTCCTTGCAGGTTGCATGCTATTGAAGTTTGTTATTATATTTTACCTTTTCAATTGTCTTCGTATCTTATACACAAAGCAAAAGCGGATATTAAATGGAGGATTCATTTATGTACTATTTTGCCGCAGAGTTTAGGGCTGGAGTCTGTTGGTGTGAAAATGGCTAAAGATGGATCAATAGAGGTAGTGTAAGCTTATCATTGGTTTCTATGTGAGAAATATTCAGATGACCAACTATTGTTGCTCTTATGCTTCCTAATACTCTCGTTGTTTCCAGGTTGATGAATACTCTCGAACATCGGTTCCTTCAATTTGGGCAATTGGAGATGTTACAAACAGGATAAATCTCACTCCAGTTGCTTTGATGGAGGGAATAGCAATATCAAAAACCTTGTTTCATAATGAGCCAACAAAACCTGATTATAGGTAATATCTATGTAATGTATCTTGCCAAACTAGAGTATGAGGCTGACAAATTTATTTATATAATCAAATTGCTTCTGAGAGAAAGTCATTGCCATTGCCATAATATAATTGTTTAACCATTCATAATGATTATGCTGATCTTGCTTGACAAATATTAAAAATTTAGATTGGTTTTTATTTGTCCGAAAATAACTTTGTTTATCATTCTTTTTTTTGTTCATCAATCTTCGATAGTTAACAATTTGACATTGGGTCTCTGACATGAGTTTGTATGAAGAAATTTATTAAACCATTGTTTCCTAAATGGTCAAGATGCTACATTCCTTAAACATTTTGTAGAATTATTCTTAGAATGTGGTTTACGGCCTAACTCAACCTCACAAATCCGGCTTGTAAGGTGAGGGATGCCACCCACTTATAAACTCTTTTTCAGGCCATATCACATCCGATGTGGGACTCTTAACACACCCCCCTCACGCCCAGGACTGGACAACTGGAGCGTGACCCGAGTGGCCCGATAGCGGGTGGCCCAACGGATCTTGGATTGGCTCTGATACCATCTTAGAATGTGGTTTACGGCCTAACTCAACCTCACAAAACCGGCTTGTAAGGTGAGGGATGCCACCCACTTATAAACTCTTTTTCAGGCCATATCACATCCGATGTGGGACTCTTAACAATTATGAACAGAGCTGAGTATTTAAAACGAGGTGGAGAAATGAAAAATATTAATGGATTACTAACAAGGTTTGAAAATTTTGGTTTTTGATATATGCAACCTTGTAGGATAAAGCTTGCCGGCGGTTGTTATTGTAGTTTCTGCTAAGCGCTAACTAGTAAATTTTGTTTTGATAGTCATTTTTCTGTTTCGGTTTCAATTTAATGCTAACTTAAACACCCATTCCTGATCCTGCTTGTAATGTTGAATGGTAGGGTATAGTGTGCTGTATATTAGTATTTCATAGCTTCCTAACAGATTGTTATGTTTACGTTTTTTAGAGCTGTTCCTTGTGCTGTTTTTTCCCAACCACCAATTGGACTAGTTGGTCTTACAGAGGAGCAGGTGAAGGAACTATCTTTTGCTGAAGCCATTGAGATCAACAATCTTCTGAACAATTAATGAGTTAAGCAGATTATTGTTTGCTAACAATTTGTTAATTTGCACAGGCTGTACTACAGTATGGCGATGTTGACATCTTTACATCAAATTTTAGGCCCCTGAAGGCTACCCTCTCTGGGCTTCCAGATCGGGTTTTTATGAAATTAATAGTCGCTGCAGAAACCAATAAAGTTGTGGGCTTGCACATGTGTGGAGATGATGCTCCTGAAATTGTGCAGGTTTTTGTTATTTCTATGACTGTTTTTTTGTATTGCTCTGATGATGATACATGAGTTTTGAAATCACTTAATTATACAATTGCTTGATACACAGGGGTTTGCTGTTGCTATTAAAGCTGGATTGACAAAGGCAGACTTTGATGCCACTGTAGGCATTCATCCAACTGCAGCTGAGGAATTTGTGACCATGAGGACTCCCACTAGGAAAATTCGAAAGAGCGATCCTCCAAAGGTAAATCAAGGGCTCTCAGCTTGTGTCCTCCATTGATATCCTTTGCAGAAATAGTGCTGCATTCTGTTCAGCAAACTGGCTATTTTTTGTGATTCTGAACCATTAATGAATACATTTGCATCCCTTATTTTGTCCTCGGGAATTGAAAGACTTCAGATCTCTTAAAATCAGAACAAAACATAACTGCCCAACCCTGGTTATTAATGGTCGGTTCTGTTAATCTAGTCAACGTGACACTTTATTCATCTGGGTTGAAAAATAATTTCATCATTTAAAATGATTGAATTTATTCTCACTGCTATTTTGATGGGTCTGTATGGTAAACTTATATTTGTAATGGTTGTTTTGTTTAACATATATTTCAGGGAAAGTCGGATTCTGAAGCAAAAGCTGTGGCAGGGGCTTAACATTATTACTTGCTTCAATTGCTATGCTTGAAGAAACCCGCAAGTGCCTTAAGGTATGGATGGAATTCTATTTTTTGATAAATATATTTTTTGTTTAAGGACATGCTGCATTTAGTTTTCCGTGGTTACCAGGGACTTTAGTATGATAGTATAGTTGTAGAGATTAGATTTAGGTGTATTTTTGGTCCCTCTATAATGTGTATTCTGGTCCTCTAATAATTTCTTGCTTGAATTTAGTTCCCTAGTTTTTAATTGCTTAGTCAAGCCCTTTCATCAATTTTCCCATTACCTAAAAATCCCTAATTTTTTACTCACTTGAGGGTTCATGATGGATTTGGGTTATTAATTTATTTCCAAGGTCCAAAACTCGGGAATTCGGCTGAAATGTACCCTTAAAGAGGGACAAATTTTGGGTTTTCTAATTTTAGATAAAAAAAAAATCTTATGTTTTGGTTGATGGATTTTGAGTGTAGTAAAATTTTAAATGATTTAGTCCGCTCAATTATGTGGAGATTGAGGGGAAAAAATGAGACTTGATTATAGTGATTAAAATATTGGGGGATTAAACCCAATGTAGCAGAAAAATGTTTTTTTGAAACTATTACGTCTCTTGTATTTACCACTGCAACATGTTTGCATTTGGACAAAGTTACTAGATGATACTCCCTTCGGTCTCTATTACAAGTAAAAGTGGATCCATGAAAATGGATATACTCCATTTGATAAATACTCTATTACAAGTAAAAATAGATCAATGGAAGTTGATATATTTAATACTAGTTAATACTTTTACTTGTATTTAGGGACGGAGTAGTATAGTGATATAGTATAATTTTATTTACCGACTAGTTGCCTTTTGCTAATGTTGCCTTTCGCTGATGTTAAAGCAGGCAGGTTGTCGCTGCTAATTGTCAAATTACAAGTTATTAGGAAGTAATTCCGAAAGATCTCTTTTTGACAACTGAGTTTTCAAGACAACTCATGAAATTGCCCGCTGTGGTCGTTTGCAGTGATTCTCTGTCTTGCAGTGTTGTCATATTTTACAGTTGAAAACCCGGAAAAAGGCTAATAGAGTTTTGTAAGCTATTATATCTTATTTGTAATTTATTTTCCCTCTTACCCGATTCCTTCTTTGTACTACAAATTAAGAGGAATTTAGTGAGGGAATAAATGTTAAATAATTTATCTGTATGAATTGGAGACAGGGAGCAATGTCATCATCCCGTATAAATACATTTTTTTGCCTAGTGTGTTTGTGTCTGTCTGTGCAGCATAGAATGCGAGGAACAGCGAATCAAGATCATACAATTTATTTAGGCTGGCAAGTTACATCCGCTAGCTTATAGCGGATTTGACTAGCAAATTTGACTAGTTTATAGCAGATGAAAAAAATTAGAGGTGTTTGGCAAACAGTAGCCGATAGCGTTTCTGGGGTAGTTTATAGCGTTTTTTGAAACGCTATTTCAAGTAGCGTTTGAGACTTTGAGCTTATAGTTTATAGCGTCTCATCTTTTTAGTCATTTTTACCTTCATCCTTTTTATGATATTCCTTCTTTATCCTTAGTAAAGTAAAATATGATTTTTAATATATCTAATTTGAAGCCTACTCTTCACTTACGTTTTTTCTTTATTATATTATCCAATTCTTATATTTTCCGTTGTAACTGTAGCTGTTGTTATTTTTTTATTTATTATTTGTTCAAAAGGCTATAAGACTACTAATCGAAATGAAAAGTAACGTACGTTCTTGTTTCGTGTTGCTACATATGTAACTGTTGTTTATTTTTTTTATATATTATCTTTTTTATTTTAATTGTATTTTAAATTAGACTCTCAAATCAATATATAAATTAGACAATTAATATATATATATATATATTTAAAAGATTTATTTCTTAAATATCTTAATAATTGGTATAATTATCATGAATTTATAACAAAATAATTTAAACATATTTTAATATGTTTAATTTTGGTTAGATAATGTATTTTTAAAGTCATTTTACATTTATCACCTAGTTCAACCGCTAATTTTACCAAACACTTCATTCACCATCAGCTAGCTTATTCGCTATCAACTAGCTCATCCGCTATCCGCTATTTTATCCGCTATCTACTAATTTTTGCCAAACAGAGTCTTATATAAAGGTGAAAACTAGATGAATAAATTCAAAAATGGTTATTTATAGATGATGGAGTAATATGATTATCGTTATTTCACCTAGTTCTCATGGCGAAGTTCATTAATCCATTTTTCTTGAACAATGTAAAAATGAAAATGAAAGTTGGAAAACTAAGAGTTGCTTGTATTGAAAAAAGAAAAAGTAGAACAATTAAAAAAGATAAATTTGGTATATTAATAAAACAAATGGGTATCTAGTAAGCAACGAGCATAAAATTCAGTATTAGAGTAACTCCGATACATGTTTCTTAGCTCATTGCGTAAGTTATATAGGCATTGCTTTAAAAAAATTGCCACTAGGGTTGGTCTACTAGGCATTGTTTCTAGCTTAAGTTAAGAATAATTTGCTTATAGAACAAATGTACTGCATTGCTGCTTAGCATTAAAAAAAACAATAGTTAATAAGAGGAATATCTGTTTGTGTGGTTTTTATGTCAGTGTATGTATGTGTGGTTAAAAAATAATCAATGCATTGGAGCATAAAGTGTGAATGTCTCTTAAAAGTGGATGGTCATCTCTTTCATTGGTTTCCTGATGGTTTGGTTGGTTTGGCGTTTGTTGTCCATTGCTTGGAAACAGAGATTTCTATAACAGCTTCCCACATATACTTACAAGCTCTAAATACTTAATTCTGTCCAGCTAGTGGTGGTCTTGAGCATGGACGATAGGGACAGTCGCTCAGGGCTTCAATATTTTTGGGGAATCAAAATTTGTTATACTTATACTTAGTAGTATATACATATATTTGAATTAAATTTTTATGTTATTGCAATTATAATTATACACACATCAATTTAGATCATTTCCTAATAATGATTTCAAATCATATTGCAAACTTTTTGAAACTTACTTAAAACACAATGATTCTTATGATCTTGATGGTGAAATTCTATTTGAAGAATTAGAAGTCATTATATATGGAATTCTTTATATATGGAATTCTTTGAAGACATTTAATTGTTTTCATAATGTATGCAGACATATAAAATAATATTAACTGTGTCACAAAATAGATTAAATAGTCTCACTTTGATTTTTATGGAAAATGATTTTTTTAAAAACCTTGATTGTGAACAAATTGTTAACCATTTTTAACAAAAATACAAAGAGAATGATATCTCTATATTTACATCTGATGGTCTTCTCCACGTTGGCAGTTCATCAAGGTTGCGCGCCAAGTTCTGCTGGTTCCCTCCAATTTTCCAGCCAGTTGATAACCGCCATTTGTGCCATGTAGGATCCAAGTGGTGTGGCTGCCAGCTGAGCTCGTGCAAGCCTTTGCATCATCACTGTTTCCTGGCTTTGCTCTATCACGAGCAGTCCATGCGCATCCATTTTCAAGTAGTGAAGATATTGGCAGAGATTTTGCTTCAGAAGTATTTCGCCATGTGTGTCTTTCTATTGGTCTCTCTCTTCTTTGTTCTGATCACCTTCCTTTATTGGCTCTTATTCTCACCTTTTTCTTCTACACGTGTCTTAGATATCCTGTTTTTACTTGATCTTCACTCTTATTTCGTTTCACTCCTTCATCCAATACACATTATCACCACTTACCAATCTTTTTAACGTTCTTTCAGCAAGCTAAGCTTCTCGGCGCCAATTGTTGGTAATCATATCTTCTACTCTGTAAGCATGATCATTTCTATAAGAGGTTGGATGTTGTTAATCATGATTGCTATGTTGTTTTGCAGCCCTATAAATTCCTACGTTAAATCACATCTGCACATTCATCCTATCCAACTTGATTAGGTACTTTTTTTTCTTTTGGTTGTTGTGTTTTTGATTGTTCTCCATTTGAGCTGGTTCTGATGGTGTTCATCTTTCGTTCCCTTTGCATTTCAGGTGGCTGTTGTTGTCCATTTCAATTCCTTGCTGTCTATCAATGTAATGCCATGTGTTTTATTTTCTTAAATCTAAATTATTCCTGCTTTAATTCTTATGAGTGTCTGATAATCCAAGTGTGCCTATTTTCTTGATTGCATATCTACATTGTTTTCTTTATATTGTTCCATCAACTATAGAGTCATTGGTTTCCCATTTTTATTCCATCGTTCTCCTGATTTCTTAATGTATATCGATGATGGCTTTTTTTCCTCATTTATTGATTGTGGTCTGTTTGAGTGGATGCATTCCTTTTATTTAGTTAAACTTCCATTTTTGGGGACACTCTATATATTACTTTGGTGATTGAGTCAATGTATTTGTTTTTATTTTGATGATCTTTCATTTTTTATTTCAGATTCATTCATTGTGCTTCATTCCTTGAACTGCTATTTTTTGTTTGTGTCAGAATGGAAGTTTGGGGATAATGTTTTTTTGTTTTAATATCTGTTACAATACTGTACTTTTGTGTTTCAGGTTCATTTATTGGTGTAAGTTGAATTCTAAAGTCTACTTTCCTTATTTTCTATTGCTGTAAGTTGATGATAGTGTTGTTTGTTTGATTAGATGAGTTCCTTGGTTGTTTTGAATATGGATCCATATTTTGTTGAGTGCTACTTGAAATACCATACCTATCCGTTTGAGTTTATTCCAGGCTTTGTAAGTTTTCCCCCTTTCTCTCCATCTGTGTGTCTTCTTTTAGGCTTATTGTTGTTACTAAATTAGTTATATTTTGACTTCAGTCCATGCAACCACTTCCAAAGGCTTTTTTGTCGACTTCTATAATGAGATGCCAAAAATTGTCCACCTTATGGATCCTTTGGGAAACCTCTTCATCGTTTCTATCAAAGAACGTTCAAGTAGGGTCTACTTACATCATGGTTCTTCTCGCATTGGGGAGGTTTACAAACTTTTTAGTGGTGGTTGGATCACTATCAAATATCTACAGGTTATGTATCCATTTCCTCCTCAAAAATATGGCCTTGGAGAACCAGGACTCCCAATGAGTATTACTCACGAGGAGCATGATGAATTCATTTTTATTGATGTTGTGCATTTCCACCATTCTTTGGTAAAAATGTTCTTTGTTGAGGAAATTAACAGTCCATTCCTGGTGTGTTTCATAGACTTTTGACACGACTTTTTTGTAATCTTATTTGGTTCATTTATCCTTGTGCTGCACATTATTTTTATTATTGGTTATTGTATTTGCAGTTCCTTCATATTGGATTTTGCCAAATTGCATTCACTCCTTCAACTACCTCTATTGTGTTGGTCAATTACCGTGGGAGAAAATGGAATTGTAAGTTTCAATGGAATAGTACAAAACCTGATTACTGATGTGTTTCTGATGGATGGTCTACTTTTCGTGGTTTGAACGGGCTTCTTCCAGGAGTGTCTGTCAAGTTGGGTGTGGCTAAGGAAAATAGGAAATACTTGTTTGTCAGGGTGCTTGATCCATAGGGAATGTGTTGTTTGGGTTTATTTTGTGCTCTTAGCTCAGAAGGATTTTGCTATTAGGATTTTGCACTATATGTAGCCTTCTTATGTAAGGGTTTGATTATCAGTATTTTCCGCTCTATGTAGTCTACCTATGCTTTAGTTTTTAGTTCTGCATATTGGTCTTTTATGGCCCTGTTGCCCATGGTATTTCTGTAGGGTTGTTTGTGATTGTTCACTGTATGTTTTGTTCCAACACAGATACCTATTTTGTAATGTGGCATTATCATATATAAAGTTTTTCTTGATTACCAATGGTGTGATGATGAAGTGTGGCCTATGGTTTAATTCAGCTTCTGGTTAGCTAAGTAAAAAACGAATTTTATCACGTATAGATATAAGCAATGATAAAACATTTGTTTCTTTTTTTTACACAATTCTTTATGTTTTAATTAATGGATAATACAATGGTGTGACTCAAAAACTAATCATCGTGCTCTAGATTGGGAGCAAGGCTTTAAATTTGTTACTTTAAAATTAGAAGGCATGGTAAAAGTCAGCCCAGTAGTTATGTGATCAAATACAATCTAGGAGTTAAAATTGCTCCTTAAATCATCTAATAATTTGTTTCATTTCATCAGTAAATGCATTGGTTATGATATCTCCTATTTTGTGACTTCTTTGATTGACATCTTTTCAGAGATGTCAGAATATTTCTTCTTCCTTTGCCAAAAAAACTTAATCCTTGATGTTGTGTTATGTCATTGATTTGACCCTTTGCTTAAATGTATTAACTATCCATCTCTTATTTCTCACTATATATTCAACCATTTTGTGACAACTTTTCCTCCCATCGTTTCATTCTTCACACATACTGTTATTTATCATTGGTTTTGTATTGTGTTTGCCTTGCAAGGTTTTCTCACATTTGCCTTTATTGTTGTTTCCTGCATTTTAATTTCATGTTCTGCATTGATAGTCAAATATAATTATTTGACACGTTGCAGATGCCTCCTCTTACCCGTACTGATCCAAAGGATGATAGTTCATATGCCATGATGATTAAGTTTGGTAGATTTTATGTTGAATTCTTGCCTGAGAATGTGAGGGTCCAACTATCTATCTGTGTTGAATTTTTATTATCTTTACGTAATTCATTGTATCCTATTTTTGGTTTCAATCCTTTGTTGTTATTTTAATCTCTTTATATTGTGTAGTTATCTGTCCAACTCCCTGAATTGCTTGCTAAAATGCATGGATACACTAGTGCAAAATAAGGAAAAGAAATAGACATTTAAAGTCACGCGCTCAGATGCCTGTCTTGATATAAGGACGCGGTGGCAAACTTGTAATAAACTCAAAAACTTTTTTTGGCGCGATAGTTTTTAAGTCAAGCGTGAAATATGCGTGACTTCAAAAGTGGAAAATTTTAACATTTTAAGACAAACCGTAATATGCGTGACTTCAAAAGTATTGCCCTGTTTCATTTTTCCTCGTTTGCCATCGCTCACTTACTCACGTTCTCAGCTCTTTCTCAAATCTCAACTCTCTCCATTTCCTCACAATGTTATGAAACCCTAGCCTCACTATCGCTGCCTCCTCCGTTCTCCGTTCTCTTCATTGCAGGAATCCTCCTCCACGTCGTTCTTCTATTCGACACTGCGTCTTTCCTCTTTGTGTGAGCCGTGCGACTCTGGTGTAGCGCCCGTTCAAATCTTCCATCTCAATTTCTGGTTATTTTTTCTTTCTATTGTTGAGGTTTCTATTTTTGAAATTTGTTCTTTGCATCTCATGTTCTTGTTCTTCTTAATTGTCATTGATTGTTTTTGCTTGCTTTTATGTTGTAGATCCATTCGTTTTCAAAGGTTTGGGTTCTTACTTCTTACCCTTTTCTATTTTAGGGATTTTAGGTTTTGGAGATTGTGGGTTTAAATAATTTTCGTTCATGAATTATTATGTGTTTAGATATTTTCTATGAAATTTCTCTTATGCGTTTGAAGTTTTTCAATTTATCCCTGCCCAATATGTTTCCTCGTCATATTTTTGTTGCATATATACAAAGCCATTTATGGGTTCTTTTGCATGTTGGATGCAAAATGTCTGGACTGGTTTTAATCGGCTCTGTTTGACACTTTCAGGGAGGATCATCCAGAGAATGTTTTTTCATCCATGGAAACTATAATGACCCTTGTTCTAGAGGAAAGTGAAGATATATCTCTGGAGTTACTCTCTCCGATCTTAGCCAGTGTAAAGAAAAACAATGAGGTGGATTTTGAATGCTTGATTTTGATTCTTTTTAGTAGATTGTGATTTTTGAAATTAAAACATATTTCATTGTTGATTTCTTATAAATGTCATGGCCACCATCATCATGATTTAGGATTTTTGCCAATTGCTCAAAAGTTGGGGAAAGAGTTCTTGAAAGATGTGCAGCAAAGATTAAACCCTATTTAGTGCAAGCGGTGAATATCTTGGGTATTTCTTTGGATGATTACTGATGATGTTCTTGCTTCAATATGCCAAGATGCATCCGTAACGTCGAGCAAAATGATGTATGTGCTACTAGTGATCATGTGGTAAAAAAATTTGTTTTAATGTTTATGAATATTTTATTAGTATTTTCTTTACGGGATAATTAATATTTAAGCTTGTTTTTGGTCGGGATGACGAATGCAAATCTGCAGAGAAGAGCGGTGGAGGAATCGGCCACAGTGTGTGTTCATTCTTCCCATATGTTTTTGTTTTTCTTTTGTCTGTTCAGGTTTTTACCCTTAAGCTTTGGGACACTGGAACATGTTAATTCTTCTTAATCGGGTTGTTAGTGGGATAATTGATATTTAAGGTTGTTTTTGGTCCAGGTTGACGAAAGCAAATCTGCAGAAGAGCCAGTGGAGGAGTCAGCACAGGGAGGCTAGGAGAAGAGGAACTTCTGTTTTCTTGCCCACTGCTACTTATTCTACGTTTCCAGAAAATCTTGCCATGGGAGCTATGAGTTTGAGACAGGGAGAACTTTGTAATGCTGTTACTGTATCAGTTTTGCTGCATAATGATGGATGGTAAATTTTGATTTGTCAATTGCATGTTGTGATAAGAATTCAGCGGATTTTATCAAAGATTATATGGATATGTAGTGTTTGTAAATTAATTGACTTATTATTTAATCCTATTGGGGGTGTCAAGTTGCATACACCCTTTATTGTATTTTTAATATTAAGTGGTTGGGCTTACGGTTTATTGTATTTTTAATATTTTGGTGTCAACATCATATCATATATCTTTGGTTGACAAGATATTAGTCAAATGAATGTTGAATTGCTAAAGTAATTTTTAGTTTGCTAATGATATTTTTTGAGCAAAATATAATACATTTATTTTATATAGAATATGTATGTTGCTAGATTTAATGAATTTGATGTGGGGCCAAATTAGTATATGCACGAGGGATCACCCAAAAGCTAAAAAGAATTAAAACTTAAATAAACACTTTTGAAGTCAAGCATTTAAAATGTATGTCTTAAAAACATAACTTTTAAAGTCAAGCATTTAAAACGCCTGACTTAAAAACATCTTTAAAGTCTGGCGCGTGACTTTAAAAGCTATCCACAGAGGCTGGTCTAGAGAGAACACGAGGAATTAAAGTCAGGCGGTTAAAAGTCTGACTTAGAAACAAACTTATGAAGTCGAGCACTCGCGCGACTTTAAATCTCCTGACATACGAAGTCGCCTTAATAGAAGTCACGCTGGCGCGTGACTTTAAATGTCCAATTTGTCTGACTTTAAATCCCTTTTCTGCACTAGTGATATGATGTCCATTTCATGGTGATGCTCTGTGATCCAGTTGGTAATCAGCACCAAGTAATGGTGAAAAAGGTTAATGCCCGACCATATTTTTCCAGTGGTTGGAATGAAATGGGTTGTCGCTATTCTTTGCATGGTGGGGGAATTGTGAGATTGGTCTACATTAGGCCAGATAGGTTTTTCATCAAAGTCAAAGATAGGTATGGTAAAGAGGTTAAGTATCCTACCCCCCCACAAATTTTTAAGCTTGGTCAATATGCATTGCCATGTCAGAATAATGATGCTGGAGACAAGTGTCTCAGGACTATTTCTAAAGTCCCCACTCTTTATCATACCTTGAGCAAGCGTTTGACTGCAGCTGATGCTAATACTAATAAATTGGTCTGTTTTTCTTTTAATAATTTTTCCTTTGTATGTTTGTGTCAAACTCTCCTTTTTGTAATTCCTGTGTTTGTTTTCTGTTATTGTATGCACAGTCTATTCCTGCTGATTTCTTGCATATGATCATGCCATTTGGTGTTCACAAAGTTAGCTTGATTGATACTAATGGCTATGCCTGGACCTGTGAAATCAACAATAATCAAGATGATGTTGCTGTCTGTGGTTTGTATTCTGGGTGGGCTCTTTTCCGTCATATCAAAGTGTTGTTCAAGGAACTTACATTACACTTGCCGTTATTACATCGCAGAGCCCAAAACCATTTTGTTTGAGTTCAAGAGATGCTTTTGAATTAAGTGGTGGTCTACTGGTGTTGGTTATTTTTGTTGGTTATTGTTCTTAGGCAGTATTTTCTGTGTAGTTCAGTATTATCAATGTAATTAAGCAGTATATTTAGTCTACTTAAGTAGTGTGTAGGACTAATGTATCCTGCAGATTTCCATTCTGTTTGTTTGAGTTGTTTGTATCCATCAGTTATGTAATTCCTTTGTTTCGTTATATATAATATTTTCTTTCTGTTGCCTTTGAATTTTTTTCGCTTATAATGCAACTTAGTCACCAATGCAAGTAATTCTAATCTAAAGAACATGAATATTGTAAAGAAGCATATATAAAAGTGTCTATACAAGAGAAATGCTTTGTGCTGGGAAACTTCATCAAGGAAAGACCCCTTATGCAGATGGAGTCTATAAAAGAGTAAATCAGATTGTGAAGAATTCTAGAGTCACTCAAACCTTTAGGAACTTCGTTACATGAACACCTTCATTTAAAGTCAATGAAAAAAAAAATTATTGCAGGAATTGGTATAGAAAGCAATCCAATACCATTCTTCACTGATTTGTCTTCATTTTCTTCCACTCTAATGAAGAGATTTTGTTTGTCAGGTAAAAATTAATATCATGCTTGACCAAATAATTGAACATCTTATTTGTGAATGATAGATAAATCACAATCCAAATCAAGCATAGTTCAATTAAATTGTGTTTACTAAATTGTTTGTGTTTGTTTGTTTCACACGTCACCTCATTTTGTGGCTCATGCATTTTTTAGTGCATTTTCCACCAGGTGGCATTCATTGTGTATGGTAGTAGTAAAATATTCTCTATATTTTATTCTCAGTAACGTGAACAAGGTGAATGCTTACTTGATATTGTATGACAATGTGTGACACAAATATTTGATTTACATATCTTCTGGATCACTCACTGCATTTTTCATCTCATGACTTTCATTGTGTGTAATAGTCATCAAAATATTCTACATTTTGTCTTCCCAATAACCTGACATGAGGTGAATGGTTTCTTCTATTGCAGGACAATACACTACAGTAGTGTCTGATATATTTGTAGTGTATGGACTCTTCAGGTTTCCTTGAAATCTGGCTAAACCCTCATAGATCTATTTTTTCACCTCCATTTACGCATGTGTAGATATATTGTATAGTTTTAGTGGTTTCTTCTACATTGAATGTCTGACGTCATAGTTAGCTCTCATTGGATTTTATCTAGATAAGCTAGGATTTATCCATCAAGTTCACCATATTCACCACCATACCCCTTTACCATGTCTATTTAAACGATCCCTTCCATTTGATGGTCACCAGCTTCCCAACATTGCACTTCTCTTCATTTGCTTCTGTTTCTTTCCTTTTGTGTTTCAACCGGTAGGCAACCTACATTTCAATCCTTTGGTTTTGCTTTTCCATACCTGCCTTCTGCTAAGCTTTTATAATCACATTCCATGCAAATTGTTCCTCAATTTTTTTTTTCATGATAATACCTTCAGTTTATTTGTTGTTTAAATTTTCTATCTTTTGTTTTATTATAGGCAATCTCATGGCACCACGTCTTAATTTCATTTCTGATCTTGTGCCTGGCAAGATTAACTGGACACTTGAAGTATGTGTTATAAGGCTTTGGACTCTCCCTGAACATAAGAATCCTCTCAATCCAATCAGCATTGAAATGATTTTATTGGATAAGAAGGCAAGTTTCATGTATATTATTAATATATCTGTGATATTATCTTTGTATCCATTAATTGATTTACAAGTTTTTCCTCTCAGCTTGATAGGATTCATTGTACTGTCAAGGCTTCTCTCTTCCCAATGTTTCAATCTATATTGAAGGAGGGTCGCTGTTATCGAGTTGATAAGCTAAGTGTTAACCTTAATGATATTAAGTTTGCAACAACTACTAACAAATACAAGGTTGCTTTCATGAGTATCTCAAGTTGTCGTCTATTGAAGACTACTGATATACCAATGAATCATTTTTCATTTGCTACTTTTCCTGATATCGTGGCTGCACCAAAGGATGATCTGATAGTTGGTTTGTTTTTATCACCATTTAAAGTTTTCCTGATTCATTTTACTTAAGCTTGCATGCATTCATTTGATTTTTGAGTTTCATCAGATGTTATAGGCCATATTGTTGAGAAAAGTGAATTAAAAGAGCAAAGGACAGAAACTAGCTTTTACAAGCTCATTAATTTGGTCCTTGAGGATTTAGAGTGAGTTGTTTTCTTTTCTTTGCTATAGACCAATTGTTATGGCACGTTTTTACTTTATTTGTACACTATAGATTTTCCTCCATGCAGGTCCAATAGGGTTCAATGCACTCTCTGGGGTGAATTTGCTGAACAAGTTGATGCTAATATCAATGATGGCTCTTGCTCATCAGCTCCAATTATTGTTCTTCAATTATGCAAGCTCAAGAAATATCAGGGTCTACTTAACATTTTTAATTTGCTTCTGTTGAATATACTGCTCATTGTGTCTTTATTTTTGCTGTACTGATAGTTTTACACATAGGTATTATGGGGATCTCCAATGCTTATCACGGAACAAAAAATTTCATCAATACTGACCTTCCAGAAATTGCAACATACAGGTCAAGGTATGTGTCCCAGCAATTTAAAATTGCCTCGATTTGAATGGTTCAATGCCTGCTTTCTTCCTTTGCACTTTCCCATTTTTAAATTTAAACTTTGCAATGTTTTTTGTTAGCATGCATGCTTCTGCTCTATCTTTGACTCAATCAATAGGTCCACTTACTGGTCCTACTGTTACGTCAACTTATGATGCTTTTATGCAAGATTCCTACAGAACTATATCTGAGGTGTTACAAGCTACCACTGTAAGGATTGTTTTCTTCTTTACTCTTTAACTATTTTTGCTCAATTTCTGTTGGTTTTTATTTGATGAATATACTTAAACAATTTTAGGCATCTTCTGCTGTTGTTCTTGCACAAGTTTTTGATATTGAGTCTGCACATGGGTGGTTCTACACATCATGTAATAAGTGCTATCACAAAGTTGTTGAAGTTGGTTCTAGGTTCTACTGCAAAGAATGCAAAAGGAAAGTCACGGGAGTACCTAGGTATCATTAGCATGTTTACCCCCCAAAAAGACCCTATGTTTTTGCTGGATAAATGTTCTTTTTCTACTTTTAACTTTGTTCATTACCCACATTACTTTGTATGCCTAGGTACAAAGTTGAGCTTAATGCTATGGATTCGACTGGTTCAACGAACTTTATGGTTTTTGATCGTGTTGTCACCAATTTTCTTGGTATCTCAGCCCAAGATTTAATTGGTTCTCCTGATCAACCTCTTAGTTCCAACAGGATTCCTGCTGCCTTCCGATCCTTTTATAATAAGATTCTGCTTTTCAAAATAGACATTAGGGATGCCAACATTACTGAAGGATGGAACAACTATGTTGTTAGGAGGTTAACTGCTGATCCTGATATTATCAAGCAATTTATGGAATTGCATTCAATCCAGGTTGGTTGTCTATGTATTTCGTTGTTGAAGGAATGTTTTGTTACATTTGTTGTTCTCTATCTCATGCTTTTAGAGAGTGCTTGGTTTTGCAGCCTTTTAATATTGATGAGGAAGATCTCCATTCCAATAATTATTCAGACCAGCCTACTCAGAGTCCATTGGTATATAATTTCCCAAAAATTCGCCCATTTAAACTTAAGTTGAACACATTTTTGTTTTGGTTTTCTCTCATACTTTGTTTTTGTGTTTTTTTGCCCTCCCTAGCCATCTGTGGACAATGTTCCTTCCTCTGAATTAATTGATGTTGCTATCTTGGACATGTCCAATACTCCCTCCAACAAACTTAACACTGTTGCCCTTGGTAGTGGAGATAATTCTGCTCATGCGGCTGCTGTTGAACAAGTTGAAATTGTTGGTGGTTACTCTGCTCCAAAGATTGAAGCTGTTGGATACCCCTCTCTTCCATCCTCAGTTGGGAGGATGCTTGACATGGATGTTGTTGGTGAAGGAAACTCTGGTCCATTAGCTAACTCTGATAAAATTGAAGCTATTGGGGTTCCTTCTCCTCCAAGGATTTGATGAGTTGCATTCGTTTCCAGCATCAAACACTCTGGATTTGATGAGTTCCATTCGTTTCCAGCAACAGGTAACACCGGAAACAACACCTAATTTCCAGAAAACCAAATTCTCATGAGAAAATACTTTTTAATTGCAAAAATTCATGTTCTCAAAATAAAAAAAAATAAATAAAAATCATGCTCTTCAAACCCATTTCCCCCAAATATTATTTGATTTCCTAAAATAAGGAAAACGAAATTTTAATTACTATCTCTTTACCATGAATATGGAGAAGAGGAATGAGTTCTGAATGAATTCAACAACATCAGCAGGGAGTGAAATGGACTATATGGGTGAGAAGAGAGCTCGATGGAGAGAGGGTGGTAGTGTTATTTGTTGAAACCCATAAAAGAGGGGTTATGTGGCAGAGGCGGATCCAGAATTAAAAATTAGGGTGTTCCTTCAATGACACTAAGACAAAATGTTGTACCACCAAAATAGGATGGTTTTCCTTCAATGAAACTAATACAATATGTATTACCACCAAGATGGGATGTATTACCATTACCGCTAAGGCCAGGGGCGGAGTTTTTAGGATAGGAGGTTGCCACGGTAACCCCCCAAATTATTTTAAATTTTAAAAATACATAGTATAATATATATATATATATATATATATATATATATATATATATATATATATATATATATATATATATATATATATATATATATATATATATATAAAACTATCGTCAAAATGTTTACGAATGTGAAGCTGAGTTCAATGGTAAGTGGCTGCACTATAAAATAATAGGTCACAGGTTCAATACCCACTCTTCCTTTTTTAACATTTCATATTTTGAATTAAAAAACAGCAAAAAAAAACAAGAATATGCGACTAGGGAATCGAACCCAAATCCTCAAGCTTATACAAAACACCATTTGCCATCAAACCGATTATAAACCAATGTTAGTTTAACAGAAAGAAAATATATATTTTAGTATAGGTACTCCTAAAAAATTCTTATAAGCGCCGTCACTGAGTCTAAGGCAAGATGTTTGGGTGTTCCCGGGAACACCCCTGAATCTGCCCCTGCTATGTGGTAGTGTTAATTGTTGAAGATGAAGAGAATGGGAAGAATGGAGAAGAAGATGGATGGGGAATTTAGGGTTGGAGGTTGGAGGTTGAAGATAATTATGAGGTGTTAATTCAATTCAGATTTTAAAATAAATAAAAATACAAAAATATGACATGGAAAAGGTAAATCAGACAGATATTGCCACATAAGTATTTTATTAACCGAATAGTTAACAGAAGGATATTTTTAAAAACTAGTTGATTTTCCAGGGACGCATTTGGAGAAAAAAATTTGCAGGGACTTTTTTGAAAAACGACTATATTTGTAGGGACGAAAAACATATTTAAACCTAAAATATATTGTATGCTTTTAAGGAACACGATAATCCTTGTACATGTGAATAGAGATAGTCACAAACAGTAACCGACCGAGCATAAAATCAAAACAAAATAAATTGTCACTTCGAATCAACTACACAGGTCCACACATTTGTTGGAATAGTAAAGTCACACAATCACTAACTCCAATCCTATCCATTGGAATCACACTTTGGGGGCAGTGGCGGTTTACATGTACTCCAGGGGTTTCAAGCGAACACCTAGGAAAAATAAAATTAGCACTGATAACTTAGGAAAAAATATTTTTGCACACCCTGAGAAATCTTTTGCACCTAAGTCTCTAGTTTGGCACCAACGTCCCTAATTTTGTACCACACTAATGCACCACACTCTCACAATCACTCACACTCTTATATATTTTATTTTAAAAAAGTTTTTATTTCTCCTCGAATCAGTTCTTATTATCCTAATTTTGATTATGTTAATGCGATTTAATTAATACTTCGTGTTAGTGCTAGTATTTTGCGTTAGTGTTACTTAATTTAATTTGATTATGTTAGTCTATTTAATTTGAATTTGTTCTGTATTATGTGAATATGTTGATTCTTTTTAGTGCTATTTAATTTGTGTTTGAGAACTTGTTAATGCTATTTAATTTGTGTTGGTCTAGTGCAACAGAAGTTGTGAACATGTTAAAGTCTTATTTTTATTATATTTTTAGCAATGTGTGTTTGAAAAAATTTGCACCCCTGACCCAAGTCCTAGATTTGCCACTGTCAGGGGCGCACGCCACTCATAGAAAATGCAGTAGCTAGACTTAGTCTTAACTAAGAACCAATCCACGAGTAAAGTTTGGTCAAAAAGAAGGTCTCGGAGGGAACTAGAGTTTTAAATTGAAAAGAAAAAAAGAAGTAAAATAACAAATTAATATATATATATATATATATATATATATATATATATATATATATATATATATATATATATATATATATATATATTAAAATTTTAAATTAAAAAGAAAAGAAGTAAAATAAGTGGGTTGATTGTGAGACCCACTTAAGAACTGAAGTTGATTTATTTCATTTCACTTTAAATATTGTTATTTAATAATAATTACCAAAAATAATAATTAATTATCATTTTAATATAGATATTTTATATACAAATTTGCTATATTTGTTGTCTCTTTGCAATCTCCATTCCAAACAAGCTGAGGTTGTGGCATATCCAAGACATAATTGTTCAATCACAAAATTGGTAAAAAATATTGCATACATCTTTTAATTGTTTTCTATGCGACTTCGTGTTACAATTAAATAACTTAAAAGACTCCGTAGAAATTCAATTCTATTTTGTCTACCAAACTCTTTTTTTCACAATCTAATATATTCCATGGCTACCAAACACTTTTTTTTTGTAAATAAAAGTTTAGGTGAGTTGGGTTCCGAGAGCTCACAAGGGTCGGTGCAGGTCTCACGGCTCTTTTGAACGCTTACAAAGATACTTATAGATCACTCACCAAAGAGATTCTCACATCGACAATGGGAGTTGAACCCATGTCCTTGTAAAAAATGAGCTAACTTCTTACCAACTGAGCGAACCTTCCATGGCTATCAAACTCTAATCTCTAAGTAATCTACATTTTTTTTCAACTCAACTCAAACCAATTGATGATTGAAGGCTTACTTTGTTTAAAAAGTTTATTTCTAATAATGCTCATATGGACTTGGAGTTGAAGGGGTGCAAATTCACTTGGATTAGCAATCCTAGAAATGGTATAGTTACTAAAGAAAAGCTGGATAGGATGCTAGTGAATTGGGAATGGAGGCAAATCTTTCCACGGTCTACTGCTATTTCTCTTGCAATGGTTAATTTTGACCATTCCCCAATTATTGTTTGCCCTGCTCCTGCTGCTTCTAGTGGGCGAAGGTTCAAGTTTGAGGCTATGTGGCAATATCATCCTAACTTTAAAGAGTTCCTTGCGAGTAGTTGGAATTCTGAGAGTTAATTTATTGATGGATGGCAAGGTTTCTTGTAACACCCCCTTCTATTAATTACTATTTTAATAAATAAAGATCAGAGTTTTCAAAAACTTTTCCACGCACCTCAAAGAGAGTGCTACATTTCATCTAAATACCACAAAATAGCATTTAAAACTCAAACGCATCTAGTGCGCGAAATATATATCATATCAAGATGGGGCGAACCTCAAAACCCTGTCTTAAGTTTACAATAATCCGAGAAAATAGTTTTACAAAGACAAATGAGTAAAAACTAAGTTTAACATATTCAATTACATAATCCAAATCATCTATTACATAAAATAAAATGACAATACTACAATTCCCGTCCCTGGTGTTACTAATCAGAGCTGACACAAACGACCCAAAAAGGCATGAACACCTTCACTCAGTATCACCTGGCGTTGCCACGAGAGCAGGCAACATAAAAGTAGTAGGGTGAGTCTCTTTACATAAATAATAACAAGTAAGATAAGCATTATATTAGGAAAGCATCTAGCAACATCAATCCACAACAATTAAGACATTTATCATTCAATTATATACCAAGAAGCAACAATAATGGATTAACTGAGCATCACCAAGAATTTCTAAGAAGTATGAGTATATGCATGTATGCAATATGCATGTGGATCCATCACCACCTCAATAACTCCGTCGGGCACCCACCTCTTTTGGCTGAAGCCATACCACCTCTTTTGGCCGAAGCCACACCACCTCTTTTATATGCATATGATTTATGTGACACCATGACAATGCATCACAACATCATAAATTTATCACATCAAGTATTAACCCACCTCTTTGGCCGAAGCCCACACCATCATAAATTTATCACATCAAGTATTAACCCACCTCTTTGGCTGAAGCCCACACCATCATAAATTTATCACATCAAGTATTAACCCACCTCTTTTGGCCGAAGCCACATCACCTCTTTATCATCACCACCTCACCACACACCTCATTTATTAGATTAAATCTCACATCAAAAATTAAATTCCACCTAAGGACCAAATTGCCTCATAAGGACCTTTTCAACACATAAGGATCATTTTGACACACCCAAAATTAATTTAGTTCCTAAAGACTATTTTGACTCACCAAGGATTAATTTAGTACTTAGGGATTATTTTGACACCTTAGGATTAATTTGGTACTTAGGGTCATTTTGAAAATCAAGGGACTATTTTGAAAATCAAGGGACTAAACATCACTTAGACACTTTTGGGCACAACTAGGCAATCAATCAACATCATTAAATCCACACATTCTCATATTTCTTCACATTGAATCATTTAATCAAACACACGGCATCCATATTTCACAACACATTTATTTCTAACATAAGCATCATAGCATTTATCAATTTAATCATCAAATACCACAACAAACAAATGATTAACACAAAATTCATACAACCAAACCATCCTAGGGCTATTCCACACACAACACATATCATACAAGTTATTATAGATATAAATGAGAATCTCCTAACCTCACGAACTACCGAGACGTTCCGAAACTCACGACCCGAACTTCACGAACTCGCTCCTAACTCGTCCAACCGCTTCAAAACCGAAAACCCAGCTACTCAAATACTCCAAAACCGAATTCTAGCCCCTCCTAATTCCTCCCCTCTTCACTTGAAATCAGAATATATTCTAAATAATTCCTAAGCTAAGTCACCAAGTTGACATGCAAGCTTAAATGAGAGGGGGTGAGAATGGAATGAAATATTTTCTCGGTTTGTGTTTTATTTTATGTTAGGATAGCTTCGTGGTCGTGCCGGTGTGGGTTCGTGGTGGTTCACGAAGGAGCTTTTATTTGGTTGAAAATGACGAAACTTGGTTCAAATGGGGCGGCGGTGTGCGACATGGAACAGAGGTAATGGCCCCTCAAACGGCGAAACGAAGGCCAGAAACGAAATCAATGGCAAAATCCGAGTGGGAAGGTGAAGTTTGGAGTTCGGTCATGGAGGAGGAAGGAGAACGCGCGCCAAGGAAAAGAACGGCGTGAAGGTTTGTTTCCTTCTCTTGTCTCTGCATTGCGCGTCGTGGAGAAGAAGAAGAAGGAAGTGGGCCGGTTTGGTCAATTGGGCTGAAAAACAGGGGGGTGTAAGCATCAAGGGAGGGGTTGTATGCGAGTAAAAGTGTAGAAATTCACCTCTAAATCATTTTAAAACCCCCAATTTCACTACAACTCTTATTTTAATACCTCAATAGCTTAAAATAATGTTCTAAGGAAATAATATCCCAAACACTAATATTTTATAAAAACAAAATAAATAAGTATAAATATGAATAACAATCATATATCACCAATAGCTTATAAAAATACCTTTAAATATAAAAATATATTTATTCAACTAATTTAATGGCTCAACCACACAATAAATCAAAATAATGTAATCTTATCAAATCAACTCCAAATAGTTTCTAATAAAATTTGGGGCGTTACATTTCTTGTCCAGAGCTGGTAAAATCTCATCTAACATGGTGGCCTGGCACAATAGAACTTTTAAGAATGTTAAGAGAGAAATCGATAAACTGAAGAATGGGCCAGAGTTTATTTTGAACCAAGATTAGAACTTGGTTCCTTGGATACTTTGAATGATTTCAGCAAGCGTATTGATGATTTATGGAAGCAAGAAGAGCAGTTTTGGGGTCAGAAATCCAGAGTTAAATGGTTAAAATTTGGCGTCAGAAACTCTAAATTATTTCATGCTAGTACTATTCAAAGAAGAGATATCAATAGGCTTGTCAGGATTAAAGATGATAATGATGTGTGACATGAAGGCCAAAACCAACTGATGAATGTTGTATTTGCTCATTTTCAGAGGGTGTATTGCTCTGATGGTACTGTTGGGATGGTAGAGTGTTTATTTGTCATTCCTAAACTGGTGACTGAGGAGAAAAAATTGAAGTTGTTGCCTCTTTGTATCATCCTGCATCGCTTCCGAAGTGTCGATCGCCCCACGAACCAATACGAGTCTTTTCAGCATGCTTTGTCCTCACTTGCATGCTTTCCGGGAAACCTCCCAGAAGGTCACCCATCCCACCACTACTCCAAGCCAAGCACACTTAACTATGGAGTTCTTATGGGATGGGCTCCCGAAAAGAAGATGCACCTTGTTGGTATAGGTAGTCCAAATTAATCTTTTTAAGCCTTCCTTCAATCATGCGATCCCCATACCGCACAACCTCAGGATCCCTCTCATTCCGATGCGAATTCGGTTCATTCACGCACCCCTTCGCTTTGAAGCTGCCAGGAGCCGCTCTTTGCCATGCCACCTTTTTGGGCACTGGCGATCACTCCCCGCCCTCGTCGGCCTCGGATATCACATGCCCACCAGCTTCCGCTTGGTTCATCCCCGAACCACACCGTACTGAGAGAGGTCTGCTGCTCTGATACCACTAATGTAACACCCCATTTCTACCCGACAATTTATAATAAAAATATCAGAGTTTTTAAATATTATTTTTCAATTCATCCAAACGGGATGCTACATTTACTTCACTTAAAACAACGGCAACATAAAACAATTCATCTTATAAGACAAAATAATACGTAACACCAATCATGTGGGATGGAATCCTCAAAAATATATTAATTCAATTCACGCACTGGAAACTTATACATAACGCAGCGGAATAAAAGAAATCTCATAAATTCAATTCACAACCTCAATAACAACATAATATTCTCAAATAAATTTGTTCAACAACCAAACAAAACTAAACCAATAGAAATCTAACGCCCATCCCCTGAGTGTTACGTATCAGAGCATAAGACCGACTCAACTCGGAATGTGAAGGAAAATAAGCCTTCACTCATGGTTACCTGTGGTAATAAACAACATAAGAGAGTGAGTCTCAAACCGTATAATAAAGTTTATAATAAGTAGTATACTAGAGTATAAAATTATACCAATCACAGCATCACATATATATATATATATACAACAGCTCTCATTATTTATTTATAACAACTATAACAACATATTCATATATAAACAACAGTCACTACAGTCACGTCATATATCCACCAGCATAATAATTATCAATTATGAGAATGAATGTATGAAATGCAAGTATGCATGTGGTACCATTCATCGTCGTTAATTTTTGCCAATTGGGCACATCGTCGTTAATTGAGCCTTATTCATCGTCGTTAGCTCAAAGGCCGAAGCCTCACATTGTCAATAATTATGCACATGTAATGCATGCGACTTCATGAACAACCAACAAATATAATGTCCACATCATCACATCATCGTCACTTTGGCATTAAGCCCATCATCAACAACATCATCATTTAACAACCACATTGGCAACATAAAAATGTGCCAGCATCAGCCCACAACACCAAAAATAGCACATAACACACAATCGACAGCAATAGGTGCCAAAAACAGCCAAACAGTACAAAGTGGCTCCCATTAGCCTAGCATTTATAAACACATGCTAAATAAGTTAGGAAAAATATTGACAAGTACAAAATCGATTCATTATTTCTTGTTTTTAAAAGGGGAATCGATTCATGACTTTCATTTTCAAAGAGGGAATCGATTCCTTGCTTCCATTTTAAAGGGAAGAATCGATTCCTTGCTTTCATTTCAAAGGGGGAAATCGATTCTTGCTTTCATTTCTAAAGTGGGAAATCGACTCTTGCTTTCATTTCTAAAGTGGGAAATCGATTCTTGCTTTCATTTCTAAAGTGGGAAATCGATTCTTGCTTTCATTTCTAAAGTGGGAACTCGATTCTTTCTCTCATTTCAAGTGGGAAATCGATTCCTTGCTTTCTTTTCAAAAGGGGAAAATCGATTTCTAGCTCCTGGTGTAGAGCTCAGAATCGATTTCAAGCTTCTTGGAGTAAAACAATCGATTATTGGCCTATTACAATTACATAGATCACAATTTCATAATCATCCAGATACAATCAAATCGATCACACTAACCAATCATACACTTTTCAATCAACCACATAGAAAACATCAATTCGTCATACATTCAATCATATTTCAAAAACAACAATAAAATCACAATGAGATCAATATAAATCCTACAACCCACATACATCCCATTACAAACCCTATTATAAGGTAAGACCCACCTTACCTTAAGTTTTTCGAAGATGATGATCCTTCTACGTGAACACCAAGTAACCACAAAGAATGACTCTTCTTCTCCTCTTCTCTCTTATGCGATCTCCTCTTTTCTCTCTTTCTCTCTTGCGCTTTCTCTCTTCTCTCTTCTCTTCTTACGTTTCTTTCTTTCTTTGATTATCAACTGATGCGAAAATGCATCAACCCTAGCGCCTAGGAGCCTAAGTCAATGGGCTTGGGCTCTTGGGTCATTCCTTACCACCCCAGAATTACTGAAACCGCTTCCTTCATTTAGAAAAATACAACTATATATTAATATTTTAATATACAACAATAAAGCAACACTTAAATAATTCAATTAAATAATTAATTAAATTATCTTGGGTGTTACAACTCTCCCCCACTTAGGAAATTTCGTCCTCGAAATTCTTACCTGATTCAAACAGCTCTGGATAAGACTCCCGCATCTTACTTTCCAGCTCCCAAGTCATGCTCTCACCAGCAGCTCCCAACCAAACCACTTTTACCAAAGCAATCTCTTTCCCTCTCAGAACCTTCACTTCTCTATCTTCAATTCTCACCGGCATAGTCTCCACAGTGAGATTATCCCGTACCTCCACATCATCCATGTGAATCACATGGGACGGGTCTGGAACATACCTTCGAAGTTGTGACACGTGGAACACGTCATGCAAGTTCGAAAGATTAGGCGGCAAAGCCACCCTATAGGCAACATTTCCAACCCTCTCAGTAATCTGATACGGACCAATAAAACGAGGAGTCAACCTCTTCGATTTCAGCGCACGCCCAACACCAGTCATAGGTGTAACTCTCAGAAACACATGGTCACCAGCTTGGAATTCTAAGTCTTTTCTCCTCCTATCATGGTAACTCTTTTGTCGACTCTGCGACGCTTTCATCTTTTCCCGAATCATTTTCACCTTCTCAGTAGTTTCTCGAACGACTTCAGGTCCAAGAACAATACTCTCTCCAGACTCATGCCAACACAACGGAGTCCTACACCTCCGACCATATAATGCTTCGAAAGGAGCCATCCCTATACTAGAATGGTAACTGTTGTTCTAAGTAAACTCAATCAACGGGAGATGTGTATCCCACACACCTCCCTGCTCTAGGACACAAGACCTCAATAAATCTTCCAACGACTGAATGGTTGTCTCTGTCTGTCTATCAGTCTGAGGATGATAAGCTGAACTCAACCTCAATTTGGACCCCAATGCCTCTTGCAAGCTCCTCCAGAAATCAGAAGTGAATCTAGGGTCTCTATCAGACACAATGCACATCGGAACACCATGCAGCTTCACAATCACCTGGATATAGATCTCAGCCAACCTCGACACCGGATACGTGATATTGATAGGAATGAAGTGAGCAGACTTCGTCAACCTATCCACAATCACCCAAATCGAATCATGACCCTTCACCGTATTAGGCAACCCAGTAGCAAAATCCATAGATATGCTATCCCATGTCCACTCTGGAACCTCTAATGGTTGCATCAACCCCGCAGGCTTCTGGTGCTCAATCTTTGACTTCTGACAAGTCAAACATGCGTACACAAACTGTGCCACATCCCGCTTCATCCCCGACCACCAAAACAATTTCCTCAAATCTTGGTACATCTTTGTAGCCCCCGGATGAATACTCAACTTGCTTCTATGACTTTCCTCCAGAATCATTCTCTTCATCTCAGCATCATCAGGAACACAGATTCTATCTCTGAATCTCAACACACCTTGGGAATCTAATCTGAAATCCCCGTCCACAGCTTGGTCACTTGCAACTATCAAGTCCACTAATTTCACATATGTCTTCTGGGCTTCCCGAATACTAGCCAAAAAGTCATTGCCAATCTTCAGCATACCCAATCTAACACTCTGCGGTGTTACCTCACAAACTAAACTCATATCACGGAATTGCTCAATCAACTCCAACTCTTTACCATCATTGCTGACATATGCAAAGTTTTCCGACTTAAAGCATCAGCCACGACATTAGCTTTGCCTGGATGATAGTTCAAACCGAAATCATAGTCTTTCAACAGCTCTAACCAACGTCTCTGTCTCATGTTCAGCTCCTTCTGTTCAAACAAATACCTCAAGCTCTTATGGTCACTAAACACCTCAAATCTAGTACCATACAGATAGTGCCTCCAAATCTTCAGCACAAACACAATCGCAGCCAACTCCAAATCATGAGTAGGGTAGTTCTTCTCATGTGTCCTCAACTGTCTGGAAGCATAAGCTACTACCTTACCATTCTGCATCAACACACCTCCCAAACCCATCTTGGAAGCATCACAATACACAACAAATGGTTGGTCCGGAATAGGCAATATCAGAATAGGAGATGTTGTCAACCTCTTCTTCAACTCATTGAAGCTCTCTTCACATCTAGCATCCCACACAAAAGCTTTTCCCTTACACGTCAATTGAGTCAACGAAAGGGCTAGCTTAGAGAAACCCTCGATAAACCTCCCCGTAATAACCAACCAACCCCAAAAAGCTTCGATCTCGCCATCGACTTTGGGCTCTCCCACCGCAACACCGCATCAACCTGTTTGGATCCACGGCTATACCATTACCGAAATAACATGGCCAAGAAAACTCGCCCGTTCAACCGTAACTCACACTTCGATAACTTAGCATAAAGCTTCTTTTCTTTCAACACCTCTAGCACCAACCTCAAGTGTTTTGCGTGCTCTTCTTCCGCCTCGAATGGACACCAATATGTCATCAATAAATACCACCACAAATCGATCCAAGTAACTATGGAAAATACGGTTCATATACTCCATAAACACCCTCAGTGCGTTGGTAACACCAAACGACATTACGAATATTCATAGTGTCCATATCCGGTTACGAATCTTTGTCTTTTGAATGTCTTCATCTTTCACTTTGATCTGGTGGTAACCCGACCTCAAATCGATTTTGCTAAACACCTTAGCACCTACCAACTGGTCCATCAGATCATCAATCCTCAGGAGCGGATACTTGTTCTTAATGGTCACTTTGTTCAGTTGCCTATAATCAACACAAAGTCTCATACTTCCATCCTTCTTCTTCACTAACAAAGACAGAGCTCCCCATGGTGACACACTGGCCTCACAAATTTCTTCTCAAGTAGATCTTCTAGCTGCTTCTTCAATTCTGACAACTCAGAGGTCGACATCCCGATGCGGTGCCATGACACGTGCCTAGTACTGTGTACAAGATCAATCGCAAACTCCATTTCCCTCTCTGGCGGAACACTAGGAATCTCATCGAGGAACACTTCGGAAACTCACGCACCACCGCAACCCTTCAACTATAGCTTGATTCTCGTGACAATGACGCCATCAAAGCAAACAGATGACCTCCTCCTTCATTACCTTATGCAGCCCGACGGCCAGACAACAAAGCAGACTCTTCCTCTTCGGGAGGAAGGAAGCTCACAGACTTACTAAAACAATTTATGTGCACATGGTTATCCACTAACCAGTCCATACTAAGAATGACATCCAACCCTCCCAACGGCAAACAAATAAGATCAACTCGGAAATCTCTGCCGAAGACCGACAGAGGGCACCTAGCACACACAAGAGATGTAGTTACCGAACCCTTAGCTGGAGTATCGATAACCATTTCCCTCTTCATAGAAGATAAAACTAGTTTCAATTTATCAGCACACACAGTAGCAATAAAGGAATGTGTAGCACCAGTATCAACAATAGCAAGTAACGGGGTACCATTAATAAAACATGTACCTCGTATCTCATTAGCCTCCTCTGATCCCGCGAGAGCAAACACCCTTCCACTGGACCTCTCTTGCTTCGGCTTGGTACACTTGATGCTAATATGACCCACTTCACCACAATTAAAACAAACCACATCCTTGCGTTCACATTCAGATGCCAAATGTCCTTCCTTGCCACAACAGAAACACATTCTCCCTCCCGACTTGCAGTCGTAGCTCTTATGACCAGGCTTGCCACACTTAAAACACACAAGGTTAGCGGGAGCATCTCCCCCACTAGGACTCTTACCCTCAGCATATCTCTGTTTACCTCTATTAGCAGGAACCTCGTATGGCTTGCTACGGTTCAAACGCACTTTATGATATGATCATAACCCCGGGAGTGAGCATTACTATCCTCCTCAAAGATCCTGCAGCTGTCAACCAAATCAGCGAATACCCGAATCTTCTGGTACCCGATAGCTTTCTTGATATCAGTTCTCAGCCCATTCTCAAACTTAATGAATTTTGAGAATTCAGAACCAGCATCAGTGTAGTGGGGATAAAACTTAGCCAATTCAGTGAACTTGGCAGCATAATCATTTACAGACATGTTTCCTTGCTTCAATTCAAGGAACTCAATCTCCTTCTTCCCCCTAACATCCTCTGGAAAAAACTTCCTCAGAAATTCCCTACGGAAAACAGCCCAAGTGATTTATTCATTAGCAGTCTCAATGCTTTATGCATCAAATGCTCCTGCACTGATCCTGCATCAAATACTGTTTGCTGACAACCTTCGTTTGCTCAATGTCTTGTTCGAATCAGATAACCTGCTGCTTGTGCAAGCCTGTCGTAGTGAGATTGAAGCACGATGTATCAAAAACATCATAAATGACATTTTGAAACTAAAATTAAGATTTCAAAGGTTTGGAGTAACATGGGTTGTTAGGGAAGGAATCAAAGTGCTCACCTTGTTGCCGATCTACATCGTTTGAGAGGATTGCCATCGAATTGGCTGTTCCACCCTCCATCGAAGCTTCGCTCCGCCATTGCGTTAGACAGTGCTCGTGTTTCTTCTTGTTGAAGAAGCGAATCAATGCTGAGGCGATAGTTGTTGTAGGAGTAGCTAGTTTCCATTACTGCGTTTGTTGCCATTTTAGGGTTCAATTCGTTCCTTTCCGTTCTTTGTTGTTTTTGGCATATTTTGTTGTAATTCTCTTGGATATTGGTTGTGGTCTAACTAGCAGTTTGGTTTTGCGTTTGGGCCGCTGTGTTCTTGGGCCACACCGTCGGTGTGTTTGTTTGGGCCTCGCCCAATTTGATAAATCAAATACCCTTTGGACAAAAAAAAAACAAAATAATAAGATTTCTTTGTAAAGATAAAAGTAAAATTCATTCTATAAAAGTGAACACGTTTATTCCGCCCAAAGAGAAAAAAGAAAAAAATTTCACCAAAAAAAGCAAAAGAAAAATGAAAATGGAAGTTTTTATAATATTATTATTGTTAATAGAAAGTAATTAACTACTGTCAAAAAGAAAGTCATTAATCACGAAAATCCTAAATAGCAAAGCATGATAATCTCATTCAAGGTCATAAATAATTGTCAAGTTTAAGAATAATAGATACGTTGCGATTATACCGTTGCAAAAATACATTTAATTACGTCTACCCAAAAAAACATGTTTTCGTAAAAAAACATTTAATTACAACTGATTTTCTCTTTTTTTTTTTTTGAAAAAAAAGAAGTACCGAAACATCAGGCATGCGTTTTTAACCTATAATTATCTTATCTCGTCTATAAAATCGGCGCAGAATTAATATTTAAATTTCACTAATTAAATTTAAAATTTACAATATAAAAACGTAAAAACGTTAAAAACAATAACGAAGCGCGCGAACTCTCCCGCCCCGCTTTCTTATATTTCAGTAGCACTTTCATTCAATCCCTCACATACAATGCAACACTCCCAAATCGCCGCCGTGCCTCAAATCGCTTCCGGCGGCGATACCGCCGCGAGCTCCGATCCTAAACGAGGAAAGAAGCGCGGCAGTTATAACTGTGGTCGTTGCGGTCTTCCCAAGAAGGGACACAACTGCAACATCAAAACTCCCGAATCTGCCACCACTACCCCTTGCGATTCATCTCTATCTGTCGTTTCTGCCCCTTCGTCCGCCGTATCGGGTCTCCGTCAACCGCCGTCGAGTCTTCGCCGTGCTCTTTCGTTCGATGATTTTGATGAAAGCACCGGCGGTCTCGATCCGGTTGGGCTGGATGATAAGGCGGAGCGAGATTTGTTTGCCGAGACGAATACGGATCTAGATCCAGATCTAGATCTGGATGCCGCTTCGTGCGGATTGCCGGTGAGCCTCCTGTGGGAAGTGTTGAGAAGGCTTCCTCCGCCGGGGCTGTTATCAGCGGCGAAGGTTTGCAAGGGTTGGAGGGATACGGCAAAGAAGCTGTGGAGATCGGCGGAGGAATTGAAGCTTAGGGTTCCAGCAAGCGTTCATGTTGGATTTGTCGCATCGATGTTGCAGAAATGCCCCGGGATTGTCAGACTCTCTCTTAGGATGGAAAGGTGTGTCTAAATCTATGTTGCTTCGCTCGAAGCTTCATGATATGCAATTCGAATTTGAATGAGAATAAAAAATGAATTATGAATTATAAAACCTAACCCTAAATCGGAAATTTGTGCTTAAAATATTGTAATACCTGGGTTGAATAGTGTAGATCGATGCAGAAAGAACAAATAGTTACGATCTAAATCACGATTTATTCGCCAATTATTTTGATGCTTTACAAAATTCGCCCACTGTAAATAGAGGGAAAGACATGATTTTGAAAATGAGATTGTGAATCCGTTGCCGATTTCTTAAGCTGCAGTGTGCTTTGTTTTATTTTTTTTAATTTAAACCTTTGTGCTTGCATTATTTTTATATGCTGAACTGCTGAAGCTAACTGGTTTGATGTTGCAGTGATTTTGATTCCACGATGCTGGCTTGCATTGCGTTTTCGTGCCCAAATCTTGAGTCTATGGAGATCTCGACATTTGATACTGCAACCATTCGGATCAATGGGTATTACTCAAGCTCTTATCTTTTTTTCCTTGAAACCCCTTACTTTTATTTTTTTATTTTTTTAATTTTATTTATTTCAATTTCAACATGAATGAGGTTTTCAGTTTTTGAACATCTGAGTACACGATTAACTTACAGCATAGTTTTGTACAATGTGAAATTGTGAACATCAGGCCTGGAATTTTGTTAGTTAATACACAATGACAAAATGGTTTCTCTCCTTACACTCTATGCTTATGCTGATGTTATGCTGGTGACATATTGCCATATTATAGATTGTAATTCTGCTTTTATCTGCGGGGTTGTAACTTTAACATATATTTTTGAGTAATTTTGTGTTCTGATTTCTGTTCAATCTCTTGCATTTCCATCATTCTATGCAGCAAAAGCTTACATTATTACATGCAATTTTAACCACAGATTGCTTTCGGCTGATTTGCTTTATCTGCTATTCAACCATGAAAATGCAGGGATGAATTGGGCCGATTTGTTGCTGATAAAAGAAGCCTCAAAAGCCTTAAGATGGAAGGTTGTTCTAATCTAGGAGGTTTTGTCCTCAGTTCTTTGAGTTTGGCTACACTTTGGCTATCAGATCTGCACTCTCTTTCTAAGATGGTAATTGTTACCTTACCTCTCTCTATTTTGTTATGTTATGTTATGTGATGTGAGCAATATTGGTTGGGTTTTTGTGTGTTTCAAATTTCAATAGTGTTAAAGCTGTTTGTCTCCCATTGTTAAGTAAGAAATATTAAAAGATATATTTACATTAGAAAACCATCTTTTTAATTATTATTTATATTTATTTATTTAGTGATTAGATATATAAACAAAACAAAGCTTTCTCTTCTCTTCTCTTACCTTTTTGTCATGTGAATTGAGTTGCATCTTGTTCTTCATTATCATTTTACTGCTCTGATACCTCTGTCATAGCCGGGATGAGCCTTTCATACATTGGGGATTTGTGCACCATGCCGACAAATCCTTGAAGACTATGTGATTCCACTATTCTCATGCCACCTTGTTTGTAATTTTGAGTTTGAGTTTGGGTTCGTGTTTGTGTTCTATTGTATTACTGACCAATTTTTTACAACACTTAAATTGATAAAAATCCTGGTTGCATCCAGAGGGAACTCTAGTTGCTAACAGATGCTCTGAAATTGTAGGTATTTAATTGCCCCCAATTGAGAGAGATTTCCTTGGAGTTTGCTTGCCAAGAAAACGATGTCACTGATCTCACAACTATGATGGAAGGTTTGGGAAGAAGTTGCTTAAGATTACAGAACATACATATAGCTTCGATGCGGCTTTCTCATGCCGCTGTGCTTGCTCTTACAGCTGCTCAATTGAGGTTTGCCAATTTTTGCTATTTTTTGCCATTTTGATCTCTATTTTCCTGTTGTTACTGGCATTATTCATTCATGCATAAATTCCATCCTAAAAATGTAATCTATAATGTTTCAAACTTTCTATTTGTATGAGTTCACACTACCTTGTGTATGAACCAAACATTATAAAAGACCAAATTTAGGATCATGTCCAATTCTAACAATGATCCAAACTGAATTTTATTCCTGAAGTTTAATATGAATATCTAAAATCCATTTCCTATGACTGATAAAGGCAAGGTTATATCATGGGCATCCCGTGTTGTATAATCGGTGAAAAAGTCAATTTTATGTTTTGCTCTGTTTCTTTTATATAATAACGAGTTAATGCTACAAACATCCACTTGATTGATGTGCTTAATGAAGTTCTGTTTAATATACAATTAATCAGGGGGCTGCGAATGCTTTCTCTTGTTCTTGGATCTGAAATTACTGATGCATCTGTTGCTGCAATTGCCTCAAGCTATCCAAATCTAGAATTGCTTGATCTCAGTGGGTATGTATTTGTACTCGTTCTTACTGAATTTAAAATTTTTGTTGAAGTTTTGAGATTAAGTTTACCTGGAGTGGAGACAAAGGAAATTTTGACAGAACAGCATACTGTAGATAGATAAATATAATGGCGAAGTCAGTATAAGAATTTATATTTCAAATGTCCATATATATATATATTTAAATTTCCTTGTCCTTGCTTTAGAAATTGTTTGATGGCTGGTTTTCATAACAGATCTGGCATAAGTGACAGTGGCATTGGAATAATTTGTAATGTATTCCCTGAAACAATGTCAAGACTCCTCCTTGCTCTTTGCCCTAACGTGACTTCAAGTAATCGCCTCTTAGATTCTCAATTATTTCACAAATTTTTCATAGTTCCTCAAGTTTCTGCCTACTAATCCGGTGTCTCATGTTCCAGGTGGCATTCAATTTGCTACAGCTCAACTACGCTTCTTGAGCTTATGGACTGTGGCATGACCATATGTGATCCTAATTGCCCAGATCCAACTGCTGACGAAAATGATTGCAATTCACAGAAAACATCCAGGGAAAATCTACCCCATATAAACCAAAAGCTAATCATCAAACATAGCCGTTTAAAGAAACTCAGTTTGTGGGGTTGCACTGGCTTGGATGTGAGTTTGATTAGGTTGAAGCCATTAATTCCATATTCTCTCTTAGCCTTCTAATCTTTATATCTCCTTTCTATTAATATGCAGGGCCTATACTTAAACTGCCCACAGCTCAATGATCTGAATCTAAATTCTTGTAGAAATTTGCATTCAGGTTGTCATTTCATGCCCGTGTTTAGTAACTATTGGCTGAAAATTTAATGTAACTTATCAGGATTTCCTTTAGAATAGTGTGGTTGATTGTTTTCATTAATTGGTTCAGAGCGGATGCTGCTTCAGTGCCCCACTTTAGAGAATGTTCATGCCTCAGATTGTCAGGATATGTTAATTGAGGCTATCCAAAGACAGGTAACGAAGTAGTTCCTCTGACATATTCTTCTATTATTAATAAATTAATGTTCTCTTTTAGATGCAATCTTCATGAATTCAATTTGGATCAGAAGAACAAGATTTCATAAATAAATTTGCAGTTTATGAATAAGCAAATTTACGCTGACCTTGTTTGTTATTTATTGTCTATTGTCTATGCCTTCGGTTCTAATATAAAATATACGTCACAATTTATTTGCAGGTCTGCAGTGCTTTTCGTGCTATAGATAATGATTCACCTTCTAAACGTCTACCTGATGGCTCCAAAAGGGTTCGGGTTCCTTTTTTACTTAGTGGCGAGGTAAAGCTCAAAGAAATAACATTGTGCATGTTCATTTTGTGCTTTGGGTGAGAAAGTTGAAAAACATTTGGTTCCAAGCTATCTCCAAATCAAGTGTAGAAAAGAAAAACATGTTTACAAAGAGGATTGTGTTTTCTTGTGTTGGGTGAAAAGTTGAAAAACATTTTTTAATGCTTTAATGCATCAAATGGTCTCAATGGATCATGTTTTTCTTGTGTGAACTAGTTTGTTTAAAGCACATAGAATTTTTTTTTTTGATTCATTAGGGTAGTTTGATCAACTTGCTCTATGCATAATTTACCAAAAAAGCCTTACACGATTTTATTTTTAATTTGAAAGTTAACATACAATCTCATTTTGATTTTTGCAGTGCGAACCTGAAAAAAAGCGGAGGAGGATTGATAGACAACCATGTAATGTGCTCGTGGACTGATCTCCCTTGAAATTCTATTGTATAATAGTTATGCTGTATGCATTATGTCGTAGCTACCAAAAAGGTCTAAGCTATTCAAGTTAAACTCTCAAATCGGTGCCCTACCTAGATCAAACTGTCTCTCATCCAAACAGATACTCATGTTTAGAAATAATATATGAACCATGTATGACTGCCATATTTTTTAATAAAAATTTCTGTATTCTATAAAAGTCTTGTACCCAAGTCATTCACTGGGTACTGGTATTGGGGAGGTTGCCAACAGAAGTGCTTCCTTACAGTATAGAAATTCAACCAAAAAAAAGTATAGAAAACATTCTCGATGTTGAGGTAAGGATCAGGACACTCTGCCCAGTGTTTAGGAGTCAGAGTCTGTTGTAGGAACCATGTCTGCTTCTTGGTTTGTACTAGAAAACTTCAATGCCTACTTTTATGCAGATGAGAAAAAGGAAGGCAAAGGTCCTAATGTATGATCCATGACCGTATTCCCAAATTGTATCCCGGCCTGCCAACGTATAAACTTTAGCGGCTTTGTCACTCATATGGAGTTGCATAAAGACTGTTGAGAAATTCTGGGGCCTTAGATAAGTTGCTTGTTTGGGAGTTTTAAGATGGTCAAGTGGTAAAGGGTGTGATCTAGTTTGGTTGAGCTACATAGCTTTACAAAGTTGTCCAAGTTGAAAACCACCTCTCCTTCATTGGGAGTTCTTGTTACAAACCCTTATCCTTTTTCATCATCCAACCTTTCTTTATCTAGCAAGCCTCCTCTCCCTTGCTTGGAGTTCTCATTACAAACTCTCTATTTCATCACCCAGCCTACATTGTTTTAGTAGTGTTGACAAAATTCTTCCATTCCCTTGCAAACTTCTAGTATCCAGTTGCTCTAGTGGAACTTGTGGGTCCATATCCTTGGGGATTTGTGTCTGCATAAATCATGGATTGGGTCACTGAAAATGTGGTTCAACAACATTACACTGAAGATATGGAAGTGGGTGTCCTAAACTTAGAACCTGATGGTGAAGGAAGCCTTAATAGCCCGAACTACTCAAATTGGGAAAATCACAGAATCCCTTTGCTGAAGGCAGAGTTTTAAGATCATTTATGAGGGTCTCCTAAATATAAAGACCCCTTAATTGATTGGGTCTGGGTACCAAGGAATTGGTGTTTGGGTGCCAAAGAAGGAGCTTCCAAAAGTGCAGGTGTTTGTTATTATGAAAAACTGCAGGATTACTGTTATAATTTGGGAACATGGACATTTTTGGTTATGACTTATCTAAACCTAGATATGGCCTAAGTTAAGGGGTTCCTCCAGTAGGTCAGTGACATATCTTACAATAGGGACTAATGCTACAGAAACTAAGAATGAGGACATTCTCGCAAGGTGCGGACTTGACCTACGTTGAATGTGTTAAAATGACTGACTGACTGAGCTTGATGTAGGCTACACCATAGGCCTTGTCGGCTATTCACACCCCTAATGCAAAAGTCGACTTCTATGACAAAATAACTGAAGTCGGGATACCTATTGTGTAAAAGTCGACTTCTATGACAAAATAACTGAAGAGGGATATCCCAAGTAGATAACTTAGTTGATGAGTTAAGATATTTCGAAGGAGTACACCGAATGAGTGCAAATAAGAAGTCTCGGATTCAAACTTGGGAAACTAACATTTCCATCTTCCTCACAAACATTGCCTATAAAAAAACTGAAGAGGAAGTCCAACATATTTTCTTCAACTTTTACTCTTTCTAGTAAATATGACAGTTTTTCCAATTTTCCTAGTCTAATGTTTCAGAAGGATCTGCTTTTGATTGTAACCCTTCTTTCTAACTGTGACACCAAAACTCGGCTTGAAGTTGTTCTTGCCCATGTAGACCATTCCTTATATGGCTTTGCCTCTCTAACTAAAAATATCCACATGGCTATGCCCATGTAGACCATTCCTTATATTGCTTTCCCTCTCTAACTAAAAATATCCACATGGCTATGCCCATGTAGACCACATGGCTATGCCCATTGTATGCTTATATGATTAGTTCACTTCAAACTCTTTGATTTAATTCGTGAAAAACATGTCATTGTATGCTTATATGATTAGTTGAAATTTCTGTTCCATGAATGTCATGTATGCTGAGAGAAGTGCCATGTAAATTTACACAACACTGATTATATCCTAATGAATTTTTGGAATGGTACGAGAATTTGAGAATAGTCCTCAAACACGAGTTGTATGTGCTAAGTAAACAAACTTCTAAGCAACGAGTTCTAACTAGAGTCGAAAGGGATGTTTGTAAGAAGCATCAAGTCGATGCATTGGATGTAAGATGTTTCATGTTTGCAATTAGGTAGGTGTATGATCATGCACCTCAAAATGCTCTACTAAAAGGGAACTTTGACTCCTTGTGTGCTTTAAACAATGGCGTTTGCTTTTCCCACACCCCTACTCTTTCACACCCCTTAACTCCAAATATTCCAAAAATACCCTTAAGTAGAGTGCGTGTTTTCACCGATTCGGGGATGGGCAACCGAACAGGTAAAAAAGGTGAATGTGGTGTGAGAGTCCATTTTTTGTAATAAAATAGAGTGTTCGAACACCCTCATGCGAACGTGTTCGCATGACCTCATCGAAGCAGTGAAATTACTTACGAAGAGGTGTGAAGTCAAGATTTAACACACGAACGATGTCATTCGAACCTGTTCGAAGGCCCGTGTTCGAACAGGTGAAATTTCGTGAAAAAAGAGAGGTTTTGGCTGGCTTTTTGGTCTTTTCACACCCTTATGGGGTGTGTTTTGAGTAGGAGGGGGTGTGGGAAAAGCAAACGCCTAAACAATTTGGTACATTGGGAACCTATAAAGCTAGATTTCTTGTACGCCAAAAATTACCGGCTTGGTCCTATAAGAGTTGTTGGGGATATTTTTGTAGAAATAAAAATCTCTGTCCATGTTTTGATGATACAAACTTAAGTGATGAGTTAAGCTTTCTAATCTTATTATGATTTAACAAGTTTTCAATCAAGTGTGTTAAAGAACAGGGAATAAGTTTCATAGCAAAAGTTCTTGGCCTTACAAAATAAACTGGTTTTCAAAGATAAAATGTGCCAAAAGAAGGTTACCTACAAAAGGGTACCTTACAGAAGGTTGAATACAGAAGGTTAAAACCATCAGAAGGTTGACTGCAGAAGCTTAAAAGTTAAAGTAACTTCCTTGGAAGGTTGGTGAAAGTCAAGCGGAAGGTTGACTAAAAGTCAACACAAGGTTGACCAATAGTCAGCGAGAAAGTTTGATTGAAGTCAACGAAGGTTGATTTACTTCTTAAAGAAGTTCGAGAAGGTTAAAGTTCAAGAAGGTTAAAAGTGGATTGAAGATTTCAAGCACATTTTTCGGAAAACAGATTCATTCTCGAAATCCTAATGAAATGGATCAAATGAAGTTCAAGGAATTTAAGTTTGAAATATTATCTTAAATGATAAAGAACTCCTTGATTTTTGTTTGAAAATTAAAAGCATGTTTGTTCATGTTAAAGGAGCTTGAAGCTTCAAAATTAAAGTATGTAAAATCGTATAAAGTACATGAACAGAAGCAGTGATAGAAAGGAAGAAAAGCAAGTAGAATCTTGACATGAAGTGACCTTATGGAAAGATAAAGCACCAAGGTTGCTTTAGAAGGTTAAAAAGGCTACAACTAAAGCATACATAACATCATTGCCTACCTACAAGTCTACAAACAATTCCAACAAACTCTTTCTCCATTCCAATGACTATATTTTGATTGGGAGTCTATATAAATGTTGCTCAATTCAAATACAAATTATGAGTTGATATTGGAACCTTCAAGTCAAGCTTCTAAACGAAATCCAACCTTCTCATCCACACTTCAAGCTACTACAAAATTCAGAATTGGGAATACTTTCTTGAGTGTGTGCAAGCTTGTTACATTCTTAGAAATACATTGTATTCATCTATAAACAAGCTCCTAAATCATCCCATAACCCCAAACCCCTTATTGTAAGGAATATTGTGCTTGTTTCTCAACGGACTACCTAGATTAAAGGTGAGTGGTGTTGGTGATTCTAAGTTGTAATTCTCACAACAAAAAACTACCTAGTGAAAGGTGAGTGTTGTTGGTGAGTCTAAGTTGTAGGTATCTCAACAAACTACCCGAGAAGAAGAGGTGAGTGTTGTTGGTGATTCGGTTTGAAGGTTTCACAACAAACTACCTAGTGAGAGGTGAGGTTGTTGGTGATTGATTCAAAAGTTTCTCAACAAGCTACCTAGTGAAAAGTGAGGGTTGTTGGTGATTCTCTTTGTGGAAGTTAGCACTTGTCTTTTGTGTGTGATCAAAAGAGAGTGAAGGTGAAAGTCTTTAGCAAGTGAAGCTAAAGCAAGTGTAAAATCTATTTGGAAAATAGTGGAAACTCTCACGAGGACGTGAGGAGAGGAGTAGCCACAGTTTGGTGAACCTCTATAACTCTCTTTGTGTTATTTTCTCTTTACTTACCATTTGCTTTAACTATCTAACAATCACCAAAGTTTTCAAAATACTTTAGTATTGAATTTTCTCTATTTTTCTTGCTTTCTTTAATGTTTCTTTTAACCAGGGTTGTTATTATTAACTTGCGAGGGTGCAACTAACACAAGCCCAACATTTGTTTTGGTGAGGTAGGCCCAAGAACACGAGAAGCAGAGACAAAAGAAAGAACAACAACGTGCAAGCTTGATCTCACTTTCCTCTCTCTAGCTTCTCCTTTCTTCTTCGTCTTCACCACCACAGAGCTCTGCTAGGGTTTCTTCGTAAGCCAGCAGACTCGACTCAAACTTCAATCGAAGCCACCAAATGAAAGATCTCCTTCCCCTCTACAAAACCCTCTCGGAAAAACCAGATTTGGTTCACAGAACCAAACCCTAAATTTGTACCTTCTTGAATCGAGGCACCAGGAGGAAGATTGAAGGTGAGCAGTAACTCTTTCACTTTCTTTCACCTTTTAATGTTGATTTTAACAAGCGCAACAACAACTTCTAACTATGTCGTTGTTTTGCTTTGTATGAGTGCATACGCACTTCCTGGAACCACCTTGAATCTTCACCTCTTTGAAGATTCAAGCCTTGAACCGATGATACACTCAGGTAACTTCTTCTTCTTACTACTCTTATTTTTCTCTTTCTTTCTCTTACCTTTCTTGTGTGTTAGAACTAAACCCTAACTTGGTTTGTTCTTCTTGCGAGGTCACTCTCTCACACACACCACAAAGGAGTCTTGAAAGAACTCAGAAGAAACAACTCAGAAGAAGAAAAACTTGAACACAGCAATGTAAATTTTTAATTGCAAAGTTCTATATATTTCTGTAAAAATGATTGTATGTAATCTGTATCTGAATATTTACACTTGAATGAGCTATATATACGCTTGTAGGCACAAATAGAATACGGACATGTTGGTTAAAGGTAGTTAGTTAGTTACTAACAGCCTTTAACCAAATAAACCGTTAGGTTTAGGACACTTAACAGACTTTTAAATTCTGTTTGTGAATGTGTGTGACTGAATTTTTGATTCCAACGACTATAAATTTTATAAGCCTTATTAAGGGTATTTAGAACTTAGGGTTGATGGATTAGAGATTCCAACACCCCCCCTTAATCTAGAAAGCCCTAAGTTAGTTTAGTGAAACCACTTAGAGCTAGCTTAGGTTAGAGAGAACTAAAACAACGAGTAACAAGCCTGCAGGATAGCCACTAGTAATATACACCTTAGAAACAAGCCTCTCAAGGAATAGCTTTTAGTTCTTTGCCTTCATAGTTTAGAAGGCAACAAGTCCTATCTCTCTTCTAAGCTTTACAAAGGTTTCTCCTTTGAGGACCTTTGTAAAAATATCAGACCAATTGATTACGTGTTGAGCGGTATTCAACACTTAGCCTACCATTGTTAACTTGCTCCCTTAGATAGTGGTATCTAGCTTCAATATGCTTGGTCCTTCCATGAGCACCGAGGATTCTTTGCTAGGTTTAGTCTTTGTTGATTGTCTATCATTAGAGTAGGAGGTTGAGTTAGATCCACTTTAAGCTCCTTGAGTAGTGACTCAAGCCATCTTTGCTTGAGTTCTTTGCTCCTGACAACTCGCACACATACTCGCCTCACGGAGGGATGAGCCACAATACTTTGTTTCTTGGAGCTCCATGAAATAGGGGCTCCTTGAAACTTAAACAAAAAAACAGAAGTGCTTCTCCTATCCAATTGGTCACCACACCAATCGAGAATCGAGAGAAACCTAGGAGAATATTTTTCCCTAAGTTAGAATCCTTAGGAAAAAATATTCCATAGTTAATAAGTACCAGAAATATAACGTAGAATTCTCTTAGTGGCATTTAAGTGTACTGTCTAGGATCATTCATAAACCTGCTAGTCATACCAGTTGCAAACTGAATATCTGGGCGGCTATGGCATAGGTACCTCAAAGAGCCTATTATTGCTGTATAGTGTAGCATCTACCTTAGCATCACCTTCACTTGGCTCTCTTTGCTAAGGTTGCTTTTCTGCAGGATTTGTTGCGAAGTGCAACCTAATAAATCAAACTTAGTTAGTACCTCAGTAGCATACTTAGATTGATGTAGAATTATACCTTCGGTACCGCTTAGGAACTCAAGTCCCAAAAATATGACGGTTTGCCTAAGTCGGTCATCTCAAACTCACTTTGTGCATAGCCACTTTGAACTTTTCCACTTCACTAGGACTACTCCCGGTGACCAACATATCATCCACATATAAACACACAATTAGTAAATAGGTATCAACACTACCTTTAGTGTAGACTCCAAACTCACTAGTGCATTTAGAGAAACCAATTTCTTTGAAAAAGGAGTCAATTCTCCTATTCCAAGCTCTGAGGGGCTTGCTTTAGCCCATAGAGAGCTTTATGTAATAGGTAACCATACTCCTCTTTACCCTTTTCTCAAACCCGGTGGTTGAGCAATATAGACAGTTTCCTCAAGTGAGCCATTAAGAAATCTTGACTTAACATCCATGTGGAACAACTCCCGACCCTCATGTATGGCCCAAAGCAATTACTAACCTTATAGTCTCATGCACGGCCACGGTGAGAACACCTCTGTGTAATCCACCCCCCTTCTTTCATTTGGAACCCTGCTACCAACCTAGCTAGCCTTGTGTTTTACAATCTTGCCTTTAGGGTCAAGTTTGAGCTTGAACACCCACTTGACACTAATGGGTTTTTTCCCTTTAGGAATCTGAACTAGAGACCGAGTCTTGTTCTTTTCAATGAAGTTGTAGTTCTTCTTGCATTGCTTTCTTCCAATGAACATCCTTGAGTGCCTCTAAGTAGTCCATTGGTTGAAGATCGCCAACATTGCATAGTGAACGGATCACCATCATTTGTGATCGATTATCCATGTGTACCTCAAAATCCAACATCCTCCTAGGTAACCTCCTGTCTCTTTGAGGCTAGGAGGATTACGCACATTTTGTGCAAGTTCCGCTCACCCTCCACATTTTCCCCCCTTCATGTGGATTATGATCCACATTGGGTAACATAAGACCATTATTAGGTAGAACAGTATCCTCTTCATCGAATTAGTGTCACTAGAAATTTGTTCGGTGTTAAAGACCTCTTCAATGGTTGTAGAGTCCTTTGAACCTACACATTCGACTTTCTCCCAATCCCTTTGCTTGTCTTCAAGCACAACCACATCCCTAGACACCTCGGTTTTACTTGTATTAGGGTGCAGTAGCACTCTGTAACCCCACTGTAGGATGATATCCCACTAGGATTAGAGGTCTACTCTTGTCCTCAAGTTTAGATCTCTTACTATCAGGTATATGGCTGTAAGCAACTGAGCCAAATACCCTCAAGTGAGATACACAGGGTATTTCACCATTCCACATAGTTTCAGGCACCTTAGCCTCCAAACCTTTTGTAGGACACCTATTCAGAATATAGACAGCAGTCACTACTGCTTCTGCCCATAGTCTTTTAGGTAGTCCCTTAGTTTTTACCATACTCCTAGCCATTTCTAGGATAGTTCTGTTTCTCCTTTCTGCCACTCCATTGTGCTGTGGAGTATATGGTGGAGTTATCTCATGAACAATACCACTGGTGGTGCAGTATTCTTCAAACTCCTTTGAAGTATACTCACCACCACCATCTGTCCTTAACACCTTTAGTTTCTTACCACTTTGAGTCTCAACCATAGCCTTAAACTTTTTAAACACACTGAAAGTATCACTTTTGGACTTGAGTAGATATACCCAAATCTTCCTTGAGTATTCATCCACAAAAGTTACAAAGTACTTGTTTCCCCTATAGATGGAGTATCCATAGGACCACACAGATCAGAATACACAACTTCCAGTAGGTTTTTAGATCTGTGTTCAATCTGTTTCTTAAAGTTTTTCCTAGGTTGTTTACTCATTAGGCATGTAGTACATTTTTCTTTAGTGTTAGCTATCTTAGGTAACCCTTTTACTAGTTCATTAGTACTTAGGTTATCTAGAGCCTTATAGTGAAGATGTCCAAACCTATTATGCCATAAACTAGTATCACTGTCAGTGGTGGCACTTAAACACAGTGCCTCAGTCTTGCTTATACTAGCTTTAAATGTCCTGTTTTTAGCTAGTTGAGTAGTTAGAATTAGCTTATCCTCTTTATCAAACAGTTTCAACTTAGCATTTTTCATTAGGCAAGAAAACCCTTTTTCAATTAACTGTCCTAAACTGATTAGATTGCAACTTATCTCAGGAACATATAACACATCATAGATAATTACCTTTTCCCCATCAACTCTAGTTAGTTCTATATTCCTCTACCCTTAGAGACTATAGTCTTACCATTAGCACACCTAATAGCAATTCTAACGGTGGGATCAAAGTTAATTAGCCATTTCTTATTACTTGTCATATGATTAGAACATCTTTGAGTCTAAGTACCAGATTACTGTTATAGTTTTCCCATCCTACACATTCTTATTAAAACAACATATTCCTTTCCTTTCTTAGTTTTAATCCTTTCCTTCTTAGGCTTAGTTACATTTGGTTCACAAAGCATCTTTGAATGCTGTGATGTCAGATTCATCGAGAATCCGAGTCGAGTCCTCCTTAGCCACATTGGCTTGAACCCGACTCATTAGGCTTAGAGCCCTTACGGTGGGACACTCGGTGGCATAATGCCCCATCTTGTCACACCTATAACATTGTACCTTAGATTTATCCTTTTCTTAGGTGCATTGCTATTTTTAGATGAATTAGATTTAGTAGAAGAGTTAGAAGTACTGAACTGTTCTTAGAACTCTTAAACTTTTCTTCTGCTACCTCCTTTTTACCTTTCTTGCCCTTAGCTTTAGGCTGCATACATGGCTTGGTCTTCATCTTACGATTCTTCCTCCGAATCTCTCGGCCTTATCTCCTTGGCCTCTAGTTTTCCTGGAGCTCTTCAAACTGAAGCCTACATTTTTGTAGTTTCTTCTATGGTGTTAGTCACCACATACCACTTTTTTGGCATTGATCTGAGAATCTTTCTGCACACTGAATTCTCTTCAAGCTTCTCCCCTTGGAGAGCCATATCATTTTTGATCTTCTTCACTCTGTTGAAGAACTCAGTTACTTTTTCATCTTTCTTCATTTTAAGACTTTCATACTGTGCTCTTAGAGCTTGCAGCTTCTCCTCCTTGATTGGAGCTGCACCACAGTAATAATGTTCTAGAGCATCCCATGCTGCCTTAGAGGTTTCACAGTCCCTTACCCTTTCAAAGTCCTCCTCTCCACATGCCCTGTGAATGAGAGACAGTCCCTTGAAATCCTTCATTTCTGCTTCAAGAAATTCTTTCTTTTCAAAGCGAGGGTAGCAGTAGAGCTCAAGTCTTTGTGAGTCCTCTTTCACCAAGTATAGGCACCCATGTGACCCTAGTATAGGCTTCATTTGAATAGCCCAAGTATCATAGTTGTTCCCATTGAGCTTAGGAACATAAGCTGTTTCCTTTCCCATTTCTGCAGAATTACACTTTTAACACACACGAGAAAATTAGCACCACGATTACGCACAATTTCACAGCATGCGAGGTTTAAAGAAATTTAAAGAAACTTTAAAGAACTTTAAAGAAGCAGAGTAGAGTTAGAAATTTGCCTGGATCGTTTTTAACCAATGCTCACGATTATACCATATTGAATTTTCTCTATTTTTCTTGCTTTCTTTAATGTTTCTTTTAACAGGGTTGTTATTATTAACTTGTGGGTGCAACTAACACAAGCCCAACATCTTTGTTTGAGTGAGGCCGCCCAAGAACACGAGAACCGAGACAAAAGAAAGAACAACGTGTCTACAAGCTTGATCTCACTTTCCCTCTCTCTAGCTTCTCCTTTCTTCTTCGTCTTCACCACCACAGAGCTCTGCTAGGGTTTCTTCGTAAGCCCAGCAGCTCAGCTCCAAACTTCAATCCGAAGCCACCAAATGAAAGATCTCCTTCCCCTCTACAAAACCCCTCTCAGAAAAACCAGATTTGGTTCACCTGAACCAAACCCTAAATTTGTACCTTCTTGAATCTGAGGCACCAGAGGAAGATTGAAGCTGAACAGGTAACTCTTTCACTTTCTTTCACCTTTTAATGTTGATTTCTGAACTGCAACAACAACTTCTAACTATGTCGTTGTTTTGCTTTGTATGAGTGCCTTCTGCACTTCCTGGAACCACCTTGAATCTTCACCTCTTTGAAGATTCAAGCCTTGAACCGATGATACACTCAGGTAACTTCTTCTTCTACTCTCTTATTTTTCTCTTTCTTTCTCTTACCTTTACTGTGTGTTAGAACTAAACCCTAACTTGGTTTGTTCTTCTTGCGAGGTCACTCTCTCACACACACCACAAAGGAGTCTTGAAAGAACTCAGAAGAAACAACTCAGAAGAAGAAAAACTTGAACACAGCAATGTAAATTTTTAATTGCAAAGTTCTATATATTTCTGTAAAAATGATTGTATGTAATCTGTATCTGAATATTTACACTTGAATGAGCTATATATACGCTTGTAGGCACAAATAGAATACGGACATGTTGGTTAAAGGTAGTTAGTTAGTTACTAACAGCCTTTAACCAAATAAACCGTTAGGTTTAGGACACTTAACAGACTTTTAAATTCTGTTTGTGAATGTGTGTGACTGAATTTTTGATTCCAACGGCTATAAATTTTATAAGCCTTATTAAGGGTATTTAGAACTTAGGGTTGATGGATTAGAGATTCCAACATTTAGAAGGTTAAATACACCAACCTTCTGAAGTCAAAATCTTAATTTTAAATAAGCTAAACTTTGATTATCTTTTGAAAACTACACTCTTTGCTAAAAGAACAGACATCTAAAATCATCAACGTTAATTATCTTTTACTACTATCACATTTGCTTATTGTTTGTGCAACTAACATTCAACCTTCTGATATCCAAGTTATCTTGAGAAACCATACAGAAGGTTGCAGGAATTAAAAACGAAAAAGATAGCACAATTCAATCCCCCCCCTTTCTTGTGCAAACTAGTCACTTCAATTTTTAGTGGGTTTTGCTTTTTCCACTTTCCCTCTTACTCAAAACACACCATATAAGGATGTGAAAAGACTAAAAGACCATTAATAAAATGACCAAAGCGTCTTTTTTTTTTAAAAAAAAATTTCACCTGTTCGAACACGGGCATTCGAACAGGTTCGAACAGTCCCATTTGAGTGTGTTAAATATTGGTACACACACCCTCTTGTGTGTAATTTAACATGTTCGAATGACACCAATCGAACAGGTTTGCATAGACGTATTCAAACACCCTATTTTATTTTGTTTGTATGCTGTTAATCGAGACAACAATAATGGACCCTCACACCACATTCACCAATTTTATTGCGTTCGTATGCATATCATTCGAACCGTCATTAAACACATCCTCCACAAGCGTTCCACGCGAGGTTATTTTTGGAATAAAATTTATTAAGATGCGTGTTTGAGTAGGAGGGGGAGTGGGGAAAGTAAAAGCCTTTTTAGTTAGAGAGGAAAAGCCATATGAATGGTCTACATAAGAAAAAAGCCTAAATACTTCCATATTCCTTATACCCAACCTCCATATGGCTTTCCCTCTCTAACTAAAAGTAACGACATATTAAATACTTCCATATTCCTTATACCCAAACCTCCATATTCCTTTGGGATGCACACATTTTACTCCATTTCACCCAAGCCATCTCAAATTCTCGTATCATCTAATCACAGGTTGCTAGTTTATTGAAAAAGTCCACTATTTTTTTACCAAAATAAATTATTAAAAAAGTGTGACTTTTTAATCAAAAAATATTAATAAAAAAGGTTTGACTTTCACCAACATTACTTAGAAATTACAAACTCTAGAGTGTGCCTAAAATTTGAACTCTCTCTCATATATATATATTCATAAAATAAAATAACAAATCAAACTTATATCAATATATGGGCATACATAAATGCTCTTTGAGCATGCACATGGCCTTGTCCCCCCGCCCAATTCATCATGTTTAGGGAATACTTGGTTCTTGACCTAAAAGAAAATTAACTTCTATGCAAAGGCATTTGTATTTGTATTCGTATACAAATACAAATACTGATTAACAAAAGGAATAGCATATGATACAGAGGATCGAAGAAAACAACTTGTAAAGAAAGAAAACGAAAAATATATAGGTACAGCAGACAAGCGCATTATTAAATTAATTTATTATACAATCAAACAAGTAAAGAAATAAACTCTTGCAACAGGATTTAGATTGATTATCGTCTTTCTGTTCATAATTTATACTTAGACATCTCATCACATCAATATATGTATTGTTTGAAATAAATATTGTACAAACCATATAATATAATGTTAAACAAATAAACTATATATATATATATATATATATATATATATATATATATATTGAACAGCCTGCTGAGTCCAACCGTGTCTGCTGCAGCTTGCTTCAGTTACTAAAGTCAACCAGGCACCAGGCACTTACGACGGAGCAGGTTATGGACTACCGGTAACGTAACCACTAGCTCCGGTTCCTGCGTTTTTCCACGGCTCTTGGCGCTGACATAATTAAAATAGTCATCTTTAGATATGTCTAATTCGATCTCTAAATAAAATCACTACATTAATTAATAGCAATATATATAATTTCTATTTTGAAGTAAAAGTAAAAGAAAGTAAAGTAGTAGTAATTGAGATGAATGATATACTAACCCAGTCCAATAGCTTCCTTTCCTTTCATGATACGTAAACGCTTGCATGATTCAACAAACATCCTGGTATAGTCATAAAAAAATATTCATGTTATTATAAGGTCTAATTAGTAACTGAAGCAAGGCAATACATTTATGTTTCTTTGAAATTAAGTACGAGGTATAATAATTGCGAGTACTCTTTCCTTCCTGATGTTTTTTTCCTAAGGAGGATTTTGCATCAGAAAGTTTTAACGAGACTATATATCTCTTTCTTTTGTTTAAAAAAATATTACTAGTATGGGTTATGAAGAAGAGAAGAGGAAAATAAAACTTACTCCCATGGGACATCACCGACAAGCATCCAGTCACCATCCTTGTCTTCATAGGTTGATACATAATCAGAGCTATTCAAAAGATCCATTAACTTACTCTCGTTCATGAAATCCTTCATGCCTTGGGATTCACAATTCCCTTCAATAACAAGAACACAGCAATTAATAATTGATATATATAGTACATATTACATATATATGAATAAATATGTTAATTAAGCAAGATTTAACAATAATTACGTACCAATGGTAAAGGAGCTAAACATTTTGCCTAAGGCATCAGAGAGCTGTCGGTAACTGTTGTACATCTTGAGATCTACTTTGCGGAGGTAAGGTGCTCCATCCATGCTAACCTTCACAAAGGTAATTGCATTAGGGCTGTTCTTCACGCTTTCCTCTCCGCCGCCGCCACCGCCGCCGCTCTTTTGTGCTGCAAACATGTTCTTCCGGTACGACCGCACTGGTGGCCAACCCACCACTTGTGCCCTAACAGTTTATTCCATTATATTTGCATAATAATTAATCACTTTATCTCATATAATTTATTTATTTTTGACTGTAAAGTATATTATAAAATGTTATAAATGATTGAGGTTTGATACATAATCTCAACCGTGCAGATAATACTATAGATATATATAATACAGTAAATTTGAATTTTGTCTGATATATTTGTGAGAAACATATATACTTGATCTCTCGGCTTTAGAAGTCAATTTTATTGATAAATTTATGTTTATATGTATGTCATGAAAGTTAAGAAAATTAAGTAGAACATATATTTATGAATGGACGTTAATATTGAAGAGGTAGAAGGTACATATTAATTATAATTAAGAATTGACTTACTTAGCAGGAGGAGGCTTGGCGGAATCGGAGAGCAGAAGAGGCTTTTCCATGGGCGAAGTCTTAGGCTTGTCATGCGGATCTGCAGCAGCAGCAGCAGCAGCTCCCTCTTTGGGAGAGAGGTTAAGCATCAAATCCACATTGGTTGTTTCGGTTTCAGTTTCAGAGAATCCTCTCTTCCTTATTATTACTTCTGATTCAGTGGTTGTGGCTCCAGGCAAGCCCAACCTGAGTTCAGTTTCGTCAAACACCATCTTCTGGCCTACTTCCATAAATTTTCTCACTCTAAACCTCTCTTTTTCTCTCTCTCTCTCTCTCTCTCTCTCTAAGCATAAAGTGATATGATTGCTGTGTGACAATAATATGGGCCGGGGGTAGAGGGGCACGTTCAGTGGGGGGAATGGAAGGCTTTTGCGTTTGTGCGGGGTGGGCATTAATAGAGAAGGATGATGGATGGGGCATTTTGTCTTTTTACATGAATATTTAGAAGCAATTAGGATTGTGACACGTGGAGGAATTTCCAACCTTGTTGGGATAGGTGAGGACATGATCATGTTATCCTTCTTCCTATGATTGTAATGTTGAGTGGAAGTGGACACACACCCACTGCATGCCTCGCTGGCTGCTATCTAATTTTCTTTCTCCTACCTAGGCTTTCCCATCCATCACTACTGAAAACGGTCGTTAGCGAGGAATTTTCTGCCGCTAATTACGCCTAATTCCGTCATTAATCGCCCGTTAGCGAGCGAATTAATGAGCGAGCAGGTTCGATCGCTTATTCCCTCCTCATTAGTGCATTTATTTAGCGAGGAATTTGTGTCGTCGCTAATTAGCGAGGACCAGGTCCTCGCTAATTCCTCGCTAACGCCGACAACACGCAACCCAGATCTGATAGCACGCTTATCAATTTGAATTATTATTATTATTATTATTATTAGTATTATTATTATTATTATTATTATTATTACTACTACTACTGTTATTATTATTATTATTAGTATTATTATTATTATTATTATTATTATTATTATTGTTGTTGTTGTTTGGATGTGGTGTGGTGGTGGTGGTGGTGGTGTGGTGGTGGTGGTGGTGGTGGTGTAAAGAGAGAAGAAGAAGGAGAAGAGTAAGGGAGAGAGAGAGGGTGGTGGTGGTGGTGGTGTGGTGGTGGTGGTGGTGGTGGTGGAAGAAAGACAGTGAGAGAAAGAGGTATGTGGTTGTGGTGGTGTGGAAGAAAGAGAGTGAGAGAGAGAGGTTGTGGTTGTGTGGTTGAAGAGAGAGAGGAGTGAGAGTGGTTGTGGTGTGGTGGGGGCGTGGTGGTGGTGGTGGTGGTGGTGGTGGTTTTGTGAAGAAAGAGAGAGAGTAGAGGAAGAGGAAGAGGAAGAGGAAGAGGAAGAGGAAGAGGAGTGGGTATTGTGAAAGAATGGGTATTGTGAGTGGTGGTGGTGGTGGTGGTGGGTTAGAGTTTGTAGGTGAGAGAGAGAGAGAGAGAGAGAGTAGAGGAAGAGGAAGAGGAAGAGGAAGGAGTGGGTATTGTGAAAGAATGAGAGAAGAGTGAGAGAAGAGTGAGATAATGGGGTATTCGGTCAAAAAATAACTGGACATTAGCGAGGGACGTGCCAATTCCGTCGCTGCAATCGCTGTCGATCTGCATAGTCGAGCGATCTGCGGTGCCAAATCACGGGGACGTGCCAATTCGTCGCGCTAATAATTGGCCGCTAATGTCGGTTTTTGCTAGGGACAAATATTCCCTCGCTAATTCCGTCGCTAATTCGCGTTTTTTTTGTAGTGCATAAATTACTATTTCTTCCCCCTTTATCTTGTTAGAGCATCTCTCATGGTGAAATAATCGGTCAGTGGTGCGGGATTGTAGTGCAGGACAGCAGCAGCCGTTGGGAACATTTCTTGACGAACTCAATCGGTCCGAGTACAACACAAGCGTAGACATAAGTTTAAACACATGATATGGCTTGCGGTGATATGGACTTTATAGAAGCAATGTTTAAGCAAATCAAAGTCTTGACTTGGGGTGGTTTGTGTATAAAGTGTAGACTCTAAGACAAAAATTACTTGGGAGGAGTGGCAAAAGGGTCCTCTGAGTAGTTTAGTTCTTTGAATGTGTTAAGATGTCGATTGTAATGTATCAGGCGAGGTACCCCTTGTACCCCAGTTAATACAATTTGACTTATAAAAAAAAAGTTAGTTCTTAAAGGACTCTGTGTCTTTACATCTCTTTTAACAATTAAACCAAATATTTGCTTAAATATTAAATCTCTTAGGAACCCACTTTGAATACAACAGTTTGTCCAGTTTTTAATCACACGTTTCATGTTCCAAACCCCTCCACACTATATGGTATAATCTTTTGTTAACATGGCTCTCTCTGGTTCCTAGCCTCTACTAAGGATTTTGCTCCCTAGCTGTCACCGCTAGGGTTCGGTGGTGCATTGTAACTATAGAGCTTCTAAGTTACAACGATGTAGCAAGCAGTCTCCTCCACTGTTGGTAACCCTCCCGGCCTCCCCCTCCATGATGCTCCTCTATCATCTCAAGCCCTCAACTGCCATCTTTGATACCTTTCCGCCCTCGCTTCTGCAAGTCTGTCGGCCGCCACCCACTTGCCCTCCCACCCAGACCATCTTCTTCTTCCAGCTCTGACTTGGTTCCAAACCGCCCACCGGTCGAGCCTCTCGACTCTCCAGATCCACCAGATCTCTCTCCTCCGCTGGTTTGTCATCTCCCCTGTCTTGCTTCACCTTTATGGACAATACCCCTCCCATCCTTTTCTCACTGCCCTTCGTTGTCTCTATGCCACACAGACCCCTGTAAGCTCTCAAGTTGCTATCACCCTATCGATAAGATATCTTATTTGGTTTTTCATTTTCAGATCTAGGGCCCGTTTGGAACAGTTTATTTGGGCTTATCTATCGGCATAAGTACTTGTGAGACTGTTTGGGAGAGCTTATGGAAATAACTTATGACATGTTCATAAGTTGTTTTCAAATTTTTTATTTCCATAAGCTCCAAAGGATAGCTTATGAAATCACTTTATTGCTTATAAAAAATAGTTTGACATTATTTTATCCTTTATAATATAAACATTTTATGCATAAGCACTTATATGATAAGTACTTATACCATAAGCGCTTAATTAAGCTGTTTATCCAAACGGGCCCCTAGGGACCTCAGGACATTTGGTTGTCAAATAAGGAGAAAGTCTGGACTTCTGTCTTTCCTTCCACACCAACTTCGTGGGTATCTTGTTTTCTTCTTTGTGGAGCCTCTCACTAGTGAAAAAACAGGAATAGAATGGGACTTTTCAAGTCGGATGCCAATATATCCGACTTTAAAATATGAGCCATGCGTGGCAATTTTGTATCTGTGGGAAAAAATTTGGTATTTTAAGCTTAGAAGTCGGATGAAAAATTGCATCCGTCTTTAAAGGGGTATTTTTTTTAGTAAAAAAAATACTGAAACTCTAGCTTATAAAAAAAAAGACTTCTCCAGCTTCACTCTCGCGTACGCTCTCTTCTCCACTTCGTCTCTTACACGTTTGAAACCCTAAACCCAAGCCTCCATCTCTCTCGTCTCCATCTCTCTTCTCCTTGTTCTCTCCACCAAGTTTCCATCTTCCTCCGCCGTTCTCTCCACTCTGCCGTCGTCATCTCTCTCGTTGTTTCCATCTTCCTCCTCTGTTCTCTCCACTGCTTAAGCTTTTTCGTTCTCGACTTCCTCCGCCTCCAATCTCCTCTGCAAACCACAACTTGGTAAGAAATCAATTGCTAACATTAAGTTAAAACCCTAATTCGGATTTCCCTAAAAAATTTCCCCTAATTTCATTGTTCAAATCTGCTTTGTTGTGATGTACTGCTTCTACCTATTAAATATGTTTTTGTCCAATATTACAGTTAAACTATACTCTATCTTATGTTTTCCCATCTATTCTATGACAGGTTATTTATCATTCAACTGAGATGTCATTTTGCTTGATTATTGTTATATATGTTTTTAGTCCAGAAACTATATTGTGATGAGCCCCTTTGTATAATGTTAAGTTTTGTTTGACCTTTTTTAAATCAATGCTATCTGTGGCCATATTGGAACCAAGAGATTATATGTTGTTATCATCGTCCATTTTAGTGCTATTGGCAGAAGACCATATCTTATTTAGAAATTGTGATGTTATTAGAGACTAATTCCCACATTGATTTTCCTTTTTTCTAGGCCTTCTTCTTCCTCTTGGTTTGTATTTTTTAACTGTGCATGTTGAACTAAACAATTTGTTCCTCTATATGTTGTTGTGTATTTTGACTTATTGGCTTTGGTGACTTATTGGCTTTGGATGAGTATGCTGCTGCCTCTTGCTATGGAAAGAGGAACTTGCATAATTACCAATATGGGCGCTAGTAAGATCTGTCATTGCTGCGTTTTATGGATCACATAGTAAGTTAGATGTCTGTTATGAAGCACCTGACATCAACGATTTGTACAAAAAGAACTCACATCGTGTTCTATAACAGGTCATTGATCTTCAGGATGTTTCATTCCTTCCATTATCAAACTGTAAAGTTCTCTGTTTTGGGGCAAATCCATCTACTATATCACTTCCTGATAAACTTTTGCAGTTAGTTCCAAAGGTACATTTCTGAATAATTCTCTTTAGAATGCATGTATCCACTTATGTCTGTGATTTCCTTGTACACATTTATATTATTCCAAGATTATATTTCTTTATAAGATATAGTAGATCACTTTCCTCATTCACTCTAAACATTACTTACAGGATTGTGGGTGGAAAGGATGGGGAGAAATATCTTATGGAGGCCGTGAATGTGTTAAACGTGCTAAAGCATCTGAATATCTGGTAAACTTTACATTCTTATAGCTACCATTTAGATCATGGATGGAAGAAACATATTTGGTAAGACTACTAGGGCGCGTATCCGGCTTCCTATCCAATTAATATATTATTTATATGCTTTATTAGGTGAGATCATGGATAGAAGAAACATTTCCTGGTCTTAATCACAAGATACTTTCTTATATAATTGGATTCGATAGCCTCAAAGCTGCTAGCAGCGATGAAAATGCTTCACCGCATAGGACTAGTGAAGATATTAGGTTGCGCATGGATGGACTTTTTGAGAAGAAGGAACATGCTGTCCAATTTGCTAGAGAATTTACAGCATTATACACAAATGGACCAGCTGGCGGCGGTGGTATCAGGTTAACGCCTTTTAAATTTAGCACTGCAATCGTTTGATTTGAATTTAACGCCTTTTCAAATAGGCAATCAATATTCTTGTAATTTGATGATTTCTGGCGAAACCATAAATTCTATTACCTGAGGTTTTGCTTAATTTTCTGTTACACCTCCATATTTCTTTGGATTATCAGATTCTGCACTGTCTATTTGAAATGCAATGTTCTTGAAGGTTTTGCTTCTATTGTTATCAAAAAGTACTTGATAATAATTACTTGGGAGACATTGTTGCTCCAAAAATTTAAATTGAGCTGTTGAACTTTGCATAGAAAGTTATGTTGTACTAATTATAATACAAAATCTTCAATTCAATGTGAGTATTTCGGTATTTGAGGCTTAAGCTTAACATGACTTCTGCAGACCAGTACTGATATCTGTTTTTTTTTTGGATTGCAGTACTGGACATAAGAAAGAGGAGCAATGAAGCTATTAGGACAAGCATTTCTACTGAATCTAAGCATTTCTTGAAGGAGTGACTGAATCCAGAGGACTTCAGTAGCTGATTTGGGAATTAATTAATTGGTGTTCCTTCAGATGTGATTTCTTTCACATCAATATTACTTTTGATAAGCCTTTTTTGTGTGTAAGGAATTATTGGGCCAAGTACCATAGAAGATAATGTGTTGCTAATATCTACTCTATATATGTACTGCTGAGATTTGGTTTTAAAGCATTTTTCTGACTTGATGATATGTGTATAATTTTTTTTATATTCAGTTTAACTCTATATATTTAAGTAAAGTAGTTTAATTACCGTGTTTGTATGTGTTCCTTTTGCCTAGCTGAAATTGTAATACTTTAATTACTTTAAAGCATGTGCAGGAAATTATTGTGTAAAAAGCGTCAATCAAAAAAATAATTAAAACCCAAAAAAAAAAGTACTTTTAAAGTCGGATATTCTTTTTATATAGGCTTATATCCGACTTAAAATAAGACTTTTAAAGTCGGATATCCTTCTTAATCCGACTTTAAATGTATTCCAGAGATATCATAACACGTTACAATAAAACTTTTCAAGTTGGATTATTGAATTTATCCGACTTTAAATTCGTCTTTTAAAGTCGGATTATTGAATTTATCCGACTTTAAAGACTTTAAAACCGTCTTTTAAAGTCGGATGTCCATCCGACTTCAAAATTTTCAGACTTTCTAAGTCGTCTTAATAGAAGTCGGATGCACATCCGACTTTGAATGTCCAAAATATCCGACTTTAAATCCTCTTTTTTTACTAGTGATCTTGTTTTACTCAATGGTGGTACTGGTTCAACAGTTGTGGTTGGGTCAGTGTGGTTGAAGACAGCGGCTTAGAACGACGAGGTTTTGAACTCCCTGTATAAAACTATTTTTGGAGGGGCTTTTGGTCTTTTCCTGTAACAATATGAAAACCCTAACTTGGTGGCCCATTGGGTCTTTTTTCTCAGTTTTATATTTCTGGAAATCGTGATTTTTGGAAAGAGAACATACGTGGAACATGTTAGATCGTAGGATGTATCGAACGGATCAAAATAAGAGAAAGGCACCAAATTCTGCTCCCTATTGTACAGTGCAACTGATTTGTAACCAATTGAATATGAATAACAGAATGTGACTTTCCCTTCTTCTCCGATTCCATTTTCTCTGTTCTTGAGTTCAATGCATTGTTCATCCAATTAAGAATAGATATTATTGCATTAATTCACTTAATCTGCAAACTTCTAATTTTAGAATGACGTACATTTAAGACAAGTAAAATGTTTATGATGGGATGTGATATGTGCTAACAATAGTTGATGAAAAGTTATTATTGGAGCAAAAGCAGCAGATATCATATGGATGTGCAATTATTTGATTGAGAGGCTCGGTTTACTGTTTGTTGTTACAAAGTATTAATCTGTTAGTTGTCACTTCAGAACTGCACGAACGAACACATGTTGACCCACAAATGCCGTACCCTTTCAAGTTTCAACGGTGGGGAAAAAAATAGAAGAATTTGAAGATTGTGTCTAAGATTTTCCTAGCCTAGCCAGTTAATACAGACACACAAATCTTCTTTGGCTATGGCTTTTATTTGTGGGATCTATGACTCTAATATTTGGTCGATCCTCATTAATACAAACTATGGTACATCTCATCTTGCTATGAAAAATCATTAGACTCCATTAACATTAAATAATAACGCAAACAACATATATTTTTGTATATATAATATATGAATGCCATTAAAAAAACCATATATTTTTGTATTTCAAAGATTATTATATCATTTATATTCTATACAATCTTACGTGAGAAATAAGGGTATGCCTTGTAGTGGAGTTTTATACTAACAGACTGACAGACCAGTATTATTAATTATTTTTTGGCATGCTTTTATTGATTTTTTTAAATAGAAATTAAAATATTGTATATTAGTTAAATTGTGTATTAAAAATTCACAAAATCTTTTCTTCTAATCTATTTGTTGAGGATGGGATTTGATACACTTGTTTGTGCATCTTGTATCTCTTGGACAGGGAAAAGTCTTTAGATTTTGGGTGCATATGGGCTAACCAAAAAAATAGAGTAATCATTTAAATATTATTTTTCTTACATTTTTTCCTTGGAAGATCATTACTAATTGTTTCACAATCAAGGTTCTTTTAATATATTTTTTACTTCCTAGCTTTATTTTAGAGGATTTTAATAAATGCACGTATAAAATGAGTTATGTCTTCTATATTATCATTTTTGATGACTCTATTTTCCGCTAGGGGTGTTGATCTGCTTCCCCGAGAGACTTTTTTGTTCTCTTTTTAATAATAAAAAGGAGAAATACTCTTTTTTCCTTTTGTTAGAGTTTGTATCAAAATGGTTTTTACGAGACTTCATTCATTCTCTTTGTCAAAAAAAAAAGTTTTTTAAAAATCATTTTCAGGTGAACTCGAAACAAAGTAATAAAATAGTTAACAATTTCACAAAACTTTTTAGCAATTTAATGCCTATAATAAAGAAAACAAATAAATTGAACATGATATTGGGAGGCCAAACAATTATGAAAATTCTGATTTGGAAAGAAAATGGGAGGTCATCTACCCGTTAAATATGAAATTTCATGTGAAGGAGAGAACGAAGATTAAGCATGCAAAATGGATACCAAAAATGGTGTGGCAGCTGATTTCCCTATTGCCCTTTTCCCCCATTAATGCCCCCCTTATCCCCTCTTTATTAATGCAATAACTACTTTAGGAGGAGGGGGATTTTGGATGACATAAATTGTAAATAATGCAAACTTTATGTTCATTATTAATCTAGCAAAAATTAAGGTCACGCTCATTTTTTTTCCAACACTCATTTTTTATTTTATTACCAAAATGTACCCCTCATTGTTAAACACATATTATTGAGGAATTTTTTGTACCCCCACTATTTACCGATATACCCCTAACAAAAATTGAACCAATCAGATTTATGTTTGTAATAGGTAAATACGATTTATGTTTTTTCAAATCATATTTACCTATATACGATTTCCCTGACAACAACCAAATAAAATAAAAAAAAAGAAACCTATTTATCTCAGAATAAGGTAAATACGATGCGATTTTTTAAGAAAAATTGGATTTATGTTTGATGAAGGTAAATATGTACTATTTTTGAAGCTTCTGGGAGGAAATCGTATCTACATAAGATGCGAAATTTGCTGGAAATTGTATCTATCTCCTGGAAGGTAAATACGATGAGCTCTAAAATATTTTTGGTCAAATCATATGTAAGTGATAAATGATCAATATTCTGTAAATTTGTAATTTTTTAGGGGTATTTTAGTCTTTTCCCCGTATGGGTGTATGAAGTCAAATGGTGGGGGTACAAAAAAACCCTTTATTTTTATGAGAATGGTTGATCCATATAACATAAGTTGGTTAGTTAATATTTCTGAAAATTTCCAGTCATTTTTACACATCAATTTTTTTTGTGAACTATATTGCCCTCATTATTGTTAAAAAGTGTTTTTATCAAAGTTTTTATGCATTAAGTTTCTCACATTCTAAATCACCACCCCGCATTGGTACATATCTTCGCGAATATATCATATATAAACACAACTCTGTTAACATAAAAATTGCATTCTATGTTTGATTGTAAATTATCAATTCGTATCAACCACTAACTTTGCAATACAATTTTTTTTAATTTTTTTTACAGAACTCGTTATAACTACGTCATGTGCATCACACATGTGTACGTCTTAGTTTGATATTAAGATGGAATAGTAGAGATAAGTGGGACCCAATTGTAACAGCACCATGTGGTAAGATTCATTGGGCTGGCTAGAGGAGAAACAAATTGAAGGGCCCACTAAAGAGCCCATGTGATTTTAAGAGTCAAACCCTATCCCATGTGCGCCGCTCCAGGGCTCCCCACTCACCACACTTGGATTCTCCTCCGTTATAGAAGCATTCAGTCAATTAATCTTAAGCTCTCTTTGGAAAAAAAAAAGAGCGGATAACGGATAAACTAGTTTATAGTGGACGAGTTAATAGCGGATAATTTATAGTGGATAAGTTAGCGGATTGAATTTTAAGTGTATGGTAAAATTAACGGTTGAACTCACTTATAAATATAAAATAATAGAAATTAACATTTGTAATTAATGCTTGAAAATGAGAGAGAAGAATTATTTAATGGTGGATAAATGAGGAATTTAATTAAAATAATAAAGGTAAAAGTGGTAGAAAAAAATGAAATGTTATAAGCTCAAACGCTACTTCAAGTAACGTTTTCAAAAAACGCTATAAATTAGTGAAAAAATGCTATAAGTTTGTCTTGCCAAATAGCTACTATGAGCTTATCCGATATAAACTATCCGCTTTAAGATAGCGGTTTGGTTTTGCGAAATAGTTCCTTAGCCATTGTAAATGAGAGAAGTCTAACATTACCTAATAATAAACAAAATAAATTAAAGAGTGTATAACATGTTATATCCATAAATCTATCACCTTAAGATTTTAGGTACAAATATGTATTTTTTTGTCTGCGGTCTTTACTCCACTCTCTAGTGTCTATACAAAAGCAGTTCGACTAATCTAGAGTTTGGTTAGAAGGTAAGTAAAGTCTGACTCCAAAAAGTTTCATTTTCAATAATCAAACTCAGGTATAAGCCGACTCCGTCTTTTAAATGGAGTGCATAAACCACTTACACCAAAACTTAAACTTGATGCAAATATGTTCTAAACCTCCAATTACTCTCTAACAAAAATACAAAATAATAAAAAATAAAACCCAACATGAAATTATTCTGTTCAATATCTGCAGCCGCATAAATATTGACTTGATGACTAAACATTTTTTTTTTTGTATTAAAATGAATTTCACATTACCATTTATTATCATATATCACAACCTCCCATGAATAAACATTGAACAAGAACCAATGTGATTCCTATTTGACCTTGAAATATTCACCTAACGACGACGAGCATCTGCATATATGTGTATATATATTTCTTTAATTAATAGTCTTATGATCACGGTTCAGTTCAATATATGTAGACAAAGAATGAATGATTTATTTACAATTTGTTATGGTTGAAAATAATTGTTCAATGATTATTGATCTTAGATATTGTCAGTTTACTACAGGGCGGTGGTTTAAACACTCAACATGGGAGTACTCCATTCGTCTCATATTAATTAACGACCCTGTTTGGAATGTTTCTTTGTCTCAAATTAATTGTCACTTTAGAATCCAATACAATATTTATTATTACTTTCCAACAATACCATTACTTTATAATATCAATAATCGTGCCATTGATTCAATCAATAAAAGTGTAAGGGTATTTTAGTCCTACCACATCTTTTTATCATAAAAGTTAGCAAAACCAATCATTTTCTTAGTATCCGCGTATAACCTTAAATGACAATTAATATGAGACGGAGGGTGTATTAAATAAAAATAGATCACATAATCTAAGATTGGGTACATTCATTTAACATAACAAAATATACTAAAGTCGTTTGAAGCCCTATTTCTGGTTATCTCTCACCAACAAGGGAGTTGTGTCTGATTTTGGGAGTTGTTTTGATAGCATTTTATCCTATTGCAGTGGTTCCAGAACAGAGGTAACTCTCCCTCTTGTTTATTGTATGAGTGGTATAGGTTTTTAGATACTAACCTATAGTTGGGATCTCTAAACTTATAGCAATGCCTTCACGACCATCTTCATGTTTAGAAAGAAAAAAGAATGTTTAATTAACTCTCATTTTTTATTAAGCATATGTTTGTTTAGCGGTGGGGAGACCTAGAATCGCTTTTGAGCCTTACTTTCGTGATTTTGCTCTTGTTTAGGGTGTTTGGGTAACTTGCAAGAAAATCGATTATGGTCTCCAAACACTACAACAGAATTAGTATATAGGCAGCACTTTTTTCATCCATGGGCATCGCTTTTGAGCGCTGCTGAACGTGGCGTTGGGTATTCCACTCCAACAATGGGCAACGCTCACAAAAAGCGCCACCCATTGCCCAAACACGTCCTCGGATAGACAGCGCTTCCTAAAAAGCGCCACCCATTGCCCAAACACGTCCTCAGATAGACAGCGCTTCCTAAAAAGCGTCACCCATTGCCCAAACAAGTCCTCAGATAGCCAGCGCTTCCTAAAAAGCATCACCCATTGCCCAAACACGTCCTCAGATAGGCGGTGTGATAACTCTATTTTATATAGAGTATTTCATATGTTTAAACTTAGTATTTGCTCTCTTTCAAGTAATAATAAAGGGTTTATATAGTATTTAGTGTGATATATGATATCTTAAGTGATTTGAATGGTTATAGTTATTTATAGGCCATTTTGGATATATTGTGGTATGTTTGATGTTTTTGTTTCGCAGTGATCTCAATGCTAATCGCATCAAATGCTCTCGTGACCGATCCTCGCATCAAATCGCACTACTTGGTGAATAAGCGATCTGTTTCATATGCATCCACTTGCAATTGATGACCTCTCTGCAGTTCTCGATGCCATCCAACCTTGTATAGTAGGCGCTACCATTCACACATAGCTATAGGCATAGCTTTGAAGAGTCACCAACATAGGGACACATGTTCTATCATCATGGAACCGCCCTATGTGATTAGTCAAAGATTTCAACTTGGGATAAACCTGCGAAAAGCAACTACAATGCTATGATCCACTCAAGATTACTTCAACATGAAGAAAGGAAGCACTCACTTGAAGGCTATAAAAGGACCTCACATCTTCATTTGGAAATATATCACAATCCATAAGTTAGATCAAAATTTCAATATACATAGTTAGTTTTTATATTTTTAGAGGAAGAGGAAGGAATTGATAAATCCTCCTTAACCCGTTTTCATAATGTTTGTATAGTGCTAAGGAGTAATGCTAGTGCATTGCTAGAAGATTTCATACAAAGTGTTTCAACATTTGTAACTTTGCTCTTGTTGTTCTCTTTTGTGATTTCTATATATATAAACATGGTCTATTCAGTTTATATATATCTTGCAATGTCTATTGTTAGCTAAACCTTTCTTAGTTGGAATGTTCTAATCATTTAATGAGCTTTTAAGTAAGTATGTTGCATGTATGTATGTTTGTACTTTAGTTATTGCTTGATAATCTTTCCAAACTTATTTTAAACTTAATCACTTAGAATAAGTAAGATTTGTAAATGACCAGAAATGGCTTACAATTAAGAACTCAAGAACTAATATGGGTGAGTGTTTTACATAAAGAAAACTTTGTGAAAACCATGCTAAGTCCTAGAGATAGGATAGTATAGTCCATAGGATAATTGTGGGTACTTAAAATACAAGAGTGAATTTATTTAAGCAAATTGGATAATTGTTAGGAGGCAAGATTGGCATTGACACCCCTTTCTTTACTGCATAGAACAAGGATCATAAGAGCTGGTAATGATACTCTGAAGAAAGTGACCGAAAGGCACATAGCTAATGCAACAAAGATTCGGTCATGCAATTGCATCACATCTCGCATCAAACACTTATAAGTAAATTACTTGATGAAGACATTCCAACTAGCTTTTCTCTTTTACACTATCAACATCTTTACTTTACTTTGCTTTCTAACTTAGTTGTGATCATCAAACAAAATCCAAAATTATTTTGTTACTTAGTTACTTTACACTTTATTACTTTATATTGATTTTAAAAGTGAGTTTTTCAATCTCTGTGGGTTCGATCTTTTTACTACTTGTTTTTGGACAGTGTATACTTGCACACAAGTGTATGTGATTTCCATGCACCACGACGCTTCCTAAAAAGCGCTACCCATTGCCCAAACACGTCCTCCTATTAGCAGCACTTCTATAAAAGCGCTGCCTATTACCCATACGCGTCCTCCTATATAGGCAACACTTCCCTAAAAGCGCTGCCCACTGCCCAAATGCGTTCTCTGTTTTGGTTTATTTTATTGGTCATATAGAACTGGCCCAAATTGAAATTTTGCTAATTTTAAAATATTTGTCCTTTAAAGTTTAAACCAAAAAAATTTGTTGTATCAAAAAATTTGTCCTTTAAACCAAAAAAATTTGTTGTATCCCACATCAATAAAACTAATAAATCTAATTGATATTTTAAAATAATAAACCTGTTTGATATTTTCAAACATATAGACCTGTGTTTTTGGTGAAACTACTTAATATTTTCAACAATATAAACACATATGATGATGATTGAAACCGATTCAACAATCTGCTTCACAATATAAATTTCTGACTTCACAATATAAATATAACTTCCATCACCATTTGGCTGTTTCATTAAACAATCCAACAGCCTAATAGTAGTAGCTGTATCATTAAACATTCTACCAGCCAACAAACCAAATTGAAACAAAGTTACCAGCAGGCACTCAGGCAACAACTATAAAAGCAAGCCTAAGTGAAACAAAGTAATCCCAAATATCTAATTACAACCCAAGTTTTAATTACAACCCAAATTAAACTTCAAAAAACAAGTTTAAACATTTTAGACAACCAAATATGTGAATCCTTCATGTGTGAACCAGAGATACAGTCCAACATTCCTTGTTTCTTCCACTCTCCTGAAAAAATTAATAGATTCAGAATTAGCATTACAATCCAGAACTAGAATTAGCATTGCAGTCCAGAACTATAGTGCAGAATTACACAAGTTGCAGGATGACTTGTAGTGTTGTTCCGTTTGAAGCTTATGAAATTAAAAGAGAAGAAATAATAGAGTGAAAGAACATCACCTTAACATGTTTTTAGCTATGGTTCTGCAGATTGGGGCAAACCGTAATATAATTCCTTGGTTGTGTTATTGAAGCAAAGATGAAGGGGATGGAATTGGCAGAGGTTTAACGTATTTTCCAGATTATTGGTGAAAGAACATGGAAGAAGGTTTCATTTCTCTACTTCATGTCTCCAATCTATGTGATGACAGAAGGAAATACATGTAAGAGAGGATGATATTGTTGGTAAGTATTTAAAGATGATGAGGATGTGCTAATTGAAAACATGAGTACCAAATAAAAAGTGTGAAGTAATGAGTTAGAGTGCAATTCACAGTTCTCCTAAATCTATTTAAGTCAGAAGGAGATCCATTTAAGAGACAGAGATGGTATAAAAAATGAAGAATTGTGATGAGCTATGAAAGGTCTGTGCAATCTATGTAGAGACTATATATTCTCACTTAAAAAAAGGCACACCCCTAATATCACCCTACAATCAGGTACTTCATTTTTTATGGTCCTATTTGAAATAATTATCGGTTTGTAACAAAAAACTGTATGAATCAGTTATTGGAGACAATATTAAATGAAAATTGGAAATCAAGTATATTTAACTTAAGAAATTAATCAACAGATCTGCAATTAATAAGATAATAATGAGTTTACCAATTAATAACTGGGCCCTTCAGAATCAGAGATGATTGTAAACAAAATTCTAACTCAAATAGTTAGCTATTGTAAACACAATTTTAACATGTGCTATACAGAGGACAAAAATATGCTGAATTTCATTGATGAGTTTTCCAAAATAAAGTATTAGAGTGTTTCTAAAATGAGTTTTCCAAAATAAAGTATTAGAGTGCTTTAACACAGAGAAGTGCATAAATAGTCTTTCACAACTTTTAACTAAAGAGCTGCTTTAACATCAATTCTAGGCATCAAAAACACTTTATGAATAATAACTCATCATGTTTATGTAATACAGTTTATGCATGACAAGCAAATGACCCATATTTCAATATGATAAGTGATGCATACACATCAACACACAAACCACAGATAACATATTTAAGTAAACAACTAAAAAAATAAGTACAAAAACACGAAATAAAAATAACCTGAACAAGAGCACGAACTAAAGACACCAAACAATCCAAGGCACCAACTACCAAATAGTCCTTTGCTCCACAAGTTAGCAGCTCTCCAACTTACATCAAAATAGAACACGAAAAAATAGTCAGAAAACAAAAAACCAATAACACAACAAGAAAAAGTATAAACCCTAACACTAGCAGTAAAACCCCAAAATTTGACGTCAAACACAAAAAACCCAAAATCACTTACCCAGAAACCCTAACTCTAACCTTAACAAAACCGTAAACAGAACACATAAACATGAGAAACCGTAAACAAAACACCTAGCTTAGGAAAAAACTTCGAAAACGAAAACCCTAAACCCCAAATCTCAAAAAACAAAGAGAAACAGCAACCCTTTGCTAAGATAATGAAATAATGACTAAATAACAAAATCCTTTCAGAGAAATAAGGATCTTACCAATAACCACCGCCTCGTGGTGGTCGCGTGTTCCACCGTCTACGGTTGTTGAAGAAGGAGATTATCAGCGACAATGGATAAAGCATGAAGGTTTCATGTAGATGACGATGAAGCATGAAGGTTTGATGAAGGTTTGATGAAGGTTTGATGGAGGTTTGATGAAACGGCATTGTGTACGATTGGGAGGTTGAGAGGAAAATTAGGTTGAGAAGAAAAGTGGTGTGCGTGCTGTGTGTGGTGAGATCGTGAGACTGTGAGTGAGAGTGTGAGTGTGAGAGAGTGTTTTAATACTAATAATAATAATAAATAATAAATTTTAATTTTAATACTAATTAATACTAATAATAAAAAAAGTGATGAGTAGCGTTTTTTAAAAGCGCTGGGTATTGGGAGAACGCGTGACCCAATACCCAGTGTTTTTTAAAAAGCGCTGGGTATTGGGAGAACGCGTGAAGCCATACCCAACGTTTTTTAAAAAGCGCTGGGTATTGGGAGAACGCGTGAAGCGATAGGCAGCGTTTTTTAAAAAGCGCTGGGTATGGCTAGTGCGTTTAAAGGCGATGGGCAGCATTTTTTTAAAAAGCGCTGGGTATGGGTTAACTGTTTTGGCCATCCGTGGCGTTTTTACTTAAAGTGTTGTTTAAAGAATTCAATAAAAAACAATTGTCGTTGACCTTTTGAAATGGTGTTTAAGTGTTGTTGCTGAACATATTAGAAGAATATTAATTGGACCTACCAATAGTTTCAAAAAATCGTTTCCTATCACTATTTAAGACAACGGTTTTTTAAACGTTGCAAAGTTAGGCGTTGTTGTAGCCTAAAAATGTTGTAGTGCATGTTCGGATTTCTTCCACCTCTGTAGAAAGTTGGGGTGGTATTGACTCATCCTTCACTCAACCTCCTACTACCAGACTCGGTTTGCTAAATGCCTCAGAGTCTAATGGTACCTCTAATCTAGTGGTAGCATCTGACATGAGAATTTCAGGAAGCTTTGGGGTAATGTGTTAGAGGACGTTGATGATCCTATGACCCATGTAACATATGCGCAATATGATTAGTCCGAGCCGGAGGTATCTAAACCCAAAAGAAGAAATTCTGACAAAAAAAGAAATTGGTCAAGAAAATTGTAGGCTGTAATACCAATTCAAAAACAAATTCTGTCTATGTCTCTTTGTTATATGCCTATTGTAAGCTAGTCCTAATTTTTTTAGAAAACTGAATTTGGCCAGAGAATTCTTGGCTATAATTCTCGTTCAAGGACATTTCTGTCTCTACCCCTTTTAGCTAACTATTGTAAGTTAGCAATTTCATTTTAGTTACCAGGACGGAGTGTTTTAGCGGGCTAAGTTAGGGGCTCCCTATTATTGTTTTGAATTTATCTTTTCTTTTTGTTAAGGGTTGAGCTCTTTTCTATCATATTTTTTTCTATTTTTTAATAAATTCAGGACATGAAGTCGGTTTGATCAAATAATTGCTAATATTTAAAATATCAAATTGTTTATAAAAATATACATAATTTTTACTTTTTATTCATGCGATTTGAGCTATCGAGTTGAACCAAATTGCTCGCGAGCTTGAGTCTAGTCGAGTTAGAACTGAAAAATGTTTATGTCAAATTCGAGTCGAGTTATGAGCTGAATCAATTCTTATTGAGTCGAGATGAACCGAGTTCGGCTCAGTTCGACACGTTTTGAATCCTATTAACACCAGTTAGCTAGCCGCTTCATTTTTTCATATGTATAACACACACACACATTTTGCAATACAAACTATATATCGAGCATGTTACATTTTCTCTCTCATGAACATAGGTTTAAGTTTAGCCTAAAGTACTAACTCTTATGTGTTGAGTTTCATTACAAGAAATTTGATTTTTAACTACAGACAAAAACTAATAATAACTATCAAACGTACATAGCTAAAGGTAGACTTGACATTTACGCATGACTACTTCTTATGTGGATTATGCATGACGACATATAACAACAAACAAATGTCTGTGCATAAATGTTTTGCCTACTATTTAGTTCCATGAAAACATAAGGGACCTTATCGAATTTTGTGAGACTTGACATTTACGCATGACTACTCCATATGTGGATTATGCATGGCGGCATATAACAACAAACATTTGTTTGTGCGTAAATGTTTTGCCTACTACTGCACTTGCATTACATACTGCACTTAACTCTTGAAAGTGATTTATCTGGTAAAGACATTTCAACTATCTTTCTCCACTGCATTACCACCTATTTGATACTTTGTTTATATCCTGTTGACACACCACCGTCTATTTGTTTGATACTTGGCTACTCAAACTAAGTTACTTTGTATACAAGCTTTAGAAATCAATCCAATCCCTGTTGGAACGATCTCACTTCTTTGTATTACGTGTTGCTGACTGTGTATACTTGCACATATTTTTCTCACACCACATGCCCCCTCTAACCATGTGCATAAAATACCTCCTGATAAGCCACGCGAAGGTTGATGAAGCCACTGAAAAGTGCGATTTCCCCATAGCATCCCAATCTCATTCTCAACCATCACCTCCCTCTTCGTCTCTTGAATCAAACAAAATCAAAAGAACCTGAATTTATAAGAGAAACCAATTATTGACGCTTGCCGCGGTCGCCCCACCCTCTAATGTTTATAGATAGCAAATTCATGAGGTCCTGATGTTGTTCGCCCTCTTGCTACACTCTGGTTCATCTCTTCTCTCACCTTCCTCAATCAAGTCAATATACCTGTCATCAGTAAAATTACCTTCTACCCCTAAATGCTTGGCATTTTCCCAAACCTTCCTTGCTACTGCCTTTCCTTGAAGAGCCCAAAATTTGTTATTACAACGAGCAATGTCGCCGCTCGAAATTGATCCCCTGCATAAAATTATTCCTGCTGAGAACAAAGATGATGGATTAACACTAACATCCTGAGGAAGTTGTGCCCATTGAGCTTCCAGAATAGAACTCAACGAGACCTCAGCTAGCTCTCTGGTAGCTTTTTTTAATTTTCCAGAGAACGGTTTCCTTTCCACCCCGAATCGTAATAATTTTCTTTGTTTTTTGGATTTTGCATGACCCACTTTAACGGAAATGGGACGATTTGGAGTGGAAGGGAGGTCTAAAGCATTTACAGCAATGATTGGGCTCGTTGGACCTGTCCGATGGGCCAAGCCGAGATGATTAGTTGCTTCAGGCCCATTAACTTCGCCAACTGCCTGCTTATGAGAAAGAATAGGATTTGATTCTTCCACAAAACTTCCTGCCAAAGTTATCTAAGAACCTCCATTTAATGAGTTTTGACCAACATGCGCCATCAATGCACCATTACTACCATTAACTGCCTGTTGTAAACCGTTGTCCACAATTTCCGGATCAACCTTCCTTGATTTATGTATTACATTAAGTAATGCATTTAATTCGACTTCCCCAACCTCGTCCTCACCATGATTACCATCATTGCCGGAGAAAAAGTGGTCTCTGAGAATAAATAATGCTCAATTTGGTGTTTCATATTTACAAATAGGAGACACATTAGTTCTAAGGACATATTACAATAAAAAATAAGCGTTGGAAGATTGGAGGGACCAAATTAGGCACCAAAAAAGGGTATTTATTCATTAAATAACTAAGTCATTAACTCACCATTAATAAACATATATGAAAATTGACTGACATTTAATTGACATAAATGTATAAATCTTAATTAAATTATGATTCAATAACTATATATTAATTAACAGAAATAAATAAATCTTAATTAAAATGTTGAATCATTGACTACCTTTAAGGAAGAAACTTAAAAACAACCGATATAGCTTGAACAATTATATATTTAAGAATTACAATTTTGGGTTTTTATTGAGGAATCACATACTCTTCTCACCTATATTTATAACCAAATGAGTTATAATTACTAAGACTGTAATTATAGTCAGTCGGTGCTCACGTAAGTGGTGACCTCACGTAATAAGAACGACAGAAGAGTTGACTTAAAGCCAGTCGCTGCTCACGTAATAAGAACGACAGAAGGCTTGTTTCTTTCGAGATTCACTGAGTCTTAATCTACTTTATCAATTTCTCAGGTATCTGCATAAATTGGGAACAATTGTGGATTGAGTTTTGATATCTCGCTTTCAGTTCTTGATTCATGTTTTGAGTAATTCATTTGCTAGTCGTCTTATTCTTATATATTTTGGGATTTTAGGGATTTCAAGAGCTTCAGTTGAAAATGGGTGACCATGGTGATGTTTACAACTTTGATGATGCTGCAACCGAGTTCTCAACAACTAATGAAAATGAAATCAAAGGTGAATTGTTCCTTTAGCCCTTGATCTTTTGGATATAATGTTATATACTTCTATCAATTTCATATAGGTTACCGATTTTCATTTTTATGAATTTTTATATAGTTTATGTGATTTATTTTCAAGAAGAACACTTTAAACCTCTGGGACAATGAAATTCTATTATTTGTTACTATTCTCTCTCTCCCCTCCCTCCCCTCCCCTGCCTCCATACCTCTCTCTCATATTCTAACGAAGATAAACAATGTCAGCAAACCTAACTAGAACCACATACACACACGATTAATTAAAATTTAATTATTTTCACCTTGCATCAACAAATACCAAAACAAGTCTCTTATAAATTTCTAATCAAATCCCATCAATCCAATCGAAAACATCTTCAAAGTAAGCTATGTTTATATGTTTTTGACCCATTGTACCATCATTGTTTTGTGAAAAGCCGAACACCCAAACCTTATCAGGTCCACTCAAGAGGTTGACCATTTGTTATGGACTCGGGATCTTACTAAGGGTGTTTTCAGTGTCTTATGCTTTGTGTTACCTTTTTGAGTCTTCTTCCCAATTGTCGGGTCCCTCTACACAAGAGGTTTTGGTGCTCAATAAGATTTGGAAGATTTGTGTTTTCTCAAAGGTCATTGCTTTCTTTGGGAAGTTGGTTCTGGTGCTATTCACTAATCTCTTTTCTCTATCCATCAACCTCTTCTTCATTACTCCCTTTACATCTTCCATTAATTCCCAAACTATGTATAGTGAAGTTTACAATAATGCACCTTGGAAATGGTTCTTTTATATCCTACCTTGTGGCTCAAATGATCACATGGTCCTAAATATCGGTTGATGAAACTTTATTAGTTCTTAATTTATTTATAAAATTTCTTGAGAAATCACAAAATGAAATATATATTATTAAGTCACTTAAGATCATTCTTTAACTTATTAATATACTTTATTGTTGCAGGTGATATCAGTTCTTCACCTCAAACTGTTAGCAAAATTAATACAAGTAATTCCCGACAACTTTCCAGAAAAAAATCAGTATGTGTCTCGATCTATGCTATCGTACGTTGATCATATATATTTCATTTTGTGATTTGGATTAATATATCGAAATTACATGTAAGTAATCATCAGAATTTTTTTTCACAGAACAAAAAGTTACATCATGCAAATGAAAGCCATAAGCAAAAAGAGGAAGCAACTCCTTCTTATTTCATTCCAACCAAGCCTAGAGAATTCATAGGCTTTTATGTCTGCAAAGAATACAATGGAGCTAGAATTCTCGGAACTGTTGTTTCTCACAACAGAAAAAATAAGTTACTCAAAGTATGAGTTCTTTAATCTACACAACTAATTAATTTTAGTGCACGCACTTATTAATGTGCACCTTCCTTTATATTATTTGTATGTTGTTCACCATTTATCGCATCAAACACTCTTATTATACTAATTATTATGCTAAATATTTCTTATTATTCATTATAAATTGTGATCCTTAATTACAACTTAGTTAATATTAACACATAGTTATGTTTACTTTTGTACACTATGATTTAGAATCAACTAAGTTATTCAAGAGAAAATATATGCATGCAGGTTGAGTATGAAGATAAAAGAATAGAACATCTAGAGCAAGATGATGTTCGAAAGCTTGCTGCAACTGGAAGAGATATTATTGAGGCTCAACAAGCATTGCTGAAAAGGTATATAGTAAAAGTGCTTTAAAATAAAATTATAATATTCTACTTTCAAGATAACTTATTTAAAAAAGTCAAGCTCGTGATCCTAATTATGTAGATTTATTTCAAGTCTAAGATTTTTGTATAGGGTTAGAGTACTCTTGTGTTCTATTTAATTTATTTGAATTATAAAAAAACTATGTAGAGAAAAGTTTGAAATTGGATATAACTATTCATGTCTATCTAAGTATTGACATTAAGTTTGACCATTTTTTTAATGTTTTATTAGTGTTTTAATTTATATATGATGCATGTGTACACTTTGTAGTAAGAACTCTGAAAAGACTCCTCGTGGCAAAGCAAAAAGGCCAGCATCAGGAGAGGAATCAACGGCAACAAAGAAGGGAAACATTTCAGCCGGTAAAAATGAGAAAGTTTCTTAATTATCGTGATTTTTGCATCTTGCCTTTCAATAATTCTTGCATAAAATAAAATACCATGATCTATTTTTGGTTGGTTTAAATAATAGACTTATATGAGCTTTACCCACCAAAATATCTTATTTGGTATTGGTTTTTTCATTGATTCAGGTGCAAAAATACCAGGAGTTATGTATGCAGATGATTGGATGTAGCTGTGTTGTACTATAATTCATAAACCTCAATTGTAATTTGATGATAAATATTATTGAACTATCAAGCTTTGAAACTAATTAATATTCATGTTATTAAGTCAATCTATTTTTCAATATTCCTCAACTAATGACATTATTAAGCTTGTTAACCTACTACAATCGCAAGTAAAACAATTAATAGATCATATGTAATTGTTTCACAATTGAACATTTTCAATTTAAGGTCATTTTCAATCCCGAGTAGGTACCTCAGTTGGTAAGATAAGGGATACTGAAACCGTTTAAGATGGAGGTCTACTGGTCTAGGGTTCAAACCTTAGAAACTAACATTTCTCCCACCTCTCTAACTATTAACTACTAACATTGTCCATAAAAAAACCAAGATACCAAGATACCAGCTTTGAAGATTAGTCGAGATCCTTCTGAGTCCATCCTTTATCAACATTTGATGAGTTATTTGATGAGTTACCATTGTCTTGGCTGAGTGTGACAATAGTATCTTTAGACAACTACTAAGCTTCATATTAATTGTGTTTCATTTATCTTGGTTCATGTCCTTTACCTCAAAGATATACTTAGAAACAATTTTAGGCTTAACACTTCTGAGAACATTCCGCACTAGACTCCATTTTATCCTTACAATTACTTGAAGCAAGGCTAATATTCTGAAGTTGATCGAACATCTAAAAAATCATAGTTAATAACATTCAAATTCATAGTAAATAAATAAATATATATATTAGTACGTAGTCAAATAAATAGTAGTCAAATAAAGGAAATGTTTATATCCATTAAATAAATAAATCTATATTTTATTAACTGCCTATTTTAATTACATTAACCATTAAATTAGTTGTCGAAAAATTGTACCAAATTAATTGTTCAAATAACATAGCTACTCTATTAATGAAGATGTCTAATGTAATTTGACGCGTTAAGGAGAGATTTTTTTTTGATAAGAAGGGGGAGAGAAGGTTTGCTAGAAACAATATGTTTGTCCACTGTGCAGTGACGACCGAGGAGAGTGAGGACTTGCAACATTTATTTTTGCTCGCGAGGTTTGGCGAAATATCTTTTTGTGGTTGAATTGTCAGCTTCCTAATTCAGCTGATTTGTTTCATCATTTTTATGGCTTCGACGAGTTGTGCAAATGTAAAAAAGCGTGAAAAGTGAAATATATTTTGTAGTTGGCAACATGTTAGTGTATTTGGCTAGCTCAAAATAATCTTCTTTTTAGAGGTGAGGTTATCAATTTGGATTCGGTTATGGCTCATATCAAATGTTTATCTTGGAGCTGATTTATATATAGAACGGGTAGACACACTGGTTATCCTTCTTCCACTTGGTAGGATAATTCTTTATTTTGTATTAAGAACTTCGAGTTGTTCTTTGTATTCAGCGGTGGATCTTGGAAAGAAAATTGGAGGTACCACAATAATAATAATAATAATAATAATGAATATATAAAATATGTTTTACTATTTATTATAAATTATTTCATTTGGTTCAGTGATAAATTTTATGTACAATAACATTGTTGTTCGTAGTTCAACACCTGGTAGGAGCAGTTTTTTGTTTTAAATGGGATTCAAACCAGATTACTTGAGCTCACAAACAACATACCAAACCACTGCGCCAATTAAGATATTTGATGAATCATGTTCGTTTAAATATATATAACCAAATATTATGTATAAAATATATTTATATAATAGTACATTTTTAAAAAACTGGGGGTATCGTGGCATCCCCGACTCCTACCAAGATCCTCCCCGCTTGTATTAGGTTTGAACACACCTAATATTCCTCCTATCAATAAATCATTACTTATCGAAAACAGAAAAACAAAAAGATGTGCCAGAAAAGAAAAAAAAAGGCGAAAAGATGGGCAAAGCTGCAAATTATCAAAAATGTAGTCCCTTTTATTATAAAATAAAAAAGTGGAGTTGTATTTCAACTATGATAAAGCCAAACCCATTCTTAACTCTGAGCTTTTAACTGTGAAGTGGGAAAGTGATGACTGAGTAGAAATTAAGCAGAGAAGCAACAATACTCTAAGCTGAAACTCACAAAATTGAAAATTTCTCTTCCCTGCTTCATCTCAAGTAGTGGATTATCATTATTCCATTTATTTACACACCATAAACCCATTAACCAATTTAGTCCTCAACTCGTTTTCCGAACTCGGACGAGTCTAAACTGAGTTATGGCGAATCACCCATCAAACACCCCCGCCGATGATTTACAATTTTGGTGTCACATGTACTAACGAAGAGACACTTAGAGAATTATTTACAATTTTGATCATTTATAGACTATAATGTCGGCGCATCACACTAAAATATTAATTTAATATTACAATTGAAATTTAATAGTAAATATTCCTACATAGATTAATTTTAGTAGTATACATATATGGTTAAAAATGTTTTTGGTGCCTATAAAATTTGAGTATGTTTTATTTCTTATAAAAATTCCACTCACTTTTAGTTCATACATTTTCTTCCGTCAATATTTTTAGTACCTTATACCTTTTAATAGCACTTAGAAGTGCTATTTTTTAAGCATCGAAATCTGCTTCTCTATTTGTCCTTTATTGGGAAAAACCCAAGTCCCACATTGACTAGAGATATGTTCTGAAAAAGAATTTATAAGTGAATGACAATCCTCACCTTACAAGCCGGTTCACTACAAAAAACATTGGGTTTAACGAGGGAAATATCAGTGGCTAAAAGGCCCAATTCCGTCGCTAATTGCCATTAGCGAGGGAATTAGCGAGGGACCAGTTCAGTCGCTAATATCCTCCTCGCTAATGGCAATTAGCGACAAAATTTGTGTCAGTCGCTAATTAGCGAGGGACAGTCCCTCGCTAATTCCCTCGCTAATGCTGACATCACGCTTCCCAAATCTGACTGGCACGCTTCTCAATCTGATCAGTTTTTATTATTATTATTATTATTAGTAGTATTATTATTATTCTTATTATTATTATTCTTATTACTGTTGTTATTATTATTAGTATTATTATTATTATTATTGTTGTTATTATTATTATTATTATTATTATTAGTATTATTATTATTATAACCAATATATCCAGAGAGAGAGGAGTGAGAGTGGTGGTGGTGTGGTGGTGGTGGTGGTGGTGTCGGAGAGAGAGAAGGAGAAGGAGAAGAGTAAGGGAGAAAGAGAGTGAGATCTATGTGGTGGTGGTGGTCGTGAGATCTATGTGGTGGTGGTGGTGGTGGTAGTGTGGTTGGTGGTGGTGGAAGAGAAGGAAAGAGAGTGGCGGTGGTGGTGGTCGGTGGTGGTGGTGTGGTGTGGTGGTTGAAGAGAAGAAAAGGCAAGAAGAGAGTGGAAGAGAAGAAGAGAGCAAATGAGAGAGAGTGGAGTGAAAAGAGAAGAAGAGAGTGGTGGTTGGTGGTGGTGGTGGTGGTGGAAGAGAAGAAAAGAGAATAAGAGAGTGGAGGAGAAGAAGAGAGTGGAGGAGAAGAAGAGAGAAGAAGAGAGAAGAGTGTAAATGAGAGAGAGAAGAGGTGGTTCGGATTATTATAAAAATATATATTACAGTTAGCGAGGGAATTAGCGAGGGACTGTCCCTCGCGTTTCCCAAGCCACTGCCATGGGTCAGAATTCTGCAAAAATGTCAGTCAATTAGCGAGGGACTTGAAATTTCCGTCGCTAACTGCCTAAAAAAACGTGCTACTCAGTCAAATCAGCCAGAACATCTCATTTCCGTCGCTAATTCCCTTGCTAATGGTCACATTAGCGAGGGACTTGCAATTCCGTCGCAAATGTCTGTTTTTTGCGAGGGACAAAATTTCCCTCGCTAATTCCGTCGCTAATCCTCGTTTTTTTTGTAGTGGTTTTGTGGGGTTGAGTTAGGCCTAAAACCACATTCTAAGATAGTATCAGAGCCAATCCAAGATCCATTGGGCCACCCGCTATCGGATATGTGGGGTTGGGTTAGGCCTAAAACCACATTCTAAGCCAATTTCAGCAAGTTCTCTCTATTTGTCCTTTGACTAAACATAGCACACTGCTATTAGAAGAACTATTTCTTTGACCAAATTAGAAGAGTTATTAAAAGGCCTAAAAAGGCGATATTAAAAGTCACGAGTGTTATGAATAATATGATAATGGATGTCCACTCCTATTAGACTTCCACTTTCCTTTATGTAATGGGTTGTTAGTGGAACTTTAAGATTGATCTTTCATTTACCTTTTCTCACCCTATAAATAGGGTTCACTCCTATGTATGGATACACTTGTGATGAGAAATACAAAGACTCCCAACTTATATTCTTCTCTCATTATCTTCTTCTATTTGCATATTTCTTCTTCATCTCTAATCTACTATAATGGTTATATCCTACTCAAGTTTTGGTTATTTTTATAACACGTTATCAGCACGAAGTTCTACCAATCCATGTAAGTATTAGTTCATCTATAAACCCATTATATTTATTGATCAATATGATGAAGTCTACATTTGTATCAGTTCTGATTTGCATCTGCTATCTATCGAGTTACTTATGCCTAGATTATGATTTAAGAAGATCCTATGCTTAATCGACTTGTGCTTTTAATCGGAACATTGAATTTTTTTACAACGATAGATATTGCCTCTTTGACTATTTACACAAACATTTGTGATGGTATTTTAACATGCCTATCTCTAATTGTATATCAATTCGTGATACTATAACTCACCTGTTGATCATGCCATTTGTTCCATAATATTGATTTTTACTTGTTTCATAATATTGCCGGTTATATTATATAGTTGCCATTTGTTTTCCTTTTCTTTTTTTAGATAGCACCGATTATAAATAATTTCTAGACACTTAATGTTTATCTTCATGATTATTAGCTACTTTGACCATCCGGCTTCATCCATAGTACAAGTTCACATTCTATGACATAAGATTTGATAGATCACAAAATTTTGAGTTGTTTGACCATCCGGCTTCATCCACAGTACAAGCTTACATTCGATGAATAAGATTTGCTAGATCACAAAGTTCTGAGTTGGTACTTGATCGTTTTTTTGTGTGTTGTTAAGTTTATACTTTGTATTGTAAATGTAAAAGAGAATAAACAGAATCTTTGCTAGTTGTTTCTATGTATCATTGTTTATGATGTAGTTCCTAAAGAACTTAGAAATTTAGTATTCAAGCATCCTTGAAGGATTGCTCTTAGTATGATTTTTCATGATTGTCATTGAAGAAGTTTTATGGTATAGTTCTTGAAGAACTAATAAATTGGTAATCCAATATCCTTGTAGGATTGAACAAATAATTGTTTTCTTTATCAATGTCGAGAAAGAATAACTTAATATTCAAGCGTCCATGAGGATTGCTCAAGTATGATGTATTCGTCAATGTTTAGATTTGGTGGTATAGTTCTTAAAGAACAATGGATTAAAGAGTATATTTTTCATTGATTATCGTATATGATAGATTTGTGATCGAGTTCAGAAGAACTTGACTTTTCTGAGAATGATTACGTTCTATAAGATCTATTTGATCTAGTATGTGTTGAAGCAAAGGAAATCAAGAGAAATGACATACAATTTGTCTCAAATATACTCATGAATTAGCAAAATCAGAAAATATTTTCAAATAAAATATAATGAATCAAAGTTATGTGATAGAGTGATTGTAAAGAATACTAAAAGAAAAAACACTCAATGAATTGAAGTTCATTCCCGAAGTGAATGACTCACATTATAATTTTGGTGCAAGAAAAGTTGTGGTGATGACCAATGGCGTGGTAAATGTTATCATTATCCTATTTAAGCTGTCATTGATATCATACGTGATTGTGACATTTTTTATTCCTAATAGTGGTGTAACATCTTATGGAAAAAATGTAATTTTTCTTCTTTCTTGTGCTTGGAATTCCCAAACAAAAATGTTTGCATGAAAAAAAAAGGGAATAAGAATAATTGATTGTATGACTAGATCCTAAAGAACTAGACACTTTTATGTTCAAAAGAATTTGTATATATCTTTGAGAGAGACTTCCTATGCTCTCTTTTTTTCCTTATTTTGAGTAGCAAATATAATTTTCTACTAATATTTTGTTCTTGAAAAATTATATTTTATGTAGTTGCTAAAGTTTGATCTTTGTAGGCATATAATATTGTAGAGACTTAATTTTCTCATACCCATATTTTATCATATTTATTTTATTTTAGGATAGAATGAGTATTGACACTAGCATCTATAATAGAAAAATGTGTTTTTGATAGTGGAACTACCCATATTATTTTAAAAGAAAAAAATCTCCTATTTAGTGAAGCGAGAAACAGAAGTTAGTACTATATACGGCTCTTCAAAAATAATTGAAGGCTCAGGAAGAGCTATCTTCTGTTATTAGGGGAACAAATTTGAACATTGACAATGCATTATATTTCCGAAGTCTCGTAGAAGTTTATTAAGTTTCAAAGATATTCATATAAATAGAATCCATATTGAAACAAGAGGTGTATACTAAGTGATAAACAAGAGATGAAGGAGATATTGAATATTTTTATATAACGAGACATATTTTGATAAAATAAGTGTAGTGGAAAAATTATCTATTTGTTTCCTCTAATTTGTACAACACTTATATATGTGCAATTGAAGCACATGTTATTGTAAACCAGAAGTTTACATATCATAATAATTTAGTTGTTGGCAAGATCGGTTGGGCCATCCCGAGTATATTATGATGCGAATAATAAATTTCTATGTGAACTTCTATTGAAGAACCAGTAGTTTCTTCAATCTACTAATTCTTGTGTTCACTAATTCCCAAAGGAAATTGGCAATTTGAGAATAGTAAATCTCTCTTATTTCTAGAGCGATATAAGGTGATATTTGTAAACAAGCATACTAATCATGTGGTCCATTTAGATATTGGTGGTTTTGGTTGATGCATCAACAAGATGGTCGAATATATATTATATATATTTGTCGTCAACTCACAACCGGAAGCTTGTGAGATTGTTTTCTCAACTAATTTGAGTAAGAAGTCATTATGTGAATTACCCTAAAAGCAACTCATAAGTGTTGTATGATATTGGACATCACTTAGTATACACTCACTCATAAAATGGTCTTGAAGAACCATTCTTTAGGCGTCTAAAGTTCATTACATGACCAATACTTATGAGATAAGAAGTTCTAATTTCTACTTGGAAACATGCAATTTTACATGTTGTAATATTGATTCGCATCAAGCCAACAAGTTATCACAACTCTTCCCCTTTACATTTGGTTTTTGGTCACGAACCTAATATTTCCCATCTTAAATTTTTTGAATGTGCAATGCACTATGATGGGTCCTCAAAGAATTTTGGAAATATATTTGATATAAATCTCCATGTATAATATATTATCTTGAGCCAGCAATTGGAGACTTGTTTATAGTCCAGTTTGATGATAATCATTTGAAGAATTAGATTTCTCAACATTAAGGGGAGAGAATAAGCAGCTGTAAAAAAGAGATCAGTTGGAATGAATTATCATTATCTCATATTTGATCCTCAAACTAAATAATGTGAACTAGAACTTCAAAAGATAATTCATTTGCAAAGCTTAGCAAATTATCTACCAAATGCATTCACTGATCCAAAATGTGTGACCAAATCATATATATCATTTGCTAATGCTCCAATAGAATGGATGTCCTGTTGGACAATTTAATATTGCAAATGAGTCTCAACAGCGTCTGCGAGCGTGGTAGACCAATCGGTTCCAAAGATAAAAATCCTCGAACAACAAAAGGAGCTAAAAAAATGGTCAAGCGAGGATATAGAAACTCTAAAAGAGTATTTAGACATTATTGACATTACAGTTCGGAAGAAGCGATCAAGTACTGAAATGTTATGAAATTAAAGAGATCTCAATGAATTATGTCAAGAATGAAATACAATGAAACCGAAATGAAGTCAACGTTGGCGATGTTTTTACTAAATATAGCGCTAAATGTGATAAATAGAAGTGAGGATCATGAACCAAAGTCTACTAAAGATTCTAGACAATGTGAATTGGCCAAAATTGAAAGATTAAATTGAAGCGAGAATGAGAATGGTTAAATTGTGAGATACAAAGCTCAACATGTTTCTCGAGGGTGGATCACGAGTACTTTTCAAGACTTAATTAGCCTTGTAGCACATGAAGAGCTCAATTTTCACAAGTTGAATATTGCTACAACTTATTTGTTGATAGTCATAATTATTTAAAGATTCCGAATGATTTAATATTCCAGTGCACACTTTTTGAATTCTCGAGATGATTACTCAAATTGAATCAGTACCTCCTGAAGAGCTTTCCAAATTAATATTGGAACTCCTGAAGAGCTTCGCAAAATTATAAAAAGAACTCTAGATGAATGACCTCAAATTATATCGATGGATTTTGAGGTTGAACACATAGTTGACCTCTAGATGGAAAATCCTAGAAGGATTCAAGATACAAAGAAATATCTTTCTTTTGAAAAATAAAGACTCATTGATCTGCAGAGAAATTATTTATATTGAGTACATGAGTTGTGTGGTAAGAATATATGGAATATCTCGGTCCGAAGACTACGAAAGCATGCATGCAAATTACCAAATGTTATATCCCTTGATATGATAATATTATGTGATAGTTAGTAGAAATAAAGTTCAACACAAACATAAATGCATTAGAAGAGAAGCGAGGTTTATATTTTATTTTTCCCTATTCTAATGAATAAATCATTTTATATATGTTCTCCAAGTTAACCATGCAGAAACAAAGTATTTTTCGATCTAGATCAAGTCGGATCTCAAGCAATTTATTATCTTTATGTGGTGACATGAAATATATTATGATATACAAAACAATCTATGGTTCTTGCTTCTTCATTTCAAGCTCATGCAAATGCCAATAGTTCAAGGAAGATGACACAGAAGATAATACTCATAAAGCTTCAATAAAAGAGGATACATCACAAGTGGCGCGGAATAGATTACTCCATATGTACTGGGAGAAACTCCAAATGTTGAAATTCATGTTGTGATGTGGCGCTTCATTCGGGGGAGAAAAGTCTGCACTCTTTTTTCCTTTGCCATGGTTTTTTCCCACTTTGGGTTTTTTCCCGGAAGGTTTTTAACGAGCGAGTTCCCATTAACGAGGATATTGTACTCTTTTCCTTCACTAGATTTTTATCCCACTTTGGGTTTTTCTAGTAAGGTTTTTAATGAGGCATATCCTCGATGGACATCCAAGGGGAGTGTTATGAATAATATGATAATGGATGTCCACTCCTATTAGACTTCCACTTTCCTTTATGTAATGGGTTGTTAGTGGAACTTTAAGATTGATCTTTCACTTACCTTTTCTCACCCTATAAATAGGGTTCACTCCTATGTATGGATACACTTGTGATGAGAAATACAAAGACTCCCAACTTATATTCTTCTCTCATTATCTTCTTCTATTTGCATATTTCTTCTTCATCTCTAATCTACTATAATGGTTATATCCTACTCAAGTTTTGGTTATTTTTATAACAACGAGGAATTAGAAACATTGATGGAGGAAAATGTGAGGACTAAAAGTAAGTGAGATTTTTGTAGAGACTAAAACAAAATTCTCAAGTAATATAGGACAAAAAATATATTTAATCCCAATATATAAACAAAATTGTATTTTTATAGATGGATGCCATGGCTCTGGCGGCTTCTAAGAAGCTCTGCCATTTTAAACAATTTGGACTGAAGGCTTCCATAGACACTTGAGTTGTCTTTATTTTATCCAACATGCAACTAATTATTCTCCAACATTTTTGAAATTGTTAAGATTAGTTTTTGTTTTATTGTTGTTTTTGGTTTATTAAATGCAGTGTGTTTTTTTTCAACTCCCACCATCACATTTATACTTGCACCCAACATTTTTCTTCCAATTTTATCTCTCAATTTTATCCAAAATAGATCTACATATTAAATAGATAAATCTATTATCTAAAATTAACACAACAGATTTATTTATTTAGTAGGTAAATCCGTTTTGGATAACAAAAATTTAAAAACAGGACTATGTATAAAAACATACATCCGTTGTTTTGTGTTTATCAAAACGGATATACACATAAATCTGTTTGTTGTGGTTCACATACTTCCGTTGTTATTCACATAATTCCGTTTTAAATTTTTTTTTTATCAAAAACGGATTTACCTAATAAATAGATAAATCCGGTGTGATAATTTTAGACAATGGATTTATCTATTTGTTAGGTAAATCAGTTTTGGATATTTCACTACGGATTTATCTAACAAATAGATAAATCTGTTGTCTAAATAATCACACAAGATTTATCTATTTTTTAGGTAAATCTATTTTAGCCAGAATTGAGGGATAAAATTGGAAAAAATTGTTGAGTGAGAGTATAAACGGTGACGGTGGGGTTTAAAAAAAACACCTTTATATGTAGGGACGGTTTTTTTAAACCCCCACCCCATCCCCATAAACCCCCACCCAATTTTAAATCCCCAAAATGCCCTTTGAAAATTAATTTTTTTTAAAAAAAATAATAAATAAATCGTATATACCCCTTGAGTATGTATATACGATGGCTATTTTATGTCCAATCGTATATACGTACTCAAAGGGGTATATACGATGGGTTTTATTTTTTTAATAATTTGTTTTAATTTTTATTACTAAAAGGCTACTAAAAATTCGTTAAATAGTCAAAACTACTCCAAAAATTATAAAAACACCACTAAAAATCTAACAAAACCAAAATAAGGCTATACAATTTTTTTAGATTTTTGGAGACTATGAAAAAATTAAAACAAATCGTAAAAAAAAATAATGCGATGGAATTTGGGATTTTGAGTCCGTAGTCCGTAAGAAGTCCCTTCTAGGGGAGTCTTGATTCTTGATTTTTCGGATTTAATGGTCGTGGTTTCATTACGATCGAAGTATGTTGCGAAAACCGATTTTTAGCCTAAATTGTTCGTTCGACGTATAACATCGTCGCGTTTTAACGAACTACACACAAAACCTATTTTCAGGACTTAATTAATTTTTATTTGACTTAAAAAAATAAAAAATACAATATGGATCGTATATACACCTGAGGGGGTATATATACGACCCTATTTTTTGCCCATCGTATATACACCCCCCAAGGCGTATATACGATTAAAATGAGGGTGTGTCAATCGTATATACGCCTTGGGGGGTGTATATACGATGCCCAAATGTAAGGGTCGTATATACACCCCCCAGGTGTATATACGATTGGCCAAAATTTTTTTTAAAAAAAATACGTTTTTAGAAGGGCATTTTGGGGTTTTCAGTGTGGGTGGGGGTATATGGGGATGGGGTGGGGGTACAAAAAAAAACCTTATATGTATGGTCAATATGTTTGTAATGGACCATCTGTTTTGGCCCATTTTCCATTTTTCCTTGTTTCTGTTAATCTATATATGTTTAAGATTGGTTGTTCAAAAAAAAATGTTTAAGATCAGTTATTTGGTGTTTTTTTATTAAATTTTATGTTAGTTAATGAAAGAATTATCCACAGAAAATAACAATAAGTGGAAGACACTTTCAAGAGCGTCTCAAACAATTTTGAAAGTCTTGTTCATATTTGGCCCCTAATTATACTATTATCATATATGTAATCGGTGGCGTATCTCAGGACTACGACAGGGGTGGTCAGGTGGCGTATCTGAGATCGACCTGGAGAGATAGATGTTTGACTTTATCTCACCTACCTTAAAAAGTTTTTACAGGGATGGTGTATGCCAATTAAACATATTTTGCTCTTCTAAGTTGGTAATTTGGATCTATGTGATTTTTTCATTGCACTTTTGATCACTAAAAATCATGGATTTTGCAATTTTAATCCCCTATTTTCCCAAAATTTAAGATTTTTAAGGACCAAAATTGCAAATAATCCATGATTTTAAGTGTAAAAATTGCTAAATTAAAAAAAGAAAAAGGGATCAAAATTGTCAAAAGTAAAAAAGAATGACCAAAATCACCAAGTTAACAAAATTCACCATATTTGTTATTGTTCTTTTATCTCCTCAGACAAATACATATATTGGGGTAGCTAAATACAAGTATAAATATACTTGATTATTCAAATACATATATTATTTTTTAGGTAGCCAAAACCATTTCATAGTTACACTACCAATCGCTCTTGGAGCTGCAAGAGAAAAGAGTACCTAATAGTAGAAAGAGAAAAATAAGAGGAGAGTGTGCAAAAAACAAAGCTAAAGGTGTCAAAGTTTATTTTTTATAGGGGTATTAGTACAAATTTTTAAACTTGAGAGTGTGCAACTGCACACCCTCAAGTGTATGTAAATCCGTCACTGTACGTATTAACTTTTTTCCTGAATAATATACTAATTTTTTTAATGAACTATATCTAAATTTTTTCCCAAATGCTAAAATACCACAAAACACGCTGTTTAACGTCACACTTTACATATTTTGTCACGTAATTATTATTCTTTTCACCGAACCGGTTATTGAGGAAGTAACTTTGTGTATTTGCACTTTAATTTTTTTTTGAATTTTAAAGTACGCCAAAATGCATAGCTTAGTATCACACTTTACATATTTTGCCACGAAATTATTATTTTTTCGCCAAATCGTTTAATGGGGAACAAACTTCGTATATTTCAATATCTATTTTTTTTTCAAAATTAAAAGTATTCATTTAGAAGCCCAAAAAAAGTTGGAGTAGCATGAGGCCTTGTGCTATTGCACGGCCCGCACAACCTAATTGTGGGCCGTGGACACCTTACAAGTCAACATTGCACAACCTATTAGGTTTTTTTTTCTTTGACACAAAACCTAGCTATTAGCTATAAATAGTTCAAATCCAACCGTCAAAAGTTTGGACTAGATAACAACCATTTTATCGACAAATACAAATTGTTAGTGAATTGTGTTTGTAGTCCAAATTTGAACCTTGCACCTCTTTCTTTCTTCTTCCTTAACTCAGCTCCTTGAACTAGTTCTTAGAAACAACCTTGCTTTATTGTATATTTAGAATTAGGATTGAGCGTAACTCAATCCTACAAAATTGACTTATAAGGTGAGAGATATGCTCCAGCACTTATATATTATTTTTCCGTCATCGCGTCAGATGTGATGCGAGACTTTACACACACCCTCACGCTCGGGACTAAAAACTAAAAGCGTGACCCAGAGTGGCGATAATGGGCGTCGTGGATCTTGTATTGACTCTGATACCATCTTAGAATTTAGGTAGGGCCTAGTTCAATCTTACAAAATCGGCTTGTAAGATGAGAGATGTCTTCCACTTATATACTATTTTTTTAGGTCATATCATTACCGATACGAGACTCTAACAATAGACATGATCATGATATCTTAAAGAAGACGCTTTGATGACAATATAAAGCATTTCATGGCCCATGCCTGCTCAAAACTATCAATCACATGGAGTACTAGAGCATAAAGGGAAACACAGAAGCAATTAGGGAGATGGAGTGGGGACTATTTCTTTTAACCTACGTAATTAAATTTGGGCTTTCATTCCCTACCTACTTTGGTATCTAGAGATAATTCCATTTCTATCCCCCCACGTGTGGCTGAAAGTCCACAATATTTTGCCATCCATCGACATTAAACACCCCACACGTGTGTGTTTTTTTATAAGATGCCATCAACATCAAGTCATTTGCTAGCTGCTTTACTCTATGGTCTCAATTGTTACATGTCGACCTAATGTTAATAACCTTATACTTTTTCGACATTTTTTATGCATGAAGCAAAACATGATGTTTCATTTGACATATCTTGTAATATTTTTTAGGGTTTTATTTTTCTCACCCCCCTCCTTCCCTATCTCACCCCCATAATATTCCAAATGGACAAAAATACCCTTAGAATCGGAAAAATCAAAATTAAGACTCATAGAAGAGAGGACTTTACTTTACGAGACAATGACTCAAAATCCCAAATTCCAGCGTTTACTTATTTTTACGATTTTTTTAATTTTTCATAGTCTCCAAAAATCTAAAAAAATTTGTATAGCCTTATTTTGGTTTTGTTAGATTTTTAGTGGTGTTTTTATATTTTTTAGAGTAGTTTTGACTATTTTTAGTAGCCTTTTAGTAATAAAAATTAAAACAAATCGTATATATACGCCTTCGCCCATCCCTGGATTGGCGGGATGCCACTAGATATCGCCCGTTCACCTACTTCGCGTCTTATTTTGGTCGTTTTTAGACATTTTGGACCCATAGTTGTATTTGTACTCTATTTTATGTTGGTCATTTTATATATTTTGACGTATTGTTATTAAATCGTAAATCGTTAAGTATCATATTTCCAATAAAACGCGTTTAAATCTTAAGACCAAAATATAAACTTTTAAAAAAAAATTAAAAATTTGGAATTACCTTTTTAGAGGTAATTCAAATTTTTTATTTTTATGAACCGGAATTACCTTTTTATAGGTAATTAGAAAGTTTAATTTTTTGAACCAGGAATTACCTTATTTTGAGGTAATTAGAAAATTTTAAATTTTTTTTTTTAAACGCGAGGGTATTATTGGCATTTTTGAAATATGGGGTGAGATAGGGAAGGAGGGGGTGAGAAAAATAAAAGCCTATTTTTTAATGAAAAAAATAAAAAATAGGGGAAACCAAAAGCAAAAGAAAAGCTTCTAAAGCAGACATTTAAGACTCTTTGACTAACTTTTTCTTAATGAATTTTCGAGGAAAATGTTTTTTCAAGCCATTTTCTTCGATCCTTCGACGGTTTGAACTTTCTTTTATTCGGATCATTGTTAGTTATCTACGATTATTATACCAATATTTTTGATAAAAAGATAAATTTCTACTTCGTATTTAAGATCAATTTTATGTATTTTGGTAAAAACCTAATTTGCCTATTGTGGGAATTGAACTCGAGAACACTAAGTCAACCTTCTATATCCCAAGATAGATTAAGTCACTTCGACAGCGATGTTGGTTCTACCGTTCTACGATTTGTACTTTCTAGCTAGCGTCCCTTTATTTTATTTAATACGAATATTTATTAGGTTGATTCATCATAATTGGCTGGAAAGGAAAGTTGAATGTCCTTTGTGTCTGCGGTGCAATTCGAAGAAGAAGAAGAAAAAGTTGAGTTGTGTCCAGAAAAGCATGGCCTTGGTTTTATTATCACAGTTTCTTCAGTTAACGTGACAATGTTTGTGATATGTTGGCTATTCTTTCTCTTTTTAGTTAACATGCCCAACATGTATCGTGTGTCTATGAGTTGGTTATTTTGGAGTCGTGTGCTTTAGGTTTTGTTATGTGGTCCAAACAAAAACCTAATTTGCTGGCTTTTTAGAGTTTTCTACTGGGGAAATGTGTTTTGTTTTGGATCGATTTTGTTTATATGATCTATTCCCAAATATTAACTTTTTGATTAAATATATTTTGGATCCGGCTAAAATTAGAGATCATGTCATTAAGGTCATCAACTATCAAATATTTTAAACAATCTCCATTAAAATAGAGAGACTAATTTGTCTACAAAACTTGCATATTGTTTATTCCCAAGATATATATAGCACTTTGATTCTCTATTCTCTCTCTCTATATATATTGTGATTTGGTTTCTATGTCTCCAAGGAAGGGAAATGCTTATTATAGCGAAAGAAAATTTTCGCAAAACCACGATGTACTTTTATTGGTTGGTCAACCAAACACAATTACATAAGACATTTCTATTGGGTGACTGAAACTAGCTTCATCCTTCCGACTATCGTCATCTAACAAATCACTCCATTTTCCACAAAGTAAACCTAAATCCTCTATGTAAAATAAATTTTACTACCTCCATTTCAAAATATAAGGACAAAAAATACATGTATATTTGGACTAAAATTAGTCTAGATATATGAACTTTTGGTCCTTATTTTTTTGGGACAAGGGAGTATTAAAGGAAAGCTAAAGTATTAAGAGTTTCGTTAGAAAACAACAACCACGTGAGTGTCCTTAAAACTCAGTTCATCTTATTTTTCACTTTATGCTACTTTCCTACTATTCCTAGTCCCAATTTAGTGTTACATTTCTAAATTTTTTTTGTCTAAGAATGAATATCATATTTAATTTTCAATATAATATAATTACTTTTTTTTCTGAATGTGCCCTTTAGTTAGTATCATCCATCGATATCAAGTAATTACCATCCACTTTGCATTTATGTGAATGGTGAATACCACAATACTTAATAAATGTAAGTTTATAATAGTGTAATTTTGTGCTTCGCACTATGACCAAAAATATTCAATAGTGTTGTAGGAGTACATATTTTACCACTCAAACAAATTTTTGGTAACATATTGAATCAAAATGCTCTCATAATAAAATAGACATAAGTGGAAGAAAATAAAATTAAATCTTACATCGAAAATATAAAACGACTATCAAATTGAGAAAAATTGGTTTTACTAAAACAACCAGCAGTATAGAATAAAATGAGTGGGTACTATTCTATTTCATTCATAATATATTTTTAATGCCTTTAGATTATTTTTTTAATTAGTGTAAAATAAGTATAACACTTATTTCAAATGAAGTATTAATTAAATATTTCTAATTAGTACCAATCTATATTTTTTGGTCATGCCTACCCCATGCTCATTCCCCTCATATACTCCCGCATCGTTAAGAATCATTGTTTTGGTTCTTTGTTTTTTGAGATTTTGGCGTTGAACATCTTTTCTTTAAGAACAGAGTTTTTGTAAATAGGTTTTGTGTTCCTACTTTTTTTTTGTGTACAACGGAGTATCCTCGAGCTGGGTAATATCACTAGAGCTGGCAAAATGGGTAGGGCTGCTGAGAAATTTGGGCAGGATTAGCCCAAAAAACATAGAGCAAATTTGAAGAAATTGAGCCCATTTTTACACCAGGGCTTTTTAGCCCGATCCTAAAAGCGAGAGCAGTGTGAAATTTAGCCGCTTTCGGCCATGGGTAGCTGCATGAGCCAGTGATTAAAACAAAAATGGTAAGCCAAAGTTGGATCAACACACTAAATATAAACAAGACGGGAAGAAAAGAGATAAGACGAGAGGCCGTCAACATAAAAACTCTTGCGATTTTATGGAGCTGGACTACAAAAAAATGCTATATATGAAATTTGGGAAGGAAGAACTATCCTAAAAGTTTCTATCATATATACTTTGCACTTTGCAAAGCAGGTTTTGTGTGTATGTGGTTGGTACTACCAGGAATTTTATTTTGAAGCAAAAATGTAGCATGCGTACATTACAAAATTAGCTGCAGAGGCCCAACTATTCAACTAATTCATAACACTCAGTTTTGACTTTTGACAATACTAGTGTTTCTGAGTCTACTTTACTAAAGGTGAAGAACATGTTGATCCATACGTAATTCCACTTTGAAATTTTCACAACAGGCTAGTTACACAATTCGCTGGTGTTTATTTCCATCAAAATATATCTACTTTCTTGCCTTCGTTATCGTTGCCGTTGGTACCTATGTCTTCTACTCGCATTCTTAGATTATCGATTTATTGTGTTATATAGAAATAGAAAAAAAAAATTGGCGCACACAATGCGCTAGCCCGAAAAGCCAGTAAGTCGCGTAGAAAAGTGGGCTGAAATTTGAAAAGGTTGAGCCGAATTGACATCCCGCTTTTAGCGGACCGCAGGCTCTGAGCCCGATGTGTGGTAGGGTAGCCGCTTTGCCAAACTCTAAATATCACAATGAGTAGCAAAACTCAAGCTGGTTAGGATCACAATGGATGGCAAAACCCCCTCTTAAGAGATATAATGTTGTTGCATTTTAATGTTAGATTCGAACTCATTACATTAGTTAAAACTAAAAGAAACTTAAACCATCACATCTAAACGTTCTTTAGATTAGATTTTGTGTTCTTAAATACACATTTTATATATATATATATATATATATATATATATATATATATATATATATATATATATATATATATTGTTTATAATTTGCTTTTTCAAAAAAAATAATTAAAACTTTTCCTTTTCTTTTTTCTTTTTCTTTGATTCCTACCTATGTCACCCCAAAAGGAATTCGAAATAATAATTTGTGTTTCAATAATCCAATCCAATCAAGTGAAAATAACATCCAGTTCCACCACCCACATGGTTATGGGCATCCAATGAAGGAGTCCCACTTGGGTCCATCTACCTATCACATGTGTACCGATTACACATGATCCAACGCTCCAGGATTCGCTCCTAAAATCCCACTGTCTCAATCAAAACCGTCGATTCATGGTCCCCAGTCTTGAATACCATTGCCTGTCCCTGTTCCCTCCATTGTCCCCTATCCCTCCACAACATGCTTTTTCATGTCCATAAAGTCATCGACAATCATATCTGTCCTTTGAAACCTCACCCCTCACGCGCTTCATCCTCATTAACCGTCTGGTGTAGTTTTCACATCTAAGACCGCAGTCACCGAGAGTCTTCACGATTTGTTTTGCAGCAAATTTTTCCAAATCGGCTGCACAAACCAACAATATTTAAAAAGTCGTGGATACCAGATAAGCTAGCAGATAGTGAATGAACTAACAAATATTGGTTGAGTTAGCTGATTGCAAATGATGTGTTTGGTAGCACTAACGTCTAAAATAGCTGATAAATATAAAATGACAAAAAATAATATTTATTTGATGATTAAATTATTTAATCATGACAAAATGTTAACGAGGAAAGAGAAATTTTAAGAAAAAAAAAAGGGTAAAATCTCAAAAAAAATTGAAATGCTATCCGCTAGCGTTTGGAAAAAACGCTATTTGAAGTAGCGTTTGAAAAAACACTACTTGAAGCAGCGTCTAAAAAACATTAAACGCTAGTACTTACCAAACACACATAATCTTCACTCACTAGTTTCATCAGCTAGTTTCATCCGTTATCCGCAGGGGCGGATCTTAGTTAGGACTGTGGAAGACCAGGGCCTGTCCTAAAATCTCATTCAAAATTACTAAAATACCCATGTTTTCAAAACTCAACTATCAAATAGATAAAAACGTTGCGCAAATTTGTCCAAACTTGATATTGTGGTTGATACTCTAGTTCTTTGCCAAAGGGTTTCGAGTCCTCGAGTAGCCTTCTTCTAAATTTTTCCAATTTTGTTCTTTTTTTTCAACAAGGCAATTTTGTCTCTTTAAAACTACCTAGTGGTTGTTATTAATATTATTGCCAAAAATATGTATTTTGGATATTGAACCAACTTCTAAATAATTATTCACCCGGCCGATACGCTACCAATAAGCCACAAGATATTTTTGATAGTAAGTTTACAAATATATATATATATATATTGGAGTATAAATTTTATTTATATTTTTAATATTATCACATATTTTATATTAGAATTAAAAATTATGAATAAATGGTTGATGATTTTTGAAAAAAAACGTCTTCCACCTTTTAAAATTAGAATCAAATAAATTTAAAATTATCAACTTTATAAACAGCTTCAAGTTAGTCTCTACTCTCTATGTGAAATCAAAATTATATTTTTAGCCATCTAATTGTCTATAAATAATTTTAATTTACATTTATCTATTTTAATTGCATTTGCATTGTGTGTATCTGTTTACGAGTTTCCACGTCTGTTTCACGAGCGGCCCACCCGGACTTTTTGTTCAAGACCCGCCAGTGTATCCGCTAGAGGATGAGATGCGCTAATAGATCACTACAAGAAAAATGGGATTTTTTGGCGGATTTTTCCGCCAAAAAACACCCAAATCCGCCGCAAAAACAGGTATTTTCGGCGGATTTTTCCGCCGGTAAATGGTGGTGGCAACGTATTTTCAGCGGAATTTCATGCGTACTTTCGGCGGATTTTAAGTCATTTTAGCGGATTTTTCGGGGAATTTGCGTGGATTTCCCGGTACTTTAAGCGGAATTTTGCGCTTTTAGGGGATTTTTCCGCCAAAAATAAATTTTTTTAATAAGAATCATATAAATTTACTTAAATCCGCCGAATTTATTTATTTTTTTTTTAACAAATCCGCGCAAAAAATACCAAATCATTGAAAAACACATTTTTAAAAAAAAATATTTTAAAAACATTTTTAAAAAAGCTGAAAAAACGTTTTTTAAAATTAAATAAATTTTAAAAAAAAATAATAAATAACATATTTAAATTAAAAAACTAAAATAAACCAAATAAAATGTTTTTTAAAAATAAATAAATTTAAATTAAAAATATAAATAGCATATTTAAATTTAAAAACTCAAATACCAAATATTAAACATCCATAATCAACAATAAAAACAAACATTCATAATCAACCAAATAATAAACATCCATAAATTAAAATCCAACAAATCACTCCGATATCCATAATAATAAACATTCATAATCAAATATAAAACTACTAAGGTGCGTGCTCATCATCCGAGTCATCTCTCTGTGAGAATAGTTAGCACCTCGTCTTTGGTTCATCACCTAACAAAGCGACCCTCTAACGCACTATAATTTAGATCAAAATTATTGTAGAGATGAGGTGATTCTTCTTTGGGGATATCATGCTAATTTGGGGTTATCACAATTTCTTCTTGAGGTGGTGGCCCAGTCTTTGGGGAAGATCTTTGGGGTTGAGGGATATCTTTGTCATTTGGGGTGGTGAGTCTTTGGGAGGATATCGATGATGAGGTGGATCTTCTTTGGGATATTGGATATCTTTGAGAATAATGCGCGCTGTGGATCTGGCTGAGAGGTACGGAGGATCACGAGGCCAAGATCGCGTGGTGGTAGGAAGCCATATGTGATGATGATGATGATGATGGCCTCGAAGGATGGTTCATTCGAGCCATCAACCGCTTTGAATGCGCTCATCAGTTTCTCCTAGCTTCCTTAGCAACGCGCTCCTCGATTCTCTTTGCGGCTCTTCCATTTGTCGTGCATGTTGCTCGCTTTGCTCGTTCAATCTCTGGTTAAATTCTTTGGGTCAATTGATCTAGCACTACGTTGGGAGCAACATAAGAACGACCGTACTTCTCTGCCCCCCGAATATGATCGACTCGGAGAATGCTTTCCTTGAAGAACTTGGGTCCCATGCTGCGAGATCCCGCAGCGATCACTCTTTTGTGGGCAGCGGCTCTCTCCCACATAGAGCGACCCACTTAGCAGCCTCCTCCTCACGATCAGTGACCCACTGCTCTGCGATTGAGACTCACGCCACTCGGCCATCCCAAAGCATCATAAGCATCCTAAAAAACAATGAGATAAATAAATAAATATTAATAAAAAAACAATAAAAACAATATAAATATATATATATATATATTGTATTTAAAGATAAATAACTAATAACATAATGTAGTTTTACGAATCCTCCTCATACTATCGTGGATAAATGTACCATCATCCTCTCGCATATACAAGTTGCGATGCAACTCAGGCAAACCGACCTCCCGTCCCAGTTCTTCCTCCTAGATACATCATTTTATTATTTAATAACAACTACTTAATTAACACACATAGTTAATAAATTTAATTAATTAATGAATAAAAGTAATAGTTATAAAATTACGTACCATGTACCTGGTGATGAGTTCCAACACTAACACATCCACTGCGTGATTGCGATAGGCTAGGCATTTTTGAAGCACGGTTCTTCTTAGCTTTCTCGCTTTATTTTTAAATTCAGGAGTGTTCCAATACTCGAGCGGTGTGCATAAGCCTCTGGTCCCATAAAGTCGAGTTTTGCCTTTGCTTGCCGTACACCCCCATGATGCTTGAGTATCTATCATCTTTGCATCTCTTGTTGACGCATGTTCAACATCTCTCTGTTGTTCCGGTAACCATGTACATTGTTCCTATTTAAAAAAATTAGAAGAATATTGTTAATCTGAGACAAATTAAACAATTCAATAAAATAATTAAAAATTAATTATTTCTTAGAACTTACTTGGAAAGAATTGAGCATGACCCTAAAATAGTCTTTCTTATCTACTTTATCTTTCTTAACAATGGTCAATTTTTCCAACCTTTGACGAAATTCTCACTGGATTGCGTTTATGATGCGCAGTGGTGCGAGCTTTGAAGGAATAAACACGAAATTTTTAAAAAAGCTGAATATTTTGGACCACGAAAGTAGTTGTATAAAAGGCAACAAAAATTAATAAATAATTATATACTTACGAATCTCCTCGAGGCACCACGATGACACGACCATCTTCAACATGTGTCGCCGTAAGTCCTCCCCGCCTTGTGATCCACAGGAAGAGGTGTACTACTACTACTACTCGCACCATCTCGTGGTTGGCTTTGCACATATCCGCCAAGAGGAACAACACAACGACGCGCGTCTTGTGACGCACGCGTAAAGGCGAGTAATAATCTTCTTCCCTCTATCCGCCAGTATCCATGACGGTGGAGGAACATCGTATGTGTCGTCACGATCGGATGATGATCCGGATGATGATGACATACCTATATACACACACATATATATATATATATATATATATATATATATATATATATATATATATATATATATATATATATATATATACATACATTTAAATATTAAAAAAGAAACATGTATATTGCATAAACATTCGTACAAATATTCATACAAATTAAAATAACTATAAATATCCATACTATTACGATTTACTAATTAAGTACCAAATAAAAGCAGAATAACTAGAAAAACTAATTTGAATCCCACTCATTCTCAAAATCATCATCATCAGATGAGCATGGAATTCTTGATACACCAATATGTTCTTCTGCATCTTCATCAGCATCTTCTTCGTCATCAACTTCATCGCCGGTGTTTGGTTGATCACATAAACGAGTAATGGGTTCCACTTGAATCACTTCATTTACATTAGACATCTCATCCATTTGAAATGGGACATCTTCCAGTGTGTCATTTGTCTCAATCCGGCCTCTTGGTTTTGTCTTAATTGCAACACACCAACCACGCCTATCAGTCCGCGTTGATGGATAAGGGACATAATAGACTTGTCTCACATTTTGAGCAATGACGAACGGATCATCTGATCGATATCTACTACTCATTTTAATGTCATTGTATTTGACTTTGGATTTACCCCTTGTTCCTCGAGCAGACGGATCAAACCAATTACAATAAAAAAAGCACTCACCGTCGACTATAGTCTAGATAGAGGTACGTGACTTCGTATATGTGTTGAATCACACCATAAAAATCACCTTCACCACCTCCAGTGACACCCTTCATGCAAACTCCACTATTGATTGTTTCTCTGCCCTGTGTCCATTCATTATTGTGAAATTTGTATCCATTGACAAAGTATGTGTGCCATTCTTTAACACATCTTCGAGGACCGTCCGATAAATTCTTCAAGTGTTGGTTGGGAGGAGTTGGTGGGAGGGCATAAACACGTTGCCTAAACCACATTGGAAAATGTGCATTAATATAAGCCGAAGATTGTTCTTCACTTATTTCCTCGGATGACAAGAATTCCCTAAAAGAAATAATTAATTGTTACACATTTGTCTACTTTTATTAACTTAATTAAGATCGATATATATAGTTAATTAATGTTGAGGAATACATACTCAATGAATGGTTGCACCTCAAGATGAGTTTATCAACACATTAATATGTCTTTGCCTTGAACTCTTCCTCTGTCGGCCCGGTGAGTTGACTCACTCCCGGATGGACGGACAGGGTAGACAAAAGGCAGATAAAGCTAATTCATGTCTAGGACATTCAACATCCATTTCATTTCGATCGCTTCTTGGAGCAAATTCATTCTTGAAATAATAAGAACAAAAGTTGGTTGTTTCACGGTGTAAGTATGAAGAACATATCGATCCTTCAACTCTAGCTTTGTTTTTCACCGATCTTTTGAATCACCCATGAACCTAGATAATTAAGCGATATGTTAATTAATTAATTAATAATGTTATTTTTAAACTTCCTTAATTTATATTATAATAAATAAGCGACCTTTCAAACGGATACATCCATCTGTATTGGGCAGTCCGCCAAGTTTAACCGGATCACGAGATGCACGGTAGATGCTCCATAGAATCAAAGAAACCAGGCGGAAATACTCTCTCCAACTTGCATAAGATAAGTGGGATGTCTTGTTCCATTTTTGTAAGATCATCAACTTTTAGGGTTCTTTGAACACAAATTCTTAAAGTATGTACTTATTTCAATCAGTGGGTTCAAAAGCGTGTGTTGGCAGCGAACTAAAAGCGATGGGAAGTAAGCACTCCATGAATACATAACAATCATGACTCTTCATCCCATGCAACTTCCCATTATCCACATCCGCACATCTAGATAAATTGGAAGAATAACCGTCGGCATTTTCAACTCTTTTATCCACCGATAAAACGCTTTTCGCTTCTTCCTTAGATAAAGTATAATTGGCTTTGGGTTTCAATGTCCTAGTACCTTGCTCAACCAACAACAAATCCTTTCGTCTACAATAATGAGCTATGTCCTTCCTAGCTTTCTCATTGTCTTTCGTTTTACCTTTCACGTCCATGGCAAGTGTTAAATATGTTATCAAAAAAATTCTTCTCTGTATGCATTACATCCAGATTGTGTCTCGATGAGATTATCTTTCCAATAGGGAAGTTCCCAAAAGATACTTCTCTTTGTCGGTTGTGCCATTGCCCATAGCCTATACGGACGAGAAACAACACCCTTCACGACTTCCTTTGGAGGATGTCTTTAACAACATCCCCAAACTTCCTCTCGGTGTCAAACTATGAGGAGGTCCACTTGTTTCAACATGTCCACTTGATGAATGCATATTTCGCTTTCTAAATGGGTGACCCATAGGTAAGAACCTACGATGCGAGTCAAACCACGAAGTTTTCCCTCCGTATTTAAGAGTGAAAGCCCTTGTGTCAACCATGCAAATCGGACACGCCATCTTACCATGTGTTCCCCATCCAGACAACATTCCATAGGCGGGAAAGTCATTAATTGTCCACATCAAAGTCGCCTCATTACGAAATTTTGTTTGCGTCTTTGCATCATAAGTTAAAACACCATGCCACAACCTTTTTAGGTCATCAATCAAAGGTTGCAAATATATGTCAATACCCGGTGTTGGATTGCTTGACCGGAATAATAGCATTTAAAAACATGTATGGTTTAGACATACACATTTCAGTGGAAGGTTGTATGGGGTGACAATAAGCGCCAACAAGAATACGGTGATGCCGATGCTTGAATATAGGGTGTGAAACCATCGGAGCATAAACCAAGCCGAACATTGCGTGGATCATTTGGCAAAATCGGATGAACACGATCAAAATGCTTCCAAGCTTCACCATCGGATGGGTGGCGTAATTCACGAGAATTGTTTCTATTTTCATGGTGCCACGTCATTTTACCGGCGGTCTCCATTGATGTGAACATCCTCTCGTAGCCTTGGTATAAGCGGCAGATAGAACATTGCTTTCCGTGGAACCGGTTTGCCTCTGCTCGTCCACTCTGGCGGCGCGGTAGCGTGGCTCTCCACACAACTTGCATTAGTCAAATTTCCATCATTTATGCCAAACTCATTATTATAATAGAGCATGCAACCGGACACACAACAATCAATTCTTTTAGATTTTAAGCCAAGCGATACAGTCTTTTAGCATCATAATAACTCTGCGGCAAAAGTCCCTTAATAGGGGTTGCATCCAACATCATTTTGGTCATATATTCCATGCACAACTTCGGCAACATTAAATTGAGACTTAAGACCCAACAACCGAACACACATTGATAATTTTGAGTCTTTAGATCCTTCAAATAATGGTTTATTTGTCTCACTCAAATACGTGTAAAACAATTGCGCTTCCTCATTTGGAACTTCTTGACATCATATTAGGTTCTTCAAAATCCAAATTTACTCCAACGGCATGAGATATCATTCCACGATAAACATCTAACGCGGGTTGCATGATTTGGCGAGATCGGATGTGGAAGCTACTTCTTCAACGGAACATTAGTACTTGAAAGATATACTTCAGCGGAACATTAATCGCGAGAGCGACTACCGCAGTACCAGTGCTACTTAGCGTGGCGACTCCATATCCAATAATCGCCTAAACCCATTATTGTACAAATGCATTCGACTTCATCTTCATTTTTATAAATCGAATTGAACATTTCGCGCGTTACGGACATCTAATTCCCCTTCTCGCGCAAATCATTCGTCACACTTAGCACAAAAAATAAACTCTTCTACTCCTTCTGCAAATCGTCTCTTTAAACCGCTTCTTCCAGGATATAATCGATCATACATCCAACTACGATCCATGTTTTCTAAATCCTAGTACTACGTGTGCTACAATAAAAATTATCATAAACAATAACTAATTACTTTTCATTTCATAAATAATAAATCAAAATTTATATTTTCTTACTTACATATTCATACACATACATATATACACATACACATATACAAATATCATATGATCATATACATACACACACACATATACACATACAAATATTTACATACATGCACTAACAACATAAATATTAGTCATTTTAACTAATTACACTCTATTAACTAACAACATAAATAATATTTTAACACATAAATATAACGATAAATTACATATCATACCTACTTAAATGAAAATAAATGAATTTTCAAAAATATAATAAACTTTAACAAATTAATTAAAATAATGATTGTACAATGAATTTTCGAAAAACTAATATATTCTTGTTTAGTTAATAGAGTGTTAGTTAAAATGTATTAAAAACATGAATTAATAATTAAAAAATATATTAATTATTTTATTTTGGATTTATCTATTTTTTATTAAAAAAATATTAACATATCTATTTTTTATTCATTTTAACTAACAAGTCTATCAAAAATTTTATTCATGATTGTCGAAAATATAATAAAATTTAACAATTTAATCAAAAAATGATAATATAATGATTTTCAAAAATATAATCAACTTTAACAAATTAATAAAAAGAAGGATTATACAATGAATTTTCGAAAATTTAATATATTATTGTATTTTCTAACTATAATGATAATATAATGATTTTCAAAAAAATGATAATATAATGATACATTAAATTTATTTTTAACTACTCTATCATTATATTTCGTATTTTCTAAATAGAAATTAAAATTTAATAAATATTTTATTTATTTTATTTCGTTTTATGTATTTTTTAAAAAAATTAATATATGATTTGATTAATCACTAATTTGGTACTTATATTATCATAAAAAATATTAGAAACAACTAATAACTTCAATAACTAACCGGTGGTGGTGAGAAGACTACGACTTGATGCTAAACCGAGTCCTTCCAATAAACGAGCAGTGGTCACCAAATTCAAACAACTCCTAAACAAACAACATAACAATTAGTAACTAATAGTTTATAACAAAGCATAAGCTAAAATTAAGTATAAACTAAAACAAACCTTTCAAAGTTTGAGAGAGGAGAAGAAAAAACTGAATTTGATAGAAGATTGAGTGAAAAAATGTTAAAGTTTAAGAGAGTGGAGAATTTGAGAATTTGATAGAAGTTTGAGAGAGGAGAAGAAGTTTGAGTGAAGGAAGGAGTGAATGAATGAAGGGAAGAAGTGAGATATATGAAGAGAGGAGAAGGTAAAAGTGCCGTTATCATCAGTGTGTCATTTTCGGCGGATTTAGAGAGATTTTCGGCGGATTGGGAATGCGCGTGACGTTTATTGGAATGGGCTACGTTTTGGCGGATCGGTTTAGTCGATTTGACTCCTCGTTGACTGCGCTACGTTTTCGGCGGAATGGGGGATGTTTCCGACGGAAATTTAAATTTCAAATTTCCCCCTGATTCTGTCATTTTAGCGGATTAGGGTCCTTTTTTAGCGGATCAGCTTTTTTTTTTTTGGACCCATTTTTTCCACTTTATAATCCCCACAAATAACATAATTCCGCGAAAACGCCAAAAATCCCCAAAAATTTCGGTGGATTAAATCCCCCACAAATGTCAAAATTCCGCCGGAAATTTTCTGGGGGATTAAAATCCGCCAGAAAGTTTTGCCTTGGATTTTAGGTTTTTCTTGTAGTGGATAGCGGATAAGCTAGCTTATAGCAGATTGAATTTAAAATATTTGGTAAAATTAGCGGTTGAACTAACTTATAAATATAATATGACATAAATTGACATTTGTAATTAATGCTTGAAAAATGAGAGAGAATATTCCGTTAATAGAGGATAAATGATGAATTTAATTAAAATAACAAGGGCATAAATGAGAGAAAACATGAAACATTATAAGCTCAAAATCTACTTCAAGTAGTGTTTCAAAAAATCGTATAAGCTAGTGAAAAAATGCTATAAGCTAGGTTTGCCAAACACCTACAAGTAGTTTATTCAAACAAAGCCTAAGTGTTTTTTTTATAGCGTTTAGTGTTTTTTGAAACGCTACTTGAAGAGTTTTTTAAAGTAAAAATTTCAAATCTCTATTTTTAGTGTCATTTTACATTTGTTAGTTAGTTTAACCGTTAATTTTACCAAATACATTATTTTTCTATCCGCTATCCGATTAACCACTCTGCTAGCTTATCCACTATTTTTTTACCAAAAAGATGCTAAGCTATGATTACAAAGACACTCTCCGTATTTTTTAATCAAATGAACCTCCATCTCTTTTATTTGTTGAAAAAGTTTCACGACCTCCCCTACAGTGGCGTATCTAGGATATTGGGTTAAGGTGTGCAAAAATTTTTAAACACATTACACACACAGTGCTATAAATATTTTAAGTGAGGAAGAGAAGAAACAAGAACATGCTCGACAGAGAGAAAATGTAGGGAGAGAGAATTCGAAATGCATAAGAGTGTCAATAATTGTGTAAGTATGATGTATTAAATAGGTGCAAAACTAAGAGTTTCAATGCAAACAAATATTTCTAACGTGTGCAAAATATTTTTTTAAAAGGATATTAGTACTAATATTATTTTTTAATAAGAGTATTGATACCAATAATATTTTTTAAGGTGTGCGGCCAACCACCTTGAGAGATATGTACATTTAATCTCAAAAAAAAAAAACATATGTACATTTGCGCCTGCTCCCCTAAGTTTTATTTATTTAAAAGACACAAACACCCTCTCTATCCTTATATAACAATAGATGGTAGTTGGGTGAAATAAAAGAGAGAACAAAGTCTTTTACAAAATAGAGGAGAGTGTATGTGTCATTTAATCAAAGCTAAGAGGAAGTGAGTGTAATTTCTCTATAGCGGATCTGCTAGTTGTAAGTGTTTGACACAACTAGCTTTTAGCATTTTTCCACTAACTCATAGCATTTTTTGAAAAACTACTTAAAGTAGCGTTTGAACTTATAGTTTATAGCGTTTCATTTTTTCTCTCAACTTTACCCTCATTACTTTAATTAAATTCCTCATTTATCCTTCATTAAATGAATTTCTCTATCATTTTTAAGCATTAAATGCAAATGTCTATTTACGTAAATTTATTTTTATATGTCAATTCAACCGCTGAATTTACAAAATACTCTAAGTTCAATCTGTTAGCTAATTCACTATCCGCTACCCTATCTACTATAAACTAGCTTATCCGCTAGCTTATCTATTATTCGTTATTTGTTTTGTCAAACATAGTCTAGATTAGGGGTGGACATCGGTCGGATTAGGCCGGATTCGGACTCAAAAACCACCATCCGAAGAAAACCAACCACCATAAATGGCTACCCATCTCCGACCGATTTAAGTTACGGGTTGTACGGGTCTCGGTTTGATGATTTAGCGGTTCCAACGGGTGGGTTTTGGCGGGTTAACAGAAAGAGAAGAAATAAAAGAAACCCAAATCAGTGGTGGTGATTTTTCAGTTGTCTATCCATGGCGTCGGAAACGTTTTTCTTCAAAGGTTGAAGAAAGAGAACTAAAAAATAGTATTTCTCTTACTTTTTCAAGGAGTAAAGGCTTGGTTGGTTGGGTGGTGTGTACTAGTGCTTATGACAAAGATAAGGTAGGTGCACATACTATACTGTCACGTTTCTCTCTTTCTTTTGGTCAAATTGTCAAATCATTCTATCTTTATATAAACAAATACAAGCTACACTGCTTAAAATGTAAGTGTATAGTCCGCATGATAAATATTCATAGTGAAATGGTGTTGTCCCTCGGTCGGTTTTGGGTTCCATTGGATTTTCCAAACAAATCCGTATCCGACCAATTTAACCGCTTAAAACCGATTTATTCAATCCGAAAATCCGCCAGTCCAACAAAGCTTGACCGCCTGCACTTGTTTTTGTTCGGTTTAGCCGGATTTCGGACGGGTCGGATCATTTGTCCACCCCTAGTCTAGATTATAGGGTTTTTTTTTTTAGATAAGCTAGTCTAGATTATAGGTTGATTTGGACTTGTCAAAACCAGTAAACAATGTTAGCAGTCCCATCATGTAAATATTTGATTGGTCCGTGACTAAGCGCGTGTTACACACTCAAGTCGGTTTGAATTCCAAGAGAATAAGTCACCTAGATATTGTCCCACACTAACCTTCCTATAAAATTCACAAGCACCCAACTAGTCTTTCAACAACCGCATTTCCTCTCATCATCTCTCAATAAACCAAATTGAACTAACTTCAAACTTTGGATCTGAAATATAATAGAAATGGAGAATTCATTGCAAAAGCATGAAACAGAGATGAATCTCAAAGACACAGAGTTAAGGTTAGGGTTACCTGGCAGCAATGAACCAGAGAAACATAATTCAAGCAATTATTCTTTTATTAGAAACAACAAAAGATCTTCACCAGAAACCAGTGAGGTAGAATCCATAAGCAAGAGCAATAGCAACAACATGAATCATTCTAATCTTTCTTCTTCTGATGATCAAGATAGTACTGCTCCACCTGCAAAGTAAGCAATATATAAATATATATTTGTTTTTAATTTCTCATAAATAAAAAGATTCAATGTGTTGATGAAATTGGTTTTGTTTTTTGATATGCAGAGCACAAGTAGTTGGATGGCCACCAATTCGATCATTTAGGAAGAATAGTTTGCAACAGAAAAAGGGAGAAGAAAGTTGTATGTATGTTAAAGTGAGTATGGCTGGTGCACCTTATTTGAGGAAGATAGATCTCAAGGTTTACAATAGCTACATAGAACTTCTTAAGGCCTTGGAAAATATGTTCAAGTGTACATTTGGTAAGAATTTCAATATTAATTAACAATCTTTTTAATTTCATTTCATATATAGAGAAGAAAATTAGACTGGGGATTTATTGGTTGATTTTTTGGGTCCAGGTGAATATTCAGAAAGAGAAGGTTACAATGGATCTGAATTTGTTCCTACTTATGAAGATAAAGATGGTGATTGGATGTTAGTTGGAGATGTTCCTTGGGAGTAAGTTTCTTTTCTCTATATCTATTTGATTTGTTTATAATAATTTATTTTTTAAAGTAAATATTTGTTGTTTTATGTATTTTTATCTAATAGAGTTATTTTTTGGTTATATTATTTGCAGCATGTTCATGTCCTCTTGTAAAAGGCTGAGAGTTATGAAGGGATCAGAGGCAAAGGGATTGGGTTGTTTTTGAACCACAAAGCAAAGCAAACATAGATAGTTGTATTTTCCTTTATTTGTTTGTTTGTTTCAACAGCTAGTGCCTTTTTAATTGTACAGAGGATATATATATATAATACTTCATTTTGTTCTGTATTTCTTTAGGTATATAAATATATATAAAGTAAGTATACAAAAGGGGATCCATCAATCCCCTTCTCTGCAATGGTTTGGTCTTGATTTGATTTAATCCATGTTTCTTTCTACTTGATTTCAAGTGTTAAATTAAATAAGGGAAATGTTATTTGACGTCTGGTTAGTAACTTTGATGCAAATTATTTATTTGTCAGAGTGATACTTGATTATACACTAAAATAGGAGATCAAATTAGGGTAAACCACCCTTTTGAACAACTATCAAACCTCATCGGCAATTTTGTTAAAGATGTAACTTGAACTATGATGGGTGAAAGTTTGTAACTCGAAGTATCGTAATACGAATCATAAGAATCTTTGAGATGATAAGTCTACAATTAATTCATCATAACATGCAGGGTGAAATCACGAATAACATAAGATTAAGATCCAAAAGAAATTTGTTGAGTATGTCTCATTTGCCGTATCAATAAGGCTGGGGCGAGAGAGCTGAGCTAGCATTGCGGTAGCCCCTTGCGATACAGTTCAAGGGCAGTATTGTAATCTGGACTGACCTAGTATAAGTACCTATTATAACACATGAAACCCTAATTCATTCAAGTAATAAGACACAACTACAACTGTTTTGTAGTCGCAGACGTAGATAAAAAAGATTGGTCGAACTGCGTGATCAATATTGTGTCTCTTTTTCGTTTTCATTTCTATTATTACCTTGTTGATTGGTTGCTGTTGTTCTAGCAAAATCCAAGTTCATCTAAGTTCAAAGGCAAACACATAACATAAATTCATAATTAATCCAACTCTAAAAAGTAAAAACTATAACAACGCAAAGCATAAGTAAATCTCAAAACTTTACAAAAGTATCCCACTCTTGGCTCGAGAGTATTTCATCGTTTCTCTTTCGCACTTCTTACCGGTATCCTACTATTATTTGTCTTTCTTCCCTTCTCCATTTTTTGAATTCATGATCTCTATTTATTTAATAATTTAATTATTCCTAAATGAAGAACTTGGCATCAATTCAATCACTCAATGTGTATGTAATGTGACATCAAATTATTGCTAAAGAGATCATGGAATTCAAAACCCCACCCCAGTTGTGGTGGGACAACGTCCATACCTGTGACAGTGCAATATTAACTGGAGAGCATGTCAGTGTGGTCTTCAACGGTTGGTATACAATGTAAAAGTAGACCAAGATGCATGAATCCTTATCCCGGAAACTTGCTTCAAGATTTAGACAACTGAAGCATGACAGAGCACAAAACTCTACGTACGAAGAATTGCAAAGAGTACTCACAATGATTTGCTGTCAAGTTAGACAAAAGACAATTACAATTATCAATCGTGTAGCCGAGTACCAACCAGCCATGCCTATGGTCTGTAAATTTGGATTGTTCACCCTCTGGTTAATACTGGTTTGAGTAGTTTAAAGCAATTAAACCATGGCCTAGAAATCACGTTGGCTCAAACTCGAGTTCGGTTTTTAAAATAAAGTTCTGAAGGGGTTATAGTCCCGAGGTTCAAGAGCTCAGATGTTACACTAGCCATCACAATGAACAGGTTGGATCATTATCATTAGAAATTAAATATAAATTACATAGGCAAAATTCCACTTCCAGACAATGTCAACTAGGCTGCTAAACTAGAGTAGGCAACTAAATACAAATATCATTACCACCAGAGACTATAAACAATGCCCCAATATGTAGAACCAAAATTAACGGGCAAAATGCAAAATGGACAAAGAAGTTTCCCAGTTGAAATAGAACATTACATTGGGCAATGTTTGGCAGAGCTTTCAGAAAGAAAAGATTTCATCTGCAGTCACCATATCTACAGCCATCCTACCATTTTGACCAGCATGAGACCCCATCCTCATGTCTAATATTTCCAGTTGGGATTTGACCCATGGTGGATTGGATCTGCCATCGATCCACAGCGCTTCTCCGGTATCCTTGTGCTTAAAATCAGGAGCTTTCGGGTTCCTCTGCAAAGTTTCCACAAATGTTTGGAGATACAAGGCATGAGAAATTTATAATGAATTCCCAAAAAAAAGCGAACTGGAGGATACAACTTTGTAACAAGATCTTATTCAATCATCAGTGGCTACTATGAGTTAATGCAGATAGTTCTCCATGTCAATCCAAGCAAAGAAACTCAAGGTAACAATAGTTTTGAATAAATATGAACTAATCAACAAATCTTTTTATTCAAATAATTGAATTGTTACTTAGACATTGATCCATAAAAATAAATCATTGCTCATTATGATGCAAGCTGCAAAATCTTGGGATTGTCCCCTTCACTTTTGCTAGGTGCTTTGCTGCAAAATCTTTCAATAACTATGAATTTCTTTAACAACTTCTCATATATGTTGCATTAGCTTCTGTATATCAAGGTTTTAAGGAACACTCTCATTCAATTTCTCCGTAAACAACTATAAGCTTATAAAAATTAAAAACTTTTTCGCAAGTGAAGTGCTATAAATTTAGTTTATCTGAGCAGTTCTCATAATGTAGAAGCTAATCTATATTAGGCCTTAACCAGTACAGGAATGATCAAGAGACTTTTAGGGTTCAATTCCAGAAAGTGATCCTTCATAAGTTATTTGTAACTTGTAAGTATACCAATACAAGTATTTGCCCTATGGCATGTCCTAACTTTAGTGCATAAAATATGAAATGGAGAAAATAATTGAAAGGCAAATCCACACAGAGTGGTTGAGGATGCTGTTATACACGTTTGAGAGAGAATTAACTCCAAAAATACAATGGCATGCTAGCATTAATCAATAGGCACGCAGATAAAAAATCTAAAAGTTGAAACAACCGCTTGATGCCACCAAAATAAATAAATAAATAGACAGCATAAATGATAAAAAAAATTATATACAATAAAAATCTACCTTGTTGTTCCTATTATCCCACCACTCTCCTGGGTTAGCAAAGAATGCTTGCCATAATTCCACCACAGAGCCAGTACTATTGTTTGCAGGATAACTCCCTTTTCTCCCTGAAACCATAACAGAAAAAGGCTAAACTATTTAGTCAAAAACAAAACCCATAAGAAGTTGCCAACACTAAAGTATATTACATTGAATATATGACTTACCAGTAGTACCACTGTCACCCATCGTAAAATCAAAATCTCGATCTTGTGATGACACTGGCGAAGCACTCCTATCAATAAAATTCAGCTGCTGAGCAACCACCTGAACAAAATCCACACCACAGTGAAATTCAGAATCAAAACAAACAAAAGTGACATTTTTTTTTCAAATATTGAATTAATGAATGGGGGGTTACAAAAACCTTGTAGTAAGTTTGTTGTTTGCCTTCATCGGTTTCAACCGCGTCAGTTACTAACCGACCAGCAACGTGAATTTGTTGTCCTTTTTGTATATGCTGAGAAGCAACATGAGCAAGGTCATCCCAGAAAGTCAAGTTAATCCATGATGTTTGCGTAGCGTTTTTCTTGACGGAGAGGCGAGTCCAAGCGACGACTTTACCGGAGGGTAAGTGTTTGATTTCGACGGGAGCACCGACGAAGCCGATGAGATTGACGGAGTTGCAAAGTTCCTTTTGCCACTGAATTTCAGAGGGTTTAGGGTACGTTGCATTGGTCATGGAATTGAAGCTGCACTTTAACTTCAACTTCAACTTCAAATTCCCGTGGTTTAGTTTTGGAAGGTGGGTTGTGGAAGATGGGATTAGGAATTTGGGTTTGGAATTAGGGTTTCGAGGGAATGTCAAAAGGTTTCTCAAGCGTGTTGATGAAAGTGAAACTGCCTGCTCCAACGCCATTTGCCTTTTCCTGCTCTGCTCTTTCCGTTCCACAATGTTTGCGATAAGGGGGGAATTGGCGGGTCACCCAGTTTCTGTTTCATACATACAAATAGAATTGGGCCTTCCGATGACTCTCTCCCTTGGGCCCATTTACACCCTGCTATTACTTAAGGCCCCACACTTCTTACACGCCCTCCTACTCACAAATAACCTCCTGACCCTGTGAAATGACCAAAATATCTTTAATGAATAAAAGAGTTCTAAACGTGTCCCTTTTTTTCCTAGGTTTCAACGGGTACGACACTATGATACCGTACCGATTCGACATCATAATGTTGTGGCTTAAGTCTTGGCAAACACCCCCCCATTGCATAAATTTTAACAAGTACGACACTATCATATTGTTCCGATTCAGCACCATAGTGCCTTACTCACTAAATAAATTTTTTAAAAAAATATGAAAAAACAAGGTTCGATACTATAGAATCGTACTAGTTAAGTACTATAATGTCAGTCCAGTGTTTTCCAAAAAATTTAAATTTTTTGGTACTATAGTAGTGAACCATCCTTAAATGCAGAGAAAATACGAGTAACAAAGAAAGAGAGAAAGAGGAGATGGAGGTGGTGGGAAGGAGAAGAAAAGAAGGAAGAATAATGTGGTTGTGGTGGTGGGGCTTAGAGCGAAGTGGTGGTGGTGAGAGAGAAGGAGGTGATCGCGGTATTGGGGTGAGAGGGAGAAGATGGTGGTGGTGGTGGTGGTGAGAAGGAGAAATAAATTATGGTGGAGGTTGGTAAGTGGGAGGTGGTGGTGGTGATGAGCGGGAGGTGGTGGTGAGAGGGAGTGGGAAGGTGAAAGAGGAAGGGGTGTGAGGAGAAAAATAGGAAGAGAGAATGTGGGAGAAAAGAGTTTTGGAGAGGGGTAATTTTGAAATATTTGAGGTTTGAGGGGGTGTGTGGTGAGTAGGATGGGGTGGGTAAGAAGTATGAGTAGGGGTGGGAATAGGCTGGGCCGAGTTGGGCTTTGCATTGTTTGGGTCTAGCCTGCTTCGAAAATGTCTGGTCTGTGGCCTATCATAGGCCCATTTTTTAGGCCTGACCTGACCTTTTGGAAAGCCTAACAAGGCGTGAAAGTTTGTTTAAAAACCTATTTCTCAATTGATATAATAATAATAATAATAAAAATAAAAGTAATTTAAAATAGTATTATATTTATTTAAAGTAGAAGTTTACTGGTAGGTCTAAAAGGTTTTTCAACGGCGGTTACTTCGACTTTTTTTAACTAAATAGGCTTTTGAAAAAGTCTCGACATTGTCAATTTAAAAAGGGTTTTGCTTTCCCCACTCCCCCTCCTACTCAAACACACCCCTTAACAAATTTTATTCTCAAAATAACCTCGCTTTGAACGTTGTGGAGGACGTGTTTAATGACGGTTCGAACACGTTCGAACACCTGCATACGAACACAATACAATTGGTGAATGTGGTGTGATGATCCATTATTGTTGTCTCAGTTAACATCATACGAACATAATACAATATGATGTTCGAACAAGGTTATGCGAACAGGTTCGAGTGACCCCATTCGAACAATGTGAAATTACGCACAATAGGGCGTGTCTCAATACTTAACAAACTCGATCGACTTTGTTCGAACGTGTTCGAAGGCCCGTGTTCGAACAGGTGAAATTTCTTGAAAAAAAAGACGTTTTGGCTAGCCTTTTGGTCTTTTCCCACTCTTATGGGGTGTGTTTTGAGTAGGATGGGGAGTGGGAAAAGAAAAATCCATTAAAAAAGTGCAAGTACTAACACAGACTGTCGTAGGATGGGTTGTAGGCGCTCGTTGGATTTGATGCGGCCTATTCCGCCCATAAGTATGAGCCGCACTTAATCTTTTCAAATTTTTTGGACAAAAACTTTTTCAAGTTTAACTATGATTCTTGACCAACAAAAAAAAGTTTAACTATGACTACATTTTGTCGATTTTCCATTGTTCAGGAATCTGATAATACGCTCACAAGTTTTGCAATTATTGTATTCGCGGGCACGTCAGAGTGTTTGTTGGGCCGGGTCACACGTGTATTGTGTATTGGGTTTTTTTTTTATACCCCCACCCCATCCCCTCCCACCCCCACCCACACTGAAAACCCCAAAATGCCCTTCTGAAAACGTATTTTTTTTTAAAAATTTTTGGCCAATCGTATATACACTGAGGGGTATATATCGACCCTTTTTGCCCATCGTATATACACCCCCCAAGGCGTATATCGATTGGCACACCAATTTAATCGTATATACGCCTTGGGGGTGTATATCGACGACTTTTTTTGTCCATCGTATATACACCCCCAAGGCGTATATACGATTAAATTGAGGTGTGCCAATCGTATATACGCCTTGGGGGTGTATATACGATGGGCAAAAAGGGTCGATATATCCCCCTGTGTATATATCGATCCCTATTGTATTTTTAAATTTTTTTGAGTCAAATAAAAATTAATTAAGTCACGAAAATAGGTTTTGTGTGTAGTTAGTTAAAATGTGGCGATTTTATACGTCGAGCGAATAATTTAGGCTAAAAATCGGTTTTGGGCAACATACTCCGATCGAAATGAAAGCAGCGACCATTAGAAGCGAAAAAATCAAGAATCAAGACTCGTAGAAGGACTTCTTACGGGACTACGACCTCAAAATCCAAAATTTCATCGTTTACTATTTTTTACGATTTTTTTAATTTTCATAGTCTCCAAAAATCTAAAAAAATTTGCATAGCCTTATTTTGGTTTTGTTAGATTTTTAGTGGTGTTTTTATAATTTTTGGAGTAGTTTTGACTAGTTAACGAATTTTTAGTAGCCTTTTAGTAATAAAAATTAAAACAAATTATTAAAAAAATAAAAACCCATCGTATATACCCCTTTGAGTACGTATATACGATTGGACATAAAATAGCCATCGTATATACATACTCAGGGGTATATACGATTTTCTTATTTTTTTAAAAAATTAAGTTTTCAAGGGCATTTTGGGGTTTTTGGTATTGGGTGGGGGTGGGGGGATGGGGGGTGGGGTACCAAAAAAAAAAACCCTTGTGTATTTGGTTTGGCCTTTGTCCTTCTTTAGTGAAATCAAATTGGGTTTTTTTTGTACCCCCACCCTCTCCCCTTAAACCCCACCCACGTTGAAATTCCCAAAATGCCTTTCAAAAATCTCATTTTTTCACTAAATTACACGAATCGTATATATCTTTTTGTGGCCTATATACGATGGGTAAAAATTGACATCGTATATATGTTCATTGTGCGTATATACGATTGATGCGTTTTAAGTCAATCGTATATATACATAAAATGAACTTATATCTGATGGGTAAAATTTGACATCGTATATATGTCCCAAAAGAGATATATACGATGGGCTTTGTTTTTGTTAATGATTATGATTTTATTACGATTATAATTTGAAGTCTCGCGATTTGATTAACATCAGCGGTGTAGATATATTGGATAAAGTAAACGCGCGTATAATTACAAAAACGCGATATAGTATATATACACGTGTAATACAAAATATGTGTGAATCTATCTACAAGCCGTCAATAGAATCATCACTAAATCTATACATCTAGACGCATCCTTTGTGAGTGAGAGGCGCGCGGGAGGACACATAGTGCGCCATAGGGTAAAGCGTCCAGGAATACGGATGCAACCATGAAGCGGACTCGGTAAGTAGTCTTTGGTACCTTTGTGGGGCAATAGGAGGCAATGCAGACAAGTGGGAGAGATTGAAAGATGCAACGGTGTAGATTTTGCTCGTTCGGAAGCAGATATGATTTTCAACTTAGATGAAGCGTGTAAGTGCCCTCAAAGCGGATAAGTGAAATTCATAGGTAAAGAAAAGCGAACCAATGCAACATTATACCGGTTGCAACCATATACCCCATCTCGAGCAAATCAAACCACTTTGACTCGGTGGCGTCTCAGTATGACTCGATAGTTAAAGCTTTGCGAAGCTCTAACGATCGGTTCTTCCCAAACATGTCGAATACAAGGTTTCTCGTCCTTTGTTTCTGAATCAAAGCTTGCCTAATCGAGGGCGAGTCCTCACACCATGTCAAGTCCAACCCCGATTGCTCTAAAACCTCGATTCACAGTCACCTTCAACATCAACAATTTTTTCAACATAGTTGCGCACGTGTCTTTGGAAGAAAGCAGTAAGTGGATTTTAGTCTCACTGTATCTGTGATAATACTCTAGAAGCACACCCGAGATAATTTGGTTGACATTGTGTAGGAATTTGGAAGCCCAGCATTCTTGATCTGCTTTACCCTCTCATCTATGTGCTCCCACCCGGAAGGATCACGCTTAGCATCAAAAAATTCCTTTTTTTTTCTTCTTTGGTGCACCTTTCGTTCGACTTTTGATTTAGGTGCAACCATAGAAGAAGTAGAAGGAAAACTATCTCATTCACCGCCTCTTAATAAGAAACTTCTCCTCCTCACTCACTTTATTAAATCTTGCCAAGATAGCATCAAAGCGGTAAGAAATATCGCATGCGAGATGATTTATCTGAGTGGATTTATCATCTATTGCATCCAAACTCAAACTGTTTCGGTGATCATCAACAACGATAAAGCGGAATAGAATTGTCGGAAGCATGAAAAATACCTATCTCACAAGCACAAGGAAGTAGATGTGTCTTCCTTTGAATGCACAAAACACCGCCCTTTGTCGTATCCAACCCCGATTTCGACCTTTCAAACTCCTTAACCATGTGTCTCGGTCTTGATAAAGAAACAAGTCCTTGAAGATTTTTAAGCGGTGGAATATTGGACTTGACTTCAATTCTGCGATGCTTCGTTGAAAAGACCCGATAATTTGATCAAAATGTATTGCCAGCATGTCATCAATAGATATCAAACATTTTGATAGATCACCCTTCGAAGTCTTCAACTGTCTTTTCAAAGACCAATGCAAGGATTCCGCTCTGAAATAATAAACAAGTGTCAAAAAAAATCGAGTATCGAGTATCGGATAGAAATAATAAACAAGTGTCAAAGAAATTTAATCGACGAAAAAAATATGTCCACGTGTCAAAAAAAATCGAGTATCGGATAGAAATAATAAACAAGTGTCAAAGAAATTTAATCGACGAAAAAAAATATGTCCACGTGTCAAAAAAAATCGAGTATCGGATAGAAATAATAAACAAGTGTCAAAGAAATTTAATCGACGAAAAAAAATATGTACACGTGTCAAAAAAAATCGAGTGTCGGATAGAAATAATAAACAAGTGTCAAAGAAATTTAATCGACGAAAAAAAAAATGTCCACGTGTCAAAAAAAATCGAGTATCGGATAGAAATAATAAACAAGTGTCAAAGAAATTTAATCGACGAAAAAAAATATGTCCACGTGTCAAAAAAAATCGAGTAACGGATAGAAATACCTGTTGGTTGTGGAATTCCCCAAGTGTGGGATCCGTTAGTCCATCTTTGAGATAAATCGCTCCTTGTGCGTTGTCAACCATGTGTCGTGCACATATTTAATGAGAGCGAGTTTATCGAGCAAGCGACCTCAAAAAACTTCTTGATTAGATAGATACTCGACTCATCAGCAGAATCAATAATACATAGCGGAGAGATTCGACCTCCTCCCGTCTATCCTTGTGAACCAACTCCTTAATCTTCGCTTTGACATTTTTGTAACATGCCAATGACACAATAAATTTGTAGCAGCGGGAAAGACATCAAGAATAGCGGACATACAACCGAGATCTCTGCATCATCAAGAAAACACGAGGATGAATAGAATGCAACTCACATATACTCGCGCATTTGCTCCAATACCCAAGAAAAATGAATAGCAAGCTCCCGCCCAATATAAGCAAATGCAACGTGGAAGCTTATCTCGGTGTTTGTGACTCCCACAATCGTAGAAGAGGCAAATTATATCTGTTGGTCTTGTAGGTTGAGTCAAGAATGAGAACTTTGGGAAACAACCCGAGCAACTTTATAGAAGTGGGATGAGCCCACATGATATCACTTGGCGACATCAGTTGCGGAATCTTTCTAGACCAACATAGATAATTATGGGATTCAATCAATCTCAACACCTCACGAATGTCCGTTCTAGGACCCCTCTTTGTAGACCAGGTGTTTGTGACGCTGCGCCTATAAACTTGGCGAAGACTAGTCACATTCTCGGATCTAGCTTCTTCAAAGCGATAATAGTAGCTTTCGGTCCGACATCAAGATCTGCATGCTTGTTAACGAGATCCTTTGCGCTCGCATGCACGCCCCAAATAAACAAGTACCAACGAAGTTTTGAAGCAACTCGTGCGTGTGTCTACCACATTTAACCGTGACACACCAACCCCACGGCTAACGGTGCAAGTAGCTTTCAATCTAAAAGGATGACCTCTCCTTTTAGAACCGAAAACCCCTTGAATCATTAGTAAACCCGCCTTGTTTCTCGCAGCCAAAAACAATCTTATCTCGCGCTTCCTCTTTCCATTTGCTTTTTGAGATCTCACAATAACAACAACTACTGCGATACTTCTACCAATGGCTTTTGGCCCACTCCTCCTGACTGTAGTGTAGAAAATATCTACAAAATATATAACTTACTAAGTACTTAAGTAAATTAATTCCATTTACCAAACTTAAGTAAATTACTTTAAGTAAATTAATTCCATTTACCAAACTTGAGTAACAAAAATATACCGTATCCGTCGTGAAAGTCAATGTAGTATCAATATCAGCGAGAGCCAAGCGAGAGTCGGCATCTGCTGCTGCGTAGGTGGGTCAATATCTGTTCCAACAAAAGCAGGATAGCAACTTTCGATAAAAAGCGAAAAAATAGCCCGGTAGTATATACCTCCTCGGCCATGTATATACGATGGGTATTTTTTTCACATCGTATATACATGGCCCATATGTATATACGATTAGATCTTCAAAGCCCACTCGTATATAACCTATATACGATGGGTAGTCAACGAAGCATTTAATAATTCAATCGTATATATGCCTTGAAGGACATATATACGGCGAGTAATCAACGAAGCATTTAATTATGCAATCGTATATATATATCTTGAAGGACATATATACGGCGAATACTTTCAGTCGGCGTTAAATATTAAATGTAATCGTATATACCTTCCATTGAGGTATATACGATGCGTTATCTTAATGGGTCGATCAGTGAAATAAATGAAAGTCAAAAAGTGATTAATGCCGGGTATAATTGGAATAACAATAATGGGTGGGGGTGGGGGGGGATGGGGTGGGGGTATAAAAAAACAAAGCCAATCAAATTACACTTTGAACCAAAAAAAATGGGTCTTTTTTTTTGGACCCCCACCCCATCCCCTCCCACCCCACCAATAATAACAAACCCCAAAATACCCTTTGAAACTTAATTTTTTTAAAAAATAAATAAATCGTATATACCCCTTTGGAGTGCGTATATCGATGGTTATTTTGTCCAATCGTATATACGTACTCAAAGGGGTATATACGATGCATTTTTTATTTTTTTTAATAATTTGTTTTAATTTTTATTACTAAAAGGCTACTAAAAATTCGTTAAATAGTCAAAACTACTCCAAAAAATTATAAAAACACCACTAAAAATCTAACAAAACCAAAATAAGGCTATAAATTTTTTTTTAGATTTTTTGGACACTATGAAAAATTAAAAAAAATCGTAAAAAATAGTAAACGATGAAATTTGGGATTTTGAGGCCGTAGTCCCGTAAGAAGTTCCTTCTACGGGGGTCTTGATTCTTGATTTTTTTCGGATTTAATAGTTGTGGTTTCATTACGATCGGAGTATGTTGCCCGAAAACCGATTTTTTAGCCTAAATTATTCGTTCGACGTATATAACAAATCACGTTTTAACGAACTACACACAAAACCTATTTTCGGGACTTATATAATTTTTATTTGACTTAAAAAAATTTAAAAAAATACAATGGGGGTCGTATATACACTTGAGGGGGGTATATATACGACCCTATTTTTTAGGCATCGTATATACACCTCCCAAGGCGTATATACGATTAGGTGAGGGAGTTTTCCAATCGTATATACGCCTTGGGGTGTATATACGATGCCTAAAAATAAGTCGTATATATACCCCCAGTGTGTATATACGATTAGTCAAAAATTTAAAAAAATACGTTTTGGAAGGCGTTTTGGAGTTTTTCGGTGTGAGTGGGGGTTTATGGGGATGGGGTGGGGGTAAAAAAAAAACCCAAAAAAATATTTTCCAATTTTTTTGGACAAAAATATTTTCCCAGTTTAACTATACCAACAAAAAAAGTTTAACTATAACTACATTTTGTCGATTTTCTAGTGTTCAGGGAAAGTGATAGAATATGATGGAATGCATTCCATTGGTTTTCATTCCATTCCATCCATTTTTTAAATACCCAAACAATGATGGAGGCTTTGCCATTCCATTTCATTTCATTCCACTCCATTCCATCCCATATCACCAATCCAAACATACCCTAAGAATGGCGGAACTTTTAATCCAAAAATGCAATCTTCTCGATCGTAGCACGAAGAAGGAAAAGTTGGTGGATAATTCTTTGATAGCTTTGGTGGATTCTCAACCCCCGGAGACCAATATTTTTTGGAGACATGAATGTAACGTCACGGGTCTAAGTAAGATTTGTTTCCCATGACCACAAAGCATAGAGTTTATGGTATGACTTTGAATTCTCAAATGATATTTGGAATATTATGATCGATACACCACAAGGTTTTTCTAAAATCCATTGAAAGGATGGATTGTGGTAGGGAGTTGTCTAGAGATGTTGAGGTGGTTTATTCTTTGTCCATTTCTTTAAATATTCCTATAAAAAATGGCAATCTTTTGCGGTCTCGTGTCATTAGGAATGTATTGTTAAGTTCTCTAGCATTGTAGTTGAATTCTAACAAAACAACACATTTCCCGGAGATTAGGTTAAAGATCCTTATTTTAGTGTTCGGTCAAGAGTAAGAAAGATCAATTGATGATTAATGCTAAGAGTCTCACATCGGATGTGATATGGCCTGAAAAAGAGTTTATAAGTGGGGCAATTGTAACACCCCAAAATAATTCAATTAATTAACTTAGTTGAGTTATTAAGGGTTTGCAACATTTTACTTTTAAGTCAAGTAATTCATTAAGTGAAGGTTAAGCATGTGTGGCATTTTACGAAAATGTCTAAGTTAGGAAGGGGTGTGGGTAGAAGAAGCCCACGGCCTAATAAGGCCAAGGCCTCATTTAAGTCCCTTAGGACATGTTAAATGGTGATCCTTCGTAGGAGACCATTCCTTTGTTCCAAAAATAGTTAAGTTACCAAATTAAGAAAGTAGAGAGAGAAGTGAGACTTAGAGAGAAGGAAGAGAACCGAAGGGAGAAGGAGGAGAACCGAGCTGAAAAAGGGAAGAGTGAGCTGAATCTTGAAGGATTCCTAGAAGTGCTAGTGAAGAGGGTGTGTCTAAGGTTATAATCAGGTTAGGTGGCTCTTTTAATCCTTGTAATGTTTTGTGTTTGGTAGTATTTTGGTGTGAGTGGTTCTGATCACCTTGCATGTGTGTTTTATGTGTTGTTCATAACATGTTTTGCTGTGTTTTGCTCTTTGTTGTGAATTGTGGTGAGAGTGCGATGGTGGATCAGTTGGGAAAGAGAGAAGAGTGTAACAACTCTCTCACATTGCGTGTGGTCTGAAGAGAGCATTGCATGGTGAGGCATCAGAGTGTGAATCGGTGTAGTGTGAAGAAAATGAGCTTGCATGTAGAGTTAGGGAGAGGATCGGAGCCAATGGAGTGAGTATCCGAGTGTGCATGAGTGTGGTGAGCTGGAAATGGGTTGCATGTTGGGTTTAAGTAAAGAAACAGAGTAAACCGAAGTACCCTTCAGCTTAGATGAGAGAAACCGAGTTGAGGGAAGTCAATGCCTAGAGTGTCTTAGTGTTGAGAGTCTGTTGGTGAGGTTGAGGGAGAGTATGTGTCTAAACACCATTAGCGAGGGGTAGGGACGCATAAACCGAAGTGTAGGTGTTTCGCCTTAAGGTTACCGAGGTGTAGAGGGAGTGAACCGAGGTCCTCAGGCCGAGGTAGCGTCACCGAGGTGAAACGCCCAAATGCCTAAGTGTAGGTGAACTTAACCAGGGAATGCCGAGAAGTGAATCCCCATGAGTTAGATGGTTTCAGTGTAAGGGAGTGCGTAATTGTGAGTATGTCACCGAAGTGAGGGTTTGAGCGTAACATGCCGAGGTGCCAAAGCTGAGCTAGGTGCCGAGGTGATGTAGAATGCCGAGTTGGAGTAGTTAGCCGAGGTACACACATAGTGTGCCGAGGTGATGTTAGGCGCCAATGTTGCCTAGCACATTGTGGGACGCCACTGTGAGTGCTATTTTAGCACCAAGTGTGCCAAGTACGGGAGCGATTAAGTCCATTTTGGTCCTTAGGTGACATTTTGGTCCCTAAGTGTCGTTGCGGTCCTCGGTGTGACAATTAGTCCACCATGGAGTGCCGAGGTGATTGAGAGGTCGGTTGTTGAGTGCCGAGGTGATTGAGAGGTCGGTTGTAGGTCCTAGGGTGATTTCTACCGGTGTAGTAGGGTCGGCCAGCAGCAGCGTGGTGATGTCTAGATGGTGTGGGCGTCGGTGTGGCGACGGAGTAGAACAGCGAATGCGGCGAATAACGAGTAACGACTGAGTAACGGCGGTGTAAGCATTCACATGCGTTATGATTGATTGGTGTGTGATTGCATTTGTCATGAAGTCACATGTTCATGTGCATATAACGCAGCGGAGGAGGTTTCGACCTCGGATGTGGTAGGACTTGGTCTCCATATCAAATAACGGCGAGTAACGACGGAGAGCCAATAGGCTAAATAACGGCGGTGGAGGTACCTCATTGCATAATGCCACGTGGTTGGGTTGCATACATGCATACATTTCATAATTTAATGTGTTTTTGGTGATTGATAATTGTTGTGGTTATTTGAACTATCGGTGAGTGTTGTATTAATTTGAACCGAGGTGCTTTAGTGCTATCTCTAACCTTAAGCTTCTTCACATTATATTACTTGTGTTAAGAGACTCACCCTATTTGCTTTTATGTTGCTTCTCATGTCGGCAACTTGCGGTACACATGAGTGATGGTTGTGCCTAGCTCAAGTCGGTCGTGTGCTGCTCTGCAGTCGTGTAACAACTTTGGGTTGGGGCCGAGTAGATTTTAGTGCTTTTATCTTTGATTTTGTGTATTTTATGCTAGATAGCTTTTGAACTAAAACTATCACATTTTGTTGTAACTTTTTACTAAGTATTATGACTTGATGTTTACTGGCCGAGGTGCCTTATGTTATGGCCGAGGTGCCTTATGTTATGGGCTTAGACCCTTTTGCCGATGTGATGCGCATGAGTACATGTTTAGTATAATGCTGTGCAATTGTTTGAACTTAATTGAATTCTGTTTTCCTTTTTAAATCATCAAATGTAGCACTCCTTTGAGTGGAATTTTGAAACTCTGATTTTAATTTAGTAGATCGAATTGATTAGATAAGGGGGTGTTACAGCAATCCTCATCTTACAAGCCGGTTTTGTGGGGTTGAGTTAGGCCCAAAACCACATTCTAAGAATTAAAGTTCCTTTAAATTTTGTCTAATGGAAAGTGTTGTGCAAATAATTGAGAAAGTTCCTTTAAATTTTGTCTAATGGAAAGTGTTGTGCAAATAATTGAGAAAGTTTAACAGTCTAATTAAGTTATACAGTGAAGTGAGAATGTTTCCACGAGAGTTGATCGAGTTATTTTCACAAGTTTTACTAAGTAAGAAAGCTAATGAGGAATAAAAACACATTAATAATTCATTTTCAAATTGTGTTTCATTCAATGCAAATAAGATAAGTGGTAATCATAGTGAAACAACATAGATTTGTTGGTAGAAATTTGGGTAAAAACAGCTATGGAGTTAGATCCATTGTAACTTGACCAAGTTGGCTAAGTGTTGGCACGAGTGCCATAGCACCTTAGTTCAGAGTAAAGATGTATGTGTTTTTCAGCTACTTGTTGTAAGGTTGAATTAAGAGTTCTTTATGCTAAGCATAATTAGGTACACCCTTAACTATAAATATGACTCAGGCCACTCTGTGGACTTGAGCCACCACATCTAGCTTTACCAAGCTTAGTTAAAGTTTTATATACCTAAGACCATCCATATTAACTCGTGAATTATGCATATCAAACATTTTCAATATTTAAAGTAGCCTTAAATATGTTTGAAGCCCCTGCAAATATAATGTGTTTTGGCACCCTGCAATTTTTTTTTTGGTAAAAAGTTCTTGTTTTGATTTAAACCCTTCTGTTAGAGATATGTTACAAAAAATGCTGACTTGGCTGACGGAATACCTATGTGTCATTTAGTATTCATTTTTATTTATTTTAAATGCTTATTTGGCATGCCAACTCATTACTTTTTATTTTTCATTATTTTCTATTATTCCCTTTCTTCTCCACTCTCTTCTCTATCTCCCCCACACCACCACCACCACCACAACCACTCTCTTCTCTCTGTCACCCACACCACCACCACCATATCCACTCTCTTTTCTCTCTCTCTCTCACCCACACCACAACCACTCTCTTCTTTCTCTCACCCACGCCACAACCACCCTCTCCTCTCTCTCACCCACACCACAACCACACTCTTCTCTCTCTCTCTCTAATCTTAATTTCAGAATCAAATCTCTAATCAAATCCCTAATCTTTCATGAGGAATGTTGAAAAAGGGGGAAATTTGATAGTGGCAAGATGGATAATGAGTAGAGGAATCTGGATCAGAAACAAGAACACAAAAAAAAAAGAAAAAGAGAAGTGAGAAAGGAACCCCATTTTTACGATTGTAACCATCCATGTGCCTGAGAAGAGAACAGAGGAAGAAGAAGAAACTAGAAATAGAGCTAATATTTGCAAGGGCTAATATCAAAACACAGTATTTTGCAAGACTTTTTACCATGTGGCAGACACGTTGGCATTTTTTTAACGTCTGTCTAACATAACTCTAACATAAGGGCCTAAATCAAAACACTGTATTTTACAAGGGCTTTTTACTATAAAAAAATTGCAGGGTGCTAAACCAAAACACGCTATATTTGCAAGAGCCTAAAACATATTTAAGCCTTTAAAGTACTTTTATCTGACCTAAGGTGATAAGGGCTCAAATTATATGTTTAATAGTAAATAAAACGATTATAAATGTTGATCGAACATAACATAATTCACCAACAGGGTTCAATTACAACTTCACATCATTACAAGCTTAAAGGCATTTAACTCATCTCGAACTAAAATTTAAATCAATAAAAGATATTTTTAAATCGATTTTCTTATTTGGTCACTCTAATTTGAACACAACTTCTTAGTGGCCCCAGGACTAAACTTTCCACAAACATTACTACAATTATTCATGTAGGAAAATGCTACTATTCAGCAAAAGCAAAAGGAAAGGAGAGAAAAAAAAAAAGGCCAAAATTTTGACAAAATTCAAAGGTACGCAAGATGGAAAAAGGTAATACACATCCAATAGTCAACAAACAAGCCACATCATTTTGACATTTTTGTAAATAAACAATAACCTACTTTTAGCTTTCTTCCATTTATATTCACACACCACAGAAGAGTTTTAAGGGCAAAGTTTCTGACTTTCTGTCACTTGAAAGTTGAGTAAGATTATTGCTAACTGATTGATATGGATTTAGTTAAGAGAGCACATTACTTGTCATTCCATCTCTCCTTCCATTTTATAAAATAAGTCCAATTACTTTTAGATAAACAACTCACACACACCCCAAACAAACATAAAGCACCATCATTTCCTGCTGGAATTGCATTAACACCCAACACTCTTAAAGCAACATTATCCATTTCAAATTCTCTAGAGTTACATCACTAATAAAAACATACACACCACCCTAAGCTTTTACAAGGTCAAGGTCCCACAGCCCACTAAGAAAAACTAAGCTCCACTATAAAAGTGCTTCCATCACGTTCCACTAACCCCAACCCTTTGATACAAAAAGCAAGAGCATATCAAGTGAACTTTGACAAGTTATTTCCCTTTACAAAAAATTTGCCAATACATGATGGGGTCTGGTTGTATTTTTTAGGTATTCACACTGAAACCCTTGTATTGAGAAAAGTTTAAAGAACGGCAAAAAAGAAAGGACTGTGGCATCCTACTTTGAATGCAACTTGATGGGAACCAATGGCTAAAAATTAAGGAGGTTAGAAACAAACAAATAACGCGTGGGTCCCAGCAATACGAAGGTACGTCTATGGAGGAGTACTTTCAGGCTTAACTATACTGGAGGTGTCTGATGGTTGTGACTGGTATATTGCTGATGCCAGTGAGATGGGCATGATGCAGAGTGCCTTTGATTGAAGGAACTGCATGGCAGCCCCAACATTTTCTTCCATGAGCTTAGCTACTTGTCTTTCTGTGCCATCATTTGACCACTTCTCCCAAGCTGGTTGGTTTCTTCCACTCTCACTTCCTTCTTCCTGATCAGTACTAAACTTGAGAAATTGTCGAAGAGAAAAGCAAAATTGTGCAAACTACATATTGGTAGAATAATTACCTCGACTGACGATAATGGGAGGTCAGTTACCAGTGGTGCTACTGCACCTGCTCCACCCAATCTACTCATGCTCAAAACCTGAAAGACAGACAGATGAGTTAGTAATTATTGGAAGCCTTTAGCAGCGGAATGTACTACAAGACAAAATCATTGAAAATGTTAACATTTTTATAGAAAACTAGAAATTGGTATTACTATTCACACACACTGCAAATCAAACCTTCCATTAGTGAAAGACTATTGTGTCCACAGCTGAAGACACTTGGAAAGTTGGAGGTTTTTGGGTAGTTAAAGTAGCAACAATGCAAAATCGCGTGAAAATGCAATCATTTAATTGTATTTAGATATTCACTAGCGTTCTGGAATAAAATCCAATGGCTAATCGATCCTGTACCAAAGTGGCATCTGAAGCCTATAATTACCAGTTGAATCCCAACAAAATGATGATTGATAGGGTTGAGAGAGGTTAAAAGCATAGGTTAACCGGTATGACAGGATAAAAGCTACCACTAAATATAAACACCTAACAAAGATATCATAAACAAAATCAAATGTGAAATCCATGAAGATCACAAAGCACTAACCTTCACTTGAAGCCTCAAGAATTTGACATAATCCACAATTTCATCCAGCATGGCAGCTCTATCTGTCTGAATAAAGTACAAATACACAACAATATTAGAAACGACAGAAAAGTTATGCAGTAGAGGGCCAAGAGAAATACACTGGACCACAAGCAAGTCTTATAAAATCTTTATATCTTGAAATCTGAGATTTATTTCATACAACATAACTCTTCAATTTCATGTAAATCTAATCAGAATGTATGCAGATTTGTCCTCTTCTCTTAGAACAATAGAGGTTGTTTCTGACCAAATGTGCACTGAACAATATCTACCAAGATCCCATCAAATAACCAATATCTAACAAGAAAAACCAGTCAAACACACCCCTCAAAACTCCATTTTTCAGCAATGTTTTTGTTTCAGGCAGTAATTGACAAGCGGTATCAAACTTTGAGTGCTCAAACCCGGCCGAGGCAGGGTAGGCTCTGTATCTTTTTCATCTCAGAGTAAACATGAAAAAATCCTTACTTATCCAAGAACAAAATTGTACAAGTGCAACATTATATATTGTAATTAAAATAATATGCATGAGAAGTCACATACCTTGTTGACACTAGGAACCAGTTCCTGCAAAGCCCTGATTCTTTCTGCTATTCTTTCTCTGCGCAACTGTTATTTAATAGCAAGATGAAGAATAAAGAAACATTAGCTAATCAAGGAATTGGCAGTCTGAGTTTATCCTTGTTAAAAGTTAAGCATCATAACAAGCAGAAATTCTGTACTCCCTCCGTTACAGAATATAAGCAAAAGTGGGTCAACAAAAGTTGATGTATCTGATCCCAAATTTGGACTAGATACATCAACTTTCGTTGTCTCACTTTTGCTTATATTGTGTAACGGAGGGAGTATTCATGAAAATATATCAGTGCCCACCCTTTCAGCTATGCTGTGTGGATCGGTAGCTTGTCCTCTTCTAGCCCGCACTCTAGGACGCATTGATGGTGGATGTGGAGCAGTAGGAACTGTAGTAGGCATTGGCTGCCCATGAAAAGTCTGCAAAAACTTTATATATCAATTAGAGAGAAAAAAAACACTACTTGATCAACAACTCTCCTCTTGGCAATCCCAGAAGAAAGGTGATATTAAAAATTAATAGAGTCTTACAAAAAGCAAGCATTTATTAATAGATTAGTTGAAACCAAGCACATGCAAGTCCTATATAATTTAAGAGGTTAAAAGATTTGAGGAAAAAAATGACCTAAGTACTAAAGCCAAGGTCTAAATGGCCTAAATTCAGCTGTATCATATCATATTCTGAAATGTTCATAAATAAAATTCATGAGAAGTCTTTCAACTGGCTAAGATTAGGCCAATTCCACACACTCCATAATATCTAACCATGATTCATTCATCTTCAACTTGAATTCTTATCTATCTAAAGGTCATACTCCAAGTCAAGAACAACCAGGATGATCCACTCACAATAATGTAATTTCTCAAATGTTTTCTATCTTATTTGCATTATATTATATATATACTGCAAAGTGAAAAACTACATAAACACTACTATATACAATTTCTCACCAAAACCAATATCTTCAACAGATGATCACATCCACCAAAAATTCTAAAAAATAAAGAAACAAAACCAGTTTGATAAAAATAAAATTAATGTAATTTTATGCTGGAACTTGAGAGGAATTGAAAAATAAAGAGAACTGAAAAGGTTATTTTACATTTTTAGGTCTGGTATCAACAATTTCCTCCCGAAAGCGCTTTCCACTCCCTGAAGCATCGTCGGGCTTCAAAAACCCTCCTTTTCCCGGGTCTAAGCTCAACCCTAACTGATAAACCGGTGTGTGAAAGCCAGCTCCGGCGGCGAGGTGAGCAGGGTCGCCGGAGTTGAGTTGCAGCATCATCGGAGAAGCTAAGGAAGAAGCATCAGTTCCGTCGGTGGAAGTGAAATTCGGGAGGCCAAGAATTTGCTCTAGGAAATCATCGGCGGGGGTGTCTGATGGGTGATTCGCCATAACTCGGTTTAGACTCGTCCGAGTTCGGAAAACGAGTTGAGGACTAAATTGGTTAATGGTTTTATGGTGTGTAGAGAAATGGAACAAATGATAAGATGAAGCAGGGAAGAGAAATTTTCAATTTTGTGATTTTCAGCTTAGAGTGTTGTTGCTTCCTCTGCTTTATTTCTACTCAGTCATCACTTTCACACTTCACAGTTAAGAGCTCAGAGTTAAGAATGGATTTGGCTTTATCATCGTTGAAATACAACTCCACTTTTTTATTTTTTAACAAAAGGGACTACATTTTTGATAATTTTCAGCTTTTCCCATCTTTTTGCTTTTTTTTTTTTTATTTTTTTATTTTTTGGATATTTTTGTTTTTTTTCTTCGATAAGTAATGATTCATTGATAGGAGGAGTACTAAGTGTGTTCAAACCCGATACAAGGAAAAACTCGACGGTTGTTAATACAAAACAAAACATTATCCCACTAAGTGGAAGAAGGATAACTAGTGTGTTTATCCGCTTTATATATAAATCAGCTCCAAGATAAATATTTGATATGAGCCATAACTGAATCCAAATTGATAACCTACCCTCTAAAAGAAGATTATTTTGAGTTAGCCAAATACACCAACATGTTGCCAACCACAAAATATACTTCACTTTTCGCGCTTTTTTCCCTTTGCATAACTCGTGGAAGCCATAAAAATGTTGAAACAAATCACCTGAATTAGGAAGCTGACAATTCAACCACAAAAAGATATTTCACCAAACCTCGCAAGCAAAAAAAATGTTGCAAGTCCTCACCCTCCTCAGTCCGCACTACACAATGGACAAACAACTTTTTTTTTAGATAAACAAAAATTGTATTGATGGGAGCACTAGAGGTGCACCAATCTCATTTACATTAAAGAAAGGGGGGAGGGCCTCCTCAAAACCTTCCTAAGCCAAAACCCAGTGGGAAAAAGACTCAGGCAGGAAAAAGAGTACCTCAAAACGGAATTGGGTTGCTAACAATGTGCATGTCAACCCACCGTTTCTCCCCCTTCTAAACATTGAAGTGGATTAGACCACCACATTGAAATAGAAATAGAAGAGCCTAGCTTCAATCTATAGACACACCAACTCCAAGTTAAGCTTTTGATGCGGGTCACCACTGATTCGGCATTTGGTTCCTCGTTGTTAAAAATAGCACCATTCCTAGCAAGCCACACACTCCGACATGTTGTTAACGAACATGTGCCCGTGACGCTCTTTTCCTTTGCATAGCGACCACATCTAAGGAAGAAGTCGGCAATATCGAGGGGACATGTCGAGATTAACTCGATCCAAGAGCCAACAAGTTGCCAAGCGGAGCGAGCAAAGCTACTGGCGAGAAACAAGTGGTTGGTGACTCGCGCGAAAGTTCGCGACAGTGGCGGCTAGCCTCTGTTGAGAATGGAGGACTTTTACGTGAAGTAATTGGTCACGAACAAGCGAGAGAATCAAGCAAAAAGCGCCACCCAAAGACCGCATGACCTTGAAGGGACAAGCGATGTCCACAACGCCCTGATAAGTATTCGCCGCACCAGGCAGTGTAGAAATGTTGTTGTAGACCAAAGAATCGATATCGCGACTTCACCGTGAAACTCTTAGACTGATCCTGCGGCCAAATCCATGCATCTTCCTTCCCTCTCGTTGGCGTTACCGTTTGCAAAATACTGTCCAGAATCTCACCTTCTAAAACACAGACAGAATCCGTAAAAATATGCCACGATTTGTTCCAACTCCAAGTATCTCCATGCCAAAACCCGAACTCTGCGATTGTAACAAGTTGCTGCACACTTGCATCAAACAATAAGGGAAAGGCTTTGAGCAAAGGCTCGGTACCTAACCATTGTTCCTTCCAAAAGTTTATTAAAGCGCCATCACCCAACACTCTTTTTATGCACCAAGCAAACCTTCTCGGTTCCTCTAAATTATTATCTAAAGTCACCAAGTCTCTCCACCAAATAGAGCCATAATTCCGGCGAGAGTTGCCTACAACCGAGTCATGAATAAAGCAAGAAACGAATTCCCCGTATCTATGTCTCAACAACCGACTCCAACTTGCATTACTATCCGTCAAAGCCTTCCACTTCCATTTAGATAACAGAGCTACATTAAATAATTCAAGATTTTTTATTCCTAGACCGCCATCTTTTTTTGACTTGCAAACTCTATCCCAAGCCACCCAATACATTCCATTATCTCCCTCCTTGATTCCCCAAAGAAAGTCCCATTGAATTTTAACCATCTTCTTAATAACCACTTTCGGAGCTTTATAAAAGGAGAACATGTATAGAGGAATGCTATTCAAAACGAAGTTGATGAGAGTAACCCGACCACCAATAGATAGAAAACGACCCTTCCACAGCGCTAGTCTCTTTCTAATCCCCCCAAGAACGGTACTCCAAGTAGCTTCCCGCCTTGGATTAGCGCCAATCAGAATGCCTAAGAACTTGAACGGTATTGACTCCGCCCTACAATAAAGGAAGGTGCTAGCTCTTTCCAAGAAACCATCCGGAATGTTAATGTCGATCACCTTGCTCTTGTGGAAATTTACCTTCAAACCGGACACCAACTCAAAGGCTCTCAACGAGGTCTTTATACTCCAAAGGTTGTCCCACGTGGATTTACCCAACAACATTGTATCATCTGCAAATTGCAAAATTGAGAACCGTACGTCATCGTTGATATAAAAGTCTTGAAAGGAGCCAATGTCAACCGCCTTGCATACTAAACCCGTCAAACCTTCAGCAACAATGAGGAAGAGGAATGGCGACAACGAATCCCCTTGCCTCAACCCCCGGTGAGCTTTGAAGTCTTGCGTTGGGCTACCATTCACTAGAACCGACATAGAGCTAGTGCACACACAAGATTTTATCCAAGAAATCCATCTACGAGGGAATCCCATTCTTTGAAGCATGTAAATTAAAAAACCCCAAGAAATAGAATTATAGGCTTTCTCAAAATCAGCCTTAAACAACAAACACTCCTCCTTCCCCCACTTAGCATAATCCACCACTTCGTTGACAATCGCCACCCCATCTAGGATTTGTCTCCCCCCCAATGAAAGCCGATTGGTGGTTGGAAATTATACTAGGCATCACTTTCTTGAGGCGATTTGCCAACACCTTAGCCAAAATTTTGTATAAACACCTGTAGCGACCGAAAAATCCGGGAAAGGATTCTTCGAAGGTTCGAAAGGAAGCCGCCACCAAATTTTAGTTTAAGGGCAAATTCGGAAAATCCTTTAAGTTTTAAGATACTGGCGTTGTTAGGGTTGGGAGTCGTTATGTGTGGGGAAGGTATTAGCACCCCACGACATCCTATTGTCTAATTAATTTAAGATTTATTTAATTGTTACCCTTTTATTTGTAAAGAAAATGACTTATTTAGATTTTTGTTTTTAACGCTTGACAAGGGTTGAGTCTTGCTCCTACGCACCTCCGGATGCAATGGAGGAATCAAAGCTACGTAGTTCTTCTGAAAATGTTTGTGGGTTGGTGTTTTTAATGTAGGGATCCTAGGATTCCTTGAACCTATCTGACTCATCGATTCCTAGGACCAGCTAACTTGGATTGTACAACCGACTTAGCCCCTACTTTTTGAAAATAATTTTAGGGCTCTTGAAAGAAAGTGGTTTGGTGTGAGGTGGGTTCATTTTAGAATAGGTATTCTAGAACTCTGAACTATCATGACTCATTAGTTCTAGAACGCCGACTAACATTGATCTGTAGACTTAATCCCCTATTTTTTTAGGAAAATGGTTTATTCGTATTTGTTAAGTTTGTAGGGTTCGAATCTGCATACACTCATTGGCCCTAAAATAATGACTAACCCGATTGTACAACCGACTTAGTAGTTTATTTTTAGAGAAATAATTTATTCATTAGGTTTGTAGGGTTCTTGAATCTGCATCTGACTCATTGGTCCTAAAATAATGACTAACGGTTTGTACAACCGACTTAGCCGTTTATTTTATTTTGCGAGAAAAATTATTTATATTATTATTGGAAAAGAATTAAAAATGAATGAAGCAGTCGACATAGTAAATTGGGGTTTTATTAGTCGCGAAGTGCTCGTATAATTATTAAGGGTGCAAGAGGAAAGCCCAGTTCGCATCTGAAAGCCCATAATGCGAAATTGGGCTTAAGTGGGGGGAGGTATACGCGTGAATACAGGGGGTGTGAGTAATAATCTGAATAATAAAAAATAAATGAAAACCAATGGAATTAAAGAGACGCTGAAAGGGGAAATCGAGAAAACCTAAAAATCCAATTCAATCCTTCTTTCATTCATTGCGCGCGCGAGAGAGAGAGAAGCGAGATTTGCCGGCGACGATTGCGCCGGTTTCCACGGCGAGAGAGAGCTGCGAAGGAGAATGAGGCGTGGTTTTCTACTCGTTTTTAAGGAATTCTCGCGGTCGCCGGCGGTCACTGCGCGCGAGGAGAAGATCGAAAGCGGAGGTTGGAATAGCAAAAGTCGCTTGCGAAAGATTGAGGTTCTGTCACAACGATTCAGTTTAAGAGTGACTCGCCGGTGTGTCACCTGAGAAGATGAACGGAGGGTCGCCGGCGTCGGAGAGGGCGGTGAGTCGATTCTTTGTCTCATTTCGTTTTTGTTTAGATTCTATTTCTATGTTTCTCTTCTTCCCCATTCTGGTTTTTACGGCTTGTTGATCTTGATGTTTGCTCTGGTTTGTGTTATGCTTGGTTCTTTGGTGCATTCCTTTTACACTTAATCGATTTTGTTTTACGCTAATAATTTTAGCTTATCTCTGGAAGGAAACGATGTCAAGAACCTAATCTATTCTTTTTAATCTGCATATGTGCAATCGAACTTTACGGGTTTTTACCTAGCTTGTTTCTATTTTAATCCTCGATTGTGTCTTTTTCAAAGAACAAAAATACAAACCCTCTGCTAATCTTATTTGTTACTAGTATTACGATCAATTTGTTTAAAATTAAAAATGGACTCCAATATGTTTACAAGCTTAATATTCACGACATGGAGTATTTACAAATGGAGTGCAGGACCCATTCAAACTTTATAACATTAGCGAGGATACAATTAAGCGATTTTTAAATACCTAAATTTCCAAACATCTGAATAGGCTCTGTTGCTCTCTTGAAATGAGAACAGCGCTGCATCGATTTCTTTGATCTGCTGCCTTCGATTGATAAGCGCTAATCCTTGTATTTTGGTGGATTAGGATTACGAGTTTGAACCCTAGTCCTTATTTAGGTGGTTCTCGCGGTGTTGTTACGCTCTCTTTTTTACGTGTGTTTTATTTCTTTGTTGGACTTGTTTATTTATAGTCAAAAACTAGGTCGAGCATTAATTATTTTTGAGTAGGTTTTGTATAATTTTGAGTCTGACCCAAGCCCATCAAAGCACTGCGGCAGCAAGCTGAATCTTTGCTGGAACCTATTTTCATTGTTTATTGTATATTTTGGATTTGCTTATTTTTATATATTTTGTATTACTATTTTTGTATTTTTGGACTTTTGGGACTATTAAATGCTTTTAAATTGTAAATTTAATTGAATTGAATTTTTTGATATTTTTAAATATATTGGACTCTTAAACATTGTGAATTAAACTAAATTGGATTTTTGACATTTTTAAATTGTATGTATGCTTAAATAAATTAAATAAACAAAATAAGGATAAAAATAATAATCATAAAAGGAGCCAGGCCAAATACAAAAGCGAGACCGGATTTGGACTTGACAAGTGCGCTAAGACTAGACCAAAAATAGAAGAAATGGGCGTGTTAAAAAAATTAGCTCGGAATCGCGTGAAAAATATGAATAAAATAAACTACTAAAACAAAAAAAAGAAGACGGGCAAAATTGGGGTATAACACTGCCCCTCTTTATTAATATTTCACTAGAAAGTGCGGAGCTCTCGAACTTTCGTAGTAGAAATAGGAATAAAGATAAGATAGACGCTAATTTTGTCCGTTTAAGGGGAAGTGGAAGGTTTGGGAGATAAGAGAGCGGTTAATACTTGGCGCGTGTAGAGAGTTGAATGAGGGTCAACAAGGACACTGAAGGAGCACTAAGGCTCACGAAGGACCACTCGTGAGTGCGAAGGAGCGATAAGGCTACGGAGGACCACTTAAGGTCCGGAAGGCTGCCTAAGCCTTAATTGAAGGACCATCGGTAGTGCGAAGGAGCGCAACTAGCTACGGTACTAATTAAAGCGATGCGAGGGGGCCTTTATACTCGGCGGCCATGATGGGTCAAGATCGGTCTAGGCGATATGTTGACCATGAAGGGCGTACAATCGTGTGTCTTAGCCGACACAACTAGTCCGAAGGACCACACGGGTGCGGAAGGTCCGCCGCTCGACTCGGCGTTTGCGACACTGGGCCACTTAGGGGCATTGAAGGGGCGTAGTGCTCTCGAAGGACCACTCGGGGTCCGAGGATCAACTTGGTGATACGTGATACGATATGAGATCAACGCAAAGCGCGACATTAGAGGAACAAAATAGGGACTAACTGCGATTGTGCTTATCGGGCACACCTAACAAATGCATCTACCGAGAAAGGAAAACCACTCTACGTTTGATGAAGCAATTAATGGTGCAATCAATGATTGGTATCGGTAGGATGTGGAATGACTTTTCCTTTTCTCTTTTGGCTTATTGCTTTCGCGCTTTTGTTTTTTTTTTTTTTTGTTTGTTTTATTTTTTTATTGAAAAATGATGAATGCCAAATGTGCAAATGAAATGCTCGGAGTGCAAATGCTATGGTGCATGAGGTGATGATATGATATGATATGATATGATATGATATGATATGATATGATATGATATGATGTGATATGATATGATGTGATATGATATGATATGAGTGATTGGGGTATAGAAACATTTTTGGTAATGACGAGATGTGAGACTTTAGATGCGAGAAATAGAGGTGAATATTGATCATTCTTTGAAAAGAATAGTTTTGATTCAATACTTCAAACAATCTCAATGTTGTTATTTCTGAGACATCGACGTGAAAAAGTATTTGCAAGCTCGTTCATTTTTCTCTTCCATTTTGATGCCCCATGATGACCGAAGTTTTGGCCCACACAACTAAATAAGTGGATTTCCAACATCATATGATCAACTTGTATTTTCTCTCTCCTAAAGCATTGTTTTGTGAAGATGTATAGTAGTAAAATATAGATGAATGAGTCAGTTAACTTGGGGTTCTAAAGACCTAGGGTGTGGACATTTGTGGCACATGAAGGGGTGAATGACAAGTTTTGGGTAAAGTCATGAAAGGTGGGCTTTCTCAAGCCAAGAAATGCGGGATTGCCCCAATTTAGACTTGATGATGGTGAGTGAATAACACGCTTTGTCTAGTGATGACAATAACTAGGGACAGAGGAAATGATGAGCTAGGAATGCCACGACTTTGGAGTGAAAGGTGGAAAGCAATGGGCTTCATCTCAACACATGGAGTTTGGTGTTGCCCCATTTATGGTAAGGATGCAATTTCCCGACTAGAGTAGCAACATACTGAGGGTAATGAGTTGAGAAATTGCCCCGGTATGGCTTTGTTGATGTGGATATAACAAGGGGATGAGATGGGTGTATGGTGAATGTCCCCATTTGTAGGTGGAGTGAAGGGTGATAGGGTTGCCCAACGATACTTGGAATTGAGGACGGTTGTTTTGGTGAGGTTGTGGAAAGTGGCGGAGTTAGGGTAATGGGTTTTGGAGTTTGTGCTGGTATGGCAATGGGTGGGTGTGGTATGACACTGCACAAATTTCCCAAGTTCGAATGGAATGGGTGGTGAAAGGATGCCCCATTATAGGATATAGGTGACGATCCTAGTATAAACTTTTGGTTACCTTTAAAATGACTCTCGGACTACAATAGTCTTGAGTTTGCTATGATGAAAACTACACTTGGTGATCGCTAGACCTTGTCTTAGTATAAGCTGTAACTTGAATGACTCTTGTGGTGCATGCCTTTTGATTTTCTTTTCCTTTGAGTTTTTTTTTTTTTTTTTTTTTTTTTTTGAGATATATTTTTGAGCAAACATATTGTAAATAAATAAACTTATTTGTCCTAAGATTAAAACTTTGAGAAACAAAAGCAATCGGTCATTGATCGGAATGTGGTAGATGGCTTAGTGATTTATGAGGAGATGATAATTGGGCTCAAGGTAGTGTTTGGGGATTGATGGGACGGATGATTTTTTTTTTTTTTTTTTTGAGCGGTATGATTTAGCTAATGGTTAATGGTTTGTGAAAGAAGGGGTTATTAGGCTCAATGAAGTGTTTGATGATTGATGGGACAAATGATTTGGTGATGTAACTTGGCTAATGGGTGATGATTTATGAAGGAAATGGTTGTTAGGCTCAAAGGAGTGTTTGAGGGTCTATTGAGACAGTAATTGATGTGTCTCATGGTAGGATGGACTTGTTTAGGGATGTGACTTGGCCAAGGGTTTATGAAGGATAGGATATTGAGGACAAGGGAAGTGTTTGGGGGTTTATTTCAAACAAGGATCTCTTATGCATTTAATGGTAAGAAGTATCAGCTCATAATTGTACCACTTTTGCTTTTTCCTATTTTTTTTTTTTTTTTTTTTTTTTTTTTTTTTTGATTTCACTTTTTTTTTTTTTGGATTTTTTTCTTTTTTTCGAGCTGAGTGACTTGAAAATAATACACCATTTTTGATGTAGAATTGATCCTTGTCTAGGGTGATTGAAAGGTTTCTTTGGATTTTGGCTTAAGGTGGGTAGCAAAGGTTTTTTCGGGGACATGGGAAGATGGTCAGACTTCGTTCCAAATCATGATTGCTCGATTTCTCAAAAATTAACTCAAGGACAATGATTTACTTATTTTATATACTTGCTCTTTTCTTTATTTCTTTTCATGCTCTAATTTCTGCTTAGGCTGCTCTTACGAGTTTTCAACCTAACGAGCTTCTTTTGATTTATTTTTTTGTAAAGAACTTGCACCAAGGGAATACAACGTTGACAAGGTATTTTGGAGATCACAAATTTGCCCCTGTGTGAGGGCCTCAAGTGTTATTTCAATAGTGAGAACAAACCAAAAAGTCGACTAGTTAGGGAAGCATGTGCTTTATGGGTGGTCGGGGTGGGATTAGACTTTGTGAGGGGATGATGGTAAGGACATTAAGCGACTCAAACAAAAATAGACACACATGTTACCCAAGTCACTACACAAATGCTTCGTAGAGAGCTAACATTAGTTGAAACATAATAGAAATTTTTGATGGACATTTCGGTCATTTATCATGGGATGGAAGAGATGCAACGTTCGGTTTAAAAATGTGAGCAAGCTAAAAATTTGAAAAACCGAGTGACTTGAAACACCTTGAGCTTGCAACGAAGCATGACTAAACTCTTTTCAAAAAATGATTTATTTCCCAAGAATGTCTCACCTCTCATCACATTTTTCCTAACATTATGCCGATATTTTTGTAACGCATGATGTAATTATGCAAATGAATGAGTGTGCATGAAATGCGAATGAATGTATGTGAAATGCGAATGTAATGATAATGTATGTGAATGAAATGATAATATATGATTTTATCGTGTCGGGGAATTATAAACTTTTCATTGGAGAGTAAAGTACAAAATTTAATTTTGACTTGGCGTGCGCGCTTCTCTCCAAGGTAAAGATTTTAATTCACGACGATCATAAAATGCATGCAACATAAGATGTTTATTTTATTTAATTTTTGTAGTGCAAAGAGAGAAAAAAATGCATGTGGTATATTTTCTAAAAAAAGTAGTAAAAAATGTTTTTTGATTTTTGACTTTTTGATTTTTTTTTAATTTTTTTTTGGATAAAAGACGGTATGCATTAATGTTCGTTTGACTGCGAGGGTATAGAGCTCCTTTGTGACCCTAGAAGGGTACCCTATGAGTGGGTCTAAGGTTTCTTTTATAGTGAGCCTCACAAGGGTAGTTTTAAAGAATCCTACACAAGGTTCCTAGAGCCAAGGACCCGATCAAGAACATCGACCCCAACAATAGGCAAGCTATTAGAAAGGATAGCATCCTCAAAAGGAATCAAACTCTAGGTGAGATTTTCGTGACCACCCAACGAGACGCACGTCCATGAGGCCATCACTACGCAATCTCGTTCTAACTTAGGTTTATGCTCGAGTCGGGTAGAGGACTTTTCTCACAAGTGTGTGAAGTGTAGCAGTGAAGTGTGTGTAGGAGCAATTTAAAAACAACCCAAAGCTGCAAACAGACAAACAAACATATATACAAATATCGTCTTCTACCCTAGGGTTTACACAAATAAATAACATAATTATGCAAAAGCAAATAAATAAATACAAGGGTAAAAATTGAATTAATCCTAAATTAATTAGACTAGGTTTTGACTCTCTAAAAATAAATAAGTCCCCAGTGAAGTCGCCAGCTGTAGCGACCGAAAAATCCGGGAAAGGATTCTTCGAAGGTTCGAAAGGAAGCCGCCACCAAATTTTAGTTTAAGGGCAAATTCGGAAAATCCCTTTAAGTTTTAAGATACGGCGTTGTTAGGGTTAGGAGTCGTTATGTGTGGGAAGGTATTAGCACCTTACGACATCCTATTGTCTAATTAATTTAAGATTTATTTAATTGTTACCCTTTTATTTGTAAAGAAAATGACTTATTTAGATTTTTGTTTTTTAACGCTTGACAAGGGTTGAGTCTTGCTCCTACGTACCTCCAGATGCAATGGAGGAATCAAAGCTACGTAGTTCTTCCTGAAAATGTTTGTGGGTTGGTGTTTTTTAATGTAGGGATCCTAGGATTCCTTGAACTGTACAGCTCACTGATTCCTAGGACGCTGGCTAACCCGATTGTACAACCGACTTAGCCCCCTACTTTTTGAAAATAATTTTAGGGCTCTTGAAAGAAAGTGGTTTGGTGTGAGGTGGGTTCATTTTAGAATAGGTATTCTAGAACTTACAACTCATCTGACTCATTAGTTCTAGAAGCGACTAACCCATTGTACAGTAGACTTAATCCCCTATTTTTTTAGGAAAATGGTTTATTCGTATTTGTTAAGTTTGTAGGGTTCTTCGAAGTCATGCATGTACTCATTGGCCCTAAAATAATGACTAACCCGATTGTACAACCGACTTAGCCGTTTATTTTTAGAGAAATAATTTATTCATTAGGTTTGTAGGTTCTTGAATCATGACTCATTGGCCTAAAATAATGACTAACCCGGTTGTACAACCGACTTAGCCGTTATTTTATTTTTTTTGAGAAAAATTATTTATATTATTATTGGAAAAGAATTAAAAAAAATGAAACAGAAGTCGACATAGTAAATTGGGGATTTATTAGTCGCAGGGTGTCTGTATAATTATTAAGGGGTGCAAGAGGAAAGCCGGTTCGCATCGAAAGCCCATAATGCGAAATTGGGCTTAAGTGGGGAGGTATACGCGTGAATACTGGGGGTGTGAGTAATAATCTGAATAATAAAAATAAATGAAAACCAATGGAATTAAAGAGGCTGAAAGTGGGGAAATCGAGAAAACCTAAAAATCCAATTCAATCCCTTCCTCTCATTGCTTGCGAGAGAGAGAGAGAGAGCGAGATTGCGGCGACGATTGCGCCCGGTTTCCTGGCAGAGAGAGAGAGCTTTGCGGGAGAATGAGGCGTGGTTTCTACTCGTTTTTAAGGGAATTCGCGCGGTCATCGCGGTCACGCGCGAGGAGAAGAGCGAAACGGAGGTTGGAATAGCAAGGTCGCTGCGAAAGATTGAGGGTTGTCACAACGATTCGGTTTAAGAGTGACTCGTCGGTGTGTCACCCGAGAAGATGAGCGGAGGGTCGCCGGCGTCGGAGGAGAGGCAGTGAGGTCGGATTCTTTGTCTCATTTCGTTTTTGTTTAGATTCTATTTCTATGTTTCTCTTCTTCCCCATTCTGGTTTTTCTGGCTTGTTGATCTTCGATGTTTGCTCTGGTTTGTGTTATGCTTGGTTGCTGGTCTGTTCCTTTTACACTTAATCTGATTTTGTTTTACGCTAATAATTTTAGCTTATCTCTGGAAGGGAACCTGATGTCAAGAACCTAATCTATTCTTTTTAATCTGCATATGTGCAATCGAACTTTACGGGTTTTTACCTAGCTTGTTTCTATTTTAATCCTCACGATTGTGTCTTTTTCAAAGAACAAAAATACAAACCCTCTGCTAATCTTATTTGTTACTAGTATTCTGATCTGGCTGTTTAAAATTAAAAATGGACTCCAATATGTTTACAAGCTTAATATTCACAGCATGGAGTATTTACAAATGGGTACAGACCCATTCAAACTTTATAACATTAGCGAGGATACAATTAAACGATTTTTTAAATACCTAAATTTCCAGCATCTGAATAGGCTCTGTTGCTCTTTGAAATGAGAGCAGCGCTCATCGATTTCTTTGATCTGCGCCTTCGATTGATAAGCGCTAATCCTTGTATTTGGTGGATTAGGATTACGAGTTTGAACCCTAGTCCTTATTTAGGTGGTTCTCGCATGTTGTTGTTACTGCTCTGTTTTTTCTGTGTGTTTTGATTTCTTTGTTGGACTTGTTTATTTATAGTCAAAAACTAGGTCGAGCATTAATTATTTTTGAGTGGGTTTTGTATAATTTTTGAGTCGACCCAAGCCTATCAAAGACCTGCAACAACAGGCTGCTTTGCTGGAACCCTATTTTCTTATTTATTGTATATTTTGGATTTGCTTATTTTTTATATATTTTGTATTACTATTTTTGTATTTTTGGGACTATTAAATGCTTTTAAATTGTAAATTTAATTGAATTGAATTTTTTGATATTTTTAAATATATTGGACTCTTAAACATTGTGAATTAAACTAAATTGGATTTTTGACATTTTTAAATTGTATGTATGCTTAAATAAATTAAATAAACAAAATAAGGATAAAAATAATAATCATAAAAGGGAGCAGGCCAAATACAAAGACGAGACCAGGATTTGGACTTGACAAGTGCGCTAAGACTAGACCAAAAATAGAAGAAATGGGCGTGTTAAAAAAAATTAGCTCGGAATCGCGTGAAAAATATGAATAAAATAAACTACTAAAACAAGAAAAAGAAGACGGGCAAAATTGGGGTATAACAGCTGCCCCTCTTTATTAATATTTCACTAGAAAGTGCGGAGCTCTCGAACTTTAAGTAGTAGTAGAAATAGGAATAAAGATAAGATAGACGCTAATTTTGTCAGTTTAGGGGGAAGTGGAAGGTTTGGGAGATAGAGAGAGCGGTTAATACTTGGCGCATTAAGAGAGTTGAATGAGGGTCAACAAGGACTGAAGGAGCACTAAGGCTCTGAAGGACCACTCGAGTCCGAAGGAGCGATAAGGCTCTCGGAGGACCACTTAAGGTGCGGAAGGCCGCCTAAGCCTTAATTGAAGGACCATCGTGGTGCGAAGGAGCGCAACTAGCTACGGTACTAATTAAAGCGATGCGAGGGGGCCTTTATACTCGGCGGCCATGATGGGTCAAGATCGGTCTAGAAGCGATATGTTGACCATGAAGGACATACTGCGTGTCTTAGGTGACACAACTAGTCCGAAGGACCACGAGTCCGGAAGGTCCGCCGGGCTCGACTCGACGTTTGCGACTGGGCCACTTAGGGCGAAGGGCGTAGTGCTCGAAGAAGAACCACTCGAGTGCGAGGATCAACTTGGTGATCTGTGATACGATATGAGATCAACGCTTAAAGCGCTGACATTAGAGGAACAAAATAGGGACTAACACTGATTGTGCTTATTTATTTACTATGAATTTGAATGTTATTAACTATGATTTTTTAGATGTTCAACTTTAGAATATTAGCCTTGCTTCAAGTAATTGTAAGAATAAAATGGAGTCTAGTGCGGAATGTTCTCAGAAGTGTTAAGCCTAAAATTGTTTCTAAGTATATCTTTGAGGTAAAGGACATGAACCAAGATAAATGAAACACAATTAATATGAAGCTTAGTAGTTGCCTAAAGATACTATTGTCACACTCAGCCAAGACAATTGGTAACTCATCAAATGTAACTCATCAAATGTTGATAAAGGATGGACTCAGAAGGATCTCGACTAATCTTCAAAGCTGGTATCTTGGTATCTTGGTTTTTTTATGGACAGTGTTAGTAGTTAATAGTTAGAGAGGTGGGAGAAATGTTAGTTTCTAAGGTTTGAACCCTAAACCAGTAGACCTCCATCTTAAACTGTTTCAGTATCCTTTATCTTACCAACTGAGGTACCTACTCGGGATTGAAAATGACCTTAAATTGAAAATGTTCAATTTAAGTTGTATCATGTGAAACAATTACATATGATCTATTAATTGTTTTACTTGCGATTGTAGTAGGTTAACAAGCTTAATAATGTCATTAGTTGAGGAATATTGAAAAATAGATTGACTTAATAACATGAATATTATTAATTAGTTTCAAAGCTTGATAGTTCAATAATATTTATCATCAAATTACAATTGAGGTTTATGAATTATAGTACAACACAGCTACATCCAATCATCTGCATACATAACTCCTGGTATTTTTGCACCTGAATCAATGAAAAAACCAATACCAAATAAGATATTTTGGTGGGTAAAGCTCATATAAGTCTATTATTTAAACCAACCAAAAATAGATCATGGTATTTTATTTTATGCAAGAATTATTGAAAGGCAAGATGCAAAAATCACGATAATTAAGAAACTTTCTCATTTTTACCGGCTGAAATGTTTCCCTTCTTTGTTGCCGTTGATTCCTCTCCTGATGCTGGCCTTTTTGCTTTGCCACGAGGAGTCTTTTCAGAGTTCTTACTACAAAGTGTACACATGCATCATATATAAATTAAAACACTAATAAAACATTAAAAAATGGTCAAACTTAATGTCAATACTTACATGAATAGTTATATCCAATTTCAAACTTTTCTCTACATAGTTTTTTTATAATTCAAATAAATTAAATAGAACACAAGAGTACTCTAACCCTATACAAAAATCTTAGACTTGAAATAAATCTACATAATTAGGATCACGAGCTTGACTTTTTTAAATAAGTTATCTTGAAAAGTAGAATATTATAATTTTATTTTAAAGCACTTTTACTATATACCTTTTCAGCAATGCTTGTTGAGCCTCAATAATATCTCTTCCAGTTGCAGCAAGCTTTCGAACATCATCTTGCTCTAGATGTTCTATTCTTTTATCTTCATACTCAACCTGCATGCATATATTTTCTCTTGAATAACTTAGTTGATTCTAAATCATAGTGTACAAAAGTAAACATAACTATGTGTTAATATTAACTAAGTTGTAATTAAGGATCACAATTTATAATGAATAATAAGAAATATTTAGCATAATAATTAGTATAATAAGAGTGTTTGATGCGATAAATGGTGAACAACAAACAAATAATATAAAGGAATGTACACATTAATAAGTGCGTGCACTAAAATTAATTAGTTGTGTAGATTAAAGAACTCATACTTTGAGTAACTTATTTTTTCTGTTGTGAGAAACAACAGTTCCGAGAATTCTAGCTCCATTGTATTCTTTGCAGACATAAAAGCCTATGAATTCTCTAGGCTTGGTTGGAATGAAATAAGAAGGAGTTGCTTCCTCTTTTTGCTTATGGCTGTCATTTGCATGATCTAACTTTTTGTTCTGTGAAAAAAAATTCTGATGATTACTTACATGTAATTTCGATATATTAATCCAAATCACAAAATGAAATATATATGATCAACGTACGATAGCATAGATCGAGACACATACTGATTTTTTTCTGGAAAGTTGTCGGGAATTACTTGTATTAATTTTGCTAACAGTTTGAGGTGAAGAACTGATATCACCTGCAACAATAAAGTATATTAATAAGTTAAAGAATGATATAAGTGACTTAGTAATATATGCATATTCTTCAAAAAAGTATATATTAAAGGGTGTACGTAGATGTTTGTATTTCTCAAGAAATTTTATAAATAAATTAAGAACTAATAAAGTTTCATCAACCAATATTAAGGACCATATGATCAATATTTGAGCCACAAGGTAGGATATAAAAGAACCCTTTCCAAGGCGCATTATTGTAAACTTCACAATACATAGTTTGAGAATTAATGGAAGATGTAAAGGGAGTAATGAAGAAGAGGTTGATGGATAAAGAAAAGAGATTAGGGAATAACACCAGAACCAACTTCCCAAAGAAAGCAATGACCTTTGAGGAAACACAAATCTTCCAAATCTTATTGAGCACTAGAATCTCTTGTGTAGAGGGACCCGACAATCGGGGAGAAGACTCAAAGAGGAAACACAAAGCATAAGACATCGAAAACACCCTCAGTAAGATCCTGAGTCCATAACCAATGGTCAACCTCTTGAGTGGACCTGATAAGGTTTGGGTGTTCGGCTTTTCACAAAACAATGATGGTACAATGGGTCAAAAACATATAAACATAGAAGCTTACTTTGAAGATGTTTTCGATTGGATTGATGGGATTTGATTAGAAATTTATAAGATACTTGTTTTGGTATTTGTTGATGCAAGGTGAAAATAATTAAATTTTAATTAATCGTGTGTGTATGTGGTTCTAGTTAGGTTTGCTGACATTGTTTATCTTCGTTAGAATATGAGAGAGAGGTATGGAGGCAGGGGAGGGGAGGGAGGAGGAGAGAGAGAATAGTAACAAATAATAGAATTTCATTGTCCCAGAGGTTTAAAGTGTTCTTCTTGAGAATAAATCACATAAACTATATAAAAATTCATAAAAATGAAAATCGGTAACCTATATGAAATTGATAGAAGTATATAACATTAGATCCAAAAGATCAAGGGCTAAAGGAACAATTCACCTTTGATTTCATTTTCATTAGTTGTTGAGAACTCGGTTGCAGCATCATCAAAGTTGTAAACATCACCATGGTCACCCATTTTCAACTGAAGCTCTTGAAATCCCTAAAATCCCAAAATAAGAATAAGACGACTAGCAAATGAATTACTCAAAACATGAATCAAGAACAGAAAGCAAGATATCAAAACTCAATCCACAATTGTTCCCAATTTATGCAGATACCTGAGAAATTGATAAAGTAGATCAAGACTCAGTGAATCTCGAAAGAAACAAGCCTTCTGTCGTTCTTATTACGTGAGCAGCGACTGGCTTTAAGTCAACTCTTCTGTCGTTCTTATTACGTGAGGTCACCACTTACGTGAGCACCGACTGACTATAATTACAGTCTTAGTAATTATAACTCATTTGGTTATAAATAAGGTGAGGAGGGTATGTGATTCCTCAATAAAAACCCAAAATTATAATTCTTAAATATATAATTGTTCAAGCAATATTGGTTGTTTTTAAGTTTCTTCCTTAAAGGTAGTCGATGATTCAACATTTTAATTAAGATTTATTTATTTTTGTTAATTAATATATAGTTATTGAATCATAATTTAATTAAGATTTATACATTTATGTCAATTAAATGTGAGTCAATTTTCATATATGTTTATTAATGGTGAGTTAATGACTTAGTTATTTATTGAATGAATACCCTTTTTTGGTGCCTAATTTGGTCCCTCCAATCTTCCAACGCTTATTTTTTATTGTAATATGTCCTTAGAACTAATGTGTCTCCTATTTGTAAATATGAAATACCAAATTGAGCATTATTTATTCTCAGAGACCACTTTTTCTCAAACAGCGATGGTGATCATGGTGAGGATGAGGTTGGGGAAGCTGTATTAAATGCATTACTTAATGCAGTACGTAAATCAATGAAGGTTGATCCGGAAATTGTGGACAACGGTTTACAACAGGCAGTTAATGGTAGTAATGGTGCATTGATGGTGCATGTTGGTCAAAACTCATTAAATGGAGGTTCTCCTATAACTTCGGCAGGAAGTTTTGTGGAAGAATCAAATCCTATTCTATCTCATAAGCAGGCAGCTGGTGAAGTTAATGGGCCTGGAGCAACTAATCATCTCAGCTTGGCCCATCAGACACGTCCAACGAGCCCAATCATCATTGGTGTAAATGCTTTAGCACTCTCCTTCAACTCCAAATCGGCCCATTTCCACAAAGTGGGTCATGCAAAATCAAAAAACCAAGAAAATTATTACGAGTCGGGGTGAAAAGGAAACCGTTCTCTGGAAAATTAAAGAAAACTACCAGAGAGCTAGCTGAGGTCTCGTTGAGGTCTATTTCGGAAGCTCAAGGGGCGCAACTTCCTCAGGATGTTAGTGTTAATCCATCATCTTTGTTCTCAGCTGGAACAGTTTTATGCGGGAGATCAATTTCGAGTGGCGACATTGCTCATTGTAATAACAAATTTTGGGTTCTTCAAGGAAAGGCAGTAGCAAGGAAGGTTTGGGAAAATGCCAAGCGTTTAGGGGTAGAAGGTAATTTGCCTGATGATAAGTATATTGACTTGATTGAGGAAGGTGAGAGAAGAGATGAACCAGAGTGTAGCAAGAGGGCGAACAACATCAAGACCTCATGAATTTGCTATCTTTAAACATTAGAGGGTGGGGCGATCGCGACAAAGCGTCGTCAATTGGTTTCTCTTATAAATTCGGGTTCTTTTGATTTTGTTTGTATTCAAGAGGCGAAGAGGAGGTGATGGTTGAGAATGAGACTGGGATGCTATGGGGAAATCCACTTTTCAGTGGCTTCATTAACCTTCGTGTGGCTTATCGGGAGGTATTTTATGCACATGGTTAGAGGGGGCATGTGGTGTGAGAAAAATATGTGCAAGTATATACAGTCAGCAACAAGTAATATAGAGAAGTGAGATCATTCCCACAGGGATTGGATTGATTTCAAAGCTTGTATACAAAGTAACTTAGTGTGAGTAGCCAATTATCAAACAAATAGATGGTGGTGTGTCAACAGGATATAAACAAAGTATCAAATAGGTGGTAATGCAGTGGAGAAAAATAGTTGGAATGTCTTTACCAAATAAATCATTTTCAAGAGTTAAGTGCAGTATGTAATGCAGGTGCACTGAATGTTGTTGCATTAGTAATGTGCCTTTCAGTCACTGTCTTCAGAGTTTCATTACAAGCTCTTATGTCTAAGATGCTAAATAAGTTCACTCCTGTATTTAAGTACTCACAGTATCACCCTATGGACTATGCTATCCTATGCCTAGGACTTAACATGGTTTTAAGAAAGTTTCCTTTATTTAAAACACTCACTCATATTAGTTCTTGAGTTCTAGTTATAAACCATGTCTGTTTTATAACCTACTTATTCTAAGTGATCAATCTCAAAATAAGTGTTGAAAAAACTATCAAGCAAGAACTAAAGTGCACACATTACATATAAGCACAATAACTTACTTAAAAGATTATTATAAGGTTAGAACATTCCAACTAAGATAAGTTTAGCTCATGTTAGACATTGCAAGGCATATATAAACGGAATAGATCATATTTATATAATTGAAATCACAAAAGAGAAACAACAAGATAAAAGTTACACAAGTTGAAGCTCTTTTGCATGAAGTCTCCTAGCAATGCAGTGCATCGGCTACATTGCACTTAGTAAATAATACGGTTGAAGTAAAGGAGGATTTGTCAATTCCTTCCTTGCCTTCTAAATAAAAGAAACTATCTATATCTATTGAAATTTGTATCTAATGTATAGTTTGAGATATATTTCCAAGTGAAGAATGGAGGTCCTTATATAGCCTTCAAAAAGGTGAATCCTTCCTTGGAGATGAAGTTAACTTGAGGTTAAACCATGGTTAAGATCAGAACTTGTCATATAGAAAGTTGAAGCCCATGCTCAAGTGTAGAGGAGGTCGATAAGAGATGAGCATGTGTCCCTATATGAGTGACTCTTCAAAACTTTGCTTTTATGGTAGGCGTAGAAATATGCAAGTTGCATTTGCCTTTATGACTAAATCCTCATCAAGCCACTTACTTTATGTCTAGCTTGCCAACTGGTAGACGGTTCCTTTTCCCCCAGATCAATGAAGAAGGGAGAAGTCAGTTGATTCTTCAGAAGAACCATCAATCAAGTGGTGGTGCAATTTGATGGTCCATGAAATCTCCATGCTTTGTGAAGTTCCAGTGCGGGTGCATAGTTGTAATCTAGTGCGGGTGCATTGCGATCTGAGTGCCTTTGTGATAATCCAATGCAGGAGCATACTATGAAGCTTCACTAACAAACACATCAAAATATATACCACAATATATCCAAAATGGCCTAATCATAAGCTTAACCATACTAAACACTCAAGTATTGTTATATTACATATAATACTACTTTTACTACCTATTTTTTCTTGAAAGAGAGAAATTACTTACGTTTAGATGCATGAATAACTCTATATACAATAGAGTTATCGGCATGTATATGGCTAACTCACATTTATCTGGTATTGGTTTCCTTGGCATCAGTGTTCTCATTCGGAATAAAGTCATTCACGTGGTTAATATTTACGCCCCTTGTTCCAGAGTAGCGAAAAGAAAGGTGTGGGATGAATTGCTGGCCATCAAGCAAAGCATTGGGGGAGGAGAATGGTGCATTGTTGGTGACTTTAACGCAATATCTTGTGCTTCAGAAAGAAAGGGTAGGAGCGGGGTTACCTCTAGTTGATGTCCCGGTGTCGGGGAAGAAGTTCTCTTGGTTCTGCTCTGATGGCGTATCTATGAGTAGATTGGACAGGTTCTTGATTTCAGAAGGGCTTATAGCCGATTGGGGGATTACAAGCCAGTGGATTGGTAATCGGGACATATCCGATCTCACGCCTATTTGGCTTCTTCACTCAGCGAAAGATTGGGGTCCAAATCCGTTCCACATTTTTAATGCGTGGTTGGAACATGCTGATTTCTTCTTGCCTTTTGTTCAACAGTGTTGGAATGGCTTCAATATCACTGGTCATAAAGCTTTTGTTATCAAAGAAAAATTGAAGTTGCTCAAAGGCAATATTAGAGGGTGGAATAAAGAGGTGTTTGGTAAAGTGTACTTGAATATTGATACCTTTGGTTGGGATTTGAATTCTCTTGATGACATTCTATGCGAAGGGTGGGATAGTGAAGTGGTGGTGAATAGAAGAGAAGTATACGCCTCTACATGGAAAGAAATTCATGTGAAAGAGTCTATTTTGGCTCAAAAATCTAGAGCAAGGTGGATAAAGGAAGGTCATATGAATTCTAAATATTTTCATCCTCTTTTGAGATATAGAAGAAGGTATAATGTGGTGATTCTTAGAGAGTCAGGGGAACTAGTGGAGGATGAAGAAGAGGTGAAGCTATTTGTAAAGCAACATTTTGAGAAGTGCTTTTAGAGGTTAGTTATAAACGCCCCATTTTGGGAGGCCTTCATTTTAATCAATTGTTGAGGTCAGGCTACGATTCATTGATACAACCTTTCACCGAGGAATAAATAAGGATGGAAGTGTGGGGTGTGATGGCGATAAAAAGGGGGGCGAGCGGGTACAATCTCGGCGTGGTGGGATTATTTAATGAGTTCTATGTTAATGCTTTTATTCCTAAGGCAATCTCGGCCTCCTTCATCGCATTGGTCCCAAAGAATGAAAATCCTCAAGGATTGGGTAAATTTAGGCCTATTTACTTGATAGGATGTTTATATAAAATTTTGGCCAAAGTTTTGGCTAGTCGGATTAAGAGAGAGTGTTGGTATCATCTCGGATCGTCAATCAGCCTTCCTTGGGGGGAGACAAATCTTAGATGGGGTGGTGATCATCAATGAGTTGGTGGATTATGCGAGGCGTCGCAAGGAAGAATGCTTGATGTTTAAAGTTGACTTTGAGAAAGCTTACGACTCCATTTCGTGGGATTTCTTACTTTATATGTTGCATAGAATGGGCTTCCCTCCGCGATGGATCTCTTGGATGAAATCATGTCTTTGTACTAGTTCTATGTCGGTTCTAGTGAATGGAAGTCCAACTCAAGATTTTAAAGTTCACCGTGGCTTGAGGCAAGGGGATCCATTGTCACCATTTCTCTTTCTTATAGTTGCCCAAGGTTTGTCGGCTTTGATGCACAAAGCGGTGGAGATTGGTGTCTATCAAGATTACTCTATTAACGATGATTTGAGGTTCCCCATAATGCAATTTGTGGGTGACAATGTTGTTGGGTAAGGCCACATAGGAAAATCTATGGAGCATCAAATCTATCTTGAGGTTGTTTGAATTATTGTATAGGCTTGAAGGTCAATTTTCACAAGAAACAAGCTTATTGGTATCAACACTCGGATGGTTTTTGGAAAGAGCAAGCACCTTCCTATTTTGTAGAATGGAATCCACACCTTTTAAGTTCTTGGGTATTCCTATTGGTGCTAACCCCCGGCGGGAAGCAACGTGGAGCTCTGTTCTAGGGGCGCTTAGAAAGAGATTGTCAATGTGGAAGGGACATCTTCTTTCCATTGGTGGCGGGTAACACTCATGATCAACTCCGTTTTAAAGCAGTCTTCCATTTTATATGTTTTTCTTTCTACAAAGCGCCGAAGATGGTTATCAAGAAGATGATAAAAATTCAAAAAGATTTCCTTTGGGGTATCAAAGAATGAGATAGTGGTATGTATTGGGTGGCTTGAGATAGAATTTGCAAACCAAAGAAAGAGGGAGGCCTAGGGACTTAAAACCTTGAATTATTCAACATAACTTTACTATCCAAGTGGAAGTGGAGGGCCTTGACGGATCCTTATGTGAGTTGGAGTCGCTTGTTACTACATAGATATAGGGATTTTGCCTCATCTTTTATCCATGACTCTTTGGAAGGCCATAATCGTAGGACCTTGGGGTCAATTTGGTGGAGGGATTTGGTCATTTTGGACGCCACGGTTGAGGAGTCTAAAAGGTTTGAGTGCTGTATAAGAAGAGTGTTGGGCGATGACACTTTAATTAACTAGGAACAATGGCTAGGCATTGAGCCTCTTTTCAAGGTGTTTCCCTTGCTGCTTGAAGGGTGTGGGAAGCAGCAAGCCACGATGGCTGATCTGGGTTCTTGGAAGGGAGGAAGATGGTGTTGGATAGAACATTGATTGCATTTCACTGATTCTGTCAAATGTTTTTACCAACAACTGGTCAGTTCAGATTCCAACCTTTCTAATGTCACAGTTCAGAATCATTTTACAGCAGCAATATGGAAATCAATTGCCCCTTCGAAAGTCATTATTTTTAGCTTTGCGCATTCTTTGTTTGACTCATTTGCCCGCTGCGTACAAATTTGTTGTTATACCCTAATTTTGTCTCGACCAATTCAAAAAAATTAGAAAATAGAATAAATTGTATTTTTGGCTTGATTTTAACGGGTATTCTTCTTGTTTTCAAAAGAGTTCAAAAATATGCTTAGTTGTGCTCCCACATTATTTCAAATCGTATCTGGCGTGTTAGTTTTAACAATATTGCGCTATTTTTATTCTCGATGTGAACGCGTGTTATACTTAATTGCAAACACATGTTATTTTTAACAATATCACGTCGTTTTGTTTTCATGCAGCGTATTTGTTTTAATTGTATACAGTGTTTATTTTGATACTCGTTAATTATTGTTATTGTTGTTTATTAATAATAGAGTTCTGTTATTCTTTCTCTTAACCAAAAATAAAATAAGTAATTTTAGTAGTCAAAGTTGTCCAATATTTATATATTATACCAAAGTTACAAATGTTGTTACACTTAGAGACAAAAACAAGAAAATAGAGTACAAAAATTAATTACAAAAAAAATCAAATAAAAATGGATGAAGCATGACCACAACCACCACTCATACAACCCCAAAACCACCACACAAGAACCACAACTACAACAACAACCACCACTCCTACAAACTCAAAACCACCACACAAGAATCACGACTACAACAACAACCACCACTCCTACAATCCCAAAACCACCACCACAACAACAACAACTCCTACCACCCCAAAACCGCCACCAAACACCACATATACAACACCACTCAAACTAGTAGGAACATAAAAACCAAAATAGAGAATAAAAAATCAAAAAAGGAAGAAAGAGGATGAACAAAAAAGCAACTTGAAAGAAGGAGAAGACTCACTCATCATCATCACCACCTCCCTTCTTTGGTTCTCTCTCTCTCTCTCTCTCTCGGCCTCTCTCTCACCATTTTCTTTTAAGAAGGTTTCTTTCACCTCTCTCTATTTAATTTACTGTGACCATCTCTTATTTTTGGGGTCTGATCATGATAGACCCCTTCATTTTTATTTTTTTTGGTCAAGATAGACCCTTTCATCATGTCATCCTTTTATAGGGTTTTTTTTCTCACCCGTCCTTCTCTCCCAGACCCCCATAATTACTGTAACGGACAAAAATACTACTGAAAACTTACAAAAATCACATTTCACAAATCATAATTCATATTTCCGGAAAAAAGTGAGTGTTTAAGGGAGAGATTTCCGAATTTATCAGTAAATCCGGAAAGAATTTCGGAATTACCTCACGTATGTTTTGGGTAACTACTTGTTGGAGTATTTGGCTCGCTAGGAATGGTGTTATTTTCAAAGACGAGGAAGCGAATGTTGAATCGGTGGTTAATTGCATCAAAAGCTTAACTTGGAGTTGGTGTGTCTATAGATTGAATTGTAGCTCCTCTTTTTCTATTTCATTGTGGTGGTCTAATCCACTACAATGCCTAAACAATATGTAATCTCTCATTATTGTTTGGGTTTGAGCACCCCTAGTGATTCATCAATGAAATTATCGCTTATCTAAAAAAAAAACCTCAGAGACCAAATTGCACACGAGATTTTTGCAAGGAACTGTAATATGTATTGACTCTAATTTATTTAAAATTTACTCATTTATGTTAATTAAATGGCAGCAAATTTTTCCTTTGTGTGCAATAACATATTTGTATGCAATCAATCTATCTTTAAATGAATAAATCGAATTTTAAATGAACGCATTTATATTAATCTTTTTTTTGATAAGTAGATTAATTTGATTTAAAAACCCCAACTTTAATTACAAAGAAAAGTGGGCAAAGATACAACAAGATATTAAACACCTTCACCAGGCCACCACACATAAAAAAGTACACCATGACACACCTAGAAAACTCAAACACATCGAACATGCAAAATAGAAAGTTACATCTAGACACGCCAAAAATACCAAAACACACACACAAATTAAATTAACATCAGCTACACCAAAACAGGCCAAGCTGCCAAAACACAAAAAAGACCTGTGCTTCATGCACAGCACCAGAAAACCAATTTTTTAAGTCATCCCAACTCATTCCTAGCTAACACAAAGCAAACTTCAACACAACAATTAATCACACTCCAAAACCACAAAATCATATATATGATAAACATCAATCTCATGTCATGAATTCCAATCCAATAATGATTCCTATTTTGATACTTGAATCAACAATGTAGTTCCTATAATTCTCAAAGCAAGTGCTAATCCTTACATGCAAAAACTCAAGATGGAGATTCGACTACTCTAGAGCTACATGCAACTAGCTCTTCAAATGGATGGAACTCTAATTTGTGAAGGAAGGAGAAATTGGTGTTAGTATAAATAATATATGTTATGACCATGACCTTGAATTGAAATAGTAGACTATTATAATATAAATTTTATATACACATTTACTATATACCTTTTCAGCAATGCTTGTTGAGCCTCAACAATATATCTTTCGATTGCAGCAAGTTTTAGAACATCATCGGGCTCCAAATATTCTACTCTATTATCGTCAAAATCAACCTGCATGCAGATATTTTCCAATGAATAACTTAGTTGATTATAAATAATAGTGTACAAAAGTCAACATAACTATGTGTTAATTATAACTAAGTTGTAATTAAGGATCACAATTTATCATGAATAATGAGCAATATTAAGCCTAATTAATAAAATAAGAATGTTGGATGCGATAAATGGTGGACAACAAACAAATCATATCATATAAAGGATTGTACACATTGATAAGTGCATGCACTAAAATTAATTAGTTGTGTATATTAAAGAACTAATACTGTGAGTAGGTTATTTTTTCTACAGTGAAAAATAACAGTTCTGAGAATTCTAGCTCCATTGTATTCCTTACAGGCGTAGAAACTTATGAATTCTCGAGACTTGGTTGGAATGAAATAAGAAGGAGTTGCCTCCTCTTTTTGTTTGCGATTATCATGTGTATGACGTGTCTTTTGTTCTGCGAAGAAAAAAACACCCCAGTGATTACTTACTTGTAATTTCAATATATTATACCAGATCACCAAATGAAATATATATGATCAATGGTAGCATGGATCAAGGCACACACTGATTTTATTGTGGCAACTTTTCCAGAATAACTTGCATTAGTTTTGCTAACAGTTTGAGGTGAAGAACCGATGTCACCCTACAACAATAAAGTATATTAATAAGTTAATTTCTATTTCTCAAGGAATTTTATAAATAAATTAAAAACTGCATACAGTTTCATCAACCAATAAGGACCATGTGATCATTTGAGCCACGGGGTAGGGTACAAAAGGACCATTTCCAAGGTGCAATATTGTAAACTTCACTATGTGTATAGTTTGTGAATTAATGGAAAACGTAGAGAAGCAAAGTAGTGAAAGCAATAAAAAAGAGGTTGAAGGATAGAAAAGATATCAGTGCTGAGCACTAGAAGAAACTTTCAGGAAAAGGCAATCACCTTTAAGGAAACACGAACCTTCTAAATTTGTTGAGCATCAGACTCTCATGTCAGAGTGGCCCAATAATCGAGAAGAATACTTAAAGAGGAAAAAGAAGGCATAAGACATCGAAAACACCCACAGACCACATTCATAACCACCAATCAACCTCTTGAGTGGATTTGATATGGTTTGGGTGTTTGGCTTGTCACAAAACAATTATGGTACAATGAGTCAAAAACATATAAAGATAGTAGCTTTAGGTGACTTTGAAGACTGTTTGTGTTGGATTGATGGGGTTCGAGTAGTAATTCGTAAGAGACTTGGTCTAGTATTGGTTTATGCAAGGTGGTACTATATATGACACTGTTTGATAATCAAGTAATTTCATCAATTGTATAGAGTGTGTATGTGTTCCGGTTAGGGTTATTCATATTGCTTATCTCCTTTTATCATCTTTTAGAGAGGGAGAGGGAGGGAGGGAGGGAGAGAGAGAGAGAGAGAGAGAGAGAGAGAGAGAGAGAGAGAGAGAGAGAGAGAGAGAGAGAGAGAGAGAGAGAGAGAGAGAGAGAGAGAGAGAGAGAGAGAGAGAGAGAGAGAGAGAGAGAGAGAGAGAGAGAGAGAGAGAGAGAGACGAATAATAGGATTTCATTGTCGAAGAGGTTTAAAGTTTTCTTCTCGAAAATAAATCACATATAAACTATATATATAGAAATTCATGAAAATGTAAATTGATAACCTATATCAAACTGATTGATGTGTATAACATAGGATATCCAAAAGATCAAGGGCTAAGGGAACAATTAACCTTTGATCTCTCATTTTTATTTTAGTGGTACAAAACTTCGTTGAATCCTCAAAGTTACAAACATCGCTATGGTCGCCCATTTTCAATAGAAGATTTTGAAAGACCTAACCTAAAACACTAATTAGACTACTAGGAAATTATTAAAGACTCAAATATGAATCATGATTAGAAACCAAGCTATCAAAATTCTATCCACAACACAGTTCCAATACCAGAGCAATTGATAAAGTAGATGTAGACTTACAGTGAATCTCCAAATAAACAAGCTGTCTTTTGTCGTTGTTAATAGAATATGTAGGAGAGCAGACTCTCTTTAATTATATACGTTTCAAATTGTTCCATGACTGTCACTTTAAGAATAAAAATGTATAAATTCTAATTCTAATTAAATTAGTAAGTCGTTAATTCCATATTAATTAAATTATTAAGTTGTTAATTTAGAATTAGAATTAATATGGAATTAACGACTTAATAATTTAATTAGAATTAGAATTTATATTTATGTCAATTAAACGCCAATCAAATTTCAAATATTTTAATTAATGAGGAGTTAGTGACTTAATTATTTAAAAATTAAATTTAGATTCAAAGTGAATATTTAAATAGATACACTTCAATTATTAAATGACTACCAACATGTAAATTCATGCCCAGAGATTTATCGTCACGTATATGCCTATTTTTGTGCATGCGCATAGATAGCGGTGTGCTTTTCGTATGAATGGAGTATTAAATTGACAACCTTCAGTTCATTCTTTTGACAAAAGTATTTTCATGCTTTCAATTCATTATTTTGACAAAACGATCTCAAGCCCTTCAATACATGTTTTTACGTTGACAATTGTGAGACAATATTGACAAACTCAGTAAAAACCATTATAAATAGTAACATATTTTTTTGGCTCATTTTTGTCCCGTTTAAATTTTCTATAGCAAAGTATATTACCAGTGGAAAATATTTGCACTATGTTCTTTTTATGTATCAGTGGCATCATGTGTTTTCTGTTTATGAGTGGCAAATGTTTATCCCATATTTTTTTATGTATCAGTAACAAACATTTGTTTCGTTCATGAATTTTGAAAAAATTGGTATCAGTAATAATTATTTGTTCCTTGTTTATATTTTTAAGTCACAAATATTTATCCCGTATTTTTTATATATCAGTGACAAATATTTGTCACGTGTTTCTTTGTATTTATCAGTAGTTTGAATAGTCATCAGGTCTTCATATTTTTTCTAAGAGACTAAAAGTTATTTTCTTTAAGACTAAATTGAGTTTAATTTTTTTTCAACGATAAAAATAGGTCATCACTCTTTTTTTTAAAATAAAATAATTCAAAGTGAAAGCGAAAGTAAAAGTGAAAGTGTGTGAGAGAAGAGGTCGAAGTAATATTGAAAGTGGAGGAAAATTTTAAAATTAAATTCAAATTTAGAAGAGATTGAGGGAAGAAGAATGTATGATGACCAATTTACTCTTAAAAAGCTTATGTGTCAATTTTTTAGAAAGAAATCCATCGTTTTATTTTTGAAGATAGGTATCTCGTATTTTAGTAAAGGAAAAAATGTATGTGTGGTTCCATAAGTGTGTTTGGTATGTTTTCCAATCACAAAATGACATATACGTTAATTATTTAATTTATCTATTTTCTTTTATTTATTTTTAGAAAACTAACTCACGTGTCATTGTGTGATTGAAAAACAACATTAAACACATCTATAAAACCACGTATAAGTTTTTTTTTACAACAAAACCACGGGTAAGTTTTGTCCTTTAGCAAAACCTACGATATTAATGTTAATTTGACTACATAAGTTTTTTAGTACTCCATTAATTGGTATTTTGAATTTCTCCCCTAAAGGAAGTCAAAGATGTTAATTTAATATTTAATATTATATATATATATATATATAGTGGTTAGAAGGGAGGTTAGGTTATAGGAGTTGAGTGAAGATGGAAGGGTCACCCGAGAGAGCTGAAGAATTGAGGAGGAGAATGGAGAAGGAGAGACAAAGGGAGAGGAAGCTTGCTATGCGCCGCCAATACTACCATCTTCGAAAACAAAGAGCTATAAATAATGCTGCTATTGCTGCTGCTCCATTCACTCCTCCTTTTATTCTAGAGTCAAGTGCCATAGCTTCTCCCTCTCATCATGGTGATGATGAAAACAATCTGAAATCCTTGGATTTGCGCGTTGCTCCATCAATGAATGCTGATCCCAAAGAGATTGCAACTCAAAAGGAGGAAAACAATTTTCCAAAGAAAAAGATTAAATTATTTGGTAAAAGTATCTTTGTACCCTCTAGTAATTAAGGGGAAATTAAGTGATATAGGTTTCCTTCAATAAGCAATACTCCCTCCGATCTCTTTTATAAGCAAAAGTTAGTCAACACAAGTTGATGTATTTGGTCTAAATTTTGGACCAAATACATCAACTTACGTTAATCACTTTTTGCTTATAAAAGAGACCGGAGGGAGTACATTATAAAAAAGTTGATGTATAGCTATGAATGTAATACTGAATACATGGAGAAACTCGATATAGATTTTTGGATGTAATAATGAATCCATGCATAGCTATGAATGTAATAATGAATCCATGCATAGCTATGAATGTAATAATGAATACATTATAAAAAAGTTGCTGATATGAATTTTTGGATCGAAGGAGTGCACTGCACCAAATGACTACAAGAATGAGGTCCCGTTCAAATCCGGGAAACTAACATTTCCCCCTCTCCCACTAACATTGCTTATAAAAAAACGATTTTTGGATTGAGTATTATTACTTGCATCACTTTAATTTGTGTTTTATTTTGTTATAGTTTCCATCACTTTGTTTTCTGATACAATAATTGGAATGAAATTATTTGATTGAACTTGTGCAACAAAATAAAATAAGCTTCATTTTATTAGTCTAATTTGACTTTTTTAATAATAGTCTTCAAATTTAATTAAAACATTAAAAGTTTGATTTTCTTTTTAATCGAAAAAATTAAATCTTTGTCGTTCTTAATAGAATTATATATCAGATCCGGCTGACTTTAATCATATACGTTTAAAGTTGTTCCATGACTGACACCTTATAAGATCATGCAAAATTGTTCCAATGATCTATTGCCACATATACCACTACTTTTTTTTGTTTGTATGTAATATTTTTTTTGAAGATAAATACTCCCTCCCACCTATTTATAAGCAAAAAAGAATCATAATAATTGGTTGTCTTAATTTTAACATAGCCTTTAAATTCCACTCTGTTTAATATTATTGTTCCAAAAATATTTATTGTTAACTCTTCTCATATTTTACAAGATGAGTGCAAAGTTTCAAGACAAAAAAACATCTTAGAAATTACAACTCATTTTTTAAGCACAATATTATATATAGTGGAGTACTAGCTAGGGGTACTCAGACCCATAAATATACAAAAGACTTCATTAAAATCTCTTTGAGCCAAAATTCCATGAGAAAAAAGACTAAAGGAGAAAAAATAGTACCCTAGGAAGCGAGGCAAAAAGCCAGTTACACTGAATTCAGACATACAATAGGATTTTCCCACCAATCAATCAGTGGCGGACCTACATTGAGTTCAGAGGGTTCAGTTAAACACCCTGAAAAAGAGTAAATATGTACTAATACCGCTATATAACTTTTTTAAACCCCCTGAATTTTTAAATTTGCACTATTATCCTTAAAATTGAATCCAGTTTTTATAAATTTATCTTATCCGTTAGGGATTATTTAAAAAACTTTAGTAAATAATTTTACCGTTATCAAAATCAACATTTCTTGCAAACCAGGGCTATTTTGGCTTCTACAATTGAGACTGTTGATATAATTAATGACTATGTTCTTCAACTTATACCAGGTTGGTAGATGTCTATTTAATTTTTGACGTTCCTCCTATCGGTTTTCATTCTAATTCATTACATTTTTAATTTGGATAGGTGAAGAAAGAGAGTACCTTAGTCTTTGATTCACTTGACAAAGCAGATGTTTCTCATACAATTTGCTTTCGATGTACTAACCACGTAATTATTGAACACTCTTAGGACATCGGGCCTTCCAAACCATAAGATCGGACTTAAAGTTGGGAGTCCAATTATGTTACTAAGAAACATTGACCAAGTGAAGGTTTGTGCAACGGAACAAGATTAATTGTCACCAAGCTTGGGAAACATGTTCTTCAAGCAAAAATCATTTCAGAGCAAGAATATTGGTAACATTATTTACATTCCAAGAATGAGCATGTCTCCATCACAATCACCATGGCCATTTAAACTTAATAGGAGGCAATTTCCTATAATAGTTTCATTTGCCATGACCATCAACAAATCACAAGGTCAATCTCTCGAATCAGTTGGATTATATTTGCCAAAGGATATATTCAGTCATGGCCAATTCTATGTGGCTATCTCAAGGGTGAAAAGTAGAAAAGGGTTAAAGATTTTGATTCATGACAAGGAGAAAATACCTTTGCAAACAACTACCAATGTTGTTTTCAAGGAAGTTTTTCACAACTTATAACTATATGTAAGTTGCAAATATGAAACCCTTCATCCCTTTTTTTATTTTTCTAACTTCTATAAATGCAAATTAATTGTGTTACATGTATAATAATGCAATTCTTAGCAGTTTTCTCATATATGTCTCATATTGCAAATCATAACTAACCATTAATAACTACAAATATTACTTTCTAATTTTTAATTCAACAAATTTATAATTTGTTCTTGCTTTTACTTATTTTATCACTTTATAATCTTCTATGTCACATGTTTGTTTTGTAGGCTACATCTTTTGGGCGTGTTTGGCTTCCCAAATCAAGCACAACATTGTTGTTACCAGATGACAACTTCAGTGAAACTATTTTGCTATTCCCATTTTCATAGCTTAAAGTTTTTGGGTTCATCACTCATTTGTAATTTTTTTTGTATTCCAACACACCCATGTTACAAACTTTGATGAGACGAACCAATTTACAAACAAATATATGGTCTTTCTTTGACATAGATTTCCTATGCTTGATGAAACAATTTTTGTTATAATGACTTAATTGGTTGAAGTTCAATTTCCATTTCCTGGGTATTTGTTATATTCATTTCCAGATTTTTTGTTTTACTAATTAACTTTCTAAATTTGAACTTACAACAACAAAACTATTTAAATTTTTAGATTCAATTTCTTTTTTACAATAAATTAATTTCAAATTAAAATGTTTGTTTGACTTCAATCATGACACGTAACGCAATGAACCCGTGCGGATGCACGGGTACAGTACTAGTTATCCTTAAAATTGAATCCAGTTTTTATAAATCTATCTTATTAATCTCCGTTAGGGATTATTTAAAAAACTTTAGTAAATAATTTTACCGTTATCACATACTTTTATAGACTATTTCTTATTTTCATATATGTTAGGAATTAAATACGAAAGAGTCTGCAAACTTAGAGACTAATTTGACGATTTATTCTTAAACAAATTTGGAATTAGATAATTTGGTTTCTTAATTTTAGTAAATTAAGTGAGGATAGTTGGGAAAAATTTAAACAACAACCAACATTTTTTAGAATGAATTTTTTTTGCACCCCCTAGCATAGGGTCCTGGCTCCACCACTGCAATTACTAATCTTAAAATAAGAATTTTGACCATTTATGCTAATGAACTAACTCTAGATGATAGACTTAACATGACTAAAGACCACTTGAGAATTAAAGGCTTTATCTTTGAAAAGAAAATGGTTCTGATTGTAATTACAACTCATTTGATTATAAATAAGGTGGGAAGAGTATCTCGTGTCTCAATGAAACCCAAAATTGAACTTCCTATATATATATATATATATATATATATATATATATATATATATATATATATATATATATATATATATATATATGTTGCACAAGTAGTAGATACTTGGGTCTCCTAATTATTTGGTCCTGAGTTCGATCTCTGGCCGGTGCGTAAGAAAAAACATTTGTTGGGAGAGTTCAGCCCCTTAAATGGATCTCTGATACATCGAATGATTAGTCTCCACAATCGTTGTGGACGATACCTTGATTTAGCCATATATATTAGTGGTGGGAATAGGCCAGGCCGGCCTACGGCCCTGCCTACATGAGGCCCAGACTAGGCCAAGTTTTTTTGTAAATAGATAGGATTTTGCTTTTCTCACTCCCCCTCCTACTCAAAACACACCCAATAAGGGTGAGAAAAGACCAAAAGGTCAGCCAAAGCGTCTTTTTTTCAAGAAATTTCACCTGTTCGAACACGGGCATTTGAACACGCTCGAACAACGTCGTTCGAGTGTGTTAAATATTGAGACACACCCTATTGTGCGTAATTTCACCTGTTCGAATGGGGTCACTCGAACCTGTTCGCATAACCTTGTTCGAACACCCTATTGTATTTTGTTCGTATGATGTTAACTGAGACAACAATAATGGAGTATCACACCATATTCACCAATTTTATTGCGTTCGTATGCAGGTGTTCGAACGAGTTCGAACAATGGTGTTTGAACCGTCATTAAACACGTCCTCCACAACGTTCAACGCGAGTTATTTTGGGAATAAAATTTGTTAAGAAGTGTGTTTGTGTAGGAGGAGGAGTGGGAAAAGTAAAACCCAATAGATAAGGCCAAAGCATTTTTAAAAGCCTATTTAAGTAAAAAGGTCAGGCCACAGGCTATCAAAAAAGTCTTCTAGGTCTATCAGGCTGGCCTACTTAAGTAAATACAATATTGTTTTTTATAACTACTATTATTATATTTAATTTTTTACTTTCTGTTAAATTATAAATTTGCTTACATTTTTATTTACTTAAAATGGTGACCTATATCAATTTTTGACATATTTAAAGGTATTATTATAAAATAAATTTAAATAGAATGTCCATTAAATATAAGTCTCTAAAAGATTTTGTTAGATCTTAATCTCATTGATCTAATAGCTTACTCGTCTACTTACAAAGTCTACACCACTCAAAGATTGTCGATTTTCTCAAAAAAAAATTGGTGAAATAGGCTTTTAAATAGGTTTTCATGTCTTTTCAGGCTTTTGAAAATGTCAGGCTAGGCCTCAAAAGTCGGCCTATTATAGGTCATAGGTCAGGCTTAGGCGCGTTCAACGTAGACCAGACTCAAGTCAAGACTCGGTCCAACCTATTCCCACCCCATATATATATATATATATATATATATATATATATATATATATATATATATATATATATATATATATATATATATATATATATATATATATATATTCAAACGATTAGTCAACTTCTCCCTTTAAAGTAGTCAATTATTCAACATTTTAATTAATACTCCTCCGTCCCAAAATATAAGGCCTTCTTACAACTTTCTAGATACATTTATTCCAAATACTACCCTTATTTATTGTACTAAATTATGTTGGAATATGAAAAGTAACATTGAATGTTAGGGTAATTTAGTAAAAGTCATACCAAATTTTAATATATTAATTACTCTATCAAGTTTTCTTAATAACTGTGAAAAGTGCAAAGAGACATTATATTATGGGACAGAAGGAGTATTTATTTATACTAATTAATATGGAGTTTGACTTAATAATTTAATTAAGATTTATACACTTATGTCAATTAAATGCCAGTCCAAATTCACATATGTTAATTAATGGGAGAGTTAATGTTATAATCATATAGAAATTAAATTTAGACTCAGTCTAATTCATTGGTAAAAAAAACACCATGTAAATTCATGCATATCTGATATCCATTGCCACGTATAGGCCTATTTAATTTATTTTAGTTGTATTGAATTGTCTTAAATACCATGCTTCTTTTAATACGACTCGTTTTCTTTGGTGAGTGATACATTCACCCCAAAATATTTAAATTCAAACTAGTAACATATGCGCACATATAGCGACGTATTTCTTGTATTGTTAGACTTAAGTTCATTGTTTTGTTTGACAAAAGATCTTCAGCCTTTCAATTCATTCTTTTGACAAAAGGATCTCAAGCTCTCTAATACATGTTTTGTCGTCGAAGAATATGAAACTATATTGACAAGCTCAGTGAAAACCAATATAAATAGTAACAATTTTTTTGGCTCATTTTGGTCACGTTTATAATTTGTATAGTAAAGCATAATTATCACGACAAATATTTGTCCCATTTTTATGTATATATGACAATTATTTATTCTATGTTTTCTATTTATGAGTGATAAATATTTATCCTATTTTTTATATATCGGTGACAAACATTTGTCACACCCATGAGAATTATAAAAAATTGTCTTGTTTATAATTTGTACAAAAAATAATAATTATCAATGACAAACATTTATTCCGTGTTTTTTTTATGTATCAATAATATTTATTTCTCTATTGTTTATATTTTTAAGTTACAAATATTTATCATATATTTTTTTATGTATGAGCGACAAATATTTGTCACGTGTTTTTTGTATTAATAGTTAGTTCGAATAGTGATTAAGTCTTCATGTTTTTTTTTCTAACAGACTAAAAGTTAGTTTTTTAAGGACTAAATTGAGATTAAATATTTTCAACGACAAAAATTGTTCCTCACTTCTTTTTTTCAAATGAAATAGTTAAAAGTGAAAGTAGAAGTGTGTGAGAGAAGAGATAGAATTAAAATTGAAAGTGGAGGAAATTTTTAAATTTAAATTCAAATTTAGAAAAGATTGAGTGAAGAAGAATGTATAATGACTAATTTACCCTTAAAAAAGTTGATGTGTCAATTTTTTAGAAAGATATCCGACATTTTATTTTTGAAGATAGACATGTCGTATTTTACTAAGACTCTATTTGGCATTGTCAATTTGCTAGCTTATAGTAAATAAGCTCATTGTAGGTTTTTGGCATGACTAGCTTTTAGCATTTTTTGGTGTTTGAGCTATATAGCTTATAGTGTTGAATTTTTTCTCCCTTTTAATTTTACCCTTATTATTTTAATTAAATTTCACATTTATTCTCCATTAATTAAATGAATCTTCTCTAATTTGTAAGCATTAAAAATGTCCATTTATGTCATTTTATATTTTTAAACTAGTTCTTTGGTCAAAAAAAATATTTTTAAACTAGTTCAACTGCTAATTTTACCAAACACTCTAAATTCAATGCGCTAGTTTATGCACTATCTGTTATCAGCTTGTCCGTTATCCACTATCCGTTCTATTTTTTTCAAACAAAGCCTACAGAAAAAAAATTAGTTGTGGTTCCATAAGTGTGGTTGGTGTTGTTTTCCAATCTCACCATGACGTGTAGATTAATTATTTAAATCATCAACTTTGTTTTATTTATTTTCTAGAAGTCTAACCAACGTGTCATGATGTGATCGAAAAACAACACCAACCACACTTAAGTTTTGTCATTAAGCATATAATTAACCTACAATTTTAATGTTTGAATACATATATTTTTTAGTCCACACGTGTTGTTTTGGATTTCTCCCCTAAAGAAAGTCAATTATTTAATATTTTAACAAACAACAAGTCAAAGCCTTTTTTATATATATACATATACATAGACACACACATACACACATAGTGGTCACATAGTGGTTAGAAGGGAGGTTAGGTTATAGGAGTTGAGTGAAGATGGAAGAGTCTCATGAGAGCGTTGCAGAATTGAGGAGGCAAATGCAGAAGGAGAGACGAAGGGAGCAGAAACGCATATGTGATAGGAAGAGGAGACTATCCATGACTGAGGAGCAAAGGAGAGGTACCTTGCTAAGCTCCGCAAAAACTATCAACTCAGAAAACAAAGAGTTGGGGCGGTGACCGGGGAGCAAAGGAGAGGTACCTTGCTAAGCGCCGCGAAAATTACCAACTCAGAAAACAAAGAGTTGTGGCGATGACCAAGGAGCAAAGGGAGAGGTACCTTGCAAAGCGTCGTGAAAACTACCAACTCAGAAAACACAGAGTTGCGGCGGTGACCGAGGAGCAAAGGAGAGGTACCTTGCTAAGCGCCGCAGAAACTACCAGCTCCGGAAACAAAGAGCTGCTGCTGCTGCTGCTGCTGCATTAACCACTCCTTTTGTTCCAGAGTCAAGTGCAGCCGCAGGTGATCATGAGTTTCAAGGTTCTACATCACAAGACAATAGTGTCATTGCTTCTTCCCCTCATCATTGTGATGATGAAAACAATATGAAATCCTTGCATTTGCCCGTTGCTGGATCGGTGAATGTTGATCCCAAAGAGATTGAAATTCAAAAGGAGGATAACAATATTCCAAAGAAAGAGTTCAAATTATTTGGTAAAAGTATCTTTGTAACCTCTAGTTAAGGGAAAGTGATAGGTTTCATTCAATAAGCAGTACATTATAAAAATGTTGCTGCATATAGCTATTATTAATGTAATAATGGATACAAGGAATAACTCATTATCTTATTGGATTAAGTATTATTACTTGCATCACTTTGTTTTTTTTTTTTTTATATAGTTTGCATCACTTTGTTTTCTGATAAAACAATTGGGACGAAATTATGTGATTGAAATTTTGGGGAAAAAAGGCTTCATTTTAATACATAAATTATGTGATTGAAATTATGTGCCACTCCAAGTTACTGAAGTCGGTGAAAAATTTTGGACTCTTTAATAGGGATTTGAACCTGAGACGAGACCTCTTTGAATACAAATTTTGTCATGCTCTAATAGGTCAACACCTTAGAATTAAAATAAGCTTAATTTTATTAATATTTGGAAAAAAAACTAATCTTTAATATTAGTCTTCAAAGTCAATTAAAACATTAAAAGTTTACTTGCTTGTACAAAGAATAAATTTGTATTATAGTTAAAATGTGTTTTAAATTTTAATTATTACAACACAAGAATTTATTGGCTTCTTTTTTCTGAGAAAGTTATCTTGTTCGAGGTCAGTGGCGGATCTCGAAATTTTTAGTGATGGGGGCAAAAAAATAATTTGATATATCTCACTAAAAAAATATTGTAAATATTTAAAAATACACATTCTCACGATAAAAAAAGAGTATATACCCAGATAGTTACAAAAATTAACACTTATTTAGTCTGTAAAAAATGAAAAGTATCAATTTAGTTATCAAATATCGGTCAAATTAATTATTTAAAAATAAAATTTAAGGATATTTTAGTACTCTTTAGAGACTAGTTTGACTGATATTTAATTTTTTAATGATTTAACTAATACTTTTCATTTTTTAGAGAGCAATAAAATTAGTACCAATTATTCTCACTTATATTTCTTATAATTTTCTGCAAACATTATAAAAAGTTGGTAGCTTATGGGGGCAAATCCTATTTTTTTATGGGGGCAAAAGATATTTTTACTAAGCATCACTAGTAAAATATTTTTACGGTGTGGGGCAATTGCCCCCACACCTCTATATGTGCATCCGCCCCCTGTTTGAGGCCCCATTAATTAGGCACTAAGATTCTCTTTGGATAGGTCAATCCGCTATCTTATAGCAGATAAACTCTTTGTAAGTATTGGCCGCGACAAAAGTGTGTCGTTTTTTCATTTGTTTATAGTATTTTTTTTAAATGCTACTTGAAGTAGTGTTTGAGCTTATAATGTTTCATTTTTCTCTCATATTTTTCCTTATTATTTTAATTAAAGTCATCATTTGTCATACATTAAATTAATATTCTCTCTCATGCATTAAGTTAATATTCTCTCTCACTTTTAAAATTAATTAAAAATAACTATTTAATTATGTCATTTTATATTTATAAGCTATTTAAACCGTTAATTTTACCAAACACTTTAAAAAAACCGCTAACTTATCCCCTATTTGTTTTTGTAATAAATCCTAAAGGCAAATTTTTCTCATCCATTGAGATTGTTTCTTGGTGACATTTCATGCAAATATGAATTAAAACATATATTGCACTAATAAATTGTTTTATTAAGTTTGTTGTAGCCTGTAAACTAGTGTCTTTGATTATAAATTTAATTGCACTAATAAATTGTTATATTGCATATAAATGACATCAATAAAATCTAAGAACTTTTAATGCGCATATATTTTTAATTAAATTTATATTCTATTTTATAGTTTAAAATAAAAAATTATAAATATTATCCATATATTGCACTAAAACATATATTACATCAAGTTAGAACAATTGTTTAAATGACATCAATAAAATATAAAACTTTTAATACGCATATATTTTTTAATTAAATTTATATTCTATTTTATAGTTTAAATTTAAAAATTATAAATATTATCCATATAAAATTTATTTATTTTTTGAATTTTTATATTACTAGTAATTTCTATATGACTTTTTCACTTTAATATTTGTCACATTTATATTATCTTCCTACTTAAAAGGTTTAACTAGAAAGTTTGTCTTGGGCCTCCAAATTAGTTGGGCCGACCCTACTTTGAAGCGGTATAGATCGCCTTTTTAGGATATCAATCAAGATGAAATTTTCCAAATTTCATACTAATTAAAATATATAATAGATAACAATTTTGTGAACACCACACATTTTTATTCAATATTTTGTTGATAATATATTATAAAATCATATTTGAACAAGGCCTTAGCCATGTGCGATGCACGAGATCGTATTATTTATATATGTGTATAATGACAGAGTAAAAAGTTATAATAAAAGTGTGCATGTAAGGAAAGAAAATTTGTACATGGCCAGGTAAATTTAAAACCTAATATTGACAATAAATTATTATTTTAGTTAATAAAGTTATTTTTATAAAATGTTAGTATTTTAAATATTAATTAGTTAGGAGAAATAATTTTTAAAATACTAGTATTTGAATTATTAGTATTTAGAATATTATCATTTGAATTAATATGATAATTAATACTATAATAATACTATAAATAATGACAGGATGGAAAATGAAAAGAAAAGCAGGCATAAATAAGGAAAGAAACTCATACATGGAAAATGAAATTTAAAACTTTTTATTAATATATATTATTATTTTACTAAATAAATATTAGTATTTGAATGCACCCCAAAAAATATTAGTATTTGAAATTTTAATTATTAATTTTTTGACTTCAATTTTTAAATTATTCAACAGAAATTCTTTTCAAAAATTAATATTTGAATGATTAGTATTTGAATTAGTTAATTTTTTAAATTGATGAAAATAGTAAAAGAAGTAATTAGTATTTGAATTAGTTAATTTTTTAAATTGATGAAAATAGTAAAAGAAGTCGGCCAAAGGCCATAGCCTAAATGAAAAAACATTAAAATTGAAAAAGAAAAGGAAAAAGAAAAATGGAGAATAGAGATTTTTTTTTGACTAAAAAGGATATTCATATTCAAATAGAGAGATACATCGATGATAATACAATTTTAGCATTGCTAAAAACACAAAGGAATAATCTGCGAACAAACTAACAGCACCCAAATTAATAGCGTAAAACAACAAAATACCTACAATTGTGACGAAATAAAAACCACCAGAGTACCAAGTCGCGGATCCAGAAATTTTTAATGATGGGGGCAAAAAAATAATTTGATAGATCTCACTAAAAAAATATTGTAAATATTTAAAAAATACACATTCTCACGATAAAAAAAAAAAGTATATACCCAGATTGTTACAAAAATTAACACTTATTTAGTCTGTAAAAAATGAAAAGTATCAATTTAGTTATCAAATATCGGTCAAATTAATTAATTAAAAATAAAATTTAATGATATTTTAGTACTCTTTAGAGACTAGTTTGACTGATATTTAATTTTTTAATGATTTACCTAATACTTTTCATTTTTTAGAGAGCAATAAAATTAGTACCAATTATTCTCACTTATATTTCTTGTAATTTTCTGCAAACATTTTAAGAAGTTGGTAGCTTATGGGGGCAAATCCTATTTTTTTATGAGGGCAAAAGATATTTTTACTAAGCATCACTAGTAAAATATTTTTACGGTGTGGCCTCTATATGTGCATCCGCCCCTGAGAGTACTCATGCTTCCGGATCTAGAACTTTGAGGACCCAGTCATTGGTTAAATCTAAAATCAGTCAAAGTTGATCTATCGATCTGAACCAAAGAACACTGCAACAAGACTGAAAATCAAACACATCGCACAATGACGACGAACACCAATAACGCCGCACTCAGATGATGAATAAAAAAAATATGAAATAAAAGGTAGATCAATATGGTAACCACTTGTTTAGATAAAAAAGACGAGAAAAAAAGTATATTACCGAGGGGATACATGTCATATTAAATTGCATTAAGTGAATTTCAGTTTTTATTACAAGTTTATTAGTGAACTACGTAATACAGAGTGGATGATGCTTTTATTGGAGTTTATAATTGACGTAATTAAACTAATAACCGAGGGGTAACAATGAAGTCCATACTTGCAAAGCAAAGTATAAGTAACTAAGAAGTAAATAAGTAATCTCTTAATTTTATAAGCCTAATTAATTTTATAAGCCTAATTGGTTAAAAACCACTAAAGCCACCATGAACGGGATACCAAATACGTCTTCGTATGGCTGGCTGCTCATGGCTGTCTCATCCCGTAAATCACCGTTCCAATACTTTTCATGGTTGTAACCGGACAATGCTCATTTAAAAACCAAGTGTAACATTCCAATTCGCTGCCATCAAGTGGTATGGCCCATCACCATGTAAAAGCATATACCCGTACGGAATTCTTCTGTTTCTCAGTATGATCTCTATCATCATCTCTATTCCCTTTATCCATTCTCCTATCCTACCTAGGTCTATGAATTTCTCTATCAATTCCATTACCTTATCCTTACCCATGAGGTTCCAACATTTGATCCTTAATTGATAACTTCAATGGGTAAATAGTCATTTTCGTCCCTGGAAGTGTAACTCGCTGTCAATTTGGTCCATGAATCAAGCGAAAATGCAAAATGGTCCCCGCGAAAGTGTAATCAAATGCATCACGTTAGTCCTCTCCATTAATGTGCATCGTTAACTCCGTTAATCCATCCGTTACTATCAGTTTAGTTCCTGAAAGATGTCACTTACTGTCAGTTTGGTCCTTGAAACATATACGTGAATTCGTTTTAGTCCCTCGAATCTTAAGTTACTTCAGCAAAATTTTAAAATGGCTGATTAATGACGCCAATAGACTCATGAACTACACAGATCAATTGTAATTGGAAAATCGATGGTTAAGGGTGACCTAATTTGCTCCAAGAAAATCAATAAGCATAACTTTGTATAATCATTGATCTATATTGAAATTAGATAACAATTGTAATTTTTTATGTTAATTCGAAAGCTTCAACTGCTGCTGAACTTAATAAATTACGGTTATTAATTCTAATTCCTCTTTTTTTTACGATGTTTTATTTTATCTATTTCATAGATTAAAATAAAAAATTTAAAATATAAAAGCCATGTGGCTTGCCACATAAGTTAATTGAACTCCACATCAGATTTAATTTTGACAATTAGGGAGAGACCTTGTTTTTAGAAATTGATTTTAGGATATTCAAGACATGAAGTGATTTGATTCGGATTGAATCAATAAACACTCCTAATGATTAATGAAGGTAGCAAACCAAAGTAAAAGAGAAAATGATACAACTGCAAGGTCCTGTTAATTAGCCTAGCAAAGCCAAGGCACAAATTGAGCCAAGACTAGTAAATTCTGGTTTAAAATTTTGCTGAAGCAACTTAAGATTTGAGGGACTAAAATGAATTTACGTATATGTTTCAGGGACCAAACTGACAGTAAGTGACATCTTTCAGGGACTAAACTGACAGTAACGGATGACTTAACGAAGTTAACGACGCACATTAACATGAGGGTCTAACGTGACGGTCGGATTACACTTTCAGGGACCATTTTGCATTTTCGATCGATTCAGGGACCAAATTGACAGTGAGTTACACTTTCAGGGACCAAAATGACTATTTACACTAACTCCAATACTTCCCTTTTAATAAAAAAAATATCTCTAAAACGATACACAGGTTCCAATCTGTAGGCGTGTATTCGTGTTAAATCTCTTGAGGGCGAGTTTTGCCACTCATTGCGATCTTACCCGGCTCGAGAAATTTATGTCTGCAGTTGCGCGCAGAGAATACTCAATTTATATCAACAGAAAAGAAAAAAGAAAAAAAAAGACCCGTGCAGAGCACGGGCGAGAGTCTAGAGAGGTGGCAAAATGGGCCGAGCCCGTTGGGCCGGGCCGGGCTATCCCGAAAAAACAGGGCTTGGGCTGAAATAGATGAGCCCGATTTTGTATCCGGGCTTTTTAGCCCAGCCCGATAAAACCCGAACCCGTACCAGGCTAGCCCGACCGGGCCATGGATAGCCCGCAAGCCCGCAATTTTTTAAAAAATAGGGTTATTTTCATAGCGCATTGCAACTTATTAAAGTCCAAAATTAATAATAACCCAAATACAAGTGTTAGTGTGTTACAACACAGACTTTTAGTCTGTAATCACGTTATCTTAAGAGTTACAGAAACATGAATTTCACATTTTTGTTCTTGTTGTGTTGCCCAACCATGACCCTTACGTCAATCTTCATTTTCTCTTTTAATTTTAATCAAATTTGATTAATATGATCCAATAATATTGGCAGTGAATTTCACATTTTTGTTCTTGTTGTGTTGCCCAACCATGACCCTTACGTCAATCTTCATTTTCTCTTTTAATTTTAATCAAATTTGATTAATATGATCCAATAATATTGGCGAGTGAATTTCACATTTTTGTTCTTGTTGTGTTGCCCAACCATGACCCTTACGTCAATCTTCATTTTCTCTTTTAATTTTAATCAAATTTGATTAATATGATCCAATAATATTGACCACTGTCTGTTCTTTTAAGGCAGCTTAACGAGGGATTTTGTAGGATAGTATTGGTTTTAAAAAACATTTTATTGTTGCATCAATAGGGGATAATTTAATTCTTAAAAAAAAATTATTCTATTTTTAATAAATCATTTTTTTCCAATTAACGTTGCTAACATTGCGGGCTAGCCCGAAAAGCCCACAGCCCACATAGGGTCGGGCTTGGGCCGTAAATGTTGAGCCTGAATTTTGCCCGAGCTTTTTAGCCCAGCCCATAGAAGCCCGAGCCCGATGTGGGCCAGCCGATATGGGCCGGATAGCCCGTTTTGCCAGCGTACACAAGTAAAATCCAATGGGGTAGGTAACAAAGGCATTTTTTTGGGGTATATGCCCCTACTATTATCAAAAAAAAAAAGGCATTTTTTGAGGCGCTAAAGTTGTAGACCTTAATCTCCCTCTGTACACCATCTTACCCTCTGAAAATGAACCTTTTAAGATGATGATGATAAGGGGATAGACTATCCAAAAGGGCCGCAAAATGTTAAACTCTTAAAAGCAAGCCCTTAACAGCTTTGTCTACCGTGAACCAAGATCCAATGATGAACTACTCACAATCATTGGATGTATTATCATTTTAATAAACAAATGTGCATTTAACGGATGTGAGTGGTGGTGGTCTACGAGTGTACTATATATATCCACCTTAGATACCTCAATCTGCAGCATGGTAGATTTAGTCTGTTCGTGGTCGTCGATTTGGACCATTCTCATTGCTTCTGTATAAAGGTAATACTAATAGCTTCTGGGATCCATATTTCCTTTTCCCATGAAACCGCCAATAAATAATAAACAATGACACCATTACACCAAGGGGTATAGCCCATCTGTTACAACCACCAAAATATTACATTACAATTACTACATATAAAATCTCACAAATGTTCCTAGCTGAACAAGTAATAAGTGACTGAAGTGAGTGTGGTTAAGAACAAATGTGGCAACATGAATAGTCTAAAACATGAATATTGAGAGATTTTAATAGGCATAAACATGTATTAGATACCTGAATTCAGTTGAAAATACTATGGGAAAACAGTTTAAATTACCTGTCAAGATCCAGGATTGGGTTGTAAACAAGAGATTCCCAAGTTGCAACAATAGACTGCCAAATTGGGTTATAATAAAGTGAATCTGCTGACCAAAACATCCTAGTGTAGGTCTCCAGAAATATAAAGAGTATCCATGCTCCAATTTCAATTAAGATGAACTTCACAACAAAGCGGCCAATCACTACCATAAACAGGGAGAAGGCCACCAACCAATTGAAAAGTCTGTGGTTGTACTCCTTTATAAATTGAGACCGAGACTTCCCTAACATCTGCATAGTGCATAACCATTTATTATAACAAGGCGCATCAACTTTTTTTATCATAGTTTATTTATTTCATGGAGAATATTGTTATTGTATCAGATGTCAGACCTTCACCATCCGTTTCTCATAATTTGTCTTTGAAGGTCCAACACATTCATGCTCAAAACTATGGTTGCATTGCAAGAAACCTGCATTGAATTTTGCCAAGGAAGGGAGTTTCAGAGCTTGAAGCTGATCCATTTTGTCCTCACATCTGGTGTACAGTGCCCCACAGAGCTTTGAAGATTGATACTCGTTTTGCATAATAACGTTCTTATACATCTGCATGATTTCCACCAGTAAATTATAAGCTTTTTAATCATTAGATTACAATACCAAGATAAAAGTAGTGCAGACTGCACTTGACCAAGATCATAAAATCATGAAATATAACCCCGATAACATCACACCTTGATGCTGAGAAGCTCTATACTAGGTAGATAATCCTTCAAAACTTATGCTATTGCTTTCACTTCTCTGACTCGCTGGCTGTGTACCCTATGGTAGGAAATTTGGCTGGTTTAGTATGAGCTCTCATTTTGGAAAGTAAAGGCACCTCAACCTTAGATGAGAAATTTAGCAGTTGATATTTTACCATGTTCATTATTTATTATGCAAGCGGATGCCATATCAAGAGTTAATTTTCTCATCAAGGATGAGATGTCTTACTTTACCATCTAGAGTGAACGGCTCACTATAAAAGGGCCAAATTGTACGGAAGGATTCGATCAGTCGCAATGTCTTTGTTATTTTCTAGATAGACAGCGCTTCATATGATTAGTCGAAAAACTCCATCAGCAAGATTTGCTCAAATATAGACAGCGCTCAAATAATTGGCTGAAAACTCCATTATATAGAGGAAAACATTCACCTAGCTTTATCTAATATAATTTAGCTGCTAAGTGAATTCCTGATAAGCCTATTATGTCCCTTTGAGGACCACCGATAAAATTAGTGGCCCCTGCGTAAGGATGAGATGCACAAATCGGGAAATGGTCCGATAAGCCTATTATTATATTTTTGAGCTTTTTATTTGGTAAAAAATAATATTTTTGAGCTTTAAATTTACTATAATAATTCAAACAGAACCTTTTGTATTTCTTCATCCAGCTGCGTCATTGATTTCTTAGCATGGTAACGGCCAAAATGCTGCTGGTCAAAAACGTGCTTGACTTCATCTCTAGACCTATCATGGACCTCCTGCAGAGATTCCTTTGGAAGAGGTAGATCCAAAGTTGCCATCTTTTGACTATATAACTTGAGACATCTCTCAAGAATACCTTTGTTAAAAACTTGCACAAGAGAGCCTGTTGATGGAATGTCTTCTTTGTTCAAGGCTTCAAGCATCTAATTAGAAATGTCATAATTAAAGTGGCTTATTGGAGATGCACAGAAAAATATCACATCCAAAGCATTGTCTTATTTTAATAGTGAAAATCTTTAGCCTCAATGTGACTATATAACAGCTGGCGAAAGGAGTGACACATTAACAAAGGGAACTAATAAGAAGAGAAAGTAAAAGGGTAAATTATGTGCACCTTGCTAGGCGTCAAGGTTGAAGTATTATTAGGAAAAAATAAGTTTTACTCTCACCTATGATAATAGTTGCAGAAGGAACCGGGAGACATAAAAAAAATTGCAAAAGGAATCAACAAACATAACAATTTAAACATTTCAGATTATGTCTCTAAATCTGTAGCTTCCCATATATTTCTTCCCATTAATTACAAAGGAAAATTCAAAAAAAGTTGCTAGTTGATGCAGGAAACAGATTCACTGCAGGAATCGTGATCCTTGATTACATCACTCGGTATTAAAAAATCATTATGTCTCCATAAAAACTTAAACCCACAAGTAGAAACTGTTTCATGAGCTGTTCTAATCTTAACCTCAAAGTAAAAGAATGAGAAAATGGACGTGAAGAGCATAAACCACTGTGATGATCAGCGATATCTTGCCCTACTATACTAGATTGATTTTCTGATTCCATTGTACCATAATTATGAGATAAGAGAAAAAGTAAGTAATTTTGTAAAGCTGTTAGTTAAAGAGACGTCAATTACTCTGAAAAACTGTTTAGAAGCTCTACTACATATCCAACTATGATTACTTTTATTATTTTCTCATCCAATTAGAAGCTCAAAGCTAAGTACCTGCTCTAGGAAGGAGACAAATTCTTTCCCGTTTAAAGTCTTTCCTTGTACAATCTTTGGAGAGATTATACTAGCAACAAGCTCTTTCAATTGCTCCCTTCTCTTAACATATAATTGATCAAGTTCAACATCCTTCATATCACAAAGCTTTGTCCTCTGAAGATGTGGCTGTTAAGGTCCAATGATTAGTTAGATCAACTAATGCAGTGATTTTAATAAACAACAGAGAAGACAACATTCTAGCATAGCAAAACGTTTTGCCTAGACATTAGTAATTATATTATATGAATACATATACATGGGCGCGACCATGCCAGACAAGCAGATTAAAGATGAAAACAAAGCTATAGATAACTATAAGTTGAAAAGACACTTGAATTCATGCACCAGAAATATATTATTTCCGGTACTATGATATCATTCTTGATCAAAAAATCTAAGGTATTTCCCAGTGCGACTCGAGCTTAATACGGATACAGATTATAGATCACATAAATACCTCAAATGCCTTGACCTATCAATGGTATTTCTCAAAGACATTTCAAAACTAAGAAGTAAACAAGAGGTGCCACAATGAAGAAGAGAGGTGATATTTTACCGAATAGTAACATGTATCACAATATGAAGACTGGTCAATTGTAACATGCACGGAATTAATTATCACAAGTGATGCAAGCTAGTGCAGGAATTAATAGGACTTAAAATTCTAAGTTGTATATTCTGAACCAAGATTTTGACAGTGGAATGAAAAGTCAATAGGTATGTCCTCCAGCAGAAGTCAAAAAGACTTTGGCTGTAACTGTGTGAAGAAAAACACCAAGGAAACATACAAGTGTCAGACAATTTAGAAACATTGCTCTCTTTTTTTCAAATAAATGTGACTCTGGCAATGGGATTTAGTACGGTGACGGTTAAAAACCATGCACTATTTTGTAGAAATCAATAGAAAAACTCAATTTTGATATCATTTAAAATGCAAAACAACAGAACTTGTCTGCATTCAAGCTCCAGATAACAGAATTCCAGATAAAGAATTTAATATATGGGACCAGGACATACTTGTGGTAGACTAAAGACAGTGTTATTGTCACCCATGATAGCCAGCGAATCCCGGATCTGATTGACCTGGTGAAGTTAACTTTCAGTACAAAGTTTCAGTTTCAGAATAGCAATATTTCTCTGATAATTGAAAATTGAACTACCATGTCGATATTTTTGTCCCCTGCAATTCAATCGTAAAAAAAATAATAAAAAAAAGCCTTCTGTCAGATCATTTGCTTTATAATTATGGAAAACTAGGCAGTGAAAAAATTAAAACTCATCCAAAGATGCAAGCAATGGTGCTAACCATTAGTATTTGGGACTCGTTGAAGAGCTTCATTCACCATTTCTTGCACTGATTTCCCTTCTGTAGATGATTAAGGAAAATATCAGTATCCAGTAGACTACACACAATGGATGTCAAGGCCAGCTAACATGCCTGCTCATGCAAGAGCCCTTTGGGCTTGACACAAGGTAAAAGCACAGGCCTATTTTACCATATGCAGAAAATAACTTCTGTTAAAAAAAATGGATGCAGCAAAGACAAAATCTTGACTATTTGGTCATAAAGGCTTAACTTCGAGCCAAGGATGGACTTTTAAATGCATAATCTATTATATGAAGACTCGGGATTGACTTCATTGATATGTCTAATAATAGACATGTGAAGCAGCAAGACATGCAGTACCTTAGAAATCATTAATGACCAAAACATTAATGGGATGGTTGACCAAAGACTAAAGAACCCAAGGTAGGTGGGGTGATATGGGATTGAAAACGTATCAGACAGCTTTCTGAAGTATGAACTCAACTACACAAGTGACTGAATACTCATGAACTTACGCAGAAAATCGCGTTGGATGAGCCACAAGAGCTTAGCAGGTTCAAATGCCATATCTGGGCCCTACAAAATATACAACCAAAAATCAATTAATCAACGACAAACTTTACAAAAAAAATTAATAACAGAAAGAAACATAGATTAGATCAATGGACACAATATTAAGGCCCTTGGCTTACCTTCACTCTGTTCAACATAAGGCAGTTGCAAATTTAAGATATGAAAAAAATAGCAAATCAAATAAAAGAATTAGTAACCATAACGTATCCCTAAAAGGACAAGGTTTTACAGGGCAATATCAGTTGCATAGAGACACAAAATTATCATCTAGATAATATTAACAAACTCATCTAGATGCAAACCTCCCATAAAATTCTTCAGCAAGTTCGACCGCAAAAGAGAGTCGAGAGATGTCAGCTTCACGTATCTGAATACACAAAGATAAAACATTTAGATTAGCCTACAATTTAAAAGTGAGATATCTGCTGACTGAGGACTTTAAGATTATTCATCTTCTATCAAGTAACTGAATGTTGATACCAGCAATCTTATACATGCGGTTAAGTTTCTTGAAAAGAAAACCAATTTGTGCGTAGTTATTTGAAGCCAGAAGGTAATCCAATATCTGTTACAAGTTTAGAATTGTAAGACAAAGGAAGGGTTTTCTTCTTTCCATATCAGATCACGGTAATTTGTTTGATTCAAGTGACTGGAAATCCGAGCAAATCTACTAAAGGGCCTATAGCCCTAACAATAACCAATGTTGCACAGCAAAGGATTACATATAATCAAGAATTAATCATCAAAGTATTATTAATTAATGGGCAACCTTTTATCCATTATTCTATGTTCTTGACAAATTAGTTGTTAACTCAGTGTGCTTTAACTTCACATGGACCAATATGTATAATATGTAGCACTCAACCGAATATTATATTCAACAATGAAACATAAATTATGCTTGTCTTAATTGCTCAATCTCAAAATGAAGGTCTTTGTTACTTTGTCCATTTAACATTACATTAAGATAAACACCAGAAATGAATATGAAATTGCAGGAGGACGAGAATATCTAACCATCTCAGGCAAGTTATATATAAGCACAGAACTCATGATAGTTGCAAGAGCAAATATCCTGCAAGCAAAAAAAAAAAGGCTAACTGAATAGTTACCAGTACGTGATTCAACAAAAAAAAACACAGAATGCATGATCAGTTAGCAATTACCGATCATCATATACATTGGACTTCCCAACACTTTCGAATCCTTCGGTATCAAGATAAAAGACAGAAGTTCTTACTCCATCGATATCTAACTCTATAGGCATTCCCCAAACCCATATTCCTAAAGATGTGAACCAAAAGATAATAACAAATCATTACAAAAGATTATATTGAAATCCAAATATCCATATTCATGAGAATAATGCCAATTTCCATCCACCTTTTGTCTTGGTGTCGCGCATGTGCCCAACACCAAATCCTAACAAAAAAAGACATGTCAGGGTAAATCATTTAAAGCTATAAAACACCGACACGCAAAAGAAAAAAGAAAACAAAAACTTAAAATGTGGGTAATGAGGGTAAATTTTAGTAGCTATGAAAGATGCACCTTCATCACAAGAAAGAGAGAGAAGCTGATTAAGCAAAAAAGATTTTCCAGAACGATATTGCCCAATCACCTGAACGAAACAGCCATAAACTAATTAAAGTTGAACCCACAAACAGGTAAACAACGAATTAACAACATTTCTTCAACACTGCACAAGTTTGCTTCAATATGAATCACTAGTCAAAGTAATCAAATTAATATGCACCTTTATACATGCAAGTGGAATTACAATATTATTAAAAAACTATTACAAAGCATATAATAAATCACAAAGCATTTTCATAGGCTGATATGGGCTATAACAAAAAGAAACAATTCAAGGAAGGGCAAAAGAATAAAATAGAAAATTGAAACAAAAGAAAAGAAGATCGGTCCGTCACATAATAAGAGTTATAAGACTTCAGTCCTGAACTAGTAGTCATCAACACTAATCTAAAACTAAAACCATTTAGATACTCTTGAAAAGTGATGATCAGTATCTTGTGTTATTTATTTACATGAGAGAGTCATGTTATGAGAGAGAAAAATACAAAAATCAAAATTAAAGGACCCTACATAAACCATGGTGGGTCTTAATATAATTGCTTTTGTGTCTCAATCTATCATAACACGACTCTCTCATGTTAGTAGGTAATGTTGAATTTGTGATTGTGTCTGTAACAGATCACACTCAAAGTACAAACACTTACGTCTCCATTTACTTCTAATAATGATATCCCCTTGGACTCTCCTCTGACTCCAAAATCCTAAAATTGATCTTCCTATTGCATTTTCAAAAAGTATCTGGTATACTCGTAACCCTTCTTCTCGTTATGTTGCTTTGACCTATCATCATCTGTCCTCTTTGCATTTTTATTGTCTTTCTTCCTTGTCTTTGTATTGATTCATGAGACAGCAAATGAAGCTCTTTCCCATTCTAGATGTTGCTAGCCTATGGTTGAAGAAACATGTGCACGGGACTTAACATCTTGTTCCCGTTCCTTTAGGGAAATCGAATATTGGATGTCAATAGATCTTTATAGTTAAAGTTCATCTTGATAGTTAAGTTTATTGGCTTGAGGCTTGAATAGTTGATAAAGGTTATACACAAGTATTTGGCTTGAATTATATGGACACCTTTTGTTCTATGGAAAAATCGTTTACGTTTGCGTATTTTTGTTCAACAAGATATCAGCTAATTACTTCATCATGAATCAGAACAGCCCACCATAATGCCAAGTTCATGAAACTTCATCTTAAATAATAAGGTAAAACCAAAAACTACAAAATGCATGCTTTAAAGTTGAAGTCAAACTTACCGCCACGGCTGCAATAGGGTTAGTTATTCTCTCAATAGCCGCCAAACCTTCTCTTGAAAGACGAAGTCTTGTATGGCTAGGATCAGGTTCCACAATGGGAAAGCTGTACATACAGAGACAGGCAAGAATAAGGGAAACCTACACCAACTTAAAACCAAAAATAAAATGCACTCTACAGCTACCAGTAGAAACTAAACCATATACAAAGCCAAGAGGATCTCACTAAAACATGCTTCAGAATAGATTAATAAGTGTAGTGTGCTCCCTTATTATCACATTGTGAACTATTCAACAAAGATAGATAAGAAAAGAAAACATTAAGTCAACAATTGTGACTTTAATAAACTAAAGGATTCGAACTATACACAACTTAAGATTAACTTATTTTCTTAAAGAGCTCAATTTTCAGCTCAATTTCAACTTATTTGGTTCATGAACTAAGTTCAACTAGTTAATTATTGAATTCAATCTCTAATTATTTTTGAGATGGTTCAATTCATTCCTAGTTGTAGCAGCAATTTCGATCAAAACAAAATATCTCGAACGCTAGTAAAAAAAAAAAATTATCCCATCACCCCCATTTATGTGTGTTTGGAAGCTAGAAATGAAAGAATTACTCACGCTTGGTGGAAATCGTGGTTGGAAAAGGAAGCAGTTGAAGAGAGGCAGAGGAAGAGAAGGAGAAGAAGCAGAGGTGGAACGTTCATGATGCAAGGAGCACGCGAAAACGAAAGGAAAGGGATTGCGATTGAAGAGGTGTGTATTCATAATGGAAGAAGAAGAAAGGGTGAGAATATTGGGAAATCCTCGAGAGCGGTGTACGTTAAGAATCATGGAAATGGAAGATAACTCAGAACTGAAGACGTGGGTTTTGGTTTTGGTTTTGGTTTTAGATTTCGTGTTGCAAGAAGAAGGAAGAACACAGATGCTCACTTGCCAGAAATGTTTTTGAAATCGATTTTCTTTTTGGAAAGATATAAATAATTTTCTTATTATTTATTTAAATGAGTTAAAACTTGAAACAAAGATGTGGAGAAAATATAAAGGCAAAATTTTACTACAGGACTTTTAAGTTATTTATTTTTAACTTGGTTCTTTAAGTTTTTTTATAACAAATAAATTCTTTAAGTAAGATCCTAACGTTGGCATCGTTGGTAGCTTTTAGTAAAATGTCATATCGTTGTTTACATCAAAATACAAAAAAATATGTTTGGTTGCATCAAAATCTGAGAAGATAGAGTAATCACAATATATAAATTAGCATTACATCAAAATATATAAGCTAGAGTTATCACTAAAAGGGCCTATTTGTTACAAAAAAAAAACTTAAAGGACCAACTTGTTACAAATAAATAACTTAAAGGTCCTCTGATGTAATTATGCCAAATATAAAACTTATAGAATTTGATCGGTACTTGACCGTCCAAAGGGTAGAGTTGAAGATGAATCTGTATCTATTGATCGCCTTCAACACTCCACTTGGGTGTATCTACAATTGCACTCCAACGCCCAAGTAAATGGGGTGAGTAAAAAGCGATGAAATCGTTTGGGTCGGAAAATTACTCATCGGTGGTGGACCCCTATATATATATTGTTGAGTGGGTGGTCAGTAGCCGTCAGATCAATACGGAGTGATGTGACACCCTCTACCCCGTCATGGCATAAATATAACATAAGTAGGAAAAACAACTAGAAACAAATATTGTCCAAAATAAAACTTTCAGTTAACGGGGTGAAGACATCACATTTACAAACTTGCGGAAATATAAAAAAAAAAAATGTCAACTTATAAGTAAAGTAAATAACCCAAATTCCTGATGTCACAATAGTTCAGAGTCCACCCTTACAAAAGTACAGCGGAAAAATAATTTTTAATCCATAGCAAAAACTATCTAATTCTAACTACGGTAACTCCGAGAGCATAACCACTCCTCGGGTCCATCAACATCAACACCTACAAGCACATCATCTATACATACACAATGGTGTATGCATAGCCACAACAAAGGGGTTAGTCATCATACACTCAAGTAGCACTTATCGTAAGAGAGATAAACAAGCAATACACTTTATAACCACAACTTTGACAGAATAGCAAGGCATCACATACAACATTTATGAGACATATAACATTACAACAACTAACACCAAGACCAATAACAACAACATCAAAATTTAACAACATCAGCAACAACAATAACAACAACAACAAGACTGGGATACCATGCCCAAATGAGATATCTTGTCTGATACACCCTACTAACAACGACAGCGACAGCGATGGGACCGAAGTTTACCATGCTCGAACGGGATACCTTGCCTGATAACGTCCTACTAGCAACAACGACAAATGCAGGACCAGGATACCATGCCTGAACGGGATACCTTGCCCGATATTGCCCTACTAACAACAATGACAAGCGCAGGACCAGGATACCATGCCTGAACGGGATGTCTTGCCCGATATTGCTCTACTAACAATAAGTGCGGGACTAGGATACCATACCTGAACGGGATACATTGCCCGATAACATAACAACAACGACAACGACTGGGTCAACAATAAAAACAACAACAACAATGTTGACATCATGATGCATAAACCTATTCAAATGTGGTGTCTAACAACCACAAACAACAACAAAACCAAAACCAACACCAACAACAACCTAACAACTTAACATCAGCAGCAACAACAACAACAACAACAACTTAACATCAAGAACAATAACAACATCTTAACTGCTTACCATAAGCAGCAACATCTTAATTGCTTACCATAAGCAGCAACAACAACAACAACAACAACGACTTAACTAGTTAACATCAATATCAACAACTTAACAATAGTAACAACAACAGCTTAAGTATCTAATGATATATTATTTAACAAGAATAACAGCAATGATAACAACCTACAACATAATTAGTATATAGGCAGCGCTTTTTTTCATCCATGGGCAGCGCTTTTGAGCGCTGCTGAACGTGGCGCTGGGTATTCCACTCCATCAATGGGCAGCGCTTCCTAAAAAGCGCCACCCATTGCCCAAACACGTCCTCAAATAGGCGCGCTTCCTAAAAAGCGCGCCCATTGCCCAAACACGTCCTCAAATACGCAGGCGCTTCCTAAAAAGCGCGCTATTGCCCAAACACGTCCTCAAATAGGCGGCGCTTCTAAAAAGCGCGCCCATTGCCCAAACACGTCCTCAAATAGGCAGCGCTTCCTAAAAAGCGCTGCCCATTGCCCAAAACTTGTCCCCTATAGGCAAAGACTTCCTTAAAAGCGCGCCCATTGTTTAATTTTTTTAATTTTTTTGGCTTTTTGTGTATTTTCCATTTTATATTTGCAACAAAAAAAATTAAATCATACATCCAAAATATTTTTTAATAGTGATATCTATGAATTTGTTGTATTTAAACCTGAATTAAATCATACATCATAAAAAAATTAAATCATACATCCAAAAAATTAAATCATACATCCAAAATTAAATCATACATCCAACATTAAATCATACATCCAAAATTAAATCATACATCATGAATTTTTCCTTGATAAATTTCTGAGAGAGTGTTCATTAATTTGGAGATGAATGAGAATCACTTTGTGGACTTGTCCCGCCAAGTTCCAATGAACTAGCTATAGAGCTTGAAACGCGCGCAGAATCCTGCTCACTCTCATTTCCGAATTCTTTCTCTTGAATATTCAGAATCCTTCTAAGCAGCTCCAGCAATTCACTGTCATCTTTACCAAGTCTGGTTTGGATAGACACTAGGCAGTCCAAAGCCTCCCCTGTCATGCATAACATGTGATAAATATCAGTTTCATAAGGAAAAAATAAACCCCCTTTAATTCCAATATCTATTTCTTCAACCAAGGACAAGAAGCACATTCCAATCAAGATATCACTTACAATTCCAACTATATATATGTTGACAATAAAGCTATATAACTAGTACAATCAACGTTACCAGAAGCTATGTAAGTTCAACAAAGTCAAGTACCCCAATAGATTTAAACAACAGAACTGAAAATTAATAATCATAATTGAAGCAAATAAGGTACCAAGTGAGAAAAAATAGCAACAATTCCAATATCTATTTCCAACAAAGTTTATTTGTCCTTAAGAAAAACAGAAGTCAAGCCTTGATTTGAAACAACAAAATTTGGAGCAAAAATTATGGTCTAGAGTCAAATCATGCATTTGATTTCAGGTGGATAAAGAAATATTTGCTAAAGAAATATTTGCTGACAAAAGATCAAGGAAAATGTTCTAATAATTAAGTTGGCAGTAAGTGCAATGTTATGTCACTGGGAAGACAGAACTATAGACAGGCACAAATGGAATGCGATCAAGAATAAATCCTAACATCCTAATATAAGCATATAATATCACCTCAAGATCTTTGGCTGCTTGCTCCCTAGTGATCTTCTTCTTCTGGCGATGACGTTTTAGAATACCAACGCACAGGACTCCCTTCAAAAATGACAAAATACAAGTAGAAAGAACGTTTTCAATATATGCAGTGAAGAAATTCTTTAGAAGATTGATTGAGGAAGGTCAGTCAAAAAGTAGAGAGTAAGAATAATGTAAAATAAAATAACTTGAACTCTGCCAAAGGTATATCAAATAAGGGCTGTGAATAATACACACAACAAAATTTGCATATAAAAATACAAACATCAAATCGTTTGGAAGCAGTCCTGTGTGTGTGTGGACTCTCTTGACCAACAGTTTCCTCAGACCAAGGTTTGGGGAAAAGAGTACAAGAGACAAGCATTTGAATTGGGACTTAATAGTTTGCTCTTTTCAATAACCTTACCAAGACAATGTAAAGAAGGCCACAAGCAAGAAGCATATAGCATGCTACGTTCTGAAGAACAACAAGTTCTTGTCGCTCCCTATTGTAGTTGGGAAAAGCCCGAGTCATCACTGCAACACTGCAGAAAAGAAAAACCACGCCTTAAATAGACCTAACAACAACTGATGTTTATGCATTATTGGATAATCAATGAACATGTATCTTCATGCATTTTAAGCAGCTATTTAGTTGACAGTTAAGTTTTGGCTATGTATATCATTAGCTAGTTTCATTCGGTTATAGGGTGGTTGATAGAAACTGGAAAATCAAGAGAAAGATGTATGCAACAGAATCAATAGAAGAGAATTGTGTATTATTGACAGGTCCTCATGTTGTGTCTCGGTAAATTACAAACAGAGCAATGAATAGTCGTACCTTTCTTACCGACTTTATACATTGCATTCTGTTTAGCTTCCTTCGAGCTATGCAAAGTTGCATTCCTCTTACTGACTTTCACATTCTGCTTAGCTTCCTTCTCCTAGTACACAACAAAAAAATTATAATATACCAAATACATGCTTGAAAAAACACAGAAGCCGGAGAAATTCTCCATTTAAAAGAAACTCACCTCTGCTTCAGTATATTTACCCAGCTGATGTTTTAGGTGTTTTACCTCTTCTTCACTTTTCTTTGATTGCGTTCGGTTTAAGCAAAGATTTCGAGTTTAGCAACTTCATCCGAAAAAGATTGTGCGGTATACTATACAAAAAGACAAACAACTTAACAAGTAAGCAAAAACCAAATCCAAAAGTAGGAGAAAATGTATATAGAATACCATGAGGCACCAAATATACTAATTCATAAGCTAATTGCCAACATTTATTTTGACATAGGACAAAAAGTAAGTGGAGAAGTTCTCCATTTAAAAGAAACTCACCTGCTTGAGTATATTTCCCCACTTATATGTTTGGATATTCTACTTCTTCTTCTACTGCTTTTTCACATTACTCACTTTCTGTTTCAAAGACTTTGATTTTTGCAACTTCATCGAAGATGATTGTGCGAGCCCTCTATATCAAAAAAAGACAAACAACTTAACAAGTATCATCATTCCCTTTATCCGAGCTTCTTCCACAAAAGGGTTAATCAAAGGATCATCATTCCCTTTATCGAAGGACAAACAAATTCCCACCACTTGTCAACCATTTTCTTTCTCACCAAATCAATTATCTCCACACCAATAGGTTCCTTCCCCAAAAATAAGGATTCACCATAATAAGACACGGAAATACACTTAAATATTCCACAACACTATAACACTTAAACATGCAACACTAGAAGTAGAACCATAAAATTTCAATTCTATTGAGAATCAAATCAAATAAACATCATCATAAAACTGAGAACTTAAATTTGAATTCCTAACAATCAATTTTAAACAGAAAAGAAAATACCTGAAATTCCAATCGAATACCATCACGCGTATCAACAAAGAACGGAACACATGAACAAAAGTAACCACTATTGATAATGCGATGCACATCGTCTTGTACCTCACGACCGTGAGAGCCGAATTAGGTCGACAAGCTTTAAGAGCTCTGACCGCTTCTGCTTCGAGGTCTTTCCTTTCAAGTTCCTCGCCGTCTTTGTTTCGAACCAAAACCTCGCTAATTAGTTAGTGAAGTGAAAACATGCGGTTTGGAAAGGTGTAGTTAGGGGTTTTGGAGGAAGAGGGATTTTGATGCATCGGTGGAGGATTTCTCAAATTGGGGGTGGAGAAAAAAGTAGATCTAAGAGATACGGGAGAGGGGGAAGTGGAGGAGTTGACGAGGGGGAAGACGAAGAGGGGGAAGACGAATAGTGGGGAAGAGAGGGAGAGGGGGAAGACGGAAGAACGCGTACGTGAAGATGAAGAACGCAGAAAAAGAGAGAAAAAGAACGTGTGAAGAAACTCGGCGTTTTTAAAAAAGCGGCTGGGTATTGAGAAACAGCGTGACCCAATACCCACCCGTTTTTAAAAAAAGCCGGGTATTGGGAGAACGCGTGAAGCCATACCAGCGTTTTTAAAAGCGCTGGTATTGGGAGAACGCGTGAAGCCATACCCAGCGTTTTTTAAAAAACGCTGGGTATGGCTAGTGCGTTTAAAGGCAATGGGCAGCATTTTTTTAAAAAACGCTGGGTATGGGTTAGCTGTTTTGTCCATCCGTGGCGTTTTTACTTAAAGCGCTGCTTATAGGGGCGCTCTTTTTTGACAAATCTGGCGTATAACCACGACATCATCAATGATATCAACAACAACCACAACAACCGTAACATCTTCAACAACAACAACATCAACAATAGCAACAACCTAACAACTCTAGCATCTAGTGGAGTACTACTTGAGCACAATAACACCATTATTCATTTTTCAACAATCATATAGGTTTCTAAATATCACTAGCAGTAACTTTTCCCATCACAATGGCTGTGGTACTTTGTCACCTAAAGTCGTGCGAGCTTAGGGATCATGGGAGATCCCTATTGCTCATTATCTCACCTACTCACTACTAAAGAGTCAAACTACCCCATTACCTCAATAAATATGATCTGTGTATCCACGAGAGTAGCGATAATTTTCCATATCAATGATTCAACACTCAACAGACACGTAGAACAATCTGCTGTGTCGTCTAGAGAGTGAAATAAGGTGAAAGCACATAATAGTAATTATAAACTAGTTATTTTAGAATTGTTGAGATCAAACGCGAAGTCCAAAAGAACAAAATGAATTTACTAGTAAAACTGCTCTCACCAGAAAAAGGGTCCGGACGTCAATCGCACCGAAACGAAAAAGATACTAGTGCTTCCCGAAGGTTTCGACGCGTAGAATCCAAAACGACGTCCGTTTTTCCATCCGAAAACTGTAGTGGCCGGAAAGTGCAATTTACAACTCGCCTAGGGTTTTCGTACGGTGTGAATGGTGATTTGTTTGATGAAACAGAGGCTAGAATCGAATTCAGAAGGTGGTTTTGAGTTGGGTAGTGAAATTTGGGGTCAAACTGTGACCTAGAGAGGGAGAATGAAAGCAAAGAAGGAGGAGGTTGGGGTTTTGGATATAGTAGAATCGTTCGTAATGTTGAAGGCAATGAGCAGTTCCTTTTTTTTCTCTCTATTAAAACTTCCATACCAAGTCCTTCCTTCTATTGTTTTTTTTAAAACAACTAAATATTAACTAAATAAACAATTTACTAAATAACTTTTATCACACAATAATTTAATAAATTAAAACTACCACTTAATAACAATAAAATACTTATATAAAATAAATATATACTAATTACAAAAAGACGTACACAAAATTATCACACAATAGCTAATATACGCGCTTAAATTAATAAAATAAACGGGGTGTTACAAGCGATCTTGGTCGTTGGATCGGAGCATGCGAGTGTTGATCTGCTCCTCCCATAGATTGGCCTGAGCGTGCGATCTTGAGTGGGTTGGGCCTTCGGCCCAGTCTAGAACAGAATTAATAAATCTATTTCATTAATTTTTCATAAGAATCAATAAATCATAATTTACAATATATGTGTTTCAGTTCATGTCGTTTTAATAAGAATATAAGAGAATAAAATACACCGGAAGTCCTTTAAGTTATTTAATTGTAATAAGTTGGTCATTTTGAGTCAAAAAAAAAGTAATAAGTTGGTCATTTTATTTTTATGTATGAACTCAGACGAATTTAATTAGACCGAACATTACCCCGTAAAAATGTTGACAAATTTAAAATGAACAAATTGAATTAGTAACATTACCTAGTGTAAAAAAAAAGAGAATATTAAAATTTTGTCAAAATTTCAAAAAATAAAATAGTGAAAAGGAAAAATAAAAGAGACATGTATTTTGGTATTTTTGTAGTGGGTGATTTGTATAGATAGTAAATGTATGAACTTAGACAAAATTTAATTAGTCCAAACACTATCCCGTGAAAATCTATAAAATTTTAAAGTTGACAAATTTAATTAGTCCAAGCATTACCCCACGTAAAAAATGGAAAATTTGTCAAATTTGAAAATTTTTAAAATAGTAAAGAGGATAAATGAAGGAGATATGTAGATGAAATTAAAGTAAATATATTGAGAAAAATAGAGAAATGAGAGAATTAGAGGAAGAAAGAGGAGAAGAGAGTGAACAAGTTTGAAAAATTTGTGAGAGAGTGAAAAAGTGAAAAGTGAGATTATCTAAATATCCTCTAAATGTTTAGTTGAAAAAAGGATAAAATTTGTATTATTGGTAGTAGGTGAATGATATAGATAGATAGTAGAGTAGATTTTTCTGAACTCTAAAGTATACCCAAACATACGGTTTAGCATCTCACTTTACGTATTTTGTCACTAAATTAATTTTGTTTCACCAAACCGGATATTGAAGAATGAACTTCACGTATTTGGACATCTAAATTTTTTCCGGACTCTAAAATATCACAAATCACACTGCTTAGCATCACACTTAAAGTATTTTGTCACGAAATTATTACTTTTTCCACCAAACTGGTCACTGAGGAACAAACTTTGCGTATTCGAACTGTTAAAGTTTTTTGTGAACTATAAAGCACATCAAAACATACTGTTTAGCATCTCACTTTACGTATTTTATCACGAAATTTTTTTTTACACTAAACCAGTTATTGAGGAATGAACTTCGCGTATTTGAACATCTAAAACTTTTTCAGACACTAAAGTACCCCAAAACACACCGCTTAGCATAGCAGTTTACGTATTTTGTCACGAAATTTATTTATTTCACAAAATTGGTCATTGAGAAACAAACTTTACGTATTTAAACAATTAATATTTTTTCTAAACTCTAAATTACATTAAAACATACTCCCTCCGGTCTCTTTTATAAGCAAAAAACATGATTCAATTTTTGGTCACTTTTATAAGCAAAAGTTAACTACTTTTTACCATATTTATTGTTATTGTTCCATATATACCCTTCATTTAATTGAGTGGTTGAGAATAAAGTCATTAAATAATAAAAAGGTTAATTTGGTAAATTTGGTTAACTTTTTGTACGAAAACTAGACAAACTTAACTAATTTTTTATCACCGTGAAGTTAGTTAATTTTGTTTATAAGAAAGACCGATGGGAGTACTACTTAACATATCGGTTTATGTATTTCGTGGAGTGGGCGCAAAACATAGTACTTTGCATCATTATAACATAGATAGTACACACATCTCACCGAAAGTAATTAGCATAAATCTTATAGAACATGATTTGGCCTTTAGAAATTGTGATCGACCTCCAAATGCCTTAGACGCGGCTAGTTAATTAATTTAAACTTTAGTATATATGGCAAGAAAAGAAAAAAGAACTGGCAGCATTGAAGAAAGCCACGTTGCATTGTAACATATGATCCTCATCCTCTTCCTCTTAATAATCTTATCTTAATAGTAAAACCTGCTTTAATCAAATACTAAACTGTTATGCTGTGTTTTATACACTACACTTCTGTTCATGAAAAACGTGGGATGTTATTTGTTATTGTTAAAATAAAATACTTGTCAAGAGACGAGTCTTTTATGTATTTTAAAATTGTTATTAAAATGTTCAACCCTTTCATTAATTTATTGGGGTAGTATATATAGTTACATAAAAATTAATGCTTAATGATTAGGTAGCAGTTACATAATTATGTCTACCGTTACATAATAATGGCAACTGTTACAATGATGTAAGCTAACCGACTATCCATCAGGTACTGAGCCTCACAAGACCAGACCGAGCTATCAGGCATACCATCGGTTCTATGATGCTACGTTCCTTGCCGAGTCCGACTATGCAACGCCCTGTCCCTCGGGAGTTGTCCCAAGACAGGGGGTTCAGCATAGCGTTCGGTCTGGTCGTGATCAAGGCTCAATAAATATAAAGTGTGTATTTGGAAAAGTTTGGTAAATTGTACATTGGATTTTTAAAAAGAACTATTATTTTGGGATAAAAATAAAAAAAAAAAAAAACCAAAAGTACCAAAGATTAAAAATGGAGAAAGTAGTATTTTTTTGTGCCCTAAAAAATTATATTGGGCTGGGGCCTGCGCAGCAGCACAGACCGCACATGCCCATGGTCAGCCTTGATGTTAAAAACCAGAAGAGGGAGACAAGTCAGATACAATCTCATGTTGGATCATTGGTGGGGTAACTTCTAACCACAATTGATTAGGATTAGTGGTAGCCCACTTAATTAGCTAATTTTTTTTGGGTGTTGCTTTTCCCACACCCCCTCCTACTCTTTCACACCCCTTAACTCCAAATATTCCAAAAATACCCTTAAGTGGAGTGCGTGTTTTCACCTATTCGGGGATGGTCAACCGAATCTATTCGGTTGAGGTCAACCGAAACGAGTAAAAAGGTGAATGTGGTGTGAGAGTCCATTTTTGTAATAAAATAGGGGTGTTCGAACACCCTCATGCGAACCTGTTCGAATGACCTCGTTCGAACAGTGAAATTACGCGCCTGAGAGGTGTGAAGTCAAGATTTAACACACACGAACGGTGTCATTCGAACCTGTTCGAAGGCCCGTGTTCGAACAGGTGAAATTTCGTGAAAAAAAAAGAGGTTTTGGCTGGTCTTTTGGTCTTTTCACACCCTTATGGGGTGTGTTTGGAGTAGGAGGGGTGTGGGAAAAGCAAGAGCCTTTTTTTTTTTAGGCGGTTTATGAGCAACATTATTCTGATTTTTAGAGATATGGGCTAGGAAAAAACAAAATTGGGGTGTCAAACGGTGACAATCTTCAAAGAATGAGGCTTAGATATAGGAACTATCCAACCCCAAAATACTATATAAGTAGGAAACTAAGTCCAAAGAGTCGAATTGCACTTGCAGTTTCTCGAAGCAACAATAAATCGCAAACGCCGACCACCACGCGAGCCCATCGCCTCCGCTTATGCTCGGATCCATAAAGCAAAGACTAGAACAAACTAGTCATTGCGATGATGACGCCACAATCATCACGAATCACCGCACAAAACCCATCGGTGAGCACCGTGATCGACATTGGGGTTTAGAAGAACCCACAATTGGTGGAATCCACCGCTTGTTAAGTGTAGTTAGTCCAATTAATAGGTGTTAATTCTGTATTAGAGTTAAACTTTGTTATTACGATTAATTATGCTCGTTGTAATAAGCTCGATCAGTTAGAAGTGAATAACTGAAAGAACATCTTCATTTGTAAAATAACTGCAGCTATTAATAGTGCAAAATCAATGAAAGCAAAGTGAGATTTTCCCTCACTTCATTCCTGTTAGAGATTACATTTGGTATCTAGAGCTTGAAAGAGAGGGATCTGTCAAGAACTCAAGAATCGAGTTCTCTGCCATGGCGGAAAGAGAAAACAATGGAAACTATATGCACACATCGATTCCCAAATTCGACGATCATTACGACCATTGGGCGATGCTAATGGAAAATCTTCTTCGCTCAAAGGAGTATTGGAGCATCGTCGACGGCGGAATTCCTGAATTGACAACACCGGCAAGGGCGGAGAATACAAAAGTGCACGAAGAGGGAAAGCTGAAAGACCTAAAAGCAAGAAACTACCTATTTCTGTCTGTTGGTCGAGAAATCATTGAAACGATTCTTGACAAAGAATCGTCGAAGGCAATTTGGGATTCCATGAAACAAAAATTTCAAGGAACGACGAAAGTGATACGATCGCAATTACGTGCAGCGAAAAGGGAATTTGAGCTTCTCGGCATGAAAGATGAAGAAACTGTGACGAAGTACTTTGGAAGAACTCTAGCAATTGTCAACAAGATGAAAATCTATGGCGAAAAGATTGATCAAACAGAAGTAATTGAAAAGGTAATGAGATCAATGCCTGAAAAATTCAACTATGTTGTGGCTGCAATTGACGAAGGGAATGATGTGACAAAGATGACTGTGGATGAACTTCAAGGAAGCCTTCTAGTTCATGAACAAAGAATGTTTCCACAGAGAGAAGAAGAGCAAGTCTTGAAGGTGAGTAACACTGGGAGAGAGTCTGCAAGAGGAAGAGGTCGTGCTTCTACAAGAGGAGGAAGAGGTCGTGCAAGAAACTTGGACATTTCCAATATGAATGTCCAAGTGGAGAAGAAAAGGCACAGTATGCAGAAGCAAATGAAGATGAGGAGGTACTTCTGATGGCTGCAATTGAGGCTGCTATAGAAAGAATAGAGAGGATCTGGTATTTGGATTCAGGCTGCAGCAACCACATGTGTGGTGAGAAGGAGTGGTTTTCAAGGCTTGATACCACGTTTAGAGAGAGTGTAAAGCTTGGAGATGGCTCAATAATCTCTATTGAATGTAAAGGAACAGTAAAATTGAAGGTGAAAGGAATGGTTCTGGTGGTAACAGATGTGTACTATATCCCAAGGTTGAAGAACAATTTGATTAGCCTTGGACAATTGCAACAAAAGAAAGAACTCTCAATATCTCTGCATCAGGACCAGTGCAAGATTTATCATGCAGAGAAAGGACTTATCATCACCTCCAAAATGACAAAGAACAAGCTTTTTCCGATTCTTTTGTGACTCTATCCACTACATGCCTTTATACAAAGCAAAAGAAGATGTCTCTCATCTATGGCATCACAGATTTGGACACTTGATTATGAGAAGTTTGAAGGAACTAGCTCAAAGAACATGGTTGAGGGTATGCCAGAGATAAAGGAATCAAGCAGAACATGTGAGGAATGCATGAAGGCAAGCAACACAGGACTGAATTTCCAAAAACATCAAACTGGAGGGCTACAGACAAGCTGGAACTAGTTCATTCAGACATTTGTTGTCCAATTAAGCCTGAATCAAGTGGAAAGAAGAGGTATATTCTTACTTTTATTGATGATTTTAGTAGGAAAACCTGAGTTTACTTCTTAGTTGAAAAGTCTAATGCACTAGCCTGTTTCAAAAACTTTAAGACATTAGTTGAGAAGGAATGTGGAAAGAGTATTGGTTGTCTTAGAACTAATAGAGGGGGGGAGTTTACCTCTAAAGAATTTGATGAATTATGTTCTAAAAATGGAATAAAAAGACAATTAACAACTGCATATAGTCCTCAACAAAATGGTATAGCCGAGAGGAAAAATAGGACTCTAATGGAAATGACTAGAAGTCTTCTTGCAAATAAATGTGTACCAAAGAATTTCTGGCCCGAAGCTGTGAATTGGGCTACGTATTTGATAAATAGAAGTCCTAGAGAAATTCTAAAAGATGCTACACCTGAAGGAGTTTGGAGAGACAAGAAACCTAATATTAGTTACATTAGGGTGTTTGGTTGCCTAACACACGTTCATGTCCCTGGTGTGATGAGAAAAAAGTTGGATGACAAGAGTGAGAAGTGCATTTTCTTAGGAGTAAGTAGTGAGTCTAAGGCTTATAGACTGTATAATCCAATTTCAAAGAAGGTTATTGTTAGCAGGGATGTTATATTTTCTGAGGATGATTGCTGGAACTGGGAGACTAACTCTAGTGACTCTGCAAATAATAAAAGAATTGATGAAGAAAGTGAAGAGATAAGAGCAGAAAATGACAATGAAATAGAGCAAGGTGAGGAAACTGAAACAAGTAACAGTACTGCAGGCTCATCTCAGATGGAAGAAGTGCAAGTTGCTGAGCAAAACACTCTGGAGCCAAGAGTAAGAAAGCCACCAGTGTGGTTAAATGATTTTGAAACATCTCTGTTTAGCAAGATCAGTGATGAATATGAGGATATTATGAATCTAGCAGTAATGAGCTCAATAGATGATCCAACCACATATGAACAAGCTGCAGCACATGAAGTGTGGAAGAAGGCTATGGATGCTGAGATGCAATCCATAGAGAGAAACAAAACATGGAAATTGACTTCCTTACCCAAAGGTGCCAAGAAGATTGGAGTGAAATGGGTTTATAGAACAAAACTCAATGAAGCAGGTGAAATAGAAAAACATAAAGCAATGCTAGTGGCAAAGGGGTACTCCCAAAGGCATGGTATTGATTTTGATGAGGTGTTAGCACCGGTTGCAAGGTGGGATACTATAAGAACTGTCTTGGCAGTGGCTGCTATGAGAAATTGGAGTGTATACCAACTAGATGTGAAGAGTGCATTCCTTTATGGTGACTTGTTGGAAGAAGTATATGTTGACCAGCCACTTGGATACATCATCAAAGGAAAGGAAAATGAAGTGTATAAGCTGCAGAAAGCTTTGTATGGGTTGAAGCAGGCACCAAGGACTGGTATAGCAAGATTGAGGCTTATTTTGATGAGCAAGGCTTTGCAAAGTGTCCCTATGAGCATACACTGTTTACAAAATTTGATGAAAATGGCAATTGCTTGATAATAAGTTTGTATGTGGACGATCTTATCTTTACTGGAAATCACAAAGACATGTTTGAGGAGTTTATATCATCTATGAGAAGAAGGTTTGATATGACAGATCTAGGGAGGATGAGGTATTTCCTAGGCATAGAAGTAATTCAACGAGACAATGGAATCTTTATATGTCAGCAGAAATATGCAGGAGAGATACTACAGAGGTTTGATATGCAGAGTTCAAAACCAGTTAAAACTCCAATTGTAGTAGGCACAAAACTATCAAAGAATGATGAAGGAAGTGTTGTAGATGCAACCAAGTACAAGCAAATAATTGGGAGTCTTATGTATCTTACAGCAACACGTCCAGATATAGCTTTTGTTGTAAGCTTTATCAGTAGATTCATGGAATCTCCAGTTGAAAAACACCTTGTTGCAGCCAAGAGGATTATGAGGTATGTGCAGGGAACAATTGACTATGGTATTCTATACAAGAAGGGAGAAAATGGCAGGCTTGAAGTGTACTCAGATTCAAATTATGCCGGAGATCAAGATGACAGAAAAAGCACGACAGGCTATGTATTCTTGCTGGGAAATGGTGCAGTATCATGGTGTTCATGAAAGCAACTTGTTGTGACATTGTCAACAACAGAAGCAGAGTTTATAGCTGCTGATGTATGTGTTTGTCATGGTATCTGGCTGTGCAGGGTATTGGAAACTATCAGAGCAAAACAACAAGGCAACTTAGCTATTCTATGTGACAATACATCTACAATCAAGCTATCCAAAAATCCAGTAATGCATGGACGTAGCAAGCACATTGATGTGCGTTTTCACTTCCTTAGAGAGTTGAGCAAACAAGGAAAATTGAGCTGGTGCATTGTGTTACTCAAAATCAAACAGCTGATGTAATGACTAAAGCTTTCAAGAGTGAGACCTTTGAGAGGTTCAGAACACAGCTTGGAATGTGCAGAATTATAGAGTTAAACTGATTGCAATATGCAACTCAATTTAAGGGAGGATGTTAAGTGTAGTTAGTCCAATTAATAGGTGTTAATTACTATATTAGAGTTAAACTCTGTTATTACAGTTAGTTACTGTTCTGTTGTAATAAGCTCAGTCAGTTAGAAGTGTAACGGAAAAAGCATCTTCATTTGTAAAATACCTGCACCTATTAATAGTGCAAAATCAATGAAAGCAAAGTGAGATTTTCCCTCACTTCATTCCGGTTAGAGATTACACCGCCCTCGATCTAATGGCAAAGAGATAGGAGGCACACGATCATCACCACTAGCAACACAATGGTAATTGCAGATAAATGACATAGCATGAGAAATCAAGTCTAGCAATGGGGGTTTCTTGTAATATGAGTATTTATACTTCCATTTTTCTTATACATAGACGGAGTAATCACAGCCACTAGAAACTCACAAATACAATTGTGAGGTTCCGAGTTCGAACCAGGAACATAATATCCAGTCTAACAATTTCGGTAATTGACAGTTAAACTAGGCCTTATGGATTACATTTTACTTTTACCTTTTGTCATTAGGATCTAAGAAATGGATTTTATTCCATACACACTATCAACCAAACACTGTAAAAAAAATAGAGCAATAATACACAACAATCAAACGCTTGTGATATCATCATTACATATTATAATTAGTTTATCTCTATCTCTATTACGTGGTCCTTGCAAGCAACTGAAAAAGTAGAGCCAAATGGGTTAATTGGAGCAGGTGAGATGTTCCTTTCCGAAAGTAGTTCATGACTCCTAAAATAATAGGAGGAACTCTATAATTGATCGATCCCTTTTGAAATTTATCTCAATGCTTCACCTTTAAATTTAATTAATACATAAAAAGATACTCCCTCCATCTCATTGACGTTTTATAAGAAAAGTAAAGGAGTATCATTAAAGAAAAAACAAAGAGATGGATAATACGAACTGCAAATTTTTTTTTTGTTAGAGTCAGTATGCCGCCTACCATTTAAAAAAAACATGTACCGCCTTTTATTCTTTTTATAAAAATTAAAAAAGGGGTCAGCTTGCCTGATCAACCCAATATTAATTTAATAATTAGGGTAATTATTATACGACTAAAAAACAAAGATAAAGAATTGTCTGCAACTGTTTATATAATAAAATAAAGAAAAAAAAGAATTGGCAGCAACTGTGCAACAACAGAACTGTAGTCAAATAAATTATTGTCGCAATAAGGAAATAAACTGAAAGCAGAACGCTAGTACTGTGTGGATCCATTCGGTTTGGTACGAGGCGGGAAAACGACAAAACAAGGTTCTTTCATGTCTACAAAAGCGTGTATAAACATTGCAGAGTATCAGAACTCGGGGATAAAGAATAATTTATTGTCAAAAAAGGGTAAAGAATAATTTAGGTGCAGTTTCCAGTGGTAATTTTTATTGAATTCATTGATGTAATAACTCTTTTTGTTTCAAAAAGAAAATGAGAGAAAAGGAAGGTAAGGGAAAAGAAAAAAAAAATAGAAAATGAGATGTTTCTCTTTCCTTGTTTGGTTGGAGATAAAATAAAAGGAAAGAAAAATGTATATGTATGAAATGACAAAATTAGTTAGGCTCTGTTTCGCGCGTCCCATCCGCTAGCGGATAGCGGATGAAAGTAGCGGATGTAACTAGCGGCTGAAGAGTACACGTGTTTGGTAAACACTAGTGTTTAGCGTTTTTCGGGTAGCGTTTCGTGTTTTTTCAAACGCTACTTCAAGTAGCTTTTCAAAAAACGCTAACGAATAGCGGATAGCGTCTCACTTTTTTTGGTATTTTTACCCTTGTTATTTTTCTTAAATTTCTTCTCTATCCTTATTAAATAAATGTAATCATGAATTAAATAAATATATTTTTTTATGTCATTTTACATTTATCAGCTAGTTCAACCACTAGTTTTACCAAACACATCAATTGTTATCAATTGCATTTCATCCATTATCCGCATTATTTCATCTGCTATCCGCTATCCACTTATTTACTATCCGCTATTTTTATCTCGCTACTTTTTACCAAACAGAAATTTTTAAGTGTATGTTAATAACATTCTATACTCTTTTAGTTGGATAAAAAAAAAACCAACTTTCCTATTTAATGATCGTCAATACTAATAGGGCATAATTATAATTTACATTTAATTTGATTCTTAATTGAAGAAAACTCTCTCTCAATCACCTACTCATTCTGCTTATCTAAAAAAAGCAGAATAGTTTCATTCATTGCTGCTGTGCGGTTGAAACTTGAATGATTTAATGATATACTATTTGCTTTGCGTACCGGATGATTTGGGGAACAAGTCAAAGAAAACAAACATAATTCAATTTGTATTCTTTCAAATGCACGACTCAACCCTTGTTCTAAGACAACAACTTTTTCCTCAAGACACCCTTGTTCTAAGACTGCGTCAGCTTGATAAAAAAAAAGGCTTGACTAGCAGATTTCTTCATCAACAAACATTTCTTCTTCTTTTTTTTTTTTTATGAAACATTTCTTCTTTCTGAAAGAGAGAATAAGAACCACAATTCACGCAAGCACAAGAACTGAATCCAAGTATCAAACAACTTATTTCAGAACAGTGAACTAAAAATAGAAAATCAAAACGAAATAAATATAACAAAACAAATTCGCCATAACAATTCATCAATATATCACAAAAAACTATATTCTAACTTTATTTTATTCATCTTTTCTGTAAAATCCACCCCGTCTGAAAAAAACACAGAAGGGGGAATAGGAATAGAACTGTTACTGTCATATACTAGTAAGTTTCTTAATTGAATCCTCATCCTCATTTTAATAAAAACAAAGCCGAAAAACAAGAGAGTCAAAAATTTATCAGTTATCATCCTCGAAGACCACCGCCAAACCAGTCACGACCTTAACCCCAGACAACGAACCCTTGGGCTTTAACTCCGGTGGCTTCCAATCTGTAACCGTTTTCTCATCTTCGCCGGAAGTAAAAACCGACTCAGTAACAGAGTTTTCGTTCAAAATCTTCGGTGTGTCTGTTTCCTCTTTGATCCCCTGCACCGGGATTGCATACGCAGTACTAGTTCGCGTGTAAGGTGAAAGCCACTTCGCTTTGACGTATTCTGCCCTCCTCCACGGCGGCACGTGCATTCCCTTCTTCTTCAAACTCTGCTTCGCTGCCTCCGATACTATAGCTACAATACTCTGCAACCTATCGCACGTGCCAACGAATATATAAGGAATGTTCTGGAGAATCATCTTGTACGTTTTTGTTGATTTAGCAATCTCGAATTCTGACTTGAAGTCAATGTCAATTAGCACTCGTTCTTTCCCTATCATCACATCTATGTATTCATATTCCCCTGTTCAGATTCATATACATATAAACACATTCAGAATTTCTCATAAGCGAATTATAATTTGGTTAAATTTTTGAATTGGAAAGAGAAAGTACCGGCGGGATAGTAGGGAGATTTTTCCCAACGAGATTTACAAATGGAAGCATCGTAACCGAGAGTCAATAACGCTTCCGTGACAATTTTTCGGCAGAAATTGTCTTTGCGTTTACACGTCTTATTCTTTTCAACGATCTTTGCAGTGTCCGCTAGCAGATTCTTCTCACCAACATTCCTACACGCTACCAAACCCTGTCCGAAAGAAAAAACGCATTTCAGAAATCGTTTTTCCTCTGTAATAATAGTATTATTTTAAACATCACTCAAACTAACACTTACCTTGAGGATTTCAGATGCTTCACCGGGAGAATAGTTGTAGTTGAAATCGCTGCTAAATGCGTCTGACTCTTCGTCACTGTTATTGTTGAAGCAGTTACAGCGGTTGCGTCCACACTTGATAGAAACCGATTGCTTCTCGTGACTCTCCTCCATGTAATTCTGCACCATTCTCGCTAAACACACCGAACTCGGTTCAAAATCGCCGGAGCCATTGAAGCCTTGCTTGCATAACTGCGGTTCCTGGCCACCGATGATCTTCTCTGTCGCGGAATTTCTCAGAACGCCGGAGAACTGACGCTCGAAGAGCCGTTTTAATCGTGACTTGACAACCGGCTTGACATGTTCATGCCGAGTCTCTTCAGGAAACTGAAAATCGATCGGCTGAATTTTCATCGGAAAAGGCATCTCACAACTATGCTCTCAATTCTTTGTAGTAACTTCCATTACCGAATCTCGAGATTAACCTTAATTAAAGTCAGAAGACAAAACTGTGGAAAACTAATTAAGCATGCGAAAACACCTTTTCTAGATTCTCCGTCTTCGTTTTCAAAATCTGAATTAGAAGAAAGTCAGAAACTCGGCCTAAAAAAAAGGAAAAGTTACAAAGAAAAAAAAGAATGTGTTCTGCCAAAACTGTAGACGCAGAAATCAGAGCAAGTCTCTTTAAATTTCCTTTTTCTACTTTTCTGAAATTCTCCTATTATTAATAATCTCCCTCTGGCTTGTTAGAGGAAGCATGGAATAACTTGAAAACTCTCCTAAGTAAAGTAAAGTCGCTTTTGCTTTGGGTTTCTAGTTTCTACCACCAGATATGATTAGTGTTCCCAAACAAGCCGCTATAATTCAATCCCAAGGTCACCAACGATCGTCGTAGTTTCCATATTTTTCCGGCGAGTCGATTGAATTTTCAAACAACTCAGTTTCGGCGACGAGTGTGGATTTGTCTAGTTGCGGGAGGTTATGGCGTTCGTGCAGAGAAGATAAGGAGCAAATGAGGAAGGATGGAGTCACTATATATAAATAACAAAAATGCTATTTTGACAAAAAAAAAATTGACAAATATATAAATCACCAACCTACAACACCAATTAATCAAGTTTTTTAGACGATTAAGCCGCTTTTTCACGCGTTTTTTGGCGTGGATTAAAAAGCTTGGTTAATCGACAAACGATTAATTATGCAAAAAACTTGGTTGGTGGTGTTGTAGGTTGGTGATTTGTCGATTTGTCAAATTTTTTTTTATCAAAATAGCATTGTTGTATAAATAATAAATGCAACGAAGACAAAATTTGATGATGTGTAGATTGAACTGCCACGTGTAAATCCTACGTGGTGGATAGAGAAACCTGACAAGGGAATGAGTTGCGTGTCGAGGTTTGAACCGGTTTTGCTCGCGATGAAGGCTAACATGCCACGTTACGAGGGGGGTGTGGGGTTGAGTGGTGAATTACCGAAAATGAGCTCATTGTGTGCAAGAGCCTCGTGATGCGGACGCTTTGGAGAGCAGACTCACGAAATCACGATGGGGGCATGATGGGCTGGATGGAAAATCCAAAACTTTTTTGGTGAGGATGTTACGCGTCGTTACATTGACGAAAATACCATTCATGTGGTATAACGGAATTTTTTTATTAAAGCCAATTGGCCGTCCAGGAGGAAAATAAGTTCCGGGGTAATTAAGTCATAAGACTTGTCTTTCCTTTGTACATGGCAATTTATGTAATGTTGAGACAGGTACCGTGAGCATATCTGTATTGACTGAACTGCCACAGCACTATTATTGATAGCTTAACAACATCTTTTTCTTTTTTTTAACAAGTAAGAACATCTTTAATAATATTTTGACAATTGTGTGCATATTAAGTCTCCAAACGGGGCAAGTTGGATTATTTATTTACAAGTTGACCGTGACATAATTTTTTTTAGCAATATACCCGTTTTGTTAAATATATTCATTCTTATAAAAAACTTGCATAAAACAAATGCATTAGTTGTTTTGTTAATACTTATTTTTCTAAAATATAGCCACTTTCAGAAAAAGTGAGACTGTTGAAGCAATGAATATAATGATATCAAGGAGATGAAGAAATTATACCGATCGCATTTAATATTATTTTTATAAAGAAAATATACATTCATGGATGACACAAGTAAAGAGTTTCATCTTCTCATTTATGGAGTATCTACAGTGTGTTTGTATAAAGGATGAATATATTACTTCCTCCTGGATAAATTGAGTTGTAATGCACTTCTGCCTAAAAAACTCATAAATCTCACTACATAAGCATAAAGGCTACACTTAGCATTTTGTCGAAACTAGTGAATTGGAGTGTGTGGCTGCACCCCCTTATTTTCATGAATGAAATTATAATAACATTCCATAATTAATGATGTTTAAATACTATTTTGTTATATATTATTTGATAAAAAGAATCATTTTTAAATTATACTTGTTAAGAATTTTGATTGTATTTGTTTAAAATTTTTATTATTAAAATACAAATAACTTTTTTTATAAGCAATAAATTACGAATAACTTAGTTAGGGTATGTTTCGTTAGACTATAAAGTCAATACAATTTATTTCAAAATAACTATTTAAAAAATAAGAGTGTTAAAAAGTTAATCTATATGTGCTTCTTACTACTAACAGATATTAGTCATTCGTTGAAAATGTTGAGACATTATGCGAATAGCCAATAATGGTTCGAACAAAAAAAATTGTGAGTTTTCCATCAGAATTAGCTCTATTCCATTTCGAAGATAATTTTAAGTTGGGGTTAATTTGGGAGTCACACACTCAAAAGCAATTATGATCCAAATTATTCAAGTAAAAAAGTTAATAAAATCATTTTTTAACTTAACACATTCAAAAACAAATCACACGTTTTGTTCAACTCATTTTTAACCAAAATCAATTCTATTAAAATCAACTGTGTCACTGTAAAATTAAGCACACACAATTGTGCATCGTGGTAGTCACTACAAGAAAAATGGAAATTACAAGGCATAACTTTCTGGCGGATTTTAATCCCCGGGAAAGTTTCCGGCGGATTTTTGTATTTTTGGGATTTAATCATGAGAAAAGTTTTGGGGATTTTTGGCGTTTTAACGGAAATATACCATTTGTGGCGGATTATTAAGTGGAAGGAAAAAGGTCTCAGACCAAAAAAATTTGATCCGCCGAAAACAACACTAAATTCCGCCGAAAATGTAATTTTTAAAAACGGAGGGAATTTTGAATTTTGAATTCACGAAAACTTCACTTGATCCGCCGCAAATGTCGCCGCGTCTGAGGCGACATCAATTCCGCGAAAGCGGTCATAATTCCGCCGAAAAGACGCCTCGTTCAGAGCGTCTCGTATCCGCCGCTACGGTCATAATTCCGCGAAAATGTTTTACGTTCCAATGACTCTTTCAATGACTCTTTCATTCATCTATTAAACCGATTTCACTCTTCACTCTTCACTCTTCACTCTCCCAACACTTCTCTAAAATTTCAACACTTCTCACATTCAATCTTCACTCTTTCTCAACAATTCTCTCAATTTTTTTCTTTCAAAGTGCTTACAATTAAATTTGTTTCTTCTCCTCTATCAAAGTTTTGAAGGTATGTTTTAGTTTAAAACTTTATTTGAACTTATACTTTGTTTTAACTTATAGTTTGTTACTAATTGTGGTGTTGTTTGTTTAGGATTTATTTGAGGTTGGTGATCTCTATTTCTTTCTTCAAAGGATTCCGGTTTAGCAACAAGTCAGAGTCTTCTCGGCACTACCGGTTAGTTATTAGTTGTCATTAAACGTTATTTGATATTATTTGTAAATAAAGTAGTACAAAGTAAAATTAATGTATTTATTACAAAATAGGAAATTATATGTTAATATTTTTTTTAATATTTTAAACTTTTTAAATATTTTTTTATGTTAAAAAATGGCGAAATTATATGTTAATAAAATTATATGTTAATAATTTATTAATAAATAACACATAAATACGAAATAAAATAATGATTATATTTATTAAATTTTAATTTGTGTTAATATTATTTAGAAAATATGAAATATAATAATATAGGAGTTAAAAAAATAAATTTAACGTATTTATTAATTTTTAATTTATGTTGATAATACTTTTTAGATAAATTTGTAATATATTAAATTTTCAAAACTTCATTATATAATCATTATTTTGATTAATTTGTTAAAGTTTATCATATTTTTGAAAATCATCACATTATAATTTTTTTTCTTTAAATTGTTAAAATTTACTATATATTTGAAAATCATTATATTATCAATTAAATATATGAAAGATTTATGATATGTAATTTATTTTCATTTAATTTAAATAGTTACATTTAAATAGTTTAATATGTAATTTATTGTTATATTTTCATTTAGTTTAAATAAGTATGATATGTAATTTATTGTTGATAAAATATTTAATAAAAAAAATTGATAGAGTTGTTAGTTAAAATGTTATTTGTTGTTAGTTAAAATGATATGTGTATGCGTATGTATGTGTATGAGTATGTAAGTAAGAAAATATAAAGTTTGATTTATTATTTATGAAATGAAAAGTAATACTTATTGTTTATGATAATTTTTATTGTAGCACACGTAGTACTAGGATTTAGAAAACATGGATCGTAGTTGGATGTATGATCGATTATATCTGGAAGAAGCGGTTTAAAGAGGCGATTTGCGAAGGAGTAGAAGAGTTTATTTTTTGTGCTAAGCGTGACGAAGGATTTGCGCGAGAAGGGGGACTTAGATGTCCGTGCGCGAAATGTTCAATTCGATTTATAAAAAATGAAGATGAAGTCAGAATGCATTTGTACAATAATGGGTTTAGGCGATTATTGGATATGGAGTAAATCGCAAGTAGCACAGGGTATTACTTGCGGTAGTTGTTCGCTATGTTAATGTTCGGTTGAAGTATATCTTTCAAGTACTAATGTTAGGTTGAAGAAGTAGCTTCCACATCCGGATCTGGCCAAATCATGCAACCCGCGTTAGATGTTTATCGAGGAATGATATCTCATTTGTAACACCCCTTCTACTACTTATTAATTATTTAATTAAAATCGAGTTTTTCAAAAATTTGTCCACGCACCTCAAAGAGGGTGGTACATTTAATGTAACATCATTCAAAACATATTTAAGTATTCAAGCGCATCAAGTATGCGAAAAACATCTCATAGTCACGTGGGTTAAGACCTCAAATACTGTTTTAATGTTTACAATAATCCAGAAAATAGTTTGTGCGCAGTTAGAAATAAAGCGAGTTCAACATACTCAAGACATAATTCAAGCGAGTTTAGTACATAGCATAAAAATGAAGATAACTAGAGCCCCATCCCGGTGTTGTTACTATGAGTGACTCAATAAACCCAAGAGGCATAGCACCTTCACTCAGGATCACCTGTTTGTCGCCACGAGAGCAGGCAACATAAAAATGCTAGGGTGAGTCTCTTTACATAAATAATAACAAGATAAGCCTTATATTAGGAAAATGTCTAGCAATAATAGTACACAGTAATCATGATAATTGCCATTCAATTATGATATCCACAAACAACAAGATTTAGTCATTTAAACATCAACAAGATTCCTATGAATGTATGAATATATGCATGTGTGCATTATGCATGTGGATCCATAACCACCACAAAAACCCCGTCGGGCAACCACCACATTTTGGCCGAAGCCACCCACCACTTTTGAAATACCACCACTTTTGAAATGCATATGGTTTATGAGACGCCATGACAAATGCATCACAATACAACACACCACTTTAAGTATTAAACCACCTCTTTGGCCGAAGCCCACGTCATTTATTAACCCACCACTTGGTCAAGTATTAACCACCACTTTATCAATTATTACCACCACTTTATCAATTTTTAGATAAATCCCACCTAATGACCAAGACACCTCATAAAGGCCTCTCCCTCACCTAAGGACCATTTTTGACACACCAAGATTAATTTAGTACTTGGGGATTAATTTAACACCTTTTGGTTAGTTTTGGTACTTAGGGAAATTATTTGACACCTAGAGTCTAATTAACACTAAGGGATTATTTTGTCACGCTAGGGATTAATTTAATTCTTAGGGACTAATTCGTCACACCAAGGATTAAATTAATTCTAAGGGACTAAACCATCTCTTAGACACAATTTAGGTCCCTAGGCGCCAAGGGGCAGCCAAAATGGCGCCCCCATAACCAAACACCAACAGCCACACTCATACACTAGCATAGGACACACACGTCACGCACCAGGCGCCAAAATGCACGGCATTTGGCGCCCACACCGCCACAGTTCACACACGCAGTCACACACGCGCGCTACACTGACACGGGCGCGATTCCTAGGGAATGGCGCCCCTCCTACCAACCTCGCCGCCGAGGCCAAAGCGCAACACGGTATTCTTGGGCGCCACTTTGCCTAGCATTTGGCGCCCGCCCGCCCGACAACACAACCCAACACTTAGACACCACACCAGGCGCCAGAATCCTAGTGATTTGGCGCCCTGCACCCTGTTCCACTCACTGTCCAGCACCCTGGCGCCAAATTGCCCAGCAATTGGCGCCCCCTACCCACCAGCACACACGCACGCACATATTCCAGCATCTAGGCGCCAATTGCTTAGCAATTCGGCGCCTCCCCCTCAACACCTTCCCCAAATTACTTGAACCTAAATTACTATTCAACAATTCATTTCCCCCACAACAACACACACATAATCATTAATTTATTACCATCAATCCATCATATTCACATACTCATTCTCATATGACCATTTCATCAAACATATACTATGCATAAGTCACAACTCATGTTTCCACAACAACAACTAACATGTTATGACCAAAACAAACATTCCAAACATCAATCAACATATAATCAACACACAATCACACAACAAGTCATTATTAGAGCCATTCCACTTATAAAACACATCATACTAGCTATTATTGACATAAAGGAGAATCCACAACCTTGGGTGAGCTAGAATCTCCAAGCAAACACCAAGAATCACCAAAACAAGACCCCCCACCACGATTTCCAGCCCCAACCGAATTGTTATCTTGCTTGGGTAACAATGGAAATTCAAGAAAATGGAAATGAGTATATGGAACTCATGGAAATGAAACAAGGAAAGGAAATGAGGTGATTAGAACTAAGGCCTTCACTTACCAACACCAAAACTTGAGAAAGTTTCCTCCTTTCTCTTACTTCAAGCTCAAAACGTGAGTCCCTCCTCTTTGGTAGCCATGGAAGATTCAAAAAAACAAGGAATAAGCTTAAGGAACTTAAAGAAATGGAGTGGGGAAAAGAAATGATGAAGAATGAGATCAAAATCTCACTTACCAAGCCAAGAACTTCACAAGATCCTTCCTTTCCCCTTCCTCCCAAGCCGTCATTTGTTCTTCTTCCTCTCCTCCTCTCTATTTTCTATTTTTCTTCTTTCTTTCAAATGGGGTATGGATACCCTAGTTTAGGACCCTACCCTTTATGACTAGTATTGGGCCTAATAATGGCCCTTGGGCCTTATTCTCCACTCCTACTATTAATTCATCCCACCTCCTGAAAATAAAATAAATCCAACTTAGTAACTTATTTAAAATGAATTAGACCCCTTTTAGGTAAAATAAACCCAACTTAATTAATTAATTTAATTAAGTGTTGCAAGCCTTAAATAACTTAATTAGATGAATAATTAAATTATTTTGGGCGTTACAACTCTCCCCCACTTAAAGAATTTCGTCCTCGAAATTACCGAATCGAATAATTAGGATAGGCCTCCTTCATCTTACTCTCCAACTCCCAAGTCATGCTTTCGCCCACAGCTCCTAACCAAACTACCTTCACCAAATTGATCTCTTTGCCTCTTAAGACCTTCACCTCACAGTCCGCAATCCTAACTGGCATAGTCTCCACCGTAAGGTTCTCCCTCACCTCTACATCATCCATCTGCACTACATGAGATGGGTCTGGCACATACTTCCGCAACTGAGACACATGGAATACATCATGCAGATTAGCAAGATTAGGTGCCAAGGCCACCCGATAAGCAACTTTCCCGACTCTCTCACGAAATCACGACACGGTCCAATAAAACGCGGAGTTAACTTCTTAGACTTCAACGCACGACCCACACCTTGTCGTCGGAGTAACCTCAAAAATACATGATCTCCAGCCTGAAATTCTAGATCCTTCCTTCTCTTATCATGGTAACTCTTCTGTCTACTCTGTGAGGCCTTCATTTTCTCCCTAATCATCTTCACTTTCTCAGTGGTCTCACGCACCAACTCAGGACCTAGCACTACACTTTCTCCAGTCTCGTACCAACACAATGGAGTCCTACACCTCCTCCCGTACAATGCCTCAAAAGGCGCCATCCCGATACTCGAATGAAAAGCTATTATTGTAAGTGAATTCAATCAGCGGTAAATGAGAATCCCATGAACCTCCCCCTTTCAAGAACACATGCTCTCAACAAATCCTCAAGTGATTGAATTGTCTCTCTGCAATGCGCCCATCCATGCTGGGGATGATATCTTTGAACTCAATCTCAATTTGGAACCCAAAGCCTCTTGCAAACTCCTCCAAAAGCCTCGGAAGTGAACCTAGGATCCCTATCGGACACAATACTCGAGAGGCACACCATGCGACTTTACAATCGTCTTGACATAGATATCCGCTAACCTCGAATCTGGATAAGTAATATTAATTGGTAGAAAGTGCGCAGATTTAGTCAACCTATCAACAACCACCCATATGGTATCAAACCCCTCATTGTAGTCGTGAAACCACCACAAAATCCATGGAGATACTATCCCACTTCCATTCAGGAACATCCAATGGTTGCATCAACCCCGCTGGCTTTTGATGTTCTATCTTAGATTTCTGACATGTCAAGCAAGCATACACAAACTGAGCCACATCACGCTTCATGCCAGGCCACCAGAACAGTCTCTTCAAATCTTGATACATTTTAGTGGCCCCCGGGTGAATACTCAACTTACTCCGATGACCTTCTTCTAAAATTGCCTTCTTAATCTCATCATCATCAGGAATGCAAATCCTCCCACGGTACCTTAACACATCATGCTCATCTATCACATAATCTTCACTCGAGAGAGTGGTCAATCCCAACCTGCAATCTCAACCGGTTTAATATCCTTCTTTTGAGCTTCCGAATAACATTCACGAATTCATTGTGGATCTTCAACACACCCAATCTCACACTCTTAGGTGTCACTGCGAGACTAGACTCAAATCTCAAACTGTTCAATCAATTCAAGTTCTTTCACCATCATTGCGGATACATGCAAGGACTTTCTACTCAAAGCATCAGCCACCACATTAGCTTTCCCCGGATGATAGTTCAAACTAAAGTCGTAGTCTTTCAAACAATTCCAACCATCTCCTTTGCCTCATATTTAATTTTTTCGTCAAACAGAATCGCAATCCCTTATGATCTTTGAATACCTCAAACTTAGAACCATACAAATAATGTCTCCAAATCTTCAAGGCAAAAACAATTGCCGCAAGCTCCAAATCATGAGTGGGGTAATTCTTTTCATGAATTCTCAATGTCTTGAGGCATACGCCACAACTTTACCATTTTGCATCAAACCCCTCCTAGTCCCATTCTAGACGCATCACAATATACCACAAAAGGCTCTCCGATTTGGGTAATGTCAAAACAGTGATGTTGTCAACCTTCTTTTCAATTCTTGGAAACTTTCTTCACATTTGGAATCCCACACAAATGCCTTTCCTTTGCAAGTCAATTGAGTTAGCGGAAGTGCCAACTTTGAAAACCCTCAATAAACCTTCTATAATATCCCGCCAATCCAAGGAAACTTCTAATCTCAGTTCATCGACTTAGGAGCCTCCCACCTGCATCACCGCATCAACTTTGGATGGATCTACCGCAATCCCATCACCGAAATAATATGACCTAGAAAGCTCACTTCCTTCAACCAAAAGTCACACTTTGTGATTTAGCATACAACTTTTTCTCTTTCAACACTTCTAGCACTAACTTCAAATGCTCTGCATGATCCTCTTCGGACTTGGAGTACACCAAAATATCATCTATGAAAACCACCACAAATCGATCCAAGTAGTTATGGAAAGTACGGTTCATGTACTCCATAAATACCCCCTGGTGCATTAGTGACACCAAGCGGCATTACTGAGAATACTCATAATGCCCATATCTCGCCCTGAATCTTTGTCTTCGAATATCCTCATCTTTCACTTTAATCTGATGATAGCCCGATCTCAAATCAATTTTGCTAAACACCTTAGCACCAACTAGCTGATCCATCAAATCGTCAATCCTCGGAAGTGGATACTTGTTCTTGATTGTTACTTTGTTCAGCTGTCTATAATCAATGCAAAGCCGCATACTTCCATCTTTCTTCTTCACCAAAAGTACTGGCGCTCCCCAAGGTGACACACTAGGTCTTATGAACTTCTTCTCAAGTAAGTCCTCCAACTGACTCTTCAACTCAGATAGTTCGGATGTAGACATCCTAATGGAGCCATGGACACGGGTCTAGTGCCAGGCACAAGGTCAATACCAAACTCTACTTCTCTTTCAGGCGGCACATCTGGAATTTCGTGGGGAAACACTTCAGGAAATTCACGAACTATTGGCAACTCTTCAATCTTAGCTTGGCTCTCCACGGACAATGATGCCATCAATGAAAACAGCTTAGCTTCCTCCTTCAAAACTCTATGCAGTTGACCAGAATGTAACAATGCAGATTCTTCCCCCTTAGAAGAAGGAAAACTCACGGATCTACTAGCACAATTAATATGCACTTGGTTATCATCAACTAACCCATCCATAAGAATGATGTCCAAACCTCCTAAAGGTGTAAGCAAATAAGATCAACAAGAAACTCTCTCGCCAAAGACCGACAGAGGACATCTAGCACACATTAGGGAAGTAGTTCATGAACCTTTGGTCGGGTATCAATAACCATGTCCCTTCTCATTGTAGGCAAAACAAGACCCAAATTCTCAGACACAATGCAAAGAATGAAAGAATGAGTAGCACCTGTATCTACTATAGCAATCAAAGGAGTGTCGTTAATAAAACAAGTACCTCTAATCGCGTTGTCCCCCTCGGATCCCGCCAAAGCAAACACTTTCCCTTTAACCGCTTCCTTCTTGGGCTTAGGACATTTAGTGCTAATATGTCCCGTCTCACCACTGATTGAAACAAATCACTTCTTTCTTCAAGACAGCGGTAGACTTCAGGGCCCTCCGACCACACTTGTAACAACGAACCTCAGTGCACTCACTGCTCCTATGGCCAGGCTTCTTGCAAGCAAAACATACAATACCTCGGGATTCACCTCCCCCACTTGAACCTTTACCCGCACTTGCCTTCCATTTACCTTTACTTCCACTAACTTCATAAGGTTTTCCTAAACCGAGCATTCTTCTTTTCCTCACAATCTTGTAGCAAAGAAACCTTTGTCTTCCTCATAAATTCTACACTTGTCCACCAACTTGGCAAAATCTCGAATCTCACGGTATCCAATGGCTTTCTTAATCTCTCGGCCGAGACCATTCTCAAACTTCACACACTTGGAAAATTACGAATCACCTTGGTTGTCATAGTAAGGGCAAAACTTGACCAACTCCTCAAACTTTGCTGCATATTCCGCTACAGAGACTTGTTTCCCTGTTTGTTCCAAAAACTCCACCTCCTTTTTAGCACGCACGTCCTCCGGATAATACTTCCTTGTGAACTCCTCTTTGAATACCTCCCAAGTAATTTCCTCATCCGCAGCTTCTAGTCTCTGTTTCTTCCTCATCCACCAATCATCCGCTTCCTCTTTCAGCATGTGAGTCCCAAACTTCACTTTTGTCAGGGGGGTGCACGCCATCACACGGAAGATTCGCTCAATTTCCTTCAGCCAGGTCAGTGCTCCATCTGGATCATATCTACCTTTGAAGGTAGGTGGGTTCTCACGTTGAAAAGTAGCCAACTTGCGATCCTCAGCATCTTCTCTACCACCCCTCTGCTCCCCATAGCCTGTGCTATGGCTTGCGAAACCTCGGCCTAGAGCAAAGATCAATCCTTCGGGCCATTCTCAACCTAACACTGCAGCATTAACATTCGTTAAGAAACAATTAACACTACCTAGTTGTCATAGATGTTATGACAGACACACTTGGCCGGACAGACCGAACTGCTCTGATACCACTAATGTAACACCCCCTTCTACTACTTATTAATTATTTAATTAAAATCAGAGTTTTTCAAAAATTTGTCCACGCACCTCAAAGAGGGTGGTACATTTAACAGAACATCATTCAAAACATATTTAAGTATTCAAACGCATCAAGTATGCGAAAAACATCTCATAGTCATGTGGGTTAAGACCCTCAAATACCTGTTTTAATGTTTACAATAATCCAGAAAATAGTTTGTAACGCAGCAGAAATAAAACTGAGTTCAACATACTCAAGACATAATTCAAACAGTTTAGTACATAGCATAAAAATGAAGATAACTAGAGCCCCATCCCCGGTGTTACTATCAGAGCTGACTCAATAAACCCAAGAGGCATAGCACCTTCACTCAGGATCACCTGTTTGTCGCCACGAGAGCAGGCAACATAAAAATGCTAGGGTGAGTCTCTTTACATAAATAATAACAAGTAATATAAGCCTTATATTAGGAAAATGTCTAGCAATAATAGTACACAGTAATCATGATAATTGCCATTCAATTATGATATCCACAAACAACAAGATTTAGTCATTTAAACATCAACAAGATTCCTATGAATGTATGAATATATGCATGTGTGCATTATGCATGTGGATCCATAACCACCACAAAAACCCCGTCGGGCAACCACCACATTTTGGCCGAAGCCACCCACCACTTTTGAAATACCACCACTTTTGAAATGCATATGGTTTATGAGACGCCATGACAAATGCATCACAATACAACACACCACTTTAAGTATTAAACCACCTCTTTGGCCGAAGCCCACGTCATTTATTAACCCACCACTTGGTCAAGTATTAACCACCACTTTATCAATTATTACCACCACTTTATCAATTTTTAGATAAATCCCACCTAATGACCAAGACACCTCATAAAGGCCTCTCCCTCACCTAAGGACCATTTTTGACACACCAAGATTAATTTAGTACTTGGGGATTAATTTAACACCTTTTGGTTAGTTTTGGTACTTAGGGAAATTATTTGACACCTAGAGTCTAATTAACACTAAGGGATTAATTTTGTCACGCTAGGGATTAATTTAATTCTTAGGGACTAATTCGTCACACCAAGGATTAAATTAATTCTAAGGGACTAAACCATCTCTTAGACACAATTTAGGTCCCTAGCGCGCAAGTGTGGGCAGCCAAAATGGCGCCCCATAACCAAACACCAACGTACCACACTCATACACTAGCATAGGACACACACGCCACGCACCAGCGCCAAAATGCACGGCATTTGGCGCCCACACCGCACAGTTCACACACGCAGCGCACACGCGGCGCGCCTACACTAGACACGGGCGCCAGATTCCTAGGGAATTGGCGCCCCCTCCTACCAACCTCACTTAAACCGAGCCAAAGGCGCAACACGGTATTGCTGGGCGCCACTTTGCCTAGCATTTGGCGCCCCGCCCAAAGACAACACAACCCAACACTTAGACACCACACAGCGCGCGAATCCTAGTGATTTGGCGCCCGCACTCTTCCACTCCTCATCGCCCAAAGACTGGCGCCAAATTGCCCAGCAATTGGCGCCCCCTACCCACGAGCACACACGCACGCACATATTCCAGCATCTAGGCGCCAATTGCTTAGCAATTCGGCGCCCTCCCCCTCCAACACCTTCCCCCAAATTACTTCAAACCTAAATTACTATTCAACAATTCATTTCCCCCACAACAACACACACATAATCATTAATTTATTACCATCAATCCATCATATTCACATACTCATTCTCATATGACCATTTCATCAAACATATACTATGCATAAGTCACAACTCATGTTTCCACAACAACAACTAACATGTTATGACCAAAACAAACATTCCAAACATCAATCAACATATAATCAACACACAATCACACAACAAGTCATTATTAGAGCCATTCCACTTATAAAACACATCATACTAGCTATTATTGACATAAAGGAGAATCCCCTAACCTTGGGTGAGCTAGAATCTCCAAGCAAACACCAAGAATCACCAAAACAAGACCCCCCACCACGATTTCCAGCCCCAACCGAATTGTTATCTTGCTTGGGTAACAATGGAAATTCAAGAAAATGGAAATGAGTATATGGAACTCATGGAAATGAAACAAGGAAAGGGAAATGAGGGTGATTAGAACTAAGGCCTTCACTTACCAACACCAAAACTTGAGAAAGTTTCCTCCTTTCTCTTACTTCAAGCTGAAAACGTGAGTCCCTCCTCTTTGGTAGCCATGGAAGATTCAAAAAAACAAGGAATAAGCTTAAGGAACTTAAAGAAATGGAGTGGGGAAAAGAAATGATGAAGAATGAGATCAAAATCTCACTTACCAAGCCAAGAACTTCACAAGATCCTTCCTTTCCCTTCCTCCCAAGTCAGTTTTTGTTCTTCCTCTCCTCCTCTCTATTTTCTATTTTTCTTCTTTCTTTCAAATGGGGTATGGATACCCTAGTTTAGGACCCCTACCCTTTATGACTAGTATTGGGCCTAATAATGGCCCTTGGGCCTTATTCTCCACTCCTACTATTAATTCATCCCACCTCCTGAAAATAAAATAAATCCAACTTAGTAACTTATTTAAAATGAATTAGACCCCTTTTAGGTAAAATAAACCCAACTTAATTAATTAATTTAATTAAGTATGTTGCAAATATAAATAACTTAATTAGATGAATAATTAAATTATTTTGGGCGTTACAACTCTCCCCACTTAAAGAATTTCGTCCTCGAAATTTACGAATCGAATAATTAGGATAGGCCTCCTTCATCTTACTCTCCAACTCCCAAGTCATGCTTTCGCCACGACTCCTAACCAAACTACCTTCACCAAATTGATCTCTTTGCCTCTTAAGACCTTCACCTCACGATCCGCAATCCTAAGCGGCATAGTCTCCACCGTAAGGTTCTCCTCACCTCTACATCATCCATCCGCACTACATGAGATGGGTCCGCACATACTCGCAATCGAGACACATGGAATACATCATGCGATTAGCAAGATTAGGTGCCAAGGCCACCCGATAAGCAACTTTCCCAACTCTCTCGAAATCGATCACGGTCCAATAAAACGCGGAGTTAACTTCTTAGACTTCAACGCACGACCCACACCTGTCGTCGGAGTAACCCTCAAAAATACATGATCTCCAGCCTGAAATTCTAGATCCTTCCTTCTCTTATCATGGTAACTCTTCTGTCTACTCTGTGAGGCCTTCATTTTCTCCCTAATCATCTTCACTTTCTCGGTGGTCTCACGCACCAACTCGAGGACCTAGCACTACACTTTCTCCGGGCCTCGCACCAACACAATGGAGTCCTACACCTCCTCCCGCATAATGCCTCAAAAGGCGCCATCCCGATACTCGAATGAAAACTGTTATTGTAAGTGAATTCAATCAACGGTTGCATGCTTAAACTGTTATTGGCTTAAAATCTAAAAGAATTGATTGTTGTGTGTCTGGTTGCATGCTCTATTATAATAATGAGTTTGGCATAAATGATGGAAATTTGACGGAATGCAAGTTGTGTGGAGAGCCACGCCACCGTGTGCAGAAGGGGACGAGCAGAGGCAAACCGGTTCCACGGAAAGCAATGTTCTATCCGCCGCTTATACCAAGGCTACGAGAGGATGTTTACATCAATGGAGACCATTGGTAAAATGACGTGGCACCATGAAAATAGAAACAATTACGGTGAATTACGTCACCCATCCGATGGTGAAGCTTGGAAGCATTTTGATCGTGTTCATCCAGTTTTGCGGTGATCCACGCAATGTTGGCTTGGTTTATGCTCGATGGTTTCACACCCTATATTCAAGCATCGGCATCACCGTATTCTTGTTGGCGATTATTGTCACCCCATACAACCTTCCACCAGAAATGTGTATGTCTAAACCATACATGTTTTTAAATGCTATTATTCCGGGGCCAAGCAATCCAACAACTGGTATTGATATATATATTTGCAACCTTTGATTGATGACCTAAAAAGGTTGTGGCATGGTGTTTTAACTTATGATGCAGCACACAAACAAAATTTCAGAATGAGGGCAGCTTTGATGTGGACAATTAATGACTTTCCTGCCTATGGAATGTTGTCTGGATGGGGAACACATGGTAAGATGGCGTGTCCGATTTGCATGGTTGACACTAGGGCTTTCACTCTTAAATACAGAGGGAAAACTTTGTGGTTTGACTCGCATCGTAGGTTCTTACCTATGGATCACCCATTTAGAAAGCAGAAATATGCATTCATCAAGGGACATGTTGAAACAAGTGGACCTCCTCATAGTTTGACACCGAGGAAGTTTGGGGATGATGTTAAAGACATCCTCCGAGTGGAAGTCGTAGCGGGTGTTGTTTCTCGTCCGGAAGGCTATGGGCAATGGCAATGTTGGACAAAGAGAAGTATCTTTTGGGAACTTCCTATTGGAAAGATAATTCATTGAGACACAACTGGATGTAATGCATACAGAGAAGAATTTTTTTGATAACATATTTAACACTTTGTCATGGACGTGAAAGGTAAAACGAAAGACAATGAGAAAGCTAGGAAGGACATAGCTCATTATTGTAGGCGAAAGGATTTGTTGTTGGTTGAGCAAGGTACTAGGACATTGAAACCCAAAGCCAATTATACTTTATCTAGAAGAAGAAAGCGGCGGTTTATCGGTGGATAAAAGAGTTGAAAATGCGAGACGGTTATTCTTCCAATTTATCTAGATGTGCGGATGTGGATAATGGGAAGTTGCATGGGATGAAGAGTCATGATTGTCATGTATTCATGGAGTGCTTACTTCCCATCGCTTCTAGTTCGTTGCCAACACACGTTTTGAACATTGGTTGAAATAAGTACATACTTTAAGAATTTGTGTTCAAAGAACCGTAAAAGTTGATGATCTTACAAAAATGGAACAAGACATCCCACTTATCTTATGCAAGTTGGAGAGAGTATTTCCGCTTGGTTTCTTTGATTCTATGGAGCATCTACAGGTGCATCTCATGATCGAAGCTAAACTTGGCGGACTGGCCCAATACAGATGGATGTATCCGTTTGAAAGGTCGATTATTTATTATAATATAAATTAAGGAAGTTTAAAAATAACATTATTAATTAATTAATTAACATATCGTTTAATTATCTAGGTTCATGGGTGATTCAAAAAGATCGGTGAAAAACAAAGCTAGAGTTGAAGGATCGATATGTTCTTCATACTTACACCGTGAAACAACCAACTTTTGTTCTTATTATTTCAAGAATGAATTTGCTCCAAGAAGCAGTCGAAATGAAATGGATGTTGAATGTCCTAGACATGAATTAGCTTTATCTGTCTGCTTTTTGTCTACCCTGGTCGTCCATCTGGGAGGGAGTCAATTCACTGGCTGACAGAGGAAGAGTTCAAGGTAGCACATATTCATGTGTTGATAAACTGTACTGAGGTGCAACCATTCATTGAGTATGTATTCCTCAACATTAACTATATATATATCGATCTTAATTAAGTTAATAAAAGTAGACAAATGTGTAACAATTAATTATTTCTTTTTAGGGAATTCTTGTCATCTGAGGAAATAAGTGAAGAACAATCTTCGGCTTATATTAATGCACATTTTCCAATGTGGTTTAGGCAACGTGTTTATGCCTCCCACCAACTCTCCCAACCAACACTTGAGGAACTTATTAGGCGGTCCTCGAAGATGTGTTAAAGAATGGCACACATACTTTGTCAATGGATACAAATTTCACAATAATGAATGGACACACGAGGCGGAGAAACAATCAATAGTGGAGTTTGCATGAAGGGTGTCTTTGGAGGTGGTGAAGGTGATTTTTATGGTGTGATTCAACACATATACGAAGTTGCGTACCTATCTAGACTATAGTCGAGACGGTAGTGCTTTTTATTGTAGCTCGGTTTGATCCGTGCGCTCGAGGAACAAGGGTAAATCCAAAGTCAAATACGATCGACATTAAAATGAGTAGTAGATATCGATTTGTATGATCCGTTAAATCATTGCTCAAAATGTGAGACAAGTCTATTATGTCCCTTATCCATCAACGCCGATCGATAGGCGTGGTTGGTGTGTCGCAATTAAGACAAAACCAAGAGGCCGGATTGAGACAAATGACACACTGGAAGATGTCCCATTTCAAATGGATGAGATGTCTAATGTAAATGAAGTGATTCAAGTGGAACCCATTACTCGTTTATGTGATCAACCAAACACCGGCGATGAAGTTGATGACGAAGAAGATGCTGATGAAGATGCAGAAGAACATATTGGTGTATCAAGAATTCCCTGCTCATCTGATGATGATGATTTTGAGAATGAGTGGGATTCAAATTAGTTTTTCTAGTTATTCTGTTTTATTTGGTACTTAATTAGTAACTGGTAATAGTATGGATATTTATGGTTATTTTGTATGAATATTTGTACGAATGTTTATGCAATATATATACATGTTTCTTTTTTTAATATTTAAATGTATGTATATATATATATATATATATATATATATATATATATATATATATATATATATATATGTATATAGGTATGTCATCATCATCTGGATCCTCATCTGATCGTGACGACACATACGATGTTCCTCCACCTGCCGCGGATACGGCAGGTGGGAGCCGGAAGATTATTACTCGCCTAACGCGCCGTCACAGGACGCGTCGTTGTGTTGTTCCTCTTGGCAGATATTTGCCAAAGCCAACCACAGATGGTGCGAGTAGTAGTAGTAGTAGTGCTGCACCTCTTCCGGTGACTGTTGGCGGGGATGACTTACGGCCGACACATGTTGAAGATGGTCGTCGCATCGTGGTGCCTCAAGGAGATTCGTAAGTATATAATTATTTATTAATTTTTTGTTGCCTTTTATACAACTACTTTCGTGGTCCAAAATATTGATTTTTTTAAAAATTTTCAGGTTTATTCCTTCAAAGCCTGCAGCCACCGCAGTCATAAACGCAATTCAGCAGAATTTCTTCAAAGGTTGGAAAAATTGGACTGCTGTTAAGAAAGATAAAGAAGATGGGAAAAACTATTTTAGGGCCATGCTCAATTCTTTCCAAGTAAGTTCTATGAAATAATTAATTTTTAATTATTTTATTGAATTGTTTAATTTGTCTGTATTAACAATATTCTTCTAATTTTTTTAAATAGGAACAATGTACATGGTTACTGGAATAATGTAAAGATGTTGAGCATGCGTTCAACAAGAGATGCGATGATAGATACTCAAGGCATCTTTGCGGGGTGTACGGCAAGCAAAGGCAAAACACGCTTTTATATGGGAGAGGCTTATGCTGTTGCTCGCGTATTGGGACACTCCTGAATTTAAAAATAAAGCAGAGAAAACTAAGAAGAACCGTGCTTCTGAAAATGCCGGCGCCTACTGCAATCACTCAGGTGGATGTGTTAGTGCTGAAACTCATCACCAGCACATGGTACGTAATTTTATAACTATTACATTTATTCATCAATTAATTAAATTTATTAACTATGTGTTAATTAATTAAGTAGTTGTTATTAAATAATAAAATTATGTATCTAGGAGGAAGAACTGGGACGGGAGGTCGGTTTGCCTGAGTTGCATCGCAACTTGAATATGCGAGAGGAGGATGGTTCATTTATCCACGATAGGGCGAGGAGGATTCAGGTAAAACTACATTATGTTATTAGTTATTTATCTTTAAATACAATATATATATATATATATTGTTTTTATTGTTTTTTTATTAATATTTATTTATTTATCTCGTTGTTTTTAGGATGCTTATGATCTTTGGGATGGCCGAGTGGCGTGAGTCTCATTTGCAGAGCGATGGGTCGATCGATCGTGAGGAGGAGGCTAGAATGGGTCGCTCATGTGGGATAGAAGCGGTTGGCCCACAAAAAGAGTGATCGTTTGACAGATCCGTAGCATGGGACCCAAGTTCTTCAAGGAAAGCATTCGCCGAGTCGATCATATTCGGGGACGAGAGAGTGCTTGAGTCGTTCTTATCTTTGCTCCCAACGCGATGGTAGATCAATTGACCCAAACAATTTAACCGAGAGGTTGAGCGAGCAAGCGGCGGAGCAATATGCACGACAACCGGAAGAGCAAGCTAGGATCATTGAGGAGCGCGCTGCTGGCGAGCGCATCAGATCATTGAGAGCGCGGCTGGCCGAGCAAGTGGGAGAAGCGAGAGCGTTTTCAGCAGATGATGGCTCGGATGAACCATCCTTCGAGGCCATCATCATCATCATCACATATGGCTTCCTACCACCCACGTCTTGGCCTCAGTATCCTCCGTACCTCAGCGGTATTCACAAAGATACTCCCCAAAGCCCCATTATTCTCGCGATATCCCGGCGGTATCCACCACCTCAAGATCCTTCCCAAAGATCCTCCCCAAAGCACGACCACCACTCCAAAATGTGGCAGATATCCATCAAAGATCTTCCCCAAAGACTCACCACCACCTCAACAAAGTAGTATATTCAACCCAAAGAAGAATCACCCCATCTCTTCAATAATAATATTGATCTAAATTATAGTGCGTTAGAGGCTTGTTTGTTCAGTGATGATCAACCAGACGAGGTGATCAATATTATCACAGAGATGACTCAGATGAGCACGCACCTTAGTAGTTTTATATTTGATTATGTATGTTTATTATTATGGATATCGGAGTGATTTGTTGGATTTGAATTTATGGATGTTTATTATTTGGTTGATTATGAATGTTTTTTTATTATTGTTGATTATGGATGTTTATTATTTGGTATTTGAGTTTTTAATTTAAATATGCTATTTATATTTTTAATTTAAATTTATTAATTGTTAAAAACATTTTATTTGGTTTTATCACAATTTTAGTTTTTAATTTAAATATGTTATTTATATATTTTTTAAAATTTATTTAATTTTAAAAACGTTTTCGACTTTTTTAAAATGTTTTTAATTTTTTTTTTTTTAAAAAAATGTATTTTTCGGCGGATTTTTTAAAAAAAAAAATTTTTTGGCGGATTTTAGTGTATTTTCGGCGGATTTTAAAAAAAAATATATATATTTTTGGCGGAAAAATCCGCCAGAAAGTCCAAAATTCCCCCGGAAAGTACCGGCGGAATTTCCGCCGCAAATTCCCCCGCAAAAATCCGCCGGAAATGACTTAAAATTCGCCGGAAATTACCGGCGGAATTTCCGCCGAAAATACGTTGCCACCAGCCATTTACCGGCGGAAAAATCCGCCGAAAATACCTGTATTTGCGGCGGAATTGGGTGTTTTTTGGCGGAAAAATCCGCCAAAAAATCTCATTTTTCTTGTAGTGAGTGTCAACAACTCTTATCAAATTGTAACATCATGGGATTGGTCTAGAGCATGCCGGGATTTGTGTTCGAGATATCTCGGGTTTATATCCCCATTAGTCCCTTTAAAGTGAGGTAAATGTAATTGCATTCGTAAGTGCTCAAAGAGCCCGAAGGTCGTTTCTGCCTTGGTCTAGAGCCTTACCCTAAAGTTTATTGTATCCAGAAAAAACTTATTAAATTGTGCACATAATTTAGTGGATTTTATGATCCAATGATTTTTTGACCGGGGATTTTATCTAATGATAAAGAATAGGCTTTAATATTTATAGCATTTATTTGATTCATAATCTATTGGTTGTTTTGGTCAACAAAAAAATCTGTTGGTTCTTTTTGTAAGAAAATATTTCTTTTAAAAAAGATTCAACATCGCAAAAACCGAAAATAATGAATCTGTAAAACAAACTCATACCATCCAAATTAATAGTATAAATTGGTAAAATACCTACAAATATGACAAAATCCAAGTGATTGGAATACTCATAGATCAAAGTTAATATGTTGATCTAAACCAAACAATCGCGGCAAAGAGACGGGATAACATACAATGACGAACAAAACAACGCCGCACTCGGATGGTGAAATCAATGAAAAACACAAATAAAAAATTGGTCTATATGGTAACCATTTATTTAGATGAAAAGGAGAAAGAATGTGATTCAACTTGGTGAGGAACAAGGAAACGAGTAGAAAGGAATTGAGGAGAGATCGATGCGGCTAGGGTTGTTGCACCTTTGTAAAAAAAACTATTAATTTATTTGTGATTAGACTTCTATGAAACTAGCTTTATACCCGTGCATACGCACACGAGTCGCGCCACATTACTTACTATAAATATTTTTAAAAGCTAATTTAAAGAACAATAGTAATTTTAATCTGAAGAACTATATAGTAATTTGTTTGTCTTCTGAAAAATATTGATATCAATAACATGTAACTTTTTCTCGTCAAGAATCAAAAATGAAATTTATAAAAAAATAAATATTAAAGACATTCATGGAGACAAAATATAAACAATAATTATAAAAAATAGTAATATTTTCCTGTTTGGACTCAAGCAAAATAATTATTTATAAAAATAAAAGTGTTTTATATAGACAAAATATATAAAAAAAAAATATAACTATAAACAGAACATGTAATGTTATCCAGTTGGAATTCAAAAGCAAAATATTCATTTGCAAAAAAATGAGTTATTTACAAAGATAAATGTAAAAAATAATGATAACAACAACATATAGTGAGTTCCCGTCGGGATTGCTTAAAAGTAATGAAATTATATTGACAAAGAGTAATGTTTATTCATTGGAACTCAAAAGTTAAATATTCATTTATAAATTAAAATCAAAGACATAAATAAAAAATATAAGGCTAAATTACTGTTTTGGTCCTTTATCTTTGGCCTCGATTAAATTTTGGTCCTTTATCTTTTTTTTTTTTTTTTTTTCTCGTTTTGGTCCTTTATGTTTCAGTTTTGTGTCAATTTGGTCATTTTTTGTAGTTTTCTGTCTATGACCTTAACGGACGCCACACCTTGGCGATTAAATCACGACGCGTGGCGTCCATCTGACATGTACTCATTAATTGACGTGGCATTTTAATGTATTATTTAAATCTAAAATAAATTACACATAAGCTAAATGTTGTTTAACAATTAAAATTAGAAAACAAAAATCATTTTCAACCAAATGAAACCAGATTCGGAAACACGATTGCCTTCATCATCTTCAACAACAAAAATGAAACGAGATCAACAACAACAACACATTCGATTTTTGATTCGATTTTTGTTTTGATTCGATTACACAACACGCATTTGACAAAATTTTCGTTTTGATTTCTAGATTACACAACACCGGATCCGGAAATTACATGCATTTTTGTTCGATTTTCGTATTGACTGTGGGTATTGATTTCGTTCAGCATTTTGTGGGTTTTGACTTTGGAAATTCTTCAACCAAATGAAGATGTTGAATGATGATTGTTGAAGATGAACAACGGTTTATGTAATATATATTGATGATTGTTGAAGATAAACCGTGTCAGGTGGTGAGTAGCTGTTTGAATTGGAAGATGCCATCGATTGAGTGGGGAAGAAGGGGGTTTCTCAGTTTAACAGTTTCTGAATTTTAATGGAAGAGATGAGAAGGGGAAGAAGGGGGTTTCTCAGATTTTAGGGTTCTTGGTTTTTCTTCACTTCTTCTTCTAAAAGATTACAAACAAGATTCGAATTTGATGATGGATTGATGAAGGCACTGTGTTTCCAGATCTGGTTTCATTTGGTTGAAAATGATTTTTGTTTTCTAATTTTAATTGTTAAACAACATTTAGCTTATGTGTAATTTATTTCAGATTTAAATAATACATTAAAATGCCACGTCAATTAATGAGTACATGTCAGATGGACGCCACGTCAGCAGTTAACTGCCAGCGTGGCGTCTGTTAAGGTCATAGACAGAAAACTACAAAAAAGGACCAAATTGACACAAAACTGAAACATAAAGGACCAAAACGAGAAAAAAAAAGATAAAGGACCAAAATGAAATCGAGATCAAAGATAAAAGACCAAAACAGTAATTTAGCCAAAATATAATTATTTCAACAATGTGCAATGTTTCTCCATCAATAAATGAAAAGTAATGAATTTTTTTTGGTTACAACATGCATTTTTTCTCTATCGAAGCTCAAGAAAAAGTATTTCGATAATGTTTTCTCTTTAGGACTCAAAAGCAATATTATGATTTATAAAAAAAATATCCATTTGCAAATATAAATATATTTATAAATCCAAAATATAAAAGTTATTCTATGGAGGGGGAAATGTTAGTTTCTTGGAGTTGAATCCTGTACTTCCTTCTTACACTCATTTGATGCACTCCTTCGGTATCCCTTAGTTCGCCAGCTGAGCTACCTACTTGAGATTAACTTTTCCTCGTTGAGACTTGAAACTCAAAATTAAATATTTTATTCATAAACATAAGGCTTAAATATGTTTTTACCCCCTGCAAATAGGGGGTGTTTTGCTTTTACCCCCTGCAATTTTTTTTTAAAAAAAAAAACCCTTGCAAAATCAACTTTTTTTGTTTTAGTCCTTCTGTTAGATGGACGTTAAAAAAACGTCTATGTAGCATTTTTAAATACGTTTTTACCCACTGCAAATAGGGGGTGTTTTGCTTTTACCCCTGTCATACCCCAATTTTGTCCGACTAGTTGAAAATCAAATAAAATTGTATTTTTGTAAACGCCCAATTTTAACGAGCATTTTTCTCGTTTTCAGAAAAAAACCAAAATATGTGTCTCGTTTTGTAGGTTTCAATTGCACAATGTGTTCAAGTTGCGTTCGTTATCAATCTAGCATCTCTTATTCTCGTCGGGCGCGCATATCTTTTCGAATCGTGTGCTCATACTTATTCTCGTTGTTGCGCGTATTATTTCTATTCGTGTGCGTGCTTTGATTCTTATTGCGCGCACTTGCGTCTTGTCACGTACGCGTATTTGTTTCGATACTTATTATTATTATAACTATTATCATTATTGTTGTTAGTTGAGTTTATTATTAGTTACAAAAAAGAGATGCAAAAAAAAAATACTATTTAGTCAAATATAGTCTTGTTACTCAAATCTGTCCATTTGTTTTAAAAAAGGGGTAGAGATACAAAAAAGTAGTCAAGTAGTTACAAGTTGTCCAAGACAAAGACAACACAGTAGAAAAAAACAAATACAAAAATACAAGATGCAGCAGCCTTGAAGGAGAAGTCGCATGTTGCTTAAAGCTACAAATGGAAAGTCCTTCTTTCTCTGCATTTTTTCTCTCTGCACATACACACAAGAAGAAAATTAGACAGCTAGCTAATAGTCAAACAGAGTTATATTTGTGAATAACACAGAAGCTTGGAGGAAGAAAAATATTGCTCAGAATTTTTCATACACTAAGAGGGAATTTTTTTGGGAAAACATAAACTGAGGGGTGAAATTAAAATTGACTCCACAAACACCCAATCCTATGCATTTCCACCTATAAATACAGTTTAAGAGTTCAAGAGAAAGAGGGAGAAGATACACAATACACAGCCACTAAGAAACAGAGACACAGAGAAACAAAAAACACACAACAAAAAAACACACAGCAAAAACACAAACGCACACAAGCACACGCAGACAGAAGGAGAGGAACAGTAGCAAAAAAAAACTGATACAGAGAAAGAAAACACAAACATACAGCAAGAGACCAAACACAGATGAAGAAGAAAACCAAAAAACCAAACCTGAAGCAAACAGAACCGCCGTGAGACACTCGCCGGAAGACCTCCGGTCGTCTTCTCCAACGAAAACACCACCACGCCACCTTCTTCCTCACCTGCGTGAACCAACCCGTCCTTTTCTATTTCTCGCGTTCAGCCTCTCTCTCTCAGGCGACCCACCGTCGTCTCTCTCTCTCTCCGTCGCACGCCGCCGTAACCACCGCCACTTCCAGTCGAAACCACCACCGTCGTCACCGGCCACGCTACCACTGCGCCTCCGCCGTCGCCGTTCTCCCAAACGCTCCGCACCTCCCTCCCTCGCGGTACCCTCGCCGTCGATCTCTCTCTCTCTCACGGTACCTTTTTTTTTCTCTCCCTCCAATGCTTTCTTTCTTCTTTCTCTCTTCAAAACAAATGGTGCGGCGCATGAGGATAAATGAATTATTTAGGTTTCTTGTTTCAGCATGTGTATGGTTAAGGTTGTGGTAATGAGCTTTATGGTTTTTTTTTTCAAATTTTCTTTTAATCTGATTGCTATTGACACCCCTTCCTTTATGTTGTGCACACCCCTCCTCCCACTTAAAGCCCATTTCGTGGCTCAGCACATAAAAACGAGTTGGGCTTCAACTCTTTACACCCCATATTTAATAATGCAACCCCCTGTAATTAGGTATACCCCTTTTTACTATCTCACACCCTTTTCCCAAAAATATTTCAAACTCTTCTCTAATTAATGCAAGTTATTAGTGACTATCACCCAAAGCCTTGGCTTGTTTGATTGTCATGAACGCTATCAAGAGTTATTAGTAATAATCACTCAAAGCCTCTGCTTGCTTGGTCATTATGAAAGCTCTTCCCCTTTCCAAAACCCTCTCAAAAACATTTTCATCTTCAAATCAGAACTACGTCGCTTTGATTCCCATTTGGGATACGTAGGAGCGAGTCTCGTTCTCGTCAAGCGCAATAAATAAAAGTCATTTTCATAAAACAAACAAAAAGAATCATTTTCAAACCCATTGTTGCTAGTGGCTAATCAGAACCTTTGTTCGTCTAGCCATTGGTGACAATGTCTTTTCCCAAAAGAACAATAAAGCGGTGATCACCCATAACCTCTGTTAGTTTGATCATTCGTGCCAATCAATCTTTTTTCAAAAACCATTTTCAAAAGAACAATAAAACGAGTTGCTACTAACAGTCAATCAGAACCTTTGTTCGTCTGACCAGTGGTAGTGACTCTCATTTTCAAAAGTACTTAGCGGTGGTTACCCATAACCTCTGTTAGTTTAATCATTCACCGAATACTCGTCCTATTTCGAAAACTCACTAAAAAGATAAAAAAACAAAAACCTTTTCATGACAACCAAGAACTACGTAGCTTTGAATTCTCCATCGCACCAGGAGATACGTAGGAGCGAGAGGCCAACTCTCGTCAAGCGCCAAAAATAAAAATTTTCATTAAGTTTTCTCATTCATCTTCATGCAAGAAATAAATAGGCAAATCTAGATATGTTTCAAATCAAACGTAAAGCCACACACTTAGTTAAAGGTTCCCTTTCGATATAAAGGACGTGCGCGGTGCTAATACCTTCCTCACACGTAATCGACCCCCGAACCTGTATCTCTAGTTTTTTTTTCAAAAGACCATCTGCCTTGTTCAAAAGACCTTTTTTCAATGTTTTGGTCTTAAAATTAAAATATTGGTGGCGGCTTCAAAATTTTTCCACGTTGTACACTGAGAAACCCAAACCGGATTTTTCGGGGTGCAACAACCCCCTGCAAAAAAAAAATCTAAATCTCCTTCTTCTTCCTCAGCACCCACCCAACATTATATCAACTTTTTCATCTCCAACACAAACCAACGCTTCCATATCAAACCAGAACCCATCTTCTCATCTTCTTCGTCTCTCTCTCTCTCTCTCTCACAGAACAAGCAAACCATGAGCACAACATGTAATTAACGTTTATTGCGATTTTGATTTTAGGGTTTATTTCAAGTTTTATGGATTGTTGTTTATGGATTGTTCTTCATCTCAAAATCAAGGTTTTATGGGTCAAATAAATGTGTGTGGTTTAATTAAACTGTGTGCTGGTTCTATGAGAAAGAGAAGATGGGTTCTAGTTTGAGATTTGGAATGAGAAGAAATAATGGTGATGAAGAACGAGAGAGAGAGAGATGAAGTTTGAGGTTTGAACCATTTTGTTCTGTTGAATATTAGGGATTTGATTGTGGAAGTAAGAGTTGAATGGAGAAGAATATAGTGATAAGAAGTGAGAGATAGAGATGAGATGAGGTGGGAGAGAGGATAATGGAGGAATTTGTGGAAGAGATGAATGAAACGTGAGGTGGGGATAGGATAATGGAAAATTTTGCAAGGTGTAAAAGCAAAACACCCCCTATTTGCAGGGGTAAAAACGTATTTAAAAATGTCACATAGACTTTTTTGTAATATCCATCTAACAGAATGACTAAAACAAAAAAAATGATTTTGCAATAGATTTAAAAAAAATAAATAATTGCAAGAGGTAAAAGCAAAACAACCCATATTTATAGGGGGTAAAAACATATTTAAGCCTAAACAGAAATATAATTATAAATGAACTAAAAAAACTTTTTTTAGTTATAATATAGACAAAGTGAGTATTTACATATCAGCGATGATGTTCAGTACGAAACAAATGCTAAGAAAAACACTATAAATTGGAATTAACAACACTACACCCTTTCGCCCACTGGTTAAAAAGCACCACTCCTACGTTTCGTCTCGCACCAAAACTCGTTTTCCTTTGCATATTGACAGTGCAGTAATAAAATAGATAATTGGAACAAAGAAATGGTATGGTGTCTAATATGGGACAAGCAATTTTGCATTGTGTAGAGAAAGGGCTCAGATGATCTTTCCTTTTAATCCTAAGCAGTTTGGTGCTGGATTTGGCGCCAAACTTGCAGGGGTATTTTCGTAATTTTAAATGCAAGTTTTGGTTAGTGTGTGGGCAGTTGGTTCCTTTTCTTCCATCCTCCCACTCGTCAAAGGTAACTTCGTAAATTCAAATTTACTGACTTTTCTGTCTCTCTCTGCCCATGTAACACGTTTCACTCCTCTCCCTGTCATTTTCTCTCTTTCTTCTCTGTTCTTCTCTCTTTCCACCCAACCTTAGTTTCTTCTTCTCTTTCCTTCTCTCTTTCTCTCTATCTTCTTCTCTCTCTTTCTCTCATCACACATGAACTTCTTCTCTTTCTTTCATCGTCTCTTTCCTGCTCTCTTTCTCTCTATTTTTTTCTTTCAATTTCTTGTCTTCTTTTTCCCTAATAGCTGCAAGCGAGTGGAAGACAGAAACAATGGTAGGAATAAAGAGAAGATGAAAGAGAGATTGAGGTCATGAGAGATGAGGAAAAGAATGGCGGCAATTAGGTGGAGCACGACGGCGGCGACTAGGTGGAGCACACAATGGCGGCGTAGGTATCGCGCTCAACATGTTCGATTATGCAATAACATTTTTGTGCTTGTGGTGGAGATAATACTACCGGCCAAAAGGCGTTGGCGTCGCTTTGTTTTGAGCCTACATCGGGTATCATGTTGTCTTCATTTTGTTGTTTTCCACGTCGTTCTTCGTTGAGTTCTATTTACACTAACCCCCTCTCTTGATTTTTCTCTAATGGTGGTATCATCGGGAAGAATCGGACCACGTGAGAGTGAGTTGAAACCACTCACACAACAAATTTTCCTCGATTTTTCTTCTCTCTCAAATTCCTTTCAAATTCTCAAACCCTATGCTTCTTAGAGTCATTTGTAAGTGTAATCGCTTCTTCTTAAATCACTTCCTCTGCATTTTGCTTATTTGAACAATCGTGTTTGATTCCTCTTCGTAATAGAGGAAGTGGAATTGTTGTTTTTTGCGCTACCAAAGGTTCTAGCAATAATCATGCAATGTATGCGCACTTTGATAGGGATAATGTTGCGTTGAGGGTCTTGCTAAGTAAGTGATGATCTTTATTTTCTTTTTGTTTTTTACTGATGATTGCTAGATGTTGATGATTGGTTTTGATTTTTGATTTTTCAGCTTTTTAAGGAATCTAGTAGAAGAAGAGAGAAGGCATCCTGAGAAATTGATGGAATATCAGGTGGTTGAATTTGACATTATTTTGTATAATTTTTTTTTCAATTATATCATATGATGTTGAGTACTGGATTGTTTATGGTGTTTTAATATCTTTTACAAAACAAAAGGGGTGGAAAAGTGAAGTTGCAGACTATAGTGATGCCGCTTTTCTTCTCTCAGATCGATTGTGTGTTCTGGGAAGATTTCAATCAAAATAGCCCCAAAACGAAAAGGCAAATGCAATTCTTGATTACCATGCTTATGCTTAATGAATTTCATCTCACTGATTTTTTTTTTCTTTTTCATTTCTTCATTTGCCTTATACTAAGCTGGATTTGCAGGCGTAGGTACCCAGTTCGAGAAATTGAGGGTTGCAAACAGTTGTTGTCGAATTTTATGCAGCACAATGCAGAACCTGAAGCTGTTAATCTTTGGGTGGAGGTAATGTGCCATATTGCTCTTTAGGTTGTTGTTGAACTACTTCAGACGTGAACGTTGTTTTCATGTACTTTATGTTTAATGTTAGGTTGAAGACCTTGAGATATTGATTATACATGTGGACAAAACAAATTTGAAGAGGACTTGGCTGTTGCTCACCAATTCAGCTAGGTATGTGCAAACAGTTTATACAAGTTCGTGAAACAAATCAATTGAGTTCAGAACAATTTTAAAGAAAGAGAGAAGAATGGTTATTGGTACTGATAAAATTTTGTATTTTTGTGGTTTAAAGTGTTTTTGATGCTTTTAAAACTTGCATGTGTGATCTATATAAATTTTGAACAAATGTCCAACCAATCATTTATGCCTTATTTCAGCTATCACTTATATGTAAGCATAATACCATCACGATACATCTCATCTCATGTATATTTATTCTGTTGTGGTTTCTGAGATGGAATTGCTCTATTCATTAATTGTTTAAATGGGATTGGTTGTTGTTTTGTATACCAATGGTTCAAGCGAAAACACATACTCATCATCGGTAATTTGAAAAAGGCAGTTAAATTGTTCAGTAGTTCTTGGAATATGCAAAATATATAATGAATACCTCCTAGAATCTTATGCAGGAATGTTAAATCTGTTCTATACATGTAGCAAACATGAAACGTCTTACAGCAATTTTGTTTGTATAAGAATCTTTTGTTTTTGTGTTCTAGGTATGCTGGATATTGTTAACATTATGAAAGAAGTTTCTGAGCAGTATGATGAGAAATCAAATACTCTGCTACAGAGTACATCAAATGAATACAAGTGTATCCTTTATGGATTGTTGTCTTCGTGTTCTTAGCTAAGGGACCATAGGCAATGGCAACACTGTGGTACAAGTTTTTTAAGGGTATGACAAGCTTTATTCCATCTATGTCATCTTAAAATGCTGATTTTTTTTGCCTTCATTGGTTTTTTATAGGAGACAGATCCCAAGCCAGGTATCAGTTAGCTTTATTTTGTTTTAAGGTTATTTTTAACTATGGTTCATGAAAATGGATTGTGTTTTGACATGTCTGTCATTAGAATTGTATATTTTGAGCCTTAGTTATTTGTTGGCATTTAAACCTATCCACAATGATTTGCTACAGAGTTTTATTACGGGTGCCTAATGAGGGCATATAAGTCATGGGGAGATCTTGGTCCTATGTGTCATATACCTATGTTTCTCATGGTTTATCTTTAATTTTAGCTCATGTTAATGCTGATTGGCTGCTAAATTTGTGTAGAAGCTATCAATTGTACAACTTTTATTTGTTCATATCATCAATGAAACTCATATCCTTATAAATATTAAAACTCATTACAATTAAAACTCTTCTTTTGTTGATTATTGAGGTATTTAATCGCCTAGATCATTCATTTATGTAGCTATCGGACAAGACCTTGTGCCAAATAAGGTTTTAATTATTTGTAATAAAAGCGTAAAACAAGGTTCAAATGATAGATTTTGTTTATTCACATTTTGGGAATGCAATGAGCTCATTGGTTGAAAATTTGATGCAATTTATATTTGTTTATATGCATTTTCTTGAACATGGATTCTTTTTTACTTGATGAGATTGTTTTGGGTTGATGTTGCCTATGTAAGTAAGTGAATAGGAGACTCAATTCATTATATGCTACAACTTCCTACAAGGTCCGTGATTTTCTAGGAAACTCAAGGAAGGTTTCAAGCTAATTCATTCTTATTTCTTAGATTTTCTAGAGTTGCAACATGATGAAGTTGGTGAAGGCATAGAAGGTCATATATCTTCTCTTTTCCTCTATCTCCCTCTTGAATAAATTGCTTTCTTTCTCGCTATTTTTTTTTCTTCCATTGCTTTCTCTTAACTTGTTCTTTCTTCTTCTACCTCCTCTTCTCTGTTGGATGGTTCTATCCGAGTGTGTTTACAAGGTCTTCCTTTCTTCCATTCTAATGTTAATGTTTATGTTCCATTCATGTATGGAAGTCATCCTTTTCACCTTCAATCGTTGCTTTGGTGATTTGTTTTTGTTTTAGGTGGCTTTTCATTTATTGGGGTTTCCAATTAGGGGTCTTGGTTTTCTGGATTTGTGGTGTTTCTTATTATGGGTTTTCAAGTTGATTGTAGATACCCAATAAGTTACATGTCTTCTCGCTTAGGAGAATCTCATCTTGAATTGCATGTCTTAGTTGGTTACTTTGCTTTCAATTTAATGTTATTAAAGTGAATTGGTATTGAACTATTGGTGTTATTTATTTATTTATTAATTAATGATTGTTTTCAAGGGGCTTTCAAAAGTACAACTACAAGAGGTTGTCTGTAACTGCATATGTTTTAGTTACTTCCTCGACCCATTGTCTCTTCTCTTTTGTAGTTTTTTCTGTTTAGTCGTGCATGAATTTTATCCTTCAAAATGTCTATGCCTTTGTGAATTTGGTTAGCGGAAGAGGAGTGTGAATTTTTTCTCTCATACCTTGATCTTTAATTGCTATATGGGTTTTACATTTGTGAGTGTGTCTTATGCTTTTGACTGCACATGTGTTAGAGATGAGAAGATTAAAGCCTCAATTTGTCCAACCACGAGACTAAATATGTCATTTATTCTGATGTTTCGTTTTTTGTTACATGGTTTATGATCTTTTCCTCTTTGTTGGGTTTTTGACAGTAGGTTTGGGCTTCCCTTCATTTTCCATTGTCCTTCCATTTCTTCAATCCCACATCTGCATGGTATCTTCAGATCTCCACTGAGGGAGGGAGAGCTCGCACTCCAACAACGGCAGGGGCCTCAAGTAGTTTATGTGTGCACACATGATTGGCTTTGTATAAAGTATATTCATATTCCCTTATAGCCTTTCCATGTCGCTTTCAATTCCATGATCACTAATTGTCCTGTCCTCTTTCCACAATCATCACACTTGAATTGATTGTAATTTTTTGATAAACACTATTAGCTGTCCAGGATCTGTACAGGACATTGAATTCTCCAACAGTGCTTCTGAGTTCTGATTGCCTTCTTCACACTCACATTTTATTTCTCTTCTTTACAGAACCTAATGCGCCGTCAATCATCACCTATTCAAGTTGTACATCCAGAGGTTATTGGAGCAGTTCGACGAGAATATTACTTTCCCGATGGAGTTGTTGGGGATACTACTGATAATCCAATTTTCCTCTAATCATAGTTGTGCTTTAAAAACTTTTAACTACTCTACTTGTGTTTTGTATGGATTGCTAAGTAAGTTTGGTTTGTAATGGATCATGTTTTGTTTGTAATTTTAAGTTTTTAATTTGGATACCTAAATACTAATGCTATTGTACTTGGAATTTCTAAGGTGTTTCTTTTGGTATCTTTTGGGCTTTTTTAAAATGTTTTTATTGACATCTAATTTTCAATCGTATTAAACACCTTAATTTGTTAATACTGGCGCCTCCGTGCATCGCACGGGTGTGAGGCTAGTTTTTATTAAAATTGATAATAATGGGATTAGTTTCATCCAAGAAATAAAAATATACATCCTCCTCCTGTATTGTTCCTCAGCTTTAAAAATAGATTAATTGAACCACAAGAAATCCAATACATTAAAAATAGATTAATTGAGTCATGGCAACAGGGGTTTCCCCAAGTAGATAAACATAGGTGGGGATCTTCGGATTTGGATCCTCTAACTTAACCTCTTCTATATTTTCTTAACTTTAGTGTTTTTTTATTAGAGAGAAAAATAAAAATGGAGGAAAAATAGACGGAAATAAGATGAGAGAGAATGTATTGAATGAGAGAGATAGATACAAAGTTAGAGAGAAGTTCCCTTCAAAAAGTTAGAGGATTCTTACCCGGCGGGATCTTCAAGCCCATTGGGAAGGTACTTTCGCGTCCGACTCGTCCCATTAAAGGATCGTTTTCTAAATGTTTTTTTTATTATACTCTCCTTCCTATTCACAAACTGACAAACACTCCTAGTTTTTAAAAATAGAAGTGCTATTTTTTTTAGATAAACAATTGATTCATTGAAACGGAACACAAGTTGTGCCCAACCATTACAATGGGAGGGGGATGACCTTCCCAAAACCTCCCAGAGCCAAAACCCTTTGGGAAAAAGACTCAGGGAGGAAAAAGAGTACCTCGCACAATAAAAGTAAATGTACAATAATGGGAATAAAACGTCCTAACCCATTGCTTCTCCCCCGCCTAAAAAAAGAAGTACGTATAGTGTAAACATCATAGTGAATATCATGGGATTACAACATAGATAGACAACCCAGTGGGCAATTAAACCAATCCGGCCATTCAGCCTTGCACCTCCTTCATTTTCTTGCTTTGAACTAGCTCCACGCACTAAATTTAATTCCGGTAACAATTTCTGAGATTGTGCTCCTCTCACCTTTGAAGATTATCCTATTCCTTGCCAACCATACATTCCATATTACGGCCAACCAAATTAGATGCTTAACCCTCTTGCTTTGCTTTCCCTTGATCAACTTGCCAAATTCTTCAAAATGAGTAGACATATCCTCATAGTCCCCAATCGGTTTCCCCGTCCATTGTGAAATCTTCTGCCACACCCCCCGGACCATTGCGCATTCTAAGAACAAGTGTTTTGCCGTTTCATCTTCGTTAGAACACAACACACAGTAGTGGTCACACTGGTTGTGTAAAATACCACGTCGAAATAAGGCATCACGCGTAGCCACTTTGTCCAATAGCACCCGCCATCCGAAGATTAACACTTTTGAGGGAGCATCATTCCTCCATTTTTGTTTGCACGCTTCAGCTGTGGATGTCTCCAAACGTCCTCTGTCCCCTGCAAAGAAAGGAATCATCTAACAATAACACGATTTAACAGAAAAACCAGCAGCTGCATCGATGGCCCAAAACCATCTGTCATCGGTGGCCTCATTGTTCAATTTGAACAGATCATGGAATTTATTGCGGTATGCAACATTTTGTGCTTCTTCGGCCACCATTTCCTCCGCCCAACCCCAGCTCCAATTCCACCCATTTTCACTCCAATATCCCATATCCGAGACCGATGCAGACTGCACACCGCAACTGCTAAAAAGTGTTGGAAACATAACGGCAAACACCTCCGTTCCGAGCCATGAATCTGTCCAAAACCAAACCTTGTCTCCTCTTCCAAGTTTTAATTTTACTAAACTATCAAACCAACCAGAAACCAGATTTGTTCCCTCGCCCAACAAATTTAAATCACGCCACCAAAGAGAGTGTTTGCACCAATTGCTCCGTACTTCGATTTCATTTGGCCATCTTCCTACCACACCATACCTATTCATCACCACTTTTTTTCCATAACGAATTGCCAACCTCCGTCAAAACTCTCCACCTCCACTTGGATAGTAATGCTAAGTTAAAAGCTTCTAAATTTTTAATACCAAACCCTCCTTTATCCTTCGGTGTACAAATCAAATCCCAACTCACCCATGCTATTTTCTTTGTTTCTTCATCACCTACCCATAAGAATCTCCTTTGTAACTTTGAAATTTCATCAATCACATTCTTTGGGGCTTTGTAAAAAGAGAAAAGATACAACAGAAGTGAGGCCAATACCGAATTTATCAAAGTAACACGCCCCCCAATTGATAATTGCTTGCTCTTCCAACTAGATAGTTGTGCTCTAATACCGTCAATAATTGGCTGCCAGGTACTCAATCTTCTTGGATTTGCCCCAACCGAGATCCCTAAGAACTTGAAAGATTTCGAGCCCAATTTACAAGCTAAGAAATGTGAAATGCCTTCCATTACTCGGTCTTCAATATTGAAGCCTACGACACTGCTTTTTGTTACGAGGTGTTTTGAACGAAAGCGACAAAATTTGGCTTTCAATTAACCAGGGGCCCTTGCTAACCATACATCTTAAAATCTAATGCGGCTTGGCGCTACTCCCGCCAATGCTCGCAATTTTTTTTTGTTATCTTCTTTCCTTTTTTTTTGTTTTGTCTTTTTTTTTTCTCTATTTTTGGTCACTTTTTTTTTCCCTTTTTTATCTTTTATATTTTAATGTTTAGTCTTTTTCTTTTTGATATATTTTTGTGTAAATCAAGGTATCCTCCAGGTGATTGTGGAGACTAATATATTTGAGGTATCAGAGATCCATTTAAGGGGTTGAACTCTGTCAACAAATGTTTTTTCATACGTATCAGTCAGTGATTGAACCCATGACCAAATGGTTAAGGACCCCTCTTTTTTTTTTATTTTAAGGAGTACATTGCAGTCCCAAAAAATTTAAGATATTTTAATATGTGATGTTGATTCTTCAATAATCAATTGGGTGAAGTTTATTAAATTGGCGCGGCTCCCGCCAATGCCGTTTTTTTTTTGTTTTTTTGTTTTGTCTTTTTCTCTTTTTTTTCCCAGTTTTTTGTCCATTTTTTATCTTTTATATTTTAATATTTTGTCCTTTTTTTTATATTTTTTTTTTTTTTTGTAAATCAACGTATCCTCTAGGTGATTGTGGAGACTAATCTATTTGAGGTATCAGATATCCATTTAAGGGGTTGAACTCTCTCAACAAATGTTTTTTCATACGTATCAGTTAGTGATCGAACCCATGACCAAATGGTTAAGGGACCCTCTTTTTTATATTTTAAGGAGTACATTGCAGTCACAAAAAATTTAAGATATTTTAATATGTGATGTTTATTCTTCAATAATCAATTGGGTGAAGTTTATTATATTTATAGTTATAATTTAATTTTTATTCACGGTTATTTGACTATATATTTTACAAATCAACACCATTGTTCCATTGCCATAAGGTACTTCAAAAGCGAGGGTCGACTTAGTGCTCTCACGAATTCAATTCATGATGGACAAACTTTGTATAGTTAAAAAAAAGCGAGTCAATTTTTTTGGTTTCCTTTTTTTTTTGCGATCTGCCAATTTTTTTTTTTGGTTTTTTTTCTCTTCTTTTTTTCCATTTTTTTTGTTTCTTTTTGGTTTTTCTTCAGTTTTTTTCTTCTCTTATATTTTAAGGAGTGATTTACTGTCTTGAAAATTTTTAGATACTTAAATATGTAAATTTTGTTCTTCAATAATCGATTCGGTAAAAAAAATTCATTTTGGTCATTTTGCACCAACGGGTATTAAATCTTTTCTTTAATTGGTTTTTATATTTTTATCTTTCTTTAATATTCGAGTACATGCAGTGTTTCTGCATTGACTCCGTGTGGGAATTTCAGCCACATTTACAATAGAACCTTCATCATCTTCTTTCAACGAGACATACAGTCACATTTATAATAAAACATCCATATTCTTTTTCAACTTTGTATAAGCTGCTACTTATTTTATCATGAGTTTTCGAACTATTGAACCATACCACGATACCCGAGTGCTTCACTTTTTCATTGTATTGTCATTTTTTTTTTCAATAAACAATTTCATTGAAAGGAGCACAATGAGTGCCCATCCCTTACAATGAGAAAAAAAAAATATACGAACGATGTTCAATTTTTCTTTCTTATTATGTGTTCATTTTTTGTATTTGTATTTAATGAATGTTGATAATTATTAAAGTTCTTTAGACTTTTTCTTCTTATTTTATCTACAAATGATGTTCAATTTAAATGTCTTTATTAAAGTTCCTTTCAAATTTATAATATTTGTTATTTAATTAATATTTATAATTTAATTTTTTATTCACAGTTATTAGATTTTATATTTTGCAAAGTAACATCATTTGCCTAATGGCATAAACTACTTATTAGATTTTTTATACACGATTGTTCTCAACGCTCGATGTTGGTGAAGACAAAATTTTCTTTCAAGACGATGCGATATTATTCTTTCGAAAAAAATTAATTACTCAATTATACGATGAAATTTAACGAACCCCGTGCGATATTAACGAACCCATTTGTTACATCTGTTAATATTATTTATGTATTAACCCGTCCAGAGGACGGGTATTGAGGCTAGTAGTGATTAAGGAAATATAAAAACAACAGGTGATGTTCAACCACGTAATTCTTGCATGCTTTTGTCGTTACTTGTTAGAAAAAAGCAACAAATTATTTTTAATAAATCCTCAAACTACCCTTACTCCCATCACTCCTCGAATCGGTTTAATAACTTGGTACAATAGTGTGCAAAAAATTATCGGTCTTGCTTATTTGAATGATAAAACGTAGATAATGAGGACAAAATACGGTGGGTCCACATCGCGTTCTGATAGTTAATGTTTCAAAAAGTTGGAGATCTATCCTCATCATGATGGTTAACCTCAAAAAGTAAACTTTGAAATTTTACTACGTGTTTAATGTTTCAAAAAAGTTGGGTATTTATCCTTGTCCATGTTTCATTGAAACATTAACCATTGTAATGTGTGGGACCCACCGTATTTTGTCCCTCATTGTCCATGTTTCATTGTCCAAATATCATTTCTCAAAAATTATAGGACATGATACTAATGTACCGTACACAATGAATGTCCGAGAAAAGAGAGACGCGCTTGGAAAGGTTTTGTTCGCTTGGAAAGGTCTTTTCAGACAGTTAGTGGGTGTTTAGTGAGTAAGAGAGGGAGTGTAATAAAAATGCCTTGGGACCTTTTTTTTTTAAATTAAAATTCCAATCGTATATACGTTTTGAGTACATATATACGATGGCTTTTTTATGTCCAATTGTATATACGTACTCAAAACGTATATATGATGGTTTTTTTTAAATGATTTGTTTTATTTTTTAAACAAATGTTATAAAAAGGGTACTAAAAATTCGTTAATGAGTCAAAACTAATCTAAAAAAATTATAAAAATACCACTAAAAATCAAACAAAACCAAAACAAGTCTATGCAATTTTTTTTTAGATTTTTTGGAGACTATGAAAAATTAAAAAAATTAATAAAAAATAGTAAACGATGGAATTTGGGATTTTGAGCCCGGAGTCCCATAAGAAGTCTCTTCTAGGAGAGTCATCCTCGTTGATTTTTTTCGGATTTAATGGCTGTTGTTTCATTACGATCGGAGTAGGTTGTCCGAAAACCAATTTTTTAGCCTAAATTATTTGTTCGACGTATAACATCGTCACGTGTTAACGAACTACACACTAAACCTATTTTTAGGCCTAAATTATTCATCTCTAATTTATCTTTATTAAAAATATATAATTTTAATTCTTTAAATAATTTAATTAATTTTTATTTGACTAAAAAAACAAAAAAACTATAGGGATCGTATATACGCATTGGGGGTGTATATACTATGATTTAGGGTTGTATATATGTTTATTTGAACATATATACGATTTGTATGAATTTTAAAAAAAAAATACATTTTATCAATGGTATTTTGGGGTTTCATTATTGTGTGGGGGTATATGTGAAGCATGTGGGGGTAAAAAAAAAGAACCAAATGCCTTTTCTGGAAACTTGCATCACGTAGAAGAGCCTGGTCTAAAAAATTGGATTTGGGCGAATATATTGACTTGGGAATGACTTGCAGCACCCCCAATATATAATTCTTTAAAGATTGATATTGAAAGTTGTTTTCCCACAATGTGTCTAAAGAATTCTTAGCTTGGAGTACCCCATTTATAGAGATCCCTTTCAATTATAATTCTTAGCTTCAAAAATTTTTACCAATATGAGAAACATTTAAAACACTCTTTATTTGGTATTTTCTTAGTTTTGTATTTTTTTTAGACTATATCATTCAAAACTACAAGCCAATATATCAAGTAACCCACTCACTAGTAAGGGCTGCTAGATCGTATGCTTGCTCCATAGTTTTTAATTATGTTCCTAGTTGTACTATGAAAGTTTTTTGAATGACATGAATTAATTTGCTTTTGGCCAAAAAAAAAAGAACCTGGAATCACATACGCAACTACAAAGATTAGTCTCTAGAAAGACAGATATAGGATCACATAAGCATCAAAATGTGTGCTCAAAATTAGGGGTGTTTGCGGATTGGTTTGGATCGAAATTGGCAAAATCTGTTGTCTGAACCAATTACAATTACTCAGTTTGGGTTGGTTCAAATTTTTCATTTTTTTTATCCAAAATACGAACCAAACCAATCCGATATTTGGCAGGTTGGTTTGGATTGGGCTCACGGGCATGCACTAAAATATTATTAATTTGTTAAAAAACAAAAACAATATTTTTTATTTAATATTCCAACACTTCTAAATAACCAAAAAAATTCTAGAATTTAAAAATTACACTTAATCAAACTAAACTCCATCGATAGTCTTCCAAATCATAGCATTAAAATTTTAATATTTGATCAGAAATTTTTAACGTAAAAAGTCTAAGTAAATAATTTTTGTGCTTCTAAAATTACAAAACTAGAATGACCTATTATAGGTTACTTTGGGTTCACAGGTTGGTTTTCTAAAATCCATCGCTCAAACCAAACAAGTATGGATTGGTTTGGATTTGTTCGAGTTTGATCCGAACGCGAAAAATATCCGAACCAAACATATCGGTTTGGATTGGATTGTGGATTGGTTTGGATTTGCCCAAACCACTAAACACCCCTAATCAAAATATTTAATGTTGCTGAACTCTAACGATTTTGGTTCGAAATCGAGGCCATTGATTCAAACTCCTTCATGTTCCTTTACTCACCAACCGAGCTATCTTCACTAGTGCAGAAAAGGCTTTTTGTATCGGTTGTTTTGCACTTTTAGTATCGGTTATCTGTCGATACTAATTCGACCGATACTAAATGTCTGACATTTAGTATCGGTTAAATAACCGATACTAAATGTCACTTTTAGTATCGGATTTTCAAAAAACCGATACTAAATGACGTTTTTTGGTGATTTTTATGTCTTGAAAACGTACATTTAGTATCGGTTATTTAAATAACCGATACTAAATGTCTTTTCAACATTGTGTTTACTCTCTAAAAATTGACATTTAGTATCGGTTATTTAAAAAACCGATACTAAATGTCACTTTTAGTATCGGTTATTTAAATAACCGATACTAAATGTCTTTTCAACATTGTGTTTGCTGTCTAAAAATGACATTTAGTATCGGTTATTTAAATTAACCGATACTAAAAGTCTACTTTTAAAAAAAAAAATTCTCAATTCACATCTTACCACACACACACTGCATATATAGATATCAATTAATAGATATCAATTGACCAATTTATAAATTCCAAATTCACAAAATTATCTCCACAAATGAATTCATAAAAATATTTCAACTTCTATTGAAATTTAATATCTTACAATACAAATAAGACATAAAAATATCAAAGTCCAAAAGTAAATTTTCATTCTCATAATATTGAACCTAGCAGCTGTTACAAAAGTAAATTTCAGACTTTCGATTCCCAGATCCACGTCCATTAGAGGGTAGCATAAATAAAAAGAAACAAGGCAAAATTAATATATTAAACACTACATTTACACCAGCATGTCTAGAGTTATTCTTCATCTCCTCACCAAACTTGTCCTTCCAATGCAACCAATGTTACTTGTGACTCCAGGTGTTGGAAGTACCTACTATTAGAGGCAAAGGTAAAAAGAAACTATTAGCTATTTTCACCACAGCTACTTCAAAATCAGCCCACAATATATAAAAGAAAGTACATACCTGAGCAACCTTGATTGAATTCTGAGTAGGACCCAAATCAGCCAAAAATCCACCAAAGATAACCAATAAAAAAGAGAGAAACAACAGATTCTACATTACAAATGCAACACTGCACATAGAAAACTAGAAGTAGTTATAAATTCCATCTCGGTATGTGGAACATGGGATATATAACCATATTATCAAAGTGAAATAGATTCTTAACCTATAATCAATCTGACGGCAGCAAAACAAAGGAGACAACAGCAGCAGTACAAACTCCTGCTCAAGAATTGTGTTCTAGAAAGTAAATATTAAGGTTCATCCCTTTCTATACTCGTTGTGTACAAATCTTCATATATTACTATTTCTGTTTGATGAAAGTCTGTCAGTGTTGAGGAGTAAATAACAAATAGGCCTCACATGCTAACCAATTTGCATCCTCCATATGGATATCCATTTTGGATCTCTTTTATTTGTGCATGGGTATAAACTTGATACATCATTTTTTAGCTTAATAATATAGCCAGATAGAGAGAGTAAACTTGGCTTTCATCATGTTGTAAATTGTAAGGTTTTAAGTATTGATGAATAATGATTTCTTGCTAGTTTAGCTTCTGTCTAATATATTTTATTTTCAATTGGTTCTATCTGCCTCTCGAAGCACGGACACCTCACGAGATTAGGCGTGTTCCGGTGTCCGACAACTCGGACAAGTAGTGATCATCAATGAAGGAAAGAACGAATGAATGAATAATGCTAATTACAATGCATCATCACCAATATCTGGGTTGTAATGTGTTTCTAATGTTTTTTTGAACTTGCCAGTTACATACATGAACTTCAAAAATGTCAAACTGGTCAGTTTACTAAGTGTTAACAATTCAAGTCACAATAAATAAAGCATTCATTTATTCTCTATATTGCATTTTTGTGTCCAAAGAACACATCATACGTTTCTGGGCATTAGATTCAAACAGTAGCATCATCATATGAGTATATCAGTAGGAAAGAAAAGCACGATCTTAAATAACAAATAAGCAATAGATACTAACCATGACTCAAATTCTTCAAGAGATGAGAATATATCAGACTAACAAAGCATCTTATCTCCCTAGAAATGTCATTCACCCAATTCGAGAGAGTCGATAGAGGAGCAATTATCATGTATGGCCCATCCGGACCTTTAGATTTTAAATGAGAGAGAAATCAAATAGTTTGGATTGTCTTCCCAAGACCCATTTGATCAGCAAGAATCCCATTCAATCCATTTTGCCACAAGGAAATCTACCACTTCACACCCTACAGTTGATAAGTCTTCAATTTTTCACCAGTAAGTAAAGGCATAAGCTCCTTATGCCCTTTCTCATTCTTTCTTCCTCACTGAAGTTCATATCTTCAGTCGCCTCATTTTCTTTAGATCTTGTAAGCATGGCAGCAACTGCCCTTTTTGCCATTCCCTAAAGTTTTTTCAAAAAACGATCACATATTACAGATAAGAATAACTCAAACTACATGCAACAAGCATAACAAAAATTAACAGGAGTTAAGAAATTATTATATTCAAAATGTGCATCGTAAAACCAATGGCCAAACAATACCTAACCAAGTTGCTCTAGTACATTGGAGATAATAATATCATACCTCAAATTTACATCTTTCACTAACCACTAATAGTCAAACAAAATTAATTAAGCTGCATTACATTACAATGTTACTAAATTCTTAACTCTTGTGCAACTAATCCAATATACACCAACCTTCCAGGTTACATAAGAACAATAAAGAGCATCAGAACACAATGTACTCACAGTATTGCACTATGAAGCAGCTTTTCTTTTTCCACGGCCCTTTTTTGCCCTTGGTTTACACTTTACTCTCTTCCTCATCCTGCTTCTCTTGTTCACCTGCAGTCTAGCAATAAAAGTTCAATAAATGAGAACACCACAACACAACACCAATAACTTGACATTAGAAAAACTTAACACAAAACAAAAACATAGAGAGGCTGCACAAAGCAATACAAATGTGATGTCATCCATTTTCTCTAGAAGAAACTCACTGTTCTTCCTCTTCCTTGTCACAATGTTTAGGTCAAGAGCTTCCTCACACTGTTCTTCCTCTTCCTTGGCTTGTTCTCTGAGCAACTTCTCTTCCTCCTCAGCATTGTTTTTGATACCAGGGATGATCCATCATCTGCAACCACTTCCACTTCCTTGTCACAGAAATCCTTTCCATTTTTGAAAGAGTAACAAATATCAAAAACCAAATTACTCGAAAATAAAGAGAAAAACAAAACAGAAAAAAAACCTCAATCAGATTAACAAGAATAACACAAAGTTTGCAGTTCGTAGAAGAAGAGATTTGTGATTAGGGTTCGCAGAAGATTGAGTTTCGTTCGCAGTAGAAGGGAATCTCTGTTTGATTCGCAATTAGGGTTCGTAGTGGGTGTGAACGGAAGAGAATCAAGAGATGGTTTCGTTGTGAGATGATTTTGCCGTGAGTTTGCGAACACCTCTTACCCAGAAACACCACAGGATGCAGGGGGGATGAGCGTCGATGCTGAGGGACAAACCACATTGATTCTGAGAGCGAGATTGAACGTAGGTGGGAAGGTAGGATCCGCGCACAAGATTGAACGAAGGAGGGAAGGTAGGGTTTCAGAGAGCGTGAATGTTCAGAGAAAGAGAAAGAGAGAGTGAAACAGAGAGAAGGAGAACGTGTGTTTTTGGTAAAATTAAACGGGACCTTTAGTATCGGTTGTTTAAAAAACCGATACTAAATGTGTTAGAGACACACATTTAGTATCGGTTGTTTAAACAACTGATACTAAATGTGTTAGCATCAAACATTTAGTATCGGTTGTTTAAACAACCGATACTAAATGTAAGCGTGAAAATTGAAAACTTCAATTTAATTTCAAAATTGCCACCGCGTCTACATTTAGTATCGGTTGTTTAAACAACCGATACTAAATGGTGTTGTCTAAAGTCATTTTTGCACTAGTGCTTCTTGGGAAAAAATGATGTTGAGTATAGGTACAATTTATATCTATAAATATTGTTAATATATAAAAAGGAAGATACTCTTTGTCCCATTTTGCTTGTTGTTTTAGCAAAATCAATTTGTCTCATTTTTTCGAAACGACAAAACTACTATATAACTTGCGTGTTGAAGGTCCACAAACCTTATGCATAGATACCCTATCAGCACAAAAAGAGACGTACACACACAAAACCACAATACTAGAACCAAACTAAAAACCACCCTGAGACGTATGGGTCACCCCACCTGCAAATCAGTAGAAATCAGAAAAACAATAACTTCTTAGAGATACATTCTAGGGGTCCATACACCACTCATAGTTAAAGCTATGGCTGGACTTAGTTTTTTCCTAAAGTCATTTTCACGAGTAAAGCTTAGTCACGAACAAGGTCTCTAAAAGATCTATAGTTTTATTTGAAAATATAATCCCATTCTGATGTTCTCGAATACCTCAAAGAACAAAATGCCAAATCATTATCAGACCCTACATATCCCCAATAGTGACAACACCTAAATAGAGGATCGAGAATAAAGTAGATAGGTCAAGAGGGAGAACCACAACCAGATCTAATAACCGGTTGAAAACCAAGCACTTTAACCGAGCTGCAAAGTCACACTTAAGGAACCGGTGAAGCTCCCCACAAGCACTCGCACCCATATCTAAAATAACCCGCCTCCTGAATTGGTTAGCCATAGTTAGGAGCAGTGGCGGAACTTGAATGAAATATTAGGGGGAGCCAAAATAATTAAAAAATATTACATTTACAAACAAAATTAATTTTTTTTTAAAAAATTGATTTGATAATAAAGACTCAATTTCTTTTTACAAAATAGAGAGATCAATTAAGAAATTAAAATTTTCTAGTTTTTAAAAGATAATTTTGATTTTTTGCCAAAAATAAGATTGATATTGTTTCTTATTACAATAATAATATTTATTCCTAAATTTTATGCCAGGGGACACCAAAAAAAGTACTATGGAGACATCCCCACTACTACAACAAAAAACTGCCAAAACCATTTTAAAAGGAAGGGAACCGTACAGACCATTGCATCCACAATAATAAAATAATAACAGGTTTTAATAAAAAGAGAAGCAAGGGATCGAACCTGGGACGCATGCGTACAATAACTATCCCCTTATCATTTGTGATACATTTCGCAAATAATGTATATATTATATATATTTAAATAGTTATTATTAGTAGTATATTTTAAAAAATTCTATATTTTTGACGGGTGTCGTGGCTCCCCCCGGCTCTTCACAAGATCCGCCACTGGTTAGGAGTCTATTCAGGAGTGCTCGACATACAAAAACTATGACCTTGTGGAGCACTATCGACAGTTGTTTCACATTCTCAATGAAAAACTAATACTTTTTCCAGCCGTTTTTATTATATAGTTTTACGCATGTAATAAATGACTAAACTAAGGGTTGGTCAGAAGTGGTAATGATCTTTCGGATCCATAGTCTTAGGTTTGAATATTGGCAAAAACTCTGTTGGGAGGGAATCTCATGAACCGACAAAAAAAGTGGGTGTACACGTGCCATGGTCGGTCTCGGCGTAGATTAGTTACACGCGATGTGGAGGTAAGCCAAACTTTTACGAGGCAGCCAAGTACAAAGAAACAATAATTTTTAAACTAATATTTTTAATTAGTCAATAAATAAAAAAATTCACAATATTTTTACTTATACAAGATGTAAGTTAACTCAGCAATAAAAAATGACAGTAGTTATTTAGGAAAGATGAACTCCACAACGCTTCCAAGAGTCAAATTATCTATAATTGATATTGTACTAAATAAATTATTAATGTCTTTTTCATTGTAAAAAAAAGGTTAATTGTACTACATCATTCATATTGGTTGAGTTTACTCGTGACAATTTTCTTTGCCAAAAAAGCCCACTCTGTAAATGTCGTAGAAACTAGAAGTGTCAAAATAAAACGAATTAATCTATCAATAAAGTGATACTTGTTTCACTTTCATTTTTCTGCTGATTTTTGGGTAGAACCCATAAAATATTGTATTAAATTAGAAAGTTTGATGTTTTTTCTTTTGGGCAAGAGAAAGTTTGATGTTGTTTTTATATTATTTTAATATAATAATGGGTTTATGGAACCATATTTGTTTGAACTAATAACAAAGTATCTCTTGGGACCAACAAAGTCATTTGGGGTAGTTAAATAATATACTATTGGATGGCTAAATATAAATATATCAACAATGTTATTTGGACATTTTTATTAGATAAAAGTAGACAAACACCAACTTACAATACCAATTAACCAAGTTTTTAGACCATTTAGCCAACCTGTTTTTTCACAGTTTTCGAGGCGTATAAAAAACTTGGTTAATTGATCACTTGGTTAAATGGTCTAAAAACTTGGTTAATTGGTGTTGTAAGTTGGTGTTTGTCTACTTTTGTCTAACAAAAAATGTCCAAATAACATTTTTGTAAATATATTTGCTTCTATTTGAAAGACTAATATTTTGTTGGGTAGCCTTTGTTAGATAAAATTCCGTTCCCTCGAATTCCATTACTAGGAGACACTCCGTCTTGTAGTCATCAACAAAACTGGTGGATACTATGCACCAATAACACTATAAAATAAAAAAACAAATCTCAAGTTAAGTGGAAAGTTAAAACTAAATGATAAACGATGTAACACTTTATATAATCGTTTTTTTAGTGAGAGCGTCAAAATCTTAAACTGCAATTAAAATGGGAAAGAGTGAGAGTATACTGGATCCATGTTTATTTAATTTAAAACAAAAGGTTTTTTCTAGGTTGCCCCTTCAAGAATTGTGGGTAATTACAGCACCAATAAAAAGTAGCCACGTGTATTCCACATACTATATTAAGTATAACTCAGTTTTACAAATATTACTTTTGTTATTTGCATTTTTAACTCATATTCAATTAATGAGTTCTTATATTCCCAATACAAAATTTAATGACTTTTTAAGATTTTCAAGCACAGCTTTGTTCTTCTTCTCCAAATGATTTTGGTCCATGTTCTTCATTTTATTTTATTTTTTAATTCCATGTTCCTTACACTGAATTTTCAGTTTTGCTGCACTGAGTTTATCTGCGCTTATCAAATATTTGCGCAAACCAAAATTCGATGTTAAATTGAATGGAAATTCAAATTTAATTTTAAAAAAAGACTCTAATGGGATCGTCAAACCCATAACTATGATAATTAAAATAATTATTAAGATATTTAGAAATTTATTTATTTACTTGATAACTAAACTAATTTATTTATTTTTAAAGTAATTATTTATTTTAGAACAGTAAACAACGTTAGTTAATTATTTTATGAACTTATATAGTTAAACTAATACAAAGTTTTTTTTTTTTTTATTACCAAAAAAAAAACGTTTGTTTATTTGAAGTGTAAATACAATGTTAGTTTTTTTTTCTTTTACAACTACGTCATTTTTAAACTTTATTGCATTTCAACGTTTTGTTTTTCAACTAGTTTATTTTAATTTTAATTTTTTGGTATAATGCTTACCTAGTCTCTAGGATATGGGTTTAATTCCCTGGATAATTTTTTGAAAGATTAATTTTCCACTCAATTTGTGATCAAATTTTGGTGTGCTATTGAATGTGTGCTCGAAAATTAAATGAAAAAATTAATTTTTTTGATCAAGAACATAAAAAGTCATTCATTGAGTATGAGATAAATATGCAAATAACAAAAATTATATGTAAAAGTTGTAAAATAGGATTATGTAGTTAAGATAGTTAGTGGAATACACATGGCCAATTTTTATTGGATAAGGTAAATTACCCACAATGTTTAAAGGGACAACCTAGGCTCACCCAAACAAAATGATGAGAACACGACCTGTGACTGTGAGTCTGTTTGTGACTTAATTAAGTATAGTCGACAGAAATAAAGAACACTTATTATATATATAATTGCATGCACATGATGTTAAGAGAAGTAGAATAATAATCTAACAGAAGAAAACATCCAACAAAACAACCCCAATACAGAATCAGCAGCATGGCCTTTGTAGGGAGATGCTTTTAATGCACTATTTGTCTTATTAAGTCGATCCCCTCTTATATAAGGATTTAGTACGTTTAACTCAATATATATACTCAGAAATGGATGCAAAAATGATTGCAGAGAGCATGTTTGTAACACCAACACCAACACCAACTTTATTAGCTGATCAATGGAAGCTGAGAAGTAAACCACAACACAGTAGTACTTGTGTGGTTGCAGTGCTTGCAAGGCCTTCAGATAACATTGCAGGATCAGTAACATACAAAGATAATTGGTTTGATAAATTAGCCATTAACCATTTATCAAAAAGCGTTCAAGCGGCAACAGGTTCTTTAATCTAGCTCCCTTCTATTCTACTATTTATTAATCATCTCCCTATTTCATCAATTTGAATCATCATAATTCATGATATACAGGACTGAGTAACAGTAAGAGTGGGTATGAGAGTCTTGTAGAGGCAGCTATGGTGGCTTCACAGAAATTTAGTCCTATTCAACAGAAAGAAGTTGTCCTAAAAGCACTTGACACAGCCTTCCCAAAGCCAATACTTTCATTCGTGAGTTTAATTTCTTGCTTCCATTTTATGTTAATTACTTTAAGGTCCACTAATTCGTATATATTTCCAAGCTAGCTATTATTTAACTCAGTTCATTAACTTACTGCATTGCAAGAATAGCTTTCTTTCATTTGTTGTTTGTTTTATTAATTCTGTTATGATGTTTAAACACACGTACGCGCGCATTGTTGATAGACTTCTCTTTTCCTTCGTTTCGTTGTTCTTATATATTATTTCAATGAATGTATATATAATATTAAGTAATTGTCGGAAATTACTATATATGTATCTTGTTGTTGACAGATAAGGATGGTGATGCCACCGTCTAAATTGGCAAGGGAATATTTTACAGTCTTCACAACTTTGTTCTTTGCTTGGTTAGTCGGACCCTGCGAGGTAATAATTAATAAACTACCCAAACTATATACATAGTTCTATATTGTTGACAAAACAAACTATATATTGTTGATATATATATATATATATATATATATATATATATATATATATATATATATATATTATATTATATATGATATAATATGATATCATTTTCCAATATGACTTAAGAAAATGTACTAATATTTGTGTACCCCACTATGTAACTCATGGCATAAATAACCAACCATTTAACTTTGCCTTCCACTCCGGTGACTATATGGCATCCATATTTTAATCACTTCAACAATTAATTATTGAATATGATTAGATATTGTAATTGTAATACTTCATAGTCAGAAAATATAACTACAGATTACCAAACAACTTTTAATCTGCTCTCTTAGAATTTAGGTTGGCTAACTCATTTCTCTGAGATAGACTTATCTGATGAAAAATGTCTTCCACTTATAAACTCTTTTTTAATCTATATTATATATCTTATGTGGTACTTGAATTTTTCTCGATAAGAGGCTTTTGCCTATGGAACCAAAGAAAACATGCAAATGATTCTCAATCGATATACCCAATAAGTGATGAAACAGGAATAATTAATTCACCCCACACTCCACCAGAACAACAGCGGGATGGGAGCGGGACGTCCCGCTGTTGAGTGTGTTATAGAACGGAGTTAGGGTACTTTGGGTATTTCCAATGAATAAGTGATGTTGGGGGGTATGGAGGAAGCCAGAAGGTATGGTGGGGGTGTGAGGTGAATTATCCTCAAACAATTCTAGAGAAGTAGCAAAAGAATTAGGATATTTAATATGGGCCTCACATAGGTGATGATGTATGCTCAACGACCCCTTGTGGCCCATGTGCTTCTAAATCCAAAAGGAAGTTAGAATCTTATTAATTTGGTAGGGTGACAAAACAAAGTTACAAGCCATTTGCTGTCTAGAGTTGCCTTTTGATCTTAAGTTAGAAAATTTAGTCTACATCAAAACAATGTTAGAAAATGTAACCTAGCTAAGTGTTGGTGTGCCTTATTTTCTAACCTATGATGATATTGTTGATGAAGCTAAAACATTAATCCCATTTGTTTCACCATGTAATAAAGGTGAGGGAATCCGAAGTCAACGGGAGAAGAGAAAAAAATGTAGTTTACATCAAAAAATGCAGGTTCTTAGAAGAGTCAAACTGTGTTGGGATGTGTATAAATCTCTGCAAAATGCCATCTCAGTCATTTGTAAAGGACTCCTTCGGTATGCCAGTCAACATGGTCCCAAGTAAGTAGTATTCACATGCATTTCGCAACAATATATTTTCGTAACAATGCAATTAGATATATATTGTTGCTAATTAATTCTTTTGATTTACAGATTTTGATGATATGAGTTGTGAGATGATATTTGGTCAGGAACCCCCAGCATCAACTGCTGATCCCACACTCAAGCAACCATGCAATAAACTATGTAATATGCTTTTTTTTTTTTTCAGATTGCTTACATAAACATTTATTTAGCAAACTTAGTAAGATGGAAAGGAAAGAAATATCCTTTAATTAGCTAGAATGTAACTTACATAGTTTGTTGAATATATATCATGCAGGCAAGGCAAAGAAAAACCATGGAACGAATTGCCTCACTTATAGAGTTCGTTAAAATCTTATGATGCAAAACGTTTCATTTAGGAATTAAGTATATTATTCAAATCGGAAGGTTAGAAAAATGCATGTGTAGTGTGTGATGTAGATTGAATTGGGGAATGATATTATTAGTGTTCACTTTATTTATTTTTTATGCTAAATAAACAAACCAGATAGTTCTAATTAATTTATAGTGGAAAGTGTTTTGACAGATGATTTCTTGTATGTAGGCTTTGAGGTAAGCAGGATTGTGTCCTCCACACGTTTTGTGTGCTGCTAAAGCAAGCAAAGAACAACAAGTGTGGTTCCAATGCATTATGAGCCAATGAAGTTATATTTATAAGTGGATTTCCGTCATTTCAATAGTAATTCGTATAAGGTGCTCAATTATGTAAGGTTAATATAAGTGGGCAAAGGAATTGTTCACCTCTATCACATAATGTTACAGCAAGGATGATAATTTATGCTGCCTTTGAAATATAGGAGCCTCTCTAATAGTTTTATGGATTGCCAAATAATCAAGTCAAGTTCAACCAACGCTCCAAAGTGTACCAACAAAGAAACATATATGACTCTTAGATATTAAAACATTTGTTTGCTTAGATACTAATGTTGTGGTGAATGAATAATTTGTTTGAGAAAATGAGCTTGTGGAATTATTAATTTTGTGGTGATTTCTTTTTGGATTTTTTTAGGCATGATGTGTAATTTTAGCAAATTAAATTTTACAGATATGAAATTTATAGAGGAGAATTTCTTTTGATCAAAAAAAATTGAGAATTTTTATTTGAGAGGCAGGAAGTCGTCGATTAAATGCGATTTCAACCACGACTCGATCCGATCGACACTTAACTCACTTGAGGTGTCAGGTTCTTAAAACATTGCATGAGGGGTGTCACAAGACATCAGCCACGACACCATGCCACCATACCAGGTTCGGTACATTGGTGTCAAATCCGTGTATTCCCGGAAAAAAGAGAAGCGCGCTTTTTTTTTTTTTCCGTTTGGACAGTTTGCATTGTTTGGGGGTGTGTGGTGAGTAGGGGGAGTGGGATAAGCATGAGCCCTCAAAATATACCCAAATGGCCTTTAGATAAAATAATGGGCTCCGTCTCTGTGGATAATTTTGCTTTTCATAATACGATTTTCAGGGATTGCTTTTCGCACCTCCCTTTTTATGATGCACCAGTCTCCATTTTCTTATTCATTTTTCTCTAAAACTCCATTTCCACAAGTTATCTTCCAGAACTCCTCAATACCAATTCCATATCCTCACTCAACTTCTCTTGAAAACAAGTGTTGCACAGAAAGAAGTAGAACTCTTTGTTGAGAGAAAATTATGGAGAAGAGAAGTGAAAGATTCCCAAAAATTTACTATTTAATTATAATTTTTATTATTTATTACTCATTCGATTCAACTATGATCAAACTGAACGAACCAATTGAACCATGACCCCGACTTAGCTGGTTCAATTTTCAGGTTCAATTTTAAAAACATTAATAGAAAATTCAAACAAGAAAGCGTAACTTGCAAATGCTGCCAAATATTTGCAATGACAAATTCATTTAACATATGACAAAGGACCCCAAAGATGAAGACAAGGCGTGAGGAAGCAACAGTAACCAATGAAGACAATGAATGGACAGATTTAATGATCAGTTCTTGAGAAGTTGCATTATGCATGTGCATGATCTGCAATATTGCCAGTTCACTCACCCACTTCTTCTTTTTCACACATGCATCGTTAAGTAATTGCCTTTTTTAAGATAAAAAGAAAACGAACCATCTTCCTCCTATTTGAATGTTTAGTTTCTTTCAGTTCTATAAATAGATAAGACATAAAAGTCCAGGCAATAGACAACAAACCTTAATCCTTGGATTTGGATGACGATTGTAACCAAGAAGAAGTGATTGGAAGATAAAGGTTGGTGAAAGATATATATGGACCAAAAGGCTTGTTAAATAAAATTAAAAATAAAAATGAAATAAATGACTAACTTAGATATGGTTGGTGTCATTCACACACTCATGTTGGAACATAAATATGTGAATAAAAAGTTTTATATTAGATAAAAAGGTGATGTTGAACAATGTATGATCTTCAATTTGTTTTAGGCTCTCTTGTGTTCCTAAAACCACATTTGATCGTTATTAGGTGACGTAGGATTATCTTGATTTTGTTCATTATTAGGCGATGTGAGACTTCTAATTCATTATGATGTTATAAATTGTTATTGGATCACACATCAGCATTTCTCACATTTGAGATACCCACCAACAACTCCCCCTCGTTATGAGTTTATAGATATTTTTATTGGATAATACATCATCGAGCTTTGATACGACTTGTTAATATATTTTTAGTTTGTATTTTTATTGTAAGTATTAAGAGGTTTGGGCTATATGTGTACTTAAAACATTAATGTGATAGGTTCATGTGTATAATATCTTGTTAGGTCACCAGGGTAGTCTAAAACAACGGAAAGATCTCCACATTGGGCCAAAAGCAAACATATAGGTGAATTTGACGTCACTTCTTTCACCCAAAACCTAGGCGTATGATTCACTTAACTTATATATTGCTCGACAATCTCTATTTTCATCTAATGTGGGATTCTTTACTGACACTTGTTCAACACCTCTTATATATAAACTCTTTATTACTTTGTTCATTATTAGGCAATGTGAGATACCCTGGATTATTATTTTCACACTCCATAATCCTTATAACAAGTTAGAGTATTTTTGGTGACGAACAATAAAAACACGCCTAAGTTTTAACCTAAAAGAAAAGGGTAAAGTATAGAGGCCCACGTAGGAAGAAAAAGGGCCTGAAAGTTTGGCACTCTTGTACTGACTGCTGCTTAGGTTAACACCCAACTTATATATATATATATATATATATATATATATATATATATATATATATATCACAGCCCCACCAAGCCTGAAACTTCACTGCATAATAATACTTTGGACCTTTTCATGGTCAATGGCTTGCAAAGCACATGTTAGTAAAGGTGTGGGGTGAGGATCATAAAATAGCAATATTAAGTGTAGGGTTGGATGAAGCGTTGCCATCAAGTAGTTAATGTAACTATCTTGTATAACTAATTGAGAAACTAATTAATTAACTATGGTCCAACTATATGGTCCAAGTTAGTTGTACATATCTGATCAATTCAACTGTTTTTTCCAACATGTTCTCTTAAATGACCGCATATATGGATTAATTAATTAATCATGTATTAAGGATATGGGAATGAGAATAATAATCGTAAGCAGAAGAGAAATACTAGTTCATTTTGAATGTTAAGTCTTAATCATGTGACGTTAGACCATATATTAAAGTCCATGCCATTTGAGAGAGTTGAGACACGAGGACCCAGCCAGAATGTTGAAAACCTCCTTATCCAAGTTTGTTATGCTACCTTTCCCAATCCGATATATAGGAATTCGACAACTTTCATGGTTGTCCTGAAACTGGACAAAACCAACTTATTAGGTGTGTCTCTCAGTCTCTGGGTTGCTTCTATAATTTCAAAAAAAAAAAAAAAAGTGAAATGTCCATCTAGGTAACATGTTTTCAATTATCGTTATCGCTTGTCAGTAAAAAACAAAATCATAGTGATAGCCATAGGGGGTACTGACGGGGAAAGTCATTTGAGTTACTTTTCAACTGTAGACAAATGTAATTTTGTAGAACAAGTAGACAAACATGAATGGCAAGAGAAAGAGCCGTTGTCGTCTAGGTCTAAACCCTAGCCTAGAAATGTTGATAATGGGGAAGGGATTCTCTCAGTGAAATTTTTATTTGATAGTGTCAAGTGTTCAATCTTCACTATTCAAAAACCACTTTTTTTTTAAAATTCAAAGAAATTTTAGGAGTCTAAACAAATTTATCAAATTCGATCATTAATCAAACGAATTTGACTAACCAGACAATTGAAGTAGTACCTACCTTTACCCTCTCTTTGAACTTTGTTTTGGGGATTGATTGATTGTTTGCGTTTCTTTAAGACCTAATTAGAAGATGAAAACCTAGCTAAGATCTAAGTACTATACTCCAATTAACTAACGAGTCTGCATATTCGCTTCATCCACATGCGAATTTTAAAAATAACAAAGTGTTTTGCTACTGTGTTGAAGGTGGAAAATAGAATGTATACAGTATGGTTATCATATTCTATCAGTAACTTTTTAATGTCTTGCTCACATGTTACTTAGAGACACTAAAGTAGCAAGCTGACATCTACACGTTTTATTTTGCCTTAAAATTCAACCATTTCTAACACTTTGATGCCTCGAGTGCTCGGTAGTTTGCTGATTAGTTAGTTAGTTGGTAACTTATAGCAAAGTTTCTTTTTCTTTCCTAGTTCATTGTTTTTTAGATCCTCATGTTACGCAAATTGCCTTGCAACATCACTAATTATCTTAACCACTAAATAAATAATGATGAAAGTAAAATCCAACAATTTGCTGATATTGACTTAAAGTCATGGTCAAATTTGCCTAGATTTCATATTTAAAAATTCCTCACTTTAGCATATTTTTTTTCTGAACAAAAGTGAAAGCAAAATCACTGGAAAGCATGGAAAAGAAAAGAAAGCAATCGCGGGAAAATTTAAACAAAGCGTGCAACTCTTTCTTTTCCTTTTTTCGTTTGCTTTGATGATGTTATTGATATTCAAAGACTAGTTTCCGACGAAGCGCCGATAGATCATTACATTGAGGTGCAAAAGAAACATAATGTTGTATGGTTTCGCCGATGAGATCTTTGAAGATGAGACGTTCAATGTCCAAAACGACATCTCCCATCTCCACGGGACATTCACCCCATCCGCTCATCTCCTCCGCCATGTCCTTCTTCAACACCCCACATATTACTCCATACAAGTCCTCCGACTCTGATTCCTCCCTCTCTCGAATCCTCCTAAACTCCGACCAAAACTGATGTCTCTCTCGCCCAGCGACACCGCCTTCCACGGAGGCAACCGTTGATTTCGGTTCAGAATTTCTTGGAGTGTGTCGAAAATCAACCGCCTCTGCATCCTCGAAGCTTTGGAGGTGTCTTTTCCTTTCAGACACTGCTGCTTTTCCAGTAACAGGAAAATGTCACTCTGTTCTGGCAAGTAACTGCAAGCACGTAAAATCTCCGACACGTAAACAAAGTCACAATCCTCCAATGATGTCTCCTCCGATTTGCCTTCACTGCTACCCAAAGTCGAACTCCATATATCATCTTCTGACTCCACCGATTGATCTGCAATGTAACACACCATTCTCTGTTATTAACGAAATTAACTAACCAATAAACACAAGGTAACACCGTTAATCTATGTATGTAAAGACCGACACTTCCGATTAGAACGTGTCCCGGTGTCCAACACGTATCGTGTGGGACACCTACACCGACATTTCATTTACATGTGTTTTTCTAAAGTTTTCAAAATTAAACCGGTGTCTAGGTGTTTGTGTCGTGTTCGGTGTTTGTGCTTGATAGCTGTTAATAGACTATCGCTCACCTTTGTAATCGATGCACCGTTTAGTTATTGGAGAAGGAGAGCACCAGTCATCGTTGTAAAATGACGAGTCAAGGACTGATACAGGACTCGGTTGTAACTCGTTCACGGCTGCTATTTCTGCTATGCTGTTGAGAAGTTTATCACACCTATCTAGCAGATTCCTCCCTTCACTATACTCTTCCAACTTGTACCTCTGCAACATAAACAATTCAATCACCATCATTCCCATATATTAGATTAAAATTAAAATAATTAACAAAATATTCATTGACGATTACTAATTTTTACCTCTGTATCGTTATGTGAAGAGGTGGTGAAGGTATTCTCTGAAATCGCGGATAACTCATCCTCTGCACCACCCAACATTTTCACCTTAGGATTAATCGCTCTCCTCATCCTGGGCGATCCACCTGTCACTGTCTGGCCCGCTGCATTTCTTCTTCCATTTATCTTTGGGGAATGAACCGGAGACACCCGTCTGGAATCAACACCCTCATTACTAACTCTCCTCTGCGTTTCCACATCAGGAACCTTCCTACGGTTGGGGCTCAAGTTTCTGGTTCTAGCCTGAGCCCTTAAACTCCGGTCAGTATCTCCGGAAAGGTTTGAGTTCAGAGTCCGGCGAGCACGAGGACTAGATCGTACGGTGGAGGGCGGAGGTGTAGAATCATTCCATGTTCGGTTGAATTGAGGAGACGATGATCTGAGCGGTTTCATGAGAACAATGGGAGATTGGTTGGGTTTATCTGAATGAAGGAGACCCTTGAGCTGCAGAGCATCCAAGATATGTTTGAGAGTATCGAGATCTTGAGAAGGCTGGTTAATCCCTCGCATCCTCAACCTTTTCTCAATCATTCCGTAGATCGAAACGGTGTCCTTTGGCTCAGGAAGAAATCAGTAGAGTCATAGAAACTCTTCTTTTGTGCCATCATTTTTGCTGCTTCAGGGAAGTGGAGCTTTAACCCCCTCTGATGCAGCTCTATCGTTCCACAGTCTATTTTTTGTGCCATGCACATTAGAATTAGTATTGCTCTGTTTCTGCACATTGCCACGTTGAGTGTTTGGTTGCAACGGAAAATTGTTTGACTTTGACTCCGAGAAGCGACACTGTGTTAAATCTTTGGAGACCCTAGACTCTGAAGCGGATCGTTGGAGCTTTGCAACGGAATCCGGTAACGGTTCTAACCCCATGAGCCTCACAATTACACTGCTAGTGGAACGACGTTGTTTTTCTCCGTCGTTTTCAATGCTGACATTTGTTGTCGTTTGGGTTCGAATCTCTCTTGGGTGAAGGGTTCCTTTAGCGTCCACCACGGCTCTACTATCTAGTGACAGTCTAGGAGCTTCTCTAGAGAACTTCCAAGAAGACCTTGTGCCTTCCTTGAATTCCAGAACAGGAAGAACCACTTTTGCTTCGCATTGTACATCTTTCGCTGGGGACGGTGACAAACGCGCCGGTGAACTAACATCTTTCTCCGGTTGTTCCGGCGATGCCTGCAATTGCAAAACACAAAACAGGTTAACTTAGCATTCGGATCCTCTCAATCAAATAGATTGAAAGACAAAAATAGTAAAAATGACACGTGGCACTTAAAATTCAACAGCTGCTGAAATTCATCGTCAAATATTAATTAATAATTAAAATTCTAATAAGAAAATCAAGTTCACTTAATTTCGAGAGCAATAATTTCTCCATAATTAAATTTTAACATAAATTTCTCCATTTCAACGGCTTCTGTCGTTGCGTCGCCGCCGGCCGCCACTGTGTAAATGCAAGATGCGTCGCCTTTCACTTGCCCGGCGACTTCAACATGATGTAACGAATCAATCTTGTTTCATTGATATAAGCATGTGCAGCATCCCTCACTTCTTATTCTTGCTTTGACGGACCCCTGTTGTCATCTCGATCCCTTTAGGGGACCAGTACTTTTATAAAATTTCTTTGAGTCACTAATAAAAAAATGCAGAAAAACGAAGGAGAACAAACAACCTGTATTAGATATTGCGGAAGCAGAAAGGAGAAACCAAGTGACAAACTATGCATCAAAATCGATGGAAATTGGGCCGGTGATGGAGATAACGTTACTCTTACATCGGCTTATTTGTTTTTGTTTTTAGAGAGAAAAAATAAATGAATGAATGAATCTCAGGTGTTAAATGCCACGTGTAATTTGCATACTGGATCTCGAGAGGCGTATAGAATGAAAAAGGGAAGAGAAGTGAGGAAGGAACTTACGGGAGTGAGTCTTTTGGTGGAGTGGAAGCGTTTTCCGGAGAGAATGTGGTGGCGATCGAAGATCTGAAAGAAGCCAGCCATGCACCCCATCTGCTTGTGAATGTGTTTTTCCAGGCTATGCTCTATGCCGGTAGACGTAGTCATTCTATTCTATTTTGGGGTTTCGGTTCGGTTCAGTGACTCACTCTCTCTTTCTTTGCTTTTGCTTTTGCTTTTGTGTTGAAGCCTTCTCCATTCCTCACTCACTCACTCTCTCTCCCTCTCATCGATACCTTTATCCTTAACACTCCCGCTTTTCTGGTCTTTAAAACGGTATGGGCGCAATATAACTCCATCTAAGCCGAATTTTCTGCCCTCCACTTTCAGAATAATGCCTAACGTATCCTTCGGTGTATAAAAAAATTGAGTAAACACCAAAATGCCCCACACAAAGTACCGAAAGTTTTTTAGTGATTGAGAATTAAAAGTTTAATTTACTTCTCAACAACTCAAATAAGGGTTAAATAACCAACATAACGTGGGGCAAGTGATAGGTTTATAGTGCAAGTGATAGGTTTATCTTTCTCCGAGAAGCTCGAATATAAAGAATAAACATCTTTTAGGTTCATTGAAAAAAATAATGTATCCTGACTATATATATTCAGAGGATCATATTTTTCGATGAATCTAAAAAGTGTTTAGTCTTTATCTTGAAATTCAGAGAGAGAGTATAGTATAAAAAATATTTGTTAGAAAAGATCAATCTCTTAAGTAGATCTCTATTGTTTCAAAAGATTAGTCTCTATAATTGTTCGTAGAGATACCTTTGTTTACCAAAAAAAAATAAGGGTTAAATTAAACTTTTTTAGTTAGAGATATTTTAGCCCTTTTAAATTAGTAATAACATTTAAGTTCTTGAAAACCAATAGCATTCTGGGTATCCCCATCAGAATCAATATTGTATCCCTTAGGCGCCTTTGCGACTTCGTTGACTACGACCATCCCCTTTTGAGGCGACCGAGATCGCTTTCTCTCCTCCTGCTTCTTGACATACTAATTAAGTTTTCCTTTCGAGATTAGCTCTTCGATGTCGTATTTTAGAACATTGCACTTATTGGTGTCATGCGTACCATTGTTTTGTTGTACCAACAATATTTCTTACGGCTCGCGTCGGGCCTCGCGCTCTAGTGGCTTTGGCAGCTTGATGTCCCTAAACTCGACGTTTGCACATTCAGTCAGAATTTTGGTATGGGATGCGTTGAGCAAAGTGTGTTCCGAGAAGCGGCTAACTATGTTGTAGGGCTCGCGTTATCATGTGCCTTGCTCCTTTTTCGCGCTTCGCCTCTTGTTGTTGTGAGTTCCTCTCGAGGTCGGTTATGTCACGATTCGACTAGCCAAGTCGTCCTCCTCCTCATAGTCGATAAAATTATGGGATCTATGGAGGAACTCTGCAAGGTCTGGGCGGTTAACTCTAATGTCCTTGAAATAAGCTTCCATATTAGAGGTCGCCCACCACGAAGTACAACCTTATTTTAACTAATTAACAAGTCACGAAAATTTATGACTTCTTTGTCTATCCTCTTGACATACTCCCTTACGGTCTCTCTGTCTCCCTTAGCGGATGGCTTTCAAAAGCGTTCTTCAACTTCGGCTTCAACCTCGAGCTATGAACCGTGATGAGAATAGTTTAGCATCTAATGCTAGCATGATATCGAGTTTGGTCTCAATCCTCGAGCAGGCGGGTGGCCTTGAGAGAGGTCGAGAGGAAAATCTTACATTTAGCGGCGTCCTTTGGCATATTTATTCATTTTATTGGAGCATTAGTATCTTTTTATATATATATATATATATATATATATATATATATATATATATATATATGATTTGGTTACACATTTTGGATCAGTGGATACATTTGGTAAATGATTTTCTAAGCTTTATAAATGAATTATATTTTGAACTTCTATTTAACATTATTTGGTTCGAGGATCAAGATGAGACAATGATAATTCATTCCAACAGATCTCTTTTTCCATTTGCTTATTATCTCCTATAATGTAGGAAAATGAATTCATCAAATAATAATCATCAAACTAGACTATAAACAAGTCTCCAGCTGTTGACTCAATATTCTTTATTATACATGGAGATTTATATCCAATATGTATTCCTAACATCCTTTGAGGACCCATTATAATGCATTGTGAGTGGAGAAATTTGGACATACACTACACATCAAAAATTCTAAGATAAAAAATAATAGGTTCGTAACCTAAAACCAAATGTAAAGGGGAAGAGTTGTGATAACTTGTTGGCATGCAAATCAATGTTGCAGCCTGCAAAATGCATGTTCTGAAGTAGAAATTGGAAGTTCTTATCTCACAAATATTAGTCATATAATAAACTGTAGACTTCTAAAGAATGTTTCTCCAAGATCATTTTATGAATGAACATATGCTACGTGATGTCCAATATCAATTCTTAAAGACATACAATACTCGTCAAGTGCTTTCTTGATAATTTAGAAAAATGAGTTCTTAATTAGTGCAGTTAGAGTAGCAAACAATCTCGCAAACTTCCAATTGTGAGTGGACGACAAATATATGTGTCCATTTAGTTGATGCATCAATTAAAATCATAAAATATCTAAATGGTTCATATGGTGGGTGTATTGACCCACAAATATCACCATATGTATTTGTTCTAAAATTTGAGATATTCACTTCCAATTATTGTGGTGATGGTCTAATTATAAAATTCCCCTGTGAACAAGAGATACATGAGAACTTATTAGATTGAAGAATCTTCGGATTCTTCAATTGATGACCACAATAATCTTTGTGTTGATAACGTGTTATGAAAATAAGCCAAAAAGAGAAAGATGAAGCACGAGAGAATGAGAGAGGATAGAAAATGAGAGCCTTTGTAGTATTATCTTCACAAGTATATATTTACACTAAATATGAGTCATATTTATAAGACACAAATAGATAAGTGAATGATCAAAATAGAAGTCACTAACAATTCACTAACTAATGAGAATCAAGGTGAAGCGGAAGACTAAAGGTGGACATCCACTAACTTGTTATTCATAACATTAATATTTTTTAACAAAATATTATATAAACATTTGCCTCCACTATAGGAAATTTCTGAATCCACCATTATTTACAACGATAAAAAATTAAACACAAAAATATGTTTCTTTTTTGTATTTACTTATATAAAACACAAGGATATAATTTGTTTTTGTCTACATAAGTAATGACAAGCACTACTCATAATATCAAACACGTAAAGTAGATATTCCAAATTTGAACTCGAGTAACCACAAAAAATGTTATCCTCACAATGTCGGTGTTAGGAATCTCACATTGAGTAGATAAAAAAAGCTCAATGTGGTTACTTAAGCGTTATGAGACTCTCCTACCTAGTGGACTAGTCTTTTGAGTTGAGATCTCCTCATGGACTTAAGTCCTAACAATTGGTGTTTTAATTGAGAGTTGGACTGCGGAAAGGGCTACTTTTATGCTAATTTAAGGTACTCCACCAAATACTAATTGATGAGTGAAGCCGCCAAAAATGAAAGGACTACCATGAAATTAGTACCGATAGAGTGAAGTGAAAGTTGTCATGACGTCGACTCTTAAAGAGAGGCAATGTGTTTTGAGTCCCACATTGCGTAGATATAAATTTTTTTAAAATGTGCTCCAACCTTAAAGACTCGCTAGTATTTTGAGTTGAATTCTTCTCATGCCATTAAATAAAGTAAGAAAATGAGAGTGATGGATTGAATTAAAACCAAGTCAAGTCGGATGAGTTATTTCACTGCTGTTCTCGTAACAACTATAACCTGTTTTCTATTCATAACAATTGATCCAGCTATACAACTTGATAGTGATAGTTCCAAGTCCTTATCCATAAATATTAAATACTTAAATGTTAATTTTTTGAAAAAAACTATGTTCACAACCTAGGAGGGAAGACTGGTCAAATGAGTTGCATAATTGTACTACTACGTATATTTTGAAGAAATAAAATCAATAAAATTAAACCGTTGTCATGTACTATTTAGAGAACACCTTCATGTCATGTTCAAAATCTTTGTCATAGTGCTCATCCATTTGTTCACTCAAAAGAGAGCTTACAATTTGCAAATTTTTGATACAATAATTGATAACAATTGTCTCGATGTAAGTAAACAAGAATGTTAATTATATAGATAATTTTTTCTAGACAAAAATAGTCAAAAACCACATTAAAATATGAATTCACTAAATTCTTTAAGTAAATAACCAACCTATTTTTTCACAATTTTTAATTAATGGTCTAGAAAATTGTGAAAATTAGATTGGTTATTTGCTTAAAAAACTTGGTTTTTGCCTACTTTTGTCTAAAAAAATTTGTCTATAAAACATTACTTGTAAGTAAATATGAAATGAAATTTGATCCAGTTAATATGTAGCAAGGGTCGGTGGCGAATCTTAAAAAAAATGGGGGGTGCACGTTAGTAACAAATATATAAAATAGTTTTAAAAAAACTTATATATTGTTTCAGTTGGTTTAGTGGGAAATTTTAAGTTTGTCAACATCATTGCCCATAGTTCAAATCCTTCTGAATCCATTTTTTGTGTTAGGTTTGTGAAAATTTTGCAAAATGGCCGCAAAAACTACAAAAGCCAACCCTGGGAATCGAGCCCAGCACCTGATTATTACATCAGCACGCACAAGCCACTACGCTATCAAGCCCTTTAATGTTCTATGTTCGATTGTTTATATATAATCTATAGTTATATATAAAATATATGTATATATAGTAAATTTGTAAAAAAATTGAGAGTCTTGTGTGGCGTCATACCCCAAAAGATCACACTGACAAGGGTCACTATTGGTGTCTTACAAACCTCTGTGTAGGAACCATTATGCACACATATATCAAATCTTGAGGAACATGATCGCTTCTCTTTTTCTGCCAAAACTATCGTCTTTGGTAACACAGTCTTTATTCATAATTAATGAAATTAATGACATAACAGAAGTTAGTATTACTCTACTATACTACTATACTACTACTGCTTTATCATCACAATGGCATGTGCACTGCTCTCTTCTGATTTATCCATGTGACCCTATATATAAGCTCCACCTATATTTCATAGCTTCACTCTTATTGGTTACATTAATTTCTGGTATAGTAGTATTTATGTATGTAAGTATCTATCTATCTGTATGCATGTAAGCAACCTCTTTTTCTTCACTCTTCTGATCCCTTTTTATATCACATTCATTTCTTATCTTTACAATAACAAAAATCTCACTCAGTGATGTGACCATCTTAATCACATTCTTATTTGATTTATATAAAGACATGCAACATTGTTGTCATGAACTCGTAGTTACACTTACACTACAAATGATGCAACCTAGCTACTCTTTAACATAAACTCTGTTTTATATCTACAGGTGGAGGGAGTATTACATTACATTACTTTAACACGAAAAGGGAAAAGCAATTTAAAAGAGAAAGAAATAAAAGAAGAGGAGTTTTAAGTGAAGAGAGAAAAATGAGTGGTCCCCATCGTCCTCGCTCAATTTCCCATATAGTGGAGTGGTTATATCAATGTGGTAAGAGAGTTCAGTTCCCAATCCTCTAACTCTTGTATTCTTATCACCGACTTTTTTCACTACACCTGCATTTTTATACCTCTCCAATACCAACCATATACAATAAAAAATAATAATGTAGTATAATAACTATTGGTTGGAGTGAGCAAATCCTGTAACCTAGGCACCCCAAATGACTTTCTACTTGCAAGGGTGTGGCCATGTTTGGATATGTAATAAAAACACATAAGTACTATAAGGGGTGTGCAAGACCTATTTCAATCCGCAAAGTTGTCTTGACCTAATGGTTTTGGTTTTAATTTAACTCGGTCTCACACAAAATACAGACAAATAAAATTGTCTTAAGTAATAACCCGACATCAGGTTAGGACGTGTTTGAGACTACCCTTAAGTTTCCCGACCCACCCCTATAACTCAATTGAGATCGATGTTTTAAATATCAAACAAACATTATTGTTGAGTGTTAGGAATTCATGTGAGGAATTAATCTCATATTGATTAAGAATGAGCGAAATGAAATATATATATAATATATATATATATATATAGATATAGAAGTAACTAATGAATTTGATGTCTTTAGATTTTGAATCGAGATATGATATCTAAGTCTCTTAGTAGTCATGCTCATTAGCTCGTTATTACTCTGGTGCTCCCTGAACTCACCAATTGTGAGCTCTGGGACTTAACTCAATTGTTGTAAATAGCTTGAATTGATGTACTAATGTATTATCTACTTCCCAAAATATAAGCACCAAAATTACATGTATTTGAACTGAATTCAATTAAGATACACGTACTTTTGGTTATTACATTTTAAGACGAATGAAGTAATTTTTAACTTAATGTTACAAAATTCAAATTCCAAAACACACACACACACACACAAGATTGCCTCCAAGTGAGGATGTTGCCATAGATTTTAACTACACTGATGAGTTACTAATCAATCCCAGATCCGAAGCCAGCTAGGGTTTTCACCTAGATGTTAGTGAATGAGCAAATAACTAGAAGAGGAAAATGCATATAAGAGGTAGTGAGCACATGTAACTTTTATTGTGCATATTGAAAATCTCTACACTAAGGTTGAAATCAGCAGACTTTATACGGCATAGAGATGTCTTATCTTATATTGATATATTATTGTAGAAATTAGGTGATTGGCAGAAAGAGGTATAGGAATGCTGAATCAATGATGAAGAGGAGATGGGATTTTGATTCCTCCATCTTGGGTTCAGTAGTTGGACTGACTGGACTGGACCACTTTGAAGACTATGCTATTCTTAATTCTCACCCAGTCACATGGATTCTCTGACTCTTTTATGTAAATAATTAATTGCTTCACTTCGCCAGATTTGTTCCTTGCTTTCATTTACTTTACTTTTTACTAGTAAAAAAATATATATTCCGGTGGGTATCTCTTTTACGCCAGGCATTTGCTTCCCAATTCATAACCCATGTGCTCCTAACAAACACACAATTTTGAATATACGATATGTTTTTTTATAGATAAATTGAGTTAGTAATTCGTGTGTTAGTTGTTAGAGAAGAGTGTGGAGCGAGGTTTGAACCCTGTACGCACACGTGTCTACCAACAATATCCCTTCACACAAACATGTGAGTTATCCTTATGGGACAAATATACAATGTAACATTATTCCCTATTATTTTATTGGATAATTTTAAAGATGGACATATTTTTAAAGTAGGAACTATAAAAAAAAAAAATTAGTACTAGGAGTTTAGTATATGTGCGTAAGGTTAAAGAAGAGATTCTGAAACATAACAATATTACTATGGGCAATGATTAAGGTGAGAGGCAATGAATATTGCCATGTTCTTGTTGATAATTGATAATGTAAGGAAGGAAAAAAGGGTTTTGAAGTTGTTCATGTGAAGAGGTACATGGCAAACTTGTCATCTAGTGGAGAAGGCTTATTATTGTATTATTTTCCTTTGGAATTTGATTTTATAATTACCCTATTGATACTCTGACAGATGTAAGATATATAGGTATATGAGCATGACCCAATCTAGAACAGGGGTCAAATTTTCTATATCCCAAAAAGAGAGCATTCTCCTAACATTCACATGCCTCTTCCTTTATGTTTACTTCTTATCTTAAAACTGGAAATTAAATATCCAAAGACCAAAAAAAAGATGATGAAGATATATGAAAAAGAAGGAAAAGTGAACTGTGAATCTATAGGCACATGATATGCGGGGGAGAACAATTACCTCTCTGCTCAATTATTACTATTATATTACACACACAAAATGCATACAACCTTAGTTGTGAAATATTGTAAGCATATACTATAAATCGAGTATCATCTGCACAATTGCAAAGACTAATTCATCAAATACGGTAGGACCACAATGGACATCAAATCTCTTCTTTAAGAGATTTAACACGGCTGGATATTAAAGACTGAATACGAACTCAAAACTTTAGTTAAATTAAAAGAGATCCCTACCACATCTCACCCAGGACCCTGGTAAGCATATATAAATATGAATAAATGTGGATATACATATATAGTATATCATATATCTCAAGTAAAACAATTATTTTGTGAAAATCACGTAGTATTATGATTTGAATAAAAGGCTATCATTAATATTAGTCAAGTTGACTAGGGCACTGATTGATCAAAGTGATGAAATAAATAAAATGCAGCAGAAGAGACGAGAGGACAGTACACTGCTACGAATGAGGAATGAGGTCATACTAGTTTATAATAGGGTTCAGTCAGTCAGGTACTTACTTAACGAGATAGGAGTATAGAAAGAAATGGAATAGAATTTGGTTTAATATATAAAAATGTGTTTGTTAATTTATTGTAGTTTTGCTTCAACGAAAGGCAAACTAACTGGTGGAGGCTTGTTAAATGTGTATATTCGTTTTACACGTTCTTCGAACACTAAAAATATTGATATATTATTATTATTATTATTATTATTATTATTATTATTATTATTATTATTATTATTATTATTATTATTATTATTATTATTATTCATAGACAAAGTGAAAACGACGTGATAAGGGAAAAGAAAATGATGAGTAACGGTCCTTTTTGTGCACACAAATTGTGATGTGTGCCCAGAAAAAGGGTTACTGGGAGGGAGGAATGGGAGATGTCTCCACTCTCCATTACCATTTTACTAGTACTAATAATAATTTGCTTGGGACCCGAACCAATTGGGTGTGTGTGGTGTGGCCAAATAAAATGCCCTTTCTCATCCATAATGCTCACTCACTCTCACTAGCGGATCATGACATGAGATTATGAGATTCAAAATTGTGTCTCGAGTATAAACTTAAGAGTATTAGTACAAATTTAAAATTTTAGGAATTCAAAAAAGTTTACATAGAGAGTAAACAAAGCACCTTTTTTTACGCTACACGTAAGTTTGCCACTGCTCACTCTCGGATACCATGCTACACCCTACACCCTCCCTCCTTCTCTTCCTAACTTACGATTATTGGGACACTTAGCAAATTCAATTTGTCCCAAATTGATTGTAGTTTTAGATTTCCAATGAAACTTTTAATGTTCTTTTCCACTTATACTCTTATTAATTATGACAACTTTTTCTATCCAATAAAGGGTTCACATTTATCAATGTAGAGAGATAAAAGGTTAAATAGTAAATTATTGTAGCGACCAAAAAATCCGGGAATGGATTCTTCGAAGTTCGAAAGGAAGTCGCCACCGAAATTCTAGTTTAAGGGCAAATTCGGAAAATCCCTTTAAGTTTTAGGACGAGGCATTGTTAGGGTTCGGGAGTCGTTATGTGTGGGGAATGTATTAGCACCCCACGACATCCATTGTCTAATTAATTTAAGATTTATTTAATTATTACCCTTTTATTTGTAGAGAAAAAGACTTATTTAAGTTTTTGATTTTTAGTGCTTGACAAGAGTTTGAGTCTTGCTCCTACGCACTCTCAGGATCTGATGGAGGAATCAAAAGCTACGTAGTTCTTCCCGAAAAAGGTTTGTTGGTTGGTGTTTTTTTAGTGTAGGGGTCCTAGGATTCCTTGAACTGCATGCAATTTCATCGATTTAGGACGACGACTAAACCCGATTGTACAATCGATTTAGTCCCCACTTTTTGAAAATTGTTTTTAAGCTTTTGAAAGAAATCGGTTTGGTGTGAGGTGGGTTAGTTTTAGAATGGGTATTCTAGGACTCTGAACTGTCTAGCTCATTAGTTCTAGAACGCCGACTAACCTAGGTTGTACAACCGACTTAGTCCCCTATTTTTAGGAAAAATAGTTTATTCGTATTTATTAAGTTTTCGGGGTTCTTGAATCAGCATACTCATTGGCCTTAAAATAATGACTACTAACTAGGTTGTACAACCGACTTAGTCGTTTATTTTTGGAAAAATGATTTATTTATATTTTATTAACTTTTTGTAGGATTCTTGAATCAGATGTACTCATTGGTCTAAAATCTTTGACTAATCCGGTTGTACAACCGACTTAGCCGTTTATTTAATTTCGAGGAAAAAGTATTTATATTTGAATTGGAAAAGAATTAAAATGGAAACAGGGGTGAAAATGGTAAATTAGGGTTTTATTAGTCGTAGAAATTTGTATAATCAATAGGAGGTGCAAAGAGGAAAGCCCGGTTCGCATAGGAGAGCCGAGTATGTATGCAAAGCGGGCTTAAGTGGGGAAAGGTGTGTGCGTGAATTGGAGGGTGCAAATAACATTACGATAATTAAAAATAAAAATAAAAAAAACACTATAAACGGCCCAAACCTAAAACCTTGGCGAAATTCCATCAAAACTAAAACCTTGGCGAAATTCCACCATTGAGAAGTGGGAAAAGCAAAGGATGTTGAAGACCAAGTACAAAGTGATCGAGAAATGAGGGGTTCTACAACACCTGACCCATTCCTAAATGATGAGATAACAATCACCCGTAATGGACATGAAAATGTTACTTGTAACAAAAGGATGTTCTATGAAGCAAAAGTTTAGATTAATATTAGGAATGCATGGATAACATCACGATACTAAAAGCATGATGTGAACCGACACTTATGGCTGTAGTTTGGAGTGCGAAGCAAAGAACTAATATCTTAGAAAAGAAAAAACATAATAATAAAACAATTCTCAATGAAAAACATTAAAATTACCTTGACCAAAAAGAGTAGTGAAAAGCATAGCCGGTGACTCTTTGTTCGTTTCCCATAGTTAATATAAGTTTTAACAATCTCGCCACAGATTTCGGGATCAGCCTACATGGCGATCTTAAAGCTTCACTTATTCACATTAATGGGACACCGGATGAATCATGAGTATCGCTACAAAATGCGATATCAATGAACGCACCAAAGACTTGAGTGCGTACAAAACCGTCGTCGTCAAGTCACAAGCATACGTGGTAGATTGAGAAAAATACCAAACAAATGTTGTGTCAAGAATAGAGGATTTAGAGAAATAAGCACTCTGTATGGGTATGAGTAAGCGATGGCGGTGACTAGAGGAGAAGGATTAATGTCGATCGGTTATGAATTCCATTGCCAATAGGAGTTATGATAGAAACAATAGTCATCCATAGATATTGGCCAAACCATGAAATACGTGGTGAGAATTATTTATGAACTAATCAATAAAAGAATTCATCGATGTATCAAAAGGCCTCGTGTCCTAGACTTTTGCATTGACGTCAAATCATGATTGATTTCGTATGGCCTCAACAAGATGTGGCGTGAACTCACTCACTAAGGAATAAAGATGTTGGCTTTGGACTAAATACACATATAAGAGGAGGTAATAAGTTTGCAAGAAAGAACTGTATGTTTTGTGATACGCAAGTGCAAAGGGATGCCGAGAGAGAGAGATTGAAAAGGAAGAGGCATTTTGTGTTTTTATAGGTAAAAATTAGGTCATTAGCATTAATGTGTTTTATTTGGTTTGGTGGGCTTTTGCGAGATCCGGTATGTGGGCTTCTTTGAGTAGTCTTGGAGAGCAAGAACAGACCCCAGAGATTACTGATGCTGCTCCTTTATTTAATTTTCGTTTTTTATATTTTTTGTATTTTTATTATTGTTTTTTTTTTTGTATTTTAGAGATTGGGACCTTTTGCATACTCCTAAATTGTAATAAAAATTAAATTAGCTTTTTTGACGCTTTTACTCAAAATAAATTAAACGACTAAAACAAAAAAAGAGGACGGACAAAATTGGGGTATAACAGCTGCCCCTCTTTATTAGTATTTCACTAGAAAGTGATGAGTTATCGAACTTTCGTAGTAGAAATAGGAATAAAGATAAGATAGACGCTAATTTTGTCCGTTTAAGGGAGAAGTGGAAGGTTTGAGAGATAAGAGGGAGTGGTTAATACTTGGCGCATTAACCGAGAGTTGAATGAAGGGTCAACAAGGACACGAAGGAGCACTACGGCTCTGAAGGACCACTCGTGAGTGCGGAAGGCCGCCTAGGCCTTAATTGAAGGACCATCGTAGTGCGAAGGAGCGCAACTAGCTACGGTACTAGTAAAGCGATGCGAGGGGCCTTTATATTCGGCGGCCATGATGGGTCAAGATCGGTCTAGAGGCGATATGTTGACCATGAAGGACGTCCACTCTGTCTTTAGGCGACACAACTAGTCCGAAGGACCACTCGGGTCCGCGAAGGTCGCGGGCTCGCTCGACTCGACGTTGCGACTGGGCCACTTAGGGCATTTGAAGGGCGTAGTGCTCTCGAAGGACCACTCGAGTGCGAGGATCAACTTGGTGATGCGTGATACGATATGAGATCAACGCTTAAAGCGCTGATTTTAGAGGAACAAAATAGGGACTAACACTTATCGTGTTTATCCGAGCACACCTAACAAATGCATCTACCCAGGGAAAAAGCTTTCTTCTTTTGGCAATGCAATTAATGGTGCACGGTAATGCAATGATTGGTATTCGGTGGAATGATTTTTCCCTTTTTGTTTTTTTTTGCTTTTTTGCTTGTTACATAATAAATGCATGAAATGCAAATGTGAATATGATGCAAATGAAATGATTGAATGCAAACGAAATGATTGAATGCAAATGCTATGGTTCATGGTGCGCTGATATGAAATGATTGATTGGGTGTAGAAACATTTTTTTTTGTGATGATGAGATGTGAGGCTTTGGATACGAGAGGCGGAGATGAATATTGATCATTCTTTGGAAGAGTTAGTTTGATTCAAACTTCGGCAATCTCAAGGTCGTTATCTACAGACACTGACGTGAAAAGGTACTTGACTGTATTTGCAAACTCGTTCATTTTTTCCTTCCATTATGATGCCCCATGATGACCGAAGTGTATGTCCACAAAGTTACCTAAGTGGATTTTTAGCATCATATGATCAACTTGTGTTTTCTCTCTCTGAAGCATTGCTTTGTGAAGATGTATAGTAGTGCGAATAAAGAAGAATGAGTCAGTTAACTTGGGGTTCTAAAGACCTAGGGTGTGGACATTTGTGGCACATGAAGGGGTGAATGACTGACTAGTCTTTGTCAAGGTCCTGAAAGGTAGGTTTTCCCAAGCCAAGAAATGCAGGTCTGCCCCAATTTAGATTTGATGACGGTAAGTGAATGACTTGCCCCTGTCTAGTGGTGACAAGCTAAGGGTGTAGAAGATGATGAACTGGGAATGCATTGGCTTTGGAATGAAAGGCGGAAAACAAAAGACTTTGTCTCAACCCGTAGAGTTTGGTGTTGCCCCAAGATTGCCCCGGCTAGAGTAGTAGCGTTTTAGGGTAATGAGTTGAGAAATTGCCCCGGTATGGTTTTTTGGCTGTGAATATGGCGAGGGGATGAGATGAGTGTTGGGTGAATCTCCCCAATTGTAGGCGGAGTGAGAGGTGACAGGATTGCCCCACTTGGTATTGGGATTTTCAAATGGTTGTGAAACGTGATAGAGTTAGGGTTATGGGTTATGGGTTTTTGGAGTTTGTCTGGTATGGCTATAGGCTGGGTGTGGTATGGGATGGACATTGTACAAATTTCCCCAAGTTCAAATGGAATAGATGGTGAAAGGGATGCCCCACTTTAGGATCTAGGTGACGATCCTAGTATAAACTTTTGGTTATCTTTAGGATGACTCTCAGACTACACTAGTCTTGAGTTTGCTATGATGAAAACTACACTTGGTGATCACTAGACATTGTCTTAGTATAACTGTAACTTGAATGAATCTTGTGGTGCAAGCCTTTTTTTTTAGGTATATTTTTTTTTTGAGCAAACATATTATAAATAAATAAACTTACTTGTCCTGAAATTAAAACTTGGAGAAAACAAAAGCAAACAGTCAATGATCGGAATGAACTCTAGAGGGTTGTAATGTGGCTGAAGGTTAGGGTTTATGACGAAAAGGATTATTGGGCTCAAAGAGGTGTTTGAGGATTGATGGGACAGATGATTTTTTATTGGTGGTGTAACTTGGCTAATGGGTAATGATTTATGAAGGAAAGAGTTATTAGGCTTAAATAAGTGTTTGAGGTTTTATTTATGCAGCAATTGATGTGCCGCATGGTAGAATGGACCTGTTTAGGGATGTAACTTAAAGGATAGGATATTATGGACAAGGGAAGTGTTTGGGGGTTTATTTCAGACAAGGATCTCTTATGCATTTAATGGTAAGAAGTATCAGCTCATAATTGTACCACTTTTGCTTTTTCGTGGTTTTTCGATCCTCTTTTTTGATTTCACTTTCTTTTTTTGATTTTGATTTTTTTCTTTCTTTCGAGCTGAGTGACTTGATAAAAATGATACACCATTTTTGATGTGGAATTGATCCTTGTCTAGGGTGATTGAAAGGTTTTTAGATTTTTGGCTTAAGGTGGGTAGCACAGGTTTTTTTCGAGGGTATGGGAAGATGGTCAAACTTCATTTCAAATCATGATTGCTCGTTTTCTCAAAAATTAACTAAAGGACAATAATTTATTTACTTTTATATATTTGCTCTTTTCTTTATTTCTTTTTTTATGCCCTAATTTTTGCTTAGGCCGCTCTTACGAGTTTTCAACCTAACAGGCCTTTTTGAATTTATTTTTTTGTAAAGGACTTGCACCAAGGAAATACAACGTTGACAAGGTATTTTAGAGATCACAAATTTGCCCTAGTATGGAGGGCCTAAAGCGTTATTTCATTAGTGAGAACAAACCAAAAAGTCGACTAGCTAGGGGAGTATGTACTTTAGGGTGGTCGGGGCAGGATTAGACTCGGACGGGGGGTGATGACAAGGTAGGGATAGCAACTGACTCAAACAAGAATGAAGTCACATGTCATACACAAATTACTACACGAATGCTTCGTAAAGAGTTAACAACAGTTTTAACATGAATGAAATTTTGATGGACTATTTTGGTCATTCATCATGGGGTGGATGAGATGCAACGCTTTGTTGAAAAAAATGTGAACGAGCTGCTAATTTGAAAAATTGAGTGCCTTGAAACACCTTGAGCTTGCAACTAAGTATGGCTAAACTTTTTCAAAAAGAATTATTTATCTCACAAGAATGTCTCACCTCTCATCGCAATCTTTCTCTATAATTTTTTTTTATGATGCATGATGTAAGTATGCAAATGAATGAATGAACATGAAATGAGAATGCCAACGAACGAATGAATGTATGTGTATGAAATGATAATATATGATTTTATTTGTCGCGTCGGGGAATTATAAGTTTACATTTGGAGAGTAAAGTACAAAGTTTAACTTTGACTTTAGCATGCATGGCTTCTCTCCAAAATAAAGCTTTTAATTCTCAGACGGTCATAAAAATGTACGTAACATAAGATGTTTATCTTGTTGTTTTTTTTTGTTTATGCAAAGAAAAAGAAAAATGCACGTGGTACATTTTCTAAAAATGTAGTAAATAATGATTTTGATTTTTGACTTTTTGATTTTTTAATTTTTTTTTTTGGATAAAAGACGGTATGCATTAATGTTCGTTTGAATGCAAGGGTATAAAGCTCCTTTGTGACCCTAGAAGGGTACCCTATGGAGTGGGTCTAAGGTTTCTTTTATAGTGAGCCTCACAAGGGTAGTTTTAAAGAATCCTACACAAGGTTCCTAGAGCCAAGGATCCCAGTCAAGAATACTGACCCCAACAATAGGCAAGCTATTAGAAGGGATAACATCCTTAAAAGGAATCAAACTCTAGGTGAGATTTTCATGACCACCCAACGAGACGCACGTCCATGCAGCCATCACTACGCAATCTCGTTCTAACTTAGGTTTGCACTCGAGTCCGGGTAGAGGACTTTTCTCACATGTGTGTGATGTGTAGATGTGAAGTGTGTGTAGGAGCAGTTTAAAATAAACCTTGAAGCTGCAATCAAAACAAATATTCATACAAATATCGTCTTCTACCCTAGGGTTTATATATCACATAAAAGTATAACATGCAAAAATAAATAAATAAGGGAAGGGTAAGAATTAAATTAATCCTAAATAATTAGACTAGGTTTTGACTCTCTAAAAAGAATTAAGTCCCCAGTGGAGTCGCCAGCTGTAGCGACCGAAAAATCCGGGAATGGATTCTTCGAAGTTCGAAAGGAAGTCGCCACCGAAATTCTAGTTTAAGGGCAAATTCGGAAAATCCCTTTAAGTTTTAGGACGAGGCATTGTTAGGGTTCGGGAGTCGTTATGTGTGGGGAATGTATTAGCACCCCACGACATCCATTGTCTAATTAATTTAAGATTTATTTAATTATTACCCTTTTATTTGTAGAGAAAAAGACTTATTTAAGTTTTTGATTTTTAGTGCTTGACAAGAGTTTGAGTCTTGCTCCTACGTACCTCCAGATGCAATGGAGGAATCAAAGCTACGTAGTTCTTCCTGAAAAAGGTTTGTTGGTTGGTGTTTTTTAGTGTAGGGGTCCTAGGATTCCTTGAACTGTACAGCTCACTGATTTCTAGGACGCTGACTAACCCGATTGTACAATCGACTTAGTCCCCCACTTTTTGAAAATTGTTTTTAAGCTTTTGAAAGAAATCGGTTTGGTGTGAGGTGGGTTAGTTTTAGAATGGGTATTCTAGGACTCCTGAACTGTCTAGCTCATTAGTTCTAGAACGCCGACTAACCCGGTTGTACAACCGACTTAGTCCCCTATTTTTTAGGAAAAATAGTTTATTCGTATTTATTAAGTTTTCGTGGTTCTTGAGTATGCATACTCATTGGCCTAAAATAATGACTAACCTTGGTTGTACAACCGACTTAGTCGTTTATTTTTGGAAAAATGATTTATTTATATTTTATTAACTTTTTTGTAGGATTACTGAACTGTACAGCTCATTGGTCCTAAAATGCTGACTAATCCGATTGTACAACCGACTTAGCCGTTTATTTAATTTCGAGGGAAAAAGTATTTATATTTGAATTGGAAAAGAATTAAAATGGAAACAGGGGGTGAAAATGGTAAATTAGGGTTTTATTAGTCGTAGAGGGCTGTATAATCAATAGGAGGTGCAAAGAGGAAAGCCCAGTTCGCATAGGAGAGCCCAGTATGCAAAACTGGGCTTAAGTGGGGGAAGGTGTGTGCGTGAATTGGAGGGTGCAAATAACATTCTGATAATTAAAAATAAAAAATAAAAAAAAACACTATAAACGGCCCAAACCTAAAACCTTGGCCGAAATTCCACCATTGAGAAGTGGGAAAAGCAAAGGATGTTGAAGACCAAGTACAAAGTGATCAGAAATGAGGGGTTCTACAACACCCACAGCCCATTCTAAAAATGACATAACAATCATCCCGTAATGGACATGAAAATGTTACTTGTAACAAAAGGATGTTCTATGAAGCAAAAGTTTAGATTAATATTAGGAATGCGTGGATAACATACTGATACTAAAAGCATGACTGTGAACCGACACTTATGGCCTGTAGTTTGGGTGCAGAAGCAAAGAACTAATATCTTAGAAAAGAAAAAAACATAATAATAAAACAATTCTCAATGAAAAACATTAAAATTACCTTGACCAAAAGAGTAGTGAAAAGCATAGCCGGTGACTCTTTGTTCTGTTTCCCATAGTTAATATAAGTTTTAACAATCTCTGCCACAGACTCGGGATCAGCTACCGCTGATCTTAAAGCTTCACTTATTCACATTAATGGGACACCGGATGAATCATGAGTATCGCTACAAAATGCGATATCAATGAACGCACCAAAGACTTGAGTGCGTACAAACCGTCGTCGTCAAGTCACAAGCATACGTGGTAGATTGAGAAAAATACCAAACAAATGTTGTGTCAAGAATAGAGGATTTAGAGAAATAAGCAGCTCGCTGTCGGTATGGTAGAGCAGTGGCGGTGACTAGAGGAGAAGGATTAATGTCGATCGGTTATGAATTCCATTGCCAATAGGAGTTATGATAGAAACAATAGTCATCCATAGATATTGGCCAAACCATGAAATACGTGGCTGAGAATTATTTATGAACTAATCAATAAAAGAATTAATGATGTATCAAAAGGCCTCAGGTCCTAGACTTTTGCATTGACGTCAAATCATGATTGATTTCGTATGGCCTCAACAAGATGTGGCGTGAACTCACTCACTAAGGAATAAAGATGTTGGCTTTGGACTAAATACACATATAAGAGGAGGTAATAAGTTTGCAAGAAAGAACTGTATGTTTTGTGATACGCAAGTGCAAAGGGATGCCGAGAGAGAGAGAGTGAAAGGGAAGGGCGGCTGTGTTTTTATAGGTAAAAATTAGGTCATTAGCATTAATGTGTTTTATTTGGTTTGTGAGGCTTTGCGAGATCTGGTATGTGGGAACTTGCTGAGTAGTCTTGGAGAAGCGAAGCACTTTAGAGATTGCGATCTTGCTCCTTTATTTAATTTTCGTTTTTTATATTTTTTGTATTTTTATTATTGTTTTTTTTTTGTATTTTAGAGATTGGGACCTTTTGCATACTCCTAAATTGTAATAAAAATTAAATTAGCTTTTTTTTTGACGCTTTTACTCAAAATAAATTAAACGACTAAAACAAAAAAAGAGGACGGACAAAATTGGGGTATAACAATTATGCAACACTTTTTAAAAAATCTAGACTCCCAATCATTTTTCTTAAAAGATGTGTCAAAACCTTAAACTGTAAACAAAGTTGGACGGATGGAGTACTACAAACAAAAAGCACACAAGTGGTATTGATCACAACTTCAATAAGTGCCACTTGTACTACAATCCCTGGGGGGTCGAGAGCTTCACTAGTGGCACATAATTAAGCAGCTGTTTCTATTAGCAAGATGTCATTATAGTATTGAACTCTAATTAGTTAGTACTCCTAGCAAGGATATCTCAAGAAGAGTCCACTACAACTTGAAAAGGAACTGAAGGTTTGGAATTATATGAATGCTGCCTGGGTGGCGGGCTTGCCGGCCACTACAACTTTATGCATTTCTCTATTTGTCTCACATGTATAGCAATGTGCACTTTAGACACATAATAAGAAGAGGAATGTTAATAACTTAAACTCACTTCTTAATACACTTTTTCTAGTGGTTAAAAACTAAATAAGCCTCTTATTAAATTATGTGGGCATGAACCATCAACACCGTTGACCCAATGACATAAGCTACCTTGAGACATAGGTCGACCTAGTGCTCTCAGGTTTGATCCATGTAGTGACAAATTTAGTGTTGATCAGTACAAATCAGTCAAGTACCTCGCTCAACTACCTCTCAACCATGCAAATATATTTTCACAAAAGGAAATCATCCTAATTTCTCCCACACCATAGAGATTTGGAGATGAAACAATACCCTCGCCATTTCTGGCCACAAGAACCTTCCAACATAGACTGGGACTATCAACTAGAAGCCTCCAATAACATGATGCTACCAATAACATGCTTTCCCTTCTTGCTGCAAATTCACGTTGGCTACAAGCCACTATCAGCAATTGGCATGAAACCGTCGCGTGTATCACAAAGGTTGCATACTGACAAATTCTGATTGGCCCAAAGGCCCACTCGGTTAAACAATGAGGAGGCTTCTAATTACTTAGGCCCAAAGAAGTTAGTTGTTTACTATCCATCCTATGGGTTCGGTTTCATTTTCTTATCCAATTGGTGCTTACAATTTTCTAACTTGGACCCAAAAAAAAACAATTTTCTAACAAAAATTGAGCCAGGTTTCAGTCATTAAAAATTAGTACTGCTACAACTATCCATTGTCTTGAACATGAAAGGAAATTAACGATGACCATTGAAATAAGATACCATATGAAAACATTTTTATGGAAGGGTAGCAGAGGGAGAGCAACAAAAAGAAACAAGTACATAAAGGGCTTTGTTAAATGGAACACTAAAGAAAGCTCAGAAGCAACATGATTACAATATCTATCATAATTCATAACAAATTTACTCTTTCAAATCAGGGATGATGAGTGTTCTTTGCTTTTCCAAACAAATCTTATGAGGTCTGTCAGAAAATTTCATCCTCATTCAGCTTCAGTTGATAACTCCTCAAACAACTGTCTGGCCTCTTCTTTAAGGCTGAGTGCTGAATTGCTGATAAAATTAACCACCAAAAGCCATCATATTTAGGTTGTTGACTCATGCACACACATAAAAGTTACTAGTACCACCAAGGGATGTGAACAAATGGGTTTGAATTATATGAAACCTCGTATAAGCAAATAATGATACTTTTCAATTGAATGTCGTAAATAAACGTGATTACACATAAACTGTATTTGATGCAGAGAAGAAGCTAATCTAATGTGATACAGCACGGGTCCATTAAAGAATTAGTGTGTGGTATAACATGCACACCTATCTATCCACAATGCAATTGATACACAGCTTCAAATCAAAGTATCCAACATCCACATGCTTGTGAATCCTGAGGTCCTTCAAACCATCTATCCCATAAGAGGTTTACAGGTCCATGTATTCTGTAATCAGAGAAAACTGATGATGATCAAGCTCTAAACCTACAAGCAAGAATAAATAGAAAGTAAAAGATGTAGGAATAGAAATTACTCTGGGAGTAGTGGATCAGGTCTACTATCCATGTTTTGTAGCAAGCTGCACTATGCAAGTGAAATTGTTTAAGCCTTATAGCATATTGTTTCACAAGACGAATAAGAATCATAAGATAAGCTTATTAGCAACCCTAAGAAAAGACTATGCTGAGTTGACAGAAGGGTCAATGCGAGAATGCAACAAGAATTATGCATGTCAGATGTTGGAACTAACAGAACTAATACACAACATAAAATGCTCTCTTGAACTAAATATTGCGATCTTCTTAGATCTTCATGGAGAAGCGAAACAACTGTTCGGTGAGTACTTACTCCATGCATATAGCAGACACATTTTCTGTTTTCTCAAGCTCTTCCAGTTCTTCCTGTATAATATTCAAAAATAGAATATGATTAACAAATGACTAATACAGGAAATACGATAATAGAGATAACTGACTTTTTAGTCTAATGGTTTACACAAGAAAGCGCACAACTGGCCTAACATTGATTTAAGCAACTAGAAAAGCGAAGCAATATAACCCCGTAGTAAATAGTAAATACTGATATTCATGACAAGAATCAAGAAAGACAAATTTATTGACACTAAATGGTTGAACACATGAAGTTTGCTAGGAAGTCAGAGAAACACATGACACAATTTTTTCTCCAGTTATAGTGGAGGTCCTCCACTGAAATTTCTAACTGCTCCAATTTCTCAGAAGAACAATCCACATAGTTCTAGACATGTTTTGAATTTTACAGAAACATTTTGTAAGGAACCATAGATATCTACTGTGAAGATGCAAGCTATCAATGAACCAACTATTACATCCAATTTTTTTTACTAAAGTAGTGACAGCTCAGTTGGAATAGAACTCTAAAGTAAACCACTTGGCTATAGAGCCCTTCACAGTTCACACCATGTAATCAACCAATCATCCCGACCGGTAAGCTTACACTGGTTAGTGAAGATGCGAGAGCGGTTTCATATTACAAAATGTCATATTGAGTAGAAAACTACACACCCTAGGAATAAGGAACGGCAAACAAAATCTATGAAACTGATTAAGTTGTGAAACTAATTTGATAAGATCCAACCCAAATATGTCTCTCTCTCTCTCTCAAACACATGCACAAATTAAGATCGATGGATGGAAGATGGAAGAATTAATGAGAATGGCTAATTTGTTTTAGAACACCAAATCCAGTTCAGAATCCCTATTAGTTTGTTGTTCACTTCAAATTCCATTAAGTATAAACATGTTCTATACTTGGGAATTGATTGTGGAAGGTAAAGCATAACAATAACACGATTTGCTAAAGCTAATGCTAATTATGGTAAGTTGAGAAGCTAGAAAGCAAATCAAAATGGGGTTTCTTAACCCTTTGTACACCAAAATCCCAAAAGTTTCAAACTTAGTTAAACCTACACTACACATGATTCATAGCCTATATATCTTCATCCTAATGTAACATCCTGTATAGAAACCAGAGCCAGAAATTGCTATACCAATAATACGTCAATCTTTATAAAGGAAATAAATAAATAAATTCACAAGATATCTATTGAGTAAGCACATTGCAAAGTCAGTAAAATTGTCATGTTGCATTTGCAATCGAGTGAAATAGTTAAAAAAAGAGGGAGAAAAGTTAAGTTAACCAACCCGAAGAAATTTGGAATCTTGGTCAAGACGCTTCAATTCAGCAAGAATACGATGTTTGCCTCTTTTATCTGCTGCTGCTACTACTGCAACTGAAACAAGAACGGTTTCTTCATCAGCGGACGACGCCGTTTCAGACGCCATAAGTATCAAGTTCCAACACTCATCCACTCAAATTGCCTTTTTCTGCTTAATACTATGACACAAATAGATCTGAGACTATTCAAAAACACACACACATTACAAAGAAAGAAAAAGAAAGAGACTGCTTTCTAATTATATTCTTCAAAAAGGAACTTTTTCTTTCTACTTGTGCCCCGCGCTGCCCACTCATCCAAATTGAAATTATCAACTAACACATCAAAAACCGAGCTCTCTTTTTTAATTTATTCATTCACATTCCTTGCATGCCGTTAATTAAGAATACACTGCTAAGCTGCGCTTTCTTATTTTTGTTTTGCTTCCTATGCAATTCACATGAGGAAACCAGCAAGTTGGATAAGGACGGACACCACATCAATGGTGGTTAATTCTTAATTAATTTAACCATTAGTATTTTATATCGATCGAGGATACTTTTATTCTTAGGAGTATTTTTTTAAAAAAATTATTTAGTACTATTTTTATTTCTTCTTCGCCAGGATGTGCCATGAGTCGGTGGTGGATCCAGGATTTGGGTGGGGTTGGGAGTTCAATTTTTTTTTTTATCGAAGGGTGTTTCAAATTTTTTAAATACTCAATTCGCTAAAAATATAATTAAAAACAACTGTAATAAATTTAAGAGTTTAATTTATATATACATACTGTGTATCAGGTTTTACAACCATCACCAATCACAATTCAAGGAGTGGTTGGTTACCAATTGACTAATTGGTGGTTACTAATTGACCAATTTGTTTTTGGTGATGTGTCAATCTTTAATTGGTAGATAGTGTAAAAGGTTCATACACCTATTGTGTATATAAATTAAACTCTATATTTAAATAAATAAATTATATATTTCACAATTGTCCTCTACGTGATTTCATAATCTGAAAACGTTAAATAATAAACTCAGAGTCAATTTTATTGAATACATCACTCTCAACGTATATCACTAGACCGTCATTCATCCATGTATCTCTCACCCAATTAGACAACCTATTCTTCACAATATTCATAGCCGATAAAGTTTTTTCTAGAGTTTAACATTCATTGCGAATAAAAGAAGGTAATGTCGATTTAAAAGAAGATAAACCTGTGGATACACATTATATCTTCCATTTTCAACCAACGTCTCTCAAAGTTGTTAGAGTCCTTTCAAAGAAGTAAATTCAAGATTCCTACGCATATCGATGATGTAACCGTCTAGTTGACAATCAAGCACCGCTAACTTAAATGGAAAGAACTCATGTGGATAAAAACTTGCAAATTCCAACAATTTTGCCTTATCAAAAGTAGAGAACACTCGACAATACTTCTAGTTTTATTAACATAACACAGAACAAGTGCCATTTGTTCTTTAGTTGATATGTCACAAGCTTCATCAACAAGAATAGCAAAGAATCATTTCCAATATCAGCAATAATAGCATTAGTAGTTTCTAATGCAGCAGCATGGGCAATATCTTTTTAGATTATTGGAGCAATTCATTGATGGTTTTCAGGAGCATTATCCAAAATCTCTTCATATTGCTGCCAAACATCCTTTTGTTGTTGAAAAAGACTTTGGCTCCACCCTCTAGCCAAATCTCTATCAATCTGTTTCAGATGCCCAAGAAGACGTTTTTTTCCTTTGAAAAATATTGCCAAAATTGATTCTATTCCACTCCTTGAGAGCTTGTTGAGTAAACACAAGCTTATTTGAAAAACCATTCTCAGACAAATTCCAAGCTTCATGGACAACTCTATCAAAATCTTGATGGGTTAACCAAGCAACTTCAAACCTAAAAGGTTTTCTTTGTCTATTATTCCGAGGAAAGTAAGCAAGTTTCATTAAAAGAGGCCGATGATCAGATTTAAAAAAAGGAAGGTGGTGAATAACAACCTCACTAAACCTTATTCTTCATTGAAGATTAACGAGCATTCTGTCAAGTATTTTCCTTATACCATCCCTCTCCCAAGTAAAAGGGTCCCCACTAAAACCTGCATCAATGAGATCACAAGAATTAATCATATCAATCAAACCCGCTTATTTTCGCAAAGGATTTCTCAGAGGAGGTCCCTGCCGTTCAGAATCACTAATAATTGCATTAAAATCACCAATAATGTCAAGGGATCAGACATCCCTTCGTGTAAGTCTCTCAAGTCTCCCCACAACTCCTGATACTTAGAGTAATGAGGAGAGCCATAGACTTCTATCAAAAGCCCCAAAGTGTCGTTCATAGATTTAATCTTCGTATGAATTAATTGAGAGGTGAATGGTGAGAGTCCCACATGCACCCAAAGACCTCCCGATTGTCCCCTAGCATCAATAATAAAAGAATTATCTAAGCCACATTTCTTGGCAATTCTCTTAGCAGTAGCTCCACTAGTGTGAGTTTCAACTAAGATGAGTAAAGAAGAAAAATCTTTGTTGATGTCTTTCATAAGACCAGCAAAACCTCTACTAGTAGCACCTCTGCAATTTCAGCAGACAATATTCATTGAGAATGTTGGAAGTTTGGGGTTCCACAACCCCTGAGACATCCATAGGTGCAATTCCCATTGAGGAGCAACCACTATCAACAGTGCTCCCCTTTAGAGACATACTATTACCAATAATTGGTTTATTTCCATCTAGAGGTTTCAAAGCCACTCTAGGTAAAAAGGTGTTATCAATCGGAGATAGAATATCCCTTTGTTTGACTTCATCCATTTGTCTCATATACTCAAGAATCATATTTTTTTCCCTCTCTTTTAACAATAATTTCTGCTCAACAGGAGGACCGACCAGCTGCTTGAATTTAAAAGGAACCTGTTTGTTTTTTCCTACTAGAGGGTTAAAAATTTTGACAATTGAAAGCTTGGGAGGAGCAGCAACAGGCTCCGTAACATGCTTGACAGAGTCAATGTTCCCTTCAATCACCACATCAGTTTCAACTGGTTCCACTTGATTATTTAGGACCTCAAACCGATAATTACCTCTCTTGGTTTCATTGTATTTGAATCCCCCTTGGAGACAGCCACACTGTTATTAACCAGAACCGTAGGTTGCTCCTGAATTTTCCTTCTTTGAGCATTATTAGGAATATTCCAAGGTTCAAAACCATTTTTTGATCCACAGAAATCTGTTGGGGATCAATAACAGTAACAGATACGCATTCATTCACAAAAACAACAATTTCAATATTGTTAGTCCCAACTTCATTTGTTTTAGGAACATTCACAGAAGACTCAGGTTTGTTCTGCTGAGGTACTTTTTACGACTGTATTTGCCACATCTAAAACAAATTTCGTGTAAACCTTCATATTCAAGCACTAGTTCCTCACCTCCAACAACAATGTGAGATGGCAGTTGATTTTCCAATTTTATTTCCACACAAATGCGTGCATATCTCCCTCTATCGTGTAAGGATGTTCGTTTATCTATCTTGAGCATCGTTCCAATGATTGAACTAATCCGTTTGAGATTGCTATCATTACATAGCTCAAGAGGGGTGCCTTTTAAGGTACCCAAATCTGACTATTTGGGTATGAAACACAAATAAGTTCTCAACCATAGATATATAGTATATTTATTCAATGGTCATGATTGAAGATTGACAACTTCGTGTGAAGGTTTTATTAACTTTGGTGTGATTATATAAAAGATGATTTGTTGGAATCGATATTTACAGAAATGACCCAAATATAAAAAAACTATTCAGCTTAATAAATTTTTTTTGACCAAAACAGCTTAATAATAATATTATAAACCGTAAATTGTATCTTTAATTCTTTAATGTTTTATATGCTGGAAAAAAAAAATTAGTGGCCCCCACCATTTCTTCTTCCATCCCTTTATGGAACCTCTCATAACTCTTCTTCCATGGCGTCACCGCAAGTAATGTTTCCTACTTCCACAACTACCCAATCCCCCTCCTGATCCTCCTCGACACAAAACCAATCATCTCATATCTCTCTCCGCAACCTCTCTAACAAATAATAGTATTGCCTACTATTTAATCAGCTTTTAAAATTTTATGTGTATCTGAGAGACTTGCTTTTGTTTCAATGGCTTTGCCTTTTCATGATTTTCCCTTCTCTTGCAAGGTGCAAAGCATCACCGCCACAGAGAACAGGGTAGCAAATATCAAAATAAAATCTATTGGATAAAAAATGTAATTAAATGAAGATAGGTGTCCATATGTTAAAATATTCAATAACTGGGAAACAGACATTTACAGGTCTATCAAGGCTTTGTGTATGGTACCAAAATTGTCAGATCTGGGTACCGTAAAAGCCACCCTCAAGAGGTAATCTGGGTATACGAATCCATATCGCAATCTTTTGTGTCAATAAGCAGAGAATGAAAAAAGAGGGCGCCAACGTTGCACGATGAGATAATGGTCGGCAATCTTCCACGGTCCTTCGAAAAGGGCATGAAATGATTATTTTCAATTGCAATAATAGAAATGCCTTCTTTTCTTCTTCTTTTTTGGTAATAGAAATGCACTCTTTTTTTTTTTTTTTTTTACATGAAATGCCCTATTTTCTAATTGATAAAAAATTAATTACAATTAATTAGAATTCTTAATAAATAAACATGAGAGTATGTATTATTTTTTTATTGAAAAGTCCAGATGCACTATGTATGTGGTGTGGGTGTGGGGGAACGGATTCCCTCAATTTTAAAATAACATGACCATGTCATGTTGGTTAATATCGACCATTCATTTGCATCAATGAAATCCAATAGTCAGGATTAACATTGAGATATAACACCCTCCAAAAAAAAAAGTCTCTCTCTCTCTCTCACGCTAGTTCTCTCTCTCAGGATTCTCCATTTTCCTTTCTTCATTTCTCTAATCCTACAATTTATTTTCGTTTCTTGTCTCAATTTCTCTATTTCTATTAGAGTGTGCGTTTGTTTCCCGGATAGAAATTACATTCAAAGGAATCGCATTCTCAGGAATCCGATGACTAGGAATGTGATTCCTGAGTATTTCCTAAAACGCGTTTGGTTAGTTGCAAGTTCGAAATCTAATTCTTTGGAATAATTTATAAATTTGTTTGGTTAAATCTTATACATTCCTTTAATAAACATTTTAATTATCGAAATAACCCTGATTATATATGACATCTTATTTTAGTTTTCTAAGTAACTAAAGGTGAAATTGAAGTATAAACTAAAGTGATTATTTTCTTATAATTTTTTTTAACAATAATATTTTGTAAAAGGAAATTTATGAAATTCGAACATTATAATTTCATTTATCATTGTGATGTTAAACTATGTAAAATCGTTATGCCATATTTCATATATATCGTTATGATTGGGAATGAAAATATTCCTTGTGTTAATGACTCATTTTACACAATGCCATAACATTATTATATATATATATAATATGTATAAGGGTTAATGTAAATTTGTGCTAAAAAGTGAAATCACTCTACATTGGAATGGAAGATTACCACCAATTATGGGAGACATCAGATTCCAACCTAAATGGGAAAATAGTTTTCAGACTAAACACAATTCCTTGGAATACACTTTTCTTTTTTCTCGTACCAAACATGAGAATCTTTCATTCCCAACCAATATTCCTTGAAATCCTCTTTATATCTCCCAAACAAACACCCTAATCCCCAAAGTCAAGGAAAATGTGAGGATTGAAGTTAACATGAGGGTCTGCTTTGTTATTTAGGTGGCGTGAAGTTAACATGAGAATACCCACTGTGAACACTCAATTTTTTCTGGTGTTTTTCACTTTTTTTCGAAAAAATTACAAAAAATAGTCACTTTTTGCGTATTTTCGGGTTTTAGTTTTTAGCTACTATGCGAAGGTAATTTCTCTCTCCTCAGACCTCTTTTTGACGATCCGTACGGTAAAAGTGAAGACATATGTGCCACGAACCTGCTGTCAAAAAATGAAGACGATCCAAAGGTTAACCAATCCGGAATCGCACTTTTACGGTGAGAGGTTTGAGAAAAAAATGGCCCAAAACTGCAGCTATTGCGAAAGCAATTTCTCTCTCCTCAGACCTCGTTTCGACGATCTGAACGGTGGAAGTGAAGATATATGTCTCACGAACCTACTGTCCAAAAATAAAGACGATCCAACGGTTAACGAATCCAGAATCGCATTTTTATGATGATAGGTTTGAGAAAAACGGGAATTGTGTTCTCCAAGTGGGAATTGTTTTTTTTATCTTGTTTTAGTCCCACATCGCTTGCGTAAAGAAACATAAACCCCATAGCAATTGACTATAAAAGAGGTTGAGAGGTGAAGGTTTAGTGAGAGATCATTGGCGGGTTAAGTGATATTTTGGGTCAAGCCTTTGCGGCTCATTTCACTAAAAGCCTATCTTTGATCATTTAGTATGTTTTGAGTCGGTTTTCCGGTTCTCAAAGCGATTTTTGCGGTTTTGGGTCAAAATGGACCAGACGGAGCCGGTTCACGGTTGACTGGTCGATCGCTTGGTCCGGTTCGGCATTCATCGTGTTAAGGTCGGTCTTGTATTTATTTTTATTATTATCTTTTTTTGTTTATGTACATATTTGCTTATTTTTGTCATTTATTTATTGTTTATTTATTTATTTTTGTGTATATTTATTTATTTATGTATATGGTTTTCTATTTATTTATTTATTAGTTTTATCATTTTTTTAAATACACAAATTATTTATTTATTTATTTTTCTTCAAAAAACTAAAATAAAAAATAAAAAATTGGTTTGGTCGAGATGTACATCTTATCAAACCCGCAACACCGGTTTAAGAGACCCGAGTTGTACAACTTGGTCCTAAACCACCTTAAAACTAAAACCGAATGACACGTTTTCCGAAAAATCCCCAATCAGTTTATTTCTATGTAGCATCTATTTTCAAAAATACAAAAAAAAATATGGGATTGGCCGAGATGTACATCTTGTCAATCCCGGTTTAAGAGACTCGAGTCGTATGACTTAGATCTTAAACCCCTTCAAAACTAAAATCAACCAACAAACAAATTTTCAGGAAGAACTACGTGACTTTGAGTCTCTCATTGCAACAGAGAGTACGTAGGAGCAGGTTTCCCTGTCAAGTCAAAATTAAATTTTCTTAAATTAGTCCTTTGTAAATAATTATATTTCTACTAAATTTTATCAAGTCTTATTTAGGGTAAACAAATAATTAAACGACTTAGTAATTATTGCACAAATCAAATTTAGGGTAACTATCTTAGGACAGATGTGTTAGGGGTGCAGTGAAACTAGTTTTCACCCCTTCCTTCAGCATAACCGACTCCGAATCCAACCTAGTTACGCAGACCGATAACCTTAGGTTTAGGTTTTCTCAATTTCCCTATTTAAAAATAAATTGGGTGGCGACTCCTCGAATATCTATATTTGAGCCGTCCGCGTCGAGACCACGGTCACGACAGATGGCGACTCCACTGGGGATAGTGAGAGTCAAGCCCGGTATGTTTGGTTGTGCAAAATGATTATAAGGTAAGATTTGTTTACCCCTCTTAGTTTTTTTATTATTTATTTTTTATTTGTACATATTCAATTTATATTTATATTGTGTCTGATATAAAACCCTAGGTTAGAAGACATGTATTATCTCTGTTTGGTTGTATTCTCTAGTTACTTTGCAATATTAATTTGTGATCCTATTTTTAGAATTTGGTTTTGTATGCTCCTTCACACACTACACATACACTTTGTGAGCACACATCGAGAGTAGAGCTCACACGAGCCGCATAAAAGCACATAAGTTAGAACGAGGATAAGTGGGACTCATTCTGGATGTACATCCTATGTGACTTCCATGAATTCCTCATCTAGAGCACGATTCTTCTATGCGGGTACTCACATCCGGGATGTACATCCTGTTGTGTTTTACCTTCTAGAAGAGTATTTGGCTCTAGAGACCTCAAATCTCAATAGGTTAGGACAACCCACCTTGTGATTACTCATAATAGAAGCCATTAGACCCAAGGGGTCTTAAAGGCCAATATTAGGACAAACTCGTATAGGCCACAAAGGGAGTTATGTTGTCTCTTAACCTTGTTTTTTTGTTGTACATTTTTTTCTCTCGTTAACAATGCATCCAAAATGAAAAATCATATTGCATTTCATGCATAAAAAAAAAGCATAAAAAAACATTGCATTTCATGCATGAAAGACAAAAAAAATCATGTTGCATTTGAAAAGAGAAGTTCATTTCATGTAAAACAAAAAAAAATATATAGAATTTACTGTGTGTCATTTAAAAATATAAATCCATTTGCATTGCATAAGTCTTTAGAAAAACTACATGTAGTGCACATTTTAATCATCATTCATCATTCATAATAAAACAAATTACAGTACTCATAGCACATTCCCTTTAAATGGGGCAAAAAAAAAATTTATTGCATTTCTTGCATAAAAAATATAAAAATTTACAGAGCAAATGCATGTTGCATCTTAAGACGAGTGCTTGCATACATACCATGCATTCCATAACATCTTAGTTTCTTTGACCCATTGTCACGTAGTATTTTTTTCTTTCTCTTTTCTCTTTAAAGAAAATCAATAAAAAAAGAGTTTTGAAGCTATTTAGTCTTCATTCATGTTATCTTCACAATAAAAGAAAGAGTTAAATTTTTTGTGCTTGTGTGAAAATGGATGTCAATCAAGCTTAGACTCATGGAATTGGATCATTCTCTTGAAAGTTATTGGGAAGATTAATCATTAGAGGTGTAGAGAAATAATGTGAGAGGGAAGATATCATGGGGGTATATCGGGAAACAGGGAAAAATGGAGACGTAAGGTTGACAATCAGTTCTTGAATAAAAAGTTCAAAAGCCAAAAAGAGAGAGAATTGTCATTAGCGCTTGTTTAGTCATGTAAGGTTGAAACCAAGTTAACTTAGTTGAAGCTTTACACTAATGGATTTGCATGAATCTCCTTTCTCCCCGTGTCCCTTAAACATCGACCCCTCCCTTTTCGAGTTCTTGCCTCAGTGATAATTCTTAAAGCCCTTTTGGTTGTGTCATTCAAGGATGAACCAGTGAGCGAATATCAAATCTTAAAGGTCCATTTCCCAAAAAAAAAAGAGATACGAAACAAAAAAAAAACAAAAAAAAAAATAGAAATCAAAAGAAATAAAGAGCAAAGAATGTGTAAAAGAGTATATGTTATTTCGAAATTAAATTTTTGAAAATGCGGAATCATGATTTCAAATGAAGAGTGACCATTTTTTTTCTATCCCATAAAAAGAACCCTCATTATCGCCTTTGAGCTCGCAACTTCTATTCACTAAACCACTCGACAAGGATCAACACTACAATAGAATTTAGTGCATTCGGTTTTCCAAAGTTATGAAGTCAAAGAGATAGTGGAAAGCAGTTCAAAAAGAAAAAAAGAAAAATGAATAAAGCCCGCAAGACCGAAAGCAAGTATTGTCGGTCTTAGCAAAAGTTAGGCACAAAAGAAAAAGTAATGAAAAGCAGAGAAGTGAAAAAAAAATTAAAAAATGTGAATGATTTGAGGATTGGGAAACATAAGAGGAAGCTGAATGCACTAAAGATTCATGATCCATTCCCATAACCCATTACCCATACCCATAAGATGTTTCTCTGAACCTTCTACTCCTTTCTCTTCCATAACCCGTATCCAAAAAAAAACATTTCTTTAAGCCTTCTAGCCATTTTTCTTCCATAACTCATAACCCATATTCATAAAACCTTTCTTTAGCCCTCCATTCATTTTCCTTCTATAAAACATAACCCATGCCCGTAAAACATTTCTGGGAGCCTTCTAATCACATTTCTTTCATAACCCATAACCCATAGCCACATTGCAAACCTCTAAAAGTCCACTTTGATTGATGAGTGATTGTTTTCATTTTCACAAATGTTAATTTTGAAATAATCATTTGCTTCTTTTAAGCTATCTTTTGCTCTAAAAAGAAATGTATATAAAAGAAAAAAAGAGAGAATCGTTGGATTGAAAACCCGAAAGAGGCGGTCTAGGAAAAAATTAGGGATAATAATAAAAATGATAACAAAGCCTACTAGGATGAAAAACCGCAAAGCGGTCTAGACAAAAATTAGGCACAAAAGGGAATGAGACTTACAATGAGAAATATATGTAGTTCCTTTGGGAATTTTTTTTTCCACTTGGGCCAAACAAAAGTGTACATTGGGGCAATTTATTGGATGGTAAAAACCCCACACTGGGGTAAGGTTTCGTAAAGACCCTTTAGGAGTTAAAGGTTTCTTGCTACACCATGTAGTATTCTCTCCGGGAAATGTCTTTCACCAGAATGAGGCAAAATTCTTACCATACCCTACATCTGTCAAATTTGTTTGTCAACCAGTACACTCTTGTGAGCAACAACTTTTACCAATATTGGGGCAAAGCGGTGCAAGACCTTTTACGAGTCAAAATCCTCTTTCCACACTTGGGTTGTTTTCTCTTCAAGAATGCTTGTTGCCACACAAAAGCAAAATCTTTCTGAGGCCCTTCATGAGTCAATCTTTGTTTGGTACACTGTGTAGCCTTCTCTTGGGCGATACTCTCTTACCAACACAGGGGCAAAAATGTTTGCTTGACCACGATGGGTCGGATTTTGCTTGCTATGCCTGATGGTCTTCCATCTGTGATAAAACTCAATTCCCAGCAAGTCAGGTACCTCAAGTAAATGGAATGCCCAATAACTCGAGGTTGCCATAATACCTCTTCCTCTACCATCTTGTATCACCTTTGTTCTCCCCATGTTTTCCTCCAAAATACCCTCCACTTTCGAGCCAAAAGTCCAAAACCCAAAAAAATCTCAGCTCTCAAATACCTGTGAGTCCATGCATGTTCGTTAAGTAATGCTTCAAAAATAGTCAACTTGGAATCAGGATGTGATTTAGAGATCTAATGACGATCCATGAGAGAAAAAAAGGAGAAAAAGAGAGCGAATGTCAAATTTGAAAAGTGTTGTAGAAGTGATCCAAAAAGAGAAAGTGGTCTAAGACAATACTAGAAAGGTGGGGATAATCTTCCATGTAAGGACAAGCTTGAGTGGTTTCAAATGAAACAAACACAAAGAAAAAAAAGTGTTTTAAGTGAATCTAATTTTTCAAAACGAGTGCATCTCAATTTCAATTCAAAGACTCATGCATAATTCATGCATTTCATGTCATAGTTTGCATACATTTCATGTCCATCCATATCCATGGATTCCACTTCATGACTAGAATCATACGTTTGTATTCAGTACTTTGTAAATAAAGTAATAAAAAAGAGTCTTTCAAAGCAAGATGTGCATTGTACACTCTTTACTTCCGTGCATACTCGGTTCAATTACGACACATTCTTTCATGCTACTGGTTCACTCTGAATTTCCCTTCTCATCCCCGTGCTATCGGTTCAGCCACTCGCACATTCTTTCATGCTACCGGTTCAGCCACGGCATTTCCCTTCTCATCTCCGTACTACACGGTTCACCACGACACATTCTTTCATGCTCACCGGTTCGCCACACGGCATTTCCCTTCTCATCCTCGTGCTATCGGTTCAGCCACGGCACATTCTTTCATGCTACGGTTCAGCCTGGCATTTCCGCATTTCCTTCTCATCCCCGTGCTATCGATTCGGACTGGCACATTCTTTCATGCTACGGTCACGGCCACGGCATTTCCCCTTCTCATCCCCGTTCTATCGGTTCAGATCTGGGACATTCTTTCATGCTACCGGTTCAGCCCTGGCATTTCCCTTCTCATCCTCGTGCTATCGGTTCAGCCCTGGCACATTCTTTCATGCTACCGGTTCAGCCCTGGCATTTCCTTTCTCATCCCCGTGCTACTCGGTTCACCGCACATTCTTTCATGCTCTTTGGTTCACTACGGCATTTCCCTTCTCATCCCCGTGCTATCGGTTCAGCCCTGACACATTTTTTCATGCACCAGTTCAGCCCTGACATTTCCCTTCTCATCCCCGTGCTATCGGTTCAGCCCTGGCACATTCTTTCATGCTATCGGTTTCGCTCTGGCTTTGTCTTTAACTTTCATGCTATTGGTTATGCCCTGGCATTGTCTTTAATTTTCTTGCTATCGGTTTCGCCCTGGCACTGTCTTTAAGTTTCCTGCTATCGATTCCGCCCTGGCATTGTCTTTAATTTACTGCTACCGGTATCGCCTTGGCATCGTCACCATTGTAATATAACCCTAACACCGCACCTTCAACATCACCGGCTAAAATTGAGGTTCATGTCTGTACTCATTTCTTACTTTGATAACACAAGGAAACATATGTTTTTTGTATTATATCGTAAGAAAATGAGCACAGAGGGGCAACTGTGAACACTCAATTTTTTCTGGTGTTTTTCACTTTTTTTCGAAAAAATTACAAAAAATAGTCACTTTTTGCGTATTTTCGGGTTTTAGTTTTTAGCTACTATGCGAAGGTAATTTCTCTCTCCTCAGACCTCTTTTTGACGATCCGTACGGTAAAAGTGAAGACATATGTGCCACGAACCTGCTGTCAAAAAATGAAGACGATTCAACGGTTAACCAATCCGGAATCGCACTTTTACTGTGAGAGGTTTGAGAAAAAATGGCCCAAAACTGCAGCTATTGCGAAAGCAATTTCTCTCTCCTCAGACCTCGTTTCGACGATCTGAACGGTGGAAGTGAAGATATATGTCTCACGAACCTACTGTCCAAAAATAAAGACGATCCAACGGTTAACGAATCCAGAATCGCATTTTTATGATGATAGGTTTGAGAAAAACGGGAATTGTGTTCTCCAAGTGGGAATTGTTTTTTTTATCTTGTTTTAGTCCCACATCGCTTGCAAGAAACATAAACCCCATAGCAATTGACTATAAAAGAGGTTGAGAGGTGAAGGTTTAGTGAGAGATCATTGGCGGGTTAAGTGATATTTTGGGTCAAGCCTTTGCGGCTCATTTCACTAAAAGCCTATCTTTGATCATTTAGTATGTTTTGAGTCGGTTTTCCGGTTCTCAAAGCGATTTTTGCGGTTTTGGGTCAAAATGGAATGGACGGAGCCGGTTCACGGTTGACTGGTCGATCGCTTGGTCCGGTTCGGCATTCATCGTGTTAAGGTCGGTCTTGTATTTATTTTTATTATTATCTTTTTTTGTTTATGTACATATTTGCTTATTTTTGTCATTTATTTATTGTTTATTTATTTATTTTTGTGTATATTTATTTATTTATGTATATGGTTTTCTATTTATTTATTTATTAGTTTTATCATTTTTTTAAATACACAAATTATTTATTTATTTATTTTTCTTCAAAAACTAAAATAAAAATAAAAATTGGTTTGGTCGAGATGTACATCTTATCAAACCAAGAACACGGTTTAAGAGACCCGAGTTGTACAACTTGGTCCTAAACCACCTTAAAACTAAAACCGAATGACACGTTTTCCGAAAAATCCCCAATCAGTTTATTTCTATGTAGCATCTATTTTCAAAAATACAAAAAAAAATATGGGATTGGCCGAGATGTACATCTTGTCAATCCCGGTTTAAGAGACTCGAGTCGTATGACTTAGATCTTAAACCCCTTCAAAACTAAAATCAACCAACAAACAAATTTTCAGGAAGAACTACGTGACTTTGAGTCTCTCATTGCAACAGAGAGTACGTAGGAGCAGGTTTCCCTGTCAAGTCAAAATTAAATTTTCTTAAATTAGTCCTTTGTAAATAATTATATTTCTACTAAATTTTATCAAGTCTTATTTAGGGTAAACAAATAATTAAACGACTTAGTAATTATTGCACAAATCAAATTTAGGGTAACTGTCTTAGGACAGATGTGTTAGGGGTGCAGTGAAACTAGTTTTCACCCCTTCCCTTCGCATAACCGACTCCCGAATCCAACCTAGTTACGCAGACCGATAACCTTAGGTTTAGGTTTTTCTCAATTTCCCTATTTAAAAATAAATTGGGTGGCGACTCCTCGAATATCTATATTTGAGCCGTCCGCGTCGAGACCACGGTCACGACACCCACTTAAATGGAAACTTTGTTATTTTGATTCCTCACAGACTCACAGGGGTGAAGAATAAAAGGAATGATAGCCAATCAGTTCATGTTCATGGTGCTGATGGAGAAGATGAAAGCAAGCATAAACCTCTGTATTTTTTTGTTGATAAATGAAAGCAAGTGTTTTTATTGTTGGATGATGAAGATGAAAGAATAAGGAAAAATGAGGGAATTTTAGAGAGAAGAAGAAGAGATGTGCAGTACTATTCAGAGAGAGAGAGACCTTTTTTTGGAGGGTGTTGTATCTCAATGTTAATCGTGATCATTGGATTTCATTAATGCAAATGAATGGTTGATATCGACCAACATGACATGGTCATGTTATTTTAAAATTGAGGGAATCCGTTCCCGTGGGTGTGGATGACGTCGGTTATAATTGTTCTAATCTAATCTAATATCTATTTATACAAACAAACAACTTACAAAATTACAATTTTAAACATCTTACTTTTTTGACACATCACCACTTTTATTTTATTTATCTTTTTTTAATTCTACTTTCTCACTTACTCTCTTCCAATCTCACATTTTTCAATATTTCTTACTTCTTACACATCTACTATTAGTGGCCCCACACTCTTTATTTAAAAATATTTTTTTCCCAATTTTTTTAATCCAGTATATAATATTAAATAATCTACAATTTACTCCTACTTACTTTTTTTTTTCTCAAAATTCAAAATTCAAATCAAACTCATCAACTTTCTTTACCCACTATCTACTAATCTAATCTAATATTTATTTATACAAACAAACCATACTTAAATTACTCAAACAAGTTTCCCTATTTATTTGACAACTAATCTAACTAAAGGCAACATTGTAATTTACTATCACATTCTTTTTCAAATTTCTTATCTCAATGCACTTTTTTCTCACTCCAATTTTTCTTTAAGTTTCCCCTCTTTTTTTTTCAAATTTTGAAATTCAAATCAAATCAAATCTACTAATAAACTAAAATAATCAATCTAAACTACGAGATAACTGCCCTAATATATAAAAACACGGAATAACTTCACTGATATATATAAAAAAACACGATATTAATATATCAAAAAAAAGGAAAACTTAATGACTTTTTCAACTACTGATTAATATTTAAAACACAGGATAACTGTACTAATATATAAAAAACACAGGATAACTATCTTTGTTATACCCCAATTTTGTCCGAGTTCTTTTTAATAGTTTTTAATTTGGACTTTTTCAACCATTTTATTTTGGACTTTTTCTGAAAATTACAAAAACTAGTAGTTTTTTTTTGCGTATCTTCGGGTGTTAGTTTTTAGCTACTATTCGAAGGAAATTTCTCTCTCCTCAAACCTCGTTTCAACGATCCGAACGGTGAAAGCGTATATATATGTCTCACAAAACTACTGTCAAAAAAGAAAGATGATCCAACGGTTAACGAATCCGGAATCGCAATTTTACGGTGACAGGTTTGAGAAAAACGAGAATTGTGTTTTAAAGGGGAATTGTTTTCTCTACATTTTTTAGTCCCACATTGCTCACAAGAAACAAGAACTCCCTAGCAATTGGATATAAAAGGGGTTGAGAGGTGAAGATTAGAGGAGGAGATCATTGGCGGGTTAGGTGATCTTTTGGGTCAAAGCGAGAGCGGCCCATTTCACTAAAAATCCGTCTTTGATCATTTGGACGTTTTGAGTCGGTTTGCCGATTCTCAAAGCGGTTCTGGCAGTCTTGGGGTCAAAATGGACTAGATAGGAGTCCGGTTCGCGATTGACTGGTCGGGTCGATCGCTTTCGGTTCGGTTCTCTAAGACTCGTCGAGTCTAGGTTAGTTTTGTATTTATTTTGTTTATTTTTATGTACATATTTATTTATTATTTATTTATAATATAATCTATTTATTTATTTATTTATTTATTGTTTATGTATATATCTATTCATATTTATTTACGTATATAGTTATTTATTTATTTATTTTTTTAGCCTAGTCTTTATTAATTATATCAGTTTTTGTCTTTTATTTTATTTTTATGCACAAATTAGTTTATTTCTTCAAAAATCAATAAAAGACTAAGTCAGTATTGTACAACCGGATTAGTCATCATCCTAGGACCAATGAGTCATGATATTCAAGAATCCTAAAAATTTATAAAAATATAAATAAATCATTTCTCCCAAAAATAAAAGACTAAGTCGGTTTGTACAACCAAGTTAGTCATCATCCTAGACCAATGAGTTATGCAGTTCAATAATCCTAAAAACTTATAAAAATATAAATAAATTATTTTTCCTAAAAATAGGGGATTAAGTCGGTTGTACAACCAGGGTTAGTCAATGCGTTCTAGAACTAATGAGTCAGACAGTTCGGGAGTTCTAGAATACCTATTCTAAAACCAACTCACCTCACATCAAACAATCTTCTTTCAAAAAACCTCAAAAATACTTTCAAAAAGTAGGGACTAAGTCGGTTGTACAATCGGGTTAGTCGCGCCCTAGAATCAAAGTGAGTCAGACAGTTCAAGGAGTCCTAAGACCCCTACACTAAAAACACCAATCAACAAACCTTTTTCAGGAAGAACTACGTAGCTTTGATTCCTCCATTGCATCCGGAGGTACGTAGGAGCAAGAGTCCACTCTTGTCAAGCTCTAAAACCTAAAAATTTAATTAAGTCTTTTTCTCTATAAATAAAAGGGTAAAATATTAATAAACCATAATTAATTAGACAAAGGATGTCGTGGGGTGCTAATACCTTCCCCACGCATAACGACTCCCGAACCCTAAACTTGTCTTGTCCTAAACCAAAAGGGATTTTCCGAATTTGCCCTTAAACTAAAATTTGGTGGCGACTTCCTTTGAACCTTCGAAGAATCCATTCCCGAATTTTTCGGTCGCTACAGCTGGTGACTTCACTGGGGACTTAACTTTTTCGAGAGTCAAAACCTAGTCTAATTATTTAGGATTAACTTAATTTTTACCCTTCCCTTTATTTATTTGTTTATTTATTATTATTATTATTATTTGCATATTATATTTTTATGTGATATATAAACTCTAGGATAGAAGACCATATTTGTGTGACTGTTTGTCTGTTTGCAGTTGTTGGGCTGTTTTTAAATTGCTCATACACACTCCACAATTACACTTCTGCACACACATGTGAGAAAAGTCATCTACCCGGAGTTGAGTGTACCCTAAGTTAGAACGAGATTGCGTAGTGATGGCTGTTGCGTTCGTGTGGTATTCGCAAATTTAGTGCAAGTATACACGTCGTACAAGTAATAAAGTGGATAAAAGTAAGAGATCGTTCCCACGAGGATTGGTTTTACTTTCAAAGCTCAAGTCTCAAAACACAAGAGAATCAAGTAACAAATCGACAATAATGGTTGATCTTAATGCTAAGAAGATAAATAAAGCAAGTAAACAAATGTAGGTTGTGAATATGGATGAGAGATGAGTTGAGTCGTTGCATGCAAATAAATCCTTTCTAGTCAGACGTTATAACGTTTACACGTTATTACATACAAATGTTATTCTCAGATAGACGTTACCACGCCCGAACGCATTAGAAAAGAGCGTGCTTTTCAAAGACAAAACGCCGAGCTTCAAGTACTAGAATGTCCTATGTCTAGGTTCTAAGTAGGCTGCTCCTCGTATTTTAAGCACCCACAAAGAATGTCCTATGAACTATTATCCATTCTATGCCTAGACTTAGATAAAAATGCCTAAATGTCTTTAGTACACCTTTTCGCTCATATAAATCTTTGAGTTCTTTTCATAGACCATGTCCTGCACTTCTATGAATCTACCTATTTTAAGTGATCAGTCTCAAAACAAGTTTGGAAATATTATCATGCAAAGATTTAAGACATATAAGTGTCAATACTTCATAACATTTAACTAGAAATTCATTACATGCAAAACAACAACCCAACTACAAAATGTTTAGCTCATGCCGAGCATCTTTCTGAGAAAGATAAGGAGTTAAAATCCAAATACCATACATAGAGGAAAAGATAATCGAGTGCAACAGATACGCCTAAGTAACTTTCCCGCATGCGATCTGTAGAGACGTTACAACGTCCCGAGCTTCACAAAGAGTGGTTATGACTGGAAATGGAGTTGAGTAGAGTTCAAAAACGAAGTCTCGTGTCCGTAACTTCGCTTTGAGAGAACTCTTTTCAACAATGGAGGAAGGTAGATGATGAATGTCGGGTGGTATGATGCGTGTGTGTGTATGTTTTTTTTAGAGAGAGACAAGTCTTCAATTAAATAGCCAAATGGGTCACATGCTGCTGATGTCATTTGCCCACCTACCAAGCCTGTTTGCACTTCGAATCGACATCAGATGCGATTGCTACAAAGAAGCGTCATCCTTGTCAGCACATGGGGAATAGAAGATCTTCTGACTTTCTGAATCTTTAACCATCATTGCTAGTGCGCCATAATCGAGATATTTCACTCTTGCTCACGCCTCTTCTACAGACGCGTGGTGAGAGGACGTTGCGATGTTCGGCTTTTTTCTTTGCACAAACAAGAAGCATCAAAACGCTCACAAAAGCACCAATTGGTGCCAAAATGCACAGAACTTGTAATTTAGCCCCTAGCTAACTAAGAAACAATAAACTAACAGAAAACTAATAGAATCAACCTACTATTGCTAGAGAACTTGCATGATTTATCTTTGAATAAGTATAAATAACTCATATAAATATGAGTTATCACACCCCCAAACTTAAATCATTGCTTGTCCTCAAGCAATCAAGACAAAACAAAATTAACGTAAATGCATGAAATCAACTACACCAAAGAGAGTTGCATTCTACTCAATCATTTGATCAAAAATTATTCTCAAGGGCTAATTCTCTACACACTCACGCACCAATGCACAATTAAATTCTCGGATTCATTATCGCCCAAAGTGAGTGTGTGACCTCTCTGCATTAATTCTATTCCTAGCTAGGTTCAGAAGCTATTCTAGCCTATGAAAGAGTGGTTTCCATTTGGTGAGAGCAAAACATCTTTCAAAACAAAGAGTAGGCTAACATTTTCACATAAGAAATGAGGTTAATTTAAAGCATGACAAAGGGTATTAATTGGGTGCTAGGACTAGATTAGTGCAACTATTTTTTTCGACTCACACACGCAAATGATCGCAACCCCTCATTATCGAAAGACTTCCTTTGATTCATTCCACTTGGAATTCTTTTTTTTTTTTTTTTCTTTTTTTTTTTTTTTTTTTTTTTTTTTTAACATTATATATTGGGTTGCCCAAGATTTGTTTCTGTGGTATTGCAAAGAAACACAAAACACTTGTGGATTTTCCACTTATTTACAACAACACACTCTTTTTGGTCTTTTTGGAGTAGGCGTTATAACGTTTATAGGTGAGACGTTATAACGTTTGAACACAGAACACAACACACACGGCATACGTTATAACGTTACGGGTAGACGTTACAACGTTGCACTCACACTACGCTGCACTAACCATCCTACGATCTTACGCTTTTGAGCCTTTGTACAACCCGATACACCCCCAAACTTAGCTTCTATCTGCTACTCTAGGTTTTTAATCAAGTTTTACAATCAACATAGCTCACCAAAACTAGCTTCAAAGATAAAATATTCCCTAGCTAACTAGATTTTTCCTAAAAGCAGAGTTTGTGTGGGAGCAGCAATCAATTCTATTCATCTAAACATGCATCAGCTACTCACACATATTCACACACAGTCATCACCAGATTTAGCCCAAAGAGAAATATTTTTAATGCTTAACAGAGTGAGAACACAAACTGATTTTGCATTTGATTTCATGCTTGTACAAAACGAAAAACAAAACTTAGAACATTGGAATTCTCCCCCCACACTTAGAGTTAAGCAGTGTCCTCACTGCTTAATGATAAAAAGCTTTTGTGTTTTTTTTTTTTTTTTTAAATGGGGGAAGAACAATCAAACAGAACACAAACAAACAAACAACTACTATCTTCTAACCATCCAACGTTGAAACAGACGTTATCACGTTGGGACGCTTGTTTATTCTTACTAAAATTAAAAACTAAAATTACTCTCATCGCTAAAAGTGGCTAAATTACTTGTTCAAAACACCAAACTCGAGCCTTCCACTCTGCCGAGTGGGGATGCTCGCTTGACCGACCGCGCTCTTCTTCTTTTCCTTCTTCTTTTCATTTAAACCTTGCTCGGACAATGACGTGCCAACGCCTAGTATACACCGAGACGTTATAACGTCTACCACCTTTACTTTCTCCTTTCTTCACCTTCATTCCTACAAAACAAAAATTAAAAGACACAAAAAGTGTTGGTTAATCAAAAATCATTGGGTTGCCTCCCAAGAGCGCTTGCTTTAAGAGTCTTCACTGCACTTCCTCTTTAGTGTTAGAGGTCTTGAAGCTCGGTGGAGACTTTGTCCCTCACCACATGTGCTCCACAGTATTTCTTCACCCTTTCATCATTGATCTTCAGTGTGGAACAAGTGGTTTCTTCAAACAGATTCACTATCTTGTTAGGATACACCTTCACCAACTTGAAAGGTCTTGATCTCCTAGATTTGAGCTTCTTAGGTAAAGATTTAAGCCTTGAGGTGGATGATAAAACTTGTCCCCATTCAATGAGCTTTCTTCTTTGAACTGTTTTGGTGAATTTTGGTGGTTTGGTGGCAATGGGCCGAGGTGAAGATTGCGGACTTAGGTTTTTCTTAGCCTTCTGCTTGCGTCTTGGTGAATTACCAACTGCAACCACCTCTTCATTTGGAACCAACTGCTTAGAAGACGTTACAACGGCAAATGTTATAACGCCGTGAGTTTCCTTTCTTTTTGCCGAGGTTGTTGTAATGGTTCTTTTTCCGTTCAGTTGAGTGGGGGTGGTTGTGGAATGGGTTGGTCTTGTGGGTTTAGATTGTGGTGTTTTGGGGGTATTTTGGTCATGAGTGAATGGTCTTTAGGTGAGGTTGGGGTTGTTTGGCTTTTGGTGATGGTGGTTTGGGCTTGGTTGCTGGATTGTTTTTGAACCACATGGTCAGCGGCAACCACATAAGAACATTCTTCCGTGTGAGGCTCTCGGATACTTGAGTGCGTTGAGAACATTAAACTTGACTTCTTGGTCATTGACTCTCATGATCAATTCTCTTTCTCGCACATCAATGATTGTCCTTCCAAAGTAGCTAGGAATGGTCTCCTGAATGATAGGAACTTCTTTATCTCGCATCAAAATCTAAAATAACAAAATCCTTTGGAAACACAAACTTGTCAACTTTAATCAAAACATCTTCTAATATGCCCTCGGGATATACTCTACTCTTATCACCTAAAGTGAGACTTAAAGAAGTAGGTCCGCGGTTCCTATACCAAGTTTATCATATATGGATTTGGGCATCAAGTTGATACTTGCTCCCAAGTCACATAAAGCTTGCCAATGTAAAAATCTCCAATGGAGCATGGTATAGTAAAACCGCCAGATCCTTGAGTTTTCTAGGAGTTTATTCTGCATAATTAAGCTACATTCTTGATTAAAGCAACGATTTGAACTCCCCTAGCCTTCTTCTCTTGGTGATGATGTCCTTCAGAACTTGGCATAGTTTGGCATCTGCTTTGTAGAGCTTCTACCAAAGGAAGGTTGATGTGTAGCTTCTTGAGCATCTCCATGAACTTCTTTGAATTGCTTGTCTTCATGTGCTTTCTTTAATCTTTGAGGATAGGGTGGAGGAGGATATTCGTGTACAAGCCTCAGCACGATCTTGATTCCTGGTTCAAAAGTAGACGTTGTAACGTCCGGTTTAGACATCACAATATCTCAAGTATCCTTCTCTTTTTCTCCACTTGTGCTCGTCACCTTCCCTTTCTCTTTTTCCTTCTGCCGCACCTCTTTCTCCACAGGCATAGTTGGTTCTGTGGTATTCAGCACCACTTCTCAATGAGATAGCATTTACTGCGTGCATTCACCCCATTATTACCATTTGGATTGGATGATGGTGTTTCAGAGTTGTAGATGGGAGAGATCCATTCGCGCTTTGAGTAAGAGTTGAAGCTATCTGCCCAATTTGGTTTTCCAGAGTTTTGATTGAAGACTCATGAGTTTGCAAAGTTGTCTTACAATCACTTATGAAGTTTTTCATCATGGCCTCCAAGTTGCTATTGTTGTTATTCTGCACATACTGCCTCTGTTGTTGCTGTAGTTGAGGAGGAAATCCTGTGTTCTGGGATACAAAGTTTACAGACTGAGTGGGTTCAACAGCTGCAGCAGTCTGTCTTTCAGACGTGGCCACGTTTGGAGTGCTCATGGTTTTGATCATGTTGGTCAGGGTAGCAACCTGAGCAGAAAGAGCAGTTATTTCATGGACACCAGCTCTCTTTCCAGGAGTAAATCTATCAGATGGCCAATGTGAGTTATGGGTGGCTATGTCATCAATAAGCTTGCATGCCTCAGAAAAGACATGTTCAGAATGACACCACCTGATGAAGCATCAAGTATCAACCTAGTAGGCTGATCTAGACCATTGTAGAAAGTCTCCATTTGAATCACCACGGGAATGCCATGGTGTGGGCACATTCTCAGTAATTCCTTCCACCTTTCCCAAGCCTCAAATAGTGATTCCCCTTCCCTTTGTTTGAAGGAAGTGATATCATTTCTCAGCTTAGCATTTTTGTTGGGAGGGAAGTATTTTGCAAGAAACTTCTCAGCTAGCTCATCCCAAGTGTGAATTGAATTTGGTTCCAAGGAGTTTAACCAACTTTTGGCCTTATCCTTAAGAGAATATGGGAAGAGCTTCAATCTGAAAGCATCCTCTGAGACTCCAGTGATAATAAAATTGCTACACACATCCAAAAATTGCCTTAGGTGTGCATAAGGATCTTCTTGAGGAAAACCCCCAAATTGCCCTGCAGTTTGCAGCATTTGGAACATCATTGGCTTGAATTCAAAGTGACCAGTATGAAGGGTTGGTCTTGCAATGCCTGTTTGTAGATGAGCAGGATTAAGCACAGCATAATCACGCATAGGCCTGTCCCTATCATTGACCATATCTTGTGGTCCTGCATTGATGAGTTGCTGCCTTTGGTAGTGTTCATCATCAACAACTATTGTCTCTATATGAGTTTGTGGTCCACGACCATGTCCTCTACCTCCTCTGGTGTATGTATGTCCCTCTAGAACCAAGTGTTATGTTGAGACATGGTTGGGTGTTGTTCTTGTTGTTGTTGCCTCCTTCTTAACCTTTGTTGTCTCCTTAGTTGTCCGAAGGTTCTTTCAGTTACGGATCAAACTCGAGTTGATTCACTCCTTGGTTCAGTTGAACTAGAGCTTGAGTTGGAACTAAGCATACGCTGTAACGTCTACCTGTTCAAACACAGAAACAACAAACAACACAGTAAAATTCTTTCAACTTGTGTTCTAATACTTTGAACAATAAAAGTTAACTTCAATCCCCGGCAACGGCGCCAAAAACTTGTTGCGTTCGTGTGGTATTCGCAAATTTAGTGCAAGTATACACGTCGTACAAGTAATAAAGTGGATAAAAGTAAGAGATCGTTCCCACGAGGATTGGTTTTACTTTCAAAGCTCAAGTCTCAAAACACAAGAGAATCAAGTAACATATCGACAATAATGGTTGATCTTAATGCTAAGAAGATAAATAAAGCAAGTAAACAAATGTAGGTTGTGAATATGGATGAGAGATGAGTTGAGTCGTTGCATGCAAATAAATCCTTTCTAGTCAGACGTTATAACGTTTACACGTTATTACGTACAAATGTTATTCTGTATAGATGTTACCACGTCTGAACGCTGTTGCAAAAGAGCTGTGCTTTTCAAAGACAAAACGCAGAGCTTCAAGTACTAGAATGTCCTATGTCTAGGTTCTAAGTAGGCTCGCTCCCGTATTTTAAGCACCCACAAGAATGTCCTATGAACTATTATCCATTCTATGCCTAGACTTAGATAAAAATGCCTAAATGTCTTTAGTACACCTTTTCGCTCATATAAATCTTTGAGTTCTTTTCATAGACCATGTCCTGTACTTCTATGAATCTACCTATTTTAAGTGATCAGTCTCAAAACAAGTTTGGAAATATTATCATGCAAAGATTTAAGACATATAAGTGTCAATACTTCATAACATTTAACTAGAAATTCATTACATGCAAAACAACAACCCAACTACAAAATGTTTAGCTCATGCTTTGAGCATCTTTTCTGAAAGATAAGGAGTTAAAATCCAAATACCATACATAGAGGAAAAGATATCGAGTGCAACAGATACGCCTAAGTAACTTTCCGCATGCGATCTGTAGAGACGTTACAACGCCCGAGCTTCACACAGATGAGTGGTTATGACCGGAAATGGAGTTGAGTAGAGTTCAAAAACTGAAGTTCGTGTCCGTAACTTCGCTTTTGAGAACTCTTTCTCGAACAATGGAGGAAGGTAGATGATGAATGTCCTGGTGGTATGATGCGTGTGTGTGTATGTTTTTTTTTAGAGAGAGACAAGTCTTCAATTAAATAGCCAAATGGGTCACATGTCATTGATGTCATTTGCCCACCTACCAAGCTTGTTGCACTTCGAATCGACAGACATCAGATGCTCTGGTAGCGTCATCCTTGTCAAGACATGGGGAATAGAAGATCTTCGACTTTACGAATCTTTAACCATCATTGCTAGTGCGCCATAATCGAGATATTTCACTCTTGCTCTTTGCTTTGCCCTTCTCTGAGACGTGGTGAGGATGTTGCGACGTTCGCTTTTTATCGCACAAACACAAGAAGCATCAAAACGCTCACAAAAGCACCAATTGGTGCCAAAATGCACTGAGAACTTGTAATTTAGCCCCTAGCTAACTAAGAAACAATAAACTAACAGAAAACTAATAGAATCAACCTACTATTGCTAGAGAACTTGCATGATTTATCTTTGAATAAGTATAAATAACTCATATAAATATGAGTTATCAATGGCCTGCGGGACGTACGTCTCGTTGGGTGGTCATGAAAATCTCACCTAGAGTTTGATTCCTTTTAAGGATGTTATCCTTCTAATAGCTTGCCTATTGTTTGGGGTCGATGTTCTTAGTGGGGTCCTTGGCTCTAGGAACCATGTGTAGGATTCTTTAGAACTACCATTGTGAGACTCACTATAAAAGAAACCTTAGACTCACTCCGTAAGTTACCTTTCTAGGGTCACAAAGGAGCTTCATACCCTTGCATTCAAACAAATATTTGTGCTTACCGTCTTTTATCCAAAAATCAAAAAAATCAAAAAGTCAAAAATCCAAATCATTATTTACCGCATAAGTTTCTTAGAAACCATACCTCATGCATTTTTCTTTGCATTACAAAAACAAAAATAAACATCTTATGTTACGTACATTTTATGACTGCCTGAGAATTAAAAGCTTTATTTTGGAGAGAAGCCATGCATGCTAAAGTCAAAGTCAAAGTTTGTACTTTACTCTCCAAACGTAAAACTTATAATTCCCCGACATGATAAATAAAATCATATATTATCATTTCATTCACATACATTATCATTACATTCGCATTTCACATACATTCATTCGTATTTCATGCACACTCATTCATTTGCATACTTACATCATGCATTACAAAAAAAATGAGCATAATTCTAGAAAAAAATTGTGATGAGGGGTGAGACATTCTTGTGAGGTAAATCATTCTTTTTGAAAAAGTTTAGCCATACTTAGTTGCAAGCTCAAGGCGTTTCAAGACACTCAATTTTTCAAATTAGCAGCTCGTTCACATTTTTTACAAAGCGTTGCATCCCATGATGAATGACCGAAATGGTCCGCCAAAATTTTCTTTCATGTGTTAACTAATGTTAACTCTCTACGAAGCATTCGTGTAGTAACTTGTGTGTGACATGTGACTTCATTCTTGTTTGAGTCAGTTAATATCCCTACCTTGTCATTACCCCGCCCAAGTCTAATCCGGCCCGACCACCCTAAAGTACATACTCCCTACCTAGTCGACTTTTTGGTTTGTTCTCACTAATGAAATAACGATTTAAGCCCTCCATACTGGGCAAATTTGTGATCTCTAAAATACCTTGTCAACGTTGTATTCCCTTGGTGCAAGTCCTTTACAAAAATAAATTCAAAAAGACCCGTTAGGTTGAAAACTCGTAAGAGCGGCTTAAGCAAAAATTAGGGCATAAAAAAAAGAAATAAAGAAAAAAGAGCAAATATATAAAAGTAAATAAATTATTGTCCTTAAGTTAATTTTTGAGAAAACTAGCAATCATGTTTTGAAATGAAGTTTGACCATCTTCCCCTATCCTCAAAAAATCCTTTGCCACCCACCTTAAGCCAAAAATCTCAAACCTTAGACAAGGATCGATTCCGCATCAAAAAATGGTGCATTTGTTTTATCAGCTCACTCACCCAAAAAAGAAACAAAAATCACAAAAGAGTGAAGTCAAAAAAAGGATTAAAAAATCCAAAAAAAAAAACAAAAACAAAAAAACAAAAATAGTACAAATCGTAAGCTGATACTTCATTACCGTCAAAGCATAATAGAAACTTGTCTAAAATAAAATCTCAAACACTCATTTGAGCCTAAAAACCATTTCCTTCATAAATCATCACTCATTAGCCAAGTTACATCACCAAATCATTTGTCCCATCAATCATCAAACACCTCTTTGAGCCCAATTATCCCTTCCTTCATAAATCATTAACCACCGCCACATTATTCTGACCCTCTAGAGTTCATTCCGATTATTGACTGATTGCTTTTGTTTTCTCAAAGTTTTAATTTTAGGACAAGTAAGTTTATTTATTTATAATATGTTTGCTCAAAAAAATATATCTCAAAACAAGAAAAAAATACTCAAAAGAAAAGAAAAATCAAAAGGCTTGCACCACAAGATTCATTCAAGTTACAGTTATACTAAGACAAGGTCTAGTGATCACCAAGCGTAGTTTTCATCATAGCAAACTCAAGACTATTGTAGTCTGAGAGTCATTCTAAAGATAACCAAAAGTTTATACTAGGATCGTCACCTAGATCCTAAAGTGGGGCATCCCTTTCACCATCTATTCCGTTTGAATTTGGGGAAATTTGTACAGTGTCCATCCCATACCACACCCAGCCTATAGCCATACCAGACAAACTCCAAAAACCCGTAACCCTAACTCCGTCACCTTTCACAATCTCACTAAAGCCGACCATTCGAAATACCATTCCAAGTGGGGCAATCCTGTCGCTCTTTACTCCACCTTCAAATGGAAAATTCACCCTACAACCATCTCATCCCCTCGCCATATTCACAGCCAAAAAACCATACCGGGGCAATTTCTCAACTCACTATCCTAAATGTTTCTACTCTAGTCGGGGTAATCTTGTCCTTACCATAATTAGGGAAACGTCAAACTCTATAGGTTGAGACAACATCTCCTACTTGCCACCTTTCATTCCAAAACCAATGCATTCCCAATTCATCACCTTCTACACCCATAGCTTGTCACCACTAGACAGGGGCAGACACTCACCGTCATCAAATCTAAGTTGGGGGCAGTCCTGCATTTCTTGGCTTGGAAAAACGTACCTTTGATGACCTTGACAAAGACCAGTCAGACATTCACCCCTTCATGTGCCACAAATATCCTCACCCTAGGCCTTTAGAACCCCAAGTTAACTGACTCATTCATACTTGCACTAACATATGTCTTTACTAAACAAAGCTTCAGAGAGAGAGAACACAAGTTGATCATGTGATGCTAAAAATCCACGTAGGTAACTTTGTGGACATAAACTTCAATCATCAAGGGGCATCATAATAGAATAAAAAAATAAGCGAGCTTGCAAATACGGTCAATTACCTTTTCATATCAATGTCTGTAGGTAATGACCTTGAGAATGCCGGAATTTGAATCAAAACTAATTTTTCCAAAGAATGATCAATATTCACCCATTGTTCTCGCATCCAAAATCTCGTGATCTTATCATTACAAAAATGTTTTGCACTCAATCACTCATATCATATCATATCATCGCATCATGCATGCACCATGGCATTAGCATTCAATCATTTCATTTGCATCATATTCACATTTGCATTTCATGCATTTATTACGTAACAATAAAAAAAAAGCAAAAATCAAGAGAAAAAATCATTCCACCGGATACCAATCATTGCACGTATACGCGTGCACCATTAATTGCATTGCCAAATGAAGAAAGCTTTTCCCTCCTCGGGAAGATGCATTTGTTAGGTGTGCTCGGATAAACACATAAAGTGTTAGTTCCTATATTTTGTTCCTCTAATATCAGCGCTTTAAGCGTCGATCTCATATCGTATCACAGATCACCAGGTTAATCCCTCAAACCCCTATAGACCCCAAGTGGTCCTTCAGAGCAGTGCCCTAAGTGGCCCCAGTCGCAGCGTCGAGTCGAGCCCGAGCGGACCTTCGCGGACCCGCGTGGTCCTTCCGGACTAGTTGTGTCACCCAAAGACACGATGGGCGTCCTTCATGGTCAACATATCGATTCTAGACACGATCTTGACCCATCATGGCCGCTTCGAATATAAATGCCCCCTCGGGCCGTTTAACTAGTACCGTAGCTAGTTGCGCTCTTCTTCGCACCACGATGGTCCTTCAATTAAGGCTTAGGCAGCCTTCCAGACCCTGAGTGGTCCTTCAGAGCCTTAGTGCTCCTTCAGACCCTGAGTGGTCCTTCAGAGCCTTAGTGCTCCTTCAGGTCCTTGATGACCCTTAATTTAACTTCAGTTAACGCACCGAGTGTTAACCTTTCCTTGTTATCGCCTCTTATCTCTCAAACCTTCCACTTCCTCTTAAGCGGACAAAATTGCGTCTATTCTATCTTTATTTCTGTTTTCACTACGAAAAATTGAATACACTTCACCTTTTCTAGTAAAATATAAACAAAGAGGGGCAAAATTGTTATACCCCAATTTTGTCCGAGTTCTTTTAATAGTTTTTAATTTGGACTTTTTCAACCATTTTATTTTGGACTTTTTCTCGAAAATTACAAAAATAGTAGTTTTTTTTGCGTATCTTGGTGTTAGTTTTTAGCTAATATTGAAGGAAATTTCTCTCTCTCGGACCTCGTTTCAACGATCCGAGCGGTGAAAGCGTAGATATATGTCTCACAAAACTACTGTCAAAAAGAAAGATGATCCAACGGTTAACGAATCCGGAATCGCAATTTTACGGTGTGAGTTTGAAAAACAAGAATTGTGTTTTAAAGGGAATTGCTTTTTCTACCTTGTTTTAGTCCCACATTGCTCACAAGAAACAAGAGCTCCCTAGCAATTGGATATAAAAGGGGTTGAGAGGTGAAGATTAGAGGAGGAGATCATTGGCGGGTTAGGTGATCTTTTGGGTCAAAGCGAGAGCGACCCATTTCACTAAAAATCCGTCTTTGATCATTTGGACGTTTTGAGTAAACTGCACGATTCTCAAAGCGATTCTACAGCGATCTTGGGGTCAAAATGGACTAGATAGAGTCAGGTTCGCGATTGACACTGGTCGATCGCTTTCGGTTCGGTTCGGCACTCGTCGAGTCTAGGTTAGTTTTGTATTTATTTTGTTTATTTTTATGTACATATTTATTTATTATTTATTTATAATATAATCTATTTATTTATTTATTTATTTATTGTTTATGTATATATCTATTCATATTTATTTACGTATATAGTTATTTATTTATTTATTTTTTTAGCCTAGTCTTTATTAATTATATCAGTTTTTGTCTTTTATTTTATTTTTATGCACAAATTAGTTTATTTCTTCAAAATCAAATAAAAGACTAAAGTCATTGTACAACCTGGATTAGTCATCATCCTAGGACCAATGAAGTACAGATATTCAAGTAATCCTAAAAATTTATAAAAATATAAATAAATCATTTCTCCCAAAAATAAAAGACTAAGTCGGTTGTACAACCGGGTTAGTCATCATCCTAGGACCAATGAGTTGTACAGTTCAATAATCCTAAAAACTTATAAAAAATATAAATAAATTATTTTTCCTAAAAAATAGGGGATTAAGTCGGTTTATGCAATGGGTTAGTTAGTCGTTCTAGAACTAATGAAATTTTGATAGATTCGGGAGTTCTAGAATACCTATTCTAAAACCAACTCACCTCACATCAAACAATCTTCTTTCAAAAAACCTCAAAAAATACTTTCAAAAAGTAGGGGACTAAGTCGGTTGTACAATCGGGTTAGGTTAGTCGTCCCTAGAATCGATGGTATGCAGACAGTTCAAGGAGTCCTAAGACCCTACACTAAAAACACCAATCAACAAACCTTTTCGGGAAGAACTACGTAGCTTTGATTCCTCCATTGCATCCGGAGAGTACGTAGGAGCAAGAGTCCACTCTTGTCAAGCTCTAAAACCTAAAAATTTAATTAAGTCTTTTTCTCTATAAATAAAAGGGTAAAATATTAATAAACCATAATTAATTAGACAAATGATGTCGTGGGGTGCTAATACCTTCCCCACGCATAACGACTCCCGAACCCTAAACTTGTCTTGTCCTAAACCAAAAGGGATTTTCCGAATTTGCCCTTAAACTAAAATTTGGTGGCGACTTCCTTTGAACCTTCGAAGAATCCATTCCCGGATTTTCCGGTCGCTACAATCCTGATATATAAAAAAGCACGAGATAACTGCACTGATATATTTGATAATCTTCTATCTATCTTTTACTATCTACTATAATCTACTAATCAACTAAAATAATCAATTAAAACTATGAGATAACTACACTGATATATAAAAAAACACGGGATAATAACTATAGTAATGTAATGTAATCTAATCTAATATCTATTTATCTAATATCTATTTATACAAACAAACAACTTACCAAATTACAATTGTAGACATCTTACTTTTTTTTTGACATATCACCACTTTTGTTTTATTTATCATTTTTTAATTCTACTTTCTCTTCCAATCTCACTCACTCTCTTTCAATCTCACATTTCCCAATATTTCTTACTTCTTACACATCTATTATTAGTGCCCCCCACACCCTTTATTTAAAAATATTTCTTTTCCCAAATTTTTTAATCCACTACATAATCTAATATAATTAAATTAATATTAAATAATCTACAATTTACTCCTATTTACTATCTAACCTAATATCTATTTATCTATTTATACAAACAAACAAGCCTCCCAATTTACTTGACAATTCATCTGACTAAGGACAACATTGTAATTTACTATATATCATACTTTTATCAAATTTCTTCTCTATTTCATTTTCTTCTCACTCCCACTTTTTTCTACTATCTCTCACTTTTTTTCTTCAAAATTCAAATCAAACTCACCAACTTTCTTTACCCAATATCTACTAATATAATATCTATTTATACAAACAAACCATACTTAAATTACTCAAACAAGTTTCCCTATTTATTTGACAATTCATCTAACTAAGGGCAACATTGTAATTTACTATCACATATTTATTTTCAAATTTATTCTCCCAATGCACTTTCTTCTCACTCGAATTTTTTAACTTTCCCCTCTTTTTTTTTAACAAAATTTCGAAATTCAAATCAAATCTACTAATAAACTAAAATAATCAATCTAAACTACGAGATAACTTCACTTATATATAAAAACACAGGATAATTTAACTGATATATAAAAAAACACGATATTAATATATAAAAAAAAGGAAAACTTGATGACTATTTCAACTACTGATTAATATTTAAAACACGGGATAATCTGATCGATATATAAAAACACGGGATAACTATCTTCGATATATAAAAACACGGGATAATCTGTGATCGATATATTTGATAATCTATCTTTTACTATCTACTATAATATATTAATCAACTAAAATAATCAATTGAAACTATGAGATAACTACACTGATATATAAAAAAACATGGGATAACTATACTAATATGTAAAAAAACACACGAAATAACTGCAATGATATGTATAAAAACACCTGGATAAGCTATGATCGATATATAAAAACACTTTATTGAAATATTTGATAATCTACCATCTATCTCATTATCGTCTACTATAATCTATTAATCAACTAAAAATAATCAATTGAAACTATGAGATAACTTTTATCGATATATTAAAAAACACGTGATAACTTTATTGAAATATAAAAACACGGGATAATTGCAATGATGTATGTAAAAACACGAGATAGCAACACTGATATATTAAAAAAACACAGGATAACAACACTAGCACTAATATATAAAAGAACACAGGATAAATGCACAAATTATTTTTAAATGATACTTTTATATTTTTAGATTTTAATATTTATCTAATTTTTTATTTGAGACTCATTTTTTTAACTATTTTAAATTTGTATTTTTTTCACGAGGTGTTGTCATTCAGCATTATTTAAATTATGTCAAGTTCGTTTATGAAAAGAATATAAGCAAAGAGTCGTGCAGTATATACTGAGTATCCTACTAATTAAAATTAAAAAAAATAATAATTTAAATTCTGGAAATCAAGATACGAGCTGATAAGTCACTCCAAGTCCATGTGGTGGTAGTGAGAAAATGAATTGAAATTGGGATTTCTGTGAGCGACACAATTCAACAGCCAAAGCCGAACGAGACATTTCCCTTTCACTCTTCAATCTTCGTTTCAAGGTTATGCTTCGTGTTTCTCTTTCCTTCTCTATATCTCTCTTACCTACCCGCTAACCTCATTTTACTGCTAACACTTCTCTTCTCACACAAACAAATTTAATTTTTAGTATAATAATTAATAACTCTCATTGTTAGTTAGGTGAATTGAAATTGAATTCCTTTTGTTGCTTTTGTAGATTAATTCAATTCAATGGCTTCAGTAATGCTCAGTGGAACTGGAAAGCTTTCAGTCTTGAATAGCAGAACCCCAAATGGGAATGTATTGGGTTTCGTTGGTTCAGATTTGCAAGGTAAGAGTTTGAACTTCCCAAAATTGAGGTTCCAAGCTACTACTAGGGTTTCCAATTCCAGGACCAAATTAGTACCAAAATGTAGTGGTAGTGGTAGTGTATCGGCTTCGAGACCAACCTCACAACCTAGGTTTATACAAAACAAAAAAGAGGCATTTTGGTTCTATAGATTTCTCTCAATTGTTTATGACCATGTTATAAACCCTGGTCATTGGACTGAGGATATGAGAGATGATGCTCTTGAACCAGCTGATCTTAATCATAGGGACATGATAGTAGTGGATGTTGGTGGTGGTACTGGTTTCACTACATTGGGTATTGTCAAGCATGTTGATGCAAAGAATGTCACCATTCTTGATCAGTCACCTCATCAGCTTGCTAAAGCCAAGCAAAAGGAACCACTCAAAGAATGTAAAATAGTTGAAGGGGATGCTGAAAATCTCCCTTTTCGAACTGATTATGCTGATAGATATGTATCCGCTGGAAGGTACAGCTCTTTCTTTACATATCTTTGCTGTTTCATTGGCCCTTAGTTAATCATACAATTTAATTTCTATAGAAGAGCTTGGAATGCTCCAATTGATGACAATTTTGCATTTGGATGCTTTAGTTGCGTTTATGTTGTTCAAATGTTCAGTTTATTCAGTGACAATAAATTTAGGTTACTTTACACTGGTTATTATATATAGATATAAAGTAGCTTGCTTTAGAGAAGGTGATGTTGATATGCTTTTGTTTCTCAGTATTGAATACTGGCCAGATCCGCAGCGTGGCATCAGGGAAGCATACAGGGTTTTGAAACTTGGGGGCAAAGCATGTGTAATTGGTCCTGTCTATCCAACATTTTGGTTATCACGTTTCTTTGCAGATGTCTGGATGCTTTTCCCTAAAGAAGAAGAGTATATTGAGTGGTTTCAAAAGGCAGGGTTTAAGGATGTCCAACTAAAAAGGATTGGCCCAAAGTGGTATCGCGGGGTTCGCCGTCATGGCTTGATTATGGGTTGTTCGGTGACTGGTATTAAGCCTGCATCTGGGGATTCTCCTTTGCAGGTACTTCTTGTCTTAGCTTCTCAATTTATACATTTTTTATTTTGTTCATTTTCGTTGTGTGATTTATTCTTGTTTTATTTTAGCTGAAATCAAATGCAGGTTTTATAAGTTGTACACCCTTAATAGTTATTTTTCGTTTTAGTTTGTCAATTTATATTTTGTTTAATATTATTTTGCTCTTGTTTTCTTGATGTGATTTGATGTTTTATTTTAACTCAAATCAAAGGCAGGTTGTATAGGCTATATCTCCGTAATAGTTTTGAGGTGTGTGTGTGTGTTTGTGCAAGGACATTTCCTATTCTTTTATGATTAACTACCATAAACAAAGTACTGCCTGTTTGGATAATATTGTTTTAGAAACTACACTTTTTTTCACTTTCCAAGGCATGACAAAGGAAAGCAAGACCATTTTTCCTTCTATTGAATGCCTGTTTGCTTTCACTCTAAAACAAACAGACATGTGGACACTTAGACTTGCACAGTTAACAGCAGTATGGACACCCTCATACTGATAATTATTTTCAATTTAAAACTAGAATTTTCGTCCTGTTAGATGTGGCTACTGGCAACATTTTAAGAAGTTGAGACATTTCTGTTGTTTTTTTCACTATTTACTTGATTCCTCGAGCAAAAATATTTTCAAATGGTTGTTGTCAGTACATCTAGCAAAAATATTTTGACTGTTTCAAAGTTCTATAGTGTAGTTGCAAAATGATTTGAATCTTTACCAGTTATTGCAGTCTAGTAGAAGCAGTCTTGGATGAAAACAAACAAAGATTAACTGATGATTAAGTATGTTGGGTTTAGATCCTCTCTCTTTTCCTTACGAACAATATTGGGTCGTGTTTGGAGACAGAAAGATAAACAATTCCTAAGCAAAACTTTTGGATGCCGACACAAAAAAAAATTGTGGGCCTTGCATAAAAGTTGATGTGTCTTTCTCTTGAAAATTAAACGTTCAGTCATGTCTGAACAGCAAAGGAAAACTTCCAAATTTGATTAGGTCATTTAGGGTCTGTTTGAGAGTTTGGAGGGGAGGGCTTGGCTTTGGGGGGAGTGGAGTAGAGGGAGATATAGAAGTCTTTCACCTTAACTGAGAGAGTGATTTTGTAGACAATGATAAGAGAATGCTTATCATTAATATATTTTTATTTTTAAGACTATTATAAAATGATGTAAATGATTTGAAGAAATTGCCTAAGCCCATCTAAATCCTCCAAAATTTTCCTCCATTGAACTTGTTGGTATATCTTTCCTTCCATTTGTCTTTCATTCTTCCTTTTTTTCTCAACAAGCCCTCCCCTCTCCTCTCCTTCATACTCTCAAATAGGCCCTTAGGTTTAGCTTAAGCTTACCAAGTCATTTCCAGAACTATCGTGGTGGTGGTTTTGGAAGTGTAAGTAATATGGAATTATGATCAAAGCAGTAGGCACTATCATTTATAGCTAGAATGAATACTTTTTGACATTCCTACCATATGGTGATTATCTATGTCTTGTACATTGAAGATAAAATATCATTTTAAATACTATAATTTATAGGTGAGTGGCAATGAGCTTTCTCAATCTGTCACTTTAAATAATGAATATCGACATATTTAAAATTCACACAGGCTGTTGTGCACTTGTGCTTAAAGACAACTGGTCATATCCTGAGGATATGAATGAATTCATATGGAAAAAATTGACTGTTTAGAAGTGTCAATGAAACTAAAATGAAAGAAGTTAAAATGGGAAGATAATTATACACTAGCATGATGAATTGACTAACGTTGATTTTATTGGTTATTTTCCCTTTTGATTGTACATCCATGGTTAGGTCAAGTTTCACACTCATTTCAACTCTAAAATGTTCTTATTCTTTTGATAATTGAAGTTCAATGAAAAAATACAGGTTTCGTTTAAAAACATATTGTACGTAAGCAGGCAATTGTACCTGGTTTCTTCAGTTGAATGTTACCTTTAGGTTCTTTGAAATTGAATGAATGCTATGAAGTATGGACACTTTGGTGTGGAGTCTGAATCTCCCATAAAACACCAACATTCTTACCTTTGTTTGCCACTACGGCCAAACATTATGGTTTTCTTTCTTGCTTCACTGCAAAATGTCTCTATTCAGCTTAATAAAGTTATAGGATTTAAGAGTTTATTGAATACGTTAACTGTTGTCAAATATAACTCACAATGTCAACCCCTTGCATTGGCAAAAAGTGAGTGCATTAATAGTATTTCTTATCAAAGCTTCACAAGAGGTAACATATGTAAAATATGCTGATGCTGATTGAGCTTGGTTTCTTCAATTTGCTGCAGCTTGGTCCAAAGGAAGAAGATGTTGAAAAGCCTGAAAATCGTTTTGCGTTCTTCTTGCGCTTTGCTTTGGGTACCCTGGCAGCTGCATGGTTTGTATTGGTTCCTATTTATATGTGGCTCAAAGATCTTGTTGTTCCCAAAGGTCAGCCAATCTGAGATGTTTGTAGTTAGTGAACCTTTTGATACTATCAGCGTTTTTGTTTAAAGTTTCTTCAAATGTAAGATCATTACAGCAACTGAGAAATGTTATATCAAACCTTATGTTGCCTAGTTAAGCTCAATTATTAAGCGCGCTTTTACAAGCCATGATAAATTCTTGCTGCAACCCTATTTTGCAAGTCCACTTGTTCTTTCCATTGGTGGTCTTGAGTTATTATACGTCGACAGTATAACATTGCTGTATCATTGGTCAAAAAAAAAAACATTGCTGTATCCGATAATGATCATACAGATCTTAAAATGAGATAGTTAATTTAGAGGACATCTTCCTTTTATCTTACTACCAGTGAAGTCAAAATAAAATTTTGACAGTAAAAAATAAGTTTCAATTTTGTAACATAGTAAATCCAGATTGGACTCGTTGTTGGATGAAAATAAATATTCATTATAATCAAAATTGCTACTAAAAAAGTGATTATTACTAAAAAACAAGTAATAATCTAAGACTGGAAATTTTGTCAAAAAAAAAAAACTAAGACTGGAAATGTTTGACTCAATCGATTATTACTAAAAAAAAAGTGACTCAACTGGGCCGTTTCAACTAGGAAAAAAAATCAACAAAGTCATCTTTTAAAAAACAATTGTGTGTTGCTTATAAAACAAGAAAAAAGGACTCAACTTAAAAGGATATAAAAGACCCCCTAAAAAAGGTACAAGACAAGTAATATGATTAAATTACATAAGAGACCACTTCTAATTCTAAGTTTGTTTGATAAAGTGAAATCTTCTATAGTGGCTGGTCTAGATGATTGAAATGTAGGTGACATTTTTGATGAAGTTACCCATGAGCGGCAAACAGTGCAAAATTCTCTGTTTGATTCTAACGAGGCACTCATCGTTCAACAAATACCCCGTCGGGTTATGGCGGTGATGATAAGATAACATGGTGGCGAAGCTGTACATGGCAATATTCTGTTCAGTGAGGTTATTACGGAGGACCTCATTGACAATACTCATCTCCAGAAAGAAGGTGTATTGTCAATGAGGTCCTCCGTAATAACCTCACTGAACAGAAAGAAGGCTTACTGTCTCAAATGTGCAATTGAATGGCGGGGAGAATTGGAACTTTAGTTAGTAACCATTGAACTGGACTGCTTACTGTTGGTGAATGGATTGCGAAGCACCAACAATCTCAACATAGAATTGGGCACTATTCTTACTTGTAATTCTCCAAAGCTGTAGGTTAAGCTTTGTTAGAAGGCAAACCAATTTAGTTACTCATACTGCTGCAAGAGGCATCGAGATTGTATGTTACCTCCCAAATTTTTGATTTGGTCCAACCCGTGATTGAAGCTATTATCATGAATGGACTGGAAATGTTTAACCATTAATATCATTACTTGACTCAATCGATTATTACTAAAAAAAAGTGACTCAACTGGGCCGTTTCAACTAGGAAAAAAAATCAACAAAGTAATCTTTTAAAAACAATTGTGTGTTGCTTATAAAATAAGAAAAAAGGACTCAACTTAAAAGGATATAAAAGACCCCCTAAAAAAGGTACAAGACAAGTAATATGATTAAATTACATAAGAGACCACTTCTACTAATTCTAAGTTTGTTTGATAAAGTGAAATCTTCTATAGTGGCTGGTCTAGATGATTTAAATGTAGGTGACATTTTTGATGAAGTTACCCATGAGCGGCATACAACAGTGCAAAATTATCTGTTTGATTCTAACGAGGCACTCATCGTTCAACAAATACCCCGTCGGGTCATGGCGGTGATGATAAGATAACATGGTGGCGAAGATTTGGGCACTATTCTTACTTGTAATTCTTACCTCAAATTTTCCAAAGTTGTAGGTTTAGCTTTGTTAGGAGGCAAGTCAATTTAGTTACTCATACCCTTGCAAGGGCATCGGGATTGTATGTTACCTCCCAAGTTTCTGATTTCAGTCCAACCCGTATTGAAGCTATTATCATGAATGAAATGCACTAATTGTGTTTGTGTAAAAAAAAAGTATTTCATAAAGAAAATGGATTCAAGCTTGACAGAAATTTACTGTCTTTTAATATGTTTAGGGTTAGCATTTTTTAGTCTCTCTAAAATATAATGGGCGGTTTTCTGTTTCTGTTTTGAAAATTTCAAGAACCAATATCAGATTCAGTTATGAGTTAAAAAATTTTCAAAAATTAAAATCAATTTCAAACATAAACATAAAAGTAAATATTTTTTTTGGTAATAATAAAAGTAAATATTCATCATAAATTTATCTTAATCAAAACAATAGTGGTTGAAAGTATTTATTTGTAATGAATTTATTTGTAATAATGAAAAAAATTAAAATATTATCAATATATAATGTATTTATTTGTAATAATTTTATAATAGTGGTTGAAAGTAGTAGTAGTTATCGCCTACTAGAGTGGTAATCGATGGTGGTGGCGGTGATGGTGGTGGTAGTGGCAGTTAACAGTGGTGACCATTAATGGTCATTTTGGTACTTGGTGGAGGTGATTAATGGTGGTCAGAGTAATGATTTCCAATAGTCTGAATAGGTTTAGGATTGTTGTTTGTTTTCTAAGTTTCCCTTTCATCTCCGAAATAGGCCCCCAATTTATACTATACGTATACAACATTTTTTTGGTTACATTTAACTTTTTTTGGTTACATACACTACATACAGATGATCACCTGACTTTTTATCCTTTTGGAAAATTCTAAATATCTATTTATTCAATAAATGAAATATGTAATCTTGTCGTTGAAGTGACTAAGTTACACAAGAAAGTGGGGTTTGAATTGTGTACCCCTTTTTAATTTCTAAGACCTGAAACCTTCTCAACAAATTATTCTCAAGCTTTACTTGGAGATGAGAAGGTTGGAGTTAGTTCTACAATAAATCAACTATCTCTATATATTGATGATGATGATTTAGAATGATTTTATCTAGTAAGAGAAATGTTGTTTTCAAATAGAACCTTAGTTTACTCAAAGATTATGAGCTAAGTTAAAAGCAGTTTGGAGAAGGTTGTTTGAAAACCATGTTATGTGTAAAGCAAGTAAGCATGTAAATAACACAAGTTTACTCAAAGATTATGAGCTAAGTTAAAAACAGTTTGGAGAAGGTTGAATAATCCAACCTTCTCTTCGGTTTGAAAACAATGTTATGTGTAAAGCAAATAAGCAAGTAATATAAAAGGATGTAAATAATATAGTAGAGTTATAGAGGTTCACCCAAACCTTGGCTACTTCCTCTCCCCACGTCCACATGAGTATTTCCATTACTATCCAATTAGTTATTACACTTGCTTTTGCTCAACCAGAAAAGACTTACAACACCGCTTTTTTTTGATCAACACACAAAAGAAAAGTGCTCTCTTACACAACAACACAAGCTATTTTCACCTACTAGAAAACTCTCTTCTAGTTTCATAAAACTTCACCTTCACCTTATCAAGTATAGAATCATCAACAACACTCACCTCTCTCTAGGTAGTTTGATGTGATGTTTACAAGACAGTGTTTACAATAAGGGGTATCAGTTTTGGGATGTTTAAGAGCTTTAATATAGATGAATACAAAGTATTATAAGTTGAAAAACAAGCTAGCACACACTCAAGAAAGAGATCCCAGATTTGAACTTGTAGAAGCTTTGAGTATGGGATGAGAAGGTTTTTTTTTTATAAGCAAGTGTGGGATGAAGGTTGATTTTGAGAAACTGACTTTGTGTAGGTTGCAATAAACTCTCATGCTTTGAAACTTCAGAGTGAACTTCTTAAATAGCCATGGAGGAGGAATATAGCCGTTAGAAACTTGAAGAGAGTCCTTTGGAGTATTCATTGGTCCATAGGAGTGATGTGAAGTAAGGTACAAAAGTTGACAGCTTTTGAACCTTCTCAAGCCTTGCTTTATACTTTATCTGCACATCTAAACTTTCTTGAGCTAGATATGTACACTCCTAGTATCCTACTAAACAACTATGACTTGATGTTGCACTGTTGGCCAGGCTGTACCAGCTTGCAATGAAGCTTCTCAAGCTTCCTAGTATGAAACAAACACTCAAAATGTACTAAGAGAATAATCATGCATTACATTTTTTAATGCTTAAAACTTCCAGCACATTTATAACTTGGATTATTCATTTAATGCAATTGAAGATCATTCAAGAGGAGTTAATGTGTTTGGGATAATTTGTTACATTTTCCAGTAACCTTCTCAACCTTATATGTTCTTTCGCATTAACCTTCTCAAGCATGAACTTATGTTTCTAAGGTGTTTGTTGAGTCAACCTTCTTTTGACTTCGGTCAAATCTTACGTTGACTTTTTGGTCAGCTTTCTGTTCAATTTTGGTCAACCTTCTGTTAATTAGTCAAACCTTCTGTTGACTTATTTTAAGCTTCTCATAATGTAACCTTCTCAAGAATTTTCAACCATTGTATTTGACCAATATATTAGTCTATGGTAGAGCCTTAGTTTGCTATGTTAGGTAACCTGTTCTTATCACTTGACAAACATGTTAGATCACACTTCATTACAAAGCATAAATCTTACTTAGTTTGTTATCATTAAAACTTAGAATGAGATTCTTATTACAACAGTCGTAATATTGAGAAAAACTTAATGGAGAAAATGAGTAAAAAAAACTTCATGGAGAATTGAAAATGAATTAAATTATTTATTTTATCATTTGTCATGGGAGATGAGTGTACATATCGCAAATTCATTTACAAGAGAGGGGTATGTAACACACGATATATAGACTAAAAAATGTGGTATGTAACATATGATATATAGAGAGGGGTATGAGAAGTTTGGCAAAATGTGGACTAAAAAATATTAATTTAATTATTAAAAAATTGAAATTAGTTAATCTATAGTGGACTGAAATGTCACTAAAATTATTTTTAAATTAAAAAATATTAATTTGACTCATAATTTAGGACCAAAATGAATTTTTTTATTTCTCATAAACTAATTAAATAAGTAAATGTGAATTTTGTCAAGTTTCAATTCGTCTTTAGCTTTTTTTATTGTACACATGCATTTTGTAAATGTTAATAACATTTTTTAAAAGAACATAAAATTATTTTTACACCCACTATAGAGTATTTTTTTGAATGCAGGCATTTAGTGATTAGTCATAGACATACAGTATGAGAGGATCTGGATTTATATAAAAAAAAATGAGTATTTCTGAATCCACGCTTAATTAGCATGTGTATGCGACAATTCCTACATTCAATAGTAGACTCCTTTACAAATTAATTACAATCTTCTGGAATATTCTTGCCTTTTTAATTGGAATTTCTACGTCAAACGCGTCAAGACTATGTCAATTATAGAAAAGTTCTCCTGCGCACGTAGTATATATAAAACCAAAATGAAGCATGGATCAAGGGAGACAGACAACAACAATATTACTACAAAAAAAGACACATTAATTGGACAATATAAACCAATTAATTATTTTCATTATATATCAGAGACAGAAAGTTTCCATTTTAGCTGATCCAAAATAATGACAGACTCATTGAGAAAAGATCAGATTGCAGAATTCTGGGTAGCTTTTGCCTCATTGACAAGGACTCTGATGGTGTGTGTGCTCTTTTGCACCTTATATTATAATTAATATCTCAAATGTGTTATTATAACATAACATAAAATATTCATATATTTTATTTGACTTTGTATATTTTTTGATCTATGTCTAGGATTCATTACAGTGGACGAGTTGATAACCATTATCAAATCATTAGATGGAAATCCAACAAAAGAAGATATTCAAGAAATGATTATTGAAGCAGACATTGATGGAAACGGGAAGGTAGATTTTGAAGAGTTTTTGCATATTATGGAAATTAAAATGAAGGTAAGAAATGCAAATTGACTAGTATATATATGCTTCACGTATTTAATATTAATTGTCTGAATTTAATTTTGATAGGAAAATTTGAGTGAGGAACTAAAAGATGCATTCAAAGTATTTGATAGTGATAACAATGGATACATATCAGCTAATGAGCTGAGACAAGTAATGGTGAGATTGGGAGAGAGATTGACAGATGAAGAGGTTGAACAAATGATTAGAGAAGCAGATTTGGATGGAGATGGTCAAGTTAGCTATGAAGAATTTGTAAGATTTATGATGCTTAATTGAAACTGGCTAGGTTTGCGGAACACGAAGAAGCCAGCCATTGACATTTTTTGACTATTCTTCTCTGACGTACTAGTGTAACATAACGCCAATGATTTTGTTGACTTTCACTCTATGGTCTAAGCACGTGTCATTTGTTTGTTTGTCAAATAGCAGATAATGAAATGTGAGGAACGTGTAATTTGTTTGCATATAACTCATAACTCATTAATTTTAAATGTGTGAAAGTTTAGGCTAATTGAGTTAAGAGCTCATCACGAATAGGTCTTCACGTTGGGAGCAAGATATGAACTCGCGCTCTTGCAGGATACGAGTTATCTCCTTACTAATTGAGTCAACATTCATTTGCTCTCTCCCTCCTCTCTATGTCTCTTTTTCTCTTTTATTTCTCGCTTGTTTCTCTCTCATTTTTTCCTTCCTCTCCTGCACCTTACAGGGTCATCCCCGACAATACGGAGGCCCTGTGCAAATATTAAAAGGGGGCCCTAATTATATTTTTACGAAATAAAACTCAAACTTCAATACAAAACTCAAACTCCAGTATTTAAATTGTAAATAACATTTTTTCCGATAATTGAGGGTAATAATGTTAATCATCATTTAACACAACATCATTGACACGCGCTCCCCCCACCTTCTATGAAGGGTTTGAGAGCATGAGACTGAGCGAGAGAGAGACGTGTTTTTTTTTCAGCGTGAGGGAGGGTAAGTGAGTAGAGAGAAACGTGTTTTTTTCAACATGAGGGAGGGTATTGTGGGCTAGACACTTTTTTGGGGCCCTAATATTTTTATTTTCGATGGGCCCGTCTTTGTTGCACTGAGCCCATATTGTAAAGGGGCGGCCACGGCACCTTATAAGTGCGAGATGATGTAAAGCGATTGGATCCATTTTAAATCCATCCAATCTTGAAGGGTGAGAAGTAAGAGACGCACGGAAGATAAACAAGAGAGAATCTAAATTAAAATTGAGTGATTTTGGACAAATATTGAATCATTTCGGTTTTAAGACAGTGAGACAGCAAAATGCATAAGAATATGCAACTTAGTGTTAAGTTTCTTCTGCCATAATAAGATTTTGTAAATTATTTTTGACTTATCAGGGTACTTTTTTTATGAATACTTATCAATGTATTTTTAATAGGCTAGTAAAATAAAAAAGGTAAACTGATTATGTGTTAGTTCAAATGCTATACAAGTCACCTTATCTCTTCATTTATTTTTTTCTTTAGAAACCACTACATTAGAATTGCATGTTTTTTTTTCAAATAGAATTGCATGTTTACATGAAACCTACTAACAACTTTTACACAGAAAACACAATAGTATTGCTTGATAGCAAACATGATTGTCACGTGATACTCATACATGATAACAAATACACTCTACCTTATAAAAAATTATTCAGTCGCCTCTTCTCCCTCATTAACTTTCTTAGTATCTCTTTTCATTCTATTCTCAGTTTCTCACTATCTTTCATTCTGTATTTAAATAAGTGTGTGACTCGTGTATTGCAAGTGTATAGAATATTAGAATGTTATTTTCTATTTTATTGAGAAAAATTATTTTTGGATAACAATGATAAATAGTTAATTTGAAAAATAAAATTTTAAAAATATATATTTTTGTATATTAAAATATTTATATTTAAGTTTAATTTTTTTATGAAATATATTTAGAGAAAATAAAATAATATTGAATAAAGTTGATTAATGTCACCACATAGATACACACTACCAAATTATTTCACATATTATTATGGCATTTAATAATAATAACACTATTAAACTTTAGACTAAACTATATTTTTGGTCACGTGTTTTTAAAAATCCAATTTTTTTATATTTAAAATTCAGACATTTAATCCTTTGGTTTATAATTATAGTGTCATTTTGTTAGTTCGCCAAGAGCCTCCAAAATGTTAGAATCAAATATATATATATATATATATATATATATATATATATATATATATATATATATATATATATATATATATATATATATATAACATCAACAATTATTTTGATAATGTCTAAGTAGTTACGGTAAATATATGAAGCAGACTCCATAAATTAAAACCTACTTGGAAAGATAACTCGACAAGGCATTAGGGAATTTAGAAGTTACCAGATGATGATGCAAAAAGCAATTTAAAACAAGGAAGAAACTTCTCAACCCACAATATGTAAAGAAGTCGTAAAAAGAAGTTGCATAAATGATAACCACCAAAAAATCAAGAGTAAGGTACTGATAAACCGTTCGAGAACGAAAATAAAAATGAATATCACAAAATAAAGGGTTCATGACTTTTGCGATCACCTATGTGTATTAGGAGAAAAAAGATTACAAGTGTGTGATTGCATTCACCCAATCACACTTAAATAAAACGACTTTAAACTCTTCAATGTAATTTAACTCCACAATATCATTCAATCTAACATAGTAACTGACATTTCGTGACTTTGGGCATTATCACTTGTACTTGCAAAACTATCTATTTTTGAAACAACTTTAACGCCACTGTTTTGGGTCTCTAAAAACGATTCATATTATTTTGTTCGAAATCTATACACATTATTGACATCAAATGCTTCAAATCTTCTTGCAATTAATTTGGACCTTGTGCAAGAGCTTTTAGATAATTTGGGATATTCGACATGAGATCTAACTCCTTAACCTAATCAAAGAAGCAATATATGTCTATAATTATTAATTATTAATTATTAATTATTAATTAAGTAATATAGATATCAATCTACATTTGTTCCTTGAACCAATCATGGAATGAATCAAAATGCATGTGATCAAGTTGATGTTGTGTATAAGACGGCGTTTTTCGATGTAATCTTTTAATGTCGTTGATGTGTTCATAGCATCTCCAACAATGGCTATCAACGAAAAAATATACCGTTGGTGAATTAGATAGATATATACAAAAACTTGCATTCTGTAATCTTCTACCACGTCAGATTCACAATTGAAGAGTACATATGGATGTGCTTGCAACCATGTTTTATCATCCATATAAAATGCTTCTATTTTTACATATGGTTTCCCAACAGTAGGGAATAGATCACATCATATCCTTCATTATCAGTTTGATGATTTACCTCTTTTTAACTTTTTCTTGACCAATGAGACCTTAAATGTCCACCTTCCGTATATCGTGAGCAATATGTTAGACACTCATTGGCAATATAAGCTTCTGCTATGGAACCTTCTGGACATGCACGACTACAAACATATGATTTTAGAGTACGCAAGTGCATGTGGGATAAAATGGTGTAATTAGACTACAATCTTAATTACCAAAACTTATGACAAATAAAATGGTAAATATGATTTTGTGTACCTTTCATACATCCATTGATAATGTACTGACCCTGCATAAGAAAACGTGCAACAACACTCAAGTGTGGATAGAAAGCAAGGGGAAACTTCATCAAATGAGATTGGAGACGTGGTCATGCAATCTAATGAAGAAGTAAACTCTGTCCAATTTGTCCAAGACTCTTTAGCTTCAAAGGAATATAAGAAAATGCCGCCAGCAGTTATGCAGGCGCAAGTGACTTCATTAAACTCGATTCAGAAGTTGAGTAATGTCATCACCTCTACTACATCTCATATTATTAGTGGTTGTAATATTGAAACTCCAACTATTTGTCTTAAAGAAAATACAATTAACGACATGGACACTACTAATCACCTTCAGAGTGACTCTATTGGTTCATCATCCACTCAACCTCCTACTACCAGATTGGATTCGTTAAGTCCTCAATGATCGATGCTACTTCTAACCCAGTAGTGACATCTGACATGAGAATATTAGAGAAACGTTGGGGTGATTGATGTGTCAGATGATGATTGTAATGTTGAACCGGTTGTGTCCAATATCCAAAATTTGCTAAATGCCTCAAAGTCCAATGTAACTCCTAATCTAGTAGTAGCATCAGACATGAGAATGTTACGAAAGCTTTGGGGTGAGGCGTCGGATGACGTTGGTGATCATGTGGCTACCGATACCCAAGAAATGGCTGCGCGGTATGATAATTTTGAACCAGTTGTGTCCAAGACCTAAGAGAAGAAATTGAGGCAAAAAAAGAATTTGGTCGTTGGATATAATACTCGTTCAAAGACAAATTACGTCTCTATCTCCTTTTGATCTAACTTTGTTATTTAGTTCCTTAAACTGTTTTACAATTTCTCTTTAGGATGGCTTGTTTTAGGGAGTCTTCAAGCTGGGGTTCCATATTACTGTTTTGACTTTATTTTCTTTTCTTGCCAATGGTATTGGTCTAGTCTCCCATTGGTCTCTCTCGTGTCTTCTTTCTTTTTTCTTTTTTTTTAATAAAATCAGGGAGAAGTACTCTTTTTCCTTCTTGATTTTTTACATCGGAAGATTTTAACAAAGCTTCTCTCTTTTGCAAAAAAAAAAATGTACTAACCCTGCAATTTTAGCTTTGGCTACCAAGTGAATATCAAGATGTACCATGACCGTAAAAAATGATGGAAGCAAGAGTTTTTCCATGATACACAATGTTGGCGCAGTTTTTTCTTCAATCAAATTTAGCTCGTCCACTTTGAGTACTTTATTGCAAAGCACTCGAAAGAATGTTCATAGCTCTATCAAAACAAAACTAACTTTTGGATCTATTGTTCCTCTCAAAGCTATAGGAAGAAGTTCTTGCATTATAACATGGCAATCTTGAGTTTTCAACCAGCCATTTCTTTCCTAAAAAGCATGCAGTCATTAGGACATACATGAATCTTTTTGTAGTTTAAGCCCAATCCCTAAACTATCTTTTTGGTTTCATAATAGGAAGGGGGTACCTTTCTCCTTCGGGAAATGCATTCCTTAATAGTCTTCATTGTTTCTCCCCTTTCACAGATGTGACAATCGGAGAAACTTTGGGTTTATATATACTTGTGATATTCTGGGTTCACGAGCTTGGTTATAAGAATGTCATTTTTGAGTTGGATGTTAGGTGTGTTGTTGATGTGTTCAAATTCAATTCTAACAAATTTTTGAATTTGGGCCTTATATTAGTAAGGGGCTATTTCAATTTTTTAGTCTGTAAGGGGCTATTTTCAATTTTTTTTAAGGGTTCCTTTTTTTTATACCCCCACCATCTTCCCCCATACCCCCACACAATATGATATCCCCAAAATACCCCTTTCAAAACTATTTTTTAAAAAAACTAGTCGTATATACGTTTTTGGGACATATATACAATGTTGATATTTACACCATCGTATATATGTCCTAAAAACATATATACGATGGTTTATATATTTTTGTTTTTTTATTTTGTTTTTTTTTAAATTTAACGGTTAGGATTTCACTTTCAAAGTTGATCAACGGTGTAGATTGCACCAACAAAATCAACGGTTGATAATCTTTTACCACAACTATAAATACCCACTCCCACCCTCATTATTTTCACACCAAAAATTCAACTTTCTTCTCTCACACAATACAAGTCAAGATGATGTAGGTTTCGCTAATGTCATACTACGAGCCTTCTTCCATCACTATCGTTCATTCTAATCTGGGGTTCGATGATCATCAAGGCATCATCTTGCAAGATGATGGTGTAGGTTTCGATGGGAGAGATGTTATGCAATGTAGGTTAAAACACTACATATCATTTGCTGATCTTAGGCAGAAACTACTGCGGATGGTTCAACCTGAGAACGACGAGCATGCGATAATTCATATCGTTTATCAGAAACCGAAATGGACTGATGGAGGTCTTTACTGATCTACCATGGATGTCAACAGCTAGGATGACCTCCGAGACATGATGTCCAATCATACTACGTTTAAATGGAAGAGTTATATTCATCTATACGTCGAAACCAGAAGGACCGTCACTGAGATCCTTCGTCGATTAACTCCACCTGCTCAGTAGTTTCTATCGTATTTTCTTTTTATTTGTCTATTTCTATTCTAGTTGTTTATGTTTTATCGCTTGCGTAAGTTTGTTTTATCGAATCAATGAAATCAAAAATTTATGGAAACTCGTAAAATATAACAACCGAAAACTAGTGATAATAAAGTGCAAACATCAAAGTAACATGAGTACAAATACATCAAAGTACAAATACAAAATCCCTAACGTCCTCGTCCTCGTCCTCGTCCTTGCAAGATGATGGTGTAGGTTTCGATGGGAGAGATGTTATGCAATGTAGGTTAAAACACTACATATCATTTGTTGATCTTAGGCAGAAACTACTGCGGATGGTTCGACCTGAGAACGACGAGCATGCGATAATTCGTATCGTTTATCAGAAACCGAAATGGACTGATGGAGGTCTTTACTGATCTACCATGGATGTCAACAGCTAGGATGACCTCCGAGACATGATGTCCAATCATACTACGTTTAAATGGAAGAGTTATATTCATCTATACGTCGAAACCAGAAGGACCGTCACTGAGATCATTCGTCGATTAACTCCACCAGCTCAGTAGTTTCTATCGTATTTTCTTTTTATTTGTCTATTTCTATTCTAGTTGTTTATGTTTTATCGCTTGCGTAAGTTTGTTTTATCGAATCAATGAAATCAAAAATTTATGGAAACTCGTAAAATATAACAACCGAAAACTAGTGATAATAAAGTGCAAACATCAAAGTAACATGAGTACAAATACATCAAAGTACAAATACAAAATCCCTAACGTCCTCGTCCTCGTCCTACCTGGGAATGGAAAGTCTGGTGGTGCCATCCCCACCATCTGATAGAGTCTCGTATAAGTCTCAGTTTCCATAGGGATCTCGCCTCTACGAAGCACGCGATGACAAATGCCCACCAGCTCGAGCATCCACTCAGGATCGTCCAGTCGTAGTACTGGGTCAGGTGTTCAGACTAGTGGTGGTGGTAGAGCTGGTAATAGTCTGGGGAAAGATGCACGGACGTGCGGTCCTAAGGCACCGATCTCCGATTTGATCCGGCCATTGGCGAGCAAGATGTAGTAAGGAGCGAGCGTCCCCTCACACTAACCATGAATGTGGAGATCTGATAGACGCAGTTAGCATGGCTAGGACGACCTGCAAGAGGGTCACGTGGGATGTACTGACAGTACCCAAACTGTCGCATGCACCTATCAGGCATGTAGCGAACTCTGAAGTCGGCCCAGCTGATGAAGCCCGTGTATGGGGAGATCTGCTCAAAGGTTCTAACAGCCCGATGCTCCTCAAATGGTCGCTAGCAGACATCCTCTGGTCTCAGCTCATCAATCATCTTCCTATAGTGGCTCAGCTTCAGGTGATCTGTCTTCTTCTTCCTAAAGAGCACAGTCAGTGGCTCCGCATTCACATTATGACCACGCCTCCTCTCCGCCATCCTAGGGAAATACCACATAATCCAAGACTGAAACGCAAAAATAAACGACATGATTAATTAAAAAAACTTTTTTACCAAAGTCTGAATTAAGAAAAAAATTAAGTTTAAATTTGTACCATATATAGGCTGGCATACCCTCCTAAGTGTCGTGTTACTCAAAGAGGCAGTATTCAAGAACATCAGCACAGAGATCATCAAGGTAAAGCAACCACTTAGCCAGTTAGCCTCAACCCTGTCTCCAGTCTTCGTAGTGAAGATGTTGTAAGTCAGAAGTAGAAGGAGATAAGCCCTCACAACAATAGTCATGTCACCCCCCTCCGACGCATTATGCCTAAAAATGTCTAGCAGCCAAGTGAAACTGTAACACGGACCCCCACGAGTGTTGTTACCAACCTCAATCCGTGAAACACCAGATACCTCTCTGTAAGCTGTCTGGCCTGATTCGAAGTGACCGTAAGGGATGCAGGTGTGGCATAGTTCCCATGGATAGGAAGATGCAACAAACAAGAGGTAAATGTGATGCCTACTTGTGTGGGTCGTATATATCTCTTCAAGAGGTAAATGTGAGTGGTTGAATTCAGGTTTAATCGTATCAAGGCCGTCTTAAACAATTTGGGGGCCTTGTGCAACTTTGAAAAAATGGGTCCTCTGCTAACAGTAACTGTGTGTGCGTTTTGTGTTTAGAGGGTGAGTTTTATGTTTTTTTTTTCAGAAGGGAGGCTAAGTTTTTTTTCCTGATGTGGGTTAATTGGTTATGAGTAGGTTCCTATTTTTGGGGGCCCTAATTTTTTTTTTCAAGTTGGGCCTTATGCAAGAGCCCAACTTGCACAGGTTGTTAGACACCACTGAATCGTATATATGTAGGTGAAACGTATATACGATGGCTTCTGGAGTGAGGGTCATATATATGTGGGAATGAATGTATATACGATTGGGTGAAAAATGGCTCAATCGTATATACGTTTGCAAGAGGTAAATTCGAGTGAGTTTTGGTCAAACATATATATGTTAAAAGCGGTAAAAATTTGGTGATTTTGTAAGGTAGCAGGGGTATTTGGGTCTTTTCATGGGGTATGAAGGAAGAAGGTGGGGGGTACAAAAAAAACATTTTTTTAATTGTAACTCTTATGTTGAGTTTGCTAATAGAAAAATAAAATTGTTCATTCTCTTGCACGGGTGACCCTATTGGCAACTAGTCCCCACATGTATTTCCAATTTAATCAGGAATGAAATGTACTAGGTGCTTATCATTAAAAAAAAGCATCTCTCTATCACGATTTAACTTAAATAACATATATTGCCATTTTAAAAGCCTTACTGTCATCCTCGAATAAAATAACATCTGTAGTAATTAAAAACAAATACAAACTAAGTTTAATAAAATTAAAATATGAAATCCTATCCAAAATCAGTATCAGAGCAAAAAGTCCAACAAGAACATCATAACTGCACACCGTGTATTAGTCCAACAAGAACAAATAACACCATCATAACATAAGTGAGAGATTTGTTCTCCACTACACACAAACACCAACACTATTCTCAATCTCATCGTAGGATATTAAAAAAAAAAAAACTAAGTTTAAAATTAAAATATAAATCCCAATCCGAAATCACAATATCAGAGTCTTATAAACCAAGTGCATAGTCCAACAAGAACATAAGTGAGAGAATTGTTCTATAGTACTGTTTGTTGGTGTTTTTAGCAAACAATCACTAGTTTTCAATGTTGAGATTGTGAGATCAAACTAGAAAATCTCTTTGACGATTGCCTTTAAGTTTTGTGTTTTTCGCGTACGTAAGAACAGTAAATAGTAGAAAGAAACGAATTGAAAACAAAGTAAAAGCAGTAAATGCAACAAAAGTGAAAAGAAAGTAAAAAATTGCATTAATTGAAAGAAGAAATGGTTCACCAACACGTAATGTGTCTGTTTCACTCGTATTTCGCTTTGACTTGGAAGTTGAGTTTCTCGTGAGCTCTTGTAAAATGTGGTGACCCGATTTTCTATTACAAAGGAGTATTTATACTCATAGGAACAATCGTGGGAAAAAACAAAAGCGCCTCCTACGAATAAGGGAAAGTAAATCGCCACTAATGCTAATCGTTGTTGCTCTGCGCGTTTGACTAGCTCTTTGTCAACCACTTGGCGAAGTGTTGAACCCATCTCTGTCGAAGATTTGAGCCTCTCTTGTCGAAGTTCACTTGCATCTCTTGCACTTGCATATCTTTTTCGTCAGTGATGGAGTATTGACTTGAATGTTGACTTGTGGCCCTAAAACATTATTAAATGTGGAGTCAACTCCATTTAAAGCTACATTTAAAGTAATTTGTCGAAATTTTGAGGTAACAGATTGCCCCCAAAAATGCTTTTTCGACGGAGTAGGAAATGAAGGTAAGAAAGGGCATTTTTTGAATACTGTGCAAGGATCATTTTTACCGCCTTTTGCACTCCAACAGTGGTCGAAAAGATAGTCATCATGACTTGCACAGATAAAGTAAACCGTTTCATTGGCACACGTTCCATGGTAGGTGGGCCATCACGTCTCTCAAGCGTCGCAAACGTGTGGGTAATGGTGCACGTGCCAACAACTGTTGCTTCCAAACATATATAAACGGCTACAACTTTTCATATTCCCCTTTACTCAGTTTGAAACCTTGCGAAGTCTTTCTGCATTCTTCATCTCTGCGTTTTACGAAAAGTTTCATAATTTTTTGGGACATACAGTAACCCTTTTTCTTCCTCTGTTCGAGAGGAGGTACTTTCAGGCCATTTGGCACTATTATTTGGCCATCAGTTGCTAACAAATCAAAGATTTCATCGCATTTAGTAACATCAAAAGTATATGTTTTAGGCACAAATCTATCATTTCTAGGCTCTACGGGGTTATTCCCATTTGCAGGCCTTAATAATTTGCAAGCATAAGGAGGACCAGACTTAAGTTCAGCCACATCAATTTCCTCCGATTCGACATTATCAAACGCGAAGTCGAATTCCTCATCGACATAGGCTATTTTCTCTTTTTTACGAAACCCCACTGGGTTTTCTTTTTTATTGAACTTATTCACTCTAGCCTTTTCCTCTTTAAGCCTTTCAACTTGTCGAACTCTATCGGCTAATTGGGCCATATCTCTCAAATGAGAGGTATCCAATTTCTTTCTAATTGAATAATCAAGGCCACCTGCGGCCATTTCGACAAGCTCATGTTCAGGCACTTGTGTGAAACACCTAGCCTTTAATAGCCTAAATCTATTCAAGTAGTCGTCAATAGCTTCAGGCACTTTACGTCGAACACTGGCCAATTCTTTAAGACTAATCTTCGACTGGCCCATATAAAACTGCTCATGAAAAGCCTTTTCTAATTGCCCCCATGTGTACATGGAACTAGGGGGTAAAGTGGTAAACCACGTAAAGGCATTCTTAGTTAGAGAATTTGGAAAATATTTCATTTTCAAACTCTCATTTTGGGCTATATCCCCTGCCTCAGTCATGTAACGGGCAATGTGTTCGACGGTAGACTCGTTGGTATCACCCCCAAACTTAGTAAATTTAGGAATTTTCCAACCTCTTGGCAACTCTGCCTGCAATACATATTCACATAGTGGTGATATGAAATTAGGTCTATGTAAACCTACGTTAAGGCCATTCTGTGCCATTATGGTTTCTACCAAAGTGGCTATGTTATCTTGAGCACAAGCGTTATTTCGTTGCACTTGTCGAACAACGTCGGCGTTTTGGTTTCGATTTACCATAACTACTTCGGGGACATGGTTTCCCATACCTTACCTTGTTGTTCGCCTACAACCGCTTGGACTTCGGCGATGGCGATCTCGTGGGGTGTTAGGCGCATTATTCCCACAATTGGGTGCACGCCTATTGTTTCCGTAGGAGCCCCAAAGAAATCGCAATCCTACCCATTTGGTTTGCTAACATCGGTAACTTGTATTGGTGTTCGAATCAGCGGATTGAAAGCAGTACCAATTTGTTGGGTTAGCATATTAACCATATCATGATTACTCGTCTACTTGTTGTCTTAACGCCAACAAAGACAGCGTTAGTTAATGGGTAAGGATTTCGACCAAGTGTGCTTTCGAAGACACATGTGAAGGGAAAAGGTCGAAACGTGTGGCATTCCAGTAAGGCATGCCATATACACCAAAAGGGTATGGTGGTAGACTCATATTCTGGAAACGTGTCTCTAAACTATTCCCTGTTGCCATATAAGGACTAGAAGGAAGTCCTATGTTGTGGCAAAGACATAGATTGTGTCGACCCAACATTGGTCATCGACATCGTGGGAACGGTTATTGATGTTACTGGGGCCATTGTCCCTACAACACTAACACTTGCAGAATCTATGGTTGTTCCTTGCCCTTGTGATACCACAGGGTTAGAACTAGAGGCATTGTTAGAATTGGTACGTACCATTCTACCACTCCTCAAGTGCATACAAATACACACACTTATAGAAACAACACAAAATTAATGGCAAAGGTCCCACTGGGCGTGCCAATTTGTTTGCTGGTGTTTTTAGCAAACAATCACTAGTTTTCAATGTTGAGATTGTGAGATCAAACTAGAAAATCTCTTTGACGATTGCCTTTAAGTTTTGTGTTTTTCGCGTACGTAAGAACAGTAAATAGTAGAAAGAAACGGATTGAAAACAAAGTAAAAGCAGTAAATGCAACAAAAGTGAAAAGAAAGTAAAAAATTGCATTAATTGAAAGAAGAAATGGTTCACCAACACGTACAATGTGTCTGTTTCACTCGTATTTCGCTTTGACTTGGAAGTTGAGTTTCTCAGAGCTCTTGTAAAATGTGGTGACCCCGATTTTCTATTACAAAGGAGTATTTATACTCATAGGAACAATCGTGGGAAAAAACAAAAACTGCCTCCTACGAATAAGGGGAAGTAATCGCCCACTAACTGTTGCTCTGCACGTTTCGACTAGCTCTTTGTCAACCACTTGGCGAAGTGTTGAACCCATCTCTGTCGAAGATTTGAGCCCTCTCTTGTCGAAGTTCACTTGCATCTCTTGCACTTGCATATCTTTTCTGTCGAAGTGATGGAGTATTGACTTGAATGTTGACTTGTGGCCCCTAAAACATTATTAAATGTGGAGTCAACTCCATTTAAAGATACATTTAAAATCTTGTCGAAATTTTGAGGTAATGATTGCCCCCCAAAAAATGCTTTTTCGACGGAGTAGGAAATGAAGGTAAAGCGGCATTTTTGAATCTTGTGCAAGGATCATTTTTACCGCCTTTTGCACTCCAACGGTGGTCGAAAAGATAGTCATCATGACTTGCTTGCAGATAAAGTAAATCGTTTCATTGGCACACGTTCCATGGTAGGTGGGCCATCACGCTCTCTCAGCGTCGCAAACGCGTGTGGGTAATGGTGCACGTGCAACAACAACTGTTGCTTCCAAACATATATAAACGGCTACAACTTTTCATATTCCCCTTTACTCAGTTTGAAACCTTGCGAAGTCTTTCTGCATTCTTCATCTCTGCGTTTTACGAAAAACCTCAAATTCACTAAAGCTTCAAACTTTCGTTCTTTTCCTTTAATCTACACCCAGGTTCCAACTTGCATTCACTTTTCCTCACTTATGGCTTCATCATCTGCTGCAGTGGTGCAACCTGAGAGTTCAAAGAGGCATGACGAGCCCAAGAAAACCCAAACCCTCGATAGCTTCGTTGATGAACCTGACATCAATGACGATCGAACAATCCAATGGCAAACCCAGGTACTGATTCCCTCTACTGAGATCTATACTCATGCGTATTTAGGTCCTCTACCCAATATCTTGCTAGAAAATAATGAGGTTTCTGAAATCTTCCCCAGCCACGTTCGTCTTCAACCCAGAATCTTCGCTAAAACCCCTTTTCACTTAGAGTTTCTGACTAATCCTTCTAGGGTTTTTAGGTCTGCTCCTAGGCTCGACCAACAAATCTATATAGATTGGCTTGACAAAGTAGAGGCTAAGAAGGCCAAAATCTGGAAAAAACAGGGCATCTTCGACCTTATCCAACTATCTAGGTATGGGCCCCAATATGATAGCACCCTAATTTTGGCTGCCATGCAGTTGTGCTACTCATAGTCTCCACTTGAAATGTGGCATGCTATCTCCCACCTTACTAGATGTTCTTTGCCATCACCGGCCTAAAACCCTTAGGGAGACCTTTGATCCCCACGCCACTGAATATGAGTACAAATTCTCCTTCAACACTTTGCTACCTTTGCCCTTACATTTGGTGAACACCATAGAGTTGACACTCGAGGAAGTATCTCTGTAGAACATGTAGCTTTCCTAACCTGCAGTTATATCTCTTCGTTTTTCGTACACGTTCTCTACAAGTTTCCAAATCTTACATCCCCCTGGCATGCCAACTCCATGAACAAGAAGACATCAACCTTGCTAAGTTGATTCTAGGCTCTCTCCACCAACAACTTGACAATCTTTGTCATAGAGTTGAGAGAGAATGAGCCGACAACCAAATTTTTGGCCACGGACCATTGTGGTTGTTACAACCGTGGTTCTTTGGCCATTTTGAATTTCGACTGAGTTTGTATATCCCTAAGTCTGCTCCACCATCTTTAGAGACTAGGAGGACCGAAGGGATTCGACTAGCTCAAGCTGAAGCCTAAGCAAAAAGTGTCTTACCGGAAGAATCTTTCTTGAGTATTTCGAAGTCCTCTTGAACTGTACCATCTTTACAGAAACTATGGCCCCATTTGTCCAAAGGCCTTATGGTCCAACATGGTTCAAGCAACCATTTCCTTCTCCTTCCGTCGAACAAGCTGAGGAAATCTACCAAATCTGGCGGAGCTTACCTCTCTCCTTCTATCCTCTCCACGGACTCACCTGGCAAAACTAAGAATAGTTTGGGGATCTCTAGGTATTTCCCAAGTTATTTTGCCAGGCAGTTTGGGCTCTGTCAAATTCGACCTGCGCCAGTGTGTTTCCACAGGCGGGAATTTACAAGTCCAGAAACAGAGATGGCTTACAAGCAAGCCTTCAGGAAATTCTACTACAAGACCTTGAATTTTGAACCCATCAGTTTCAATCCAAGGTTTTCATGCACCGAGAAATTCCAAGAATGGTGGATTGGTTATTACACCACCGCTGCTGGAGAAGCCAGTGAAACCTTTGCTGATAGCCTTGTGAAGAAATTGAAGGCTGCTTTCCCTTCCAATAACACAGGTATATACCTTTTCGACACTTAAAGTTTTCTAAGTCTTAAACACTTATAACTTAGTTTTATTTCTATTTGCTTATCAATGTTTTCACCATTTTAGAAAAACCTGCGACAAAGTTGAAGGTCAAAGTAGGCAAGGCTACCACATCAAAACCTTCTCCCCAAGTCGCGAAGAAAGTGGCAGCAAATCCTATTCCAGACAACACCCCAAAAAAGGTATGGCATTTTCCACTTATCTTACGTTGTCTTTTGACTATGGCTTTTATTCATGTCGAAAATTTCTTCCAGGCAACAACCCAAACAACTAAACCTCTTCAGAAGCCCAAGGCCAAAAAGAGAATGGTTATTGCCTCCGATTCTGAGGTACTGTACATACCTTATTACATGTCGAAATTTCCCTTCGATTTATCACTCACTTTCTCGTGGTATTATCTGCACTATAACTTGAATTCTTTTGCGGGAGACGAAAGTGATGACAACATTCCCCTCAATCAAAGGTCAAGGAAAAGGACCTTACCTGAATCTCAAAGAGCAACTCAAGGTATTACTATCAACGAACCTTCTGAACCAACTTCTTCTCCTTCAATCAAGAGGCTTAAGGTACATGAGGTAAATTCCCTTTCGACGTCATTTCGAACCTCTCTGATTTCACCTTTCCAGTTTTAACTTAAGCGATATTACTTACTGTAAACAGGTAGGTGGATTACTCGTTGATAATCCTGCTGTCGAGTCTTTGACTGAGGTTGCTGAACGAGAATTGTCGGCCCCAATGCTTCCTTTTCCTTCGTCGCCTCAAGGTGTAATTGCTGAAGAAGTTTTTCAAGCACTTGCTGACCCTGGAATTCCTATTTTCGAAGAGCTTGTTCCAAATGCTGGTAATGTCGGACCAGAGGCTGTTGTCGAAGAGAACGCTCCAGTTCCAGAACCCAACATTCCAGAAATCGAAAGACAAGAAGTAGTGGCTACCTCTGTTGAAATTCCTGAAGGGAATATGGTCAATCAAGAGCAAGAGGAGCCCAGGATGGAGGAGCCTGCAAATCAAGGCACTTCTGCCAAAGAGTCATCCAACGATGCGATTAGTGACCAAGAAGAATTGTTGGTGAAGAAGACAGATCCTTTGGCGGCTTTGAAAATCATGCTGAGCCTTAAAAGCTCGTCAAGTCGTTTGATTTGCAGCTCTTCGAACACCTCTCTCAGTTCCATCAATCAAGAGACAGTCGAAAGCCTACTTCGTCAACTGAAGGCTAGAGTCTTGGAGGGGGATCTTGTAGCAAATATTGAAAGTGACCCCTCTGTGTATCTTGAGGTAAAATCCCTCATCCACAGGATCACCAAGTTGGACCCTCCTCAAAACCTCCTTACCTTCTTCATGGAATTTGGCCCTCTCTTCGAGCAACTCTCTCTCCTGATCAACCAACGGTCGAATATCTCCAAGCAAAAGGCTCAAGAAAACCAACTCTGCGAAGTGGAACTTGCCTCTCTCAAAGCTGATCAAGATGATATAGAAGCTCTCGAAACCCAAGCAGCCAACGATGAAAAGGCGCAATTGCTTAATGGGATGTGGAGATTACGCGTATTGACGAAGAGATCAAAACACTCCAAACTAAATTGTCAAACGCTAAGTATCAGAAGGGCTTGATCGTCGAAAGAATGAGTGTTGCTTCGTCGTCAGCCAAAACTACTAAGGCGTTGACAGCTATAGAACACTTGGAGAAAATTGACCAGCATCAAGCCATTCTCGCTGAACTCGACAAAGATCTACACCTTCTTGATACTTCCATCTCTTTGAGTGCCAGCATTCTGGAAAGGCATAAGGCAACTTTGTCGAATTTCTGAGGTCTCGTAATAGCTTAGAAATTTTGAAATGGCTATGTAATTTTAACATTTCATTATACATTGTCATTTATGAACAATTTTCGTTTATTTACACTTGTTCAATTTTTATCTCAGTTAACATTGGCTTGTATTGCTTTAAATACTTGCCATTTATTCTAAAGATTCTGTTTCAGTCACCTAGCTCTTCGACTTCATAAGCGCCATTCGAAAAGCATTGCAATACGCGAAATGGGCCTTCCCACCACAGTGACCATTTGCCTAAAACTCTATCTTTTTTATCCATAGGTAATAGGACTTTCCACACTAACTCTCCTTCTTCAAAGGTTTTTAACTTAACCTTTTTGTTGTAAGCTTTAGCTACTCTTTCTTTCTGTCGAATAAGCATTTCTAAAGCTAACATCCTTTCTTCGTCTAAATCAACCAATTCATCAATCATCATATTCCAATAATGATCAAAGGGAATTTCATATTGTTTCTGAATCCTTGTTGATTGTAAACAAATTTCAACAGGTAACACTGCATCATGTCCAAATGTTAACCTGTAAGGAGTAGTGTTTATAGACTCCTTAGGTGACGTTCGACAAGCCCATAACACTTGGTCAAGAGAATTATGCCAATTTTTGGGCTTACGTCCCACGTGCTTCTTAATCAAATTAATAATGATCTTATTAGCAGCTTCTACTTGACCATTGGCTTGTGCGTAGTATGGTGTCGAAGTCAATAACTTAAAACCAATTTCGGCAGCAAAGTCTACCATTTTTCGACCAGTAAAAATAGTACCTTGGTCTGTAGTAATGGTTTCTGGAATTCCATATCTATAGATGATATGATTTTGAATAAACCTTATCACTGCTTCCTGATCAACATTGGCTAAAGGTATTGCCTCTACCCATTTGGTAAAGTAATCAATTCCTACCAGAATGTACCTGTGGCCTTTCGACGAAGTTGGTTTTATTTCTCCAATTACATCTAGAGCCCAACCTCTAAATGGCCACGGTTTCACTATAGAATGTAGTTCGTTTGCAGGCACATGTTGTATTCCAGCGTGCTCTTGGCATTCTTGGCAACCTTTAGCAAACTCTATACAATCCTTCAAAATGGTTGGCCAGTACATCCCTTGTCGAAATAACAACCATTTCATTTTATGGCCTACTTGATGCGAACCACATGCCCCACTATGCGTATTAGAAACTGCTAAGTATGCCTCATTTTCACCAAGACATTTTAACAGAACCCCTTCAGGGGTTTGCTTGAACAACTCATTGCCAATTAACACATAGCTCAAAGCTCTGTATTTCACTTTTTTGTTAGTGTTTCTTGTAGGATTTTGCAAATACTCCACAATAGGTTTACACCAATCATTATCAACCATATTGTCAATAGCAAAAATTTCTGCCAAGTCAATATCATAATATGTGGCGTTTTTCGACGTATACCTCATTTGTATTTGTTGCCCCCCCAATTTTTGGTGTTGACAATAACGTCGAAGGAGTATCATTGTAAAGAGAGTCCTCTGAGATTAACTTATCTTTTATCTCAATTAACTCTTCGAGGCTTTGCTTTGACACTTTGTAGCTGAAAGATTTGTGCCAACTCATTCGCCACGTGATTTTCTATTCGTGGTAAATGTTCTAGGTGAACAAATGTAAACCTTTTTAACAAAGTGTTGGCAACGACGAAATATTTAATAAGGTGCTCGTTGATGCATTTGTATTCTTTTGTCAATTGTTTGACCACTAATTGAGAATCACCTTTTACTTCGACATGACTTGCCCCCAATTCAAGTAGCATTTTAAGGCCCACTATTAAAACCTCATACTCAGCTTCATTATTGGAGCAAGAGTCTCGAATTTTAAATTTATACTTCGTTGGAATGTTTTCTGGAGAAATAATTAAGATTCCAATACCCACTCCATTTTTATGGCTTGAGCCATCGAAGTATAGTTTCCAAGGACGTATGTCTAACGAATGTACTTCATATTCGACAACAGAGTGGTCTACTATGAAATCAGCAACCACTTGTCCTTTGATTGATTTAAGAGGCTGATAGGTTAAGTTGTACTCTAGCAAAGCTAAAGCCCATTTACCAATTCTGCTATGTAACATTGGTTTTGATAACATATGCTTAATCACATCGAAATGGGAATAAACATAAACATCTGGTGATTTTATATATTGCTTTAATTTCGTACAAGAGAAATACAAGCAAAGGCATAATTTTTCTATTGGACTATACCTCGTTTCAGCATCAATCAAAACCCTACTAAGGTAATAAATGGGTCTTTCGACACCATTATCATCCTCTTGTGCTAACATGCTACCTATCGTGTTATCAGAAGCTGCTATATACAATTTCAGCAATTTGTTTCTAATAACAGGCAGTAAAATTGGTGGTTTGACTAAATAAGACTTGATTGCGTCAAAAGCCTCTTGATGGACATGCTCCCACTTGAATTCATCTTCTTTCTTCAGTCTCAGCAATGGCGAAAAAGCTTGTGTTTTGCCACTTAGATTTGAGATAAATCTTCGAAGGAAATTGATTTTTCCCAGCAATGACTGAAGTTCTTTCTTGGTCGAAGGAGCCTTCGTTTCCATAATTGCTTTAGTCTTATTTTGGTTGATCTCTATGCCTTTCTTGTGTACTACAAAACCCAAGAATTCACCTGCACGTACACAGAAAGCACATTTGGTTGGATTCATTTTCAATCCATATTTCCTCATTCATTCAAACGAACGTCGAAGATGGTCTAAATGACCCATTTCTGAGGATGACTTAACCACCACATCATCTATGTATATTTGCATAAAATCATCAATAAAATCATGAAACATAGAATTCATCGCCCTTTGATAGGTGGCACCAACATTTTTTAAACCAAAGGGCATTACTACCCATTCATAAACACCCATTGCCCCTGGACATCGAAAAAGTTGTTTTTCGACACGTCCTCTTCAAAGAATAAAAATTTGATTATACCGAGTAGCCATCTAGCATCTTTGAGATAATCAAATCCTGCTGCCGAATCTATTAGCATTTTACGCTACAGGCATAGAGTATTCATCTTTAGGTGTTGCATTATTTAGATCCCTAAAGTCTCACGCAAACTCTAAGTTTTCCATTTTTCTTCATTCTTTGGGACAATATTAGCTAACCAATCGACATACACTGGCAGTTCTGATGAATTTGCTCTTGAACAGCCTTTCGATTTCTTCTTTGATCTTAGCCAATATTTGAGGAGCAAATCTTCTTGGCGTTTGCTTTACTGGTTTCTTCCCTGGTCGAATAGGTATTTGCAGTTCCACCACTTCTCGACTCAACCCAGGCATTTCGTTGTACTCCCAAGCAAAACAATCTTTGAACTCCTGCAGAAGTGAAATAACTTGGGTTTTGAAGGCAGCATCAAGGTGTGCACTAATATATGTTGGCCTTTTGATTAGGCCATCTCCCAAATCCACTTCTTCCACTGGATCTTGAGCTTGCATGTGCTTTGTCGAATCCCTGGGATCCTTTTCAAAGCCTAATGGTTCGTCGTCATAAATGCAATCAAGTTTGTCATCTATGACTTCACCACTTTCTTCAGATGAAGCTATGGCTTCGATAGCCATTGTTTGTTGAATTATTTCGGCTTCCAAAGCCGTTTTACTTTATTCTCGGCCATGTAGGCGTAATTCTATCCCGTGCGTTGGGTCTTTGACATCTAAAACTTTCTAAGAGTCGGTATCCCATCCCGTTGGGGTAGAACACCCTCAGATAGACACTTCCATCTTCCACCACTTCCTCTCCCAAACAAAACCATGTGTTGGGTACAATCGAAGCAGAGGAAAGCACATTGTCGGATGAGATGTAAGCGACTAGAAGATGTGCATGGCGCAATGTTCGCCATCTGCTTTTTCAAAATTCTCCTTGGTGACATTGTTTACGTCGCAAGGAAGTAGCTCTGATCTGCTTCGACATATTCCACAAGACCATTATCTTTCCACATCACCAACTTTTGGTGTAGGCTTGAAGATACAAAGACCTACTCCATGTATCCACTCTACGCCAAGGAGCGGTTATAGCTTGCTTTGGAGGCTATGACGAAGAACATGGTAGTTCTCTTGGCGATGCCTACTACTACTTCAACCGGACGGCCCCCAAAGATGGCGGATTTGCCCTCATAATTGGTTAACACAATATTATGAGGCTTAAGGTCGATGTCGAACATCCCTATGGTTTCGGCATTGCTTGAGGCATCAAATTCACGCGCGCCTCCATCTACCAATATATTATTGACACCCACGCCGTTAACCTTGGCTTGGACATACAGAGGCTTCAAATGATGCTGCATGCCTTCGTCTGGCCTCTCGAAAGTGGCCATTTGTTCTTCGACACAGCCGTTGTTCATTACGTAGTAACAAACTGGCTTGTGGTTAGCCATATCCTCGGTGAAGTTTTCTTTGACATCATTTGGGACTGTGATAACGTCATATTCACTGGGTAGAATAGACACCACATTGCAAATGACATCAAAACTAGCTTCAGAGTCTTCAAAATCTGAAGTGACGTCTTCATCCATGTCGAAGTCAGAACCTTTCTTCCTCAACGATGGCAGTGAAGGAAAGATTCTCTCCATTGCAGGCCTCCTTGGTTCTACTATTACAATAGATTTACCCTTGGCCTTATTCCCAACCTTCACTTGGTTGGCAGCACCTATGTTCACTTTTGTATTCCCCACGGCTTTAGAAGTCATATTCTTAGCCGTTTTCGAAGTTCCTGGCGTTTGCTCGTTAGAAGCAAGTTTCGCTTTCTTCTTCGAGCGTTGAAAGCGACGCCATTGGGTCTTGGTCATAGGATTTTTCCCTTTGTAATTATTTTTGTAGTTATATTTCGCAGCCTCATTCGCCTTTGGCTTCACAACCTCAGCTTGTGGCACAGCATTCCTATAGTGGTTACAACCAGCGTGTATCCACTTTTCGTTTGGAAGGTTAGCCCTTGGCACAAACGATTTGGCAGAGACTGATAACACAAATTCTTTCTTGGTTGTGTTCTTACCAGCAGACTGTGGCTTGCTTGTTGAAGGTCTGTTCGAACTCTTGACCTTATAAGGAAGGTCCCCCCTCTTGAAGCTATAGTTTGGCTTTTTGTCCAGCCATTTTCTTTTAAGAGGTTGTCGAACTCCGTAGCCTTCGACACTTTTGGCAAACTTCCTTGTCGAACACAAAGACTACATCCGGGGCATAACATTACCTCGAGTTCTTGACTTGCACCTATTAAGGAAGTCTATTAATTCTTCTTCACTTTGGGGTATTTTTAACTGCATGTACCTTCTCTTCATACTCCTCCGAGTAAGCTTTTGCACAGCATCACCCCCTTGCACTACACTTTTAAGCTTGTCAGAAGAAGGTTTGACAGGTTTGGGAGAACCTACCACCTTTGCATCAACCATGCTTATATTCATTTCAAACGATTCAAGAGATACATGGCTTCACGCACGATGAAGTGGATCAGCGTCAATCTGCATTGGTGCTTTGTTCTTTTTATCACCAAACTTAAGTCTCCCTTCTTCGATAGCCTTTTGAACTAAGTCCCTGAAAAGTACACAACGGTCAGTTGTATGTCCCAAAAAATTATGAAACTTACAGTAACCCTTTTTCTTCCTCTGTTCGAGAGGAGGTACTTTCAGGCCATTTGGCACTATTATTTGGCCATCAGTTGCTAACAAATCAAAGATTTCATCGCATTTAGTAACATCAAAAGTATATGTTTTAGGCACAAATCTATCATTTCTAGGCTCTACGGGGTTATTCCCATTTGCAGGCCTTAATAATTTGCAAGCATAAGGAGGACCAGGCTTAAGTTCAGCCACATCAATTTCCTCCGATTCGACATTATCAAACGCGAAGTCGAATTCCTCATCGACATAGGCTATTTTCTCTTTTTTACGAAACCCCACTGAGTTTTCTTTTTTATTGAACTTATTCACTCTAGCCTTTTCCTCTTTAAGCCTTTCAACTTGTCGAACTCTATCGGCTAATTGGGCCATATCTCTCAAATGAGAGGTATCCAATTTCTTTCTAATTGAATAATCAAGGCCACCTGCGGCCATTTCGACAAGCTCATGTTCAGGCACTTGTGTGAAACACCTAGCCTTTAATAGCCTAAATCTATTCAAGTAGTCGTCAATAGCTTCAGGCACTTTACGTCGAACACTGGTCAATTCTTTAAGACTAATATTCGACTGGTCCATATAAAACTGCTCATGAAAAGCCTTTTCTAATTGCCCCCATGTGTACATGGAACCAGGGGGTAAAGTGGTAAACCACGTAAAGGCATTCTTAGTTAGAGAATTTGGAAAATATTTCATTTTCAAACTCTCATTTTGGGCTATATCCCCTGCCTCAGTCATGTAACGGGCAATGTGTTCGACGGTAGACTCGTTGGTATCACCCCCAAACTTAGTAAATTTAGGAATTTTCCAACCTCTTGGCAACTCTGCCTGCAATACATATTCACATAGTGGTGATATGAAATTAGGCCTATGTAAACCTACGTTAAGGCCATTCTGTGCCATTATGGTTTCTACCAAAGTGGCTATGTTATCTTGAGCACAAGCGTTATTTCGTTGCACTTGTCGAAACAACTTCGTCGGCGTTTTGGTTTCGATTTACCATAACTACTTGGGGACATGGTTTCCATACCTTGTTGTTCGCCTACAACCGCTTGGGCTTCGGCGAAAGAATCGATCTCGTGGGGTGTTAGGCGCATTATTCCCACAATTGGGTGCACGCCTATTGTTTCCGTAGGAGCCCCAAAGAAATCTGCAATCCTACCCATTTGGTTTGCTAACATCGGTAACTTGTATTGGTGTTACGAATCAGCGGATTGAAAGCAGTACCAATTTGTTGGGTTAGCATATTAACCATATCATGATTACTCGTCTACTTGTTGTCTTAACGCCAACAAAGACGCAGCGTTAGTTAATGCGGTAGGATTTCGACCAAGTGTGCTTTCAAAAGACACATGTGAAGGGAAAAGGTCGAAGCGTGTGGCATTCCAAAGAGGCATGCCATATACCAAAAGAGGTATGGTGGTAGACTCATATTGCAGGAACGCGTGTCTCTAAACTATTCCTGTTGCCATATAAGGACTAGAAGGAAGTCCTATGCTTTGTGGCAAAGACATAGATTGTGTCGACCCAACATTGGTCATCGACATCGTGGGAACGGTTATTGATGTTACTGGGGCCATTGTTCCTTGCCCTTGTGATACCACAGGGTTAGAACTAGAGGCATTGTTAGAATTGGTACGTACCATTCTACCACTCCTCAAGTGCATACAAATACACACACTTATAGAAACAACACAAAATTAATGGCAAAGGTCTCACTGGGCGTGCCAATTTGTTTGCTTTTTAGCAAACAATCACTAGTTTTCAATGTTGAGATTGTGAGATCAAACTAAAAAATCTCTTTGACAATTGCCTTTAAGTTTTGTGTTTTTCGCGTACGTAAGAACAGTAAATAGTAGAAAGAAACGGATTGAAAACAAAGTAAAAGCAGTAAATGCAACAAAAGTGAAAAGAAAGTAAAAAATTGCATTAATTGAAAGAAGAAATGGTTCACCAACACGTACAATGTGTCTGTTTCACTCGTATTTCGCTTTGACTTGGAAGTTGAGTTTCTCAGAGCTCTTGTAAAATGTGGTGACCTCGATTTTCTATTACAAAGGAGTATTTATACTCATAGGAACAATCGTGAGAAAAAACAATAACTGCCTCCTACAAATAAGGGGAAGTAACCGCCCACTAACTGTTGCTCTGCACGTTTCGACTAGCTCTTTGTCAACCACTTGGCGAAGTGTTGAACCCATCTCTGTCGAAGATTTGAGCCCTCTCTTGTCGAAGTTCACTTGCATCTCTTGCACTTGCATATCTTTTCTGTCGAAGTGATGGAGTATTGACTTGAATATTGACTTGTGGCCCCTAAAACATTATTAAATGTGAAGTCAACTCCATTTAAAGCTACATTTAAAATACTGTCGAAATTTTGAGGTAACAACTACACACAAACACCAATACTACTCAGACAATTCACAAAAAATAAACCACTGAAAAAGGCTTCGTCTAGCTTGCATCTTGTTAAAAATAAGAGGGATACAAAAAAGATCAAGTAAATAATCAAAGCAATCATATAATTTTACGACACTACATAATCACAAAATTGTATGTCAATACAAAATATCATCCAACTCTACTCTACTATGAACTCTTTTGGATAAAGTTTATTTTGAGCTTCTGAAAAATAATTTATGAAAATAAATAAGTTTTTATTAAATAAGTTTTTATTCATTATTCATAAGTTTGTCAAAATTAGAGAGCTGCGTGAGAACTTATAAATTAACATATAAACTTACTTATTTTCATAAGTTGATTTTAATAAGCTCAAAAATAAATTAATCCAAACGGACCCCATATTATTAACTCGGACTAGAGAAGATAAACTAGGAGTTCGTGCTTAGCGTGCCAGTTGAAGTGCAACATCCCATTGGTTGCTTTCTTTTCACCAGGCCAGCATAAGGTTGGGGTTGCTCAACTTTTATGCCTGACATTAATGGGTTAATCAGCAAGTCATTAGAGTTTTCTCGCTCTGTTCCCTATTTGTTTTAGGGACATTATTAGTAAAATCTCCTCAATAACAAAAAAAAAAAATATAGAACCCCAAGTAGATACTTTAGATAGCAAACTATGCTATAAAGGAAATGTGATCTTCTCCTGTCACCATTTCTATCTCTCTCTTCTTAATTTTTTTTGAATTTTTTAAAATAAAATAAATCAATGGTTGAGATTAAGTATATTGGTGATCCAATGGAAGAAATTATGGTGACTAGAGTGACTAGACCACGGATCCTGCCCGGAGAAGATCTGGATCCACAATACAAAAAGAGTACACCAAATGTGCAAACAAGAAGTTCCGAATTCAAACTCGATAAACTAACATTACCCCCTCCCTAGACCGTGATTCCCTGCGGTAGAAATCAACTCGAGGACCTGCAGTTCAGTTCAGTTTGTACATAGTAAAATAAAAAATATACTTCTAGTGATGAAATGACTAAATAGCCATTAAATTTAGTTTACATGCAGGAGACAGCAATCCATATGACTCCGGTGGATCTCAATACCCCCTCCTCCACTAATATTGTTTATAAAAAAACCAAAAAATTAAAATAGAATTAATATATAAACAACCGTATGAGAAGACCATTTTGTTAAGGATTATTCAAAATTTATATGCATTGCTTGCACTTTGCCACATAAAAAAGGTTTTGCACTACAATATTTTCCAGGGTTTGCTTCCAAGGCTAAATATGGGAATTATCAGTTAGAGGCATTGGAGCAAACATGAATGAAGAATCAATTGCTCCATTCTTTTGTAAGAAAAAACCGAACTGCACCTCTTGTATTCTTCATTGTCATTTCATAAATCATAAATGCTACAGAAACGGGACCCCCAGCTTCAACAATTATTGTGCTATGTAAACAAATTATATTATATAATGTATTTTACAAAATGGACTACTGTAGATACATGTTTCATCTGGTGAAAAAGGGAGGAGAAAATTACCTGTGTGTGTGTGTGTGTGTGTGGAATCAAGGGAAAGATCAAAAGGTAACGGAAACAGCCAGTTGCTTTATTTTGCGAAGGGTAACAGAAGCAGCAACCATATAACTGAAAGTAGAAAGAATATACTACAGTCTACGGTACTGCGCTAATACAGTGTACTAACAGTTATATATATACACTCACACTTACCTGTTTAGTTTGAGAGGTAGATAGATAGAGAAGATAAGGTTTGTATTTGGTCTCCAAATAGGAAAGAGTGAGGCCAGCACAGCATGACCTAGTTAGGGTTATGAAGCACTCGATCGATCGATCATCTCTAGCTCTTATTATAACCAAACCTAGATCATGCTGGCAGCTTCACTTTTTCCTTTGTGATCGATCTTTTCATGCTGCTACTGTATGCTCGTTCGTAACCTCCAAACCTCCTGGGTTGTGTAGATCTAAAACTTGGACCATTTGTGAAAAACTGTATTGTTATATGTTTAATATATACTACTAAGCAAGTGCTACAACCACAAATAAGACTAGAATAGAAAAGAATAATTATAAAATGTAAAAAATATAGGGGATATAGGGGTTAGAGAGGTGAAGAAAATAGGGACATAAGCTATCTGGTGCAACAGTGAAATAAAGGAAGTGTAATGATATAAGTAACTGCATAGACAGTGGTGCAATGAAGAAGGGAAAATTCAAAAACATGCACAGCTAAGAAAGTAATGAAAGGAACAAATGAATGAGTTGTCTTGGTTAGCAGCTACTGGGGTCAGAAATGATAGAGGCATAGCTAGCTAGCTAGGGCGGCATATAGCAGTGGAGTGGAGAGGTATCCTGACACTCTCTCTCACCCTTTTCTTTTCTTCTTCTCACCGCGCCACCTAGTCCATACTATCTTATTTATCTATTCTAAATTTGCCAAACAAAACTAGTCTGTACGACCCGTCTGATGGACGAGTTGTCTAACAATTTGTTAAAGAGTAAACCTCTAAAAAAAAGAAATATAAGAACAACAGTAAATAACAAAATTTAAGTATTTTTTTTGACTAAACAAATTCTAAGAATTAGAAGGACATCACATTTAAAGACAAGAGTTACACATATTAGATCAAGTCATAACACAAATAAGCTTAAAGTTGAAGCATAAGCAAGTAATGTAATCACACATATTAGATGAAGTCACAACAAAATCAGTTTAAAGTTGTAAAATAAACAACAACCTATAATAACATTATTCATATTCATCAAATGTAACTATAAAACTTAACCCATAATACTGTCTTACCAGTTCGAGGGATTAGTCTCTAGAGTTGCGCCTAGAGGATACCCAATTTATACTAAAAAAATGTACACATGAAAACTTAACTCATAATTAAAGAGAAGAGAAGACATCATAATTAAAAAGTGAAACACGTGTACGTAAGTCTCATTCAGAGATTGATTTAAAAGTAAATATCAATTTAATTATACTTCTAATACTTCTAGATGCGAAATTATCAAAATAAAGAAGAAAATACCAATTTGGACATGTAATTTTTTTTTCAAGATTCTAAAGTTTCCCAAAACACACTTTATAGAATCACACTTTATGTATTTTGCCATCAAATTGTTTTTCCATAAAATAGATTATTGACGAACGAAGAATTTGAATAGTTAAAAAAATTTCTAAATACTAAAGTAACTCAAAACACACTGTCTAACATTTCGCGTTACGCGTTTTGCTACAAAATAATTTTGTCTTCATCAAGTACACTAAAACACACTATTTAGCATCCCACTTTAAAATATAAACTATAAAAAAATGTAGATTAGTCATCGGTAAAACTCTGTTGGGAGGATATAACCACACACGCTGACAAAACCGAGTACTCGTGGCCAGCCAACTTCCCCAGTGTACATTAGTCATCGATAAAGTCGATGAAAACTGCACACTAATGAGATGGTAACAAAAAAATTAAAATAAAGGGGAAAAAAACTAAAGTAAAATAATAAATTGGCCAAAAAATTGGAAGCCAATTGATCACCAAGATTGCTACATGTATTAGAAGAGCACGATTTACTATTCACTATCCCCATGACCCGTCCGATGGACGGGTTGGCTAGTGGTTGATTATGTTATACACATTGGAATAAAATCAGGAAGGAGTAACAGTAATTAAAAATTAAAGATTAATGTTTTTTAGAGAGAGGTAGATATTATAAACAACAAAATAGAAGAACAGATTAGGCCAAGTACAAATTCTTGCAGTCTCAAGTTGGAAAAGTGTAGTAAGATCTATTCATCTTACAAAGAAAATTGCATTTCTAGTAGCCATAGCAGCTGCACATAATTGAGACTAAGATCTATACATGCTTTACTTTGAAAATTAACATGCAGCCAAGCCCTTTGCTTCTTGAGGATCCATTAGGATGAAATCCATCCTAGAGCCATCCAAGCCTTTGCTTCTTGAGGATCCATTAGGATGAAATCCATCCTAGAGCCATCCAAGCCTGTAAGTCACCATCTCATAGCTTCTCTCTTGAAGTGATGATGTGTTCTGTTGGTTCTACCATCATTATCAAGCAGGAATCATAAAAAATAGGCGCCTGGAAGTCTCTCTGTGGGACCCTCCCACTTTTGGCGCCAAATCCTCCACCCCCTCCTCTCTCCCACACGCCTCCCACCCCTACCCCCACCCCCATCTTTTTTTTTTTTTCTTTTTTAATCCCTACCTCACTTGACAATAATTTTTATTTTTTAATCATCCCTCTCCCTTTTTAATCTCTTTAATCCCTCCTCTCCATTCCTTCCTCACTTTCGTCTTTTTCTTACAATAATTTTTCTTTTTCAATCACTCCCTCCTTTTTTTTTTTGATATTTTTGTTTAAAGTGTGATGTTAGCCGGTAATTTCATTAGAAATACGTAATGTGTGATCTTTAAGTAGACGCGTTTTGGAGTATTTTAGTGTTAGAAATTTTTTAACCGTTCAAATACTCAAAATTCATTCCTCAATAGCCGATTGGTAAAAATAATAATTTCGTGACAATTTTAAAGCAAATTTTAACAAGGCAGAATTAAGTAATTAAGCGAAGTTATTCACATGTAACGCACTTGCGCAGTGCACCCGCTAGTTATGTTCAAAATGCATTAAAGACAATTAAAATTTAGTGCTCAAAGTCAATAAAAAACTAAATTTATAAATGCTTCCTATATCTTTTACAAAAGTTTTTCCGATAACAAAAGACAAATGTATGTTTTAACTAACCTCAAACCTCCTCTTTCGGTGGATCTCCCTTCTGGTTTCCCTATCTCTGACTCACTCTGATCTCTCCTCTTCTCCCACCATTAAGGTGTAGTGATTCATAAAAGATATAATTGTAAAGATACATAAAGCACAACTCATCTATTTCATATAAGACATCTTATGCAATCTAAGCAATTATAAGAGATGTTGGTGATCCCATCCTTGAAAGAGTAAAAGAGGGGGTTGATGATTCCACTAACGTATAAAGATGCAAGAATCTGAACTTGGATGCACTATAATTGCTTGCTTTGTACCAAAGTCAACAGTGAAAGTCACAATTTAACGAAATTAAACATTTAAAGTCACAATCGATGAATCAAATAAAAAACCAATTATAAGATTTCATTTTCTATTATGGCTCGTGCATTTATAGTTCAACGCGTAGCAACATCGATAATTTTACTGTATTAACCGTGACATATATTAAAGCTATCCATCCAAAATTTTATGTAAATATATATAGTCAGATTCAAACCAGAGTATTTGCAACCAAAAATTTATTAGTCAATAAGAATAATAATAATAATGATAATAAATAAGAAATCAAGAGCATGAAACCCATAAAAAAAATAGCAAAAAAGTGTTCATCTTCATTTTATCAAAGCCATCACACCCATTATGTCTAAAGGAAACTTAAAGAACACCCCCAATACTCATCTAGGAGTTCCTTCTTTTTAGCATCCTAACTTGGAACTTGGAAGCAAATCTATTGAGTGTGCCCCCTTCTCTCTTTCTCTCCCACCATGGCTGCCTCTCAATCCTCTTTCTCTTTCCATTCAAAGTGAGAGAAAGCAAAAAGTAAGAGATAGATAAAGGTACCTCCTTCTTCAAGTAGGACACTTAAAGGTACCTCCTTCTTCAAGTAGGACACTTCGTTGAAGATTTCCTCATATCTAAAGTTGGATTAGCATCCACCTGGTCAAGGAAAAAAATTGAATAATTTGTTGTGTTGGTATTAGTAATATTGGTTAAGGGTAATTTAGTAATTAGGCCCTTAGTCAAAGTCAATTTGTAAAGCAAGTGTGCTTCACTGTAAGTGTTAGTTTTCACGGTTACAGAGTTAGTTACAAACTCTGAAGCCAAAACTCTGTATATAAGTTTCTCTGTGTAATGAGTTGAACAAGGCAATGAATTCACTCTTTTGTGTAATCTTTCTCTTCTTGATTCTGTTCCAACAAACTGGTATCAGAGCTCTCTCGAGGGCCTGATCCAGAAAGAAGCATTTCACGAGAGAGCGAATTAGGTGTGAATCGAAGATCGTTGCAATGGCTGAACGAGAGTTCCTCACACCCTCAGTACCGAAATTTGATGGATTCTATGAGCATTGGTCGCTATTGATGGAGAATCTCCTTAGATCAAAGGATTACTCTCTCTTTCTCTCAGCTCCTTTCTCACTCTCTCATCACCATTCTCCTCCCTCTCCCTCACAATCAAAGATAGAACAGAGCCAGATCAAGATAGATGAGGACAAAAAAAAAAAGGTCATGATGAAGATATATACATTTGGATAGTAGACACTGGTGCCACTGATCACATCACACATTTGTCTTTTTCATTGCAACCTACACTATTAGACTGGGCTAAAAAACACAACTTAATAGACAATTGGATTAACTCAGGCCAACCTGCTTTCATTTTTTGGTCCAATTAGCAGGCATGGTCAGGCCGAGTGGCTCAATTTGAAAGCTCGAATTACAAGTGAATTGAAGTCTCTCAAGTAATTTTATTGTGATATGAAATCTTAGTTGTATATTGAATGAAACGAAAGAGTACAAAAATATTTTAAAAATTGAGAGGTAGGGTTAAATGATGGAGATTTAATATTGAAAAAAATGGAGAAAATGCATTCATAATTACAATTACTATATGTGTTGCTTTTTCTTTTTTTGGTGAGACCCACACTATATGTGTTTCACATTATATATGCATGCATGAAGTATATTAGGTAGAGATAACAATGAATAGATCACTATTTAGGGGTGTTCAAAACCGAACCAAACTAATAGGGAAATCACAAATCGAACCAAACCAAATCGAAAACCACAATTGGTTTTGTACGGTTCTTTTTTTTTCATTGCACCGTGCGGTTCGGTTTGCTTCGTGGTTTTGATTTCCGAAACCAAACCAAACCGCAAGTAACAATAAGGCTTGTTGAATTACAACATTCTTTACTAACTTACTAACCCAAATGCAACTACAACTCAACTCTCACTCACTTATTAACCCAAATCCAATTAATTCTTTGACTCACTTACAAACAATCCATATTGTTATGCTATATTTAAAAATTACTACAAAATATTTAATTCAAATTCTTTTAAACATTGTCTTAGCTATTTGAAAAAAAATTAAAAGAGGAGTAATGTTATATGGACAAAAAGTTTTAGACAAATATAGCCAAAAACCAATTCATAACACCAATTAACCAAGTTTTTTAGGTTATTAACCAACATGCATTTTCAGAGTTTTTTAAGTCATTAATTAAAAACTTGGTTAATTGGTTACTTGGTTAATAACCTAAAAAACTTGGTTAATTGGTGTTGTGAATTAGTTTTTGGCTATATTTGTCTGAAATTTTTTGTCCAAATATCATTACTCTTAAAAGAGAGTGATTTATACCCTACATATATTTGAGTAGATTTTTTTCTTAAAGATTTATGTTAGCCTTTTTTATGTTAGTTAATTTTAACTCCGTTTTAAATTATTTTTGTCTTGGAAAAAACCAAATCAATTCAAACCGCATTGGTTTGGTACGGTTTTATTTTAGGAAGTCAACCAAACCAAACCAAACTGGATGTAATTTTACCTTACGATTTGGTTCATTTTTTTTCTCAAAACCGAATCAAACTGCACCGCAAACGTACACCTCTATCACTATTACTCCTTCTAGCGAGGGACAGGTTAGAGCCACAGCCCCTACAAACAAAAGAAGATGGGTGGTTTATAATTTCTATGCAGTTTTTGGCTGGCTAACTTTGGTTGGATGCGTCTTTCTTCTCTCTCTCTCTCTTTCTTTATGCTTAGTTAGTGTGATGTCAATTCATGTTTCGGGTTACTTCAATTCAACGTTGTTTTTCAGTTCCCATTTCCCAGCATTCGAGATAAGCATGCACATCCCTTTCCTTTTAGTACAATCTTCACAGTACAAAGTCTAATTCTAATGGTCAACGAGACTACTCATATGAGCACGGGATTTCTGTTGATTCTGTACGTAGTAGTAGCAGGGACGGATCCAGAAATTGAGTACACGGGGGCAAAAAATAATAATAACAAAAATATTTAATGACAAATATTAAATCATAATAGTATCTATATCATGCATATCATATATCTCTTTTATCCAAGTAGTGCACGTCATTTTCTCAACAAACAAAAAATCGGCCATATCGTTCCTTCATATCATAAAATTCATCAATAATAGAACCAATATCAAACTTTTCAGCAACATTGCTCTCAATGTAAGTAATCAAACAATCAGCCAATCAACTAGAAATTCATTTTTCATCTTGTTTCAGAGTTTATCTTCATAGTTGAAAATGATCTCTTAGTTGTAGCAGTTGAAATAGAGGGATAGTCATTATCAAACGAATTAAATGATCAATCAAAAGATAAGTCAAATGTTTTACTATTTTCACAACTTGTGAAAGGCAAAATCATGAATGTAGTATATATAACAGCTCATGGACATAATTACATTTATTGGACTTATTATTTAAGAGAAAAAACAAATTAATCAATCTTAAAATAAGACCTGAGAGAGGGAGTACATACTTGTATCAGTTACATGATGGTCTAGAACTATGAAATGATGTGATGGATTATACTTGTATCAGGAAAATTGAGAGTGAGAGAGAAGAAAAAATAGGGTATTTAATTGTCAAGAAAGAGAGTTTGGTGTGAGTGTAACACCTTTCAATGGTGGTATTTAATTGTGTATCCTAAACTAACTAGAATATCCTAAATCTAGTTATTTAGTAGGAGTATATATTGGTATAAAAGAATTAAACAAGAGGGAGGGGCAGCAGCCATGGCCTGCCCTATAGTAGATCCGTCCCTTGAGTAGTAGTAGTAGTAACACATTCTTGTCTTGAATTAACCTATAAACAAGTCTGCAAAAGTAATTTCATTAAAATTAAATTTCAACTAAAATTTTTCATCTTTGGGTATTTTTTTTACCAAAATCTTTGGGTATTTTTACTCATAAATAAAGATCAGTGGAAAATTTTATTGTATTGTGTTAAATTATAAGTACAAAGTTTTCTTTAATAACTGTTTTTTTATAAAAAGTTTTTGCTATACAAAAGTTTTCTTTAATCTCAATTTTATTTGCTCCTCAACCTCTAACAATTACATGCACCACATTAAATGTTTTTATTTTTTGTTGGTACATAAATGTATTTAAAGGTGAGCATTCTCATAAACTTATTGAGATTTAAAAGGTATGATATTCTATTTAATCACACCTCATTGTTTTCTATTTAAATATTCTAAAATTAAAATTAAAATTAAACTAATTTTTCTTAAAAAGTATCATACCTACCAAACTCCCTATAGGTATAGTAGAATTATGGTGGCAATAGATCTGGGCAATTGACAAGGCTTATATACCTAGCCTACTCAAGCCTAGGTCAAATAAGACTTTTTTAAGAAAAATATAGGTAAAGATAAAACTTTCTTAAAAATCTATTTAGCTAAAAATAATTGGACTACAAATCAACAAAATCTTTTTTTGTTGAGAAGACTGACAAAATCTTTAGAGCCTACAAAGTGAGTTGAGATCCTCTCCATTTCCCCATTTAGAGAGATAGGCACAACTTTCATGGTAAGTCATAGCATTAAATTTATAATAATAATTAATACTATGTAAATGATCCTAACCCTACAAAGTTAGCTTATGTAATTCAGTTTTGTAACACACGCCCAACGCTCAAGCCGTTAGATTTTTAAGAAAGTCTTATCTAATCTAATATATTCTAATATCTATTTAATCAAACAAACAACTTACAAAAAGACAATTTTAGACATCTTAAAATTTTGACACATCACCACTTTTTCATTTTTTTAATTCTATTTTCTCTTCCTTTATCACTCACTCTCTCTCTTTCAATCTCACATTTCTCAATATTTATCACTTTTTTATATATTTACTATTTGTGGCCCCATGCCTTTTATTTAAAAATATTTTTTCCCAATTTTTTAATCTACTATCTAATCTAATCTCTATTTATACAAACAAACTACACACATCTAACTAAGAACAACATTGTAATTTACTATCACACTTTTTCAAATTTTTTCTCTCAATGCATTTTCTTCTCACTCCCACTTTTTTCCTACTTGGTCCTACTTTTTTTCAAATTTCAAAATTCAAATCAAGCTCACCCACTTTCTATCTACTAATCTATTTATACAAACAAAATACACTTAAATTACCAAACAAGCTTCTCTATTTACTTTACAACCCATCTAACTAAGGACAATATTGTAATTTAATATCACACATTTTTTCAATTTTATTCTCCTAATGTACTTTCTTCTCACTCACACTTTTTTCTTATTTTTTTTTCAATTTTAAAAATTCAAATCAAACTGACTCACTTTCTTTTCACATTATCTACTATAATCTACTAATCAACTAAACTAATCATTGGAACTACGAGATAACTGCACCATATATAAAAAACACGAGATAACTGCAATTATATATAAAAAATACGAGTTTAATATCTAACTATGTATTTATACAAACAATCCACACTTAAAAAGGACAACATTGTAATTTACTATTACATTTTTTTCAATTTTTTCTCCCAATTTTTTCTCCCAATGCATTTTCTTCTCACTCCTACTTTTTTTCCTACTTTCTCATACTTTTTTTCTCAAATTTCAAAATTCTAATCAAACACACTCACTTTCTTTTTCCACTATCTATTATAATATACTAGTCAACTTAAATAATCAATTGTAGCTTCTGAAATAACTTCTGTTTGATATATAAAAAAACACGAGATAACTATACTGATATCTAAAAAAACACGAGATTAATATCTAAAAAACAAAAAGACTTAATGACTATTTGAACTACTGATCATTAATATTTAAAACACATGCGACAAATATTTGTAATTAATACCTATAAAAGGACGAATAATTGTCACGAATATATAATAAAACACGGGATAAATATTTCTTATTGATAATCTACTATCTATCTAATATCTACTTATCTAATCAACTAAAATAATCAATTGAAACTACGAGATAATTGCACTAATATAAAGAAAACACAGGATAACTTCGCTGATATATAAAAAACACAGGATTAACATAAAAAAAACTTAAATGACTATTTAAATTACTGAATAATATTTAAAACACATAGACAAATATTTGTCACTAATACCTAAAAAAGGAAAAATTTCAAAATTCTAATCAAACACACCCATTTTCTTTTTCCACCATATATTATAATCTATTAATTAACTAAAATAATTAATTGAAACTACGAGATAAGCTGCATCTTGATATATAAAAAATGCGGAATAACTACAATGATATATACAACAATGATGCAAAGTAGTACACCGTTGTAGAAGAATGGGTGAGAGAAAAATATAAAAATAAAAAAATTCAACTTTACAAACTATAATTTGTGTTCAAAAAAACTATAATACATACTAGAGAAGTAAAATACGTTGTACAATGTTTGTTTTTTACTGAAAATGAATTAAGTCACTTTATTATTAAAAATAATATTCTCAATATAAATCGAATAAACATCTAATACTAATACTATATAATATATTTTGTTTAGGCTTATTTTTTTCATACACCACCCTTTCCCCTCATACCCCCACCAAATTTGAAAACCCCAAAATACCCCTTTGAAAATTATTATTTTTTAAATAAATAAAACGTATATACGTTTTGATTACATATATACGATGATTATTTTATGTCCAATCGTATATACGTTCACAAAACATATATACAATGGTTTTTTAATTTTTTTCAATGATTTGTTTTATTTTTTATTACTAAAAGACTACTAAAAATTCGTTAAATAGTCAAAACTAGTCTAAAAAATTATAAAAACACCGCTAAAAATCTAACAAAACCAAAATAAGGCTATGCAAATTTTTGTAGATTTTTGGAGACTATGAAAAATTTTAAAAATTCCTAAAAATAGTAAAACGATGGAATTTGGAATTTTGAAGTCGTAGTCCGTAAGAAGTCCCTTCAGAGGAGTCATGATTCTTGATTTTTTGGATTTAATGATTGTGGTTTCATTAAGATCGGAGTAGGTTGCCAAAAACCGATTTTTAGCGAAATTATTCGTTCGACGTATAACATCGTCACGTGTTAACGAACTACACATTAAACTTATTTTCAGGTTTTAATTAATTTTTATATATATGGTATTTAACTTTAAAAAAAAACCTTTTTTTAAAAAAAACTAAGACCAATCGTATATACAATTGGTCTTAGTTTAAAAAAAAAAACGTTTTTTCAAGGGTATTTTGGGGTTTCACTATTGTGTGGGGGTATGGGGGTATTTGGTGGGGGTACAAAAAAAACCTTTTGTTTATTGTGAAAACAACAACATGTGTGATGACAAAGGCCCGAATACTACACACTAAAAGCATCCACAATGGAGGACTTCCCATTTGAGTCCTTAAATGGATCCCAAATATACACATCACTCTTTTATACATTTTTAATACTAACATGTTGGAAAATGAAATGACAATCAAGAGATACAAGGAATGATAAAACTTGAAACACAATGTCTTTGGCTAGTTGCATTCCTTAGTTCTTTGAATGCTTAAGGGCTTGTTTGAGAGTTTGGAGGGAAGAGATTGAAAAAATAGGAAAGATAAAAGACAAATAGAAGGAATGATGTACCAATTTAGAGGAACTCAAAAAATGTATTGGAGGAGGGTTTTGGAGAGTTTGAGAAGACTTAGGCAAATTCTTCAAATCTTTTACATCATTTTATAGTAGTCTTAAAATTAAAATTATATTAATCATAAACATTCTCTTATCATTGTCTACAAAATTACTCTTTCAATTAAGGTGAAACCCACTCCCCCCAAAGTGCTCCCCTCCCCTCCAAACTCCTAAATAGGCCCTTAGATTACGTCCTTTAGGGTATGTGTTTTTTGGAGGAAATAACAAGGCTTTCATTAAAAAAATGAACAGGGCCAAGCCCTACCAACAGTTACAATACCACATACACTCATCGCCTGACACGGCACACAAACAACACAAACTAAATCGAAGCGGGTAACTTCGTCCCCACTACTAGGTACAAACAACACAAAACCACACAAAGAACTTGCGAGAGAAAGCGGAAAAGAAACGCAGAAGCTCTTTCACTATCCTCTCCATCTACCAACCCTAATTCGGCAAAGTTGTTCAACTACCTCCATAACTACACCAAATTAACACAATTGCTAACACTGAAAATACTTAAACACACACAAGGACAAGAAGGAGAAGCACGGGGATAGATCGAGATACACCACTCCGCAAATCTAGATCACAGAGAACCGCTTTTTGGATCGTCTTCTGCCCAATGTCAATGTGGGCCTAGACAATCAAGGAGCTTCCACTTCCAAAAGCAATCTGATGCACCCTGGTGGAGATGAGACCCAATTCAACGGGAGAGAACCGGAAGCACCTAATTTAGCGACGAGATCGGCCACCATATTGCAGCCTCGATTCGTCCACGTGAAACAACACCAGGTAAAAGAGAGCTTGATCTTCTGAATATCATTGATAATCTGTTGAATTTCCTTTCTGACAATGCTTCCTCTACATGCGTCCACCACAATTTGGCGTCCTTTAGGGTATGTTTGGATGGAGGGTTTAGGAGGGGAGGGCTTGATTTACAATTCCAATTTGAGGAAGCTATAAAATGTTTCTAAGCAAAAATGAAATGTCATTAACAATGTTTTATCATTATCTATCATGTTATTCTTTCAAATTTTTAAAATATCAAATAGATATTAAAATATAGACCAAGCCCTCCAAAACCCTCCCAAATCCCCCTCCCAAACATACCCTTAGTGTGCTTCAACAATGACTCAATTGAACACTATTAATTCTCAAGAAGTAAACTGACAAAGATTTGTCAAGGGCTCAATTGTTACTGGCCCTATCTCTTAAGATCAACATTGGGTTTTAGTCATGAAGATAAGCATGAAAGGTTTCCATATTCATTCTACCAAAAATATCTAATGATTAAAAAATGATGAAGCATTGTAATATATTGCTCCAAAACTTACAACTAGTGGAGGGAGTATATATAACCAAGTCTAGATCTGGGCTATGACATTGGTAACATGTGAACTTAAGTGATGAAGCATCAACTTCAAGAGTTAAAGTTTGGATAATAAGACATAACCAGTGCAGCTAATATGTTACAACCAAGTAAACTGAAATATAGCTAATAGCGAAGAAATATTTAATCATCCTAGGTAAGTGCTAATTCAAAAAAACACCAAAGTCAGTGAACTCAGATAACATAATAAACAGAAGACTCAACATAGTAAGCAGATATAACTCAAAACGTCAGTTGCTATATCATTCTAGGAGCATCCTTAATCCTGCACAGATAATTGTAATTTTACCACTGCTGCTTGAAAACAAAACTGAAATTGTAATAGTGAAAGAGTATAAATCACGTGCACATTAATGAGCTTACTTTAAAATCCTCAGTCATCAATGCACATTCTTGAGAGCATATATATGCAAAACAAAAAAAAAAAACTATTTCCTCATTTTCCAAAGTTTGAATTATGAACCAAATAAATAGAATGTTGAGAAAAAATTTACCTTGCTCAAATCTAATAATCTCCTTAGGGTCCTCATCGGATCATCATTTAATTTGGGATGGGCTTTTTTGGTGTGGCAAAGGGAAGATTCCCCTTCAATTACATATTTATGCTAGTCATAATGTATTTGTCAATAATAATAAAAAGATAGAAAGAAAGAAAAAGGAAAAAAAGAAAACAAAGACAACTGCCTTTTGACCTGAGATCTTATATATAGTCATTTGGAAGCTAAAGATGGGAGATCTTCATATAGAAACGAAAATCAAAATATTGGATGTAAATATAAGACATAGCATTATACAGATAATTGCACAATGCTAGAAATAAACAGGTTGTTTTCCCCTACTCTTTCAAACTAAATGAAGTATATAGACATCATTGATCATAGGAGTCAATCATAGTAATGTACCAGATCAGAGCCTTCCGCATAAATAGACGCACAATTAAAGAAAGTAGGCCTTCAAAAAAGAACCTGCAGTGACAGTAATAATATTTATCAGATTATTTGTCATTCATTAGCAGTAGCACAGATATGTGATAACAACACCAATAAATCGCAGAAAGCTAACCGTAAACTTGCTTGCAAAAATTCACAATGTCTTGTTTCGCATCCAACGATCGACCAAAAGCAGCATACACTGGGGAACAATTCAGTTAATATCACCTGTTTTCTAATAGGACTAGGATGAATGAGGAGGGATCAACTGCTAATTACTTTTTTGAATCCAGAATGAATACAAAAATCCTTGTACAAATCAAAACTTTCTTGCCATTTAGACATCTGCCGTTTTAATAAATTGTATGCCTTTAAACCCTGATCTTCAAACTCCTTTGCAGGAGCATCAAACCTCAACTCAATGGGGCAAAGATCATCAAACATCTCTTCTCCAACTGATTCAGTCTGCTCAGAAGACTTCTCGAAACATGAAAAATAAATGTATCGTAAATTTTATCACTATAAACAGAAGTTCCCTGTACAGTGCCAATGGCCGAGCAATTGAAGGCAACTGGACGATATGATGAAAAACTTTTTGCATTTGAGGAATCAACCCAAGGTTCATCTTTGTCGGCACCAAGAGAGACTGCAAGATCAGCGGGACGCATAGAGCCATAAGATGGATTGGCAATCTCACCAGCCACCTGCACAACTTCATTGTATTTGAGGCCAAGCTCTGCTTCTACTGAAAATTCATCGCTTCCCAAATCTGAGTACCCATAGCGTAATTCATTAAGCATGAGTAGAACAGGGAAAGGAATAACCGGACCTACAATGTCATCATTATTATGGGGCGAACATTTCCTAAAAAGAACGGAGGCAGCTGGGGTAAGTCTGGAATAGCTAAAAATTCCAAAGCTACCCTATTTTGGTCTCCAATGACTTCACGCAATTCAGAATAACTCAAAAACGCTAACTGTAATAGCTCCAAAGGCAAGTCAGTCCACAACCTTCTTAAGGCAACCTCATGGAAGCTTGCTGGTAGCTTGACATCTTTAAAAACAGAAGTAATTGCAGGCAACGTTCTTGACTGGCCAAGGCCACAGGCATTTAATTTCTCACACAATAATTCGTGCACTTCCGTACAAACAACCACCTCCTCTTGAGCATCCATACAGATTTTTTCTAGTTTCTCACTTAAGAATTGAGCAAGGTTACCATTTGCATAGGCATAAAGGTAATCCAATTTCAAGTAATACAACCTTTTGGGAAATTTGTATTTCTCATCACTCATGGGATATAATAGGTGTGACTCCAAACATAATACTGGTTCATGGCAATCTTCTAAGTTTCTAGCAGGAGCCCATGATGCATGATATCTCTGCAATTCAACCTTTCCTGGCGACATTATCCTTACTAGTGTAAAACCACCATGCTCATCTGGTTCACAAAGTAAGGCAGCAAGGTCATTGCTTAAAATGCCAAATCCCAAAACTATTTCTTTCTTTAGCTGCCAATCAACCCACTCTGGAAGTGCATCTTTTGACAACTCTTCCTTAAGAGACAACTTCCACAATGACACTCACGACTAGATAAATTGACCTCAAATGGAAGCTCCCAAGCATGGAAGGTTCTGCTAATCTTTGAAAGTTTTGAAGCGAATGATCCTTTTCGAAGTGGCAATTTAGATCCATAGCAGAATATATTGAACTCACAGGTCCAAAAGGATCCCAAGATAATGCAAAATCCTGATTCAGAAGCCAACTTAAAAGTATCTACCTTTGAGTGGGACCTCAACATAGACAAGCTTAACACATTCATGTAGCATGGTCCATCAATACCGTGCACCCATTGCAATACTGGCATCAAAGGCTTCCTTACATCACATAGAATTAATAGACTACTAGAAGCAACTGTGAAGTAGAAGTCGTCAGGACCAGCCCTTGACAAGGCAAGAAACCGCTCATTTTCATCTGGAGCATACATACGCAGTGTCTCAATCTTCATTAGGCAAGTCACACTGCATTCTTTTAATCTCAAATCAACTAAAAAAACAGCATCAGAACGTGCAACAATCAAAATTCTGGGATTCCAACTAAATTCACAACTGAGCCAAACCATGTTTTCTGAAGGGCTAAAATCATTCCACGGTACTCTCAACCTAGTCCCCATGAAATTGGCAGTTGACCCATGAGATTCCAAATCAAACAAGAACAAGTGACCACTTTCTAGCAAAACCAAGCTCTCCTCCACTATATGAGGACTCCAACAAGCATGCACAACAGGACAAGTCTCAAATACTTTACGACCTGAATAAGAGACACTGGGCCTGTCTAAAATGGAATTGTGTGTCACAGTAAACCAACAAACAGAATACAGTGTAGAAGCCAATAAATATCCAATAACAGGAGAAGAATTGCCCACCAAATCAGAGGCTTCAAGGTCAAAATCAGCAACAATGTTCACTGAAATCCTCAAGATCCGATCTGCAGATCCAGTACCAGCTCGAAAAACATTACCATTCCCATCAAGCTGAATATCCAACACCGAGTCCTTAACACCCAGCATAAAAAGCCAACTTTGTCGTCATTGACACCGGTTGGGAAGAAAACAAGTGTGTTTGGGCGATCAGGATACTTGAGGAGTTGAATGCGATTGTGAAGGAAATAAGAAGCAGTGTCGTTTAGATGGTGGGGAGAAAAGAATGAGGCAATAGAGGAAGCCGTGGAAGGGAGAATTGAAGGGTCAGAGGAGACAAGGAAGCGATAAGGTGAAAGATGAGGTGGGAGATGAAGAGGGGGAAGGAGAGTAGTTGAAGAAAATAAAGGGGTGAGGGAGTTAGGGTTAGGGTTAAAGAAAAGGGGACCAAGTGCAGCATCAGCAGAGTCGAGAAGAAGAGGGGATACAGTTGATCCACCTATTGGAAACAGAGACTTCCATTCTTCTGAAAATTCCATTGCCGTTGCAAGTTGCAATTGCAAGTAAAGTAATTATGACGATCGGTTGATTAAAAATTGGTTTAGGTTCAGCCTGCACAAAACAAAATCAATAGGGAAAACTAGTTATCATTGAAACTATTATGCAAGAGTGAAAAATGTGTTCGCAAAACTGAGGCTCAATGTGATTACAAACAGAAATTTAAAACTGAATAACAGTTTTGACTGTCACAGCACCTAGCTGATACAACGTAGCACCTCTTACAGCATCTAGTGCTATCACACAGAGTCATCCCAAACAATTTGGAGGCCATGTTCAAAGCTTAAAAATTGGGCCCCAATTATGCTTCTATCAAATAAATTACCAAAAACTCAAACTTCGTTATTTAAATTGTAAATAACATAACATCTCAATACAATTTTAAACTAATATCAACCTTCTAGCTACTTAAAAAGAGTTATCCTTCTAACACTTTTTGAAGCAAATTCATCAATCAGGTCTTCATATTGTGTTGTCTCCAAAACATCATTCTCATCAATCAAGAACTATTCTGTTTATGATTGATAATTTGATATATAAACCTTCTATGCTCCTAGTACTATCATATGTATGCGTTATAGATTATATAAGAGATCTGTTTATGATTGATAATTTGATATATCTTATCTTAATAATACCAATTGTTTATGGGATGTACAGGGTGTGTCACACCCCATAATTATGTTGCTGCCGAATGGAATTTCGGGTCTGTACCTTTTGATTTTTGTTGTTATATAGAACATGTTGAACTATGAGAATCAACATAGAGAGAAAAATGAATTCTTCTTAGAATGAACTCGGTAATAATTACAGAGTGAGTTTCCATTATATAGATACAATTAACAGCTAATGATACCTAACTAACTTCATAACTACCCATTTGTAATCTGTAATTAAACTAACTGACTTGTTATTACAACAACCAATAATAGGAGAGGTTGTGTGTAAAAGAGAACTAAACATAGATGTAAGTTACAGTGGTGTACTAGTACCATGGAGGAATTATATCATGTTAATCAGTTCTACAAAATTGACCACACTTTTATAATTCTTAATCATAGCTGTATATGTTACAGTGGTGTACCAGTGTGGCTGCTGCAGGCGTCTTAAACAATTTGGGGCCCTGTGCAACTCTGGAAAAATGGGCCCCTAGTTATAAAAAGTTAAATAAATCAAAAAAACTTTAAAGTACTTTATTTAAATTGTAAATAACATCTCGATACAACCTCAAAATAGTATCAACCTTCTATCTACTTAAAAAGAGCCATCCTTCTACCATTTTTTGAAGCAAACTTATCCACTATGGATTAAAAACAAAACCAGATTTCTCAACCAATTATCTTTTTTTCTCATTTCTTAGAGCATCTTTATTGCTGGTAAAGTAAACTATATGATGCGTATGTAGTAAAACACTTGCGCTAAAGTTGTCCTATTTGGCAACAAGTCAACTAAAATTTTAACCAACGGCAGGAAAATAACACACCGAAACTAAATAGTAAACTAACTATAAAAAACATTGTTTCTCTCTCATCAAGGTAAAGAAGTGTACATCACAACACAAACACAAACACAAACACAAACACAATAATAATTATATAATATTTAATTTGAATAAAAAACCAAACATATAAAAAAAATATAAATATGTGGGGTCACATATGGTTCTTTATAAATTACTACCATTGGAGCAAAAACTATTAGAGTCAACTAAAAATTGCTTAAATCCTACGTGGCAATTTGGACCCACAAAAATCATTTTAGTTTACTCATTTAGTTTACTCCCATTAAAGATGCTCTTACCCTCTCCTTTTAAGTTCACAAGCAGGACATTTACCCCTTCAATTTGTTTTATGCTACTTCACACTACCTGCATAACTGCCCATCTTTAATAATGTTGGAGGTTGAATTGAAAAACAATATCATAAAAGGTTCTCTCATTGCTAACCTCTCCGATCCCTCTTTTGATGTTTTGTTATACCTTTATTGTTTATAGATAAACCTTACAGAGATTTGTATGCTAAGAATTTCAAGACTAAGCATAACCATGCTGTTCTACCTCCTCTATTTTTTCTTTCTTTCTTTTTTTTTTCCATTTGTATTTCCAAGGCAGTGGATATGTATTCCCAATTATTATCATTGGCCAATTATTAAACCAAATTCCCAATTAGAACTGTTCCGGGGTGTATCAGAAATAACAGGAGGTGCAATCGTAAACGCAGAGCCGCCCATTCCACAAAAACGCCCAAGCCCGTGGCTTGTGCGCAATTCTCGGCGACCGGCCGGATTTTCAGCAACGGCCAGGTCGCCTCAGTGGTATAAGTACCACCTCCATCTACAGTACCAGGTACGTTTTCCTACCCAGTGTTACCTCGCCCGTTAGCACACCTCTGACTCAAGCGTCGGAGTGTCTTTGCAGGTACCACCCGAGGTGCTCTCAAGACCGGTCCTTCTTCATCCTCAGCGACCGGACAGCGGAGCAGCGAACGACATCAACACTCAGTGATCAAGGTACGATCAAGAACCACATGCTCTAAATTACAAACAAAAGGATAGGCAAGACTAGCTAGCGATTTCTAGATACACGTGAGTCATTGTTGTAGAAATCAATCACTCTAATACGGTAATACCCATCCCACCCACTACCCAACTTCCCAATTCCTAATTTCCAAATTACACAAACCCTAAAAATTGAAATCAAGATAAAGGAAATCCAAAACGAAATCAATAAGGCAATGAAAACAAACTGAAGAAGAAAAACAAATTGAAGAAGATAGAAAACAAAAATGAAAAGAAGAAGAAGAAGAAGAAGAAGAAGAAGGAAAACGAAATTTCACCTTGAACCGTGAAGAGCAAATGATCGGCGAGAGAAGAAGAGGAGACGATGGCGAGTAGGCGCGGCGCGCGAGCACGAGAGAAAGGAGGCGGAGTGTGTGGTGATTTACTCAATGCGTGTATGCTTTTGTTTTTGTTTATTGCGTATCACAGCGTATTGATGGTTACTGAGTGTGTTGTTTTCTTTTGTCATGTCAAGTTTTTTTTTTTGGCAACGTCATGTGAAGGTTTAGATATGGGCTAAATGGGTTAGAGCCTTGGGGTTACTTCCAATTTTTGGGGCCCTAAATTTTTTTTTTTGAAGTTCGGCCCTGTGCAAGTGCACAGCTTGCACAGGCTGTTAGACAGGCCTTGCTGTTATAGAACATGTTGAACTATGAGAATCAAGATGGAGAGAAAAATGAATTCTTATTAGAAACTCAGTGATAATTACAGAGTGAGTTTTCATTATATAGATACAATTAACAGCTAATGATACCTAACTAACTTCATAACCACCCATTTGTAATCTGTAATTAAACTAACTGACTTGCTATTACAACAACCAACAATAGGAGAGGTTGCATGTAAAAGAGAACTAAACATAGATGTAAGTTACATTGGTGTACTAGTACCATGGAGGAATTATATCATGTTAATCAGTTCTACAAAATTGACCACGCTTTCATAATTCTTAATCATAGTTGTATATGTTACAGTGGTGTACCAGTGTGGCTGCATTATGTACCAGGCACTGTGGTCAAGCAAAAAACAAACATAGGAGAGGAGAACTAACCTTAATAGCAGCACTGCAACAGGTCTAGAACTCAGTTCGGTAGCAATTCCTCTTCAGGACTCTCTCCACCAATCACATAATCAATCTCCGATCCAACTGTTGAAAAACCAAAACGCCGAATTTCAGAAAGAAGAAAAGCGAAAAAGAACATCAATTTGCAGCAAGAAAACGAAAATCCAAACTCAAAACTTACTTACAGTTACGAGATTGAGAGAGAATGAGATGTAATATGAGTACAGTGACTGACTTGCACAACGTTGGGCAGAGAGGCGGCGGCCGGCAGTAGGAGGGTGGCGCCGCGGCGGCATAACAGTGTTGCGTAAGGGTTTGTGGGTTTCACCTTCACGTTTCACGTTTCTGTCGTTTCAGGGTCACATGGAAGGGAGGGATTAGAAAAAATGGTTTCTTTGGGGGTGTTTGTTCGGGAGATATAAAGATGATTTCAAGGAATATTGGTTAGGAATGAAAGATTCTCATGTTTACGGGTCGACATTCATTTGTTAATAGACGTAAGATAACTAATCTAAATATTGGATTTAGTCAAATACATGTATTTCACTGTATTTCAATAAACAAAATTTAATAAGGTTAAATACGTATATACAACTATGAAATTAAATTTTGTAATATATATATATATATATATATATATATATATATATATATATATATATGTTTGATCTAATTTATTTAATTACCAAATGAGTAATTCCAAAATGTGTAATTCCTCAAAGTTTGCACAAAGTGTTTCATCTAATTTATTTAATTACCAAATGTGTTTGGAACGCCTCATATAATAATACTATATGCCTAAAAAAAATTATAAGGAAAACAAAATCACACCAATCAAGATACCACTAATATCTGCAACATTGAAGGGTGATATATGCCTTAATAATTAGTGAATAATATTTTGACTATGTAAAAGTTTGAAAATATACATACCAACCAAGTAGTCCCTGTTAAATGACTTGTCAAAACATTCTTCCGGTGGTGTGAAGATGTATTCAGGGTCAGCGATGCTGTCCTTTCGGGCCGCCGGCCTTATGAGTGTTTTCATGTTGATGGTCATTTTGTAGTTATGCCTGGTTGCACGGAAAGCACCGACATTCGAACTGACAGCAAACTTGCTAATCGAATACACATGACCTTCGTGTAAGTGTTGGTCATGGATGTAGACGTGCATCTTGTCAATACGCCCATGTATTGTCGTGCCCTGCCATAGATGTTGAGCACAATTTAAATTTACTACAGAATACATGGTTTTACTGAAATAAGAGTTCATATTGCATTCATCATAGGTACAAATTTGTAGACGATCTATCAGATTTCCTGATACGCACACAACTGTTCCGTTATATATATTTCCTTATATCTCTTCTCTGTTAATAATATATATTGGTAATTGTTATTTAGAGAGTGAAAAAGCAAAATCGAATGCATAAATGCACATTTGGCAATATGATTTATACATACTATAAAGGGTATAGAACATAGATGATGCATGATGTATCTCACGATGATAGAACTACACGTTTTATATACATAGCTGATTCACAAATCAAGTATGATTACATACAAATCATTTGAAGTAACATTAGAGATAACACGTATCTATACCACATTTAGAGATCTGATTTTTTCAACACTAACTGAGATATTTTCTTTATGTATTCAGATAAATCGGAGATTAAAAGTTACCTCTGAATCCACGAAGACCATCTCCACAGCCATCGGTTTGTTCCCTCCGAATTTTGGAAACACATACCACTTACGAAGTAAGCCAGACGATGGATCGGCACGACAAAGTCCCCTGTCTCAAGTGTGGCAAGCGTAGGGGGTTTTAGGGGCTGGAACAATTGCCTTGGATGAGCAAGCCATTACCACTGTTGTAGTAGGGTTGACAGGTACGACTTCAGTTGATTTTTAAGTTACACACGATTAGAAAGATCATTAAGGTTGTTCATACTTCTTATATATATATATAGGCTATCACTATATGGAGTGTGTGGGGTTAGGATAATTGGGCAAAACAGCCAATAAAGTCTTTTGAATGATATTGGGCTAGAATAGTGGATCGGAATTTATTAATTTTCGACCAACCCCACCACTCGAATGATTTCTCTTGAAGGCTTAAGAACTAATATGACTAAGTGGTCATTATATTTTTGAATTTTTCTTGAGGAAGAGAGGTCAATAGCCCCAATTATTCCTTCCGATACCTTTATTCGTTTGAAAAACATATTGATTTTAGAAAACCAAAGTGACTTGGTTTTAACAAAGTGAGTTGATGTTAAAAAAAATAAATTTACATTTTCAATAAATTTTGTGAAAAGAAAATAGAGAAAAAAGCTGATTATAAACTAATATGACAAATGACTTGGTCTGCTACCTTACGTTTGTAAAAATGACTTGGTTTTATTGAAACCTCAATTATAGCCGTAATGCTATTGATCAACTGTGCAATATACACAAAGCGGTCAATGAGGCAATGCCTTTTATTACTATTCAATACTCTCTTTAATTCTCCTTTAAATGCTATTGATCATGTTTAATTTTTTTAAAAAAAAAAAACGGTCACAGCTTACAATCATATCGTAAAAATGGACATCTCAAGCTTGTTATGTTTTATATTCAATTCTGATATTTTTACCCTCTGATAATTGACATATTAGTAATAGGGAAGTGAGATATTCCTGCTACCCAAAAACCTGGACATCTCCGTTTTCGAAAAGAAATCAGGAGGAGGAACTTGAGATTGTAACGGGTTAGTTTTGCTGAAAAAACTTGGAAATATCCTTTCTCATTAAGCAGCAACGGTTTCTAATATCCTATTATCAGTAGACTTTCCATTTACGGTTGCATTACCTTGTGCGTTTTCCTCAACCTTCTTTTCAGCAGTACTGTTAATTTCAAAATTGATGACTGTTAATTATTTGGCTGAAGCAAATTAAGAATTTAATATCATGGGAATTTAATGCTTTAATGTATCAGTTAAATGTCATTTTAAAGTCGAAATTGATATGCATTTATATGCAGATTTGAGTCAATTTGCATTCATTGTCAGATTCATGGTTAAAGCCGAAATTTATATGTTGTGGTCGACACTGCATTGTCACATGGTTCAAAATCTTTGAGGTGGATTTAATTGAGTCTTGACATATATTTATTGACGTGGTGATTAGGTGGATGCCTATGTGTCGATTCATGGTTATATATATATATATATATATATATATATATATATATATATATATATATATATATATATATATATATATATATATATATATAAATGAAATAATAATGTTATGGCATTGTGTAAAAGGAGGCGGAGTCATTAATGTAATGAATATTTTCATTCCCAATCATAACGTTATATATGAAATATGACATAATGATTTTACATAGTTTAACATCATCACAATGATAAATGAAATTATAATATTCGAATTTCATAAATTTCCTTTTACAAAATATTATTGTTAAAAAAATTATAAGTAAATAATCACTTTAGTTTATACTTCAATTTCACCTTTAGTTACTTAGAAAGCTAAAATAAGATGTCATATATAATCAGGGGTATTTCGATAATTACAATGTTTATTCCAAGGAATGTATAGTACGAACCAAACAAATATATAAATTATTCCAAAGAATTGGATTCCTGAGCTTGCAACTAACCAAACGCGTTTTAGGAAATACTTAGGAATCACATTCCTAGTCATCGGATTCCTGAGGATGCGATTCTTACTCAGGAAATACCCTCTCTTAGAAGGAGTGTTGTCAGAACCGGACCGAATAAGGCGGTTCAACCCGTTGAATCAAGAACTGGACAGTTTGATTGTTGGTTCAACCCCAATTGAATCATAGTCGAATTGAACCGTGGTTCAACCGCTTTGAACCGTGAATTGATCTGGGTTGAACCACCTAAAATATTGTTTTAGATTTTTTTTAGTTACTTTTTATCCAAAATTTAATATTTTTTCTATTTTTTTAATAATTATTAGTTATCCGATTCAACCATGGTTGAACTAGGTGAACCAATCGAACCATGACCCGGAGGTCTCGCCGGTTCAATCTCCCAATTTTAGCCTTGAGACTTTTGTAAAATAAGTGTGAATTCTATATATTCTTGGAACCATCTTATATAGAATAAATTTGAAATTGGTTTTATCTCGGAAACAACATGCATTGATACAGGGCCGACCTTGGGCCTGTGCGGGCTGTGCTGCCGCACAGGGCCCAAGCCCAATGTCTTAATTTTGGGGCCCCCAAAATCGCTAGTTGTGTATAATATATATAATAATAAAACATTCGGAGCCATAACTAATGACACGCAGTTAGCGGAGTGGTAGGCGCGTGGTTGCTGGGATTTAGCGCCTCAGTCCCACTGGAGACATTTTTAATGATTTAAATCAGTTTTATAAAAATTGTTTGGAATTTTCCTTAAAATGTCAAAATCAAGAGTTGAACTCATCACATTGTTCTCTTCATGCAATACGAAAACCACTGAACCACAAATGCTTTATTGATACAAGTGTAAGTATATTAATAGATTACAATTCATTTCAATATTATAGTAAACTATAACACAAACTTCATTTAAAATTTGAATGAAATAGTTTGGGATTTTTGTGATTCATTCGATAAAAGTATAATTAGGGGTCCATTTTTTAAATTTGCACTGGGCCTCAAATTTGTTTGGGACGGCTCTGCATTGATATTTCTGGTTGTATCTTTGCTCCGAAAATATCCTTATGAGATATATCCGGTACACAAACTTACTTTCGAATATATCAATGTACGTTGTTTTCGGAGTATGAATTGCACTCACTTTTCATATTTGTCTTTTAGCCATAAATGCGGAAGTGTTTATTCTTATTTTTAAATTGTTTATTAATTTATATTAAACTATAAATCTAAGAAATATATACAAAATGATATCTACAATAATATATTATATTATATTATATTATAAATCTACTAAATATAGCGTTTAATAAAAGAAATACATCATCTTAGATCTACAATATCAATGGGTCGATTTGTGCACGTGCACTAGGCTTTGGAGCTACAGCCGTCAATAGTTGGAGATGTCCAACATATGGAGACAACCATGATCTAGCATCCTCTGATGCATAAGCATGCCAAGACCCGTGAACTGGAGGTGATGGACTTCCTAAATTCAACTGAACCTGTAATTAAAAAAAAAGGTTAGAACATGTTACAACATCTTAATTATTATAAACATACTACTCAAAATATGGAATATTATAATTACCTACACCCCGTGATTCTGACAGACAAACCCAACACCGGCCAAGATGCTCTGAAGAGCTGCATATGAGCCTCTCAACAGCAGTAAAAACATCCATGACCCTTCATCCCTCGATGCCAACGCAACTAGGACTATGTTATATTTGGTTGCAATAACGTGCACCATATCAGGCATCCTCATCCAATTCTCAATCGGTTGGCCCCTCAAGTGAGTAACATATAATGAATCTCTAATACTTTGTAGTTTGTTACTAAACAAATGTGCATGAGGTTGATGCCCGTTAATTTCCTGAATCAACTCTTGCTGAACTAGTGGCCAACTCTCCTCTCCATTACCACGCGCGCGATAATAGATCAGTAGCCACAATTTCCCTCTCCGACTACATTAATATCAAATGCATGTCATGTTGTGTCTGCTCCTTTGTTGACCACTGTGAGGGTAACTGGGAAAGTTGAAGTGAGAATTGTGTGCGTGCTGCTTTGATGACCGCTGGGAGGGTTGTCTGACAGAGTTCTTGCTGTCGTTCTTCATTGCCTCGTCCACGTGCTCAAAAAAGGAAAGCTCTCGTTTCACATCATATTGTTTTCGCTTCTTTGGTGCACCCTTCATCTTTGCTTTTTGGAGAGCGGTGGAACCAAAGATGTTGTGCTAGGAAAGACAAATTCATCAAGGTCTTTCTTAAATACGTACCTCCTTAGTCTTAAATCCATCTGATGAATCCATGATAAAAGGAATTGAACCATCATCTGTAGCCATATATCTATTCGATTTTAAAAAATAAATAAAAACCATTCTGGATTTATATTTCACACATAAATCCGGAATTAAAAAGTTAACTACCGAATTTACCTATGCGCATAAATCCGGAGTTAACAAATTACTATCAGATTTACCTACCACATATAAATTCAGCGATATTTGAGTTTTATAAATTTTGGAATTATGATTGAGACATAAATCCAAAAGACAAACTATTAACTTTGGATTTATGTCAAGTAATTATATCCAAGAGCTTTAGAAAATTTCAGTTCCGGAAATGCCTTTTTTTTGCGTAAATCCAAGAAAGGTGAAATTTATCGTACTCTCGAGTAAATATTGGTAAAGGTGAGAGGGGGTAATAGGGGCTTAAATTAGAAAGAGGGGGTATGGTGTCTATGTGAGGGGGGTGCAAAAATCTTGAGCCAACTTTTTGGGGGGCCTATTAAATTTTTTTGGGCCGAGGCCCTGTGCAATTGCACTGGCCAGCACTTGTAAATGGCCGGGCTTCTATCACACGTGTTATAGCACCTAATATAGCACTAACTGAAATAACTACACTATCTAATACAGTAAACAACAACAGTGGAGCTAAATTGTAATACTAATACCTTTTTAAATTTTGAGTGCACCAGAGGACTCAATGAAGCTTTGTCGGCACAGAGGATGGTAGTTCGGCGCATTAATGAACAAGGTTCGTGACGACATAAGGGGCATACAACACTGGTATTGCTCTTCGAGACGATTATGCCTTCAACACGAATATATAGAAAGAGGCGTTTAAATTGTGAACCAAGTTCGTGTCCGCAGAGGTTGTCCCGCAGTGGTTCGCGAAGAGTTTCGTGGGTGGCTAGGGTTTTGTAAGCAGATGATTCACTACATAACAGTATAATCGTGGGAATTGTATAATCCAACGATATATAATATTGCCCGTTGAATTCAGTAAACGACAGAGATATCGCATAAAAAACAAAATAATAAAGAGAAAACAACAAGAAGTAAAAACCCCAATTTCTTTCTTTCGCGGACACTGTTTTTTTTCGACAATTAAAAAAATCATAAACCTGGAATACTCAATTGTTGGGTGCAATAAACTAAGTCACTCACTAGTGAACCACTAAAGTTAATCGTTGAGTATCGTGTAAAACCTCATCAATGGTTGAGATTTAATACAAATTGATTGAATTTTAACTACTCATAGCATTTTACACAATATCCTACAGTCCACATTTTAGAGGTTCACCAGTGAAGGATTTACTTAATCCCTCACCCTAGAAGCCGCCTGAAAAGAAATGGGAGAAAACTCATAAATTTGATCAAAAAACAGGAATATCGGTGGAAAAATAAACAATGGGAATATACAGTCGAAGAATATAGGCTAAAAATTCATACAGGTTATATAAGTTTTTTTTTCTAAAAAGGTTCTCTATATCTTAAATTTGTGATACAATAATTCTAACATTTTGTTCGTTACAGTTATTGAGGGATTTGTTAATTATTTACGTGGCATAGCTAACTGAGTTGTGATAAGTATTAATGTTCACGTTTCAATTAGGTCTTTTATGTATATTTTTAAGTTTCAATTAGGTCCTTTTTACTTTTCATCATCTTCCCGAAATTAAACTCTAATTTCTCATTATCTTCTTTCAATAGAGTTTTTGTCACACCTAAAATTCAAACTTAAACTTAAAATGATATCCAAACTCAGTTACCACTAAGGCACTAACCAATCTTGTTGGTCTACGAGTAGCCTCGTTAAATAAACTATATGTTGTTGGCTAAAAGAAAAACAAGCAAACAACAAAACGGGAGGAATACCCAAACAACGCACAAATCTCAGGAAATGACCTTTTAGTTTCTTTCTTTACTTTTAGGGGACTCATTAAAATAAATGCCCCAATGTCACAATGGAAAAAGAATTTCCGAGAAAAAATTACACTCATCCCACCAGCTGTCCCTTAACCATACCTCTCTCGAAGGGCCTATCATTTCAATCACATACCACTGAACGACTAGCCTTTTACTATACAACTTAAATACACACTACAACCTGCTTCACATATGTACATCAAGAAAGAACAGAAGAATTTCTGTGGCAAAATCAATATATTCTCTGCAAGTCACCCAAAATACAAGACCGCAGGCAACACTTTCTCCTTTTGCATCTAGCATCCAGCTTTCCTCACGGGTGCTTCACCTACCAAATAAACACATGGAGTTCTCGCATTTAGCTTGTTAGCCTCTACGTGTTGTGTTGTGGGGTCTCATTTTTTCTCTGTCAAACTTGTTTGCTCTGTCTCAATCCGACCAGCATTCTTTTGCAATTTTCACTAGTTAGGAACATGAATCCGTCTTTTGACAATTGAGATCAATCACATACCCATGCTAGGATTCAACAATTCAAGGCTAGCCAGGAGCCGATGTCAGCATAACTAAACATTATTTACCAGTTTCACCCCTTATGTAATGAACTTCGCAGACTCTCATCAGGTAGTGTCCAGGAAAGCAAATGTCCTCCTGAATCTCCACTTAATAAATGTTTCAGATCGGTTGAGAGATGAAGAGCAGTAACCGGATGCTTATGGAACTTGAGTACTTTGCGTAGGATCAATCTGTATTCAGGTTCTTTTGCACCAAGATTTAAACTCCCGAACCCACCAGAACCTGATTTGCTAAGGATGCTATCTGGGTGAGAGCAGTGAACCATTTGCCACACCTTGACAGCTCCACTCTGATGGCCTGTTGCATACCACTTTGTGTCCAGCCAATCAGAAAATGCACTGCTTGTAACTGAGAGAATAGAATCAGATGGCAGTTGTGATGTGTTGATCATTGAGAGGCAATCGCCGTTGATACTCCAAACCGCCAGAAGAATACCAGCTGCTGTAACAATCTCTCCAGTCAAGTCATTAATAAAAATTGCTGAAACTGGTGCTGGGAATTCTGGGAGCTGCCTTACAAATGCCATGGAGCTGAGATCCCATACAATAACCGTGCAATCATCCGATCCACTCACAATAAGCATGTACGGCTGGCATACTTGAAGGCAAGTGATTCTGGCTGTGTGCCCACAGAGTGGCTTCTCCAACTTCAAGCGCCGTAAGGCACGGGGGCCAAACGTACTAACTCTCCAAACATTCACAAGCCCATCATCAGCCCCAGTAACCAGAATCTGACCATCATGGCTGACACTAGCACACTGAATTTGATTTCCTCCATGTAAATTTTCATGTGTCGAAATAAGTCTATCTTGTTCGTAGCTCAAAAATCTCAAGCTAAGATCAGGAAAACCCCAAGCAACATATTTGGTATACGTTCTTGGTTTAAGCAAAATGTTAGTTCCTGCTATGAGAATTTTATCATTCAGAGTAACAATTTGAGTGATAGGTGAAGAACTCTTTTGCTAATCTCATGGGCGGCAAGATGACTGGAATGTTTAAGGGGATGCAAAGGAACCTTTCTGTCAGTTCGCCTTTTCACATGAGGCTTGAGGAACAGTTGCTTTGGTGTCTGCCCAAAATGATTAATTTGTGCTAAAATGGATGCTTTCATTGCAGGATCTGTAACTGAGTCTATGTCCACACTCCCTTCATATGTATAATGATAGAACACATTGACAGACTCCTCAGCAGCCTGCCCATTGTACAGAAAAGAAATTGATATTAGGAACAGGAGAAAAGAAATATCCTTGAAATAGAAAATAGAGATGAAATCAGCACATCTGTCAAAAACATATTTATTGACCACATCGTCGACAAACGTCATACGTCCATCTATGTGGAAATGTGGAAATGCATATGCCAAAATATAAGTTTTGGTTAAGGCTCAAGGTCCATTTGATTTAGCCGGTTTTAATGAAAAAAACCACTTCTATTATTGGAGGGAAGAAACTTTTAAAGTTTACTTTGTTAAGCTTTAAGCTTTTGAAAAAAAAAAAAGAGTTTGAAAAAATCAAATCAGATTTCTTATTACAATGAGAAGTTACTAAAAACTGTAATTATAACTGCTTTTTAAAATCAAAATGGTTTTTTTTAATCAAAAAAAAAATCAAAGACATTTGTATAATTCCAACCCTAAGAAAATTAACTTCTAGTCTACATGAAAAATTTGAAAAGAAAAAATGCTTTTCTAAAACACAACCTTCATATCACTTTTTCCTAAAGCTAAAATAAATGGGTCCTTAATCAATAATGATTAACAAAAGCTCGGTGATCATTACAAAATTTTGGTAGTAAAAATCAAGTGTCAATGATTACAATTGCATTTTATATACCAGAAAATGGATGCAGTTTAAAATTCTAATATAGTATACCAAGGACAAAATGAATGCAAAGATATGACTTAAGAATTATAAAGATGGTGGTGCGGTGCTAGAAAAGAAAACTATATTTTCATCCACATTTTGAAATGAAATTAGCATATAGAGACATCTTTCATTGACGGAACTCATCATGGTTCTGTCCCACAAATAACAAGATCAGATCTTTCCACTAAAAGATATGCAAACAACTAAAAGTTAAATTAGATTGAAGAGCTAACTTCAACAACAAAAATAAATATAAGATTTAAAAAGGTAATAACTAGATTCAGAAACTACGAGATTAGACAAACAAGACGGAGAACAAGTATTTATATAGCAAAATAACACCCACCTTCCCTCTTTGCTTATATCCAAAAATGAGGTCTATCCAGTGATGCAAATTTTCTGAGACATAGGTAGATTCAAGAGCTTCTCTGTGCTTATTGATGAACTCTCGAGAACTACCTTTCGCCCATGGAGGTAGAATAACTTCCCCAACCTGAAAGAAACACCACGAGGATTAGATATACTAGAACTAAACCTGCATTTTGGTTCTGGGAGACTTAAATTAGAAAGAATGCATGGCAATAGGATAAACCTTCTCCCCAGACTGTTTCTCTCCCAAGTCAAGATTGAATTGATTCTCCAAGAACTCAGGCATGTAGAAAAATTCTGGAATCAGTTCCTTCACATCAGATGTGTTTCCCTTCCCAGCAGCACTTAACCAAGTATCCCTTACACTATTGAAAAGGCGATCAGCATGGTCAAACTGGCCACCCTGAAGCTTTTGATTCTCTACACTGAATGGAGGTAAACGGAGAAGATAGAATAGGACGATTCCAGCACTAGAATAATGAGATCCATAATGAAACTTCGGGACCTCTGGATCATCCCAGCTCTCATATCTAAAATAATAATAAAGTTAATTTGACATATCAGAAGACACGGAAACTATTTTCTAAGATCAGTGTCATGGTTATGATTTTCTGTTTTTCTAATACAAGTATAAGGATGAGTTTGATTTGCTAAAAACTAAGGAGCTGAACAGGATGCCGCCTTCCCAGATATTTATAATTGCGGTAATTTCTAAATTCTTTTTCAATTTATATAGATTTTTATCTGCTTGCTTCTTGAAACTTGGAAAAACATTTTAGTAAATAATCCCAAGGTATGAATTCAAACAACATATCATATATAACCAAAGAAAAATCGCAACATGAGACAAGATCAAGACCTTAACTCATAGAGACCAACCTTTTCTTAAATTCTTCTTCACCTTCAAATGTCTGACAGCCCATTGGTTTATCAAGCCTACGAAATGTTTTTGGGTTGGTGAAATCAAGATTTTCACTCTCATAATCTGCAAGGACCCATGGGAAGACTGGATATTGGGTAAGATCACTATACCCACGTCCTGCCAATGTGTTGAGATGCATGAGGTATTGGAAATTGCTTATTTCTCCATTTTGCCACCTTTTAGAAAAGGATTTTGCCATTACTTTGAAAAGACGGCTACCCTCATTGCTATCTTGTTTTGATGATCCTGAAATAGTTGTGTCCAACCTGATACAATGCAGACAAAAAATATTAAAACAAAACAAAACACACAGAAAAATGTGACACAACAATAAAGCATCTAAAGAAGAGCAACAGTCTTCAGATTTGTTATGCTATAATTCATCATCAATATTGCAGCATATATGCCTAAATTACAAACTAGCAATAAAATCAAAAGTATTATGCTATTAGTTAGATATATGAAAGAGAAAGACACAGAAAATTGACAACAAAAATGCAGTAACAAAATCACTAAATTCTGTGGCAATAACTCTCACATGCTATTCCGTGGAAGATTCATGGCAACTAGATTTTTAAAAACTTCTTCTCTCTCTTTTTTATGGAAGACCAAAAGATCATTGCACCCATCCATACTAAATATTTCAACAGCGACAGGACGAAGCTGGTAATCACGCTTTAAAATCTCATGAACACTATCAAGCTTCCACATGTGCCAAGGATGAGGTAAGTTTCCACTGGTGTGTACTTTCTCCTTTCCCCAAGCACCACCACTATAGGCCCATGCCCTTCCCCCAACCAATGACTTAGCTGTTGTGCTCCATGACAAAGTTGACTTGGATTGAAAATCTGTACTGCCAATAACATCTTTCTTGACACCCAAAGCCTGATCAATAACTGAGAGTTCGTCTTCACATTCCTTCTCACAAAAACAACCGGAGTCATCAATATAGAAGTTCTCGATCACATACAAACAGAATTCACCTATCAAGAATATACCATCATGTTTGTCAAGGCCTACAACTCGTTCACAGTTATATTTAAATCGAATCTTCTCCAATGGTTCCAGAAAAGGTCTGATCAAGTATTCACCATTATCATGCAGTTCTTTATCAGACTTATCATCGGAAATTTTAAGATCATCAACTTTCACAGAAGAAGACTGCCTCGGAGATCCCATATCAGATTTTCCTTGGGTGCTTTCTTCTATTGGGACTGATACAGCACTAGACTTGGCGCCATGCTCAAGTGCAGAATGGAGGCTTGCTTCATTTATGCTACTAGTCTTGTCATCATTCCACTCATTCTTATCAGAAACTGCATCTTTAACGCTCTCCAATTTATCATCAAAGAAAGGTTCAAACAGCTCACCATCAGAACCACTCTGTTTGCCACCATCAGTGAACAGTTGAAAATAAGGTTTGGAATCTGGTGCATCAGGACCACTGTCAATTTTTCCTTTCAACAATTCTTGTTTCTCTAATTCAAACTGGCCATCAAGAATATTTTGTATTGTATCAATTTTAAGTTTGCAGCACTCAAGTTTTTTTCGCATTCGATATGGACCTTCAATTGGACAAAGCTGCCATTCTGTCTCTTCTGTCAAAGAGGATTTACTGAGTGGGAAAATCCCCCGTTCATGCACAAGTTGCTGTAGATGACATTGCCACTCACTCTCAGCATGTAGAATCCATCCATACTTATCTTGCCTAACAACTCTCAACTCAGTGGACATTGCATCACGAACCAAATCTAGTGCATATCGTCGCTCATTTACCGACTCCCAGTGTCTCAAATCCAGTTTTGCAGCTTCTCGAGATTTCCTTCCGATTTCCCTCTTACGACGACCTTCCATCCCTTTGATTCTTACTCCAGGAAACTTTGCTGAGCCTGCAATATATTGCACCCACATAATACCAGCACACTGCTCCAACACCTTATTCACAATCTGTTCAGTATTCTGATACCATTCAAAAAAATCGGATAAGCTTCTAGTCAATAATTTGTCAAAACCACCATGAAGTACATCAAGTTGCTGCCCTTGATTAGGTTTAGAAACAAGCAAGTCTTCTAATGCAGCCCTCCTATGTACCAGAAGATACTTGAACACGTCAATTGCAATATTCTGTACATTTTGTCTTTTATCACATAGAAGAGATACCAGATTCACACACAGACAGCAGTTAAGATCTGTATCGGTATTGCTTGGACAGAATATAATTCTTCTATGAGCAACCAACAATTGCAAGACAGTGCATATATCAATTCCCGAATCATCTTGAGAGGAAGTTGAGGACGGTCTCTTTTTAGGTTCAGTGAGAAAACCCAACCGTGAAAGGAGATCATCCTCCCCTATACCAACTAAAAAAATTGGGAGGAAGCAATATAATATCATCCGATTAGTGTTTTTAAGAATTGAATGAATATAAGCCTCAAGTTGCTTACTTCCTCTTGCAATTGATAAGAGTCTCTTTCCACTGGGAGCAGCTTCTTCAACTCTACCATCTTTGTTAGCCAATTGTAACATCGACAACAAGAACTCGAGAGTTTTCAATACCCCTGAGGGTTGAGGAAAGGCACCCATGTATACACGATCCACTATCATCCAGCACAAAGCATCCAAGTTTGAAGACCAGCGAATCTTATCCAATTTTTTCTCATCTTCTTCATCATCACGCAACAGTCGCCTTTCAAGAAAATTTATAAACCTTCCAAGACATAGTCCTTGGAAAACTAAAACAGATTCGCTATCAATATATAGAGGAACACTTTCCAAGATGTTCTCTATGAGCTGTGATGCTTTCACCTGCTCTGTCACAATTTCAGAAAGGACTTCTGCAATGAAATCTAACACAGCAGTCGCTCCTGCAGAACATGGACCACCACCATATCCAGAATCATCTATATCCAAAAGCAGCTTTGATGTTACAGTAAAGTAAGCATTTGCAGCAGATGGCCCTTGAAAACTAGACTTGGGTTTGAAGTTGGATCAAAGTCCCCAGCAGACATGGAAGAATTAAAGGAAGGATTGGCAGTTAAAGGAGATTTTGCTTCATTATGGCTTGCACTTCCCAGCCAAGATGCCAATGCAACAACTGGTGATGAAGGTGTGAGGGGAATTTTAGAACTGGACTTTTCTGAAAAAACGGGAGAATCCAGAACAGCAAAAGATGCAGAACTCTGGGAATCTGTTGGAAGGTGAATGTCCAAATTGCCTTTGATACTGTGAAAGCTGAACTCATGTGTACTGGAAGTGACAGAGCCTTGATCAGCATTATCACCATCCAAGCTCCGAACAGTTTGTGTATCTTCACGGAGAGATTTATTTGACTCCAGCTTTGTTACAGTACTCTCTGATCTCTCGCGGTCAGAGCTTGCTGGAGCAGCCATATCATCAGAACTTGAACTTACCTGCCCTTGAGGAAAGCTTCCAACACTAATGGAGGTTTTGACAGAATGATCCTGATCCAGAGGCAAGCTAGAAAACGTATTCTGGGAACTGCAAGTATCATCACCATCGTTCATATTTTTTTCTTCCGTCACTGCAGAGAGTTCTTTGGCTATTTTAACAGCATGTGCGGCCCTGTAAGCACAAACACTTTTGATCAATAAAAAAGGACCCATTCATGCAATGTAAGTAGAAACTTACGATTAGAGGTAGGAAATCAAAAAGAACTGATGCAAAACAGATACCAAGAGACCAGCTTAAAACAAACCTTGCACAAGAAAAATACAAGTCAATGCAGCTTTCAAGAAATTCTGGACGCCTGCAAACAGCAGTAAAGGGGGAGCACATCTTAGCCAGATCAACCATAAATCTTAGAACAGAAGTAGCAGCAGCGGGAGCTGATGCCTCTCCACCCATAAGGCGAGCAGCATAGGTCTTGTGCATAAGTGCTTCCCCTTGAAGCTCACCAGCCATGTCTGAATTTCCCTCTACAAGCTCAGCCGCAAGGCTTGCACCAGCCTGAGAAAGATTGCCAGTTTGGTGGGCAAGCATGGATTGCATGCTTACCCTATCAAAAGTAGTTTTTGCCATAGCGACTATAGAATCCAACAATTCTACAAATTTAAGTTCCGCGTAATTCCCATCACTTGGCATAAGGGCGTGAAAATCCAACATGCGGACCTCAGGTAACCTAGGATAAACTGGCTTGCCAAATATCAAACAGAACAAAATATAATAGATGTCCGGGGAATCATAGAAACTGGGGAGCACCCGAACCAAACCTTGATAACCTCCGCCTGTGCGAAATTTAAGTGCAAATGTTGGAGAGGAAGTAAGACACACACCAAGTAGAGTCATGATCCATCTCATACTTGTGGGATGAACTGCTTCATCAAGAAAATACGTAATTAACTTGGAAGAAACAATTTTATGCCACTGCTCAAGCAACTCTTCTGATTTAATAGTGACTTGTAGATCAATAAGCATCTCTAGTAACATATTTCTGACAATTACATGTTTTCCCATTGACTCTCTCATAATTGGACGTTGTGGAACCAACCCCGGTGGATCAAATGTCATAATCACAAATCTAACCACGTTTTCAAGCTCAGAAGATAGAAACCCATCTTCCAAAATGACCCCAAGCAACACAACCAATTTTTCTAGGACAGGAACTTCAACATCACCCCTCTGCAATGTCACAAGTAAATGTTGAACAAGGTTAATTCGCCGCAAAATTGTAAGGTTGTGATTTCTGTACCAATGCATAGACACTAAATTTTCAAGAAAACCAAGTAATGCAATTTGGATTGGAACCGGGGCTGTTACCCACAATGTCCAATCCAGCAAGACATGTTCAACCATGTCTGCATTTGACAAGACAATGCAATTTGAAGTTTCTGCGGCAATATCAGTATTTTCTAGCTCTGAAATGTGACTAAATGAATCTTTTTGTACAGAAAAATCATCCATGTATCCATGAGATCCAACTGAAGAATTCTCATCATGAAACTTGGACAAAAAATTATCCTCAAGACTGCCTTCCTGCAGAGAAGCAGCGGGAGACAAGGTAATCTGGGTAGTTTCCAATATTTTGGGTTCAGAAAATGAAGCTTCACAGGCAGCTATCTGAAAGAAGATCTCAAGAGATTGCATGTCAAATAATGACATTCTACGACGCAAAAAAAGCGCAAGCAAATGGTAGCCCCTATACGTTTGCATGTCCTTGAGATTTTGAGGATTTTGATGAAGTGCACAGGCTAGTAAAGTCAGGGCCATATGCAGCATATCCCTGGTTTCTGCGGCTTCAACAAGAGCAAGGACAAGTTCCATCCCACCAATAGGACGGATAGTCTCTCCAATCACACCTTGCTTACAGATATAAGTGTCTCCACAGAGACGTCCAAAACGTGGAATTCCTGCAAACCACAAAATGTCAAAAAAATTGATATTGATGAAACAATTCCAACAGTAGAAAGAAACAAAATATGTAGCTTTCTAAATTTAGTTACACACCTCCAATGGGAGAAGCAGCAGCAGACATAGGATCAACCAGATTTAGCACTGAAAAACTACCTGACGATCGAATAAATTCTGTAGAAGTTCCATCAAATGCAAAAATGAGTTTTTTCCCTGAAAGTTGTAAAGAAAGGTTTCCAAGTCTCTCCAAATCCCATACAATTCCACTTCCATCTGCCTTTAGGTCTCCCTGTTTGCTGGTAGCATCCACTCTCTGACCATTAGCAGCCAGTGCCAAATCAGCATCTAAAGAATCTAATATGGCCATACTACCACCACCGCAGGCTTGGTTGGGTACAAATTGTAGAAGATCTGTGTCCTGGAAGAGCCCTCTATATCCTCTACCAAGAATATACATGAAACAAATACAGCCCGGTGTAAGCACTTCCTCAAAAAGGCAGCATGAGCGTAGTTTCCATGTCAAGTCACTAACTCTAGCATTTCCAACTGATGTCCCAATTGTGACTTGCAGTGGTTTACCAGGTGGGGAGGGTGAATATCCCAATTTCCCTGTGTGTCTTAGCTTTCCATTAAGATAAACACATGCAACACTAGCTTGAAACAGCCCAGCAAGAGCATTTGGTTTGCTGTGAATGACTGCGAGGTGATGCCACCTTCCTTCTTCGAGTTCTAAACCAGAAAATGATAAGAAGGAAGAGCTGCTGGTTGCGAGAGTTAGATTGCCATCCTCCTGAAGATAAAGTTCCGCATATGTTGCGTCATCATTGTTAATAGCACCAACAGAAAAAATCCTTAAGATCTGTCGCTCCTGCAGTCCATTTGGGCCAGAGCGCTTCTTGGATGGGACAATTTTCGAAGGGTCGATGTCTTTTGATGGTGATTTTAAAAAATTTTGAAACTGGAACCAACAAACAAATGAATAACCAGCAGCTGGAGGCCATGATCTTTCACCCAACGAAACCTGAATGGCAGCATGACCAACCTTTCTCATATCCATCTGCACAAATGGTGCTAGAGAGATATTTTCTGAGGCGATATCTTGCATCAGAATTAGCTTTTCCATCATTTCAACCACTATGTGACCAGAATTTTTCAGCCTCATTTGCATAACATATCTGATGAGCATACGAAGTTCAGATGCAGATACCCTAATTAACAAAAACATAGTGTTATTCAAGTATAAAAAGAGGAGCAGATTAAATGGATGCATCAACTATTAGACAATAGCCCATTAGAATATGCCTCATACCTGTAAGAACCAAGAACTTCCACAATCTTCAAAGCACGAGAAAGTAAGGAAGACGAACCCGGAAGAAAAGGGCGGATTGTCTCCAGCAAAAGTTCCACACAACCTATAGATACCAGAGAAAAAAGTAAGCATTCAAAACTAGCAAATAAAAGCAAACAAAGTAGAAAATACCTGTGGAGGTGAGGCTTTCCAGATTAAAGGGGCCTCCACGGGCCAGATTTTCAATTAAGTCTAAAAGTTTCAACTGCACCATAGGAGTAAACAGCAATAATGAACGGATTAGAATCTTAATGGCACCCGCATTGTAAACGCGCTCTTTATCAGGATTAACTGGACCTGATGGAGTCAATAAAAGATTACGAGAAGACTCGTCCTCAATTGCATTTGGTTTTGTCAAACCCTCTGATGCCAAGAAAGGCGGAATCGCCATTTCAAGAGCAAGTTCCAACATCAACTGGATGACTTGTTTTTCATGCTCCACACAAAGTAAACCAGACTCACATAGAAGATCAAAAAAAGTTTGTGATGATATAATTGCGTGCAGCTTCATTCTATTAACAGCATTGTCAGACACTCCAGCAGTTACAACACGCAACAAATATGTAAAAACCTTGATGTAAACATTCAATGAAGACTGGTCCGAGTCCCCACCATCATTTTGGAACCCATGGAGTATCGTAAGCAATAGAGAAAAACCAGTGGCTTCACCAAAGACCTTCTGAGCAGAGTTATTAACTCCCAGGATCCGCCACAATGCTCCCATAGTATCACATTTAGCATCAAGGGAAAGCCGGTATTGGGATCCCGAAGCACTGGTTACCATTCCACTTTTCAAAATTTCAACCAAATTGCCTAATTCTTCAGGATGAGCCTGGAAAAGTTATAACGAGATAATCATCTTGATTATTTTTTTTGACGTGGGAAAGATAATCATCTTGATGATTTCAAGCAAGCAATAAAACATGAAATAATCTTATAGGCAGCAGCATGCATCACGGAACAATTAGGACAATCAAGAACAACCTTTTTCTAATTAATAGCAGCCTTATTATAAACCAAATAATGCAAAAACGCAGTCAGGATTTAAAATTGGAAAATTTTATAAATGTGTCAACAAACCTGCAAGGTATCTTCAATTATAAGACATGATAATATTCTAAGTACCCCTGGACGATGTACATCAGACACCAGAAAAGGTAGTATTACAGTCACACCACTGGCTGAGCGGAATGAAGCTTGATTAGCCTCAGCTTTCTTCAATAAAGATACCATGCAGTCCCAGGCAATGGCTATTGTAGTTTCAACATCAAAAATAGGAAACTTCCCTGAACCAGATTCCCTATACTTAGGTGAAGTAATAATAACATCCTTATTTCCCAGATGCTTCTTGAAGCTGCTTGAGCTATTTTTCTCCAATTGGTTGACGTTAACATTCTGTTGATCGGGACCCAAAATCCTGTGTTGCTTCAAATCATCCAACATAACTTCCAAGATTCCAACTTCTCGCAGAACTTTCTTGTACTGATGGTCAAAAGACAAGAGTTTTACAAAGAAAGAAAGTATTGTCTGCTTCAACTCTGATGTTATTGGCTGCTGCAATAAGCAGCAAAGTGAAAGCAACTCTTGCTCAGGAACACAATTTACAACAGTCACAGCATACTCGAGAATTTTCAAGATTATCTCTTGCAAAGTAGAAGGAAAACCAGCCATATTTAAGATTAAAAGTGGAACAGTACGTAATTGCTGGCACAACTTATAGTTCTCTAAGTGACCTGAAAACATTTTAAACAGTCTATTTAATACTTCGGCCTGCAACTCCTGGTTACTAGCTTTGAGGAGAATATCTTGTAACATCTGAACTGCTTCAAGGTCCTTAATTTTATCATTGTCCTTCTCCCACAATTCATCACCAAGCCAATCACTAGATAAGGTGCGACTTTTGCTATGACCACCACCCTTGTTCGGCAAAGACTTAGAACCCTTACCCCCATAATTACGTGGAGACTCATTTGGACCAGTTTGAGCTAGATTAACAAGAACATCCAGCAACCTAGACAATGTAGGCGAAAGATATCGAATGGGAGACTTCTCTTGTTCATTGGAATTATGCCCTCTGCTCTCTGAGAACCCACCTGAAGCAATATCTGTATCATCACCAGAATGAGTAGACTGAAAGCCCTGACTTTCTGTCATGTTGGACAGAGTTAGTGCAAATTGAACAAGGAATTGATAACCATGGGCATTATGTATATCCTCTCAAGTCTGACACTACCAGCCTCTGCAAAATTAAATAAAGAAATTATAACTACCCTACCTTGGGAAGGAGTGGAAAGAAAGCAGTAAAAAATTAACTTGCAAGTTTGCAACACCCACGGCAAATAGAGATACACTCAAGCAGTTTTTAGACAATGATATGATACTGTTACAATTATGTGCCAATTAGAAATTTACCAGCTCTATAGGACAATTCTACACACTTGAGTAACAAGTCAACAATGCCTACGGTGTAGGCAGAATCTCCGCAATCAGGATCAAAATCTTTAACAGCTAATAAAAGAACTTTTATCTGCATAGAGGAAAGGTGTATCGCATGTAAATTTCAAATAGATAAAATGACTAATACAAACCATATTAATAATCATCGTTGCAATATCCTAGAACACCGATAAGAGAAGTACACAATAACTTCAGATAAGGACCTTAGAGCATCATCGAATAGGGTCAGTAGATAGAAGATAATTTCTAAACAATTAAGATATGACTGATCTCTCTTAGAAGAATCAGGAATTACTTCAGGGAGTCTATAAAGTTGTAGGTAAGTTTACAGTTTCACAAACTAAGAGGACTCCGAACTTACTTTAGCTAGGAAAATTTCAGTAGTGATGGTATGTGACTTTATGATTATGATAGCTATATATTGTTGAAACATGTAATGTTGGTTGCTGAAGGCATGATTGTACAAGTTCTAATATCTGGTCAGACATTATTTACGACAATAAAGACCTAACTCAAAGTAAACAGGCTGATTGCCCTGTCTTTTCTTTGATAAAAGAAAAAATTGATCAAGAAAAACTAAATCAAACATTTAAGAACAGAACGAACTGTTTCTATTTTTAATACAATTATTTTGGATTTGTTTATAGTTTCTCCCCAAGCCAAAAATAGTTAGCACCCGCCTCGTGTTTATAAGTTCTTCACCCCGCACTTTCCTTAAGCTTTGCAAGTAAGTGCATGAGGTAACCTTACAGATACAGATACTTTCGCCATTGAATAAACGATTCCATTTTTAGCATAAATATTTTTTTATCAAACATGCAATAAATTTAACATATATGTAATTTTATAGTACAACAGCCATAATTTGATGTAAGTTCTGGTTCAAATAAAACATTTGATAGCTTTGCACACTGGTTTTCTTTTGAGTTTGGATAATGATGACAAGAGGAGTGACCAAAGGAGATCTTTTCATGACAATAATGTAATAATGTATCATTTCAAACTAACCCACTGATACTGTTGAACATTGGCATATGCCAGCAAAGTGACAAAAGGTGAACATAAACTACATGATAATATACCAGATGATTTGAAAGTCAATGACATACCAGATGATGCTTGCGGATGTATTTGGCAGTGCTTCCGTTGTCATTTACCAAAAGAAGACCAAGTATCTAAAATTATATAACAGCAAGAGCGTGAATATTATATCATCAGAAGGATAAAACCAGCACAAATTGTTCATCATAAACAGCATTAATAACATTTTTATCAGTATTTTCACTACAAAAAAGTGTACCCCACTTTACCTGCATAGCATGTCGATGAAGTTGTATGCTGTGCAATGGAATAAGTCCTTCCTTGTAACGAGAGAAAACAATCAAAGATCCCTTCGCAACCATTTGAAAAAGCAACTGAAGTGAATCATCCTCTATCAAACTCTGTGCTGCTGATGGATGGCTTGCTAGTGCTTTCATGATGTGCACGATACTTCCCTCAACCTGCATATGGAAAATAGATTGAAATACAAATTATATACTCATAAGTAGTCATAACAAAGTCAGGGTTCTTTATGTTCTATGGAAAGAGTTCATACAAAGACGACTCGGAGCTTATACGACAATAATAATTAGACTAAAGTCTCCGTTAGATGTTAATAAATTCATTATATCTTAAAACCCCCCAAGCTTAAGTTTGCCTTAAACAAGGAAATGAAAATCTCATTTAAAATAACATTGCGGGTCATCTATCATGTGTTGAAACATAAAGAGATATGCAAGGTACATATATCATGAAGAGAAAGGAACCTCAAGCGCCGGGCTTGCCCAACATCACCATTATAATCTTTTGTAAGACCAACTGTTCTTCGTGATCCACAGCACTATTTGGTCTTTGAATGGTTACATCGGGATCAAGAAGAGCATTGAGGACATTAATGAGGCAGCAAAATATTCCAGAGTCAAGTAGAGATTGCTTGTCAATAAGCTGCAAAAATACACACAAAAACTGCTGCTTAATGCTCATGAGAAAAATAACAAATGTACAAATATAAAAATACAATAATTTTAAAGCAATTTGAAGCAGTTGCCAACCTGCCAAACTTAATAACAAACCTAATTCCTCTTAAACACTAACGAGTAAAAGTTCGGACATATTAATTAATCGGAGATTCCCATCAAAACAAATAACAGATGTCAGATGGAAACACAACTGCATGTTGCTCCTAATATAGTGACTAGGCACTAAACTTTTAAGAAGCATACCCCAGATACAAGGATTGCCACAGAAGTTAATAAATTTGCTCCTGGACTGATATCATCCTGCATAGAAGAGTATGTATCACTAAAATTTCATTAAAAGATATCAGCAGCAAAAAATAGTCATATAAAGAAAGAAATGTCAAAGACAAACCTTGGTGACTTCAGAGAAAAACTTCAAAACTTGAGCAACATCCAAAGATCGCGTTTTGCTGCTGATCTTTAATTTCTCTATATCGGTTACAAATGCTCTTCCCACAACAAAAGAGAATATATGTGTTTCAACTAACCTGTTCACCATCAATATTATTGAAAGTCAGTTAAAAATTCCGAAGGGCAAATTGAATAACAATTTAGTAGCTATAAGAATAGCATATTTAGTTTTAAGCAGGGAAGATATATCGTGGCCTATATTTTACGTTGTCCTCAGCATGAAGTGGGAAGACATATATAAACCAGATCTCAAGTTTAAATCTACAAGTGATGGAATGAGGCAGTTTTTGCCTTGACCTGAAGTTTAATTCTCCATATTTTTATAATTTTTTTTTATCTTCTGAAGTCTGGACCCTAGAGTGTATTAACCATAGATCCAAACTTCTTATGATCACCAAGGGGTAAAAACCCTTCCAATCAGTGTAACTGGAGATTAGTTCTATAACAGGCCCAAAGGTTTCGGGCCTAAGCCATGGGGATACACCGGTGAACCCACTCGACCCAAAGGGCTAATTAGGGTGAATTTTCAACCACCCAAAAAAATTCCAATTAAAGTCCAAAATTTTGCATATCATCATTTCCCCATCAAAAATGCTTATTTATATCCAAACACTACAACAGAACAGATAATAAGCACATAAGTAACACTACTGCACCATAGACCAATATAGCAAATGCAGACATTTAAAGCATGTTGCAACTTCCAAGTGATAGTCTGATGTAGGTTATAAGTTACCATTCTACAAAACCAACATGTCTATTACGTAGGCAAAAACAGTTCCTCACTGCTCTGCATATAGATGAAGGTGCGTATAGCAATGTAATGAAGCAAAAAGGGATTGTTTCTTTACATGGTAACTAATTGAGCTACATTAGCCTGCTGCTTTACTAATCTACAAAAAGCATCTATACTCCAATTCAAGGCCGCTTCTTTTTCCTGTAGGGGAAGGAGATAAAACATTAGCAATTCCTAATTCACAACCATTGCAGGTCAAATAAACATGAGACCATCAAAGAAACCAAACAAAGACAAGAACCTTCTCGGAGCTTGATGACCGAAACTCTTCCCAAAATCTCTTGAAATCCAATTCCAGCTCATGGTTGTCCCTGATTTATAGCTAGAAAAGGTCACAATCACATCTAACATAATAACCAATTAGAATTCCATGCACAACTAAAATGTTACTGTGACAGGCAAATCCACAGAAAATTGTACATTATTATAAGATTAACAACAAGGGGGAAAAGCACAACACTAAGACACGCATACAGAGTTAGCACCTACTTTAAGCACCGAGATTTTCCTGCCCAGCACCATCCCTTTAATAAATTAAACCCGAGCTTTGAAAAACCCTTCATTGACAATAATAAATAGCAACTCAAGAAATGGAAGAAATAGCAGCAAATAGAAACTAACAAAAGATCTTGCAACTCTACGAAGCCAATGCAATACTAAACTAGCAAAATCTATTTCATCCACTTTATCTACACTCTTTCTCTTTTTCCATTGTTTACAAGCAAAACGAAGCCAATGCAATACTAAACTCATCCCTCTCAACAATGACAGACAAGATTTTCATCGCTCAAACTCAACCACCGAACTGAGTGTCGTACGAACCAAATAAAAATAGAAAGAAATTAAAGTTGAAAAATGCATTTATAGAAATAACGGACCTGGTAGGAGATGAAGCAGAGGTTTGCGGAGCTGAAAAGGCATTGTTGTCACGTGAAGAAGAGGAAGAAGGAGAAGCAGAAGGAGCAGTGGATGGTGGCGATTGAGTGAGGCCAACCTTCTCTTTGAAGTCCTTAAGCAAATTAACCCATTTCATTGTTCTCCCTCTCGATCCTTAAAACATATAAACACCTCTCTCATCCGATCATCAACATTCACCAGATCCACCAACAACTACCTATCACAAACCTCGATTTCCCTTCCTCCCTCCGAAAAGGGAAAAAGAAAAAACCATTCAAACCAACCAACCAAAAAAACGAAAACGAAAAGCAATAGAATCAGCAATCACAGCTGCAAATGCGTTCGACCGTGCCGATCAACAATGGCAGCAAGATCTACCCGATTGCGATTTGGCGGTTTTGGATTTGTCAATTCAGTTCTTCTCCGTGTTTCTTTTTTCTGTAGCTTCTTTCTGTTTTCTTTTTTTAAAAAAAAATTCCAAATTTGTTTTGTTCAATCTATTTTTTCTAATTTTACGGAAAATGTTTCGGTAGTTCGCAGCCCTAGAATGCGGGGGAGAAAGGAGCTAACGAAATAAAACGGTGAGAGAGAAGAAGAAGAAGAAGAGCTTAGGTTGCAAAGTAGGGAAAAAAATAAAATAAAAAATGAAAATGAAAATGAAATCAGAAAGAAAATAAATCGCGTTTCTCTCTGCCTTGTTTGGACGGCCACTCTCGCGCAGCTTGTTCTTCGATCAAATTTCAATATCCCTTTCTCTTTCTGGCTCGCTCTTGTATTGATGATACTAATATTTAAACGAGTCTATTATTTTATTTGAGTTTTCAATTTTCGGCTTTTCGAACAGCACAAGCACCTTACCACGTCAGCATGGGGTCCACGAATGCAATCCTCCACGTGGAATCCCGTGATTGAAGCAACAACGTGAAAGCCTCTTCTCCCCCACTCTCTCTCTCTCTCTCTCTCGGGTCTTCTTGGACTGCAAAATGGGGTACCTTTGCAATTTACATATCCCCCCCCTTTGACATTTGGTTGCGACCCATGTTGTTATTCTTTACTCATTAATTTATATTTGATTTGATTTGATTAGGGTGTTTTTTTTCTGATTCATTTGCTTGCCTTGTGGATTTTATTTGATGAAGATTACAGAGGCATTTCATCCTTTCAGTTGTTACATACATTCCTTAATGACAAAGCCAAACAGTTTACCACGTAGCCTAGGTTGCTTTGCGTTGGGGATATGCAGATTTATATAAGATAGGAGTTGTTGCCAAATTGTTTTATATATATATATATATATATATATATATATATATATATATATATATATATATATATATATATATATATATATATATAGAATGTCTGTTCTGGTTGAGAACATATCGTTTTTAATTGTTAAATGCATAAAAAAAAATATGAACAACTACTTTAAACCAAAAGTGCATAGAAGAGAAAATATTTAATACTACTAAATAGATAGTGTTAAATATTCCACATAGTTATTCCATATAGTGAATTGCTAACATACACATACCTAGTTTTTAGAAGGTGTATGTTAGCAATGTACACATTTTCACTTCTTTTTTTGACAAGATGCACTTGGTACAATTCATTAATAATCAAAAATCAAAGTAGCAAAAATGGTTTTTGAAATAAACTTTACAAACAATTTATGATAATGATCTTACTAAAACAAAATGAAAGAAGGGTAATGTGTATAAAGTTTTGAAGTCACCATTTTCTAATTTTGCATAGGAAACGTTAGTGTAAGAACCAACCATGTATAAATTTCAAGTAGGTAACTCGAAAGATGACCTAAGGAACGTCGAAGAAGTATAAACCCAAGGTTTGAATCATGATACTTTCTCGTTTCGATCTTTTGAGTCTTTTTTTGAGCATTACACACAAAAAAGAAAGCACCATTAATTTTTGTGTTAGCTAAGACTTAAAATACCCTTTTATAGTTGTCTCGCGATAATGGAAATCAAACTAAAGGTGTATTGAAACAATTAATCCATGCTAAAAAAACTCAATAAATATGAAGGGAATGGTGTATTTGGAAAAGTATAGTGAATTGTACATTAGTTTTTAAAAAATCTTTGTTGTTTTGTGACAAAAATAAAAACTAAAAGTACCAAAGATTAGAAGTACGGATGGAGTAGCTAACAATTCTTCCACGCCTATCTAATTAATTACAAATATTTGCCTATAAAAAATATCCATAAAACAAAATAATTGATGATCAATTTTTAATGCTTTGCATTTACATAATCAGTTTTGGTGGCTAAGAAAATTGATCATTTTATTGTTAGAGTTGATTGAAATTGAGCATATTGAAAAGGTCTCACATTGCTTAGTTTAGTGAAGGAACATCCATACGCTAGAAGACACTTGGCACCGGTCATCATCGACCATTAGTTAGTTTATTTTTTATATGCTTTCGAATAATGACGTGTGCCCATAGCAGTTTAGTTTCTTAGTTCTATATATAGGAGTTCAGACGAAGAACTCAACGCGATTTCATACCATTACGTAACCCATTACGCCAAACACATCGAACACACTAGATCTCAGGCTATGGAGGTGAACAATGTATGTCTGATGCCAACCCCTTTTGTATGTTCAAACTTATTTCAATTCAATGCAACTTATTATCAATAATTGAGTGCTTCGCTCTTGTCTCTTTATCCTTTAAGCAATTTACTTTGCCTCTCTTATCTCTCTGCACTCAGGGGACTCATGATGTTCTCTCCCTCCTGGGATTGATTTCCATGGTTTGCTTGGGTTTTGTTTGTTTTACTTGTTTTTACTTTTTTGAAAACCCTCGATGCAAGACGTTTGGAGGATTCGCGATGTTCTCCCCTGTCTGGGCGTGATTTATGTGGTTTTGCCCCATCCCTTTGCGCCTCGAATTTGATTGGGCGACCACTTAGAATCCCTAATTCGTTTGGTCGTGCGATCGAATTCTGTTACTTTGCCATCACTTGTCTCAAAGAGCACACAAATTGATTGCAATGTAAACCTGTCAACTGGTGAACTCAATATATAATTAGAGTCCTTTTATCTCACACATCTCAAATTTATTTGTTTGACAGAATCCCTTAACAAAATTTGGAAAACAATGACGCAAATAGTGTTTCTCTTGCCCTCACAGGAGATTAATATGGTGATGCCCTATGATGCCTGTTGAATGCATGAACATCCTCTGGTATGATAAATATTAGGACAAACAATATGTTCTATTTGTGGGTCCATAATTGTGCACTGGCACTTTGGTTTCACTGATTGTACAAAGTGTGTGGTGGAAAGGAATGTCGATGACAGATGAAACTTCCGGAAAACTGAAACATGGAAGTTGCACCATAATTTTTCTGCAAGTTTTTCGACATGTGCTGAAAGAAGAAATTCTTGAAGTGGTTTAGCTTCAAGTGAAGTATACTCTTTATGGTGGAGCATGATAGTTCTTTGAGCTATGATTGTCGATGTAGACAATGAAAGCGGAAGATATCTCGAGTATCAATTAAAATCAATGTTGAGATTGCTAGAGTTGATTGGAATTGAGCATCTTGAAGAAGTTATGTCAATGACTTTTGGCATGGATAAATTCTTAGAGTGGTTTAGCTTCAAGTGAAGTATACTCTCTTGATGGATTATGATAATTCTTTTGAACTATGTCGATTGTAGACAATTACGCGAAAGATGTCTCGTGGATCAATTATAATCAAGGTGGAGATTGTTGGAGTTGATTGAAATTGAGCATTTTGAAAAGGTCCAACATTGCTTAGTTTTGTGAAGGAAAAGGGAGACCAATGCTATATAATGGGCTCAAGTTCTCCTTTATAAAATGCACCAATCGGAAATACCTTAAGTTGTATTTGACTTTGTTTCTTCTATTATACTATTGTTTTAATTAGAGTGTTGTGAGATGTAGTTAAATATTTTTTTTAGAGGGTGTGAGTGTAAGCATGAGGTGTTTGAGGAGAGTCTTTGTGCTGTAAATTTTTTCACAGTGTTATTCTCTGGTTGCCATTAGACAAGTTTGTGATTTTCTCTCAGTTTTAGAGTTTTTGCGTTAAACTCTCGTGTTTCGATTGTGTTCATTTTAATTTCTCTAAGTTGTTTTTCTCCAACATTTATAATATTCTCTCTGCTGGTAAAATTAAAAAATAAAAGAGGATTTCTATACAATTTCCACTTGTTTTGGAGGTGAGATAAAAAAAGCAAAATTATAATTTTAAAAGCTGTTAACTTGTCCCAATTGAGCTTGTATACGATGTTTTGTTTTGACTTTTATGACAATATTTTGAAATGTTCTAGGATTATTATTCAAAGTTGTGATTTTAATTGGCAACTTGGTTGCAAGTGTTTCACAATTTCTCTATAATGTAATCTCTTTTCTAAATTTTATACTTTTAGTTGCATAAATTTTGAGAAAATCCTAAGCACGGGAATAAGTCTATGTTACTTTACATGTAGTACTTACCTAATCTCACAAGTTTTAATTGACACCGTCATAACTATTGCTGGGTCTCGTTTGATATTTTAATGCATATTCCAACGAGTTGCTCAAAGTTTTATTTTGTGTTGTAAGATAGTAAAGTTTTGCTGCAAAATGGTAGGCTCAAATAAAAATGGAATTCTAGTGGATAGAACTTGAAGGTGAAGTAGGTGAGGTTGCGCAAAACATGAGCGAAGTTAGAGGACTCAGTTATAAAGTTTTTTTATTAAGATAGTAAGATTAAACTATGCTGACAGACAGATTTAATAAAGCAGGTAGAATCAACTTGTGCATAATAATGTGCATTAAGATCGTAAGCCTACAAACGGACATGTGAAAAATACAAATTAATTCAAAAAGGTGTTGGATTTAAATAAACATTAAAATATAAATCGTATTACCGTATGATCAAAACCGGACGGCAGACGTTTAGTTCGGTCCCAATAACACAGCTTGATAGTAAAATACATGTAAGTGTTATCTGAATGTCGAAAGCAAAATTCGAACTCGGTACACTCCACTTTTCTCCTCCTCATCTCTCATACAACTGTTTATACTAAAAACAAAAAAATCCGAACGATTAATATACACGTGACTATATGATCGTATATAATCCATATACACGACTCTAGAGAAAAATATCTTTCTATAAACATCACCTAAAACCCAAAATATGATCCCCGACACTCACTTGTTTCACTTTCTCTGCTATTTATTTATTTATTTATTTATTTATTTATTCATTTCTAGTTTTTATGTCAAAATAATCAAATGGCTAAGATGGATTGTTGAATGTATCCAACGGTCCTTATAGTACTAACTGTTGTGACTGTAGTTTATACCAACTGCAGTGGATCATGATCTCCTAAAACCCTAAGCACACACAAAAATAAGGGCCAAAGTATCATTCTCGTATTTCACTACTATAGTCCAAACCCAATATGGTTACATTTACCCATTTTTAGAAGCTTATAGAGCGTAGAATTAAGCCATTGTGAAAATAAAAGTAAGTGCAAACATTATTATTTCATCGTTGACAATATTGGAATAATTAGTGTTGAACAAATTGCATTAATCAATAAACAAATAATTTTGCTCTAAAAATACAAAATGCATAATGGAAATGAAAATATATAGTCGAATTATACATAACTTAAGTTCAACTTATTTATTTAACGAGCTCAATTTTAAACTCATTTGGTTTATGAGCCAAATTCAACAGGCTACCAAGTTGAATTTCAAACTATATTCGAGTTAGTTTATTCATTTACAACTCTACATCGACTGCCATAACATCACAACTAAAACTGTGATTTCCTTAGGGATCATACTCGAACTTTGTTCATTTCAGAAAACAAATTTTGGAAAATATTTCATAGTTTAATTTTTGAAGGACTCTATAATCAAATTTTTAAAATGCATTCCTTAATTTATTTTTTTGGAAAGCAAAATCCCTCTTTATTATGACAACATCTACTTTATTAGCTAATTTAGGGTGGAAATTTTTGATGTAGTTGTAAATAATGCAAACTTTATGTCCATAATTAATCTTCCAAAAATTAAGCCCCGCTCATTTTTTTTGTCCAACACTCATTTTTTTTAATTATCAAAATGTACCCCTCACTGTTAAACACATATTATTTTGGGTTTTTTGTACCCCCATTGTTTACCAATATACCCCCACTCTATATTTTTGGACGGACATACCCCTGACAAAAATTGAACCAATCGGATTTATGTTTGTAATAGGTAAATACGATTTATGTTTTTCAAGTCGTATTTACCTATATACAATTTCCCTGACAAAAACCAAATAATTTTTTTTAAAAAAAGGAATCTTATTTATCTCAGAATATGGTAAATACAATGCGATTTTTTAATGAAAATCTAATTTATGTTTGATGAAGGTTAATATGACTTACTATTTTTGAAGCTTCTGGGAGGAAATCGTATCTAGATAAATACGATGTGAAATGTGCTGGAAATCATATCTATCTCCTGGAAGGTAAATACGATGAGCTTTAAAATATTTCTGGTCAAATCATATGTAAGTGAGAAATGATCAATATTTTGTAAATTTGTAATTTTTAGGGGTAGTTTAGTCTTTCACCGTATGCGTGGGGGGGGGGTATGGAGTCAAATGGTGGGATACAAAAAAAACCTTTATTTTTATGAGAATGGTTGAGCCCATAAACAAAACCGTTGGTTAGTTAATATCTACAAGAAAATTTCACAGCCATTTTTTTTAACCAATAGTACACATCTATTTTTTTTGTGAACTATCTTGCCCTCATTATTGCTAAAGAGTGTTTTTATCAAAGTTTTTATGAATTAATTTCTCACATTCTAAATCACCACCCCGCATTGGTACGTATATTCGCAAATATATCATATATAAACACAACCCTATTAACATAAAAATTCCATTCTATGTTTGGTTTTAAATTATCAATTCGTATCAACCACTAGCTTTGCAATACATAATTTTTTTTAACATATTTTACAGAACTCCTTATAACTACGTCTTGTGCATCACACAGGTGTACGTCCTAATAAATATAACGAGCTCAATTTTAAACTCATTTGGTTTATGAGCCAAATTCAACAGGCTACTTACCATGTTGAATTTCAAACTATATTCGAGTTAGTTTGTTCATTTACAACTCTACATCGACTGCCATAACATCACCACTAAAACCGTGATTTCCTTAGGGATCATACTCGAACTTTGTTCATTTCAGAAAACAAATTTTGGAAAATATTTCATAGTTTAATTTTTGAAGGACTCTATAATCAAATTTTTAAAATGCATTCCTTAATTTATTTTTTTGGAAAGCAAAATAAATATGAAATCGAGAAAATAAACCTTCAAAATCAGGGGCGTATAAGAAAAAGGGTTTTATTTTTCCTACCCCCCTCATCATCTATCTCACCCCCATATTTCAAAAAATGCCAATAATACCCCTGCGCTTTAAAAAAAAAAAATTAAAATTTTCGGAATTACCTCAAAATAAGGTAATTCCGGTTCAAAAAAAAATAAAATTTCGGAATTACCTCTAAAAAAGGTAATTCCGGTTCATAAATCATGAAAAATTTGAATTACCTCTAAAAAGGTAATTCGAAATTTTTAATTTTTAATTTTTTAAAAGTTTATATTTTGGTCTTAAGATTTAACTTAGCGTTTTATTGGAAATATGATCTAACGATTTACGATTTAATAACAATACGTCAAAATATATAAAATGACCAACATAAAATAGGAGTACAAATACAATTATGGGTCCAAAATGTCTAAAAATGTGAAAATAAGCACGTGAAGTAGGTGAGCAGGCGACATCTAAGGCATCGGGCCAATCCAGAAGCAGGCGGTGCGTATATATACGATTTGTTTTAATTTTTATTACTAAAAGGCTACTAAAAATAGTCAAAACTACTCTAAAAAATATAAAAACACCACTAAAATTCTAACAAAACCAAAATAAAATTTATGCAAATTTTTTTAGATTTTTGGAGACTATGAAAAATAAAAAAATCGTAAAAAATAATGCTTGATGGAATTTGGGATTTTGAGGCCGTAGTAAAGTAAGAAAGAGAAGTCCCTTCTACGGGAGTCTTGATTCTTGATTTTTTCGCTTCTAATGGTTACGTGGTTTCATTACGATCGAGTATGTTGTCCGAAAACCGATTTTTTAGCCTAAATTATTCGTTCGAAATAAAAAAATTGTAATTTTGAATTACCTCGAAATAGGTAATTAGGTTCACAAATGTGAACCGGAATTACCTCATTTCGAGTAATTCAAAATTCCATTTTTTTAACAAACCATGTAATTTTGGGAAAAAGTAAGGGTATTTTTGTCCGTTTGGGTAATTATGGGGTGGGATAGATGATGAGGGGACGGTAGGGGTGTTAGCGGTGCGGTTTGGTTCGGTTTTGAGACAAAAAAAAGTGAACCGAGCAAGTAAGGTAAAATTATATGCGGTTTGGTTCGGTTCGGTTGGCTTCCTAAAATAAAATCAATCGAAACCAAACCAAACCAATGCGGTTTGGATTGGTTGATTTTTCCAAGATAAAAATAATTTAAAACGGAGTTAAAATTAACTAAATATAAAAAAGGCTAACATAAAGCTTTAAGAAAAAATTTACTCAAATATATGTAGACATCACTCTCTTTTAATGTTTTTCAAATAATTTAAGACAATGTTTATAAAATAATTTGAATTAAATATTTTGTTGTAATTTTTAAATATAGCATAATTATATGGATTGTTTGTAAGTGAGTCGAAAAATTAATTGGATTTGAAATTTAGTAAGTGAGTGAGAGTTGGGTTGTAGTTGCATTTGGATTAGTGAGTTAGTAAGGAATGTTGTAATTCAATAAGCGCTTAGTGTTAATTGCGTTTTGGTTTGGTTTGGTTCGGCCGGAATCAAACCGCGAACCGAACGAGCGAAAGCCAGCGGTCTGATGAAAAAAGAAGCAAGAACAAAACCGATCAAAAATAGTTTTTTGCGGTTTTCGGTTTGGTTTAGTTCGGTTTGCGGTTTCCCTATCGGTTTGGTTCGGTTTGTACACCTCGGGGGACGGAACCCCTGTTACGAAGTTGCAGTTCCTCTTCCTCCTCCTGAAATCGAAATCGAAAATTTCTTTCCAGCCAAACCAGCTATTTTCAAAGTTCAAACAACCAAACCAGAAAGCGATGGAAGAGTGCATTCAAATCCGAAGATACGAAGAACTTCCCACCGCTAAGGACTTCGAGTCCTTGATTGAGTCTAAAAACGTTCCCGCTGTAAACAAACAACACTCTCTGCTTCTTATTTTCATTATTTGCATAATTTACTTATAATTATTACTAATTGGTGGATTTTCAAACCAAAAAGGTTCTTTGTGGATGTGTTAAGAGTTGGAGAGCTTTCTCCCACTGGAATCCATGGAATGGTGGCCTTGACTACTTGCAGGTTCCTCTTAATTCAACTCTAGTTGAAATAGGTTTCTGTTCAAAATGTTCATTTTTCTGCTATTCGCTTGAAATTCAGGCACGTGTAGGATCTTGTGTAGTGGAGGCCATGGTTACTCCATCCGCGCCTGTCTTTTATGGTGATCTCGGAAGCCATCAGAGGGTAATTACGATACTATCTATGCTTTTTGCTCTATTGATGAAATGACATGATGTGATATTAAGTGTGTGTTTTGTTAAAGAGTGAGGAAAATTGATTTTGGATTAATTGATTTTTTAATTGTTTTTGAATGACAAATGTTTGTAGTTAGTTGTTAGTAATAATGTTAGTGGTAAGGCAAATTGATTGATTTTGTTAAATTGATTCTAGTTAAAAGTGAGTTGAGTGTAAAGTGATTACATACAAGCAAAGTGGATAATAAGTTTGAAATATAATCAAGGTTGTAGAAATTTTCTCCATGAATAGATTTTCCTGGATCCCATTGTTTGAAATGTAAGTGATTGACAGGTGGGAAGTCTTGCCTCTGTGCAGATGAAATACTAGAAATTACTGAAATCATGGAAAATGCTGTCACAAGTAAAATCCTTTGAGCAAGAAAATTTCCCTTATAGATCATCTTCCTATGTAAGACAACATCCAATTCCACGTGTTGAAGTCTTAGCAGAGATCCCTTAGCATAAAGATGATTTTTGATGAAATCATTTGTGTCACCAGAGGCTTGATGGAATTGCATGATGCTCAAGAACCCAACAAAGGAAGTGGCAGTGAAAGCCAACTCAAGATAGAGAATTGAATGTTGACTATAAGAAATAGGCTCGCTTAACATTGACCCCATGACCAAAGATGCAATTGACATTGGACCAACACCAAGATGTCTAGAACTTCCAAGCAGTGAATGCATCAAAATAGGCACAAAACTTGAATACAATTCAATTATAAGTGGCAAACTTTCTAGCTTGGCATAACTGTTTCCATGCTCCATATCCATCCTAGGCATTTCTTTGAACAACTCAATAGCAACATCCACTAGACATTTTGGCATTTGACCAAACACTTGAAGGGTGGTTTGTGGCATTATAGATGAATACACACTTGAGTATTGGGCTGCTGTGAGGGCCTTTTTGGTTGCCACAAAATCACTTACAGATGAGGATATAGTAGAAAATAATGCAAGAGAGTTATTTATGTGTCCATAATCAACCAATTCCTCTCCATCTACAAATTCTACTTCTTTATAAATTGGTTCTTTCTCCTTCCCATCCATCTCAAAGGGTTTAAGCTGCCTATGTTTCCATCGATGCCTAGGGCTAAAAAACTCATCACAAGAAATACCTAACCAATTTGTTACTGGTTTTTCAGAAATAGTAAAAGTTCTAGGAATTATGTCAATTTCAGATTTTGGTGTTTGGTATTGGGGTAGATAAATGAAGACAACAAAAACCTTTTGAAAGTGCTCTCCATCTCTAAAGAATAAACAAACATTTGCATGACAAAAATCCCTCAAACTTTGGCCAATATCAACTCCTATTGTTGATGTAGTATCAATAGCTAAATCAACAAATAAGACACCCAACTTACCTGTGAAACTGTTACCTATGTTGCCATTCATTAGCCCCAATTTGTACCTCTGCCTTGAGCATCAATAGATATAATTCTTCTGCCAAGAACAACACCACCAGACTCAAAAGTCTTGAGAACACCTAGTGTTTTTATCCACATTGTTGCTATAATGTCTCCTTTAATTTTCTGCTCCGTAGGAAAATTGTGTCTCCCATTGATTGTTGAATGTCTTCAACCATAAAAGACAAATCTCAACTACTTGAAGCGCATTCAGATTATAGGGCAGAATCAAATAACAACAGTTGGATGGTAAGATTATCACCTCAGATGTGACATCCGCCAGCAATTTCGAGAAACTCAGAGCTAATTCCCCTTTATCTGCTTCACTAGAAAAAAGCTCGTACAAGATTGCCTTAAAAACTAAACGTTCAAGCTTTGCTATGGTATTAAGAAAAAACACTGCAACACTATCAGGTGGTTCAGAACCTTCCCAAACATTGTCTTGAGCCACACAACCTTGAATTGATGTCATCCAAGAGCCAACAGATTGTTCCAGCATTACATCAAGCACAAAGTGGGCATAATTGGAGTTGCCACATTTTAAATAAAATATGATCAGGGACTGTGATGTAAACAGATTGAGAGACGACGTCGGAACAACAAACCTGTAAGGTGGATCCGGCAAAGAGATCTCTGGCAGGGTAAGCGCAACAGCAAGGTGGGAAGCCTCTGGGTCATACACCACTAAAGATTCGTTTCGCGTGTTATCCACCTCGAGCTGTAGTTTAAGCAATTGATGATCAGTAAAATCAGAAGCATCTGTTGCTTCTAGAACAACGGTTGACGATTCTGCAAAATTTGGATCTGGCGGCTTCGGTGGTGTTTGTGGTAGCGGAGGGTTGACCACTACATCATGGTTCAAATGTTGCGGCGGTGGAACAAATTGCGTCGTCATCAAATCTTCTGTCGATGGAGACTGCTTCTCCTTCAAGATCGGAAACAGAGAGAGTGAATCACACTTCGCGGGTGCAGAGTCATCGTGATCGAAGGGGGTAACGGAGTCCAAAGTGAAATTGGTCACAGAATGTGAATCAAATTCCAAATCTGAAACAAAAATTGGTGAAGGAAGGCAAGATTCAGCCGGCGTGGGATCTGAAACGAAAACCGGAGAGGATGAACCAAGATTCTTGGACACAGAGTTATCGGCGATGTGATTGAGGGAAGAAGCTTGTGATTCAGAATCTCGCTCAATTTCCTCATCCAACACGGGTAGGATTGGCCTCCATTCAGGCTTGAAACTCCATAGAAAAGGAGCCGTTTTGACGATGATGATATTTCAGTTTCAGCAAAGAAGTTATCGATGTCAAGCACCCACCCGTAAGCATCGTCGTCACCGGTAAACACCAGAATGTCATCTTGTGGAAGAGGAAGAGGAGTGTGTGAAGAACTCATGGTAGGGAGGGGTTTAGCACAATGAAAGCACCATTGATAGATAAAGATTCTCAGAATTCGAGGACTGAGATACCTCCTAAAAAAAGTTTAAAGAGAGGAAATAGACTTTGATTATATTTCATTGATATCAATTATGAAGTCACTACAATGCTTATATAAGCTAGTGGATACACACCATAAAGGATGATACATCACCCACACACTAACATTACTACCTAACAAACTATTAAGATAATATCCCTAAAAAGCCCCTTCTAGAATATACTAAAAGAGTCATTATTCCATTGATCCTTATGATCATAACAATATCACGTTTGGAGGTAAACTCTATAAATCCTAACTTCAATTTAGAATCCGTTCTAGTTCTAGAAGCAAAACAATTTTACTTGATATCATCCAAAGATGTGAAAATCAATTTTATATGCTAGAGCCTAGAATCACTTTTACGTCTCTCAAAAGTGAGTCTAAACATGTGCTATTTTGTGTGTGTTTGTTTCCTTGTAGGTTCCTCTTCCGTTTTCTACCTTCCTTACATTGTGTAAGAAACGGATGCAGCTGCAAAGTGAGCACCAGCTGCAAAGTGAGCACCAACAACACCTTGATGATCATTGTTCACAAACTCATGATACACAAAATGATTTGGCCTTGGAAGATGTTCCCGAACAAATTTATTTGGCACAGGTCCAAAATCCAAAACCCACTAGATAGCCCGTGCCAATTGGTTCATGAAATGATTTTTATTGTTTTTCACTAAAGTACAGAGTTTTATTTTATTTCATTATTTTTTTATGTTGTTAAAGTCATCTCTATCTTGGCCCTGCCTCTACATCCCCCTCCCATATATTTGATGGCGTGTTGGTGCTATGGTTTTGAAATGAATTTTGGCGACATGTACTTCAGGTGCCGATCATGAACAGTGATCGTGAGGAGAGGGTTCAATTGGGAAGCCTAAGGGAAGACATTCAGATGGTTAGTCCATTTGCCCCTGCTATTTCGTTTGTAGTCTATAGTTTTGCAGGGTAAATTGTACTTCATAGTTAGAACTTCTATTCATAAAATTCTAATTTACTCGTATTGTTTTCAGCAGCCTCCAATTTTGGGGGAAAAAGAACTATCTTCGATAAATTTGTGGATGAACAATGCACAGGCTAGATCAAGTACTCACTATGATCCACACCACAATCTTCTGTGTATAGTTTCTGGTCGCAAACAAGGTAAGGTACATGTTTCCTCTTCTTGATATATCCTATTACCTCCTAGCATGAATTTTTTCCCACTGCACAAGTGAAGTTCTCTTTGTCAGGAGTAAGGTATAGGTTATATAGGAAATTTCTGTTTTTTTTAGCTTACTGTTACTGATGTTTATTTAATGATTTTGGCAAAAAGCCTCTCCAGGTTTTTCATTTATTATAAACATTCCAGTCCTACCTTTTTTTTTTCCTTACTCCGTGATATCCTTTCTGCCCTTCTCTAACAGAAGCAAATTCTTTGCAGTTGTTTTGTGGCCTCCTTCTGCTAGTCCATCACTCTATCCAATGCCTATATATGGGGAGGCTTCCAATCACAGGTACACTTCAAATACCAACTTTGAGACAAAAGAGAGGATACATAGAATTACTGTATGATGGGATGCACTAACTTAATGACTTTTGGGAGCCCTATATATGGTGTTGATGTAGGAAAGAGGGTGTGTTAATATCGTGAGATTAATACAGCTCTTACATTTCAAGTCCTTAACGCGTAACTCATTAACATACTTTATATTCTAATAGCTCCCTTTGTCTTCATTTTTCAATAAAATTCATGTGGCAGTTCCGTTGCTTTAGAAAAACCTGATTACTCAATTTATCCGAGGGCAGAATGCTCAATGGAGTTTGCACAAAAGGTTGTTCTTGAAGCAGGCGATGCACTTTTCATTCCTGAAGGCTGGTAAGGTCTGAAATTCATCAACGTCTTGGTGATAAGCCTTCTTAGTTTCTGGGTAGATTATTTCTCTTCTGTATTAGGGAAACATGGGTCAGGCTAGTTGGTTTTGACAGGGAAACTTGGGTGTTGCATGATAATAGCTTAACTTGTCTGATCCTTTTCTGGATGTATGACTAGAACTTAATTGTCACATATGTTTTGTTTTCTTGATTTAAAAAAAATATGTCTCTTTTTCTGCCAATGCTGACACTAAGTGTCAGAAACAAACATCAGAAATGCATCTGAGAAAAATTCATGCATGGTTTTGTTGGATTAAGGTAATTAACCTGTGCATTATTGGTCCATGCTTGTCAAGCTGTAAATATGGGAATGCTTTGTTTTTTTTTTATATTCTATTTGAGTCTTGTGCATTTGTTAACCACTTTCAGCCATTTTTCTCGAAGATACATTCTTACAGGCCTAAGGTTTCTCCTTTTGCTACAATGGTTGCCCATTTCATTCCTATATCTTTGCATTGCATCATCTTTCCACAATTCAAGATCATGATCCTTATCATTTATTGGTTAGAATGGTTACATTTGAAAGTACACCGTTCAATATGACTCCACCCTCTTGGATCCGATTTCCATATTTTTTCCTTGAAATAAAGCAATTAGCTAAAGGTTATTGTTCCATGGGAGCGTAGATCGATCCCGTAGGATGAATTTTTTTTCCTATATATATATGTGTGTGTGTTTGAAAGTACACTATTCCAGGTCATTGTTCCATGGGAGCGTAGAACGATCCCGTAGGATGAATTCTTTTCATATATATATATATAATTTTGCTTGTTATCTTGTGATTGTTTTTCATATATTACGTGATCCGCACTTGAGCGTCCCTGGGATGGACCGGTCTAGATTGATATCGCTCTGTTATTTGGTGAAGTCGCGAGCAGAGATCGAGCGGGTTTTACCTGCAAAGTCACTCTGACGCCCAAGTAAGGGGGTAGAGTCAAAGCAAGAAATGAGTGGGGTATGGAAAGTGTACATTTTTTGCAGGGGTTGACTTCTAATTATAGAGGTTGGAGGTGCTTCGTAGCCGTAGGATTGGTCGGATCGATACTAGCCATTGATCACACGTCTTAGTGCGTTTCCGTAGCTAGGCGCTTCATGGATCATGATTGGGCTAGCTCTGGCCCACCAAATGGATTGGGCCCTCGGCCCAGTCCAGAACATTACGTTACTTGAACTTCGATGTTTAGTGCACTATGCTTCATTCTTCACTTCATGCCACACCACCATATTAACTAGTACTGTCTATATTTGGCGCTTAAATGAAATTAGCATATTTCCCTTCTTCACTTGTACATCCATGATAGCATCTATATTTCTTTTACACTATGAATTTCTCAGTTGTTTTAGTCTTGTTCCCTATATATCATGACTTCATTATTGTTTCTCGCTGTAGGTTCCACCAGGTAGATAGTGATGATTTGACCATTGCTATTAACTATTGGTGGAGATCTAACATAATGTCTTGCATGTTAGAACACATGGATGCTTATTATTTACGCAGAATATTGAGAAGGTATTGGTGATAATGTAGTCATCTGTTTAAAATTTGTTGCTGAGTAGATGCTTATATTGTAAACTGACTTTTGAATGTTATTTTTTTTTTATCAAATATCATCCACTCGTTGATCCCATGGATATGCATTCGAAGATTGATTGACAAAGAGATGGTATGTTCTTAACTTGTTCACAGCATCTACGGCAGAAAACACTAATGAAGCCTACCTAATTTATTTTGTATTCATTTGTCTGGTGGTTTGTTGGAGAATGGATATGGAGGAAAACTGATATTTTACATTTTTATCATCTTACTTATGAACGCATCTGCACATGTGTGTATGCATATATTATATCATTTTTCAAAGTTCTTAAGATTTTAGATTCTTTAAGTGCCGTTCTTTGCCTTCCTTTTTCTATGTGGAGGTATCACTTGCTTGCATAAAGTTTCAGAAAATTTTCATTGCTAGGGATGAGGAGTTTTGGTTGATGAAGTAGAAAACATAAATCTTTTGAGCATCTGTCGTTTTATCTCTTAAATTTTGTTCTTGAGTTTGGAGAATGGAGGGGTTTGCAATCTATCTTCTTCTAACCTATCAAAGTTAATTGAGCTAAATTGATTGTTTTTCTTCTTTCTCTTCATAAATTAGTAGTTTTTGTATTAGGCTTATGACATATTCTTTTTCAATATAGGACAGGACCAACAACTGCTCAAGTTGGGGATGGCGAAAACTAGGATGTATGCGGACAAACTACCTAATAATGGACAAGCAGGTAACTTAACTAAATGATGTTTTTGTTGCAGTTTTTTTTTCTTTTCTATGAATGTCCCCTTACAAGAAAAATAATTTTCCAGCTTATCTTTGCTTTCTGACCGATCTTGATAATCTGATTATCAGACCATGCTGATGGAAGTTATAGTCAGATGTTGAAAGGGATGGATTTAAAGGAGAAAAGACTTAAAAGTGAGGGGAGCACATTGCTAGAATTAGAACCTGCAACAGTTCAGGTGCTTCATGAACTTATGTCTTTGGTTCACAACAGTGTAAGCATGAGCCAGGACCAGCAATCATTGTCAACTTCTACAAATGATTATCAGCTTGTGGGCGATGATAAATGTGAGAAAATAATGACTGCCGACTTCAAAGATGATCCAGTTGCTAGAATTCTCTGGGACGTTGAACCACAGACTCTCCAATATGTCTTTCTTGCTATGGCTGTGAGTTTGCATTACCCGCAAAACTAACAAATGTCTGAGGAGTTTGGTCTTCTTTATGCTCTTGTTGGTACTTTGAGTTGTGGCTTGTGTGTTAATCTATGATTGAAAGGGAACTACATGTAGAAGCCTTAGGGGGTGTTTGTTTCATGGATGTAAAAGTTATGCTTGGGAACGTGAAGGTTGCAAATATTGATTCCCAAGTTTGTTACAAAGTTAAGAAATTTATTATCGGGTATAAATCATTCCCAAGAGTAAAATAACCACCACTTTCCCATGTTTTTATTCCCAAAGAAAATGGTGGGTTAGAAAGGTTCTCATGAAGGTGGGAATAAATCATATGTAACTACCTAAAATCCAACTCTTACAAATAATTCCTGGTAATGTCATTTGTATTTGCCAAACGCCTTTTCTAAAAACTACCTGGGCCTAATATGCCGACATTATTATCTCGGGAAAGTTATTCATGGGGATAATCTTTACAACCATGAAACAAACACACCCTCAGTAGAGAGAGTAGATCTTACAAAGGACATTATAATAATTAGAAGTAGAGGGAGACCAAGGAAAACAATTGGCTAAACCATCAAGAAGGATTTGGATTGAAATGTTCTTTCATTAGGCATGTTTTATGGCAGGAAACTGGCATTATTTGACCCATATGACCGACCTTAACTAGAAGGAAAAGGCATTATTATCATTAGAAGGGAGCCGCTTTTCCTTCACGTCTCATTTATTCTTTAGAGTTTAGAAGCAATGCTTGGGTTGGATGAAATTGGGATTTTTGTGTTGTATTAAGATGGGGCCACTATGCTTCTATTTCCAATGTTATTTATGTGCTTTCCTTAATTTTTTTTACTATTGATAATACTGGGGCTACTGCTACTTCTTCATCTTAAATTACTTACTAGTTTCCTTTTTTATTTATTTTAGATTGTAGCTAGTTGTTTGATAGTTTAGATTGTATTAATGTTTTTTTAGTTTAAGCATGATGGACTATTTACTATTTCAGCATAACTTCCCAAGAACTTTAGAGGCTCTTGTTCTGCATGTACTTTCACCAGTTGGGAAAGAAGTTCTTACTCGGAAATTTGATGAGATGGATGGGCAAACTCTTGAGGAAGATCGGTACTTTCTAATATGTAGTATCTTCGTAAGTGTTTGTTTCATACGATTGTTTATGAAGAAGATAACGTCCTGTTATTTTGGCCACATTTTTAATTACAGGAATAGATTCTACGAGGTTTTCTACAGTGCATTTGATGACCAATCTGCAGCAATGGATTCAATTCTAAAAGGGAAGGAGTTATTCACTCAACAGGTAGTTGCCAAGTTGTACTTTAGTTTTATTTTTTGTAATTCCTACTTCCAAATTTACCCTCCCGGTGTGTGAGGCATGAACTGTCTGATAGACTTAGGAGTTTACCTGTGAATTACATTACTTTCTTTTGTCCATGTGGTCCATGTAATACTAGTTAGTTGAGTTGGGTCAAAGGAAGTCAACAACGTTTGTTGATCATGATCATCCATCTAATTTTTTCCTTTACATAATAAAATGTATTCCTTGTGTTTTAATTGCTAATGCTGTGCATGCCCAGTAGTGTTACTGCTGAGATAACTTAAGATCGAATTTTCAACATGCCTCGGAATACTCGACCATACCCTTCCATTTTTTATGCTCTTTTGATAATCTACGTCAGATTTGTGCTTGTGTATAAACATTATATTCGACATATTATTTGTTAGTTCAATTATATGGCAAACCTGTTTGATCATTGCATTTGAGGGGTAGACCTAAGACATATCATGGATGGACCAGTGCTAGGAAGAACACTGGGAAGCTATTCTCATTTCTTTTTCGATGACTGCCTATCTGATCATGAAAAATTAATGAGCATCACAAAGAAGTTGAAATCTTGTTTTAGATCCGTGCTTTAAGTTTAACTATTTGGCAGTAATTGCATTATTTAAATCTTAATAATCATATCATATCCTGTTCTCGCTGGCTGTTCTAACTTTGTTCATAGCATTAGGCATATTTCACATCCATCCATTTTTTTGTTGATGAATTCATATCCTTCCATTTTTTGTGGATTCACATCCCTCATACTTTTGTATGCCAGCCCTTAATATTGATGACGTATTCTTTGTATTGTGTATCTGTCACTGTCGTTTTCATTGGATTCAAACTCATGATGATTTTCTGACCAAACAAACTGTTTTTTGATTTCTCAGCATCAAGTGATTTAGACAATTTTGACTACAGTAACTTATTTCATTATTTTCGATTTGCTGAAAATACTTTGATGAGGGTATCTTTTCTCTTTTCAATTGTCTCTATCCTCATCATTATTTCAGTGCATGAGTCTCTGGCATTGGTTGCCCTGCATGTGCATTGAGACTTTAGTTTCACTTTGATGTATGGAAGAGAATATGCAGTTGGCTTACTAGATTTTTGTAATTCAGTCAAAAAGATTGTCAATTAAATGTAAAGGGTATTAATTAAACTAACCAAACTACTTTTGTTAGATGTTAAACAATTGAGGAAATTGCACTACATGGAATGAGAATATTCATTTTCTTATTCATTTCTTTCCACTCTTTTTCCGGTATGGTTCAGGCATTTAAGAACGTATTGGACAAATTTGTGGGAGTGAATCTAGAAAGCTCAAAGCCGGAGATCAGATGAAATGCTAAGTGAACTTTGTGGATGATTTGGCCCACCGGGTACCTCCCAAGAGTAAATTGATGCATATGCTTTTCTAATTTCTAAGTCCGGGTCTGTACTTTTATTTGTCAGTTTATAGTTCAATAGGTAATTATTACTAATTTGAACAGTGTTTAGGGTTGTATAGGTAACATTATTTGTATATACTCTATCTGATCAATACGCTAAATTCACTTACCAAATTGAAATTTTACTGTATTGTTTCTTTGACCCCACCATTTGTGTTCCCTTAAATAAAGGAATTCTCAGTTCGAATTAGCTAAACTAGTTCAACCAAAATATTGTTTCTCAGTATAGTTAAAGATGGGTGCTATTGAGGATTATTGACTGCTTTAGATAAACTAAGTTGAACAAACTATTGGTATTGGTAGTAGTACTAATAGTAATACAAAAACCTGATGGTACAGTGCATACATTTTTTAATCTTTTTAGTTACATTTGTGTCACGTCATTTACATCTGCACTCTGCATCTTTCTTCTTTTAATTATTAGTTTACAAAAAATAGTCAAGCCGTTATCACTAATATACTCCATGTTGTACTTGAAATCCGGGTTGACTATAGTGTCATTGTCTTGAAATTTTATATATTCCGTAGCCTTAAACAGAACCATGGTGACTATATCAAAACCCTGAAAATTCTATTTCATTTATTGCAATATAGTTAGAATTTAATTTTTGATGGGTAGACAAAGAATATCACCGTCCATAATCTATTATCTAAGAGTATCACAGTCCTATTTGTGGAGTAGATGGAAAAAGGTTAGCAATAGCACGAAAAACAAAATTGTAGGTAATTATTAGCATTGTGAGGAAGGAAAAGATGAAAAAAGGAAGGCTCGTTGAAATGAGATCCCTTGGTGGAAGATGACATATGCAAGTATGCTGAGAGAGAAGGAATAGAAGAGGCTTTTTTTTTTGGTTTGTCTCCTTTTGCTGCAGACTGATATAAAAAGAGGCAGACTCTTTGAGTAGGCAAATGGGATGTTTTGTACCTTAACACTGCAACTTATAAAATTTACTTTTTAAAAGCTTTGGATATACCATAAAACCCGACACTACTTCCTTTCCTTTCATTAATCCCCATGCTCTTTTCCTTCACCTCTATTTTGCTGTAACTATACTGAGTTTAGTGACTAGGAATGAACTTTCTCCATTCCTTTTGTTTAGCTTATAGTTTTATGTTGATTGCTGAGCATGAAAGTGCAACTTTAATGCCAACCTTAATAATTTTCAACAATCAAATGTATTTCCATAGATTATGGATTATCTATTAGCCACATTCTCTTTTGACTTCATATTTGGTATGGCATCTGTTACGGACTAGGCCGAAACTCAATCCAAATTGGTCCACTATCTCAAGTCCAAAACAACACTCCGCTCCTGAAGGAAAAGTCCCACCACACGGACATGATTCCGTTCAACGATTGATCTCAGCCCCAACCTCGATCGAACGACTACTGAGAAAATGATTATTCATCATGGCACACTCATATTCGTTTCACTCTTTTTGGCTTTCACGCGGCTTACCTCGCGCCTGCTCTTGCGTTTAAGGGCCATGCCCAAAATGGATTTGCATCACTAGATGTTTTCTCACATCACTTATAAATAGGCATGTTTGTCATTGAGATCAAATATGCATTTATCGTTGCCTCTTTACTTTGTTCTTGTACTGACTTAAGCATCAAAATAGTCACAACTACACACAACGACCATCGTGCCACGGTAAACTCCTAACTCCGACCTCTGCTTGTGACCTCATCATATCAAGTTCGGATCACATTCCATTTTGAGGAGCTTTCCAATGACTAGAGAATGGTTTACATTACACACACTCACACACACTTAAGATTGATAAAGCCATAAAGGACAACCATATGTTGAATACCAAAGACTATGATTGTGGGGGAGGACCTGAGGGTGGGGGTGGCACAAAATTTGATAAAGGATTCACAGAAAAGAAGGCTGAGAATTATAATCCAATCTTTCAAAGCTACATCAAGCATTTTTCTTAACCGTTGACATATATTTTTTTTTTAATCTTTTCTCTTATTATTTTCCCTATTCTTCTTTACTCTTTTCCTTTTAATTGAGTGTACCGGACCACTACTACACTCTGCACAAATATACATACACAACCTTAAGCTTATTTTACCTTTTCACTCACGCTTATAAGATTTGGAGCGTCCTTTGCTTGTTGCTTCTCTTTAGAAAAGGTTCCACTTCTTCAAAACCATCTATTTTTTACCCTTAATTCCTTAAAAGAAAAAGTAACTAGGAAAAGAATTTATTGGAATTTGGTTAATGCTTTAGGCAATAAATGTAGCCAACTTCAACATTCCTAAAGTTGCTATAAACCGCAGTGGGTTTAGGAGTTTTCAGTATTGGTCCGAAAAGGAATGAGGCAAAATAGGTTTTGCTAAGAAAACATTCATGCATGTATGTAGAAATGCTTTCCTTCTACCGATAAGGTTGGTTCGAGTGGTAACTGGGCTCGGATCGCATTTAAAGGTCTCGAGTTCGAATCTTGAGTGTGACAAAAATTCTGTTGGGAGGAGAGAACAACACGGACCGGCAAAGCCGGGTATAGCCGGGGGTACCCTATATATTTTATACTCAAAGTTAGAATATATAGAACCGAATGAACATTAAGCATCAAAGGAATCAATAGTTGAGCGGCTAAGAGCATTACTAGCATTTTTAGGGTCCCTAATTTGATTCCTGTGATGGTCTCACCTCTTTTCTACAGTTATTTGCATAAAATTATAATATAAAAAACTACATCAAGCAAGATTTGAACTCATAACATTAAAATTGACATAGGTAACTTTGACCATTAAACCAGACAAACTATTATAAATATATAGTTTACTTTGGTTTATATATTTGTTACTATTTAATTTGACCCCCTCCAATTTTTTTGTCAAGATCCGCCACTGCCGGGAATACACGTGGCAGTCATGTTCTCTGGCGTAGATTAGTCACCGGCAAAGCCAGTGAGTACAAACACCAGGTTACTTTTTTTTAGGACTAAAAATAAGGTATTTATTCATGCAAATCGATGGATTATATCGAAAACAATACGAATTCAAAATTTCTAAAACTAAAAGGGATGAATATGCAAACAAGCTCACAACATCCAAGTTAATAGCATAAAACGATAAATTCCCTACAAAAATGACAAAAAAAACAATTAAAGCCCACTAGAGTACCTATGCCATCACAGTTAAATGTAAATTTTAAGTATTGGTGTAGCAGCCCCTTAGCTTGTATTGCAAATATATTTGATGTGTAAACGGGTTGAGGTACCTCTTGTACCCCCTTAATACAAATTTGACTTATAAAAAAAAAGCATATTGTTGATAGACGATAGTGGATATATACCAAATTAAATTCAAAGTGGTAATTAAAATTAGGAGTTGAACTAACCTTTAGACGTAAAATGACATAAAATGATTTTTTTTAGTTAGTGCTTAATTTTCTTCAATCAAAATATTTTTTAACTTATACTGAATGTTAATTAAACTAAATTTCAACAAAATTTATTAGCTCAAATTTGAAGTTTATAATTTATTTTCTTATTTACTACCACTAAAATGTTTTTTGTTAGTTTAATTTTTTTTTCTAAAATACTATTTTTTTGATGCATTGGAATAATATATTTATTAATATAAACATATAGTGAGACATACAATAAAAGTTAATAATTTTGTATTTCATTAATAGAATGTAAATGATGAATTTAAATAAAATATATTTGATGTGTTATCAAAAAAAATGTATTTCATTTAAATGATATATTATAAGCTGTAAGCTAAATACACTAGGAAAAAAAATACTACATATTAGTGGTTATCAAACACCAATAAGTTATATGTGTAAAAAAAAGCACCTATAAGTTATAGGAGATTGACATTTACAAACACAACCTTAGCATCTTTACTGGGAGTTTGTTAAATGGGTAAACTAAAGTGAATTTAATTTGAGGGCCAAACAGCCACGTAGAATTTAAGCAATTTTTAGTTGACTCAAGTGATTTTTGCTCAAATGAGGGTTATTTATAAGTAACCGAACTTGACCACACTTATTTATATTTTTTACTTGTTGAAGAGAGAGAAAGAAGTATTTTTTATTGTTAGTTTACCCATATTGTGGGTGTGTTATTTCACTACCATTAACTAAAATTTTAGTTTACTTGATACCACTTAGATCAATTTTAGTGGTGAAAAGAAGAAAATGGTTGAACTAACTATAAGAAACTTTTAGTTGTTTGCATTAAAGATGCTCAAGAACTAAATCCACCATAGAAAGAATTAAGTTCAGTTCATGTTTAATTAAAATGGAAAAGAAAGTACTAATTAAGAAAACCAAATTTGGATAGAGACGAAAAGCTTTGAAGACATAGATAGGACAGGACATATGTAGTGATAAAAAACAAAAGGGCCAATGATTATAGTTTTGGTTGCATGTGACATTTTCCCTGTTTGCAAACTGACAACACCATCCTCACTATTCTCAACTCCATCATCTCTTCTCTTCTGTTCAACACACATGGTGACATGGACTCATAACAATTCGCCTCGCACACTAGTATTGAAGAAACATACACCAAAGTTGTACTCCACATACTCTGTTCAACACACATGGAGTATATATATGTTTGTGTAATAGAATATTGCATGCACTTGAGAAGAAAATAACAATAATAATATATATAAACAGCTAGCTAGCAAGAACATATTTAGTTAAGATTCATTAATTCATCCATGAAACTGAATTGAAGCATTGTAAGTAAATAAATAAAAAAACTAAAATACAAAGCTCATGGCATGGCCTGGCCCGGGTAAGAGACAAAACAGATAATGAAATACCAATAATACCCTTGTGTTCTAACAGTTCCCCCATGACTCTGGGGCTGTGGTTGTCCCAAGGAAACCAAAACCTTGTTGTGACGACTTGAAATGAGGATGGTACTCTACACTTCCCGTGAATGTTAGCATATCCTTCACGTCAATGCTAACGTCAACGGAGTCGCCATTTCCTCCACCGTTGGTAAGTCCCAGAAAGTCCCTCGTGAGCCCCTCGTTGCTGCGAGTGTTGGTGAGGCCTCTCATGTTTAAATACTGATCAGGTATCCCCGAGTCAAACTGAGTCATCGATCCAAACTCTCCAGTACTAAGCTGCTGAACAGGTTGTCCAGTGATGGCAGCAGCACCAACGGTGGCTGCCTTCTGAAGCAGTGCAGTGGCCGAGAGATGTGCTGACGTGGCAGCATTGGGGTTGCTGACGTGGAATGGTGAGGTTATCATGGACATGGTCTTACAGGTGTTACTGTTGAGATGGTGAAGAAAAGGATGGTTGTGAAAGTTTTGAGCTTCAGGTTTGATGTTGTTGTGGAGATCAGTAGTAGCAAGAGGAAAGTTGTTACTAGGGTTAGGGTTTTCTTGAGATGAGTCCCAGGGATTGTTGATGATTTGGGTTTGGAAGTTATGTTGTTGGGTTGGGAAGTACTGGAAGAGAGATTGGACTAGTGGATTTGCATTGGTGTTGTTGGATAATTGGTTTGCTGACATTCTTGCACTTTCTTCAGCTAATGCATCACAGAATGCTCTGTGAGTTATGAAGCTGTCCTTCCTGTGTACAAATCAAGCAAATCCAATTTTGTGTTATCGATACTCAGCTGCATATGAGAAGAAGACCGTAACCAAAAAAAAAAGTAAACATCAATAGCAGACAAATGCTTTATTGATTATTCTTGTATTCTTGTATTTTACTAATCTTCTATTTGTAAGAAAAATTACAGTTTTGCAGTTTTAAGTGTATTGAATAACTTATGTATCTGTTCGATATAGATAAGTTTCATTGGTTTGGAACATATTGAGAAATACATTGATGTGGCCTCAATTGCAATTGCGGAGCCAAAGATCTACAAAACACCTTCAAAATTTTATATGGAGGCTAAATAAGGTGTGGATGGTTATTGATATATTATAAAATAAGAGTATTGTTAGAAATTAATAATAAGTTGTATATATTGATAATCTAACGTGATAGATAATTTGAGACAACGAAAAATAGCAAACAAGACACTTAAAATGAGATGGATGGAGTAATAATTAAGGAATGAGGTTGAATTTTAACATGTTAATTTTTTTACTGTTTGTTGCTGCTTTTTGAAAGGAAAAATTAAGAGTGTAATCCACAAAAAAAATTTTGACAAATCTACAAATCACCAACTTACAACCCCAATTACCCAAGTTTTTAAGCCAATTAACCAACTCATCAATTACCCAAGTTTTTAATCCACGTATAAAATTGTGAAAAAAGTAGGTTGGTTAATTGGCTAAAAAAAACTTGGGTAATTGGTGTTGTAAGTTGGTGATTTGTAGATTTGTCAAATTTTTTTTTGTTGGAATAGCATTATTGATAAAAATAAGAGATATTTGAGGGTGGAATGAATGGTGCATGCAAATGTGAAGAGGAGACTTAATTATCTTCCTTGTAGAATGTGCCTACTAGTTGGCAAAAAGGTGAGGGAGGGAAATCATGCATGGGAGAGGGGGGACTAGTTCACAAAGATTCAAGTGCATGTGTGTCAAGGGATTTGGACCAAACGGGACATGAATTATGTTACGGGGTCAAATTTAAAGTAAGAGAGAGAGAGAGAGAACCAGAAATTAATGATGAAATTGATGATGTTGATGGCCTTATTATGCTTTATGCTATGCATGCAGAAACGCGTATAGTATATAAAATAAAATTATTATATATTTATATATATATATATATATATATATATATATATATATATATATATATATATATATATATATATATATATATATGAACTCAAAATGTGTTGTTATGATGGTGGAAGCCTTGGGAAACTATAGAACTCATGCACGACACAGATATCATATAATAAACCATTGAAAGGAAATGAATCCACTAATGAAGCTACTACTTATAAGAAAGCAACTTAGCATATCAGATTCTTTGCAGATTTATCAGATTTTACAATCATGAAGTAGTTCAGAGAGAAAAACAAATGGGAGGGTTTTTCAATTGTGATGAGAAAGTAAGAAATGATCACAAATTTTAGAGCTACTATATTTTTTTTTTGACATTTAGAACTACTATATTGATTATAGTACTTCTTGTTACTTTTTCAGTAGACAAAAATAGATGTCCATCATTTTCTTAGAGACTGCGGCCACTCCATGTATGCATAAAAGAGAAGAGAAGATACAACAAGTCTAGGAAACAATTGAGAGCACCCTCTGACACACTTGGAATTTTTTATTCTAGCTTCAAAACCCTATATCAATTCAATTGTTTTTAGCCATCATGTAAAAAAACTGTACACATCATTTATGCTGACATGCATGTGCATGCATCATCATGTTACAAAAAAATACTACTAGCTATTGAGTCACAGATAACACAGTAGATAAAAACAAAAGATGTGTGTATTGTGTTTTTTTGTTCTTGCCGCACTTTCATTTGGCAGTTTTAGGATTCACAAACAGGTAAAGTTATTGTCTGTCTACCAATTTTACACTTTTATATTAGCTAGCTGTATCCACTTCCATGCAAATCTTCCATGAAATTTAACCATTAAACTTAAATTCTAGTTCTTATGCAAGAACAAAGATCCCCCAAAATTAAAAATTAACAGAAGACCTTCTAATATAACATGAGATTCCCAATCCTATATATAATGTGAAAAAAACAAATAACAATTTAAATCAAGTAATTAAATAAAATAATATGTGTATATACCTGGAAAAAAGGGTTCCACAATCACATTTATATTCTCTAGTACCACAAGTTTTGGAGTGAGCTTTCCAATCTGACTGAACAGCATAGATCTTTGAACACTTATCACATTTCCACTTCTTCTCACCATGTTTTCTACAGTAATGTTTCTTAATTCCTGTGAGATCACCAAGAGCCCTTGAAGGGTTATGGTGAACACATGAAGGTTCTGGACAAACATATGCTCTCTTTTTAACCTCTTTGTTGTTCCTTTGCTTCAACTTCCATGGTAGGTTATGACCTCTCCTATGAAGTTGAAGGTTCTGATCTCTCTGGAAACCCTTGTTGCAGATCTCACACACAAATCTATTTGTAGCTAAAAGGGTCTTTGGAGATAAGGCTATCACTTCAGCATCTGGGTCTGATTAAACCATCAAACAATGATATTATAAATAAATAATAATATAGATTAGATACATATTCAAAGAAACTAAAACTGCAAATTTTTCTTATAAAGTATTATAGTACCTGGGTTACCAGGTAGGCTTCTTTTTTTCTTGGTCGTTTGAAGCTGGTGTGGAGAGATGGTTGAGATTAGATGATTTAATCTAGCAGAAGAGAGAGTGGATTCTTGAGACAAAGAAGTGGAATTGGCGTGGGGGAACATATTTGGCTTTGAAGAAAAACTCTAAGTTGTGGGAGGAAAAAAGAGAAGAAGAAAAGCAAAGATACGATATTCTTCTAATGTGTTTGTTTGTTTGTGTTTCAAATGGTATTCCTAGCTATATATATATGAATTTATTACTTTGGTTCCTGAAAGATAGCCACTTCTTTAATTTCTTCACTTAGGTGAGGCAAGAGAAATGAAAAATCCTACTACCAATAATTATATATGCAGAAGAACCTTGGTAGTGAACAGGTGGCAGTGACATGTAGATAGAGAAAGGCATCATTCACTATTCACTTTGAGGTAAAAAATAAATAAATAAATAAATAAAAAGGTAATCTCTTGAAGAGAGGATATATATATATATATATATATTGGTGATGGTGTATTAGTATTTTTCAAGTCACTTTCTATCTATCTAGGCCATGGGTTTGATTGCTTAAACTCTGCACAACTAACTATTTCAGATGATTCTCTTCTGTTTGTTTATATGTTACGTAAAATTCTCTTGATGAATCTAACATGCAATTACATTAATTAAAAACATTAGTATTATTAGTTGGTAGATATTTTAATCAACACAATCTTAGTACTCAATAACCCAGCATTGATTAATACTATATCGATTAGTAGATTGTGAAATAGAAATGAAAGAACAGGGTATTTGTAGTAACAGGGTAGAAAAAGAGAATCTAATGATGACAGTGTGGTAGCAAACTGTAAATAAAATTAAACAAAAAAAAATTGGTGAAAAAAGGCTAAGAATTAGTCTGAAGAGAGAGAAAGATAGAGAGGAGGGGGATGAGAGTGACTGAGCAGCCAAAGACTAGTAATAATTAACAAAAAATTACCTTCACTTTTACGACTAAGTTTTATGGCTATTTTAAGGATTAATAAATTGAACCCCTATTTGAACAAAGGGTCTGATTTGATGACACTTTTTGTCTTTTCTTGTTTCTGTACTACTAAACACCCAAAAATCACAAAAGGGGGACTAGGAGGAGTGATTTTATTAATTAATTGAAGAAGGATATGGATAGGTTAGAAAAGTTGTGAAAGACAAATTGGGAGAGATAACCCCACAACAAACATAATTGATTCACTGATTGAGATTGAACATTTTTACTTTTCAAAGGAAAATAGGAAATTTAATTTATTGATAATAAACCAAGTACAAAAGGAATTGCAAAATACCTTGCATTCAGATTACATACATGATCTGTCGTCGACGACTACCAAGTCATGTGACAGTGGCTCCATTTGCTAATGTCGACTACGTACTAAGTCACATGACTGTGGCTACATGTCTTTTGTCAACAAAATTGTGTGTGCATCAACTTGTATTCACATTGTTTAGAGCACTAACAAAAAAGGAAACAATCACCATTGGTGCTGTTCTTCCAAAATTTAACCCTTGATATATAACAATAATATTGCAACACCCGAACCACAAAATACCTCACCACTTAATTTGATGTCCAAAACTATTTTTTATCACAATATATAATAACAGCTAGCATCATGGAATTTCATATCACTTCTACCACTTGATGCCTCCCATCAACGCTCATGCTTCGTACAACTCCCTCTACTCACTAGATACTCTTTTTTGGTGTAAAAAGACTAAAAACTCTTACTGAAAATTGGATTTTAAATTTTTTAAACAATAAATATGGTTCGGCGCACGCTTGATCGAACCTGATCGAATCTCACTGTGCCGAACTAGTCAAATCAGACACCCCAAATTATGTTTTGATCAGGTTCGACCAAGCGTGGGCCACTACAAAAAACACGGTCATTAGCGAGAGAATTTTCGGTCGCTAACATGCCCAATTCCGTCGCTAATTGCCATTTGCGAGGGAATTAGCGAGGGACCAGTTCAGTCGCTAATTCCCTCCTCGCTAATGGAAATTAGCGAGAGAAATGTGTTTCGTCGCTAATTAGCGAGGGACAGTCCCTCGCTAATTCCGTCGCTAATGCTGACAACACGCTTCCCGAGTCTGATTGACACGCTTATCAATCTGAATTTATTATTATTATTATTATTATTATTATTATTATTATTAGTAGTAGTAGTATTATTATTATTCTTTGTTGTTATTATTATTATTAGTATTATTATTATTGTTGTTGTTATTATTATTATTATTATTATTATTATTATTATTATTATTATTATTTTGAGAGAGGAGTGAGAGTGGTGGTGGTGGTGGTGGTGGTGGTGGTGGTGGTGGTGGTGAAAGTAAGAGAGAAGAAGAAGGAGAAGAGTAAGGGAGAAAAAGAGTGAGATGTATGTGGTGGTGTGGTGGTGGTTGTGTGGTGGTGGTCGAGAGAGAGAAGGAGTAAGGGAGAAAGAGAGTGGTGGTGGTGGTGGTGGTGGAAGAAAGAGAGTGAGAGAATGAGGTATGTGGTTGTGGTGGTGGTGTGGTGGTGTGGAAGAAAGAGAGAGAGAGAGAGGTTGTGGTTGTGTGGTTGAGGAGAGAGAGAGGAGAGAGTGGTGGTGTGGTGTGGTGGGGGCGTGGTGGTGGTGGTGGTGGTTGTGTGGTGGTGGGTTAGAGTTTGTAGGTGAGAGAGAAGAATGAGGGTGTTGTGATTGAAAAATAAGAGTGAGTGGTGGTGGTTGTGTGGTGGTGGGTTAGAGTTTGTAGGTGAGAGAGAGAGTAGAGGAAGAGGAAGAGGAAGAGGAAGAGAAGAGGAGTGAGGGTTAAAAGTGAAAGAATGAGAGAAGAGTGAGAGAATCGAATATTTGGTAAAAAAAATAACTGGACATTAGCGAGGAACTTGCGGTTAAGTCATCGCTAATCATCACTCGACATAGTCGGATCGATGCGCAATGATCAAATCACCGCAATGTTCAGACATTAGCGAGGGACTTGAAATACCGTCGCTAATTCCCTCGCTAATGGTCACATTAGCGAGGGACTTGCAGTTCCGTCGCTAATCCTCGTTTTTTGCGAGGGACAAAATTTGCCTCGCTAATTCCGTCGCTAATCCTCGTTTTTTTTGTAGTGGGCCGATCCAAATCGATCAGCCGTGCGCCGAACCCTCTCCATCGTCCAGTCAATGGCTAAATTTTTGAATTCTTCCCAACGGTTATAATTTAACGGTTTCGATTGTTTTAAATCAACGGCTCATGTTCGATCACACCTATTATAGATAAATGCAACAAGTCATACAAACCGAAAAAGTCTATAAAAATTCGTGCAATGAATAAATCGAATCGTTAAAAATCAGTTAAAATTAAACAACTAGTGTTAGCCATACTAGTGTTAGTAAAGAATAAATCAAATCGTTAAAAATCCGTTAAAATTAAACAACTAGTGTTAGCCATACTAGTCATGTTAGCAAAGAATAAATCGAGTCGTTAAAAATCAGTTAAAATTAAACAACTAGTGTTAGCCATACTAGTGTTAGTAAAGAATAAATCGAATCGTTAAAAATCAGTTAAAATTAAACAACTAGTGTTTGTCATACTAGTGTTAGCAAAGAATAAATCGAGTCGTTAAAAATCAGTTAATATTAAACAATTCAATATCCAAAGAACAATCGGGAGGTTCTAAGATCAAGTGCGAACTAGTTCGGCGCACGCATGGTCGAACCACACTTAACAGGTTCGGCACACGCTTGGCCGAACCGTACTTAATGTTAAAAAAAATTGTTTAAATTCAGGGTTATTTTAGGAATAAAGTGTGGTATGTGGTGTCTAGTGAGTAGATGGGGGTTGTACGAAGCATGAGCCCCCATCAATACCTGAAAATTTTGGCTCTGCCCAACGGGCCGGTTCGATGACCCAATGTTTTTGACTAGATTGAGCTCAAAAAATAGGTGATTGTTTTCCCACATCCCTCCCTAATCATCACACACCCCTTAACTCAAATAATTCCAAAAATATCCTCACTTGAATCTGATTGAGGGCAGCGTTAACGAAACGATTCGGATTCACGACCAACCGAACGTGTTCGACTAACGTCAACTGGACCTTATAAAATTTTAGAAGGAGGTGTGTTTTATTAATTTTTGTTCGTCCGGCGATGGACTGCCTCCCGAACGCGTTCGGGTAAGGGCAACCGAATCAGTTAAAATGTCTCCAACAAATTTAAAAGAGTGGTGTGTTTCAACATATTACACGTTCGGATGGACCTGACCGAGCTTGTTCGGTTGCCCGCGTCCGAACCATTGAAAAATTTAGAAAAAAAAGACGCAGCGCTATATTCGTTAATGACCTTTTGGTCATTTTGTAGGGGTTATGGGGTGTTTTCTGAGTAGGAGGGGTGCGGGAAAAACAATCACCAAAAAATAAAGGTCTGGAGAGAACCAAGCCATTTTGACCTAGCTCAGTTGGCCCATGGGCCGATTTAGGTCCACTTTTTTATGACTTTTTCAATATTTTTTTGTAATTTTCTTTGTTAAAATTTGAAATGGACCAGGTTGCCCAAATGTTTTGGGCTGGGTTGAGCTAAAAAAATACAGCCCAATGAATAACTAGGTTGGTTCAACCCAATCAGCTTTTACAATTTGGTCTAAGGTTAGTGCTTTCCCCACACCCCCCCTACTTATTCACACCCCATGAAAATTATTATTCCAAAATTACCCCCATTAAAAAAAACAAAATAACCCACACCCCTCCCCCCTTCTCTCACTCTCCCTCGTCTCTCACTCCCCTCCCTTCGAACCCTAACCTCTCTTTCCCTCTCACTCACCTTCTCCCAACTCACTCAATCTCACCCAATCTCTCACTCAATCTTCTCCACCAACACTCTCAAGAGTTACTGGGTTATTTTCTCCTCCCCTCACACTCTCTAATCATTCCATTTTCTTCAAGGTATGCCTCTCCCCCTTCTGCTCATTTGGTTTTTTTTTCTGCAACGCTGAATTGTTCGAACGAGGTCCATCGAACATGTGAAAACGAAGGTGTTCGAATGAGGTTGTGCGAACACCGTTCGAACAACCTCATTCGAACCGTTGTATTTTGTAAACTGAAACAGACTTGTTCGAACGGGGTTGTGCGAATAGGTTCGCATGTAGCCGTTCGAACAGTCGTTTGACAGTGAACTTTCTCAGCCTGATTCTGTTTGGTTCTGTTAATTTGATTTAATTGGTTCTGTTGATTGTTGTTTCAGATATGGTGAGGAGCAGAGGTGGTGCAGCAGCTGAACCATCGGAGCGAGCCGGTCGGCCACCTCCTACGGTTTCAAACCGCAAAAGGAGGGAAGAAGGCGGTGAACCCTCCCGAGTTAGGGGGCGTGCTAGGGGTAGGGGTAGGGTTGATGTTCCTCCTCCCCCACTTCCAGAGGATATTGGGCAGGATATTGAGCGTGATGCTCAATTTCCGGCCTATGAGTTGGCCGGCCCTTCATCTGCTAGGCCTTCATCTGCTGCTAGGCCTTCATCTTCTAGGCCTTCATCTTCCAGGCATCATGAGGAGGAGGCTGCTGAGCCTCGTGAGGAGGAGTATCTTTGAGCCTCGGGAGAGAGGCTGCTTTGCTAGAGGCGACATTCCCATTTCTGGTGGACGGAAGATGGTTACGTCTTGCCCACATCACGGCACATATCCTCACTGATTTTTATTCTGGCCAGGTAAGTTATTATTTTATAGTTGATTGTTGTAAATTTGTTTATTAAGTTGTTGAATGTTTTGGCTTATTGTGTCATTTCGAATGCGATTGCGGCGGATTCTGACCAATCCCACATGGACTGTTACGACGGTGTTTCATGTGCGATTAGACACTCTGGCGGCTTCGTGGTTGGTTCCTTTGGTTGGGCTTGGCTTCCCATTCTCCACAGAGGGTCATTGAACGCATTCATAGAGCGTTGGCAGCCGGATACATCATCATTCCACCTTCCTGTGGGTGAGATGAGCATCACCCTTGATGATGTATCCCAATCTGCGCGCACATCCCCATTCATGGCGGTTCTATGACATGCGGATGGACTTCATGGCGGGGAGAGCCATTGGTTGGTTGACTATTTGGGTGCCACACCGGAGGATGCAGCTGCCCAGACTTCGGGCCGTGGGCTGTCTGTTGGGCTTGTATGGCTGAGGGATAGGGTGTACCACCCAGCCATAGCTGAGGGGCGGTGGGACCATGCTGCTAGGGCCTACATGCTGTATCTTTTGGGTTGCACCTTGTTTGCCGACAAGTCAGGCAACAAGGTTAAGCTTGGCTACCTTGGTATCTTTGATTGATTTGGAGGTTGTTGGGAGACTATTTTGGGGCCATGGCCCCGCCCATCTCTATGATCGGTGAAGGATGCTACTGAGGAAGAAGACCAAGAAGATTGCTTTGGTCATCTTCCTTTACTTGTGTATGAAACATATTCTTTACTTTTAAGTTTGCTTTAGGGTTACTTTCGGATTAATAATCAACTAATGATATGTTCATTACAGTGCTTGGATCTTTGAGCACTTCCAGTGCGAACTTTTCCTCCTGGGTGGAGCACCCCAGTATGATGAGTAGCCCACGGGCGAAGAAATGGTTGTGCGATGATGTCCCCGGGGCATCAAGTCACATACCATCGATTATGCCTAGGCCGCTTACACCGTGAGAGTGACTGGGACCCTACCACGGCGCATAGGCGGTGAGAGACTTTGAGAGCTGTCCCGAGTTCGAGAGGGTTCATTCGGAGTGGTGGTCGCATGATGCGCCACTTGCGGATCGAGTGCTCGAGCGGTTTGGGCGAGTCAAAGACATTTCGGAGGATCCCGCACTGCTACTAGGGCGTCTGCACCTCACCGAGTGTGATGAGAGGTGGACTGATTCGAGGACACTTGGTGGCGCGGGGCCTCCACGTGTGTCGTACTCCTCAAACACGGTGCGGGCTACTTTCCATGGTACTCTAGGGTCTCACATCCCTTTCTTCCCCGAGCATTATCAGCGGCTTGCAGATGAGCACGATGTCGATTGTGGTACGTGTCTTTTATGTTAATTGCATTAATAATGTTTCTTAATCTTCTATTTATTTAAATAATAATGTTATGTTATTTGGTTGATGATGCTACCAGAGTGATTGATTTGGTTGATGACATTGATGGGGCCATCGATGATCATGTCCCGAGCGATCGGGGAGCATGTTTCAAACGCATCAAGAGGTCGCTCAACCCCTTCCGTGGGTTTAGGAGGAGGTTTGGGAATGTGTATGAGAGGAGGAGGGGCGCAACACTCTCGGTAGGAGATGTCATAGGGGATATATGTTTACATTTTTGTATAATTTAACTACTTTGTTTCATTTGTTTTTAATTTGATATTCCCTTTACGTTTGCGCAAATTTATTGTCATTACAAAATACGAAATACATGAAAACCAAATACGAAATACATCAAGTACGAAATACATAACACCAACATAAGCAAACAACTAACTACGAAATGAAAAACACAAATTGCAAAAATACAATGATAGGAAATTTAAAACGAAACGACATGGAAAACATAAAGGGAATTTCTAAGATGATGCGGGTGGTCTTCGAAGAAGATGCATGATTTCTTCTGTAGTGCGTCGTGTGTCCACGTACATCTCTAAGATTTGTCGCCCCATCGGAACGTTAGCTAGATGTTCCATCATTGCGCGAACGTCGTCGTCGCTTTTGATCTCCATGACTGAATACTGGACAGTCCCATCATCTCTACAATTGAACTTTTTGAAACGTATACGCTCCACGTCTTTACGCCACGCTCCCTCTGGACGAATCTTCCTCTCAGCCTTTTCCTTCAGTTGGGCGAAGGTGATGTCCTTACTCATCCTGCAGAAGACATGGTTAGGACGAAACACGGCACCATGTTCGCTTCGGTGGTGACATCCCATTGTGGTGAAGCGGTCATTAGGAATTTGTCGTTTGAGTCTTTGGGTTGAGCACAATTGCCATTCCATTTTATTTGGGTTGGGAAGGAGAGAAGGTTTTGGTGAAGAAGCGGTGGGTTGGGAAAGAAGGAGAGAAGGTTTTGGTGAAGAAGCGATTAGGGTTTTGGTGAAGAAGGTCCGAGGATGTGAACCCCCTTTTATAATAGGCGTGGTGAAATGTCACCGTTGATTTCATTTTTAGATCACAAATCGAGCCATTTAAATTCTATCGTTCGTGCCCAATTTCAAAAGGATTTACATCCACTCATTTATCGACACATTTGGTGATTGTAAACCGTTGATTAAAAGCGCCGATTGGAATCGAGGCGCCCAATAATCGCTATTCTGCAGCAATTTCGCAGAAGCGAAGACTTGTTCGAACAACATAATTCGACCATGTTCGCATGACCACCATCGAACTCGTTCGTATGACCCTATTCGAACAGTGAAAAACGCCCAAGGGGTGTCTGTCCATATTTAACACACTCGAACGGCCTCGTTCGAACCTGTTCGAAGGCCCGTGTTCGAACTGGTGAAAATTTGTGGAAAAAAATAGGTCTTTTAGTCTTTTCACACCCTTATGGTGTGTGTTTAGAGTAGGAGGGGGTGTGGAAAAAGCAAGAGCCTGGTCTAATGGGATTTGTCGTGTCAGGTAACCCACTTTGACAGCTCTAGTAGTTGTTTGGTTTTCATGTTTAATTACATTGTCTGGATAGCTATGGTTTGTAGTGTTGAAAAATAAAGATATCTTTGAAGAGCAGTAGCCGATAGTAGCACAATCGTGTCACATATTAAAAGTGAGGCTTAAGTTGCATTTGAAAAAATATGGGTGTAACGTGATGTAAATGCACAATCTCATTTGTATTCCCTCAAAATTCAGCACATGTATTTCACTAATCTTAATATATAATAACCATGAATAACTTATGAGTCACCAGACAAAAACAATGATGTAATCGATGACGTCATTTCCACGTCACTCAAGGCTATTGCGTGTCAATCTGGACGGTCGAGATACAATGCGCGCGTGTGTTCAAATGATCAACGGATGTGTTTTCTTCGAATTTTAAGATCACATCCATTTAATGTGATGAAGACAAGAAAACATGGTCAATAAGTGGAAATCAATTCCAATTAATTGTTATTTATCATGTTTTATCTCTCCATTTGCACCTTCAAATTTCATTCTCTCTCTCTCTCTCTCTCAACCCACGTCTCTCTATTAGCTTCTTCCACTCCAATCTCTCCTCTTTCTTCTTCTCTTTCTAATTCTCTTCTTTCCAGAACCCATCTTTTTTCCCTCTTCTTCCTTTTTACTAATGGAGAAAATTTATTATGACTCTCTCCAAATTCCGTAAAAATTACCTCTATGTTATAATGGAGAAAAAAAAACATTTGTCTGCTTTGGGTCGAATCACATCTATGTTATTCCATCTTCTACGATTTTATAGCTCTATTTTATTCATTATTTTCGATGTCAAATTCGCAATTCGAATTTTATTCAAATCCTTTCAAAACCGGAACATCTTTTTCTCCATTATTATATTGTATTATTCATCAGTAAACAACGGTCAACAAATAAAATAGTGACAAATCAAATAGTCAAATTCTTAATTCCGACCACAAAATGGACCAACTTAGATGGAGGTAAGAAATTGACTAAAACCGACTTGATGGGTTTCAAGTTTTTATTTTGATTTTGTCTCTTTTGATTTGTTTGACGCTAATAATTTTTGTATATTTTCCATGTTTCAATGCTTTAGATTTTCTCCAAGAAATTAAAGAGGTGTTCTTTGTCTTCAACGGTGATAAAAAGAAATTGAAGGGTAAATAGCTTCAAGTGTTACGTGGTATTTGATTTTCGATCTATTACTTATTTTAAGCTTTATTAGGATGCAATTGATTCATACTATACAGATGACATTTGAATTTGTTTAATTTGATTTAACTATACGGTTAATGCAAATGATTATATGCAGATTCTATTTCTTTTGATTTGTTTGACACTAATTTTTTATTATTTATAATTGTCATGTTTGGACTTTAGATTTGCTCATAAAAATATTAAAGAGGTGTTCTTTGTCTTGAATGGTGAACCCATTTTGTTCTTCAACTTTTGTGTAGTTTATTCTTGCTTTTTAGTAGTTTTTTTTCTTTAATTTTTGTCGATAATTTGCTTTCATGATCATCCCTACTTTTCTCTCGGGTTGGGTATCACAATTTCATTTTAGTATGATTTTCTTCACAATATATGTACAAAGTTCATTTCTTAATTTCCATTATGTGATAAGTGGGTCACTGAAGTGTCGAGTGATCTATTGACCTAACAATTAGAGGTCCTCCTAAGTTTCTTATGAGAGTCCTCCCCAACATTGTTAATTCGTCATCACTGTATATTGAAGTGTCTTAGAACTTAGATTCAAATTAGTGTAAATCTACAATTCCTCTTTTGGAGGAACTTTGCTACTTGCAAGTAAGGGTGACAAATTAACCGGTTCAACGGTTAAAACACATCCATATCCGGTTAAATAAATCTAGATATTTAAGTTACTTTTATAACCAATTATTTTAATTTGTCCAATAATTTGGATATTGTTTTTAATCCAGATATTTATTGGACGTCCATTATATCAAAAAGTATCAGTTTAAACATTTAGTTATTTATTATTTGTACAAATTAGTCTTCAATTAAATTAAATAAACCACAATACTGAAATAAAACTTGCCTAAAAAACCAAATTCTAATTATTGTGCCAAGACATGGAAGTGGGAATACGTATCACAAAACTTTTTCTTTTCAGGGAATATAGCTATCTGAGTTTAGAGGTTTTTAGGGATTTTACGATTTCTTGCATTTTTTGTTCATTTTAACATCTATGCTGTTTATTTTGGCCATCAATCATTATCTAATTTTAGCCACTATTAGGTAGAAATTTAGGTATGATATGTTGTCAATTTTGCTCACAAAGAAAGCTGTTAACTTAAAACTATTGGGGTAGTTTGTTCTAGATTGCTAAATTTGATACATGCTTCATGATGGTTTCTTAGTTGAAAGCTGCAAATTTTGCTCACATAAATTTCTTCTAAATAATACTTATTGTTTTAGTAAGCTACTAATGGCTTTTTTACTTTGTGGGTGTGGGGAAGTAAAGGTATTTGTTGGGTTCTAGGATTCGGAAGAAGTTTTATTTTAATTTCATATTTTATTGTGTCTGATTCACTTTTTTATTTTTGCAAATTTTTGGAAAGATACCCAAAGTTGTTATTCTAGAAGAGACAATCCCGCTGGGAACGTTATCAACACACCCATTTTGTCCTTTCCCTTTTTCTAGCTGGTGGTTCATTCTAAGATTTCAACTTTCCCCTGCCTTGAGTATATTTAATGCCTTTGTTTCGTTTTTTTATTTTTATGTTTCAGTGTTACAGATCTGTTGATGATTGTTATATGGATCTCATTTGCAAGTCACCGAAACAAAATGAATCTAATTTGCATAATCAGAGGTTCTGCTACCAACATTCTGAAATTATACATACCAATTTTAACTGCTTAGTTGTTGCTGAATTGTAAGTTTTAGACTGTTCAAGTCCAATATGATATAAGACAGTGATGTTGTAAAGAAAAACTCTCCCGTCTCAAATATAAGCTATATGTGACAGAGCAAGTTGCTTTACATTTTGTCAAATAGTTAAGCAACCAAATTGATTTTCTTTTTTCTTTTATTTTCTTACATAGATAGGAAGAGGAAGAATTCTAAGCGAAGGCAATAGAATTGCTATTTTGGGATATGGTTGTATGGTTCAATATTGCCAACAAACTGCATAAATGCTTAAAACACTAGAAATTTATGTGATAGTTGCTGATGCAAGGTTTTGCAAAAACCTTTGGATATCTGGTCCCATTAAACTACTACCTAAACAACATGAATTTCTTATCTGTTGACTTTTCAATCTCTTATTTTTTTCTTTCCCTTAGAGTCCTAAACCTCTTCATTTCTAGCACATAAAAGAACTAACACTATTGTGTATTTTAATTTTATTTATACATTCAAAAGAACAAATTTCATGGTTTCAAGTTGGTTATTTTCTTTTCAATATTGAATTATGTTGTTGATGGCGGGGAAGGAAGAACATATGGTGCAAGAGAGCAATTAGTCTTATGCGAGAAAATTTCAGTGATTCAGATATGTCGGGGCACTCCTCGATATTGTAGCTACTAATGTAAGACCCTACTCTTTTGATTAATCCTTCTTTATTTGTTTGTAATAGTTTGAATTATACTTCCGATCATGTATATTTTGTTCTATTCCTGGATAGTATATGCGTGTGACAAATAGATGGGTATTTATTATTGGTATTCAATTGTTTTGATAATTGATATGTTTTGGGTTATATATACTAGGAATATTGAGTAGTAATTGATTTCTAGGATGTGTGTATCCCGAGAAGGTTATGTCCCGAGTGTAGATTAACGTATTATGATCTTGATTAGATAGAGAACAGGCCTCAAGTTTGTTAAACAATTGTGTGCATATTTTGATGCTATGTTGTTGAATCTTGAATGATGAATTGGCAAGTAGTAATAAAAGAATCCAAATATATTTTGTAATACTTATTGTTGAGCAATTAAAGTCCTTTTTTTATTACGTGAATATGTTGAAAATTAAGGTATGCATCTATTTGTTTTTTATTGTTTTATGGTTGGCTTCTCATTTTTATTGTGTCTTTATCATCTTCTAAAGTTAATTGTTTTCCTTGCTATTCCAGATTTCAATTTATTGAGATGACTACAATTAATGTCTCTATGCTACTTAGCTTTGGAGAAACAATAGGCAAAAGCATGAGGTCCCAGAAAAGTTATTAGTACTCTTGAAATGTATGAAATAATACAAGAGCTGTCTTTGGTATAATTGTATACAAGAAAGCAGAGGCATGTGAAAGGGTCGAGATTTCATTGGAGGAAAGGTGTTGGCAAGCCAATGAAATGGAAGGATAGAGATTTAGAATAGAAAGGGAAACATGTTGAAGTAGAGTAGAAGAGAATAATGGGAACTCTCTAATTTTTAACTTTGTAATGCACTTTTTCACAATACAATTTACTTCAGATTTTGATTATGTTTAGCATATTTTCACTGATCATCATTAATCAAGAGAGGGAATTTTATGTTGAAGTTTTGCTCATTCGCATCCTTCAGTGCAAGATTGTTCCAAAGCTGTCAATATAATTGTGTTGAAAGTGGCCACTTGCAAATTGTTCCAGCCTCTTCAATAAGTTTTTCTTAATATATGCATATTTTCTTTTTTTCTTTTCATGTTGTCAATGATGTTTAATATGTTTAGATTTTAGGTTAGCATCAAAGTTAGTATTCTACATTTGTTGAATATTAACTTAATTTGTTGAATGATATTGAGTGATATTTATGCTTTCTTTCATTTTATGCATAAGCTCCGAGATACGGGGCCCATTGGCATAAGCCTCCCTGAGACATGGGGTCAACTCAAGTACTCAGAGTTCGATTCTCTCGATGAGCAAGCTATATACACTTACAAAAAAAAAGAAACCGATCATGAGTGTTTATAAAGAGGTTTCCTAATAAATGCGTAAAAAAGTTTGTAATCATTTACACAAAGAAATTTAGCAAAACCCGTGCTATAATAATGTGTAGATACTTGTGTATCTTTGTGATTACTTTTCAACTCATTATGTTATATCCCTATAATGACGATCATTACATAATTCAAAGTCCTCAATTTGATTAGACAATGGCTTTTGTTTTTTTACTCATATGTACAAATTATATTTTAGTCCTCAATTACCAGTTTGGTGAAAAATATAGTAATTTAGTCACAGAATGCGTAAAATGAGATGTCAAAGAGTATGTTTTGATGTACTTTAGAGTTCACAAGAAATTTAACCGTACAAATACCCAAACTTTGTTCATCGATGACCAGTTTGGTGGAAAAAAATAATTTTGTGAAAAATTACGTAAAATGCAATACTATGAATACGTCATGCACACATGCTATGAAATACAATGTTTTATCCATAAATTACCAATCATCTAAGAATACTATAAATTACCAATCATATTAAATGTTTGAGTGTTTATAAAGAGGTTTCCTAATAAATGCGTAAAAAAGTTTGTAATCATTTACACAAAGAAATTTAGCAAAACCCGTGCTATAATAATGTGTAGATACTTGGGTATCTTTGTGATTACTTTTCAACTCATTATGTTATATCCCTATAATGACGATCATTACATAATTCAAAGTCCTCAATTTGATTAGACAATGGCTTTTGTTTTTTTACTCATATGTACAAATTATATTTTAGTCCTCAATTACCAGTTTGGTGAAAAATATAGTAATTTAGTCACAGAATGCGTAAAATGAGATGTCAAAGAGTATGTTTTGATGTACTTTAGAGTTCACAAGAAATTTAACCGTACAAATACCCAAACTTTGTTCATCGATGACTGGGTTTGGTGGAAAAAATAATTTTGTGAAAAATTACGTAAAATGCAATACTATGAATACGTCATGCACACATGCTATGAAATACAATGTTTTATCCATAAATTACCAATCATCTAAGAATACTATAAATTACCAATCATATTAAATGTTTATTTGTAAAACTTACATATTTTGCAAATATACCTCTCTCTAAGCATATGACTAAACCGGTCATAATAATTAATAAGTCAGAAATTTTAGATGCGAGAACAAAACCAATTACAAAGGCATAGAGAGGACAATCAACATGACTAACATTATTTTATAAACAAAAAAATGCATTCACTAACTAAATAATCTTGTGCATATACGAGTAGTTCCTTTATAGATTTTAATCTATTGGCATTGAAATTTATCAATAACTATTTCTAATCAAATAGTTAATGTGATTTTACAATGGTTATCCTGGTAAAAAAAATTGTATTTCCCTGTTGCTATCAAAAAATAAGACAAATGTAGTAACAAAAAATTAATTCTCCAATAACCAACTCATTTACAACAATTATAGTAAGTCAACGGTTGAAAAGCATTATCTATGTCACGATCGACCACTAACAATAATTATAGGTGTCGAAGTATTTTATTTCATTTATTAACTTATATCCACCATTCTTTACGATAAAAGAGTTGGACATGTCGAACGCTCTCAGTTATATATATATATATATATATATATATATATATATATATATAGACATACCTATATGTTATAATTTATAATACATAATAGAGTTCTAATGAGAAATGTCATGAGAGTCACACTTTTTAATCATATAAACGACAAAAACCTAAAACTGACTATTTTTCCTAAATGACTAAATTGGAAACTATTACTTACGATGACATGTATACCCGTGCAGCGCACGGGTAATGCATACTAGTTTAATATAAACATGATGTAAATGCACAAATATATTTTAATTGAGAGAGATAGTTGATTCCTAAAAAAAAAAATAATAATGGCTGATTATATTAGTTTCACATCATATCGGGTAAATTACCCACATTTTTCCACAGGTAACCTAGAACTTATATCCAAATTAAAATGGTCGCTCTAGTTTATTGCTAGAGTGGGTAGAAAATTTGGAAATTTCCTTAACGTGTTCTTGCTTAATGGGTTATATTTAAGCCAATTTTGTGTAACGGGGTTGAAGTGGCCTTTATACTTTTTTGCTTATAAAAAAACATTCAACTTGATTATATATGAAGTTTTTCTGTTACCTTAGTATTAAATAAAAGATTATGGGTCTCCTGCAAGGTCTGACAATTTGTTGGGAGATGGAGTTGACAAAATTAGTGTGTTACTCAAATTCTTCTCATGTCTTACAATTGGTTCGTCTAGGTAACCAAGATTATCATAAGTATGACAATGAAATTGCTCTCATTAGAACGTTTTTCAACAAACCTTGGCATATTCAGTTTCATCATATACTAAGAGAAGGTAATCGTGTGTGCAGATTTCTTATGAAAGTTGAATTTCTCGTGGAAGTCTAACTTGGTTATTTTGGATTCTACTCCGCATGAAGTTGGAGTAGTTGTTAGCTATGAGATGCTTTAGGGAGATGAGTTTGTAAGCTTTAGGCCTAGTTTTTTTTCCTTTAAGCCTTTGTAACCAAAAAAATAAATAAAGGAATATATATACAGCTCAGTTTATTCTAATTCTTTTACATGAAATTATTTAAATAAATAGCAATTTAGATGCATAAAATTAATACATATGAAAAAATCAATACAGAAAAATTAGTTTTGCATAAAGTTAGTTTGGCATAAAAGTTAAAATCACACTAGTGTATGAAAAATATATCATCGCGTGTGACAATGTTAAAACGAAAATGAATTGTTTTCCTTGAGGGCGGGAAATGACAACTACTATTATCTCTATCTCTCTCATCTTTCATTTTCTCTTTCATATTTTCTCTCTATATTTTTTTATATTCTCTCTCCACTTTTTGCCTAAAAACACCGAAAGGGAGCTACATTTTCTGCCCTCAAGGTAGACAATCCATGTCCTATTAAAACCGTTTGGTCTTACATCTTTTCGATGATATTTACAATAATTGATAACTCATCAATTGCATGCATGTTCGCTCTTGCTCTTGCTCGATCGATCATGTACATATATACTTTCCTCCACCTTATTATTTGATTCGTGGAATTTGATATCTAATAATTGTTTTTCATTATATTCTTGAAGATTTTCTGCTACTTCTTTCAGCGTTATATTCCCTTACATCTAGTTTGTAGAGAAAGTATCAACCAAACCCCACTAGGGAGGAGAATATGCAAAGTTCTCCTTTTCCTCTTTTCTTACTATTTTATTCCAAACCCAAATCTAAAGTTAGCACAAATTGTACATTTTAGCCATCCCATTGATTAGAATCAATGAAGGATGGTTGTTTTGACTTAAAGGTCAAAATTGTCTTTTAACGTCATAAAACATTGTTACCCGTTTACTTTAGGGGTCATGCGTGGGCTACTCTATACTGTCATCAGCAGCCATCCCATGGAAACCGTAGGCCCCGTGTCTGAAATAGACAGACTAGACCTTTTGTGAGTTGTGACAACCATACACGTTTCATATTTGCTCTCCATCCCTTAATCCGGTTATAAATTATTATGGGGTCATTTTTTAGACTTTAACTAGTAGGATACCCGTGCATACGCACGGTGCTGACGTATTATTTTTATGAATGAACTTAGACAGAATTTAAATAATATGAACATTACTTCGTGAAAATAAAAACAAATATAATGAGATAAAAAAGGAGTCTCAAATAAAAAATAGACAAATATTAAAATCTAAAAATGTAAAAGTATCATTTAAAAATAATATATGCATTTATCCCGTGTTTTTTATATATCAGTGCATCATTGCAGTTATCCCGTATTTTTATATATTAGTGAAGGTATCTCGTGTTTTTTAATAAATCAGTGCAGTTATCTCATAGTTTCAATTGATTATTTTAGTTGATTAGTATATTATAATAGATAGTAGATTATCAATAAAAAATATTTATTCCCTATTTTTTATATATCGTGACAATTATTTTTCCTTTTTTAGGTATTAGTGACAAATATTTGTCACGTGTGTTTTAAATATTAATCAGTAATTTAAATAGTCATTAAGTCTTCTTGTTTTTTTAGATAGTAGGTTTATAGTAGTCTTCAAACCTTATAATTATCAAAGGCAAGTATTAATCCTGTGTTTTTATATATCAGTGCAGCTATCCCGTGTTTTTTTATATAACAGTGCAGTTATCTTGTAGTTTCATTTGATTATTTTAGTTGATTAGTAGATTATAGTAGATAGTAAAAGATAGATAATAGATTATCAATAAGAAATATTTGTTTTAAATATTAATCAATAGTTTAAATAGTAATTAAGTCTTATTGTTGATTTTTTTTTTTTGGTCAAAGTCTTATTGTTGATTTAAGATAGTAGGTTTGTAGTAGTATTCAAAAACATTAATTATCAATGACAAATATTAATCCCGTGTTTTTTTATATATCAATGTGGTTATCCCGTGTTTTTTTATATATCAGTGTTGTTATCTCGTAGTTTCAATTGGTTATTTTAGTTGATTAGTAGATTATAGTAGATAGTACAAGAGAGATAGTAAATTATCAATAAGAAATATTTGTTTTAAATATTAATCAGTAGTTTAAATTCTCATTAAATCTTCTTGTTTTTTAGATAGTAGGTTTATAGTAGTCTTCAAAAGTTATAATTTTCTATGAGAAATATTAATCATGTATTTTTTTATATATCAGTAAGGTTATCATGTGTTTTCTTATATATCATTGCAGTTATGTCATAGTTTCAATTGATTATTTTAGTTGATTAGTAGATTATAGTAGATAGTAAAATATAGATAGTAGATTATCAATAGGAAATATTTATTTTAAATATTAATCAGTAGTTTAAATAGTCATTAAGTCTTCTTGTTTTTGTTTTGACGGAAGTCTTCTTGTTTTTTAAATAGTAGGTTTATCAATGACAAACATTAATCCTGTGTGTTTTATATAGTAGGTTTATAGTAGTCTTAAAAAATATGGAACAAATATTTGTCACTAATTTTTTTATAGTAGTTTTCAAATTTTATAATTTTTTTATTGACAAAAAATAATTTTCTTTCTATTATTTAGTGAGTATGGATATGTGTGAAAAAGATTTAAATTTTTTTGGTCAAAAAGAAGATTTAAATTTTAAGTGGAATTTTAAGTGTAGTTTATTAGTATAAATAGATAAATATTAGAAGATATTAGATTAGATATATAATAATGATAATAAATTTGTGAGAGAGTTTGAATTTGAATTATAGGTGGAGGGAAAGAGAAAGAGAAAAGGAGTTGGGAAAAGTGAAATTGGGAAAAGTGAAAAGTTGGGAAGAGTGAAAAGTTAGAAGTGAAAAGTTTGATCCATAAAATGACATTAATACCCTCTAGCCTTGTATTAGGTAGTACATGTGTCAATTAATGGTGATGGCTAATTTTGGAAGTTCAGTGGTGATGTTTTTGTATATATAGATATTAGACATGCTTTTAGATCCGAACATATTGGATATTCTTCAAGTTAAAATAATACTAAGTCTATCTAGGACGAGATCGAGTTGGTCCAAAGGACGATTGAAAAATATTATAAGGTGATCATCAAATACAACTAAAAGTTAGCTAGAAGTGAAAGATTATTTTTTTAGTATTTGTTGACCGATACTTATAGGGGCTCGATCGAACACCTTTAGCCCAAAGGAAAGGAAGCCAACTCCAACTCTCGCTCGGCCAGCTCACATCAATCAGATGATCTTTCACATCATTTAGTTAGAAGACTCATCTGTAACGTCCGATAATGAACTTATTTGGACCCCAAAATTCCTCCTCCTCGTCTTTTAACAGCTAAAACGGCCATAAAATGTAATTAATCTCATTTATTTCGCCTTATAGTATTAATATCGTCCTAAGAGACTCCAAAATTTTTTACTCATTTCTCACACAATTCACATCTAATATTCTTCTAACTTGTGTTAGGTCTCTTTACTCTCAGCAAATAGATTGAAACATTGTCGCCCACTGTTGGGGCCTGGTAAATTGTTTCCTACGCTCCATAAATTAGATTCATTCAGCCATGTCAGCACAGATTGACATTGATGATTCAAAAATGACAGAACTCTTGGAAATGGTTTGACTCTAAATGTAAATCAAAAATGCATAAGCGAGGAACAACATTTTCTCACCCATGTTTTAGAAACGAGAGAGAAACATTTACAAGAGCAACTAAATGACATGCATAGATTAGCTTATGTGCTCAAAGACACCAGAACTCTTATGAGAGCTCAACCACTCTCGACAGACCCAGATGGTGGAAGCATTTCATATGTCACATGACCTTCAAAGCCATGCCAACATCTCCCAAACTCATGTGTACACCAGCAATGGCATCAATGCCACCAGTAGTAAAAACTTTGCATAGAATGCAACACGGGTAACTCTTAAGCGGTTCGAGGAATTTTTCGATCGCTTAGAACACCACCCATCTCTACCTCTCCCACAAAAATGTGATAAAAAAAAACAAAAGGAGAAATTGATCATCTCCCCCAAACCCCGAAATTACTTGTGTCTTTTACGCCTCCCTGAATACAAAGCCTTTGGTCATCCTAGACGAGATGTTGAAAAATGGAATGATAAAGCAACTATTACAGCCAAATTACGGATTCGAAATTCGCTATAAGGAGTCAGCATGGCGTTAAAAACAAATTCAGGAATTGTCAAGAGGAGTGAATCTCAAAGGTGAGGTGGCTCGAAGTCTACAGATACCCTCTGAAGGACTTTGGAAGCCAATCCCAAAGGTTCAAAGAAGACACGCGTGCAAGGCTTCATGTTCAAAAGATACATGGGAGGTTCTCTAAGAAAGACTCAAAGGCAAATTTCGAAGATCAGAGCACCACACAAGAGCAGATGAGGAAATTGCTTCAGGTAAGACTAAACAGACAAAGACAAGTGTGAAGCATCCAAACACCAAGGGACACGTGACATCGATCATCGGTAATCATTAGTTAGTTTATTTTTATCCGCTTTCAATAAGGAAATGTGTCCATCATGCTACCTAGCAGCTTATTTTTCATAGCTCTATAAATAATAGTTCATATGAAGAGCTCGAGACGATTTCATAACATTCAATAGCCCATTACGCCTAACACATCCGATTACACAGGATCTCTGGCTACATCGGTGAACAATGTATGTCTGAGCCAACCTCTTTTGTATTTTCAAACTTATTTCAACTCAATGCAATTTCTCTTCGACAATCGAGTACCTCGCTTTTTTGTGCGCTTTTTAGCAATTTTTTTATTCTCTTCACTTGAGGAAATTGTGATGGTCTTTCCCACTTGGGAATGTTTTCTGTGGATTGCTTGAGTTTGTTTTTTTACTTAACTTTACATTTCCAATACTGTCGGTGCGAAGTGATTGAAGGAATATTCACGATGTTCTGCCCTTTCTGTTGCACCCCGAAAAATCCGGTTTGGACTTTTCGTTTGACAACGTGAAAATAGTAGAGCCGCCACCAATATTTATTTAGGAAAACATTGAAAAAACCTTTTTTGGAAAACGGGTGGTCTTTTGAAAACACAAAGATGTAGGTTCGGGGGTCGGTTGCGCATGGGGAAGGTATTAGCACCCCACGCGCCCTTTCTACCGAAAGGGAACCATTAATTTGATGTGTGGTTTTGAAATGTTTGATTTGAAATAAATCGTTCTACTTCCTTCTTGTCTTTCTTTTGAAAAATTGTTTTATTAAAAAACGGGAAAACAGACTATTTTTGGTATATTTGAAAAGCGGAACAAAACAAAGATTTTTTTGAAAAGGGTGCTTGACGGGACATGAACCCGGTCCTACGTACCCTCACAGGGATGAGGGATCAAAGCTACGTAGTTCTCGTTTGTCCTGAAAAAGGTTTTTGTTTTTTATCTTTTTTAGAGTTTTTCGCAAAGGGGTTGAGTGTTCGCGGTGACCAAACAACAACGGTTTAGAGTGGCCGCGCTACTAACTCTTTTTTTTGAAAATGGGATCGTCGCTAACAATCAAACGGCAACGGCGCGAGTGACTATTGATGACAACCGGTTTTTATTTTGATTATTTAAAAGGTTTTCACAAATGAAGGGGAGCGTTTGTGAAGACCAAACAACAACGGTTTAGAGTGGCCACACTATTAGCTCCCACGGGAACGAAATTATCACCCACAATCAAACGGCAACGGCGCAAGTGATCATCAATGACAATTAGTTTTGATTTTGATGTTTTTAAGATTTGTTTTTGAAAAGCGTTTCGTTGGTTTGACTTGGAGAAAATGTTTTGATAACTTAAAAAAAAGTTCGCAATTGGATTGAGTGTTCGTGATGACCAAACAACAACGGTTTAGAGTGGTCATACTAGTAACTCTCTTGAAAATGAAATTATCATTAACAACCAAACGGCATCGGCGCGAGTGATCATTAATGATAATTGGTTCTTACTTTAGGTCATCAAAAGGGTTTTCGCAATTGAATTGATTTTTAGTTTGTGAGATAGTTTTTTTGATGTTTGAAAGTGTTCTTGGTTATGAAGAAGATTTGAAATTGTAATTGTTACTAACGAGTAACAAGTTGTTGTATAATTTGAATGCGACATGGTTTTGAGGTGTTACTAACGAGTAACAAAGGTTTTGAACTTTGAAGTCGGATTACAAAGTCAATGTGATCATCAAAACAAGCAAGCAAATTGTGAACACCAATTCAATACTTAATCATATGACAAACACAAAAACAAACATACATGAATAATAACACATGTGCATCAAGACTAGAGTGAGTCTATCCTACACAAACTCCAAGAATTAATACCACAATTTCAAGTGAAGGTGCATCAAGGTTAGGACAACCTATCCTTTGCAAAACCTACACAAAACCCTAAATTACATTCACACAAACCTTTCAAGGTGAATGCCATCATAGGCCCAATTGGCCTTCAAGCATTTACGCATTATTTAACTATCATAAAAAGAAACCAAATTTTGCATTAAGAATTATAAAAGAGAGATTGAATCATTTCTAGGTAATCCTCCTCACTTAGATTAAGGTGCACTAGGCACAAGTGAGAGTCATATTGCCTATCATCAACTTAAAATGACAAGCAAGCACATAAACTATAAAAAAAGTGTTAAATCATATAGAACAATCCTCATCACTTTAAGCAAGGTGCACTAGGCACAAGTGAGAGTCATATTGCCTATCATCAACTTAAAATGACAAGCAAGCACATAAACTATATAAAAAAAAAGTGTTAAATCATATAGAACAATCCTCATCACTTTAAGCAATGTGCACTAGGCACAAGTGAGAGTCATATTGCCTATCATCAACTTAAAATGACAAGTAAACATATGAAAACCCAAATACATAACCAAAAACCCATTTATTTTTGAAATCAAGTGAGATAATATAGGAGAACAAGCTAGCTTACAATCTTTGGTAAAAGTTCATGTGATTAGGCAAAGAAATGCACAAAACTAACATAAACCCTATTTTTTCTATAAGTATGCGAAACATAATGTGCTATAAAATAACATTTTATTTCATGAAATGCAAGGATCAAGATCAAACCAACACAAATCAACAATCATTCAAGGGTGAGAAGCACCATAAGCACCCAAGCCTCCCTAAGTGCTTGTCAAAGTGCTTATGACACTTCTCACCAACAACAATCAACAATATGAGAATATGAAGATGATAGGATGAATGTTTTTTATATTTTTGGGGAAAGACTCAAATGTGATGCAAGGTTTTAAGGATTACCTTAGCTCTAAGCTAGAAAGTGTGATGAGAAGATGAAACTAGACACAAATCAACAAAACTCCAATGTTCTCCAAAGAAGTACCCACTTGATGATGATGCTTGAACTTTGAATGGGAAATGGAGGGAGTATGTGAAAGAGGGATGCAAATGAGGTGGAGTAGTGGTGTTTGGGTGAAGAGGAAATCAAAAATGGATGGAGGAGAGGTAGGTAATGGCCACGGTTTTGGAGAGGGAAGGAGAGGGGTGAGTTGTGTGTTAGGGTTTTTTTAGTGTAGGAGAAAATGGAAGGTTGGTTTGAGATGAAAGAAAAAAAACAAGATCAAGTGAAGGAGAGGGGGAGAGGCCACGGTTTTGTGTGTGTGTGGAGAAGAATGAGTTGTTGTTTTTAAATTACAAAGGGAGGAGGTGAAAAGGAAGCAAAGGAGATGTTGTGTATTGAATGTTATTGGATTCAAAGGTGTGCTTGTCAAAAGAAATGGAGAAAGGCTTGTGTGATGGGTATTGATGGGGTGGTGGCTTGAAGCATGGAGTGAAGGTGGCTGATATTGTTGCTTGCAAGTTGCAACAATGCCTTTGAGTGTAGAATTGCTACTTGCTTTAGCCAAAAATGGATAAAAGCAAAAACAACTAAAAAGGAATTAACTCTAATTCTAAACATACAATAAGCATCCAATTCTTTTATTTTGGGTTCAGATTTCTACTTATTACTTTTTTTTTTATATTTTGTAATTTTGAAAGCGAGAAAAAATATCCGTTACAATTGACCAAAATACCCTTTTTGACTCTAAAACCCTAATTTGCCCGAAAAGTGCATTCCAACCCTAAAAATGATTTCGAGAACCTTGGAATGCCTTCTATGATCCAAAATGCAGTGCATAAGGCTCTTCGCTCTTCAATTTATTTATTTTTTGTGGAAAATTAGGGTTTTGACCTAAGCCGGACAAAATTGGGGTATGACACTTTCCAAGCGTGATTCCTGGTTTTTGTTCAATAGTTTGGCGCCTCGAATTCGATCAGATAATCACATAAAATATCTGATTTGATTGGTTGTGTGATTGAATTCCCCTTCTTTTCCATTACCCGTCTCTCACACATCTCAAATTTATGACCCTTAACGAAAAATACTGGAAAACAGCGTCCGACACCTTTTGTTGGAGTCATATAGGAAAATGCCTTAATTCTTATTGTAGGTACCGTCGGATGGACGGTCATGCGACCAACGAATTCTCTGGACCCTTAAGCAACAAATCAAGAAGCTCATCTTGAAAGGTCACTTAAAAATGTTCATAAAAGGAGTCGAACGAGAGTCGACCGAAAGTAGTAGAGATCACCTAAAAGAGAAAAACATGAAGATACAGATAACACACACGTGGGAACTATTGCAGGAGGATTCTCGGGCGAAGGAGCATCATCCTCATAGAGGAAAATGTATGTTTTTCCATTATGTCTGTTAGGAACTCTGAAACTAATTTTGTTGTGTGTGGGCACTATTGCAGGAGGGTTCTCGGGCAGAGGAGCATCATCCTCATAGAGGAAAAGGTATGTTCATTCAATTATGTCTGTTAGAAACTCTGAAACTAATTTTGTCGTGAGTATCCAGTCATAACTTTTGACAGTCAAGACATTGAGGGAGATCACCTCATTGCCCATAGTGATATCCATCACTACTAGAGGCTTCACGGTCGTTCGCTCGTCTTGGTTGGTGGAGGCAGTTTGGTGAATGTCATGTATTTGGCATGTCTTTGAAGGGCTTCAACTACCGACCGAGCCCCTGAAACACTATCTAGGCACTTTGATAGGTTTCTCAGGCGAATAGGTGGAAGTACGCGATTAACTTAACCTATAAACCACTTTTGGGGAGGAGGAACACACTAAAATAGTAATACTCCAATATATGGTGATCGACACGACCTCATCATACAACATCATCATATGCGGACCAACTCTTAACGCCTTGATAGCAGTGGTGTCATACCCTCACCTATGCATCAATTCCAAATGGAAAAATCGGTGTAGTCAAAGGTGATCAAATGGCCGCTCGAAGGTGCTATGCAGACAACGTGAAGGTGAAAGTGGTACAAAAGAGGGAGGAAAACACCCTAAAGTGCCATTTTTTGGGCTTAGATCCAAGGTTACTTGACCCTGAGAAGAAAGGGAAACAACTGAAGCCGGTGGATGACTTGAAAGAAGTAAATGATTGTCTTTGTCGAGTATCAAAAGACCAAAATCTGGGCCAGCCTAACTTCTTATATGGTAAATCAATTGATCAAGTTCCTTACCGTAGTGTTGACGTATTCGATGGTCCCCACAAGATATGCCAGGTATCGACCCTAACTTTATCTATCATCATTTATCACAAAGCTTTGTTGTTAAACCTGCGGTGCAGAGAAACATATCAGAGGAGAAAACCAAAGCAATAAAAGAGGAAAGCTGACAAGATCGTAAAGGCCGAATTCATTCGGGAGGCCAAATATCTGACTTTGCTTGCAGATCCAGTGATGGTAAACAACTCTATTGGTAAATGGAGAATGCGTGTAGACTACACCGACTTAAACAAAACTTTCTCAAAGGATTCCTATCCCCTACCCAGCATTGACAACTTGGTAGGCGAGTAATCCGATTACAAATTGTTAAGTTTCATGGACGCTTATTCAAGTTACAACCAAATCTGAATGAGTGAGCATCGTGGACGAGGGAGGTTTAAGTTTGAAAATGTTTGCCATTAGGAACCCAAACTTCCTTTTTTTTATATAACCCCAAACTTCCTTTGGTTTTAGGGGATAACTAGAGATTTAGTGAGGGGAATATTAATTAATTAATCAATGACGTAGGGATACTGAATTGATTGCTGTTTTACATTTTCAAGTAATTATTTAATATTGTTTTCCACTCATGCTCTTCTTAATTATCTCAATTTTTTACTTTTAACAAATGATTCATATTTATCTATGCAGAGAGATAAATGGTGAAATGATAAATTAGACAATGCTTTTTATAAAATCTAGACTAATAATCATTTTTCTTAATAGGTGTGCATGCCAAAACCTTAAACTACTTATAAAATGAGACGGAATATAGTAATTGGTGCACCACAAAAAATTGACTAAATAGCGGCACATAATTCGCGGCGGGTGCTACAACCGCCGTCGCTCATTTTAACTTCATGGCGGTTCCTAGCAAGCTCGCCGTCGCTCATCTACACACGGCGCCGTTCAATATTGTATCATGGCGGTTCCAATTTTAAAGAAAAAGAAGTAGCGAGATTACAAGTGTGAAGCGAAGAAGATTTGGAACGAAGAAGATTACGAGAGCGCGAGGTTACCGCAAGAAGAGGAGGTTTCTCGGTGAGCATTTCAACGAAGAAGAAGGAGGTTTCAACGAAGAGAGAAGAGAAGCGAGAAGATTTGGGTTTCAACGAAGAGAGAGAGAAGCGAGGAAGATTTGGGTTTGATTTCAACGAAGAAGAAGGGTTTCGCTTTTTTCCCTCTCATCTCTCGGTACTTCTTTCTCCTCTCGTATTTCCTTCCTCTTCCCTGTTAGGGTTTCATACATTTTTTGACAAGCTTCATCTTCCTCTTCCTTCATCCGATAAGCGATTTTTGGGGTTAGGGTTGCGTAAACGCTTCCTCTTCCTTCATTAGAAAAGCTTCCTAGCTTCATCGTGGTTTCTGCAATTTACGCAATTTTTAAAGTCAATGGAATTTCATCGGGGTTTTCGCAATTTATGCGTTTCTCTCTCAACAAAGATGCACAGAGCATAGAACCACATAACGGTAAATGCAACTTAACAAATCCTTCTGCTGTGGTTCGTCATTCATGTCTCACTATTGCTATCATTGCACAATGTTTAAAGTCAACTGGAAGAAATTCTGCAATTTTTATGCTCACTAACTTGCCAAATTGCACAATGTTTAAAGTCAACTGGAAGAAATTCTGCAATTTTTATGCTCACTAAATTGCAGAAATATGATGAATCGAAAACTTTCTTCAATCAATTTCCATCACTGTACATAGATTACTGCTTAGGGTTTTCGATTTTCCAATTTGTGATTCTGAAACTAGTGTGATTTGTGGTGCTTTATCTTATTTTCTTTTAATTTGAAGCTAAACTAGTTTTTGTTTTATTACAAGATTGCTATTGTAAAGATTAATGTTGTCAATTTTTGATCAAAGATGTATCAGATTTCTTTTTGTGATGATCACCTTAGATGTTGCCTGCATGTGTTTGTATCGAATAGTTGTAAGTACATTTGGTCATTGTTTAATTTTTACACGGCGTTTGGCATTATAACGGTAGGCATGGCTCGGTCTAAGGTCTCGATAATCATCGCATCTTATTGATTGTTAACTTATCAGCTTTAAAAAGTGACTGGTGTAGATTAAAGCTGTCAATTTTCAACCAAAACTGGATCTGATATTATATTACTATCTGACTGTTATCGACAAAATAAACACTGATTATTCCTTTTCACAGGAAAGCTTTTGATGCTCAATCGTTCAAGTGTTCCTCGCGGTGATCAATCCTTTCGTTCAATCATTCTCTTCACTCCGATTTCAATCGTTCGGTGCCCTTTAATCGTTCACCAAGAAGTTTCTAAATCCTCTCACCTTTGTAATCTATAAGTTGATTTCTAATTTGCTTGCTCTTTAGGGTTTTAAAAATTAAATTCCAATTTCAATGCTTTGAGAGTTGATTTTGTTCTTTGTGAATTCATTGTAATGATGGAATGATGAGAAAGTTTTCGATTGAGAATATACTCAAAGGGGTAAACGATTCACAAACTATTGTTATAATTATCGAATGATTGATTAAAGGTTGCGGTATTGTGTTTTTACATTTTAATGTTATGTTTCGTGTGTACCACTATACAAGCCACAAACAATTTATTTGATGACTTCCTTTCTCGTCCGATTCTTCAATACAAGTAATTTTTGGGCAGAAATCGATTCCAATCTTCACATATGGCCCTGAATTGCTTGAGACCAATTTTTTTCTCTCATTTCTGCTTCTTGGTTTTGGTTGCTTACACTGTGTTGACTAACTTAAAACTGAAAATTAAGATAAAAGAACAGAGTTATTATTATTATTATTATATCTCTAAGAAATTCTGTCTGATCTCCCCTAATGATGATTTGCTACATAACCATTCCCCGTCTGTATTTGAGGATTACTAACTAAGATAGAATCAATTGGAGCTTCTAGAGAAGCATAATCTTTTATAATGTCAAAATTATACTGTGATTTGTCATGTCAGTCTTTTGCAAAACTTTCATTGAACTTCAAATTATATTATTATTATTATTATTATATCTCTAAGTAATTCTGTCTGATCTCCACTAACCCAACTTGTCTTAAGATGTCTTTATAATTGATGACAGTACATTTTTATGCCATAATCATGTGATTCTGGACTTGTGTGTCTCTCAATTATTAGGTGGAAGGGAATTAAGCACTGTTTTGCTCAATTAAGATGCCAGTTTCCAATTCATGTTTATCCTTTGTATGACACCAATTTTATCTGCTAGCTAGCTAGCTACTATTGCTGTTGTTGTTGCTTTATGAAATTCTCGTAAGCATTGGTTCCTCTCCACGATACATGTCTTCTATTCCCAATAACTGGTTGAGCTATAAACATGTGGAATCTTATCTCTGACTTAACATGATCATGGATTTCAGTAAAATTTAATTATGTAATCATATAATGTGAAATTAAATGAAATTTGATTGGTAGTGAGAGTGGTGTGGTAGGCATCAAAAAGTTCTTTTTTTGTTTTGTGTTTTGAGTTAGTGATAATTGAGTGAGTATAGGTGTTCCCTTTTAGACACTGGCCAAATGCTCTTCTATAATTGAGTGAGTATAGATGTTTGCATTTCGAGTCTCCTGGTTATTTGGTGTCATGTTTTTGTTTCTCTCTGAAATGCTTTTAGTCAATAGTGTAGTTCTTCGCTGCTCTTTTATTGTTTCATCTGCATCTGTGCCCATTCATAAAATGAAAATATGATTTCTTAGTGTATCTTCAGCTCTTTGTACATGTTAAAAAAAAAAACAAATTGGATGAAAACTTGTTATATCAGCATGGAGAATCAACCCAGACACCTTACCCACTCATCCATCTTTACAAAATGTTAAGAAAATTGCCTTACTGGTTTTAAAAACAGATTTTGGCGCCCTGCGACCATAATGCTACTGCAGTTGAGACCATTAAATGCATTTGAATGCTATTCTCTCCAATATTGAGGATTGATACGAATCGTTACTGTGATCGTAATTTAAAGCCTCGATGTTATTTATAGTTTTTCAATTGCAAATAATATCCTAAGGTTATTTGACTTCTGTGTTGTACCTTAAGCTAGTAAATCAAATTGGACAACAAAATTAACAAGGCATTGATTTGAATTCATTTGTCTCTCTTTTAACATCTGCAATTCATAAAACCTATTTTTTTCTTTGCTTGGAATCATCAAAACAAGTTGAACTTCTAATTATCAGACATGAAGAAATATTCACCTTGAGAGTTTAGGAAAAGTTGTTTTTCAAAATGCTGTCACTAAATTAGATTTCCTACATTATTTCCTCGCACTTGGGAAATTAAAAAGGATCATTTGGTCTTTACAGCATGTAACCCCTCTCTCTTTAAATCACCCTTTCACAAAACTTACAAAGATGTAACCACACCTTATCTTTTGATTTGGCGCTTTCATTCAACAAACAAATGGTCCATAATGTAAGATTTTTCAAGTTGACATTAATATACAACCGGAGAAAAACAAAATACCTTGACATTAGTAAGATGCAAGTAGTAGCAGAATTGACAATACCATTTTTGTACTAGTCATGTTCATCTTAATCGAGTTTGCATCAAATTGGCTTTAAGTCAAATCAGGTTTGAAATAAATGCTGAATATTGGTATGTAGGATATGTAGAATAGAAGAAAGAGTGAAAAGTCTCAAAAGATGTTAGATTGTAAATGTTAAGAGTGACAGGGGAAATTGACTATGCAAAGAGAAACTAAAGTGAAAAAGTGCACATAATGTGAGCTTAGTTAAGGAAGAAACACTCATAGATAAGCAAACTATAATCAAATGGTTGTTTGATATTCATATGCTATAGCTATACCTATATCAACATTTTATCCAAATTAAAATCGATGTCTACTACTATATTTCTGCATTCTGTTTTGCTATTTCATATATTTTGAGTTAATTTTCGCAATACATGTGGAATCAGTGAGGTCTAGATGTAGAAGATTTAAGTGACAAAATATCACTAACCAAGCTATCAAGGAAACAAGAAGGCGAACCACTTTCTTTCAAGCAAGCATTAGCCTTTTCCTTCAAATTCAAGACATTCTCTCTAATCACATTCCCTTCATCACCAACCATTAGTTTTCTAATAGCCTTCTCTATTTCTCCTCTCTCTAGTTTATTCTGTAACATCACCCCAACCTTCCACACATCAGTTACATATTTGGCATTGACCTTTTGGTCACCAAAAGATGGCATACAAATCATTGGAACACCTTCAGATACACTCTCCAAAGTTGAGTTCCAACCATTATGTGTCCAAAATGCTCCCACTGAAGGATGCTTCAGCAATGTGGGAGAATGATGACACGATCAATGTGTACATTGTATATAAGCAACAAGTAATTGTTGTGTTCCAACTTCTACACATAATATATATAGGCTTACCTAAGTATGCTTATTATTATACCTAATCATGACAATCTTTACTATTTCTGAACTGTTTAGAAGTTGTTTCTCATGCCAGAGAAAATTGTTACGCTAAGGAATTTGTTTTTAGGGATTTATGATTCAAGTTTATCAATTCATAATATTTTTGACTTTTTTTTTAGCCTACACTACTTCTGGATCTTTTTTGTTGGCCAAAACCTGCATCTTCGATCACTTGTGCTGCTGACTTTCCAAACTTTCAGGTACAATTCTCTTCCTCCTCTTTGTATCATTCGAGATCTCAATATATTTTGTCTTCTTGATGTTTATCCTACTTACTTCATATTTATCTTTAATATATGTTGTTTACAATTGTTCAAGCTATTAATTAGAGTGTTTTTGTCAAAATTCCTTAAGTATGAAGTTTAGTATTTTTCTGCTTGCTATTAGTGGTGCTATAGGAAATCGTGCATGATGTCACACACCAATTTCATGTTATATGTTATGCCTTTGTTATGAATCATAATTGCATCCATCTTTTTGATAGTTAGTAGTATTGAAAAATAACGAATGCTTAAGAACTAGAGTTTCAGCCATGTAAAAATGTACGCATTTGTCCCCTGAGTTTGATTACAGTGCTTGAATTATGCTTATGTATCATGATTGTGAAATGTTTTGGTTTATTTCTACTGCTTTTGAAAATAGGGGACTGCATTGTCTCATAGTTTTGAGCCCGTGTTGGTCGATATTTTTGTTTCCTAATTTTGTATTGTTAATAATTTTGTTGTCTAGTTAATGATTCTCTACCGCTACCGCGGCAGAATATGATCTTTTAGAAATGGATAAGTCTTGGATTACGAAGCCGCGAAACACAGATGAATATAAGGAAGGGGTAAAGGGATTCATTAACTTCGCCTTTAAACATGGTGCGGTTAACGGGAAAATATTATGTCCTTGTCGAGAATGTGGCTTCAAAAAAAGGAGGACTTGGGATGTGGTATATGACCACTTAAGATGTACGCCATTTCCAGTAGGATATACTTGTTGGTCCTATCATGGGGAGATAGAAAACCATAACGCCTCAGGCAGTAACACTCAACATGCAACTCAAAGCACAACTGTTGAAGATCCCATCCAAAATATGATTAATGATGCTTTTGGTATCGATGGCCCTTTGTGCAAATGAAGTACCGGTTGCATCCAATGTAGAGTTTCAGAGAGATGAGGATGTGATTCAAAACACCAATCTAGAAAGGAATGAAGCCAATGAATTTTATGAATTAGCAAGAGATGGAGAACAACCCTTGTATGAAGGTTGTACAAACTATTCAAGGTTATCTTTTTGGTGAAGTTATATCATATCAAATGCTTGTGTGGAATGAGTGACAAGGCCATGACAATGATTTTAGAACTTTTGCAAGATGCATTCAAAAATGCAAAGATTCCAAGTTCATTTTATGAGGCAAAGAAAACAATCACCAAACTTGGTTTGAACTATGAAAAGATACATGCATGTCCGAATCATTGTATGCTCTATTGGGGAAATACGGAAGATGAAGCAAGGGAAAATTGTAAAGTTTGTCACACTTCTAGATGGAAATCAAGGAAAAAGCCAGGGTACTGAAGTTAACACCGATGACAATAGTATGAAGAAAGTTCTGCAAAAGTTCTTCGCTACTTTCCGTTAAAAACCCGATTCTGAGAGACTATTTTTATCTTCAAAGACAGCCGAGGACATGATATGGCATGCTACTAATAACAATAATGATGGAATGATGAGACATCCTAGAGATTCGAAGCTTGGAAACGATTTGACTCAACACACTCTTTGTTTGCATCCGATGCACGAAATGTTCGTCTTGGGTTAGCATCGACGGTTTTAATCCCTTTGGTGTTATGAGTTCAAATTATAGTATTTGGCCAGTTATTCTCTTTCCTTACAACACTCCTCCATGGGTGTGCATGAAACAGAACATCTTTTATAATTTCGATGATAATTCCTGGGAAAAAATGCCAGGCAATAATATAGATGTCTACTTGCAACCTCTTATTAGAGAATTAAATGAATTGTGGACAACAGGTGTGGATGCTTATGATTCTTTCAAGCGTGAGATGTTTAAATTACATGCAGCGTTAGTGTGGACAATAAGTGATTTTCGGGTTGGGAACACTTTCAGGTGGAACACATACACCGGACTTGCTTGCCCATCATGTAACTTTGACTCTATTCCTTGTCGTCTTCCTCATAGTAGAAAGTGGTGTTTCATGGGTCATCGTCGTTTTCTTATGGGAGGCACCGATTTAGATTGAACCGGATTCGCTTCAACGGTGAGCAAGATTTGCGTAGTCCGCCAAAAATATTGTCTGGTTCTGATATTCTTGGGCAGGTTTTTAACATTGAAAATAAATTTGGACTAAGACTAGAGAATGAGGGGACAAGAAAAAGAACAAGAGGTGCGCGACTTGCACAGGGTAACACTACTCAACAATGGAAAAAAAAAAGTATATTCTTTGAGCTTCCATATTGGAAAGATAACTGTTTGCGCCACAACCTTGATGTGATGCACATTGAAAAGAATGTATGTGATAATATCTTACACACTCTGCTAAATGATAGTGCAAAGTCAAAAGATCACATCAATGCTCGAAAAGATCTTAAAGATATGGGCATAAGACCAGACCTTTGGCCAGATGAAAATGGAAAATATCCTTTAATTTGTCTTTACAATGACTAAAATGGGCAAGAGAGCTTTTTGGCAACTTTAAAGAACATGACCGTCTTGGGATGGTTATTCGAGCAACATTTCAAGGTGTATTGACTTAGATAATCTTAAGTTGAATGGAATGTTAAAAAGTCATGATTGTCATATATTGATGGAGCAGTTGCTACCGTTAGCCATGCGAACATCATTGCCCAATGAGGTTTCAGCTGTGTTGATTGAGTTATGCTCATTCTTTAGACAAATATGCAGTAAAGTATTGAAAATTGAAGATTTGGACAAATTGAATAATCAAATTGTCGTCACTTTATGCCACATGGAAATGTTATTTCCTCCTTCATTTTTCACATGTTATGGTTCACTTGGTTGTTCACCTTGTGGAAGAAGCTAAGCTTGGAGGTCCTCATCCATTATTATTTGGATGTATCCAATAGAGAGGTAAAATATATGTTTTAGCTTCTTTTTTATATGTTTTCAATTTGATAATGTAATGGTTATTCTAAACGACATTTGCATATATAGGTATCTTGGACATTTAAAATCCTACGTTCATAATAAAGCACGTCCCGAAGGGTCTATAGCAGAAGGTTACCTAATGGAAGAAATCCTTACCTTTTGTTCAAGGTATTTAGACAATATTGAAACAAGAATGAATAGACCTCCTCGTGTAGACGATGAACCCGACACCATGGAGGCTCGATCCACGGATAAGCGAACTATTTCCTATAATTGGAAAATCGGTTGGTGGTTCTTCGTATTTTACTCTTACACCAAGAGAAAAGTTACTGGGCTCATCGACACGTGCTAACAAATTGTCAAGTTGTTGATTATTATCTTGATGAAGTATTTCTTCACTTAGATTGACCGATTCGTTTTCTTTTTCGTGGGTACATCTAATACTATAAAATTACATAGGCAATTTAGAACTATTGTGCGAAGGAAACTTAGGGAAAAAATGCTTGAGAGAGATAGACAAACAGTTCATAGAGAATTCGTTCGTTGGTTCGCCAATCGTGTAAGTGTTTATGCTATTTCTATTTCATTAATATTTCTATTTCATTAATATTTCGCAATGTGATTAATAATCTACACTATGACATTCAGATTGGGAATAATCTTGACACTCTTAGCATACAAGATAAAGATGTTCTTGTTAGTCTTGCACAAGGTCCTTTTAATCAAGCTAGAAGGTTCACCGCGTTTAATGTTAATGGATACAAGTTTGGACTTTAGAACGAGACAAGTTTCTAAAAACTCAAAATAGTGGAGTTTTTGGCATGTTTGGAACGAGAAGTTATTCAAGCAGCAGTAGTGATACTCAAATGAGGTTTGGAGGGTGCCTTACTATGGACGATTAGTAGACATCATTGAGTTGAGCTATAGTGGTTTTCACAGAGAGTCATGTTTAAATGTGAATGGGCTAATACCACTAATCCAAGAGGTTTGAAGATGGATAAGTTGGGCTTTACCTCTATCAAGTTTGCACGAAATATACATAGTGGAGAACATGAAGATGATGAACCATACATTAGAGCTTAGGAAGCTCAAATGGTCTATTATGTAGAGGATGAGAATGAACAAGGTTGGAGTATACCAGTTCATTTGAAACCAAGAGACTTGTATGATATGGGTGAAGATGAAAATGAAATTGTGGCATCCAACGAGACATACCCATCACAAAATCTGGAACAATTTTTCTTGGATGATAATACACATATTCCTTTAGCAAGAGTAGTTTTAGATAATGAACACGAAAGTTCAAATTCATTAATGAAAATGTTGATGACGATGATCAAGATATGGTTTTATGAATGTGATTGGTAGTTCATTCTATGTAATATTGTTGCTAACTCTTTTAGTTTAACTATGACATAGTTTGTTTGAGATTGATCTCAATCCTTTTAATGTTTCCATTAAATGATTTACTTTACTTCGAATTCCTTTTTGATACGGTGTTATGAATTTACTGTCCATTACTTATGCTAATCTGAATCAAGGTTTATGATTATGTCAGAAGCTTTATGCCATTACTTGCTAACCAAAGTGAGTTTTCTAATTTAATACATGCATGTGAGTTTTCATAGAATATATGCATGCGATTTCTTCTGATTTTGATTTATTGCCTAACATGTATTGGTAGGTATGCCTCCTAAAAGAAGATATGATGGCCTCCGTAATGGTCAACCCACATCCGTTCAAGGACATGATTCTTCTGTGAGAAGCACCCATAGCGCATCGCTACCCCAAAGGGTGTCTATGCCTAACCCATCTTCATCTTTGGAAGATGACATTCCTGAGTTCGATGATGTGCCCTTTCCAAATGAAGCTGGTATCTCAGAAGTTTCATCTTCAAAAATACCCAAGACTAATCCCAAATGGATAGTGGATGTTATTGGTAAATAAACTCTAATTAGGTGGTGTATTTTCCATTATTTATATTTCGGTGTACTAATATTTTGACTTATTTTGTGTTAGATGAGGAGGGTAATCGCAGACCAAAGAAGCCTAAAAGTGCGAGATTTGATTCCAAACCGCCTAGGATTCAAAGTTATGACCCAATGGAATGCAAAAAATCAACCAGTTGGATTTGTCTCTTGGTTTATTAGGAGGGTTTTTGGGTTTTCTTGGAAATCATTTTCACAAATTCCCTATTTTGTACACGGATTGGCGTGAAGTCCCTATGGATTACAAAAATAATTGTTATGAGAAAGACATAAAGGTATAGAGCAAAATTACTTAATACATTTTATTGTTATTTATGTTTTGTTACTAACATCTTTTATTGTAATTGTATTAAAGACAAAATTTGTGGTAAATGATGGAGCTCACAAGAAATGGATTTTATCAAGCTTGGGAAAGAAATGGAAGGACGATCGTTGCAAGCTTTTTAAAGAAAATTATAGCTGGGAGCTTACTCGTGAAGAAAATACTCGGAACCCATTGGAGAGGACATTCCCAGGATCATTGGAGGAAGTTTTTGGAGTATAAGGTGAAACACGAAACTATGGTAATAACATAACTTTTCTTAAATTGGTTCTTTGTTTAATTTGATTAGTATCACTTAATTGGTTTCATTTCTTTGTTATTGATATTGTGGATGCAGAATTTTTTCCTATTATATCCTTCAGAATGAAACATTAATAATTTTTTCCTATCATATCCTTCAGAATTAATATAAATTACTTTGTTAATGACTTTGTTTATAGGCAATGGCGGATAAAAATGTCGAAAACCGCTCAAAACAACGAGTTCCTCATACATTAGGGGCTAAGACAATTGCGAGAAAGCAACATGAGATGGTATCGTATCTCATTTTTTCTATTGTTTGAAAATCATAGAAAATGGCTTAACTATATTTATATGGTGATACGATTTAGAAGAAGAGCGAGATGGGCGGACTTATACTAGAGCGGATATGTATGAAATTGCTCATAAAAATCAATCTGGTGATTTTGTTAATGATGAAGCAAGACAAAACCATGTAAGTCCAATATCATATATGTATAGCTATGTTTGATTGCAACATATCATATTATTGGGCACATCGTAAATCTTTATGTCTTTCTTCAATACATGTAGGAAAAATTACAACAAGCGCTTCTTGAGGGTTCTTCCGAGCATGAAGCCTTTATTGAAGTTTTCGGGAAAGAACATCCCAGGTATAGTCGAGGCATGGGACTCGGTGTAACACCAACTCACTCTGCGAAGCAGTTCGTTCTACGACGAGATTCATATGATTTTCAAGCTAATGAAAAGATGTCACGAATGCAGAGTCAAATTGATTCTTTACAAGCACAAGTTGTTGAGGTTGAAAGTTTAAAGGCAAAAGCTGCTGAAGTTGATGCTCTAAAGGAACAAGTTCTTTGAATTACCTCTTTTGAAGGAACAACTTGCTTTTGTTATGCAACTTCTTAAGCAAAATCCGGTGAGACAATATTTGTCTTAATGCATTAAATCATGCTTATTGATCCAATGGAAAAGTTGCTAATTTATGACGACATCGCTTGATTATTTATGACGATTACTATCATGATTATTTATGACGACATCGCTTGATTAAAATGCTAGTACGCTTTTTTTGATGCACATATGATTACGAATAACTTATTGAAGCGTTAAGCATTAAATTTAGTTGTGGAGAGTGGCATGAGCCATGATGTTAATTAGTGTAAGTATCTCTTTATTATCTATCCGTAAGCACGTCTTTGTGTCGCAAGTTGAATCTTGGTTTAGAAGAATAAATGATTTTTGCTTCACTAGAAAACTATTTATTGTCTTTCCGGCTCAATCCATCGAAAAGTTATGTAAGAAAATGGTGTGCTCTCTTGACCATCTCTCGGTTTTTCGAATAAAATTCAATTGGCACAATAATAAATAAATAAAAAGATTAAAGTTGAGAGTAAGCCTAGGTTCCTTTCTTATGCTGTTAATGAGACAAGTAAGGGTTACAAGTCTTGTTGTTTAAGTGATTGTAAAGAGGAATATTCGGAAGCTATAGAGAATTTGAAGGACTCATCAGAAGCACTTGGTAATGGAGATTATGATAGAGTTGATGTTTTGGTTTCAGCTGCTATGTCTGATGCTGAGACATGTGAAGATGGATTCAAGGATATCATGCATAGTGATGATTATGGTGGTGGTTCTACCATTTATTACGATCTTAGTGAACGTAATCGTTACTTTTCTCGAAGCTGTGTAGTAATGCTTTAGCTATTACAAAACTCTCGTATTAGTTTGATTGATTGATTGAGTGAATTAATTTGTAATGAGTTGTTGTGTTTGTTCATCATCCATGTTTCTAACTTAATTTATGGCTCTTTTTTCCAATCGCTTAACTTGGAATCACAAGATGATTTGAGACGCTCTTACGGTGCCGACCACACAGACAAATTGAAGCAAGCCCATCCCGTAGGACATCTAGATAGATGATTCTATTTGGTTGTATTTTGATGTTATGAACTAGTTTTGCTAGTTGGTTGTACTTTGAGATTTTATGAACTAATTAAGTCGGTTAAGTCGGTTTGTACTTTGATGTTATGAACTAATTTAGTTGGTTGTATTTTGGTGCCATGAACAACTAGATTTGGATGTATGAACTAAGTTCTAGTTATTATGAACTAAATTTGGTTTCTAGAAGGTTTGTATGTGATTTTGGCATAATTGTAGTTTCTTTAATAGGTACAAGTTGGGTTAGAAAGGTACAGAAACAAAAATCAGTTTTAAATTTAAAAAAATTTTTTTTAACTTGCGGCGATTGCAACCGCTAGTGTTGGTGGGAAAATTTTTGGCAGCGTAACTGCGGCGCTTAATAACCGCCGCTAGTGTTGGTGGGAATTTTTGGCGCGCAACTTGGCGGCGATTATGAACCCGCCGCAAACTGTTGGGAGAAAATTCAAAATGCTTGTTTGGCGATTCTGAACCGCCGCCACGCACGCATGGCGGGTTTGTCACGGCGATTCTTGAACCGCCGCCAAAACTACTCGCGGCGCTAGAAATAACGGCGCTACACGAGAACCGCCGCCAAAGATAAAGCCACGGCGGTTAGAACCGCCGCCGATCTCAATTTTTTTAACCGCCGCCTCCGCGTTTCTATGTAGTGGTGTACTCCCTTCTGACTCGTATATAAGCAAAAAACAACTTTTTAGATTCATTGAGAAAATGATGTATTTAGACCTCTAGAAGAATGATGGAAAAGGCCAGCTGGATTTGAAAAGTAAAAAACCACGCGCATTCCTAGAGACTTGAATCATATATGGACATGCATGCCATGGATATCATACTCAAGAGAGTAAGTGAAAATTACTTTACGATTAGTGCACGATTCCAAATAATATGACGTTTTTAGACGATGATGGATGAGCATATATATATGAATCCTCCCCCAGTGACTAGGTCGATCGGATAATCAGTAGATATATTCTGTTTCCTTTCTAAGTGATATATTGATGCACACATATGACGTTATGATAACAATCTCATAATAGTGTTTCAGCGCTAGCTTCTTGGGTTTCTAATTTCATCATCTATATATCTCACTTCGATCTCTTATAACTGTATACTCCTGTAATATTCTGCATGCAAAGAGAGAGAGAGAGAGGATATACTTGATGATGAGTGGAAAAGAATACTTCATCTCCATGCGGGCCACACAGTTCACGGGCTCTTCTATTGCTAGATTCTCACATCATCATCATCATCGCAAATGAAAACTTGTAGCTCACTTACGTACCCACCAATGATATAATTAGAAAAATTTAGCATTGTTTTCGAGCTATAGAACTGTTATATATATATATATATATATATATATATATATATATATATATATATATATATATATATATATATATGTGTGTGTGTGTGTGTATGTTATACATGCTTTGAAGGTTTTTTTAACTTAATTTTAAGTTTTGTCAAAAAAAAAGGTTAGTTATTTATGTATTTTTCTCGATTGGTTATTCGGCTTTCAAAGCATTGATCTTGGCTAAATTACTCTTTTGGTCCTTTATCTTTGGCTTTGATTTTATTTTGGTCCTTTATAATTTTTTTCTCGTTTTGGTTCCTTATCTTCCATTTCTGTGTCATTTTGGTCATTTTTTGGTATTTTCTATCCATTAACTTAAAGGATGTCACGCTGGAAGTTAACTACTGACGTGGCGTCTTAAGTGTTAGGGTATTTTCTATCCATTAACTTAAAGGATGTCACGCTGGAAGTTAACTACTGACGTGGCGTCTTAAGTGTTAGGGTTGACTTGTAATTCATTAAGTGATGTGGCAAATGAGGGACCAAATTGAAACTAAAAAAATAATATAAAGGAACAAATTGACATAAACCCAATAACTCTTATCTTCATCTTCTTCCTTCAAACACCATCTCGAACTTCATCTTCATCTTCTTCGGAGTGCCACCACCACTTCCTACTAGCCGCCACCACCACCACCACCACAAATCAATTACTCTTCACCTATTAATCCCTAACCTCTCTCTCAAATCCAAAACCCCCAATTTTTCAAACTTAATCCCTAAAGTCGCGTACTTCCACCTATTAATTGGGGGTTTTGGATTTGAGAGAGAGGTTAGGGATTAAGAGTTGAAGAGTGATTGATTTGTGGTGGTGGTGGTGTCGGCTCGCCGGAGGTGGTGGTGGCACGCCGGAGAAGATGAAGATGAAGATGGAGATGGTGTTTGGAGGAAGAAGATGAAGATGGGAGTTCTTGGGTATATGTCAATTTGGTCCTTTATGTTATTTTTTAGTTTCAATTTGGTCTCTCATTTGCCACACTTAATGAATTACAAGTCAACCCTAACATTTAAGACGCCACGTCAGCAGTTAACTACCAGTGTGGCATCCATTAAGTTAATGGATGGAAATTATACCAAAAAAAGGACCAAAATGACACAGAAATAGAAGATGAGAGACCAAAACGAGAAAAAAATAGATAAAGAACCAGAAATCAAGGCCAAAAATAAAGTACCAAAAGAGTAATTTAGCCATTGATCTTTTATTTAGTTTGCGTTTCAACTCCATTAAGAAATACCTAATGTGTTCAATATGATGCTGATTTGGACATGATGTTGTAGCATGTTAATTTTTCAAACATTCATCGCAAAAAATATAATAAAATATGTGAGAGAGTATGAGTGATTGTGTGAGTGTGGTGCAAAACTAAAGACTTTGGTGCAGAACTAAGAACTTGGGTGCAAAAGATATTTTTTAGGGGGTGCAAAAATGTTTTTTCCTAAGGTATCAGTGCTAAAATGTTTTTTCCTAAGGTATCAGTGCAAAAATGTTTTTTCCTAAGGTATCAGTGCTAATTTTATTTGTTCAGGGGGTTCACCTGAACCCCCTGAACAACACATAGGTCCGCCACTGGCTGTTGACGTGGGTTGCGGTTGGCAAATTTCTTGGGATGGTGATTCTTATAGGAAGATCTGACACTAGACGACGATCAGGTAAAGAATATTGCATCTTGATTTGTGATAAAGCAGGATCTTACAAGACAAATGTTGAACACGGCACAAATACTAGAAAAAGCTGTTGTAAGTTGAGACTGAAAGGGAAATTTATTAAGAAGCGTGGAAGATGGATTTTGAGGGTTATGCGTGGAACTCATAACCATGGATTGATTACTTATCATGAAGGACATCCGTACAATGGTAGGTTAACTTCAGAAGAGAAGGAAGTAATCGCTAGAATGACTAGCAATCATATTCGGCCTAAATTAATCCTTAATGAACTCAATTTGCTGAGGCCTGGTGATAGCACCACAGTTGTGAAACAAATATACAACTGTCGTCAAAGGCAACAGTCGGCTATGTGTGAGGGTAGGACTGAGCTCCAACAATTGATGTTTATTTGCAACGTGATAATTATGTTTACTGGACTCGACATGCAGAGGGAACTACTGTTGTCAAAGACATCTTTTGGGCATATCCAGATTCCATTGAGCGTTTAAACACCTTCCCGGTTGTTTTGTTGATTGATTCGACATATAAGACCAACCGGTATAGGTATCTGTTGGTTGAGATCGTTGGTGTAACCTCAACGGAGAAGACTTACTCTGCTGCATTTGCTTATGTCAATTGGGAGAGGTTGCATAACTTTGCATGGGTTCTTGAGAAATTGAGGGGTTTATTTAGGAGACAGGATGAATTACCAAAGGTCATACTTACTGACAGAGACACTGATATGATGAATGCTCTGGCAGCAATGTTTCCAACATCTGCAAACTTGTTGTGCCAATGTGTAGATTTAAGTAAAGATAATGATGGTAGTCAATGTTAAGTTAGGTTTATAATTTTGGTACACAATGTTGTATAACTCTTGGTAGACAACTTTTGAAATCACCAAAACTCTGTTTCTGGTTTATTAAGGTTTTGTTCTGCATAACGCTGGTTCGAACGCAACCATTTGAACGCTTGTTTGAAGGATACCATTCGAACATGTTCGAATAACAATAATCGAGGCAACAATAGTGCACTCTCACACAACAATAACCAATTTTCCTTAACACGTATGACTGTATTCGAACGTATTCGAACAAGGTCATTCGAATCGTCACTTAACACGCCCTACACGAGCGTCCCACGCGAGGTAATTTTTGAAAAATAATTTGTTAGGGGTGTGCGGTGAGTAGGAGGGGAAGTGGGAAAAGCAAAAGCCTAAATAAAAGGGCTCGCTCCTCTAGTGATACATTATTCAGTTCGTTCCTAAAGGTTACTATGTGCAATTGCATCCCCCTTTTTTTAAGACACCCTCGAGGCTCTAATTAATTATTTTTTTGGCAAAATTACGCCAGAGGATCTTTAAGTTATTTATTTGTAAGAAGTTGGCCCTTCAATTTTTTTTGGTAACAAATAGGTCATTTTAGTGATTACTCTAGCTTATATATTTTGATGTAATGCTACTTTATATATTGTGATTACTCTAGCTTATGTTTTTTGATGCAACCAAACATATTTTGATGTAATTAACAATATGACATTTACTAAAAGGGCCAACGGTATCAATGTTAAGTAACTTAAAGGGTATATTTGTTACAAAAAAACTTAAAGGGTCAATTTTTACAAATAAATAACTTAAAGCTTCTCTAGTGTAATTTTTACCTTATTTTTTTTGGTAAATAAATGTAACCTTGTTTCAATAACATTGACGCTCAAACTCCAAGCTTGGGTGCAAGTGGTTAATGCACTCCATCTAAAGCAAGGCATGATTCGGCTAAGACCGAGTTCGATCCCCGAGATGGAACAAATGGAGTCGGACTTTTTACTTACCTCCGGCCGAACTCCGGATTATTCAGGGCCCCTTTCCCCTGGACACCGGAGTGGGGTCAAAGACCCCTAGACCAAAAATAAATAACATTGACGCTCAATGTATCCTTGTTTCAACCATTCGTTATTAGCATAAAGACATATTGGTTTCTTGAGCGTCAATGTTATAGCTCCGGAGGTATGGATATTCTTATCACTTTTATTTTAACACATTTGTAGGTATTTGTTATTTTATGCTACTAACCCAAGTAATGTGAGTTTATTCACATATTTATCTTTTTTAATTTAGTGATTTTAAATTTGTGTTGTTTTCCATATATTCTACCGATTAAAATGAATTAATCTTTTTTTTAATTAAAAAATTACGTTAATTACTGAACCAAACTGTTTGTACCAATGATTCAGGCAAGGACAAATATTCAGATTAATATAATGCACTACATATACATTTTTAATTGCTTGAGGGATGAAAATTAAACCTTGAGATAAATAATGACCATCATCATTTTTAGTGAACCGAATGAAAAGGATTAATCTTGGCTTATTGTTCACTTAATGACTTGAATCTTCTTTATTTTTATCTTTATCTTCAAGAGCTGGAATGTCAATTTGATCCTTAAATTTCTCACCAAACATAAGTTCTTCCCAGAATCCTTCATCTTCAAGTACCACCTCATCTATCCTCCCATTTCCAAAACACTGCATTTCCATAGCTAACATTTCCAACTCTGACACCCCAAATTCATAATCACTTAATTCTAAAGGCTCCACTTTAACAACGTGTCTTCCTTCACCTCCTCTACTTGATTCTCCAATACCTCTACTTTCTTGCTCAATTTTCCTTCTCTTTTTGGTCATGACTTCTTCAAGTTCATTTCTTTTCTCTTTCCGTTGTAGTAATTGATAGATAAAAGCAGGGTTTTTCATAACTCTGGCTAAGAATGACATCATTTGTTGCTGCTTGATTTCTATCCTTTGCAACATGTGCTCCATCTCCCTAAGGTAAAATATAGTATTCTGGTTTTTCTTTCTAAGACTCACAAGTTCCATCATCAATATCCGCTTGTCATGTCTTAAACGATCAACTTGTGCATTCAGTCCTGAATGGTCAACTTCAACACTGTGACTTTGTGCTTGTTTGGAAGCAGGTCTATTCCTTCTTCTTATGTTCCTTAATAGGTCTCTCTTCCCTCTTAGGAATCCTTCATTTGCAAACTCCCATCTATTTGGATCAATTTTCCTAAATCCCTATACAATTGAACACCGCAATTAGTACCAAAAAAAACATAAGTCTGTTTGTCAAGCCCAATCCCATTGTAAGTGTTTGACACGATTAGTTTATAGCGTTTTTTTGAAAAACTACTTGAAGTAGCTGGTGAATCTAATAATTGTTCTAAGAAAACACGGAGAAGCGATTTAATTATATGTAAAAGAAATACTAATTGTTCTTGCTTTAGTTTAATTTGTCTTCTAACCACCATGTATGCTGTGGAAAAACTGAATAAGTCTATAAAAGGGAGAATAGAATGAATACTAGTATTTAGAGAATACTTACGTAAGTGTTTAATGAGTCCGATTTACATCACTAAAGACACCCTTTAGTGACTATCACTAAAGGGGTAAATTTGTAATTTACAAAATATAGTCTTAATGATAGGCATAATAATGAATCGAAAATATAGCCTTAAAGATAGGCATAATAATGGATCGAAAATAAATCAACCATCCAATGGTTAGAATTTTTTTAGTGACCATCACTAAACCTTTGATTTAGTGATGTAATCCAAAGCCGTGTTTAATTGCCTTACAAAGCTAGAGAAATTATTGTGTTTGAAGTATCTGGGAAGGAGAGATGTGGAGAAAGCATGTAGATCCCAAACCACGAAGCTAGTGCCACTTCTGCTCCATGAAACTACATGGTTAGTATTTGGGTCGTCCACTACATCAAACGTTTTGGTGAGGAATGGTGGTGGTCCTATCTCATGAAGTCCCTCCATTGGTTGCGGAGCTGGAATAGTTGATTGAAATGATGAAGATGAAGGTTCCAAGTATTCTTCTTCTTTTACTGAGTACATAAAGTTCATTTGTTAAATTTTACTGGTAAACTTGTTTGGTCTTGTGGTTCTGATGTGTGAATTTGGTTGTTTATGGTTTTGTAGATTGGTAATTTATGTTTTGTTTTTTTGGCATGGAAAGGAGATGACACTGTTTTTAATTTGTTAAGGTTAAGCAGGGAAGGCAAGCCGTTTATACAGTTAAGGTGAATTGGTTGTTTGTCGCGTGTCCAAATCTAAGAAACATTAATTAGAGTGAGTTGTTTGGGGGACTATATAGAAGAAAACCGTGAATGAGTGATGAAAAATGAATAATTGAATAGAAAGTTCTAGATATCCTGGGAGCAACATTCGTTTGATTTATAGTAGCTTTCTTGGGTGGGTAATTGGATAAGATGGAGATTGGAGAGAGTGGGTGGTCCCTTCCCTGCCTTGGTCAGGAACATTCTGGATGTCATGTTACAAAGGCATGGTGTTAGTGTAATTTTAAAGGAGAGGACTAAGGAGTGAACACTTGTTTTGGGTGGTACTATATCTACTGTGTGGGGTTAGTAGCTGGTTTGAAAAGATTGGTTCTAGAGGCCACGCTAATTTTATTTTACAACATAGTTTTTGACATTTTTTTCCGGGTACTTTTAATTGTTTTGTATTTATGTTTTCTTTACCGCAACGAACTTAACACATTATCTTCTCTTTCTTTTTTTTTTTACACTCTCTTTTTTCTTTTTTTCTCTTTCTTCTTACATTCTCTTTCCTCCTTTTTACTTTTCTCTTACACTTTCTTTCTTCATTTTTTCTCTTTCTTCTTACACTCTCTTTTTTCCTTTTCACTTTTATCCTACACTCTATTTCTTCCTTTATTTTCTTCTTACTTTACTTTTATTTTTCCATAAACAATTCTTCTCTTTCTCTTCACTTCACTTTAGTTTTTTTTTAACTAAATTTCTAAATTTATACAAACACTACTCTACTTAAATTACTCTACTAAAATTATCTTCTCTTTTCTCTCTAAAATCTGTTTACACTCTTATTGATAATCTACTATCACCTCTTATTAATAATCTACTATCTATATTTTACTAACTAATAATATACTAAAATAATTAATTAAAACTACGGGATAACTACAATGATAAATAAAAAACACGAGAACAAAGGATTAATATTTGTCATTGATAATTAAATTTGTGGAACTACTGATTAATATTTAAATTAATACAAGAAAATTTAATGACTATTTAAATACTGATTAATATTTATATTGATAATCTATTATCTCTCTTTTACTATCTACTATAATATACTATTCAACTAAAATAATCAATCGAAACTACGAGATAACTGCACTGATATATAAAAAACACAGGATAACTGCAAAGATATATATAAAAAAACACGAGATTAATATTTGCCATTGATAATTATAATTTGTGAAGACTATCATAAACCTACTATCTAAAAACACGAGAAGGCTTAGTGGCTATTTAAACGACTAATTAACAAATATTTCTTATTGATAATTTACTATCTAACTTTTACCATCTACTATAACCTACTAATCAACTAAAATAATTAATTGAAACTACGAGATAACTGCATTGATATATAAAAAATACGAGATAACTGCAGTGATATATAAACCTACTATCTAAAAAAATAAAAGGCTTAATAACTATTTAAACTGATTAATACCTAAAAAAGACAAACAATTGTCACTGTTATAAAAAAACACGGGATAAATATTTCTTATTGATCATCTACTATCTATCTTTTACTATCTACTATAATCTACTAATCTACTATTGTTGTGACCTGGATCTCGACGTAGACGACTCGAAAAAAATGATTTTAAGGAGTCGCCACCCAATTTATTAAAATAGGAAAAATTGAGAAAAACCTAACCTAGATAGTTAGTGGTCTGCGTAACTAGGTTGTATTCGGGAGTCGGTTAAGCGCAGGGAAGGGGCGAAAACCTAATTTCACTACACCCCTGACACATCTATCCTAAGACAGTTACCCTAAATTTGATTTGTGCAATAATTACTAAGTCGTTTTATTATTTGTTTACCCAAAAATAAGATTGACTAAAATTGGATAAGAAAATAAGCAGTTATTTACCGATAATTAGAATAATGACTAATTTGGAAAATTTTAATTTTGACTTTGTGAGGAGACCGCGCCCTCACGTCTCTGCAGTGCGATGAGAGACTCAAAAGTCACGTAGTTCTTCCTGAAAACTTGTTGATTGGTTGATTTTAATTATGAAGGGGGTCTAAAATCCAAGTTGTACAACTAAAGATCATTAGACCGCATTGACAGGATGTACATCCAAATCGAATCCATTTTATATTTTGAATTGTTATAAAATAGGTGTTAAATAGAAATCATATTTATTTTGTAGTTTTATGATTTTTGTCTTAAAAGGATTTAAGGTCCAAGTTGTACAACTAAAGACCCTTAAATCAAAGTTGTGGGTTTGATAGGATGTACATCTAAGTCAAACCCTAATTATCGTTTTTTGAAGTGAATAAAATTGGTTTAATGAATAAAATGATTTAATAATATTGCGAATGAGAAAAGAATACCGAAATAATGAAAAAACGAAATGGGGGTGCAGTAAAAACTAGGCAGTGTAAATATTGACAGGGAGGTTGTATTATGAACATTTGGGTGTAAACAGCAGGAATTAAGGCCCGGTTTATAATTAATTTTTTTTGTGTGGCCCACGCTGCTTAAAAAGCTTCAAAGAGGGGGTTTGTATGCAGAAAAACGTTGGGTTTGCAATAGTAATCAGAAGATATATTAAAAAAAAACTGAAATAATAATAATAAAGAAAGAGCCAAAGAGGGGAATGTGTAACCAAAAAAGAAAGAAAGAGGGGAATATAAAAGACACATTTTTACGGGGCGTTTGTTTCAAGTCTAGAACTAAGATTCTTGGGAATTTATGGGTTAGGAATGAACATTCTCATGTTTGTTACAAGTTTGAAAAAAGTACTCATTGGCATGAGGATTCCTAGGAGTGAGATAACTTCTAATAACCTCTAACATTCTCATGAAAAAGGTTGGTAATAAGGATTGCCATGATGATTATGTGAAATATAAAAAATAAAAATTTATTTAATTTCTATAACTACCTTATTCTCAGGAATGTTTAAAAATTTACCAAACACTTTATTGAGAAGATTTCTAGGATTATTATTCCTATCATCATGTTCCTGAGAATGTTATTCCTGGGAGTAATTTTACATAACTTGAAACAAACGCCCCCTTAGGCTTAGACATTCATTTAACCTCTTCCCATGAGGTGCGCCGCAGACAGAGGGTTTCAAGAGAGAGAGAGAGGGCCATCAACCATGAGAGGGAGAGGAGGAGAGGTCTGATGAGAGAGTGGGAGAAACCAAGAGAGAGAACATGAAGAGGGGAACGTTGTAGGCTCGATGGTGGTTTCGCGGTGGTCCGACGGTGATTGGGCGCCGGAGAAGACGAAGCCGGCGGCGGAGTATTCGCCGGCGACGATCCACGCACCTCTAGGTATCATTTTCTTCGTTTTTTTCCATGTTCGTTCTCGGCTCTCTGTTTTTCGGTTCCCCGTCCTTCTTTCGATTTTCTTCTTGTTGTTTGTTTGGCTGGTGTTTAGATCAGTTTGGGAGGTGTGTGGTGGTTGGTTACAGTTCGGTTTGGTGGTGATTTCAAGTGAGGTTTGGTGCTTTGGTGGTGGCTGTGTTTGTGAGGGATGAACGCTGAGAAAGAAAACAAGGGGTGAGGAATGACCAGAGGTGGTTGGGTCTGAGTTTGTGGGGGTTCTCTCTCCCTCTCTAATTTTGGACACATCTGTCTCTCTTTGGGTGGCTAGGGTCTCAGCATGAAAACCCTAATTTTTGTGTAGTCATGTTTTCTCGAAAATTGTGTCCTTTCTTTGATCATGTTTAGACTCTCTTTATATACTAAATATTTAGGTTTTTTCATTAATTACATTTGACTGGGTTTGACTGGGTCTGACTTTTGTTTGCAGATCTGGGCTTTTGAGATCGGACCCAAATCAACTCCTACCGCCTGCGACCGCTTGAATCTCTTTGAAAGTTCATTGCATTTAATTTATTAATTTAATATTTATTGTATTATATTTTTGGATTATTTTAAAAAAAAACATTGTAACTAAACAATTAAATAAAACTATTATTTTTGTAAAATTTTTGAATTATATATTTTTTGTTTTGTTTAAAAAAAGTAAAAATAATGCGAAAGTGACAAAAACAAGTAAAATGACGTATTCGACGACTAAAACACGCAAAATACGCAAAAAGTGCATATTTTTGTAATTTTTTGAGAAACGTCAAAAATACCTTTAAAAATTGAGTGTTTATAACTATCTATATTTTACTATCTACTATAATCTACTAATCAACTAAACTAATTAAGTGAAATTACGAGATAATTGTAATGATAAATAAAAAAACACGGGATAACTGCACTGATATATAAGAAAATAAAGGATAATATTTGTCATTGATAATTAAAATTTTGAAGACTACAATAAACCTACTATGTAAAAACAAGAAGATTTACTGAATATTTAAACTACTAATTAATATTTAAAATAAATATTTTTTATTGACAATCTACTATCTCTCTTTTACTATCTACTATAATATACTAATCAATTAAAATGATCAATTGAAACTACGAGATAACTGAACTAATATATAAAAAAACACGGGATAATTGCAGTGATATATAAAAGCATGAGATTAATATTTTTCATTGATAACTATAATTTTTGAAGTTTATTATAAACTTAATATCTAAACAACCAAGAAAACTTAATGACTATTTAAACTCATTAATACCTAAAAAAGACAAATAATTGTCACTTTTTTTTTACTGATATATAAAAAACACTGGATAATTATTTCTTATTGATCACCTACTATCTATCTTTTACTATCTACTATAATCTACTAATAAACTCAAATAACCAATTTAATCTATGTGAGAACTACACTGATACATAAAAAACACGGGATAGTTGCACTGATATATAAAAAAATACGGGGATATAACTGCAATGATATATATAAAAACATGGGATAACTGCACTGATATACAAAAACACGGGATAACAATACAGATATATAAAAAATACTGCACTGATATATAAAAAAACACCGGATAAATGCACAAATGTTTTTAAATAATACTTTTACATTTTTAGATTTTAATGTTTAGCTATTTTGTATTTTAAACTCATTTTTTTATCTACTTTAAATTTGTTTTTATTTTCACGGGATATTGTTCAGACTACTTAAATACTATCTAAGTTCATTCATAAAAAGAACATGACAGCACCCGTGCGTATGCACGGATATCCTACTAGTTAATAATAATACGAGAAATATAAGTTGGAATCAAATAATGTAAATAAGAGTTAGCATACAGTCTTGATGCTCTTGCAAGAGCGTGAACGACTTCGCTTGCTTCCGAACAAAGCTAAACCTATAGCTTAAAAGTTAAGAGATTAAATTAATTTAATGAGAAATGATAACACCAAACTCAGTATTGTTGGATGTTGCTTTGGTTACTGCATTGACCACTGAAATGCAATCTATCTCTACGGTCATCGACTCCAAGCCTAGATCCTTCGACCAATTTAGTGTCTGCCATAGTCCCACGGTTTCAGCTTCTTGAGGTTCTGGTGTTTCTATAAACCACATGGGCTTTCCTTCCATAAACACACCATTCTCATCTCTTATGCACATACCTATGCCATGTTTATTCTCTGGTTCAAAATGTTCAGCGTCCACATTACATTTTAGCGTACCTGCCTCTGGCCTTTCCCATCTCACCGCAAGTGAATGGAATCGCAGTTGAAAGCAGAAACCCTAATGCGAACAATAGTTGTTGTGGGAAAATCTTGCTAATCGTGACTGGTAATTCAAAGCTCGAGATGAGAAATTGAAGGGCGCAAAATTAGGCCCATTGCAGTGCACAATACACTCTCTGTGTTATGTCAAGTGTCGTGTTTCTTTCTTTTTGATTTCAATTCTGTTACTGAAATTTAACGTATTATTTGATTTTTCACGATATTTTGCATTTTAGAGTTTTTCTAAACAAAATGCTTGCCATATTCTGATTCATTATTGAATTTCGAGCAGTTTAAGCTCAAGAATCGTTCAACCTGGTGCTCTATGGAAAAATTATCATTGTTGAGATTGAATTTTTTTGTACTTCAAATTCAAGATTTCGATTTCAGAAGTGATTTTTTGTATATGAACTTTTGTGAGCTTAATTTTGTTTCCATTGAATTATTTGCGAAATTTTATTCAAGGTAAGTAAGTTTCATTCTATTTGGTCGCATACTAGAAACAAGAAACCAGAGTATTCTTGCTGTTATTGAGCACATTCGTAGTGTTCTTCATTTTCTGTTTTTTTGTATAAAAAGATCAAATAGAAACAAATATATGAAAGATAAAATACCAAAATGAGAAAAAAAAAGATAAAAAACTAAAGTGAAATCTAAATGAAAGATGACGAACCAAAATAGGAAAAAAAAGATAAATGATCAAAATAAACTTAGAGCAAAGATAAATAATCAAAAATACTATCAAAGACCGAGTAAAGATCAAATTAAGTAATTTCAACAAATCATCAATAGTAATGTCAGGATTGTTATTTCCAACACACCCATAATTTTTTAGGATTTTTTTTCGTACCCCCTTCATCTCTCCCACCCCATAAATGTCATTTCAAACAAAAATACCCCCAATTTAACAAAAATTTCCAGAAATACCTACAGTTTTGGTAATCCGGTGGGGTGGTTTTTTGATTCCCGGATTTACCAAAAATTACAGGTAAATCCGGTTCGTAATTTGTGAACCGAATTTACCTGTAATTTTTGGTAAATTCGGGAATCCAAAAACCCCCACGTGTTCGTATCATATTTTAAATTGTTTATCGTAACACGCTCGTATCGTATTTTACTCGTATATCGTAACGCGTAGAAATGGTTAATCAACTTATCTTAACGTGTAGAAATGAAAATACGGTAGAAATGGTTAATCAACTTATCTTTACTCGTATATCGTAACGCGTTTGTACCTTATTTTAAATCGTAACACGCGGGCGTATCTTATTAAAAAAAATAGGGGGTTTCCCGAATTTACCTCATACGTATGTAAAGTCGGTTCACAAAATATGAACTGGAATTACCTACCTATGAGGTAAATCCAGGAATCCCCACGATTTTTTTTTTTTAAAAAAAATTCACGAACCGGATTTACCAACAATAGAGGTAAATTCGGGAAATTTGCTTTTTTTTTTTAACAAAAAATTTAAGGAGTTTTATTGGGATAAATGGTATTATGGGGGTGTGGTGTAGAATGAAGGGGGTACAAAAAAATCCAATTTTTTATCATTGATTTTATTTATTTATCAAATCAATGATTTTCTTATAAATGATTAAATTTAATCTGATATGGGAAAAAAATATTGAGATTACTCGTTTTGCAGTTTTATTTAATTTTGTCATGCAGAAGCATTAATCAAGTGAGCAAAGTATTGAGCAAAGTATACTTTCCTAAACAACCGCATCGGTCCAATTGAAGTCATTTGGCGCGGCTACTATCCGCTGTGGCGGTATCGGAAAATCTGATCATAACAGAATTGAAATCAGAAAGAAATAAACGCGGCACTTGACTTAACACGGAGAGTGTACCGTGCTTTGCAATGGGCATAATTCCGCGCCTTTCAATTTCTCATCTCAATCTCTCAAATCTCAATTACCAGTCATGATTAGCAAGATTTCACCACAACGCCTATTGTTCGCGTTAGGGTTTCTGCTTTCTACCGCAATTCCCTTCGCTTGCGGTGAATCATCTACATGCTTGACAGTCTATAAGAACGGCGGTGCTCCGGCGGTGTTCCAATCCCCAAAATGCCCCCGCTGGAAGCTCTTCGAATACGATTCTCCTCCCAAAACCACGACGCGTTGCCAGTCTTCGGTGCTCCAGGGCCGCAGAAACTCTCAAGAGGATCGCACTTTCTGTATCCTCGATGTTCGCATTCCCTTCCCCGGTACGCTATTCGAAGTTCTCTTCTCTCTCCTCTCTGGTTCGTGTTCCAGAAGCTTCATCGGAAGCATTCGTTCTAATTCTCTGCGTTTAATGCTATAACAGGTGCGATGGGAATCAAGGAGGTCGCGGTTGGGATTGTGGCCGTTTTCGATGGTCATAATGGTGCAGAAGCCAGTGAGATGGCGTCGAAACTTTTGATGGAGTATTTCGTTCTGCATACTTATTTTCTTCTTGATGCTACGTATTCTGTTATATCTAAGACGTCGACGGGAACGTTGCTTGACAAAAGAGGTCGTGATCACATAGAGCTACTGAATAGATGGAAAGAGATTCTAGGTTGGAAATGGCATGAACTGCATTATGAAAGGTGATTTAGGATCTCTTGTTTTACTTTTCATTAATAATAACTGAAAAGTGTTTCTGTTTCTCTATTCTCTAGTCTTGTTGATTAAACGTTGAGTCTAGCTTATAATGAATGTGAAGTATGAACGGTTGGTTTTATGAAGAGTTGTAAATGCCAAAGTGAGGTATTGATGTTTTCTTTTTATGAACTTAAAACGAACTTATGTCAGTTAGAAATGCCTATGGTGCATATCAAGGTTTATTACGAGGAACTTTTGAACGAAACCTACAAACTCCGACACGTCAAACAAGGTGGAAGTGAATGTAAACAGTAACCCATTTTTACACTTCTTCCGTTCTCGTTCAACTACCCTTTGTATTGTAGCAAACAACATTTTCCTTTTTCAGTATCTTCCTTGTCTACTAAGTGTATCAAAGAACAGTTAGTTTTTAGTTCTTTATATAAAAATATAAAAAAAAAACAGCAATTAGTTTTACATTCCTTTTGTTTCTCATATTTGTATGTCTATCTCAACTGTAAATATTTTCACAGGTTGCAGAATACGTTTTCTGCAAATTTTGATGATTCTTTTCACTTGGAAATTTTGAAGGAAGCATTGTTGAGAGCAATCCATGATATTGATGCTAAATTTTCTGAGGTAAGTTTGACATTTTGTTCACTTTTAGAAAACATTAGTTGATAAAGTTCAGAGAAAACATTAGTTGATCCTTTTGTGTATCTGTTCTTGTATTGACCTCTTTCAATTTAACTATGAAGGAAGCCTCTAGACATAGCCTTCATTCAGGATCTACAGCAACCGTTGTATTGGTTGCAGATGATAAAATTTTGGTTGCCAATATTGGAGACTCTAAGGCTTTCTTGTGCTCTGAAAACGTTCAGTCTCCAAAGGAGGCTAAAGGTGAGAAAGATTATGAAATATAATAAAACTGTCAATGTTAATGATCTACTTTGTCATGCCATTAATATTATTAGAATATTGTATATTTTTCGGTTTGGTCTCTTCTTTTGTCTAAATATATGATATATGATATGACATGTGGTTATGCCCAACTTACTTTTCATTTAAAGGAAACATGACTAGATGGTTGTTTATTTTAATTCCTTGTATGTAGCCTCTTTATTAAAGCTATATAAGCAGAAAGAGCATGATGGTTCTGTTTCTGTGTGGGATCGTGAAAAGTACAAATTGGCTTCTTCCCATGGACTCACTCATTTTGCAGTGAAGGAGTTGACCAGTGATCATCATCCAGACAGAGATGATGAAAGAATTCGAGTGGAAGCAGCTGGTGGCCAAGTTCTAAATTGGGGTGGTTTGCCTCGGGTAAATGGTCAGCTGGCTGTCACACGGGCTATTGGTGATGTGTTCTTTAAAAGGTAGGTTGGGTGGGAATTGTTTTCATAAACCCAAGCTGATAGTAAAAGTATGTGTATATTTCTAGGCTCTAGCAGCAGCTTCATGTAATATGCAAACAATTTGTGTTGGTGGTTCATATTGTGGATACAAATTTAAACCGACTCCTATTCTTGTATTAAAATAAAATTGCAAAAACGTAGGGGTGGGTCTGCGCTTTGTCGAGGCTTCAAACCCAATTTACTAATGCATGGAGATTAACAATTTTAGGATGAATGGTTTCTTTACAATCTAAAATTTAATGTTGAAATATTTCTTATGATGAATCGCCAACAGTTATGGAGTTATATCTGCACCAGAAGTGACTGATTGGCAGCCTCTTACTGCTAACGACAGCTATTTGGTGGCTGCATCTGATGGTATTTTTGAGAAGATGAGTGTGCAGGATGTCTGTGATTTGTTGTGGGATGTGCACCGTTTTAGTGACATGAGATCAGAGTGTACCCCTTCATCTTCCTATTCATTGGCAGATTTTATTGTTAATACTGCCTTCAAAAAGGGCAGTATGGACAATATGGCAGCAGTTGTGGTTCCTCTGGAATCTTCCAACTCATCTGCAAACTCGCTTAGAAGAAGCTACGATGAAAACAGGGATGCAGGTTTCCCATTATTTGGTCTGCAGGAACCCGCTTCCAGAAACTCAGGTATGTTTTGTGGGTTTACAAGTTGAACAGACTTCATATCTAGACTCACTACCTCAAGATTTCCTCCTTATGACTGTTTTCACATTGCAATTTTACATAATTATTTTAATGAATATGGTACTATCATCAAGGCTAGGTTCACTATTGTGTTTTAACCCGAAATTAATATATAGACTATTACCCTGACCTCTCCTGCAGTTTTTGAACCCTATATTTCTTCGTCTTATGTTTTGAATATTGCACTTGCCTCCCTATCTTGGTTTTTATCAAACAAAAATCTCCCATGTTATAATTTTTTCATATGTCTACTTCCCCTACATACAAACTTCTACACAACTTTACTCGGATGAACTTTGAAGATTCTCAAACTTCAGGTAAGGTCAGTTTTTTTTTTCTTTGCTAAAAGAAAAAATTTACTGTAATGAAGAAAAAAATTTCAACGAGAAAGGAGGATAATCCTAAGCAAACTGCAAAAGAATAAAGAAAACTGCCGTGTAAAAAGAGAAAATCAGTTGAACAAAGTTTTCCCAATCTCTAAACCATCTGTTAGTTGAAGTGCTTACACCAAATCAATCCCTAGTGAAGTTTCCCAAATGGGTTTACACCAAATAGAGGCCAAATTCTTAATTTGATCCTGAATCAAGTGACGTGACAAAGAAACCTCGTAAAAATACGAGAGTTCTGGTCCAACCAAATGTACCTAATAGTTGCAGCATAAATCGCGCACGGGCACAAAATATTGCTACTTTACTTCTACCAAAATCATGAAAGCTAATTATCAAGAACTGATCCAGGGATCTACGGCACACCCAACATTTACTGAAAATGCCAAATAAGGAGTGCCATAATGAAACTTGTGTAGGAAATATAAGAACAGGCTAGGAAAGGATTACATGCAAACACCAGTCTACACACAACACACATTTTAGACAAAGAGCCTCATGCTGCGTATGGAAGTACTAGTTCTATTAAGGACCACCGGCCAAACTAAGTTGACATTAGAGGGAGCTTTGGATGTCAGGGTTTATCAAGGAGAGAAGTATCCATAATTCCCTCTTCAAGAAATAAGTAAGAAATTGAACCCAAAAATATTGAAAACATCCCAGAAAGATCAATGGACCAAATCCCTTTATTTTGGTTAGAAGGCAAATGAATAGATCCAAGGTGGCCAATAATAGACTCCAATTCAAAATATTCAGTTTCATTTAAATTACGACTCTTGGGGCATTTTAAAAATTGTGGATTGGAGAATATTTTATATGACTATAGGAGATAAACTTAGATATTTGAGCATAATATAAAGATATTATGAGATATTATTTTATATTCTAACAGTAGTAATTGGTTTATGTTATGTTTAACTTGATGAAATAAATCAAACTTTCATTGGTATATGACTATATGCTGAAGTTATTTAATTTCGTTATTCCTCGTTATGTAGTTTGTGTCTTTTACTTTTTTTTGTTACTGGTGCCTATCAACTAATTTTTTGTTTTAAACTTGTTCAGCTAGTGACATCACCTCTGATCTAATGCACTCGGATCATCCTCATCTGGCAGATACCAAGTTTAAGCGAATATTGGTATGGCTGAGAGCCATTAAAATATTTTTATGTCGATTTCCTCCTTATTTTGTTTATCTCATAAATTGTCATGATGGGACTTTTGAAGCTATTGGTTTTAGTCTTAGATAAAGAGACGAGAAAAAGAATAAAGACTTTTAAGAATATGACTGGGATTTATTATTTGATTATGATGATGATATATAAAAGCTAACTACCAATCCCTATTTATAGGGATTTAGACGCAGGATTTGTAGTCCAAATTGAATAGGGAAACTAATCATAACTAAGTGATAAAAACCTAAAATACTCTAAGATACGATGAAATGTTTTGAGCTTGTTACACTTACAAGTATACCCTTTGAAAGACATGTCCAAACCAACTAGTACCAAAACCACAACCAACTTGTATGAATTGCAGCAAACCAGGCTGCATGTTACTAGGCCAGCGCGTATAGCAGCTGAAGCCCAAGTCGGAATGTCACAACTTTGAACCAAACTACAACATTCTAGTGCTTTAACAATAGCTGAAGCCTAACTAGAAGATGTCAAAACTTCGAACCAAATCCAAAGGATAAAGTAGCAGCTGAAGCCTGAAATCAATTGCGGCATAGAAAAACAGCACCGACACCAAAGAAGCATCTGAAATAGGGGAGCTGAGAGCCAGGATATTAGTCAAAACCAGTATGGTGGACCAAATTGGACTTCAGAGTTTCAGGAAATAAGGATCTCTATCTTCAGACATGCAGCACACAAATGACTAAATGGTGGTGTGTAGAAGATTTGCTGTCATGGGAGTAATTTATATGTTTTGATTTGACTGAAAAGATCAAACTGCTTTACTGGGATTCTTGGAATTTCAGCCATAGTTTTTCTATGCAGGACAAAAGCTTTGTATCCTTTTTGAACTCGAGAGTCAAGTTTTTCCATGCGTAGAATTTGATCATCAATTTCTCAGTTTCTCACTCACATGGTGGTGTGATGGTTTTTTTGGCTGAAACCAGTTACATATACAACCAAAAGGAAAAAACAATTGATTTTATTTTTAGAATGTAAGAGAATATCTTATAATATATCATATATGAGATACAGGTGTGAATTTTCATTTTCTGGGAATTAGATATTGTCCTTATGTGTTCTCAAGAATAAATTTCCATCTTTCTCTATGTACTTTTTTCATAATAAATCATTCCTTTACCTTGAAACAGAGATCCCTCTGGTCAAAGTTAGTCTCAATGAATACCTTTTGGTTTAACTATGACAGGTTGAAGTGAAACATGGTGATTTTGGATGTTTTTATTTATCTGAAAATATTGGCGACTCCGTGGATTCTAAGCGGCCTCCCAAAAAAGCTGACCGGGAAGATTATTTGTATGAACTACCTCAGCCTCTACCAGATGTCCTTCACCAACATGCTGGTAGTAAGCAAAGATGCCATGCTATCTAATTACATATGTTGGTGCATTTTGTGGTTGTTCACTTGTTCTTAATTTGTTGCTGTTATTTTGCATTTTTTTGGTTGTGTGCTGACAATGAAATTCTCTTTGGATGGTTCTTTTTCAGAAATAGACGGTCCTGTAAATTTGTACAACAACCAAAACTTCTGTTTTCACCTTGGTCCAGTTGTCAATGCAGCCAAAGATCAATGCATAAATCCTGAAGGCTTTGCCAATTTTATTGGTCTTCTCGAATCAATTCCTTTACAGGATACTGGCTCAAATAACGGGTCTTCTGATTATTCAATGCCTAATTTAAGGTAAATCTATCTGCTTTGAATTCCTATGCACTGACACATCTATAAGCCAATATAGTTGCTAGTAAAAGACAGTGAGGGTAATATCTTGTGCCATAGTTACTTTTTAAGTGCATACAGTTTTGTTATTCCCTCAAGTGTAATTTTATCTGACGGCCAATATTATCGCTGTTACAATTACATTGTATGAGACGAAAGTATATATTTTTGCAAATTTGATGCTTGTAAGTGTTATTCTTTTTCTCAATAAGCCAATATGCATTTTGGTCTGTAGGTATGTATTAAGGAAGAGTTTTGGTCGAGGATCATATGGTGAAGTATGGTTGGCTTTTCATTGGAATTGTAATCAAACTAATAATGCTGCGAATATGAGCGAGGATGACAATAATAGAAACGGAAGCTCAAGTAATCCTGATTGTCAGGATGGTCCTTCCAATTACACCCTGTACATTTTGAAACGTATAATGGTAATACATTTGAGTGAAGTAGAACTGCTTTTATTGCTTTCAGTGCATTAGGATCTCTTTGGGTCTCCTAATGCATTGCAAGAAAGAAGTTGGTACTTATTTTGTTTTTCCCGACAACATAATTAACATGGAATAACTCTTCTGCCTTACTTAAAGAATCCTCACCCACCTTCTGGAAGATAGATAGTCATTTCTATAAATTGGGTGATTATTTAGCCTCAGGGGAAACTGCTTGCTTTATTCTATCAATTGATTTGCTTCTTTTCAGCTTCTGTTGTACACTTTGGATCTTGGTCCTCGATTTCTCTGTTTTGTGATGCTCTTTTAGTAGATGTCTATAAATCTATAAGTTAGATGTGTTGTTTTTAATCTTATAAAGTTATCACCAAAAATAAAAACCGGTTCTTTTGCAGTATTTGATTTCATTGATTTGAATAAATTTGAAATACTGAAATTTCAAATTTTTATAACCTGTTCATGATTTTCTATCCAGTTAGTTTCCATTTTATTTCTTTACTCCCAATATAAAGTGCTCTATACATTGTTCGTTCCTCCTTTTCCATTTTCTATCCCCCCGCTTGTCTCTTATTTCTACTGGAAATTGTCTCATGCTCCCTCCATTGGACTTCTATCCTTTCTCATTTCTCTCTTAACTGGTTACTATCTCATGCCTGTCCGTATTCTCAACAGAAGTTTTTCAAACCCTTGTGTCTTGACCATAATTTGTTAACAATACCTTTTGAGGATAAAAATAAATTGGCCCAATGAAGAGAAGTGAAGTATGCATAGATTTGGTGCTCTTTATGTTTTCTGCTTAGACTTCCAAAGACGAAATTGTGTTCAGGAGGCATTGTATGTTTAATTATGCACGTGTAAGCATGTAGCACAAGTAACTCATATACGTACTAAACAGGTAGAGAGAGGGTCTGCTGTTTACTTAAGCGGGCTGAGGGAAAAGTACTTTGGAGAAATTTTCTTAAATGCCTCTACGTGCTTTGAAGATCTGCTATCAGTTGGTAAATCACACCGTGTATTGGAAACATCACAATTTGGTTCTGAGAATTCGTTTCCAAACAACTTTCAACTATATGAAGAAGGTTTGAACCATATTGCAAGATATATGGAGTCGTTTGAGTCTCGATCCAATGAAATATGGCTTGTATTCAGTTTCGAAGGAGTGTCATTGTCAAAGCTTTTATATACTGTAGAAGAGGCATATGATACTGCCGAGAAAGAAAGGCATGAAGAAGTAAAACAGGTTCAGATACTACGTCCATCAAAGTGGTGGCATTGGCTGAAAACGACAGAAGAAGGGCAAGAGGAAATGCGCAACCTTATCTGGCAGCTGGTATGTCTTCAATGCCACAACTTGTTTACAACCAATAAGGATAAAACTAAATTATGTTGCTTGTGGTTATCATTATTGATGCTTTTATTATTACTAGCAGAAATACAGACACAATATATGTTCCTTGTGGTTATCATTAGTGATGCTTTTATTATTACTAGTAAAAAGATGAGAACTGTCATGCCCGTCCGTCTGTCTGCTTTTTCTATTGCGATAACATGCGTATTTATATTTTATAGAATTTATTATTGAATTTTCGTTTTGAGAAATTCGATATCGCATATTAATGTATTTGTTTGTATAAACTAAGATTATTCAGTAAATTAAAGAACAACAGTGACCAAGGAATCATACATGTTTCACTTAAAAAGTCAAACTATTATTAAGCAAAAAAATTAAATTAATGTCTAATCTCTGAACAAACTAATAATATCAAATTTGATAATTTCAATTTACAAATTCAAATTATCAATTCAAATTGATAATTTTAATTGATTAATATTTAATTTTAGATAAAAAAAATTTATTTTAAAATGCTAGTTGATTCAAGGGTAAAAAAATAGCTAATCCAAGGATATAATGGTCTGAAAAAGTAGGACACCTAAAAGTTAGTTAATGGAAGAGTTTTCATATATATATATATATATATATATATATATATATATATATATATATATATATATATATATATATATATATAAAGTAGGACACTAGGGGTGTCCCTAACCCGAATACATAGTGCAAACAAGCACAAGAAACTATTTTCGACTAATACACGTTAGTAAAGACATCGTAGGCCCTTCGGCTCATATAGATATTGATATATATATAATCTCTGAACAAATTGATAATTTAAAAATGGATAATTTGAATTTACAAATATAAATTAGTTCTAATTGATAATTTGAACTTATTAATATTTAAGTTTCGCTAACAATTTTTTTTTTTTAAAAGGTTAGTTGATTCAAGGGTAACATAATAGCTAATTCAAAGGTATAATGATCTCAAGAAGGCGCACATCAAAAAATGAGTTAATGGAGGAATTTTTGTTATATATGGGTATACAAATTATTTGAATCTATTAATATTTAAATTTAGATAACTCATTTTTATTTTAAAAAGTTAGTTGATTCAATTGTAAGAAGTTAGTTAATTCATGGGTATATTGGACTAAATAAGTAATAGACCAAAAAGTTTGTTGATGGAAGAGTTTCCTTATATATAGGGATAGATATAAATTTAGATAACATTTTTTTAAAGAAAGTTGATCCAGGGTAAAAAGTTAGTTAATAGAGGAGTTTCATATATATATATATATATATATATATAGCCTATATAATGTGGATAAGTAAATTCATTTTCGAAGGGAAGGGATGATGCGCAGAAGAAAGAAAATATAAATGATATTGTTGTTAGCTTAAAAAGAGTTGGTCTTTGACATGGTGGTAGAGCCTCTATTACCTAATAGTCATAAGTTCAATCTCCACTGTCCCCATGCTTTTAAATTAAGGTTGGATTTTAATTTTAATAAATTTATTTTTTCTTTTAATTTCATCATGGTCAATAAAGTGTTTGGGCCTTTGGGTTGAATTATTTTAACTAAAATAATTTAATTTCAAGCTCATTAATTAAATTAAATCATTTGGTTAGTTCGATTAATATAGATAAAAATAGTTTAATTAAGTACTCTAATGAATAGCTTAATTAAATTAAATTAAAATCAGCAATCAAATCAAATTAATTTTGATAGGATAAAAAAATGCATATTGATTTACCAAAAAAAATGCATATTGGGTTTTTAGTTCAAAGACATTTTTGTCCTTTAAAACGTGATGTCATATATTTCTTCTAACTTTTCTATCTTATCAAATAAATAAAAGGAGAGATAATCAAAATCAACACTTTTTCTCATACCAAACAATACAAATATTGATCTACTTCAAATTCAAACTCGTTTCTTTCTCTTCACTCTCTTCTTTCCCTTTTCTTTTCTCAAACCAAACGAAGCCTTATGTTGTATAACCATTCTTTAAGCCTTTTCCTAGCTTAAGATTTTAGCAGAGTTGGTCCCTTGACAAGAATACAATTGCAGTATAAGAGCAAGAACAGTGCCCAGCATCTTAGTATATTAAATGAGGTTGATAGAAGCTGATTCAATATATTTATAAATTACACAGAATTCTGCCTTAAAGATGGAGAGAACCTGAATTGCAATTGGAATCTGGTACACACTGACAGAAAATAAGAGAACACACCAATTCTAGAGATATTCGAGAGTCCTAGTCTCTCCCTTCCAAGAATTTGAGAGTTTGGTCTCTCCCTCCTAATATCCTTCCAGTCCCAAACAATTGCCTACCGACTTTTCCATCAGTTTTCCTATTTATTTATTTAATAATAAATGTGTAATAAGATAACTGTTGCCTAATGAATAACTGCTGCCTAATAATATAATAACTGCTGTCTAATTACATAATAACTGCCTAATTGCATAATAAATGCCTAGTGAAACTGGTTAGGACAGTAACTGCTGTCTAACAACACTCCTCCCCAACAGTTTCACCTTGTCCTCAAGGTGATGGATTACATTAGTTTCCACCAAGGTCCCATAGCTTAAAGGAGAACAACAGCAATGTGTGAAACATGAGAACTTATGCCTGGATCATATACTCTGTTTGGGGTGGTATTTTTGGCCCAAAAATGCAAGCTTTAGTTTCTGTTTTCCATATCCAAAATAGAGGCTGAATGACGTGCCCGTGGCCAGTTTCTGCAATACACGTTTTTTTGTTTCCTCACATCCGCATCTTTGAAAAATTGGGTCAGCTTCATGTGTATTTTCAGTTCTGCAAGGGAACTTTCATTTCTTTTTCCTTCATTTTTCGTCTGAATTCCCCCCTTCTCGTCTACTATCGCAATTGGAATTTGTTTTCCTTGGTTAGTCTCTTGTTGAAGATCGCAGGAACCTTTAACCGTCAATGGCTCCTGTTCCATTTCGGCTTTTCTTCTTGGATATAAGCAAGATGTCCTGGTACTTAAAACACCAAAGAAATGCAAGCAAAAACTTGCTTCAACTAACCTGTTGATGGTGTTGATTCCACCAGTCTGACCAATGGTGAGCACGACCTCTAAGCAACTTCAACACTTCTGTCAATTTCTCCTCTGGTGTCTCCCTCGTTTCAAAAGGTTTCTCAATGCATAACACCCACCAATATGCATCTTCTTCTCCATCAAACACCCGGAACTCCATTTCCGGCACGATATACCACAGTTCCAAGATTGATGCTTTGATACCACTTGATAGAAACTGGTTCAATATATTTATAAATTACACAAAATTCTGCCTTAAAGATGGACAGAATTTGAATTACAATAGGAATCTGTTACACACTGACAGAAAATCACAAGAACACACCAATTCTAGAGATATTCGAGAATCTCTAGTCTCTCCCTTCCAAGAATTCAAGAGCTTGGTCTCCCTCCAAATATCCAGTCCCAAATAATACTGACTTTTCCATCAGTTTCCCTATTTATTCAATAATAACTGTATAATTGCTGCCTAATAATAGTAAATAACGACTGTCTAATTACATAATAACTGCCTAGTGAAGCTGGTTCTGACAGTAACTGCTGTATAACAGAGATTTTTACATCTTAACTGCTTTATTAATTTCTTATTATGTGTAGATAACTAAACTAGGTATCCACCTTTTCTCTTTCTCATTGTCTTTTGCGTATCATAAGCCTCTACATGGAGTTCTCATAAACCTGTTTTTATTAGAATCGGGTTAGCATGCAGCCGGGTTTCTATTTGAAGATAAACATCCTTAATTTTTTCCCCATTTTTTCTTTTAATTTCCCAGTCTCAAACCCCAATCACGTGGAGAACATTCATTATTCAAGTATATTAAATTGTTAAGAGAGTTTTGGAGGTTTGGTATTTGAATATCTTCTTTTTTTGATTGCTAATCAATTTTATTGATATTTTAAGCACAAAAACGCGGAAAACTTATATTTGTCTGAATATGCCTTTATGAAATTTCCAAGGGACTGTGGATTTTATGCTACTATTCTTGACAAATACTCTCTTTTGTTTGCTCAGTTATTGGCGCTCAAGTCTTGTCACGATCGCAATATCACACACAGGGATATTAAACCTGGTAAGACATAGGGGTAGTTGGTAGTGCCTAAGGGACGTGTATGCATGTTGATTTCTAGATGAACAGAATATTGTTTTACAAAGGATATCAATTAGTTAGCATTATAAAATTTCAAGTAATTAATTTTGAATTTATTTCCTTTTATAGAAATTTAGGGTAAGGTTGTGTATATGTGGTCTAAATGACCTGGCCCTTCCTCAGATTTCCCTTTTCATGCGGAAATTTTTGCACCGGGTTGCCCTATTTGTTCAGTTAGTTTATTTTATGGAAACTGACCTGACTTTACTGTAATATTTCTGTATTTTGGGTTCTTGTATTTGCGAAAACAAATTAAGTTGAAATCAAATATGGTAATTCAATAAATTTGCCATCTCAAATATGCGGGATTTGTCTCACTTTTGTGTTTAACTAATGCTTGTTTGTGAAAACACTACACTTACGTTAGCCCTTTATCTATAGTGCATAATAAGACTGCTATTGTGATCATTTGATTTTTGTATGTTTGAATTTTTTATTTATTATACTCTAATCCAATGTTCAATTGAAAGGACTCGTTTGTTTGTAAAATTTAACTGAGTTGAGGTGTTTCAATTTTGAAGAGAATATGGTGATATGCTTTGAAGACCAGGAGTCTGGGAGATGCTTGAAAGAAATTCCGACAAAAAATGATAATTTTTCCGCCAAAATGTACAGTGAAGTATCTTAGTAACCTTTATTTTAACTGGTTTTTAGAATAAGAAATTGATAGGAAATGATTCAACCTTCTATGCCCGATATTTGAACCACGGATATGTCTTGTTAACTTCTATATATAATGTTATTTGCTCAATTGTGGTTTAATCTGTCTTTTGCATTTATTTGTGAATTTAGCTTCAATTTTAATATTATCTAAAATAATGATCGGACTCGAAAGTAATATCTTATAATATTCACCTGATATTTTCTTGTATCATTGTTTTTGTGTATCTAAATGGCTTCCGGCCTAATAAAAACCGAGAAGGAGTGAAGTTGTAACAGAAGAGAAAGAGAGAGAATGGAACTGGATTTTGTATTTCTTGTAATCTGAAAGTTAAGCAACAGAATACACATAGCTATCGTATTTTTACCTAGAGCAGTGTTCTAACTGATTTGGAATCAGTTAGTTACTGCACAACAGAAATAGAGCTTGATGGCTGGTTGCAGAAGGAGGTCTTGATGTAGGGGTCCTTGGAGGTAGTGCAGAATGGGCTTCACTCCTGTCAAGGGGTTGGTTGGGAGAGAAGCTAACATGCCTTGTTAACAGGATAGCTTATTTTGGGCCTTGTTATGGTGGCATATTGGGGAGCACCCACAATGGACCGATAGAGAGAGCACCTTCGAAATAGTCTTAAGCCATATTTGGCAGCTTCAGACTGGATACTATAGGAGTAGATATCCCTTTCGCTTTACTCATGTTGGCTTTTGCAAGTAAGTCTCTGATGTATTTTGTTTGGGAAAGGAACAACCTGCCATTTTTGAGTTGATTTACCTCAATGCCCAGAAAGTGCTCCAGCTTTCCTAGTTGTTGAATAACAAATTGATCATTCAGTTTTGAGATAAGGTTTTGGAAGTGAGGGAGTGAACTGCCTGTGACAATTATGTCATCAACATATACTAACTCGACACTTGTTTATGTGGCAGTGGTAAGGGTATAGAGAGAGGGCTCACATTTGCTTGAGATAAATCCAAGACTCTTGAGTGCAGAATTGAGTCTCTAAAACCAGTTTATGTGGGAATGGTAAGGGTAAAGAGAGAGGGGTCACATTTGCTTGAGATAAATCCAATACTCTTGAGTGCAGAATTGAGTCTCTAAAACCAGGCCCAAGGACCTGTTTTAGCCCATAAATTGCCTTGTTTAATTTGCCATCCGAGTATTGTGTGTCCATAAGACTTGTTTTGGCCATCCCAATGGTAGCAAGAAAATTGGGTTATGTCTTATCTCTAAGACTGGTTTTGGCCATCCAACTATTGCGTATCTATATATCTTGTGTACATATTCTACTGGTTTTGTAAATTTGTAAAATGAATTTGACACCCTTTTGCTGTTTATTGAAGGCGTATTATTGACTTTGGAAGTGGAATTGATGAATTCACACTAAAGCATTTATATGGTTCTACTGGGCCTTCTAGGTATATAACTGCTCTTTCTAAATACTGATCGTTTATGTATTTGATCTGTTTATTTGTGATTCTTGTGATAAATATGGTTTATATTATTTCAGAGCTGAACAGACTTACGAGTACACACCTCCTGAAGCTTTGCTAAATGCTACATGGTACCAAGGTCCAACTAGCTCGACTTTGAAGTATGTCATTTTTTGCATGAATTGAGCATCTTGTATTCATTTTCCATAAAGATTTTGCTTGACAGTTTGATGGATTTAGACACTATTACCTGCAAATGTTGAAAACTTTCTGCAACCACAGATATGACATGTGGAGCGTCGGTGTTTGATGTTAGAGTTGGTTATAGGGACACCAAATGTTTTCCAGATAAATGCTTTAACAAGTGCTCTTTTGGACCGGCATCTTGAGGGTTGGAATGAAGGTGTGAAGGAGCTGGCATACAAGTAAGTGTGTCTTTTAGAAAGGCGGTGATAGAATCTTTAATAATGTGAACTTTAGATGCCCCCTTTCAAAATCCTTTTCTCTCTTTCTCATTTAAGCCAAAAAGGCAGCCAAAATATATTTACCGGTTGTGCCAAATTTACAATGAATGCACTTCTTAGGTGTTCTTTTTGTTTCCAGAGATACCTTTGCCAAACTGTTTGCTGGTGGTTTTTGGTTATAAACTTGAAACTCCGAATTTGTAGCTCAGTGCTGGATGTTCTATTGTATTAGTTTCTAGTAGAATTTGGGTTGAGCCTAACTCAACCCTTCAAAGCCGGTTGTAAGGTGAGGATTGTCCAAGCCTTATAAGCACTACTTGAGTTATATATCTAGGCGTTGTGAGACTCTCAATGCACCCACTCACGCTCTAGGTTGGACATCTAGAGTGTGGAGTGGTGAGCAAATGTTGATGGAATAACATAGATCTTATCCCAATAGTAAGTTGGGCTTTAGGACCTAACTCATTCTCACAAAAAAAACATCTTGTAAGGCAACGATTTCTCAAGCCTTATAAACTTTACCGAGGCCACATATGTAGTTGATGTAAAACTCTTAACACTCTCCCTCAAGCTCAAGATTGGACATTAGAGCGTGGAGTCATGGAGAAATGCGGGTGCAACAACAAAAATCTTGGCCCAATAACAGATCTAAGATAGACACTTGTTCCACGTACAAGCTATCTAAAATACCAAATGCTCTTTTTAATTTTTATCTCCTACTCAATAATTTTTTTTCTCTCCCCTACCTCTCTTTTCTCTCCTCTATTCTTCCCTTCTTTCTCTCTCTCCCTCTCTCTCCTATCTCATTCTTCTCTCTCCCTCTACCTCTCCTCTCATCTCACTCTCTTCCATCTTCCCATCTCATGACCTCTTTCCCTCCTCTCATCTCTCTCTCCTTCATCTCTCTATTCTATCTTCTCTCTCCATCTCTTCTCTCTCTCTCTCTCACTCACTCATATCTCTTTATAATTTTATAATTATATATTATAATATATGTTATATAAATCATTATATACATCATAAAAGGAATTATAGTAAATTTTACAATTTTTTGCTTGTTTTGTCCATTGTCTACCAAACAGACAGTGTACGACACAAAAAAGTTGTCCAATCCAATACTTATCTATTTACAAATCAAACGGACCCTTACTGTCCTCAGTGGATTTTCTTGGGATTCAGTTTTATGCTCTAGATTGAACTCGAGAATTTTTTGTCTCTTTAAACTATTTTTTAGGCATGGCCATGCTCTTTGGAATTTTCCCATGTTATTTGTATTTTTTAAATATCAAGGAAGGAGACAATAGATGCTCTGAAAAATCAAAGCTCCAGGCATGTTAATTTCAATGTTATAATACTGTTTTAATTAGTTTACTTAAATTAGGCATTTATTTTTAAAATCTCTGACGGATTTTCTCTGCCAAAACCAATAGATTTTAGAGGCTTCATGTTTAACAACGAAACATTTGAATTCTCCTTCAAGGGTAATATATGCAGGGTTGGGCTCTTACATTATGGAAACTAGCGCATGCATCTTGGCTTCCATGTAGTTCATGGTTTAAGCTTAGGACTCTCTGTTCTGAAGACTTACATAATTGATTGTGACTACGAGGGAATAAATAATCGTCTATTCTTTTTAACCTCTGGGCTTTATAAGTGTAACTAACATTTATTTTATTAATTGGTGGCAGACTTAGATCTTTCATGGAATTGTGCATCTTAATCCCCGGGGTTTCTGGCAGTTCCTCAAAAAAGTATCACAAAGTGAATCAAGTAAGTTTTCGGTCTTAACTGGATTAGTCTCCTGTTTATGACCTTGTCCAAAGCTAATTATTAATCTTAATGCAAAGTTTATTGACGTCTTTACTTTTATAATGGGAATTCTTTTGCTATATGTTATAAGGCTTTAACATATTTTTTGTCCCTAAAAAATTTTCGAAATTTGTTTTTAGTCCTTAAAAAAATTCACCTAATTGTTTGTAGTCCCCGATAAATTTTGTCACCACTTTTGGTTGCCTAAGTCAAGTGGTCTCTTGTTATCTGATGAAGTGGCAAGATGACTCAACAAATTTATGCTTACGAGGATGCATATTGTTTGCCACATAGTATAATAATGCTACAATGATTAAAATAAAGTAATTAATGATTTAATTGAAACATGTATTTATATAAAAAAAGCCAATTCAATTTCAGAAACCCTAATTCCCTTCCCTCATCCTACTAGATATTCCGCCAGGACCTCCTCACTACCCCTTCTCTTCCACCAGCATCATCCCCGCCCGACTCTCTCATTTTTGCCACAAATCCGATCTACTCCCTCTTTCCTCTCGGCATAAACACAGCGGCAGTAGAGCAACACTTGCTTGCCCCTTCTTTTTTCTGCAGTGGCGATATTGACTTAAGGTTTCTTCTACTCGCACACTGGTTTTAGGTTGTGAGGGGTACAGAGAATATGGGAGGTCACTGCCTACGGGTTCTATTATTGGTCTGATCTGCTGGATTATCAAGGGAGAGCCAGCATTTGTTCCATTCAAAATGACCAAGAATGATGAAACATTGGATGCAAGAATGGTTGAGAGGGTTGAAGTGTTAGAAAAGAGATTGGGAAGGTTGGAAGACACGGTCAAATCGTTTGTGGCGAAATTCTGTCAATCCGTCAATCAAAACTGCAAAGATGACATAAAAGCAGAGCATGGAGGAAGTCTCTCCTGTATCAAATCTTGACATCTGCAAAAGAGAATCAATTAAGTAATAATTTATTTGGTTTGAGATATCAAGCTACTTGTAGCTATATTGGCCTACTTAATGCAATTTTAAGATTGTGAAAATGTTAGGAACCTAAGAATTAGAATAGAAAAGGATACTGTTACATTGAAAAGAAATGAGATAGGAAAGAATAGGAGAGATTATCTCCTCCAAAAGAATGATGCACAAGAGAGAATACTCTCCAACATTGGCTTAACCCATCAAATGATTAGAATATTCAATGAATGATTCCTCTAATTCACTAGCCTCCTATTTGTAGATGAGAGGGATGTAACTTCCCATTAACTAACTCATCTTTATTATAACTAACTAACTCATCTTTATCCTAACAGAAAAGCGGGCATATCTCATCAGTTTACTACCTATGATGAAATATAGCTGATAGGTAGGACTTTTTATTCCTCCGAATTAGTTGCAGGAGCCAACATTAAACATTGATGTCTGGATTTCATTTACAACAGCCAAAGCCTTTTCCGAGTAGGTGGTGTTGATTACATGGCTCAAACGCCGCCATAATGGCTCCCAAGTTTGGGTGGTAGTACTTTCCAATCACAAATAACACCTAATGCCCTCCTCCATTTTGCCCCTCCACTTGGATCCTATGGTTTATATCATTTCGTATGTTGTACCTGAGAAACCTTAACTGTATGACTGATGAAATTATATCATCTCCAATTTTCACCTCTAAGTTAAAACTTAAAACTAGTGTGACTCTTGCTAAAATTGCATTCCATGTACTTCATTTTTGTCACAATATATAAGCTAGAGAATATAGTTTCTTCCGATGTCCATGTAGGCAACTATCAGTTCATCCTAGTCTAAAACATCATACACCAAAGTCTTGGGATTTCATTCCCTTGGTGATGATGGACTTGTTAGTCTGTCTCTAGATCAGCACATTCCCACGGTTTAGTTGTTGGAAGCATGCTGCCATCAAATTTTTTTATTTTGGATATATTAACCTAATGAAGTTTTCATGTTTGTCAATTCAGGTTGGAGTTTCACCTGCATCCTGGAAATGCTCCGAAGAATTTTTCTCTCATCAAATTAAGAGTAGAGATCCTCTCAAAATAGGGTTTGCTAGCTAACTTTTTTATGCTTTCATTCTTATCATGCTATGAAATCTACCTAGTTTTTTCCTATGGTGCAATTGTTTTCTTGTCATAATATTGTTCTTCGTCTTGCAGTTTTTCAAACATCTGGGCTTTACGGTTAGTGCGCCAACTATTACTCTGGGATCCGGTAAGTTTCCTGATTATTATTGATTTTATGTCATCTTTGTGATCCTTTGAGCTTCCTACTTTCAAAACAGCTTGATTGAAGAAATTAACTAAATTATTTGCCAACTGGTCTTAGGTTTAAAGTTTAATTGCCTATGTGGAGGTGTACTAAGCTCTGTTTTATGTCAGTAATTGGAGCTAGTTTAGCTCGTTATAGAGGCTTTTCATTTATAGTAGTTTTTGTTGCGTGTACGTTAACTTGGACAAAATCCCTGTCTCGGTTTATGACTATTGAGCTAGTTTTCATTTTATATTCCTCATTCTCTAAGCCTTTGTTTTATATTCGTTGTTCAGTCTATCCAGTCAACAGCTAGCCATAATTTTGTGCACCAGATACGGCTAATAGTAATATCTGCTTGCTTTACTTGGGTAATGATGTATCTGATAAGGCTTCTCTTTAAATTGTAGGAGGATCGGCCAAGTGTTGACGAGGCACTGCGGCATCCCTATTTCCAACCTCCACCAAGAGGATGGAAACAACGACCAGTGTGATTTCATTTACCCAATATTGCACCGAAACAACGACCAGTGTCTTGCACTGAAATATTCATCCCAGGTGAATAGTTTCTGCCACCATGCTAATCTGAAATTTTCAAATTGGTGAGGCTATACATTCTTTTGGTGATCATCGAGTTCAAGATTACCGGGTATCACATAACGGGGTCTCACCTTACTGAAGCAAAACATTCCTGCGAAGAAGGCACAATAAGCTACATTGTGCAATATACTACACGACGTTATCAAGCTGACACTACGTTGTCAAAACAAGTGAATGTCCATATTTATGCCCGAATAAATAACTGACCTGGTAATTTTTTATATATATAAAAAGAGTGCCGGCAGGTGTAAAAATTACTGACGGTATATATAGGACTAACCTTAGGAGCCAGGTGAGTATGGCATGCTTGGTATTATATATTGAAATGTAGAGGTTATGTTCTTTTTAGCCTTTTTTGCATGATTTAATGCACTCTATTTAAAAAGACGGATTCGACTGAGTTCGATCCTCGAAAATGGAACAAATTTGAATCAAACTTTATTTGAATCAATGACAGGTTCTGCGAACCTGATGTATTTTACTTGTATCATGAAAAACTGTAGTATAAAAAAAAGGTTAAAATCTTTTGGTCTCTACATTTTTGCTTCCTATATTGGGTTAAATGCTGACATGGACAAGTGACTAGGTGACATGGCATGACTTTTCATTGATGATTGTGATAACTTAGTTGATTAGTTGATTGTCACTTTTTATTTATTTAGAAATTATAAATATTATTAAATATTAGTAGAAAGACGAGAATTATTATTACTCATCCAATTCCACTTTTTATATAAAAAACACTTTTTAGATTCATTCAATAAATGATGTATCTAGTCAATATTAAAAACTAAATTATCTAAAAAGTGTTTTTTTGCTTATAAAGTGGACCGGAGGGAGTATTATTATTGTGGCGATAATACATAAAGATGAAAGTAAAACAAACCACAACACAGCTGAACATAAACCATTGTCCTTAATTCTCTCATCCACCATTCTCTTTGAACCAACTAGTCAGGAACTAACTATGCCTATAGCTTCAAGAAGAAAAACAAAACAAAGCAAGAAAAACAAAACTTGGTTCAACCCAACCAACATTCGTCAGCTGCGGTTCAACTCCAACCTCAAGGTGATGTGAATGTGATGATATGTTTGGAATCACGTTCCTTAATCTCCATCTCTTCATCTCTCACTCACTTGAATGGCATAAAACATCGTTCTTTATTTCATCTCCAACTCAGATTTTTTATTTGTTCAAAGAATAGCAGATTTGAAAAATGAAAAAAAACACAATCTGGGCCAATTGTTGCCCAACCCAAATCTAACCACCCATGTTACCCGCCCAAACCGAAAAACCGAACCCGCTCTAACTGAAATTTAAAATGGGCGGATTTGGGCCAATATATAGCAACCGCGGTTTTGGCCAATTTGGGCCTGTAACCTACCCGCCCGATGTCCCAGCCTACTATACCCCCTTCCCCTCTCAATCATCTCACTCTCATATTTCCATAGTCAATAGTAAGCAAATTTTTTCCTTTTTCCCGAAATTATCATCCATGGATAAATCTGTATTGAACATTTGTCCGAAATTATCATCAAAAGATAATTTCGGGCATTACTGCTAGTGTTTGGGGGCATATAGGTTAGAGAAATTTCTAGATTTATCAATAGGAGATAAATCTGTATGCATGTTTTCTCCGAAAACGTCATCAACGATGAATCCATAGTTGATAAACTTGCCTACAAATTTATCTCCCATTGACAAATTCAGGAACTGCTCAACCCAGAACACCTACGGATTTATCTCGCAATGATAAATCCGGGCATTTTTCAGCCTAGCAACTACGGATTCATCCTTCTAGAATAAATTCGGATTGATTTTTTTTTTGGTTTATTTGTTTTATTAATTTGTTTTTTTTCAGTGGTTTACACTCGAGTCAGGGGCCGAATCCCGCCATTGTCACATGGTTTGGTATCGAGAGGGCACTGGGCACTCATCACAATCAGGTGGCGGTGGTGAAGCTTAAGATACACCAGTGAGTGCTCGCACACAACATAGGATAGTCAGTCACACTTCAGAACGACAAAGACTTGTCTGTGGACGACTTCTCATCGAGCAAGAGCAGGGGTGAGCAGTATGATAGAGCGTTTTATGAGACTCATGAGCCTGGGTAGTTATAGGGGTTGAGGCTGATCCTGCTAAGGCTGGCCCAATGGAGGCTGACACTGTTGAGACTGACCCTATGGAGGTTGACACTCTTGAGGCCGAGCTGGCGGAGGTAGTGGAGCTAGATCTGGGTCCGAGTGACCGCTCCCTATTGAGTAAGATTGATGAGCACGTATCATGATCAAAACTGCGTATAAGACAGACAATAGCTTTAATAAGTTATTTACTATGTTATTATTTACGTTTAATTCTTTTAATATAATATTAATATTAATTCATAATATTATTTCAAACTTGGATCTATGAGTACTTCATGACCAACTGTTTACACTTAGCAATCACATTCTTGCTTATGTGATACCGACAAAGTGAATTGAAACTTTTCGAGAACACCACCTCTATGACACTCATCTGTGCAATATCTCTATCAATGATAAACAGTTCAGGAAGCGCAATATCTACCACAACCAATTCTCTAAGCATCTGCAATACCCATCTAAAATTGTCATACCGCTCATTTGACAAATAAGCAAACCAAACCGAGAATGTCAACTCGGTGGAGGTCACTCCAACAATTACTAAAGGAGAGGGAGTTTGTATTTGTTGGTTTTGTAGGTGTTGTCCAAAATCAAAATCCTTGGCAACATCCGCAATAGGTTGATAGACTCAGGGTGTGTCCACATGATGTCACTAACAACATCAGAGTTCTCAACTCTTCTAGTCCAACACAAATAGTGTTCAGAATCGATCATTCTGATAAGCTCTTAGATCTTAGTTCTAGGACCTATGCGACCCGTACGGAACATCCTGCGCTGTCTATACAACTGCGTGATACTACTCAAGTTGTCCACAAATTTGTTCTTCAATGCATCTAGACTCTTCTCTGGTTTAAAATTGTTTGCTCGTCCACCATAGAATGCCCCTCCTCAGTGAACCACCCAAATATTGGAAGTCCGTTACAAGTTGAATGAGACTTATGATTGTGTACTCCACACCTAACCTCGACTTTCCAGTCCCCAACAGGAGGATTCAGAGGTTTAGTTTTTAGACTGAAAGGACAACCACACTTATTTAAAGACCTCACTCTACCTTTAGAACAACTGTTGTTTACTCCAGTGTGTCTACCATGTCTCTTGCAACAAAAAATAATCTTATTTTTTCTCCCACTTTTACCAATGGCTTTATATGATCTAAGGGATGATAACAATCGTTTCATTGACTTTCCCAATCTCTCTTGCCCAACGTACAAGATTGTCACGGGTAGCAAAAATCTACAAATAATCTAATTTCTCGTTATTATCACATTGAAATAACTTATAAATACTCGTAAAAAATATTAATCATAGATACGTATCTCATTAGTTGTAAATGCATTCAATAAATCCATGGTAAAGGCAAACATCTCATCAACTGTAAACCATAACTGTTTAATTTAAAAATAAATAAATAAATGAATTCTCCAGATTTATGTAATTTATGTATTTCCGGAGCCAAAATTAATAAAATTTATGGAATCATCGTACTGTGATAAATCTGGAAATTCCAAAAATTTCAACGTCTGGATTTATCATCAACACATAATTTCGGTTCACATTTTAATACTCGAATTTATAATAAGCACATAATTCCGGAAATTTTAATTTACTTTTCATACGGAAATACCATTTTACATGTATTTTCGGGAATTTTTTAAAAAATTACTACGAAAATACCTCTTTAGAGTGTAATTCTTGGAATCCTCAAAAGTTGAGGGGTATGGAGTAATTTTTGGTCAAAATGAGAGGGGTATTTTAGTATTAAATCACATTAGGGGATATGGTGCCTAATAAGAGGGTATGAAAATCATTAGCTTAAAAAATTAAGTCTAATGTAACATTTTGAGAAGGCTAGAAGAAAATGAGGACTGACCCATTTTGAGAAAGCAACACTGATAGGCTCATACTTCGTACAACCTCCTATTCAGAGGAAATCCCCAAAACAGGTGAAAAAAACCAAATTGTCATTAATGAATCTTGTGCACGCTTATTTTTTTCTGGATTTACGATGGTTCAGATTAATGTGGTCCGAACCAGTAAACAACGCACAAACACACCCTTTTTTTCCTTTTAGTTATATTAGAAGAGGTTCCGATTAGTGTGATTCGAACCAGTTCGAATTAGAGGATCCGAATCAGTCTGAACCAATTATAGTAGAAGATGGGTATTTTAGAAATTTTGAGAGTGAGGGAGTGTCTACTGAATAGCTTAGGGGTTGTATGAAGTATTTTGTAATATCCCATCCCATGTGAACGCGGAAACAAAGAGCCCATTTTGTGAATGTACTTTTGGAGGAATCCAGAACGTTCGATCCGTATACGTCGAGCAGAGTACACCCCACGTGTCACTATTATTGCTCCCCACCCGCGTAAGGCATAGGATGTCTCGCGATGTTTCTTTCAAAAACCACAATTTACAATTAATTAATTAATTAATTAATTTTAATAACGAATCAGAACGTACTAGTACTCCATTACCACACGAGACTGATGGCGGTTATATATTTAAGAAGAAATTCCGGAAATTCAATTTCCTTCCACGCAAAGTAAGAAAATCGAGAAGCCCTCACAGTTTTCTCTTGTAAATTCCTTTCGTTTCCTTCACTACCTCTCCAGTCGAGAAAAACTCTTCACCGGAAAAAGAAACATGTGGAATCAGCCGTGCGGAAAATCGGATGTGGAGAGCGGAGCAAGGCCTCTCTACCCGATGATGCTTGAGAGCCCTGAACTCCGGTGGTCTTTCATCCGAAAAGTCTACTCCATAATCGCCATTCAGTTACTCGCCACCGTCGCTGTCGGCGCCGTCGTCGTTACCGTTCGCCCTATCTCCACTTTCTTTGCCACCACCACAGCCGGCCTCGCTCTCTACATCGTCCTCATCTTCGTCCCTTTTATTAGTGCGTCTTCTATCCTAATCGCATTTGAGTTCTAATTCAATTTTTCGTCTTCAATTTTTCGCTAACGATTGCTGATTTTGTATGATAATTGCAGCGCTGTGTCCTCTTTACTATTATCACCAGAAGCATCCTGTCAATTACCTCCTTCTAGGGATTTTCACGCTTTCCATGGCCTTTGTCGTTGGATTGAGTTGCTCCTTCACTAGCGGTATGACCCTAACAATTTCGTCTCTGTTTTTTTCCCCACTTTATGATCACTCTTTTAATAGAGATCGGAAGTATTTTGTTATTTCGTATTGTGTGTGTTTCTTTAATTTCAAGTCGGGATTACTTGCTTAATATGTTCATTTGTTGTTTTTAGTAAATAAAATTGATGATTGAAGGTTCTTATTGTTTAATTGGTCGAACTTGGAACTTGAATTTGGCCCCCTTGGATATAATTTAGGGTTTTAAGTGTCATCCCAATTGAGGAATTGACTAAGGAGAGATGCATTTAGGAATTAGGGTTATTTTATATACAGAATTTGGGATTTAGATCCATAAGGCTAGCTCAATGGCAAATACTGAGATTATTAGACTACATATTATGTCTCTGGTTCAAACTCGAGACCCCTCACAATTGTGTGCGAGTTTTAAGGGCCCTTGCCACTCTGTATATGGAAAAAGCTTTTTGGGATTTAGGACAGGCTTATCATATTGTAGGTTTTGAGGGTGCTTATACCAATACTTGGGGTAATGGGTTGGTGTGAGGGATGTGACGGTGTAAACTGTCTAGTTCCTTTCCTTCCATTGAAAATGGTGCTACGGTATTTGTTCAGTTCCTTTCGTTCCATTGAAAATGGTACTACTATTTGTTTGTTTTCTGATTTGTAGTGCTTATGTAACTACTATTTGTGCAATTGATACAAAGCCAGTAGTAAAAACTTGAATTGTAGTGCTTATGTAACTACTTTTTGTGCAGTTGATACAAAACCAGTAGTAAAAACTGAAAACCAATTTTTATTTTAGTGTTACGACTTTCCTGCCTTACTATTTTGGCTTGTGAAATTAGTTTACTGAAATTGTTTCAGTGAGAATTACGTACCTTTGTGAGTGGTCATTGTTATTTTTTTTAATGAGTTTGGGAATTGGATGCAGAGAAAGTTATTCTGGAAGCTGTCATATTGACTGCCGTGGTTGTGATTGGTCTGACTCTCTACACATTTTGGGCTGCAAGGAGAGGCCAAGATTTCAACTTTCTTGGCCCTTTTTTGTTCGGTTCTGTTTTGGTTCTTATGGTTTTTGGGATGATTCAGGTAATTATGGTCTTCAAACATATGCATTTAATCTATGTGCTTGTTTTGGTTGAGAATTCTTATAGTGTGTTCTTACTTGCAGATTTTCTTTCCACTGGGTAAGTTGTCTGTGATGATCTATGGGTGCCTGGGAGCAATCATATTTTGTGGCTACATTGTATATGACACGGACAACCTGATCAAGAGATTTTCGTATGATGAATACATTTGGGCTTCCATCTCCTTGTATTTGGACATCATCAACCTTTTCCTCTCTCTGCTTACTATTTTTAGAGCAGCTGATTCTTAGTCGTTGTATTCCTTGGTGGTACATATTTCTTCTCACGGATGGGTTAAACAAAAATTCTTATCAATAAATCTTTGTGGTTTTCCCATGTTTCTAGGTGTTTCGTACTGGATTATTGTCAAAGCTGTTGATATGTAGTTGATGATTAACGATCAAATTTTTGAATTGAATGTATATACCATCGTGAACATTGTTCCCCCAAGTTCTCTTGTGTTTTATTATTATGTTATGATGATGATTTTTAGTCAGTGTCAAGTTATCTTGATTGATCCAGTCACATGTGCGTCTAATAACTGGTTCATCACTCTCACTAAGAAGTCGAAAATAAAATTTAATAGGATTGCCTGAGATTGCTGCTCTTGCTGAAATATTTTATTCACTTTCTATTTACTTTGATTCCTCCTACATCCCTTACCTTCACTTTCTTTTCTTCACATTCCTTCCCACCCAAACCAAGTGTAGAACAGGCAGGCATTCCAGAAACTGTAAGAACGAATCATATTTTTTGGTAAATAACATTTCATTTGTTGCTAGAGCCAACACAGGCAGGCATGCGAGAAAATGTAAGAACCAATCATATTTTTTGGTAGCAGCGTGTACTTTGTAAGATTAGACTCGGACCGACTTAGAATAGTCTGATAATGTCTATAAGTAGTTACTGTTGAATGAATTAATTTATCATGTTTCATGTGTATTCATTCAGTAGTGAACCACATTAAGTAAATACTACTAGTAAATTAGGATGTAAAGATTTGATTACATAATAGCATATTAAATTCCCAGCTAAAGTGTATAACATTTTCCTAGAAGGCAATTAATGCCATAGTCTATATATTACACCTTCTCTTTAAAAGAAACAGTACCACATGATGTTTGATTAAGCTGAATATTAAGGGCAAACTGTTACACTACTTGGCTTCAAAAAACATGTAATTGATTAGCAGCAATCCTACAAAAAAATCACAATGAAAGTTGGTTAGTATTTGAAGACATCAATAAACTTATTAGATATAGTAAAAGTTGTAGAATCTTTTTGATAAACTTAGACATATTGAGTGAGAAATCCAAGTGAGCAGAGTTTGTCAAAACTGCAAGCATCACAGTTAATGGTAGAGATTAAAGATTATACCTTTGTAATGTTCATTTAAAAAAAGAGTTATTGTGTTTGCAACATGTTCATGTTTGTAGCTATTATCCTTGTCACTCACCAAACTCTTCTCCCCTTTCTATAAGCCTGACTACGTGTGACCATATAAGCCAATGACAGATTTTACATAGCGTTTGCAACTTTGGTTACATATATATTTTTCTCCATCATTATATATGGAAGTATTTGTCCTTTGTAAGTATAGCATTTAGCATTGCTATTGTCCTTTGTAAATATAGCATGTAGTGGAAAGGAGGTTGTAAACATACAAAATAAGATGTATCTACATTAATAGCAGAGTATAAACTGCACAATATAGCATTAGAAGATTGCAGAGTAGAAATTAAGGATCAGGTTTGCTAAAACATACACAAAAGTGTCATTGAATTACTTAAAATCTGAGACTCAAATTTGTACGTCACATGTTCACAATCTCAAAAATATTGGCATTGGTGGCCATATTAGCCATTACTTAGTTTGTGCTGAGTATTCATGAGTTGGTTGTAAGTTAAGATAAAGGTTACTTGAAATATTCTTGTTTTATGATGTTGGTTCTGCTTTCTCTCAACGAACAATAAATCTAAAGAGTAATCACAAAGCATAGAATTAAAGAAAAAGCCTTAAGGAGAAAGGAGAGATGCAAAGTTTGGTATATTCATTCATGAACATATAATAGAGTTAACCCGTTTTCATATTTGGCATAAGCTTTTGAACAGCACCAACAAAAAGTAGCTCATGTTTAAAGGCATGTGTAACATTAGAACAAAATTAACCATTGTATATTATTAAGAAAGGCTTATTGTATTTTCTCATGAGTTTTATTCCCTAACTAATAATATTTCTGTCATGCTTCTAAACTACTAACCAAAGTTACTTCTTTCATAACAGAAGCTGTTAATAAGTTTCCTATAACCTATCTTTAGAGTGTACCTGCTGTAAAATAAGTATCATAATGCCTTATCTTTTGAATCACAGATATCTGTTCCAATTTTATGAAAATTCTAAACCCAATTTCATACGACTCTGCTCATTTTGATGTATAGATTTCATAATTAGAAGCAGATTCTTTAGAACCCATCGGATTGATTATTTGTAAGTTGGATTAACCCAACTTACAACTACAATGATAAGAGACTTATATAAAGGACAAATCTATTACTTGCATGAAAACAAAGAACAAGACAGAACTCGGACATAATCTACTATGCTTCTTGATGAGCAACAACGAACTTGAAAACAGTATGAAGAAGTGTTGGCTAATAAAGAATTGTTTTGGTTTCAAAAATCTAGAGCAAAATGGCTTGAGCACGGGGATGGAAACACTAGATATTTCCATGGGGTTAGGGTGGTTCGTAGAAGAAGAAACAAAGTAACCAGCCTTCAAGATGAAAACAACACTTTTATGATTCGGAGCAATTGGAAAGACTTGCCACTGACTACTATAGAGTCTCTTCCAGGCTGATGGTGATTACACTCCTCTTTGCATTAGGGGGACATTCCCTAGGTTGTTGTCTGAAGGGATTGACTTAGAGGAGCTTTGGATCGTGGTGAAAAATATGGGAGCCTTCGGGCATTGTTTTATCATACTCAGTGGGATGTGGTGAGAACTACTCTTCTTCACCTTGTCTAAAGGATCTATCTTCTCTAATCCTGTGTGCATTAAGGAGATAAATGATACCCTCATCTCCTTGATACCAAAAGTTGACAATATTGTCATTATGAAACAATTGAGGCTCATTGGGCTTTGTAACGTCTCATATAATAAGGCCATTACCAAGTTGCTTGCTCGTAGGATTAGACTCATTATTCCCGGGCGTTTACTTTTCCCACACCCCCTCCTACTCTTTCACACCTCTTAACAAATTTTATTCCAAAAATAACCTCGTGTGAAACGCTGTGAGGACGTGTTTAAAGACTGTTCGAACACGTTCGAATGACCTCGTTCGAACAGGTGAAATTACGCACAAAAGGGTGTGAAGTCAATATTTAACACACTCGAACGATGTCGTTCGAACGGGTTCGAACAAGGTCATGCGAACCTGTTCGCATGATAGGTGAAAAACACCCAAAGAGAGTGTGAAGTCAAAATTTAACACACTCGAACGATGTCATTCGAACCTATTCGAACAAGTGAAATTTCGTGAAAAAAAGAGGTTTTGGCTGGTGTTTGCTGGTGTTTTTAGCAAACAATCACTAGTTTTCAATATTGAGATTGTGAGATCAAACTAGAAAATCTCTTTGACAATTGCCTCTAAGTTTTGTGTTTTTGACGTATGTAAGAACAGTAAATGATAGAAAGAAATAAATTGAACGCAAAGTAAAAGCAGTAAATGCAACAAAAGTAAAGGGAAAGTAAATATTGCATTAAGTGAAAGAAAAGATGGTTCACCAACACATACAATGTATCTGTTTCACTCGTATTTCGCTTTAGTTTGGAAGTTGAGTTTCTCAGAGTTCTTGTGAAATGTGGTGACCCTGATTTCCTATTACAAAAGAGTATTTATACTCTTGGAAACAATCGTGGGAAGAAAGAATAATCGCCTCTAAAAATAAGGAGAAATAATAGCCCACTAATCTGTTGCTCTTTGCATTTCGACTAACTCATTGTCAACCGCTTGTGAAGTGTTGAACCCAGACTTTGTCGAAGATTTGAACCTTCTCTTGTCGAAGGTTTCTTGCCTTGCTTACTTCATAACTTTGAGAACTAGGCTTGCGAAGCTCACTTGCATTGCCAAGACTTGTATAACTTCCCCGTCGAATTTATGGTGTATTGACTTAAATGTTGACTGTGGTCCCCAAAACAATATTAAATGTGAAGTCAACCCCATTTAAAGCTTCATTTAATGTCTTTCATCGAAATTTTGAGGTAATGTGATTGCCCCCAAAAATGTTTTTCGGCGGAATAAGGAATGGAAGTAATAAAAGGCATTTTTGAATATCTTGTGCAATGGTCACTTCTACCGCTTTTACACTTCAATGAAGGGTTAAAAGATAGTTATCATGACTTGCACGGATAAAGTAAACCGTTTCATTGGCACACGTAGATTTTTTTTTTTTTTTTAAAAATCGAAGCCCAAGCAGCCAATGACGAAAAGGCAATTGCTCAATGGGATGCACAGATCACACGTTATGACGAAGAGATAAAAACACTCCAAACTAAGTTGTCAAACGCTAAGTATCAAAAGGGATTGGTTGTCGAAAGAATGAACGCCGCTTCGTCGATCAAAACAACCAAGGCGTTGACGGCTATAGAGCATCCGGAGAAAGCTAACCAAAGATCAAGCCATTCTTCTTTGAACTTGACAAAGATTTGCACCTTCTTGATACTTCTATCTCTTTGAGTGCAGCATTCTTGAGAGGCACAAGGCATCTTTGGCGAATTTCGAGATCTTGTAATAGCTTAGAATTTTAAAAATGGCTATGTAATTTTAACATTTCATTATACATTGCCATTTGTGAACAATTCTCATTTATTTATGCTTGTTCAATTCTTATCTCGATACCAATCTTTGGCTTGTATTGTTTTAAATACTTGCCATTTATTCTAAAGATTCTGCTCGTCGCCTAGCTCTTCGACTTCATAAGCGCCATTGAAAAAAGCATTGCAATACGCGAAATGGGCCTTCCCACCCTGGTGACCACTTGCCTAAAACTCTATCTTTTTTATCCATAGGCAATAGGACTTTCCACACTAACTCTCCTTCTTCAAAGGTTTTTAACTTAACCTTTTTGTTGTAAGCTTTATTTACTCTTTCTTCTCGTCGAATAAGCATTTCTAAAGCTAACATCCTCTCTTCGTCTAAATCAACTAGTTCATCAATCATCATATTCCAATAATGATCAGAAGGGATTTCCCCTTGTTTCTGAATCCTTGTTGATTGTAAACAAATTTCAACAGGTAACACTGCATCATGTCCAAATGTTAACCTGTAAGGAGTAGTGTTTATAGACTCTTTAGGTGAAGTTCGACAAGCCCATAACACTTGGTCAAGAGAACTATGCCAACTTTTGGGCTTACGTCCAACGTGCTTTTTAATCAAGTTAATAATGATTTTATTGGCAGCCTCTACTTGACCATTGGCTTGCGCGTAGTATGGTGTCGAAGTCAATAACTTGAAACCAATTTCAGCAGCAAAGTCTACCATTTTTCGACCAGTAAAAGCAAAGTGCTTCAGTGCGTAGTAATGGTTTCGGAATTCCATATCGTAAATGATATGATTTTGAATGAACCTTATTATCGCTTCTTGATCAACATTGGCTAAAGGTATTGCCTCTACCCATTTAGTAAAGTAATCAATTCCTACCGGAATGTATCTATGACCTTTGACGAAGTTGGTTTTATTTCTCCAATCACATCCAAAGCCCAACCTCTAAATGACCAAGGTTTCACTATAGAATGTAATTCATTTGCGGACACATGTTGTATTCCAAAGATGCTTTTGGCATTCTTGGCAACCTTTAGCAAACTCTATACAATCTTTCAAAATGGTTGGCAAGACATTCCTTGTCGAAATAACAACCATTTCATTTTATGGCCTACTTGATGTGAACCACATGCTCCACTATGCGTATTAGAAGCGCTAAGTATGCCTCATTTTCACTAAGACATTTTAATAGTACCCCTTCAGGAGTTTGCTTGAACAATTCGTTTCCAATTAACACATAGCTCGAGCTCAGACTTCACATTTTATTAGTGTTTCTGTAGGATTTTGCAAATA